>CM060429.1:90630911-91904036 GCA_030545235.1 Helianthus tuberosus | reverse complement strand
CGAATTTCAAAAATGACGGAATTTCAACATATAACATTGAAATTTTTATTCCCCCTCATTTTTTGAAAATTCTGACGTCTCTATCACTGAATTCCCCCTCAAAAAACTGAGCAATTCAGTCCTCTTTTATCTGTGAAAAACTCGACTATGCCGAAAATATGACAATTTTCCTAAAAACGTCAGTTTTTCATCATTGCAGATTTTACGTTTTGGCCCATAAATAGTCAGATAACCTGAATGATAAACATTCTTCACTATTTTCATGACTACCCCACTAATTTCCACAATCCGTGATCGCATCATAAAATATGTTCACTGAAGCCCCAGACGGTGTCCCCAAACAACCCATCTTGGTCGTTAAAAACCCGGAAAAATTTTCAATCACCAAATTTTTTCTGGAGACTCTTCTCCGTTGCGATCAAAAAATACCTTTTTTAGGCATTTGATCCTCTGGTCGAGTGGCATGTTGTCGGATGGTCATCCGATCGGACGGTCATCCAATCGGATGGGTCTTCTTGTCCGGATGGTTGTTCGATCGAAAGGCAAAAAGAACAAACTTATGTTTGTGGATCGGATGGTCATCCGATTGAATGATCATTCGAGTGAAAACCAACTGGACATTCAAACACAAGATAACGATATATATGGGTCGGATGGTCATCCGATTAGATATGCTCTAACAAGTCAAGAACACTCCAAATCACGTTTTTTCGATCAAGAATCTTTATTTGTGTGAATTTCATGATGAAACTTCACAGGATTGTGCGCGAATCAATTCCGAACAGATTGAAGTCTTCAATTCCAAAATCCATCCGTGAATCAACCTTTATTTTAATGATTTTCTATGTTTTAACGTCAAAACTCCCGTATAACCCAAAATTGATGAGCTTTGGGTGATTTAACCGACTGCTAGATCGATTAAATCGGTACCGTAGCTCTGATACCACTGCTAATCCAGGAACCATCGAGTTTAACGGAGCCTCGATCCCGATACGACGTGTTCGGTGCGTTTATTATTACTAAGAAAGGAGTAGAAACAAAATACGACACCGAGCAGTCACTTATAATCTGGTCTCTATTGATTATTCAACGTTACAGCACCACCAGACCAGTTGGACAACATGTCTCCTCAGAGATCCAAAGCTTAGTCCAAATGGGAACCCCAAGTCCCTATTTATAGGCAAATGCCTACACACATCTGAATGACCCTATGTCCATCCGTCCGGATGGACTTTACAATACACAACCTACATTCAGATGGGGGTTTTGGACTATTCTATTGTCATCTGTCCGGATGGTCATCCTTTCGGATGAACTTTTGGAATTACAAAACCGTGTCCAACTTCCTCTAATCTATACAATATTCAACACACGCTCTATCTAACTATTCGCACAGTGGCAGACGTACGAAATATGCACCAACAAATACAAGCTAGTGGAGTAGCTAACTGCTCAAAACATGGAGCCACGTAACGTATTTCAAACCCTAAGAAAGCAGTTTCCCGACAGCCTGCATGTTCAGAAAGACATGTAAAATGCGGTACAAAAAATTAGAGCGTCACTGATGGACGGAAAGACTCCTATGCAGGCACTGGAAAGCGCGCTGCTTGAAAACCGATTCATTTACGACACCCGTCAGGAACCCAAAACAGATGTCGTAACTGAGCTTTTATTTGTTCCTCCTCATTCAATCACTATGTGGCGTGCATTCCCGCATGTGCTGTTAATCGACGCAACCTACAAAACAAACATCTACAACATGCCATTTGTCCAGGTTGTGGGTTTGACGTCGACCAACAAGTCTTTTTGTATCGCACATGCCGTTATTTGCAAAGAACGAAGAGATAACTTCGTGTGGGTGCTTCAACTGGTATATCCCCTGCGCGATCCGGAGGTGCCAGAGGAGCCCGAGCCGGACATGGTAATTCCGGGGCGCCTCAGTTCCCACGACATGTTGGGCCCGGTCCTGCCCCATCATATCAGCGGCTACGTCGCGACGTTGACAGGCCGAACTATCTGATGGAGTGGGTGGTTGCGGAGCTGCAGGAGCGCCGACAACGTGACGGATTACCTCCACGACCCTACGTTCCGGATGCGGAATGGCATCAGCAGCATGAGCAGGAGGAGCAGCAGGATTCACTGCCATATTATTTTATCATTTTGTTATCTATGTACAAAATTTTGCTGTATATATTAAACTTTTGCTGTAAACGGTGTAACGTATTCGAACAGTACCTGGGTATTTCAACTTATTTAACTCTATAATATTTTAACGTTATAGTATTCGAACTGCACGGTATAGTATTCAAACGGTATAATATATTCGGACCGTACACGAGTATTTAAAAATAATTAACGGTATAATATTTTAACGTTTATAGTATTCGAACGGCACTAGACTTGGTATAATAATTTATTTCAAAACCTCGTTAACGATATTATATATTTGAACCTTATATACGCTTTTCAAAATTTTAACGTTATACGCTTTTCAACGACATCGACGAAATAAATTAACGACGACATCGACTAAATAATAAAAAAACATTATATATTTTTAAACCGTTATATATTTTAAGCGAGTTAACGTTGTAACCGGGTGAGACTTTTTATACCACAAATATGCCGAATGACCAAAAACAATTATGAGAGGTTATATACGCTGCGTATAGCTCTATACGCAGCGTATATAAACCTTGTGAAAAACTGATGCGTCAAACCCACCAAAATGACCCCAAAAGTTCAGATGGTTTATATACGTTGCGTATAGAGCTACACGTAACGTATATAAACCCTTGTTTTCTGTGCAATAATTGCTGATCTG
This sequence comes from Helianthus tuberosus, assembly GCA_030545235.1. NCBI lineage: Eukaryota > Viridiplantae > Streptophyta > Magnoliopsida > Asterales > Asteraceae > Helianthus > Helianthus tuberosus. The sequence goes on along the minus strand of CM060429.1, from coordinate 91,901,212 downwards.
GCTCTGAGATCCATGCTTTACCTACGCTGCGTATAGCTCTATACGCAACGTATAGGGCACGCTGCGTATAAACCTATACACAACATAGGTAAACCCTGATTCAACTAGGGTTTGGTGTGCCAATAGGTACACCCTTAAAATAAAGTATTCATTTTATTTGAAATTTTGATATCTTCATATATGCACGTAGAAACTTGTTTTAAATTCGTTCTGTTTTTTTCTTTTCTTTTTTTTTTTTCTGTTTTTTTCTTTTCTTTATCTTCATACAAATGTATGAACGTTTGGAAACGAAAGAGGGGGAGCTTGACATGTTCAAGATTTCCAAAGCTAGGGAGCGAAGAAGACAAGATCTAGGAGTAGTAAAGTTCATCAAAGGAGAGGATGGACGTGTTTTGGTCAAGGCACATGACATTAAGTTGAGATGGCAAACCTACTTTCACAATCTTTTCAACGACGGAAGGGCATACCAACAAGATAGCGGCAATCCCATGACTCAAAGGCGACAGCGGAATAATTGCTACTGTAGGAGGATCACACATGAAGAGGTGAGGACGGCACTTAGGAGGATGGGAAGAGGCAAGGCGGTGGGTCAGGATAACATACCGATTGAGGTGTGGAAGTGTTCGGGGGAAGAAGGAGTCCGATGGTTAACATTTTTGTTCAATCTTATCTTCAAGACTGAAAAAATGCCGGATCAATGGAGGAGTAGTGTCGTGGTGCCTTTATACAAGAATAAAGGAGACGTCCAATGTTGTGGGAACTACAGAGGAATCAAACTGCTAAGTCACACTATGAAGCTCTGGGAGAGGATAATTGAAACTAGAATTAGAAGAGAAACTCAGGTTTCAGTAAATCAATTTGGATTCATGAAAGGGAGGTCAACTACAGAAGCGATACATATTCTAAGAAGGTTGATGGAAAAATATAGAGCGAAGAAGCAAGATTTACATATGGTGTTTATCGACCTTGAAAAGGCATATGACACTGTCCCACGTCAACTGATTTGGGATACTTTGGAAGGTCGAGGGCTACCTGGGAAGTATATAGACATAATTAAGGATACATACGATAGATTAGAGACTAGTGTCCGCGCCCCTGTAGGGGATACAAACTCCTTTCCGGTGGAGGTAGGACTCCATCAAGGGTCTGCGTTGAGCCCTTTTCTTTTTGCGGTTGTCTTAGATGAGTTGTCCAAGTTGATCCAGGAGACAGTTCCGTGGTGCATGCTTTTTGCAGACGATATTGTGTTGATTGTAGAGTCTAAAAAGTGCCTGAACGAGAGGGTAGAGGAGTGGCGAGTAGCTTTAGAGAGCAAGGGCCTAAGAATTAGTCGATCTAAGACTTAGTATCTACACTGTGATTTCAGTGGTCTAGCCAATGACGATAACACCCAAATCACCATTGAGGATCAATTGGTCCCGCAGGCAACTAAATTTAAGTATCTAGGGTCCTTTGTACAAAGAGATGGTGGCATAGATAGTGATGTAACCCATCGCATACAGGCTGGCTGGTGTAGATGGAGGGCAGCCAGAGGGGTATTATGCGATAGGAGGTTCCCAACTAAACTAAAGGGGAAATTTTACAGGGTAGCAATTAGGCCTGCTATGCTATATGGAACAGACTGTTGGGCTATTAAGAAGACACAAGCGCGCAAAATGGAGGGGGCAGAGATGAGGATGCTGAGGTGGATGTGTGGAAACACGAGGTTAGATCGAATAAGAAATGTAGTTTTTAGGGAAAGATTAGGAGTGGCTAGTATATCGGATAAGATTAAGGAGGGGAGATTGAGATGGTTTGGGCATGTGAAGCGGAGGGAAACGACGACACCAGTTAGAGTAGTGGAAAATCTCACTGTGGAGGGGAAGAGAGGAAGAGGTAGACCCAAACTGACCTGGGATGAGCAAATTAGGCATGATTTATTAGAGTTGCACCTTTCTGAGGACATGGCCCAAGATAGGACTTCGTGGAGGCGTAGAATTAGGGTTAAAGACTTCTAGAAGATTTTGCAGTAGGGTCTTAGGTATATTTAGGGACGTAGATCTTTCTTATCTTTTAAGTGACTTTACAGGTGATTGCCTTCTTGTGTTTATACCCATATGATTTTGTAGAGTAGGGTTCCTACGGAAAGTGTGTTTTTCCTAGAAAGTCTAGGAAGCGATCTTGTCCATCCGATTAGTGTGTTTAAGGGTTGAGATTAAATCAATGGCAATCTTGTAATAATTAACTATATTTAATAGATTGTTTTAAATGAGTAGGGGCAATTTCGTCCTTATGTGTGTTTTAAACCAATCAAAAATAACCGTCAGAGAGATCACATCTCCTTAATTCACGCCAATTTCCCTTTCTCTCTCTTTCTCTCTCTAAACCCAAATTCGGAAACCCCCAAAATCATACCAAAAATACCTAAAATCATGGATGAAGATAAGAGATTTTCCTTGTTCCATATACGTAAGATCAAGCTTTCATTGTACTACGTGTTTTACAAAGAGATTACGGGTGATTCTTGTTTGTAATTGACAGTATTTTGCTGGTTGCAGGGAAGAGATTCAAAAAGCAGGAAACTTTGGAAAGGATAGATAGCAGCGGAACAGTTACCAGAAGCCGATCGAAAGCTGGGGCGAAATCTGCTGATGTAAAACACATTTGTATGAATCTGCTTGCTGTTAAAACACAGCTGTATGAATCTGAATTGCTGTTAAAACACAGCTGTATGAATCTGTATGATAAAACACATTTGTATGAATCTGCTTGCTGTTAAAACACAGCTGTATGAATCTGAATGATAAAACACATTTGTATGAATCTGAATACTAAAACACAACTGTATGAATCTGCTTGCTGTTAAAACACATTTGTATGAATCTGCTTGCTGTTAAAACACAGTTGTATGAATCTGAATGCTAAAACACAACTGTATGAATCTGCTTGCTGTTAAAACACAACTTTATGAATCTGAATAATAAAACACAGCTGTATGAATCTGCTTGCTGTTAAAACACATCACCAAGAACAAACTGTTAAAACACAGTACCAAGAACATGCTGATAAATTCCAGCAAGAAAACGAAGGAATGATTGATATTACGTGAGATCAGAAATTGAAAACAAAAAATTCCGAAATTTATGTATAGTTAGTTATTGAAGATAATTTCCTAAAATAAAAATAGATTGTGAAAGTACATAAATGCCCTTTTAGATAAAATCCTTCAATGCCACATGTCGCGTTCTTATTGCTTCCTAGACTTTCTAGGAAAAACACACTTTCCACCCAACTCCTACTCTGATTTTGTATGCTATCATACATGTTTTACACTATATTGTGTCACTCTCTGATCACTTTCTTGGTATGTTGGTATGTTGTGTGTTGGTATACTCTCGGAATTCTTATTTATATATTTTTTGACTTGGTGCGTTGGTATGTTGATGATTTTAGAGCCGAGGGTCTCTCTGGAAGCAGCCTCTCTATCCTTAGGGATGGAGGCAAGGTCTGTCTACATCCCACCCTCCCCAGACCCTATAAGTAGCTTTGCTATTTGTGGGATATACTGGGTATGGTTGTTGTTGTTGTCTTTTCTTTTTTTTTTTTACAAAATTCAAACATTCTTTTCGGTATTCTACCTTGTTCTTTATTTCATGCTTTATGTATTATTTATTGTGTTTTATTCTTATATTTCAGGCTTTATGCATGTAGTATTATTTTTTTGCTTTAATATCATTTAATAAACTAAGTATATTAGTGGAAATAACTTTTTTCTTTGTTAATAAATAGTCATTGGACAAATTAAAATCGTATTACATGACTTAATTAAAAAAAATATATGACATGGGTTTTGTTTCTATCGACATGTATTCCAAAAAAGTAAATGTATTTGCAAAAATTAAAACAAACATCTCTGTATTTGAGTTTATTGTAATCTTTCAGTTATTTCATTTGAAAACCCAATCATTAGTCGTTTAATTAATTATATGAAACAGGTTCCTTATTCCAATACAAATTTAATTTCAGGTAAATAGATAAAAATATATCCTGACTTGTCTATAAACATAAAACAGGTTCATGCAATCATGCTTAAGCAAATTCCGGTTAAATATGCAGGATAGAGAAAAAACTGTTATGACTAGGTGAAATTGTAAAATTAGAAACAGGTGCTGCATGCTATGAGTTTTATACATCCAAATTCATAACAGTGTAAATTTCAATCCATCAATGGATGTAATTGTATCTGGTGGTTTCATTTGAATGTTGTAAACTTGTAATCAGTGTCAAATGTGAAAAATCATTGACCCAGAGTATGTTTATGAGCCTTAATGATTTTTAATTATTAATGTTAATATTATTAAGAATGTATTTGTATAATTTTTTTTGTTAACTACTTGCCATAACATATTGTACCAAAAAAGTTGGCATGATTAGGTACTGGGAGGATAAAAATGGGATGGAAAGAATCCAAACTTAAAACAGCCATAAAATTTTACATTGTTTTTGTTTTACTCCCATTCCACGCCATCTTTTTGAATCGTGAAGCTGATTGAATGTCTCATGGTTCACAGGAAATCCTACTGAAAAAGCTCCAGATTTCACTTAAGGATATTGAGTCCGCCACAGAAAACTTTAGTGAAAAGACTTGTTTTGGAAGTGGTGAACATTGGAAGGCATATAAAGGTGAACTTCCATTTCCACTAGATAATGCTAATGCTAGTGGACGTACCACCATTGTTGCAAAGCGATGGAATAACAACTTTGGTCAAGGAGATCATCAATTTCGGACAGAATTTAATATTCTTGTTAAGCATATGTCTCACGGAAGTCTTGATGGAAGTCTAACAGATGCCAATCTTACATGGATGAAACGGATTGAGATATGCATTGATATTGCAAGTGGACTGGAATTCCTTCATCGTGATCTTGTAATGCAAAAGAAGGTGGTACACAGGGACATTAAAAGCACTAGCATTCTACTAAATGATGATTGGAAGGCAAAAATTTCCAATTTCGAGTCATCTTCATTTAGTTCATTACATCAAGACATTGAACATGTCAGAGGCAAAGCTTACACTTCATTCGGCTACCTTGACCGGCAGGACAAACAAGGTTTCTTAACTGAAAAATCGGATATATACTCGTTTGGTGTGGTTTTATTTGAGATTTTATGCGGAAGATTGGCATGGACAGAGGATTGTAAGGATCACGCTGAGTCTTTAGGCCCTTCGGCTAAAAGGTTCTATGAAGAAGGAAAACTTGATGAGATAGTGTTTGAGGGTATAAAAGAACAATTAGGTCCAGAATCATTGTCTATATTTGCAGGTGTTGCCTATCAATGCTTACATGACAAGAGTGAAGTACGTCCAACAGCAAGTGAATTGGTAATACAACTCAAGAAAGTGTTGGATGCCCAAGTAAGTTGCATTGGTTTGACAAAAATATTTAAAAAAATAAACAAATTAAAAAAGTTGTGGAATATTAGCAACGTGAAATTTGGTGTCATGAAATATATGTTTAATGAAATAATATTTCACAGAGTATATATGAAACGTTAAGTCATTATGTAGTATCACTATGTTGATTTACTTGAAAGCCACTTTTTGTTGGATATATAGAAAGATTATGAAATATGGGAGACCCAACTGCCTGAAGACTATAAAGAAATAATCCAGATGTCAAAAACCCCTGAAATCTACTCTACCGCCAAAGGAATCCTCATTCAAGAGGAATCCTCATTCAAGAGGGCAAAGTGGTAACTATCTTGATCCTTTAAGTCATGTCTCATATTTCACACATGATAGAAACCTGCTTTGATTTGTTTGTTTTGTTTTAAAAGTGGTTTTCACTCGGAAGTAATGGAGAAAGAAACGAAATGGTATCAGCAAGCCAATTTTCATACGAAAATCATTGGTCACATAAGTGGCATTCACTTCCAGAATCAAGGTCCTTCTATCTTTCGCTTTGTGTTTGTTTGTGAGTATGTGTTATATATATCTTATAGCTACCATGTATGCGCAGATTTGATAAAGTGGCCGAGTTGTTGAATATTTCGAATCTAAATATGCAAATACAAATAAATAGTCGATCTTTATCCTTGGGTATCAAGTATGGTGTTCATCTTGTCTTCAAATTTCATGGTGCAAGAAAAAATGTAGCTAAACGGATGTATGTGAACCTAACTTACAAAATGGGAAATGAAACTTTGCATGCATATTTTGCAACATGGAGAGAAGATGAGTGGATGACTATTGAATTGTATCGTTTCTTGAATCATAAGGAATCAGATACTACCGACTTTGAGTTTCTAATAAAGAGCTTTTCACGATGCTATTGCGGAAACCGTGCAATTTATGTTGAAGGCATCGAGTTGCGAGCCATTGACAATGCAAGTTTTATAATACTTTCAAATTTGTTCTTTTGTTAATCATATAACATGTACGTTACATATTTAGTTATAACATGATTTTATTTTATTTCTACAGGAAGAAAACACCTTAACGGAAGTCCAACAAGTCCCGCAGTCAACCTTACACATGAATCAGATGCAACAGTTGCCAATTAATGATTTTCCTTTGGATATTTGTAGCATATTCACTCAAACTCTTTTGAAGTTGTTCAGGTGGAGGAACGAGGGGAAACAATATTACATGCTTTCAGCAAATGAGGCCTTTTGTGACTCTTTTAACGCGAAGCTTTTTGATTGGAAGCCCACAACCAAGTCAAGATTTCATAAGGCGGCTGAGCTTTTATCAACACAAGTGTTTCGTATCAAGTGCAAGATTGAAGGTAGAATGTTGTTGCAAGATACAGAATATAGTTGTTACCTTGTGTTCAAGCTTTCGGAGAAGTGTTCTAGGTTGCATTGTCCAGTGGTAGTGCGAGATCTGCATCAGCAGAAAAACAAACAGAGTGAAGTTGTTTATTTTAGGTCCCCGAAGCCGTGGAATATAGATGATGTTAATCGGATTCCTCAAGAGAGGGAAGATGGATGGATGGAGGTTTGTGTGTGGAAATTCAAATCAAATAATGAACTTCAAAATGATTGTAATTCTATAAATTTGAAATTTGTAAATTATGAGGGAATGATGTCCGGCCTTATTGTATGTGGCCTCGAGTTTCGCCCTATGTAAATTCATCAACAGGGCCTATTGTATTTCTATATAGACAAAATGAACTTTTGACCCTTAAAGTTTGTTATTGATGACTACACGAGAACTTAGTACTCACCCATCCCGAGAGTACTCTTGGTCTCTCAAGGCATAGATTCCTTCAAAACCAATGAGTTCAGATACATTAAACTTGGCCGGTTTTTTATTATTTTGTCGTTTAATGAGTTTATCCTTAGGATTGCTATTAGTCAAATGAATGCAGGTTATAGTGAGACTTATAAGTTTTTAATTAGTGATTTCATGTGCTGGAGGTTAGCATAATCCTAGCTACGATAACCTGTGTCATTTTCTTATGGTTTTCGGGCTCCTGAGTTCTTATAATCATAGTGGTTTAGATTATTATTGTGCTCTGTCTCTCTCAAGGCATAGATTCCTTCAAAACCAATGAGTTCCGAACACCACCTCAGATACATTAAACTTGGCCGGTTTTTATTATTTTGTCGTTTAATGAGTTTATCCTTAGGATTGCTACTAGTCAAATGAATGCAGGTATATAGTGAGACTTATAAGTGTTTAATTACTGGTTTCAGGTGCTAGAGGTTAGCACAATCCTAGGAGCTACAAGGAAGGATTGTACTCCTCAGCCTAGCTACGATAACCTGTGTCACTTTCTTATGGTTTTCGGGCTCCTGAGTTGTTCTTCTAATCATAGTGGTTTAGATTATTATTATATTAGCGTTAAAGACGATTCGACAGTGACAGCCGAGGGTGAATCTGTTGGTGCATATTTCGTACGTCTGCTACTGTGCGAATAGTTATATATGGGGATTAATCAGTGAGATTAGGCATGTAGTCAAGGCAGCTAGACCCCAAACCATAGAAGAAACTGTAGAACTAGCAAACACCTTGACCGATGAATTAGTTCGTACGCGAGAAGATGACCAGAGGAGGAACTTAGCTCAAAGCCTTACCCAAGAATTTCGTTATGGAAATTCTAACCGTGGGAAAAATGTAGGTTCTACCTCTGCACCTTACTGTAAAGCCTGCAAGAAGAAACATTCAGGAAAATGCTCCACCTACTGCGACTTTTGCAAGATTCCAAGACACAAGGAAGAAAACTGCAGGAAGAAACCTAATAATGGAATGTGCTTCAACAGTGGAGAAAAGGGTCACATCAAACCGTACTGTCCGAAACTAGCTCCAGTCATGAACAACAAGACTACTAAAAATGCTAGAGCATTTGTTCTGACTGCAGAAGAAGCCAAGATGATTCCGGATGTGATAGCCGGTACGTTTTTAGTTAATGATATTTTTGCTAAAGTATTATTTGACTCTGGTGCGAACCAAAGTTTTATTAATACTTCATTTTGCAAACTTCTTAATCAATCATTAACTAAACTCCCACAAGAATGTCTAGTAGAGACAGCAAATGGGGAAACCATTAAGATTTCTGAAATCTTGCAGGGAGCAAGAATATAATATCTAAATCAAAAAGTTATTGCAAACCTTTACCCAATGAATCTGGCAGGATTTGATGTTGTATTAAGAATGGATTGGTTAATAACCAATAAAGCCAGTATTTTATGTGATCAAAAGTCAATCCAAGTAAATTCACCAAAAGGTGAAAAGATCACAATTAAAGGAGATAAGCCATCTAGATCCGCAAAATTCATCTCTGTGATGAAAACAGCTAGTTATGTAAGAAAAGGATCATTAGTGTATTTGATTTCCCTAGTCATTAACACTAAAGGAAGGGAATTGAAAGATATTCCAGTAGTATCCCAGTTTTCAGACGTGTTTCCCGAATAATTACCAGGGCTACCTCCAGATAGGAAAGTTGAATTCAGAATTCATCTGCTACCAGGGACAGCACCAATTGCCAAAGCACCATAGCGCTTGGCACCAGCAGAAATGCAAAAGTTAAAGAAACAATTATACGAACTGTTAGAAAAGGGATTCATACAGCCAAGTTCATCGCCATGGGGAGCCCCAATATTGTTTGTCAAAAAGAAAGACGGATCGATGCATATGTGCATTGATTACTTTGAATTGAACAAGGTCACGATTAAGAATCGATACCCATTACCAAGGATAGATGATTTGTTTGACCAATTGCAAGGAGCTCGATTTTTCTCGAAAATCGATTTACGCTCAGGATATCATCAATTAAAGGTACAGGAAGAGGACATTCCTAAGACCGCATTTAGAACAAGGTATGACCATTATGAATTTACTGTCATGCCATTTGGTTTAACCAATGCCCCAGCCGCATTCATGGACATGATGAACCGAATATGTAAACCATATTTGGATCAATTCATAATTGTCTTTATAGATGATATTCTCATTTATTCTAAGAATAAAGAGGAACATGCAAAGCATTTGCATGCACTTCTAAGTTTATTAAGAAAAGAAAAGCTTTATGCAAAGTTTTCGAAGTGCGAGTTTTGGTTAGAACAAGTACAGTTTCTTGGGCATTTAGTCAACCATGAAGGAATTCATGTAGATCCCTCAAAGATTGAGGCAATTACCAAATGGAAAACCCCTGAATCACCAACAGAGGTTAGAAGTTTCTTAGGATTGGCTGGTTATTATAGAAGATTTATTCAAGATTTTTCTAGAATAACCATTCCCTTAACTAAGCTAACTTGTAAATCTGTTAAGTTTGAATGGGGATCAAAACAAGAAGAAGCCTTTAGAATTCTTAAGCAAAGATTAACCAACGCACCCATACTATCGTTACCAGAAGGAACTGAGAACTTTGTAGTCTATTGTGATGCTTCTAAGTTAGGTTATGTATGTGTGTTGATGCAACACCAAAATGTTATAGCTTACGCTTCTAGACAACTTAAGAATCATGAAGAGAATTATTCAACCCATGATTTAGAATTAGGAGCTATAATGTTTGCCCTGAAAATTTGGAGACATTACCTTTACGGTAGTAAGTTTACCATTTTCACCGATCATAAAAGTTTAAGGTATGTTTTCGGGCAAAAGGAGTTGAATATGAGACAAAGACGTTGGATGGAGATACTTAGTGATTATAATTGTAATATCCAGTATCATGCAGGAAAAGCAAATGTAGTAGCGGATGCTTTAAGTCGAAAGTATCACAAAAAGCCAAAAAGAGTGCGTTCTCTTAAATTAAATCTGCAAGTAGATTTAAATGAACAAATTAGAAAAGCACAAGAATCAGTAATCAAGGACGATACTGAAAAACTGAAATGAATGATTAAGGAATTAGAACAAGGAACATATGGAATTTGGAGATTTCATAAGAAAAGAATGTGGATACCTAAATTAGGAAACCTACGCCACCGTATATTAGAAGAAGCCCATAAGTCTAAGTATACGATGCATCCTGGAAATAACAAGATGTACCAGGATTTAAGGAAGAATTTTTGGTGGATAGGAATGAAGAAAAGATATAGCAGCTTATGTTTCCAAATGTCTAACCTGTTCACAAGTCAAAGCTGAACATCAGAAACCCTCAGGTTTATTACAACAATTAGAAATGCCAGTATGGAAATGGGAATTGATAACAATGTATTTTGTTACCAAATTACCCAAAACAAGAAAACGTAATGATACAATCTGGGTGATTGTAGACAGGCTAACTAAGTCAGCTCATTTCCTACCCGTGAATGAGACTTTCAATATCGAACAATTAGCTAAATTATATGTAAATGAAATAGTTTAATTACATGGAATTCCTTTATCAATTGTTTCTGATAGGGATAGCCGTTTTACCTCTCATTTTTGGACAAGATTCCAAAAGTTATGGGAACCAAGCTAAATCTAAGCACAGCTTATCATCCTCAAACGGATGGACAAAGTGAAAGGACAATTCAGACGATGGAGGATATGCTTAGAGCTTGTGTAATTGATTTCGGAGGTAATTGGGACGATCACTTACCATTAATAGAATTTTCTTACAATAACAGTTATCATACAAGTATCAATGCTGCACCATTCGAAGCACTTTATGGACGAAAGTGCCGAACCCCAGTCTATTGGGCAGAAGTTGGTGAAAAGCAACTGTCCGGACCTGAGATAGTACAAGAAACAACGGACAAAATCATTCAAGTCAAGGAAAGACTGAAAGCAACACGCGATCGACAAAAGAGTTATGTTGATAACAGGCGAAAGCCACTGGAATTTCAAGTAGGAGACAAAGTGTTATTGAAAGTTTCTCCATGGAAAGGAGTGGTAAGATTCATCAAAAGGGGAAAGCTAAGCCCCAGGTATATTGGACCTTTTGAAATTATTAGAAGAATAGGACATGTAGCCTATCAGCTACAACTGCCATAGCAAATGATAGGAATACATGATTTATTTCATGTATGTAATCTCAAGAAATGCCTAGCCGATGAATCTCTAGTAGTGCCTCTTAAGGATATAGAGGTAAATGAAAAGCTAAAGTTTGTAGAAAGGCCTCTACAAATCGAAGACAGGAAAGTCAAGAATCTCAAACACAAGAGATTAGTTTTAGTCAAAGTAAAATGAGACTCCAAGAGAGGACCAGAATACACTTGGGAGCTTGAATCAGAGATGCAAAGGAAATATCCACACTTATTCCAGTAGACCTCGAGGACGAGTTCTAAAACAAGGTGGGGAGGATATAACAACCCTCCAAATTATTTTCGATGCCCCTAATATATTTAGAATGTCCCTATATGTCTTAAAACATACCCTGTATGCGAGAACCGACCCCAAAATACCTTATATAATTAAAAAAATAAAATAAAAACAAAATTCTGGAGATCTTGGCGGGCCGCGAAGGACTTGCCTTAATACTACGCGGGGCGCGACAGCTGGTCATCAGGGCACTGCCCGGTGCTGCCACGTGTCGGGTTGTGTGTCGAACCTATACTGCTGACTGGTCATAGCTAGGCCCTATTTCCCCTATGTCGCGGGCCGTGAAGGGTAACCCTTCGGGCTACGTGGGGCGCGAGGAAGTGGTCGATCAGACCTATAAATAGAAGGCATCGGCCTTCAGTTTTTAATCATTCAGTCTTTCTTTCTCTCTCTCAAATTACTAGAGTGTAGAAGCTATAATCGGATATTATACCCCCCTAATTAATGAAGTTCTGCCTTGTTGTAAGTATTATAACCCCGGTTACGTATTAGATACGCTGCCCGATTGATCCAGGGTTCCGTAACGGCTGTCGTGGTTCTGCCCGACGTAGTCGTTGGAATGCCGTCTCGGGGAGGGTATTACTAATGTAAATATTGGGTTATTATACTAACGTGTATGCATTTGTGTAATTAATAGACAATCACCAGGAAACCCTAAAGAAAAACCATAAGACAGCAATGTGAGTAATCTTCTTGCAAACTGTTTTTACAAAACCTCATATGATTAAACATTATATTAAACAGTGATTGAGTATTTGTATTCTACAATTATCTTCGGTATGTTGGGGTTTTGTATACAAAATTTGTTACTACATTGTGAGTAGTAACATGACCACAAGTCGAGTTGATCGTACCGTGGGTGGTAATTAAAGTAGATGGAAACAAATGTAATTGCGCGACCGCCCTCAATACTGTACAATGGTTTTACTTAACTTAATTAAACTGGGATTCACTCACCAGTATTTCCCACTGACAAAATGTTTTTAAACGCGTTTCAGATAACAAAATGTGAAAGCCAAATAGAAGCCAGCTGGACAACACTGAAGGCTTGGAAAAGTGGCTATAAAGTTACCTAAAATAAAGAGATGTTTTATTTAATAAAATAGGGTTTATCCCTATGAAAATGTGTGTACTTGAAACTTGGGATTTTCCCATATGTTTAATATTATAAAAGCGTGGTATTTTACTCTGATAAAATATTTCCTAACTACGGTCCTGATGTAAATTCCGCTGCCAAACTGATAAACACCGATACCACTGAAACTGGCCGCGGCCACCCATTCCCGGGTAAAGAGGGGACGGGGGTTGCGACACGAAGCTCCGTCAAACTCGCCGATTCCTGGAATTAGCAGACGACCCCCACACCCACCAGCCTAAGTGTCAAGGTCTATCCGAATCTAGTCAGACGCAACGATTGGACGTATAGGCTTGTGATCCCTACGAGGACTATAGACAAGGGTCCTTTACGAGGACTATGAAAACATGGGTTATATGTCACATAATCCAATGGGTTACCTAGCTTCTAAAGATCAAACAGGCAAAACGAAACAATCAAAAACATTAAAATAGGCGCGACTCAAACATGAACAGACAGTGCCAAGACCGGTTAACTAAAACAAAATCAAGTAAGCTTAAACAAAGGTACAAAACTGAAAAACCTAAGATAGAAGACATTAAAAGAGTTAAAAACTCAATTTTGTATGTCAATCAAGAGAGCTAATTAGAATGTATACAATGTTAAGAACAAAATCAAATGCATTAAGAAGATTTAGAAATCAAGTATAATTTAGATTGTAGACTGGGTTATTTTATTTAGTTCAAATTTCTTTGGGTTGGGTTTGAGCTTGAGTTAATAAAAAAAGATTGTAGATTGGGTTTTGATTGGATTAAGTAATTAAGTGGTTAAAGAATAATTATATAAATTGTTTTATATACTTATATATTAAATAATAATCAGTGTTTTTTTTTGTAATTCATAATATTTTTTTTCTAAGTAGGGTGGTTGAAAATTTTCAAGGGGTGCGGTCGAAATTTCTGACGATAAATAACACTAAAAATTATTTTTTCAAGGGGTGAGCCCGCTTACCCACAGCTTGAGGTGGGTACGCCCTTGGTGATAAGTTAGAAAGATCAAAAAGACAAACAACATTTTTTTCTAAGCTATCAAGGCAAAAGTGTCAAAACGGTCAAACCGCATAAAGTAACAACTCTTAAAAAAATAATAATCACAGCATATGACTTTACCCTGATCTTCCCAGCAACCCACTAACCTCTTCATCATTAAAATCTATACTATATAATAAAAGAAACCACTTTATGGACACTTTTCATCATATTAGGCCATCTCTTATAGATAATTATTATTTTAGTTTAATCTCTTCTTACTAAATATTATTAGTTTAATATGTTATGAATAATTATTATTTACTTTAATCTTCTACTTATTTATAATATTATTTATTTGTTGACCTTGAACTTACCATTACGTCTCATATGTTGAGATTTGTTGTTTGTAGCTTTCTTCAAAGATTAAGTTAGTTTCCATTTTAGTCCCTGAGGTTTGTCTAAATTTGCCATTTCAGTTCAAATAGTTTTTTTTCGCCTCTAGGTCCCTGACTTTTCCCTTTTGTTGCCATTTTGATCACATACCCTAACTCCATCCAAAAACCCCATTTTTAACCAGGGGTATTTTGGGGGTTTTCATTTTAAATCTTTTCAATTGCCATTTTGATCCAATTTTAAAAAAATCAAAAAAAATTAAATATCGTATATTTTGGCTATGTACAACTATGGATAGGCTAGGTATAGCTGTGTGATTTACTTTCTATGTATAGCTGTGTGACTCGACAATTCACACATTTCGGATGGTGCGAGTCGATAGGGAGCTCTGGCAACAGGATTTGCTCCAGCAATGAGGTCGATGCGAAATTCGATATCACGACTCGGAGGGAGTCCGGGGAGATCATCAGGGAAAACATTAGGAAATTCACAAACAACGGGTACCTGGTTTACCTCCTTAACTTCCTTTTTCTCCGCTACTACAATGTGAGCCAAGAAAGCTTGGTATTCCTTGCGGAGATACTTGCTAGCTTGGACACACGACATGAGTTGGAGCTTCTTCGACGCGACTTCACCGTAAACACACAATTGATCACCATTAGCGAGCGAGAATCTAATCATCTTGTCAAAGCAAACAACTTTGGCATGGTTTTCACGAAGAAAGTCCATGCCTACTATGACGTCGAAACTACCGAGTTGCATCGGGATAAGGTCGATGGGAAAGATGTGATTGTTGAGTTTGAGAGTACAATCACGAAGAACGGAATTAACGACGACAGTTAGATTAAGGAGGGGAGATGGGCGCGCTTACGATTAAGAAGCTTTTCGAACTCAAACGATACAAAACAGTTATCAGCACCAGTATCAAACAAACACGAAGCATAAATACCATTCACAAGGAACGTACCATTGACCACATTGTTGTCGGCTTGGGCTTGGCGCACATTGATGTTGAAAGTTCGGGCGTGTGCTGCTTGTTGCTGTTGTTGAGGCTGTTGCTGTTGCTGCTGGCTGCTGCTGTTGTGGCTCTTGTTTCACCACTCGATTCGGGCACATGTTTGCGAAGTGGTTGGGATCACCACACGCAAAGCAGACTCTAGCATTGACCGCGGGTGCCTGAGCCGCTTGTTGGCCTTGAGGAGCAGGAAGTAGAGCTTGATGAGCAGTAGCTGGAGCAGGAGCTTGTCGAGCACGGCAGTTGGTAGTGAAATGGCCGTACATATTGCAATGAGCACAAAATCGGAAAGCGATACCAGTCGGGTGGTGGTAGGTGCAAGTAGGGCAAAGCGGGTGTGGCCCAGTATATGCACGCTTAATAAGCGGTGCATTTGCCACAGGCGCCGCTACTTGACACTGTTTCCGTTGAGCTGGTACAGCTTGAATTGGTGCAGCAGTGATCGCACAGTTCTTGTTGCTGGAGTTGCTGTTGTTTTTCCTCTTGTTCTTCCTCTTGTTGCTCGATGTGGTGGCGGTTTCAGCAGTTGGTGCGGCGGTGGTAGCTTGGTGAGGGTTCTTCGAAGCTTTATCCCAGAAGCCAGCCCTGACCCGTTTATCGTTGATTTCAGCGGCAAGCAGATAAGTTTCTTCGATTGTTGTTGTTTTGGCAGCTTGCACAAAATCTGCGACACAATCCGGCAGAGCTCGGATATACTTCTTGATTGCTATCTCGAGAGTCTTGACTTGATCAGGACAGATTATACTGAGCTGCTTGAAGCGAGCGGTTAAGGCAGCGTTCTCACCATCCTTCTGCTTTATGTGCCAGAACTCGTCCTCCAACTTCTGGCGCTCACGGGGAGGGCAAAACTCTTCGAGCATGACGTTCTTCAATTCATCCCACGACAGACCATTAGCTGCATCGTTTCCGCGTTTATTCCTCTCGGCCGTCCACCAGTCTAAAGCGCGGGACTGGAAAACACCGGTAGCATTCAGAGTGCGGAGATTGTCAGGACATCCACTCTGACACAGGGTGACCTCGATCGAATCGAACCATTGGAATAAGGCCGTAGGGCCATCTTCGCCAGTGAATTCCTTCGGTCTGCAAGCTTTAAACTGCTTGAAGTTGAAAGCAGCTGTAGGGGTTTCAGTCCTGGACTCTTCGGACGATTTGCTCATATTCTCGTATAGTTCACTCACGATCTGAGGAACAGCCTTTGCCATTTGCTTGGTGATGGAGAGTGTGAAACATGGGTGTTTAAGTGTTGATTTTACATGGTTTAGCTTGTTTTATATGATTATATGCTTGGAATTGGTTTATTGCGAGTGTTTGTATGTTTATAGGTAAAACACGTAATACGGAGAAATTAGAGAGACATCACGTTAAACGGAAGATGACAGAAACACTCGCATGGGGTTACGGTTTCGAAACCGTGACCTACGGGTGTTATCATAAGCTCACACAAAAGAAACAGACATGTTGACTTGAGGCTTACGGATTGTGACTTAGGGCTTACGGTTGAAAAAAAAAAAGACAACATGTATGTTGTTTGTTGAAAGTGGATTGTTAAAAAATAAAAAGAAACCTAAGCCATGGATTGAGAAACACAAACAAAAGAATCACGTGAGTTATTTTTATTTGGTGGATTTAAAAGGATTTTAAAAGAACCCTAATGGGACTTGGGCTGGATCCACGAAAATAAGCAGCAACATTCATTGACTTTTTGGGGAGATAACCCATCATTAGCACCGAATTGGGCGGCCACCAAGAGTAATTATTGAGCAAACATATAAGTTTTCAACTCTCAAATCAATCTATGATCATCACGAATTGGGCCATCATTCAAGACTTTTGGGCTCGCAAAAGAGCTCACCTTCATACGATTTTTGGAAAGCAATACAACATTCTTTTGGGCTCTTATAATCGGCCCAACAAGATCATCATCCATCATCGAGTTTTTCTGTGGCAGCCGGAGGATATAATTTTGGGGGGATCAATATACATCAGGATCGATCAAGCACTGAACGGAACCAATCATGTCTTCATCACTATTTCAATCTTGTGATCGCGCCTCTCCAACAATGAGCGGATAGTCTCGTCGGTTTCACCCCGGTGTAGATGTTGTAAGATTTCTAGGGTTTATACATTTGTATTTTAATTTGGTTTTGTGACAAATTGGTTAGTATTTGAAACCTTTGATAATTGTCTTGCATTTGTTTCGAATTCGTAAATTGTCGAGTGATGATAAAATTTGACTTTGCGAAATGGTTATGTGCAATTATGCCTTATCATAGGTTAGGATTTACATGTCCGAGGCAACGAAGTGCATTACGGTCCATTGTCTATGACGTTGATAGCAATTGGCACCTAAGTTTCGTGATAGTAATCCGTTAATCACTATATGCAATTAAATCAAGTTAAAACATGTAGGAACCCTAGGTCTTGCAATTATCGAACCGGGTGTGATCCGTATTCTCATTTCTTGTTTCAACTTTCTATTTAGTATTTTAGTTGCAATTTTAGTTAATCACAAGTGTTTTAGATAATACCCATTGTCGGATCACTCCGATTTATTTTCAAATCAATTGAACAAATAAAATTAGCAAACTTCATAATCACGTTGTACATTGTTTGTAAATAGTCTAACTAATCGAATGGGTTGTGCGATACTGACCACCTGCTCTTCGTGGATACGATACCCGACTTACCCTAGCTACCTAGGTTTAATTGCGTTTTTGACTGATCGGGACGACACGGTCACGTCAAAATGGCGCTGTTGCCGGGGAGCTAGTGCGCTTAGTATTTCATTGCTTGTTCGATTTTAGTTTAGTTTTTCTTTCTTGTATTTTTGTGATTTTACTTTGGGAGGTCGAGCTTGTTTGTGCAGGTACATGTTTTGCAGGTACCATCTTTCAATATGAATTGGGTAGATGATGATCCGTGTGAGTGTTGCGGAAGCGGAGAGCACTATTTAGAGGATTGCTCTGTTTTCTACGAAAAAGTTCAAGCCAACAAGGAACGGGAAGACTACCTCAGCGGATTGTTTGATTATAGGTGGGCGGATTATGAAGATTTCAATGGTCCATCCTCACCTTATCCATACACTAGACCACCTCCACCACCGGAGCAAGAAAAGTCATGCCCTTGTTGTGGAAAATGTTCACATACATGAAGATTGTCCAGTGTTTTGGAAAGATCCAGTGTTTTGGAAAGGAAAAATAAAGTCCGGTTACAAGCCACCTTCATATCAAGAATACTACCATTTAGAGATGAATTGCCACTATGAGCAAGAGCGGGATTACAACAATTATGAACCCGAATTGCCACATTTCTCAAGTTACCGGGAGGAGTATAATGATTATTATTATAATGAATACCCTCAACCGGCATCCAAAGAACCTCAAGATTCAATAAGTTCCAAGCTCGATGCAATCATGAATGCTATCATTACTTCAAATCAAGAGATTAAGATGGAACTGAAGAAGGAACTTGAGGCGAAAGATAAAGCTAATGAAGCCTTGGCAAAGAAAGTGGGTCAACTCGTTGAAGAATTGGCTCAACTTAGACGAGACCAAGAGGTGTTGGCTAGTGGTACAATGGTGGATGGTGATGTGGTGGAAGAGGTTAGAGATCTTTCGGAGCAAGAAGTTGAATGTTTGAACCGAGCGGAAGACATGACACCGCAAGACGAATCGGATTAGAAAGAAGCTCACATTCATATTCATCCTTCTCCCAAACTTATCACTCCAACCAACAAAGTTGGGGATGCGGGTTCGGGCATAAGGATTCGAAGGGTGGCGTTGCAAGACATTGGCCATGTTGTTAAGAGACGAACCCGAAGTTGTACATTGCGTATGCCGAATTTAATAAAAAGAGTATGGATTCGGCATGCTAATTACCGAGCGTATGTTGGAAACTCGGTAGGCAAATGTGCACTTCGACCACCATGAGAGGTAAATCAGGTATGATTGTTGTAGATTTTGTATTATTATTTGTTTTATTTTATTTTAGTAGTTAAATGAACGTTGTGGGTGTGTTCCCTATATAACCCTCACGAGACCTCTCGTCCTCCCAAGCTATTGGGGGGTTTAAAAGGGCTTGTTGCATAAGCTAAATGCAACCGCGATTCCTACGAAAGTGAGTTAGGTTTGTTGTTGTTGTAAATTATTTTTCCACATAAATCAAAGTAAATTAACGTATGATTTGGTAACAATTTCATAAAAGTGGTAGAACTAGGTAACTAACAAATTTTAGTGGTTGTGAGAAGCATGTTTCTACGCAAGGGTTGAAATTTGTAGGTACATTATGTTCATGAGACGACCGCTTTCTTGAAGAGATGAAGAACACATGAGCCACCAGCGAGAAAATCAGGTGCATACGTTTCTTTTTACTTTTGATTTTTAGTTAGCAAATAAGTGGATTGTAAATTGTATTTTATCTTCCGGGGTGAAATTTTGGGGAGGTTAGCCGTGTCACATCCCTTGTGCGTTTTAAAACTCTAGTTCTTACACATTGAGGACAATGAGTACCTCAAGTGTGGGGATGGGGGAGTAGTAAAAGTTTTTCGATTTTTGACCCGTTCATTTAAACCCTACACATTGAGGACAATGTTGACCTCAAGTGTGGGGATGTGGGGGAAAAATTTCAAAAAAATTTTCAAAATGTCTTTGTTTGAAGCAATCTTAAAAGCACAAGTAACTAAGTCAACGAGGGATGGCACAACCCATTTGGTCTTTTGTCATGGTCAAGTTCAAATTAATAGCATGACGGGTATTTAGCGGGTGGTTATTTGGGAATAATCCGCCTAAGAAACTAGCATATTATGCATGTCACATACCATACCCTTTATATATGTGAGGTTTTGAGCCACTTTTACATCATAGAATTACATATTTATGTTTCTTTGTTTGAGTGGACCATTAGTCATGTATTGTAGAACTTGCAACTTTTGATACGTTTGAGACCATAGACCGAATACAAGCACGAGAATGATTAAGGCATTAGGTAAACCTTTTTCTTTTTACACCATTTATATATCCTTACCCAAAAATTTATCCCTTAGTAGCCAATTTTGAGCCTAATCCTTTCGTTTGACCACCCATTTAGCCCATAACCTTAAGCCTTTTCTTTTAAACCTGTGTGATGAAAATTCGATCATAGGAGTATATGTTTGTATAGTTGTGGTTTATATTTGCCAAAAAAAAAATTGTGAAAAAGAGAAAAAAAATGTTGAGAAAAGCACAAAAATATGTGTTTATAGTTTGATTGAATAAATGGTTGTTGCTTTCTAGTCGATGTTTGTAGATAGTTGTGTTTAGCATAGTTATTTTGTAATAAAAAAATCGAGTTTTCATCACCTTAGCCACTTTAAATATCATATTCCCTACCCTTAGCCTAGCCCCATTACAACCCTTACAAAGACCTTTTGACTTGTGCTTAGTATTCGTGTTCGGTGGTGGAGAATGATTGAGTTGCAAGCCTATGCGGGTACGTGTTCTAATCGGTTTGAGTGATTATTTCAAAAGTGTTAATGCATTAACTATTAGCCAATTTTAAACCGAGTGGAGAGAACATTGTGAGGGATGTGCATGATTTATTGGTTTCACGGGCGGGTTAATCTTGGATAACCATTTTTACATAATTAATCAATTATTGTTAAATATGCTGAAAATTGTAAAAAAAAGTTTGAACCGGGTATGACATTAGACTTTAACCTTTGTCTCGAGAATGTGAAGTGTGTTTCTCGTTCAACCCACGTGAAAGTGGAAGACAGATTTGCTTGAGGGCAAGCAAACGACAAGTGTGGGGATGTGATGGAGAGTGTGAAACATGGGTGTTTAAGTGTTGATTTTACGTGGTTTAGCTTGTTTTATATGATTATATGCTTGGAATTGGTTTATTGCGAGTGTTTGTATGTTTATAGGTAAAACACGTAATACGGAGAAATTAGAGAGACATCACGTTAAACGGAAGATGACAGAAACACTCGCATGGGGTTACGGTTTCAAAACCGTGACCTACGGGTGTTATCATAAGCTCACACAAAAGAAACAGACATGTTGACTTGAGGCTTACGGATTGTGACTTAGGGCTTACGGTTGAAAAAAAAAAAAGACAACATGTATGTTGTTTGTTGAAAGTGGATTGTTAAAAAATAAAAAGAAACCTAAACCATGGATTGAGAAACACAAACAAAAGAATCACGTGAGTTATTTTTGTTTGGTGGATTTAAAAGGATTTTAAAAGAACCCTAATGGGACTTGGGCTGGATCCACGAAAATAAGCAGCAACATTCATTGACTTTTTGGGGAGATAACCAATCATTAGCACCAAATTGGGCGGCCACCAAGAGTAATTATTGAGCAATCATATAAGTTTTCAACTCTCAAATCAATCTATGATCATCACGAATTGGGCCATCATTCAAGACTTTTGGGCTCGCAAAAGAGCTCACCTTCATACGATTTTTGGAAAGCAATACAACATTCTTTTGGGCTCTTATAATCGGCCCAACAAGATCATCATCCATCATCGAGTTTTTCTGTGGCAGCCGGAGGATATAATTTTGGGGGGATCAATATACATCAGGATCGATCAAGCACTGAACGGAACCAATCATGTCTTCATCACTATTTCAATCTTGTGATCGCGCCTCTCCAACAATGAGCGGATAGTCTCATCGGTTTCACCCCGGTGTAGATGTTGTAAGATTTCTAGGGTTTATACATTTGTATTTTAATTTGGTTTTGTGACAAATTGTTTAGTATTTGAAACCTTTGATAATTGTCTTGCATTTGTTTCGAATTCGTAAATTGTCGAGTGATGATAAAATTTGACTTTGCGAAATGGTTATGTGCAATTATGCCTTATCATAGGTTAGGATTTACATGTCCGAGGCAACGAAGTGCATTACGGTCCGTTGTCTATGACGTTGATAGCAATTGGCACCTAAGTTTCGTGATAGTAATCCGTTAATCACTATATGCAATTAAATCAAGTTAAAACATGTAGGAACCCTAGGTCTTGCAATTATCGAACCGGGTGTGATCCGTATTCTCATTTCTTGTTTCAACTTTCTATTTAGTATTTTAGTTGCAATTTTAGTTAATCACAAGTGTTTTAGATAATACCCATTGTCGGTTCACTCCGATTTATTTTCAAATCAATTGAACAAATAAAATTAGCAAACTTCATAATCACGTTGTACATTGTTTGTAAATAGTCTAACTAATCGAACGGGTTGTGCGATACTGACCACCTGCTCTTCGTGGATACGATACCCGACTTACCCTAGCTACCTAGGTTTAATTGGGTTTTTGACTGATCGGGACGACACGGTCACGTTACTTGGCGACGAGAGCAGCAAGGCGTTTGTCTTTCTGGTTTTGGCGAGCAGCGCGCGAGTGACGGGATCCAGATGACGACATTGTCTGCAACAGACATCGCCATAGGACTCAGACACAATATAATCGAATCTCACCTCACACGCCTAATACTATTAAAGCTCAGGAACACATCAATTCACAAGAAATCACGTAGGCACAGAAGCATGTATTTCACGTAAGCATGGTAGCACAGAAGCACATAGTTCACCTTAGCACATATTTTGCACGTATTCACCTTCCTATGTTGCATGTATTCACCTTCCTGTGACCATACGTGTTCCTGTATCATTCCAAGTTTCGATTGCGATTAACACATGCGATTTGTTTGCGTTTTGAGGTAGATAAGCAGTGCGAGTCGTGTGTGTCGGTCAAAGCGAAAGCGTAAAATAAATCACCAAAAATTGAAAACACATAGACAGATAAATCACATAGGGCATATAAAATCCACATAAAATCAACAAATAACAGAGTCGGCAGTAGCGAGCTCAGAATCGAAACACATAAAATCGAGAAGTAGATTGTCTGCGGCTGATAGACATCGACTACCCAAGGTGATTCGACTATTCACAAAGACCCGTAGTACATACTTTGGCTGTCAGGACTGTGCTCTTGCCTTGATTCAGGGCGATGGCACGCATCCTTCTAGCTACAGCGTGACCCCAAGTCGTTGGAGTTCGGTGAGACTTTGGTGAGAGTCTTGTGAAACCAAAATAGGTATCGGAACAAGTCGTCGAGGTTCGGGTTTCACCCCTGACTTAACAACTTCGTTCCGGTTTTTGATAAAATAAGGAGGAATTATGCGTCAAAGTATGGATTTCACTCCTAATTCAACGCAAATTCTCCTGTTTATGGATAAAATTGCGGGTTGAACAAGCAATTTAGTCAAGAGTTTGCGATTTTCACACCTAATCTTGACCTAATCGCTTGTTCATTTTCGAAAATTAGAGTGCAGTGATAGTGTAGTGTAAGCGAGAAATAGCGAGAAATAACATGTAAGCTCGTACATAACCCTTGTAGGGTACGCACAAGTCGGTCTGTTGGTACCTAACTATAGACTAGGTCGTTTCTAAGACATCGACCCGGACTAGGTCGAGTCTTGCCTAATTCCCTATAGTTATGGCTCTGATACCAATCTGTCACACCTCAATCGATGGCGGAAACATTGGGGCGTGGCACTGTGAGAAACAGATTGTCCAGAAGTTTCCATAACAACTATAATTACCAATTATTTAAAGCATCACGTCCCATACCATGACATAAAAAGTATCATAATTATTACAGACAAAATCTAGGCAAATTGTTCTGTTCCGACAACTCAGATTTCTAGTACAGACAATTTATTATTTCTCTAGGTCTTTCCTAGCCTCGATTTCACAGCAAGCCAAGCATATAAACATCTTAAGCACCTGTCACATACGTTAAAGTAAAAGTCAATACACATAGTGTAAAGGTGAGCATACAAGTTTAATAGATATAATAAAGTTCGAAATCGTTTACGCATAACCAGCACGTACACAGAGTGAAATGAAGCACGTTAGTTATCGACATGAACCTATCGATACCAATGACTGCGGGTTGACTGCCCAAGGCAGTTCGCAATACATGATCACCACTGTGACCCATGCAAGTAATTGTCCTTAACAACCCCTGAGTGAACAGGTGCTGAGTCCAAACTATAGTACTATCGTTGCTAAGCCAGGCATACAACATTCCATGTGTAAACATAACAAACAAGCATTCATTAAGTCACGTATAGCATGCGGTAATGGTTAGCGTTAAAGTTTTGCGTAGTGTGTTCGATGTGATTTAGAATAAGTAACGTATGTAACACCCAAAAGTGCATAAAGCAAAAAGGGTTCGAGTATACTCACAGCGATGATGGATTGAAGGGAGCGCTTAGAGCGAGTTTAGCCTGATTAGAATAATAGCAATAAAGATTAGCGGCGCGTAAGCGAAGCAAAGTGTCAGTGGGTCGAACAGCAATCCGGTCGGGTGGTTATCCGATCGGGTGGCCGGTCGAGCGGGTGACAATCCGTTTGATTGGTCATCCGATCGGATGACCATGCGAGTGGATTTGTTACCTCGTTTAGGGTGGATGTGGTTGTGTATGATGGTTTGACTTTTGAAGTTTTCGTTGTAGTATTTTGAAAACAGGGAAGTATCTCTATCCTTCAGGTCGGTCGATCGAACGGCGGTTCGATCGGACGGCGATCCGTTCGATGAGACATTTCTCAGAGGACAAGTTCACAGCAGTGTTATCATCCAACCAGATGGTCTACCGATCGGATGACAATCCGCTAGAACTGGTAATGCATTGAACATGTTGAAAATTGTTAAGTGTGGGACCAAGGTACAGTCCGACCGAGTTGTCGATCGATCGGATGGCTACCCGACCGGACGGCAGTTCGATCGGACGTCAACCTGTCCCGACGACCTGATCGTTTTGTTACTTGGTCTCGTTTGAAGTGTTAGTAGTTTGAATGAGACGTTATGATAGCTTGTTCAAACAATGGGAACCTCATCTTGGCCCTAGCGACCTGTCCGAATAGGAATCACCCTAGTCCGTCCAGTTCATGGTTCAAGACAGTCGTTCATGTTCAAACCCGAAATCACTATCTCTCGGACGAAATCCAGATCTAGAACTGATACATTACTACGAACGAGTAGACGATCAGAACCAGCTCTGTTTTCATCGGGTTTGAGTGCATTGAGTGTAAAAGAGTTGAAAGAAAGTTAGAAAATCCATCTTCCAATCCTTTTCACCGTGGGTATGTTCAGATCTATGCAAGATCTTTATTTATTCATGTGGAAATCATTCAGATTCAAGTTGTTCTTGGTGGATTGAAGCCAAAACATGAAGTTCCTAAGAACACCATGATGACATCATCCTAGAACACCTCAAATCTAGTGATTTCACGGTTAAAAGTTAAGATTCAAAAGATAGAAAGGTGTAGGAATGCGTGTAGATCAAGAAAGTACAAGGTTTAGGTTGGAAACTTACAAGAATCGCGAGAAATCTGAAGAAATAGCGGCTGGAATGAGTGGAGAGAAAGAGAGAGTTGTCACCTTCTAAAAGTGGTAACAGGGGGGGGGGGGTATTTATAGGGTTTCCCAAAATGGAAAAGGGAGAAGAGGGCTGGTCGTTCGAGTAACAACCCATTTGGGTGGCAGCTCGGTCGAGTGGCACCTCGATCGGATGGCAGTCCGATCGGGTGGCAGCTCGGTCTGCCGGCCACTTGGCTCGAGTGTTTGGCGCGATGAGTTTTGTCGTTTTGATTCGCGTGTAGTGCGTTGCGATGTGATTTAAGTGAGTAATGCGATAGAGTTTCCTTCTCAAATTACTTTTAATCCCAACTACTATATCTAACATACAATCATCCTATATTTCTTTCGTTTAGCGCTTGAGATTCGATTGCGATTTGCGATTGCGTTTCGATTGATCACCACATATAACATAAATAAACATGCACAAGTAACACATAAATAGCACACACACATAAATCAATAACCAAAGCGCGTAAATTCGAGTTGCGAGTGCGATTGCGATAAGCGATAAACATGCGATAAGTAGCGATTAAACCTCGATTATTCATAAGTACTCCACATAATACAGCTAAGGCAATAAAATAAATAGATTATCTACAAGTCAAAGAAGTCAAAACAGTCAACTTGACTTTGACTTTGACTTTCGAAACACGGGGTGTTACACGCGGGCCGCGACAGGTTTGATTAGGGTCGGTCGCGGGGCGCGACATAGTGTTTCTTGCCGGTTACCCTTTGTACCACGTGTCGTGACATGTGGCGAGTCTAGGGTTTTACTCGGCAACCCTAGCCGTAGCTAGGGTGCCCTCGCAGGCCGCGAAAGGAGAGGAAGGGGGCTGTCGCGGGGCGCGAAAGGCTCCCAAAATTTGTATAAATAGAGCAGAGATGCAGCAGTTCATCTCCGCTCACACCTTTTCTTTCTCTCTCAAATATACTCCAAAGATACAAGTTAAAATACCCCCTAAAACACGAAGCTCTGCCCCATTGTAAGAATTTTAACCTCCGATCACTAATTCATTACCCTACCCGATTGATCTAGGACCCTGCAACGCATGTCAAGGCTCTGCCTGACTAAGTCCGTTGGGGTTCTGTCTCGTGTTGTATGGCTAATGTGATTTGGGTTATTTTACTAACACGCGTGCATTGTATGTTTTTAATAGAAACTCAAGAAAATAATCAGGAAATATCACCAGGAAGCCCATAGAAAAACATAAGTTTGCAATGTGAGTCCATTCTCTTTTCTCACAGTTTGTGAGTCATTCTCTCTTTTTACCAAACTGTTTTACAAAATCTCAAATATTTTCAGTTATACTTACAATGATTAAGTCTTTGTATTCTACAAAATACTGCCAGTATTATGGGGTTTTGTATACACTGCTTGATAACCTTCACAATTGGACACGGGTAGCCAATGTGTGATATGACCATAGTCACAGATCCGTCGAGTGACAAGTACTTGGAGTTTTTGGTTAGATATAAACATTGTAATCGCTCTTAATACTGTGAAGTTTTAACTAATGTGTTTTTATAAACTGGAATGTGATCGCTAGTATTTCTTGCTGATAAAATATTTTTAAAACGCATTTTAGGTAACTTAATGTGAAGCTATAAGAAGCCAGCTATAGAGCACTGAAGGCTTAAAGAAAGTGGCTTTAAACTACCTGAATAAAAGAAGAAATTATATTTTCAGCAACTACGGTTTATCCCTATAAAGATATTATGAATGAAATATGGGTTTTATCCCATTTATTTAATATAAAAGTTTGGTGTTTTGAAACTCTGAAAATTTATTTCCTAACTACGATCCTGAAGTCTCATTTTCACTGCCAAATTAATAAACACCGATACCACTTAACTGGTTCGCGGCTCCTACTCCCGGGGTAGGGGTTGGAGGTTGCAACACCATATTCCCTTTGACAACCTTCCACTATCCATTCCTAAACTTAACTTCGTGTCCCTGATCATCCAACTGGCCAACTGAAATTAACAACCTCTTCAAGCCTGGAATAACCCTGGCATCTCTTAAAGTCCAGGAACCGACTGACGTCTTCAAAACAATGTTACCCATGCCCGTAACATCAAGTACCTCATCATTCGCTAGTTTTACCTTTCCAAAGTCACATTCTTTGAGATTTTACAGTGCTTCACTACTGTGGGTAGCGTGAAATGAAGCACCAAAATCCATGACCTAAGAATCCACACTACTCTCCACACTACAGACTAACGCATCATCATCACTGTGGTCTCTTGCAGAGTTCATTTCTTTCTTCTGTTTCAAACACTAATTCCTAAAGTGTCCTACTTCATTGCAATTCCAACATATCACATCCTTCCGAGCCTTAGACACACTCCTTCTCTTGCTCTGATGACTTTCCCGCTGATTCTTTCTTCCTATGTGTCACGGCCCCCGACCCGGTTTGACCCGTTTTAGGAGCCGCGGGACAGAAAATCCCGTGGTATTTATTTAACAGCGGAAGTTTTCATCAGGATCTTTTTAAAACTGCAATTTTCCCGATTATTTTATTTCACAACTCGGGATAAAACCCCGGTGATTTACAATCATAAGATTTCACGGAGAAATCTTTATTTTACTAAAACATGTTTCTTTATTTTATATTGAGCCACTTCCTTAAGCTTGTAGTGCTTTGCGGCACTTTTCTTGGATCACAATAGATCACCTGAAACAAGTTTGAAAAAGGTTTTGTTAGCGGGAAATACTGGTGAATCATTCTATTTACTAAAACGACCTGTTTGTTATAATTTACAGTATTAAGGGAGATTACAATGTTTCAGATATCAACCAACTACCCACAGTATTTGTCACTCGACCGGATCTGTGACTATGGTCATATCACCATTGGCCACCCGTTTGTCCAATGGCAAAGATTATCAAGTAATGTATACAAAACCCCACATACTGGCTGTAATTTGGTGATTACATAAACTTAATCCCTGTAATTATAACCTTGAAAATAAACATGATTTTGAAAGTAATTTGATAAAAAGAGAATGACTCACATTGCAGATTTAATTTGAGCAGAGCCTAGCCTACTGATTAGCCTTTTAACCTAAATTTAATAACATGCACACAACTCGGTTAGTAACTTAATACAGCATTTACGATAACTCACGAGATTAAAACCTTCACAACGAATGACAAAGTGCGATACTTAAACATCCATTGAATTAACAATGAATGACAAAGAATAAACCCTAATGTGGGCAGCACTTAAACATCCATTGGATAGTTTAATCGATCGGACATTGAATCGTAATAGCGATCGAGTTATTACCCTGTTTTGCGGCAGCGATTCGTGCTATGTGTGTGTTTTAGGACTGTTTCTGCTATATCTCAGAGTATGAAACGTATTTTTACATCGTTCAAGTGCCAAAATTCGATTGCCAACCCCCTCTATTTATACACGAAATTTGACCCCCTCGCGTGACGCGAGGGGTACCCCTCTGGGCGTCGCGTGGCGCGAGGGGTCCCTATTTACCATAGGGTAGCTACGTGTATTTGTAGGCTTGCTGAGTCGACGGATTCGTAAAACTCAATTTTGACAGCGTTTTATGTGGATAATCGTAACTAGGGTTTACCCCCCCTGAGTTTTAGGGGCCCTGATCCTGATTCTGATTATTCTGAAAATTTTAGGGTTTGTGCAGAATCACTTGGGTTTCTCAATTAGGGTTTCCTATTGGATAAAATAAAATAATAATTAGGACTTTTGATATGAGTTGTTACATCCTCCCCACCTTAATAAAAATCTCGTCCTCGAGATTTACTGGAATAATTGAGGATACTTTCGCTTCATTTCTGATTCCAGCTCCCAAGTGTATTCGGGTCCTCGTTTCGAATCCCACTTGACTTTAACCAAAATTAATCATTTGTGTTTGAGAAACTTCACTTTTCTGTCTTCTATCTGAAGAGGTTTCTCAACAAATTTTAGTTTTTCATTTACCTCTATATCTTGAAGAGGTATTACCAGGGATTCGTCTGATAGACATTTCTTGAGGTTGGATACATGAAATACATCATGTACTCCAGCTAACTCCTCTGGTAGTTGTAAACGATAAGCAACTGGTCCTATACGTTGGATTACTGGAAATGGTCCTACGTATCTTGGACTTAGCTTTCCTTTCTTACCGAATCGAACTACTCCTTTCCAAGGTGAAACTTTCAAAAGTACTTTATCTCCTATTTGAAATTCCAACGGCTTCCGTCTATTCTCTGCATAACTCTTCTGGCGATCTCGAGCCGTCTTTAATCTTTCCTTGATTTGGTCAATCTTGTCAGTCGTCTCTTGTACTATTTCAGGACCTGACAATTGACTTTCTCCTATTTCTGCCCAACAAACGGGAGTTCTGCACTTTCTTCCATACAGTGCCTCGAATGGGGCAGTTTCAATACTTGAATGATAACTATTGTTATAGGAGAATTCAATCAAAGGTAAGTGGTCGTCCCAATTTCCACCAAAATCTATCACACATGCTCTGAGCATGTCTTCCAGAGTTTGTATCGTCCTTTCACTTTGCCCGTCTGTTTGTGGATGATATGCAGTACTCAGATTTAGTCGAGTTCCCATTGCTTCTTGGAAACTTGTCCAAAAATGAGAAATGAAACGACTATCTCTATCTGATACCATGGAGAGTGGAACTCCATGTAAAGATACAACTTCATCTACATACAACTTTGCCAATCTTTCCATGCTAAAGGTTTCTTTCATAGGTAGAAAATGAGCTGATTTGGTTAATCGATCCACAATTACCCAAATCGCGTCATTACCTTTTCTGGTTTTGGGTAACTTAGTAACAAAATCCATTGTTATGAGTTCCCATTTCCATACAGGCATTTCTAGTTGTTGTAGTAGACCTGAAGGTTTCTGGTGTTCTGCCTTAACTTGTGAACAAGTAAGACATTTAGAAACATATCGAGCTATGTCATTTTTCATCCCTATCCACCAAAAGTTATTTCTTAAATCTTGGTACATTTTATTGTTTCCAGGGTGCATGGTATACCTAGATTTATGGGCTTATTCTAAAATCTTATTTCTTAATTCTCCTTGCTTAGGTACCCAAATTCTTCTTTTGTGGAATCTCGAAATTCCATCAGTTCCTTGTTCTAACTCTTTTATTCTTCCTTTCATTCCTTCAACATCATCCTTGATTGTTGTTTCTTGAATATTCTTCAATTGTTCCATTAAATCTAACTGTAGATTTAACCTAAGAGCACGAACTTGTCGTTGTTTCTCATGATACTTACGACTTAAGGCATCTGCAACTACATTTGCCTTTCCTTCGTGATACTGAATATCACAGTCGTAGTCACTTAGGATTTCCATCCATCTCCTTTGCCTCATGTTTAATTCTTTTTGCCCAAATATATATCTTAAGCTCTTATGATCTGTATAGACAGTAAATTTACTTCCGTACAGATAATGTCTCCAAATCTTAAGGGCAAAAATTATGGCTCCTAATTCTAAATCATGAGTCGTATAGTTCTCCTCGTGCTTTTTTAATTACCTTGAAGCATATGCAATTACCTTCTTGCGTTGCATTAGCACACATCCAAATCCTAGTTTTGAAGCATCACAATATACTTCAAAATCTTCAGTTCCTTCTGGTAAAGCTAAGATGGGAGCATTGGTTAATTTCTGTTTCAAGATCCTAAAGGCTTCTTCTTGCTTAGTTCCCCATTCAAACTTAACTGCCTTACAGGTTAGCTTAGTTAATGGTACTGCTATTTTGGAAAAATCCTTAATAAACCGTCTATAATATCCAGCTAAACCTATAAAACTTCTAATTTCCATTGCGGATTGCGGAACCTTCCATTTGGTAATTGCCTCTATCTTAGCAGGATCTACATGAATACCTTCATGATTTACCATATGACCTAAAAATTGCACTTCTTGCAACCAAAATTCACACTTCGAGAATTTGGCGTACAACTTTTCTTTTCTTAACAAAGTTAAGAGTACATGCAAGTGCTGACAATGTTCTTCCTGATTTTTGGAATAAATAAGTATATCGTCGATAAAAACAATTACAAATTTATCCAAGTATGGTTTACAGATCCTATTTATCATGTCCATGAATGCAGCAGGTGCATTTGTTAACCCAAAGGGCATGACTGTAAACTCGTAATGACCATACCTAGTCCTGAAAGCAGTTTTAGGTATGTCTTCTTCTTGTACCTTCAATTGATGATATTCGGAGCGTAAATCTATCTTAGAAAAATATCTAGCTCCTTGAAGTTGATCGAATAGATCATCAATCCTAGGTAATGGGTATCGATTCTTAATTGTAACCTTATTCAATTCTCTATAATCAATACACATTCTCATTGAACCATCCTTTTTCTTTACAAACAACACTGGTGCTCCCCACGGGGATGAACTAGGTTGTATGAAACCTTTACTTAATAATTCATCTAATTGCTTTTTCAGTTCTAACATTTCTGTGGGTGCTAACCGATAAGGTGCTTTGGCTATCAGTATAGTTCCTGGAATCAGATGAATTCTAAATTCTACTTCCCTATCTGGTGGTAGTCCTGGTAATTCTTCTGGGAATATCTCTGGGTATTCTGAGACTACAGGAATCTCCTTAAGTTCTTTACCCTTAGTATTAATGATTACTGAAATCATATATATTATTCCTTGCTTCCATTTATAACTAGCAACTTTCATTACTGATATGAACTTCATGGGCTTACGTGGTTTATCTCCTGTAATCATAATTACTTCTCCGGTGGGTGCTTGAATTTCTATGGAATTCTGATCACAAAGAATTCGAGCATGGTTGGCTACTAACCAATCCATTCCTAACACCACATCAAATTTGGCTAATTTCATAGGTAACAGGTTTGCAAAGAAATTATGACCTGAGAGTTCTATATTTCCATTTTGCAAAACTTTATCTATGCTAACAGAATTTTCGTCTGCCGTTTCGACTGTAAAAATCTGCCTAAGTTTGGTTAAGGGTAAATTAAGAGCTTGGCAGAATGAAGTATTGATAAAACTTTGGTTTGCACCAGAGTCAAATAATACTTTTGCATATACGTTGTGAACTAAGAACGTACCAGCTATTACATCTGGAATGAGTTCTGCTTCCTGAGTAGTTAATTGGAATGCACGAACATTCTTCTTTGTAGCTCCGTCAGCTGGTTTAGCTTTGTTGTCTGCTGGTTTAACTAATTTAGGGCATTCTGTTTTGAAATGACCAGCTTCTCCACAGTTATAACAGATCCTTGTTTTCCTTCTGCAGTCTTCTTCACGATGTCCTATGGCTTTGCAAAAGTTGCAGGTCACATTACATCTTCCATAATGTTTCTTTCGACAATTCTTGCAGAACGGCAAATTTGAAGATTGCCCTGTTCCTCTTCTTTTGAAGCTGTTATTATTACCCGTACGAAATCCTTGGGTAATTTTCTGAGCCAGTTCCTTTTTCCTGTTATCATCTCTTGTGCGCACCAGTTCATCAGTTAGGGTGTTGTCTAATTCCACTGCATCGTCAATAGTGTGAGGTCTCGCAGCTTTAACGATATTGCGGATTGCACCAATCAATCCCCAAATATAGCGAGAAATGAGTACCGGTTCTGGCGAAGCCAGTGTTGGTACCACTCTAGCATATTCAAAGAATGTCGAAGTATAACCGCGACAATCTACACCCATCATTCGATGGTTTAAGAACTTATTCGCCATTTGATCTTTTTCATATTCGGGACAGAATTTTCTTTCTACAAGATTCTTAAATTCTTCCCAATTCATAGCATACGCCATCATCCTTCCTTTTGCTTGTAACACCGTGTTCCACCATTCTAGCGCCCATTCTTTAAAAAGATTTGACGCGTACATGACCTGATCGTCTTTGGCACATTTACTTATTGTAATCACTGCCTCGATTTTCTCTAACCAATGCAGTACCGCGGTTGCTCCTTCATTGCCTGCAAATTCAGCGGGTTTGCAAGCAAGAAATTCTTTGTAAGTGCAACCAGGCGTTGCAGCTTTCATTTTCTTAGGGAGCGGAGCCTGCCGTGGATTATTATCGTGATTAGTATGATTACCGCTTCCATTTACGCTATTACTGAAGTTATCTTCAGAAATACGTTTGCTAGGAATAATTTGTTGAGGTTCGATTGGATTTCTAACAGCATCAACTATTGCTGGAATAGCATTGGCTATCCCTTGAGCAACGATATTTTCTATATCTTTCCTATTTAGAAATTGATCTTCCGGATGTTGCTCAGATTGATTAACCTCATTAACTGGTTCGTTATTAGCGTTTTCCATCTGATAATTACTATATATACTTTTATTAGTATCGAATAAATAACAATTATACACCAAACAATCATATAAATTTCAAATACACACATATAGCCAAAATTATCGATTTCTCGATTTCCATTTTTATATTTAATAGTATGCATCAATATACACCTTTATCTTACAAAATTTTATTTATAGTTATTTCACATGATTATATTATTATTGCTATTATACAATCACAATCTCATAAACCTACTATCCATCGTCAGTTGTTATTTCAGTAATGGCGTTCCCTCTCATCGTACTTCCAGGAGATCTGTTCTCCTACTTCCCTGATCCTATTTCCGGCATCCACCAGTTCTTCGCCAAAGTGGCGGAGTTCAGCTAAATTCTCATTGCTCATTGGTGGGTTAGGTATTGGTTCAGGGTCGAACTGAGGAAGAAAGGAATAAGGACTGTTGAGCAGGTTTTGGAACTGCCAATCATTCGTCCACCACTCGTCCATTCCTAGAGGTTGGGTGTGAATTATAGGTTCTGGGATTGCTGGTTCCAAATTCATTGGAAGTTGGGTTTCAATAGGATGAGTAAAAACATTTTTATTGACAGGCTTAATAGTATCACAGCTTGCCAATATAAAATCTAGCTCTTCCTGTAATGTCATTTCCTGGGTTTGTTTAGTGCTTTCTCCAATTTCTATCTGGGTTTGTTTAGAACCTCCTCCAATCTCCATTTCTATTTGCTTAGAATATTCTTCAAACTGTATTCCCATCTGCCTAGACTCTTCCCCGACTTCAATCCCCTTCCCTTTGTCTAAGGGATTTTCTATTTTGGGAATCTTTCTAGTGGCGGGTTTCCTCCTACGCACCCGTCTCCATCCCACGAATCTTCTCCTTTTCTTGGGCTTGGGTTTCTCTGGAGGTGGAGCATTAAATTCAATAGGTTTTTCTATATCTGGTATATACCTATTGAAATCTCTGGAAACCTCTATTTTTACTGGATAGAGATTTAAATTCTGAAGGGCGTCAGACAAGTCACTCATGCTGTTTAGTATACATGCAAAATACACCTAAATACTAAGTTAAAAATTTGATAACAAAATTTCATAGATAACCTTTAAATATCATTTCAGATTGGGTAACTACAAAACAAATGAAAATTAAAACACACTAGGGTTTATTGTAAACTTATTTATTTACTAGATAAAGTTTCTGGATTGTAAGTGATAAGGTTGCTAAAACTTAAGTCAAAGTATTAAAGATTTGCATTTACTGCTACAGTGGCTAGCATATAGAGATCTGCCCATTTTTCATCTAACTTGTCTTCCCAAGGTGTTTTACTGGTTAATTCTTGGGTTTCCTGTTTAATCTTCTTTTCTCGGAATTTCTTTATTTTCTCCTGACTTTTCTTAAAAATCAAACTTCTTTTATTAGGAGAAAGTGGTTCCTCATATTGCGCCTTTCGCACAAATATTCCTTCTTTAGGAATTACAGAGTGATTTGAGGATTTGGTTTGGGATGAACTTCCCTTCTTGTTTGATGACCTATCTAATTTAAGATAGATGTTTGACAGCTTTTGCTTACCCATACTGTACACAATTATTCAAATAAGAAAACACATAATCACAAAATGACAAGCAGAAAAATTAAGTATTTTCTAAATACTTAATTGGCTTAAATCAGTGGCTCTGATACCACCTTTTTCTGTCACGGCCCCCGACCCGGTTTGACCCGTTTCAGGAGCCGCGGGACAGAAAATCCCGTGGTATTTATTTAACAACGGAAGTTTTCATCAGGATCTTTTTAAAACTGCAATTTTCCCGATTATTTTATTTCACAACTCGGGATAAAACCCCGGTGATTTACAATCATAAGATTTCACGGAGAAATCTTTATTTTACTAAAACATGTTTCTTTATTTTATATTGAGCCACTTCCTTAAGCTCGTAGTGCTTTGCGACACTTTTCTTGGATCACAATAG
The DNA here is from genome assembly GCA_030545235.1 of Helianthus tuberosus. Classification (NCBI taxonomy): domain Eukaryota; kingdom Viridiplantae; phylum Streptophyta; class Magnoliopsida; order Asterales; family Asteraceae; genus Helianthus; species Helianthus tuberosus. The sequence goes on along the minus strand of CM060429.1, from coordinate 91,865,321 downwards.
ATCACCTGAAACATGTTTGAAAAAGGTTTTGTCAGCGAGAAATACTGGTGAATCATTCTATTTACTAAAACGACCCGTTTGTTATAATTTACAGTATTAAGGGAGATTACAATGTTTCAGATATCAACCAACCACCCACAGTATTTGTCACTCGACCGGATCTGTGACTATGGTCATATCACCATTGGCCACCTGTTTGTCCAATGGCAAAGATTATCAAGTAATGTATACAAAACCCCACATACTGGCTGTAATTTGGTGATTACATAAACTTAATCCCTGTAATTATAACCTTGAAAATAAACATGATTTTGAAAGTAATTTGATAAAAAGAGAATGACTCACATTGCAGATTTAATTTGAGCAGAGCCTAGCCTACTGATTAGCCTTTTAACCTAAATTTAATAACATGCACACAACTCGGTTAGTAACTTAATACAGCATTTACGATAACTCACGAGATTAAAACCTTCACAACGAATGACAAAGTGCGATACTTAAACATCCATTGAATTAACTACGAATGACAAAGCATAAACCCTAATGTGGGCAGCACTTAAACATCCATTGGATAGTTTAATCGATCGGACACTGAATCGTAATAGCGATCGAGTTATTACCCTGTTTTGCGGCAGCGATTCGTGCTATGTGTGTGTTTTAGGACTCTTTCTGCTATATCTCAGAGTATGAAACGTATTTTTACGTCGTTCAAGTACCAAAATTCGATTGCCAACCCCCTCTATTTATACACGAAATTTGACCCCCTCGCGTGACGCGAGGGGTCCCTATTTACCATAGGGTAGCTACGTGTATTTGTAGGCTTGCTGAGTCGACGGATTCGTAAAATTCAATTTTGACAGCGTTTTATGTGGATAATCGTAACTAGGGTTTACCCCCCTTGAGTTTTAGGGGCCCTGATCCTGATTCTGATTATTCTGAAAATTTTAGGGTTTGTGCAGAATCACTTGGGTTTCTCAATTAGGGTTTCCTATTGGATAAAATAAAATAATAATTAGGACTTTTGATATGAGTTGTTACACTATGGCCTCTGTACTCAACAAAGAACTCGAAGACTCACCTGAACCACGACGTCGAGCATCCTCTCCCAAAATAAGATCCCGCATCTTCGCAAACGTGAATATACTCGATTCTGAAATGCTAGTAACAGCAGTTACGGTTCTGGACCAACTATCAGGCAATGAGGATAATAATAATAATAGAGCTTGAACCTCATCATCAATCTTAATATCGACAGACACTAAGCGAGACAAGATTGAGTTTAGGTTATTGATGTGATTTGTTACCGAGTCACCCTCCTTCATCCTAGTATTCACAAGCTCTCGAATAAGATAAACCTTATTTGCTGTAGAAGGCTTCTCATACATGTTTAATAATGCTTCCATCATACCTTTAGCTGAGGTCTCCTTCTAGATGTTATAGGCAACATTCTCAGACAGAGAAAGCGTTATCGCTGCTCTGGCTTTCTTATCCAACTTCACCCAATCTGCTTGTGATATATCTTTTGGCTTCTCACCCTCAAGCACTGCATCTAAGTCTTTCTGACAAAGTAGTGCCTCAATCTGCATCTTCCACCAACCAAACTTATTCCCATCAAACTTCTCTATTATAACTTTTCCGTCTACAGCCTTGGCAGTGACTAAACGAAACACTGGTTATGGATAAATAGAGACAAACACAGTAAATCCATCTATTTAATACGCAACAAAATACAAACTTGATAATCAAATTTGAAACTTTAACTGAAACGATAAAACCTGACAAACGCGGTTGACTCTGGTTCTAGGTTTCTGTAGTCGATCTCTTGGATTCAACCAAACTGTTCCTCTACAAAACAGATCTCTGATTTTCGCTGATACGGGAATGGTTGTCAAATCTTTAAAAAAAACAGAACCTAAAACTCCGTCTGCGACGGCGGCAGAAACCCTAACTGCGGCGGCAGAACCCTAGCGGCGCTAGGGTGGCGGCGGCGGTTGACTGGGTGGTTGACGACGAAAGAACTAAAGGTGGCGGTCTCTCGTGTTATCCCGATCAAGAGCCAAATCTATGATACCAGTTGTTAGGATCGCTAGGATTGAATACACACACGAAAGTAAGAAACAACACGAAGTTTTATAGTGGTTCGGTCAGCTGACCTACGTCCACTGTGCTGCAACTAGGGTTTCTTTATTATTCAGGTGCTCAAGGAATTACAAGTACAATTATATCAATATACAGAGACTAATTTAAGGTTAGGAAACTTGATCCCAAGTTAGGCCCAAGCCCACATAGAGATAACTAGGATCGGCTAAATTAAAACCCTAATTTAACTGCCAAATAAAGACGTGTGGGCCGACTCAAAGCTAGGGTCGGCCGCCCTCCCTTGACCAGGCCTCCACACTAAAATGGCCAACACTTGTGGTATGTAAGAATTTCACAGATGCCCCAGTTAACATGTTTGATCTCCATCATTGACATTCATAACTTTAGTGGTTCTTATTAGTTAACGTTGTTAAAATTTCTAGTTAAGTCATGTATAATGACCAAACTACCCCCATATATTTAAAAAAAACAGAAGGGTAAATTGCACTTTTCGTCCTTTATGTTTGTATTGAATTGCAATGGATAGCCTTTAACTTTAATAATTACAGTAACAATCTTTTATTTGGAAAACTCATTACACATTTCGTCATTTACCACTAACTAGGTTAAATTTTTTTGTTAAGTCTATTAACTTAAGTGTAATTTTGTAATTTTACCTATTTACTTAATAAAATATATATTTAGAAATAGAAAAACTCAATGAAATATATTTTATATTTATAAACCAATCACTCACTCACACACTCTCAACTCTCTGTTTCTAAACCCCTGCAACCTAATCTCCTCACCACCACCACTCCTGTCGCCGACCACTACCACTCCTGCCACTTGCGACCACCTAAACGCCTTGCTGTCAACCACCACTCCCAGAACTTATCATTTTTCCACCAGCAGCAGTAGAAAGCCAACAACCACCACCCTCCGACTACTACCACCCAACCTCCGGCAACCAAAATTTATCATAAGAACTGAGATATCAATATATCATATATACATACATATATATATATATAGAGAGAGAGAGAGATGGATAAAAGCTGTCATTTATGTGGGGAAGAATCTTCTGCTACAAACCCTAATCTTGAATCCAGTAAAGATCAGTACTTGAAGCAAATTCACAGATTATCTCACAAGATTTCAAAACCCCCAATTAGAAAACAACAACCCCCCTTTGAATTCAATCATCATCACCTCCATCAACAAATCCATCACTCGCCGTTGATCTCCGATGAATCTCAGCCGTCCAATCTCCACCACAACCAACAACAACAACACTAGCCACCGGTCTACAACGTCAGCAAAAGCGACTTCCGTGACGTCGTACAAAAATTCACCGGCTCACCACCGATCTCCGCCTACATGCGGTGTTTTCAGACAAACGTGATCGGATTCAAACACCCTTTACCGCTGCAAGTCCAACCGTTAACTTCTCTTCCGCAGCCGAATTTTCCTCCGTCGTCTTCCGCCGCTGTCAGTTGGGTGTCTGACCTGAGTTTTCGTTTTCTTTGACGAATCAATTTGGGTTTCAACTGGACATTTGTTGAACATAGTGTTGATAAAGAAATGCAGAAGATGAACAGTTGGAGTTTATGAGAAGGTGGATTTGGAGGCGTGTCTGTCTTAAAATTTGGGGAAGGTTGGTTGATAGTTGGAGTGGAACAGATGGTTTTCTAGAGAGAGAGAAACATGAGAGAGAAGAGAGAGAAAGATGATAAGGTTTTAGGTTGTGTGGATGTGAAAATAAAAAGGAAAATAAGATATACTCTAAATATAATAGGTAAAATCACTAGCATACCCTCATGTGCAAGGCACATGCTATAGTTAACTGAAAATTTTAAAATGGTTAGTGCTAAAGGATGTAGGGTGTAATAGGTTTTCCAAATAAAGGATTGTGACTGTAATTATTGAAGTTAAAGGCTATCCATTGCAATTCGATACAAACATAAAGGACAAAAAGTGTAATTTACCCAAAAACATAAATAAATGGACCACATCCTCCTTTTCCCCAAACCACCACCACCTCCTGAAACCACCAACACTACCTCCTTCTGAAACCACCATCACCTCCCAAAACCACCAACACCACCACCTGAAACCACCACCACCTCCTGAAACCGCCACCACTACCTTAGTAGTCCCAAAAGTTGCAGATCTTTGAAAGCTGGAAAAATTGTTTCGTGCAAACGCCAGTAAAAAACGTTGCGGGGTTGTTGTCAATGATGGTGGGTTGTGGAAGTTACAACGAGGGGGTGGCTACCGTATGTGGGATTTTACACGAGGATTGTCGATTTGTAACCTATCATATTTATCAATTTGTTTTCAGTTTTTGAAGCGGTATCTAGATTGTGGTGGTCTAGGATTTTGGTAAGGGTGGGAGAAGTGGGGGTTAGTGGTGTTATTGCTGTGGATATTGTGAGATGGGTGGATAACATAAGAAGATAAAGTGTAGAGGGATGAGGGAAGAGGGAAGATGATTTGGAAGAAAGTGGGCCCATTAGTATGTTAATATTTTTAATTTTTTTGTTATTTTTATAGGAGCAATCTAGTCACCTCACACCAATTTAATAGAGAAACTTAACCCTCATTCAAGACACGGACCAGGGACCGCATATGTTATAAAAATCAATCGTCAGGCACCATCTTTATAATCTTAAAAAACTAAGGACCAAACATGCAATATTTGCAAACTATGGGGACAATTCGTAGGGTCTGAGTTGTAAATATCTACTAAGGGGGTGTTTGGGATTGCTTATGAAAAATAACTTATTGACTTTTCCACTTCCTTATCTTCTTTTTCAAAAAGATACTTTCTCCTAACTTTTTCATTTCTCCTTTTCGATGCCTTAACTTAAAACCTCGTTTTCAACCCATTACTTAAACATTATTTTTTTAAAATTGTTTTTACAAAAGGTCATTTTAGTCCCTATGGTTTGGGCCAATTTTCCAGTTTAGTCCAAATGTTTCATTTTTCGTCTGTGAGTCCAAAAAGGTTTTACAATTGCCATTTTAGTCCACTGGATTAACTTCATCCATTATTTCTGTTAACGAGAAGGGTAATTTGGTGATTTTATAAGGTCGAAATACCCTTCTAGTTAACAGAATTACATATAAAATGACCGAATTGTCCTTCTCGTTAACAGAAAAAATGGATAAAGTTAACCCGGTGTACTAAAATGACAACGATGAAACTTTTTTTAAACACACAGGCGAAAAATGAAACATTTTAACTAAACTAGCAAAATGTCTCAAATCCCAGAGACTAAAATGACATTTAACTCTATAAGCAATCTCAAACACACACCCTGAGGGGGGGTCGGAGTGATTGCGGAGAGTGGATGGGGGGAGTGGGGTTACCGTTGGGGGAATGATACCGGGTGTTTGAATGGGGAGTAGGAGAGATGATGTTTTTTCGGTGAGTATACACCGAAGGTGAAGAAGAACAAAGGGAGGAGAGAGAGGAAAGAGAGAGCCAATAAAATTTTTTATTTTTTTAATTGAGTGGGTGTTTGAATTACTTCTAGTGTTTCATTAGAAAATAGAGAGTGAATGACATGACTTTATATCTTTGGCTAGAGAAAACTCAAATACCGTCCACCCTGAATAAAGGTCAAACTAGTAAAATCACATATTCGTTTTGCGTGTACTTGTGTGTCATCAACTCAACCCAGTTTGCAGTCGGTGCAACATCTCTGTCTCCGTTACCTCACCCTTCTTACACAAGATTCACTTCCACTAGATCCACAACTACACCCCTTCATTTCATTTCAGATCTATTCATCACATATTCACCTCACACTCACAGATCCCTTTCAAAACCACCGGTAAGCACATCAAATTTCCTTACAATTTCACTTTGAATGTATTACTCATCGTATGATTAGTTTTAAGATCGATAATTATATTGAATTTGTTGTTGTTGTTATTGTTGTTGTATAGATTGGATTTTGGGAAATTAGGGTTTTGGGGAGAAGATGAAGGAACCTAATCCTACTACAGATCCAATTGGTCAGAACTTGATAAAGCTTATAAGTAATGTGTGTTTCTCTGTGTTTGTCTTTACTGTGCTTGTCATTACTGTCATTGCTATTACCTACCAACCGCCTGATCCCTGGGAGTCTTCCAGAGCCTTAACTCGGATCTTTACCGAGGTCGAGAACGCCACTTTTCAAATCGATACATCCGTGTTGAAAACCGGTGAAGATGTTGGGATGGCTCTGGTTAGCCCGGCTGCAGCTCCTTCCGAGGCCGATGTTGATGAGACTGACACCCAAAACGACACTCAAAACGTCACGCAAAACGACGCGATTGTGCAGAAACCGGAAGGGAGTTCGGAGATCAGTTGTGATGAGTCAAGATTGGTGAATTGTTCTGACCGAGGGGTGTTGATGGCGATTAAGAAGTTTAATTTGAAGCATTTTAAGTCGATAGTGTTTCTCGATTATCAAGTACCGGTAAACGGGTCGAATGCGAACGAGTGTGATGTGTCGTGGAGGTTCAGGAACCGGAAAGAGAAATCTTGGAGGAGGTATCGAGATTTCAGGAGGTTTAAAATCGGATATACCGATGATTGTAACTACAAAGTGGTAGGTGCGAGAGGATGGCATTCGGGTGTCAATGCGCGTCGTCCCAGGGCTAGATTTAACGCGACAAGAACTGAACGGACGGTTAAGGTTTCTCCATCTTACCGTGATGATGATATCAACGACACAATCCCGGTTTTGGGTTCGGATCTTGCGTTTAGGAACGGGAAATATTTGTATTATTCACGCGGAGGAGATTACTGTAAGAATATGAATCATTATATCTGGAGCTTCTTGTGTGCTCTCGGGGAAGCACAGTATCTAAACCGCACGTTCGTTATGGATTTAAGTGTTTGCTTGGCATCGACGTATACTTCGAGCAAGAAAGACGAAGAAGGAAAAGACTTCAGATTTTATTTCGATTTCGAGCATTTGAAAGAATCGGCTTCGATAGTGGAAGAAGACGAGTTCCTTAAAGATTGGAAACGATGGGAAAAGAATCATAAAAAGAAAATCCCAGTGAGAAAGGTTCCGACTTATAAAGTTACACCGATGCAATTAAAAAAAGATAGAAGTACGATTATCTGGAGGCAGTTTGATACCCCCGAGCCCGAGAACTATTGGTATCGCGTATGCGAAAGTAAAGCGGCAAATTACATTCAAAGGCCGTGGCACGCGCTTTACAAGTCAAAGAGACTTATGAACATAGTTTCCGAAATTAGTGGTCAAATGGATTGGGATTTTGACGCGGTTCATGTGGTCAGAGGCGAAAAAGCGCAAAATAAAGAGTTGTGGCCACATCTTGACGATGATACGTCTCCCGATGCGTTGGTGGCGAAGCTTCAAAATATTATTCAACCGTGGAGGAATCTGTATGTTGCTACCAACGAACCGTTTTATAATTACTTTGATAGGTTAAGATCGCATTACAAGGTTCATTTGCTTGATGATTATAAGGAATTATGGGGAAATACGAGTGAATGGTACAATGAGACGACTGTTTTAAATGGTAAGCCTGTTGAGTTTGACGGATATATGCGAGTTGCGGTCGACACTGAGGTGTTTTACCGGGCGAAGACGCAAGTTGAGACGTTTTATAACTTGACTGCAGACTGCAAGGATGGTATAAATACGTGTTGACCGGGTTCGTTACCGTTGTACTATATTTCATTTGTTAAGTTGAATATGTTTTCATGGCTTGTTATATTTATAATGAATTTAGTTCTTTTTTTCTGAGATTAAGAGTGATTTGCTTTTTGTTTAAATCAAAACAAGAACACCAGGATATAAACACTGTTGTTATAAAGTCGGTAATCGTTGCAGCAACCAACGATTAACAACGTCAAGACTACTTTTTAATTGCTTATAGTCACGGAAAGATGTTGGACCTGCAAGCAACACAAGCAGAGTCAAAGAATTAGTCAACTCATGGCAATCAACTAAAAGTTAATATAAGTAAGTAGTTATTAAGTAAGGTACCTTTGCGACATTTCTGCGAACCCAGAGTTTTGAAAATCCAAGTTGCTTGACGTATTTGGTACACCTGAAAAGAAAAGCAGGATGTGTGAAGAAAAATGAATTTCAATGTAAATAAACATTTATGTCTAGAAAAAAATCAACTTACCTTGGTTTTGTACCATGATGCCATTAGAATCAAATAGAGTGTAGTCTGGATGTGGTGACAGAAATGGTGAAAGATCATCTGTGAATGTTCTTTGTAACGGATGTGAATTTGTATCCATGTTGCTGGATGATGCCGAATTGCCCAAATCACCAGATTCATTATTTATCGGTGAAAGTTCTATCATACCAACATTCTGGTTCTGAGCCAACATCGTATTGAACTGATAATCATAAGAATGTTGGAGCCCCAACGACCCACCATTATCCAACCCGTGTGGCGGTAAATCAAATGGAACTGGTTGCTCTGCAAGATTACTTGGTGGAAAAGCCGCAGCAACTTCATTTGAGTTCAACTGATTCATTAGTGCAGCTTGTTTTTCGAGGAGATCGTTGAACCTTTTTATTTGGTCGATCAATACCAACCTCAGACGGTAGTTGCTGAAGAAATGTTGATTTTGTTCTACAAGATTCTTCTAAACCGAAAGAAACAAACTATATGTCGGCATGGTTGTAAAAGTCGCTAGGCGCTCCCTAGTCGGTCGACTGGGGAGTTGAGAGTACTCGGCCTAGGCGGAGAGTACACGGGGAGTACTCGGAGATGCCAGATTATAAAGAAATTAGTTTTCGGAAATGAAATATATGTCAAATAACATAAATTTACTAATATTTATAACAAAATATGTGAAATTGATATGAGTAAATTACGTTTTTGGCCCCTGTGGTTATATCAGTTTTACTATATTGGCCCAAAATAAGAATTTTTAACAGATCTGCCCCCATGGTCCCTATAACTAACCGTTTTGGCCCCTAAATCTAACCAAACCCTAACTCAGGTTAATTATTAGGCACATAACTTGCACATGATGGGTAATATGGTAATTTCACCTCCCCTTTAATGAGTTTATAAATAAAACCCTAGCCCACTTCATCTTCTTCCTGATTCCATCTTCTCTGTGATTCCATCTTCTCTTTATAAATAAAACCATACATACAGAACACACACATACATACAGAACACACACACTCCCTCTCTCATCTTTCTCTTTGCTCTCTCTCTCTACTACCACCACCACCACACCACCACCCCCCCACCGCAAAACACACCCCCACCACCGTATCATCACCACCATCACCGTATCATCACCACCACCACCGTACCTACCACCACCACCTCCTCCACCGTATCATCACCACCACCACCACCGTACCTACCACCACATACAGTCTCTCTCTCTCATAAACTATCCCCCTTCTCACAGTGGCGGTGGGAGGTACTCACAGTGGAAAGGATATGGTTATTGGGTTTGATTTTGTTTCAGATCATTTATCCAGGTATAACACAAATAGGCCTGTGTATGTTTGATTTTGTTTGTGGGTTTGTTTGGATTTGATTTGATTCTTTCGTTAATTTGGATTTGATTTTGTTTGTGGGTTTGTTTTTTAATCTGGATGGATATGGTTATTGGGTTTTAATCAAACATTATTGGTGTGGCAGTTGTGGAGGTGGAGGTGATGGTCACCGACGGGGGACTGATGTGGTGGTGGCTGAGGTGTGGCAGAGGTGTGGCTGAAGTGGTGTTAGTCGGAGGTGTATTGTTGCAGGTTGTGTTTTGCGGTGGTGGGGGTGGTGGTGGTAGGAGAGAGAGAGCAGAGAGAAAGATGAGAGAGAGAGTGTGTGTGTTCTGTATGTATGATAATTATTGTTTCTTTTATATTTTATAAATCAATAAAAGTAAAGGGGATGTGAAATTACCATATTACCCATCATGTGCAAGTCATGTGCCTAATAATTAACCTGAGTTAGGGTTTGGTTAGATTTAGGGGCCAAAACGGTTAGTTATAGGGACCATGGGGGCAGATCTGTTAAAAATTCTTATTTTGGGCCAATATAGTAAAACTGATATAACCACATGGGCCAAAAACGTAATTTACTCAATTGATATTCATTCTTTTAATATGATAAGAATAGAAATTATGTTTTATTTTATTTTAAGTCAAAATCGGCCCGAGTTGACCTACTAGATCCGATTTTTGGCCAATGTTGACCCATTTGATCGATTCCAAGTAATTAGTCGGAGTCGAAGAAAGTCGTCTCGGCAGCCTACCTTGTAGCGACTACTCGGGGAGTACTCGGCCTTGGAGACCTTGTTTTACAACCATGTATGTCGGAGTAGGGTAAGGTTATTGTAAAAAAGGTTAAAAGTGTGAGAAGTGTGAGAAATATTGTGGAGATGACATGTGTTCCCAATCTAAATTAATTCAAAAGGGTAAACAAGTAATTTTATCATTGATTCAATTAATTCAAAACCTTTCATAACCGCCACCTTATTTATAGGAACATGATTTTTTTAAAAGATCTCTATAAAAACACTACGAATAACACTGCAAAATCACCATTTAGCACATATGTAACACAATTCAATAATTATATAACACCATTCAATATCCCCCACCATAGCCCAATTGGTTAGGCCGGCTTCTTCCCTTTGGGAGGTCGCCGGTTCGACTCCAACTTGTGGCTTATGGTGCGGGACGTCCCAATGATGGATCGTTACCTACCGAGGCATGGTGCGGTCCTGAGGGCAACCCGGTTTTCATCCAGCTGTTACCCCAGCGAGTCTCTCGTGTGGGGGCAGTATGGTTTCCAGGCGAAGGTCAGCTAGCGCGCCGGCCGGGGCCCGACAGAACATCGCGTTCGGTAAGCGGGGCTGATGGGAGCTTGTCATCGACAAGCTCTCAGTGACCTATTGCTGGTCAGTACATAGAAAGTCACCCTTCAAAAAAAAATATATAACACCATTCAATAACTATATAACACTATTAAAGCCACTACCTCCATTTCCAGAATGTGTTCTTAGTACAATGTTCATAGTATGGTTATTGTGGATGGTGTTTTAAACCTGCATGCATGGTGTTTTACATCTGCATGCTAGTAGATGTTCCAGATTCTATATGTTAAAACACCATGGTGTTTTAAACCTACATTCTAGTAGATGTTCTTCGCATGTTCGTCGTATAGTGTTTTACACCTGCATTCTAGTATGTGTTTAAAACACCACGCTTTGAATCACAATACGATTAAAACACCACTGTATGAACATAGACAAAACATCATGGACTAAACATCTGATCAAAACATAGTTTTTTCTCTATATAAGTATAGCAATATGGTACTCATATTAAAGATAAAAAAACGCTCGTTATTATGGTGTAATTTTTTTTAGAAAATTAATATGTTTAATAGTAAACATTATTTACAATTTTGCCATTATGATCTCAACCATTAGATCAAAGATCTAATGGTGTAGATTTTTTCTTACCTTTCTTACAAAAAACCTTTTTTTTTACAGGAAACTCTACCTGTCGGAGTATATAATATAGAAATAAATAGATCTGAATTATTTATTTTTTTTCTAAAGAAAGTACCATGCAGGTATAAGTTTTCATAATTCATATATTCTCATAGACAATAGTCAACATGCCATCTGGTCAGGGGCGGTTCTTAGAAGGGTTATGGCAGGGCCACGGCCCGGGCAAGTTTTTTGGCAGTAGTGTTAATTTTTCGCATTTCGATCGAAATTTTTTATATATACTATGTTTGGCCCGGGCTTGCCCGGGCTTTTTTTAGTGCCCGTGTCTTTCGGCCCTGTCACGTTCAACGGGCAAGATCCGCCACTGCATGTGGTATAAGTTTTTAACTATTATTTCGTTTTGATTCGCTAAAAAACTACCATGCAGGCCCTTTAGATTATGAGGCACTGCCTCTTAACCTTGTTCGTCGGGTCATAACTTCTACGAACACACATTCTAACGTATGCTAGATTTAAATTGTCTCTAGTAAATCCTAACTACATAAAATGACACTAAGTAAGCAATTTACGATATATAAGTCTCCTTACCATATCTATATCCTCAAGAGTGACCTTTTTGCCCTCTCCGGTAGACATTGCAAGCAAAACCAAATCACTGCAAAATTTGCTCAACAAAAGTAAGGTTTTATAAAGGCAGTCAATTTTGTTGCAAAAACAAAGAGTAAATTACAAAAATCGTCCTTTATGCATGTCACTTATTGCAAACTCTGTCTTTTATCTTCAATAATTACAGAAAACGTACTCGATGTTTGCAAACCCTTGCAAGTTATGTACTTTAGCCCTAACTCAGTTAATTTTGTGTGGTTAAATCTGACCAAATAGACCCCACATTGGGGTATTTTGGTCATTTTACTCTCATATGAGGGTCTATTTGGTCAGATTTAACCACAAAATACCGTCATGTAGGGTCCATTTGGTCAGATTTAACCACAAAAATTAACTGAGTTAGGGCTAAAGGACATAACTTGTAAGGGTTTGCAAACATCGAGTACGTTTTCTGTAATTATTGAAGATAAATGACACAATTTGCAATAAGTGATATACATAAAGGACGATTGTTGTAATTTACTCAAAAACAAATCCTATAATTAGTATAATTACAAATAATGCAAGTGGAATTGACTCATTTTTCATGTAAATAGAATCTCCGGTGTAAATTTTCGAATTTAAGTACGATTGCTATGAATTTCCTATGCTTAATATATACATAAAATTGTTTAGAGGTTTGTAAATTCCCGAAAAAAATATACTAAAGCACCAATATTATGAATTTAATATATCACTAGTTTTTTTACATCGCGCGTTGCAGCGAAATCGAGTAAATGATAATGTAAAACAAACGTGATTTGAAAATAATGCATGTTGTTTAGAAAGCTAAACCATTAGAACAATTTAGTTTATCATCGTATCATTTTATGATACCAAATAAATACTTTATTTTGAGTACAAATTTATTTTTAACAAAACTTATAACAGAATGTTAGGGAAAAAATTAAACGCAACTACGTACTTAAGTTATTAGAAAAAAGTTATAACGTAAATTATTAAAAAAATATTAAATTAATCGATAAATTAATATATGTTTTAAAAATGAAAAAAACAATTATTAAAAATGGTAAAGGAAATATATATTTTTTTAAAAAAGAGAAAAAATTAAAAATATGTTGTTAAAAGTTAATATAATAATAAATTATTATAATATATTAAATAATAAAATAATAAAAACCTATATGTTATTATAAAAATAAAATTACTATTCATCAACCCTTATCAACAATATATATATAATATATATATAATTGGTGACAATATGAATATAGAATAATTAAATAAATATGTAGTGAATGAGATATTGACACCCAAATATTCTAAAGTTGTACATCAGATACTTAAATTTTCAGGGGTGATTATAAATAATACAATAAAATAACATAAAATTAATAAAGATCATCTCAAGAACACATTTACTTGCACAAACAATTTTACTAAAAAAAATTGCATAATAACGATTATATCAAGAACACATTTACTTACACAAACAATTTTACTCAAAATGCAAAACTAACATAAAAACATATATCAACGCCATGTTTTTCGTGTCGAATTTCATAGAAAAAAGAAAGAAAGAACTAAGAGTAGTTTCTTTCAAATATTTTTATTCAAGTTGATTTTGACCCGTTTTGACCTACTAGTTTTTGGCCCTACCGACTAAAATCCTGACCCCACCACTAAATTTAACACTAAACTTCTCAATAAATATCACTAATAAATTCTATTGAACTATTTTGATTTGTTTTGACAGACCCGTTTTTGCCCCTACCGAATAAAAATCATGAACCCGTCACTAAATTCAATAATAAATTTCACAACAAATGCCACTAATCATTCTACTATTTTGACTCTTGAACCGTATTAACCCAGAAAGCCAAGAAGTGAGTTCTTTAACGAACTTACAAATAATGAATGTTGGAGAAAAACAGATTGAATTCAATGGTTTTAACTGAATTTGGCTGCAAAATATCAAAATCAACTTGTGAATAGGTGTTGGGTATAATGGTAATTTATTGAAGTCTGAATATGGAATTCATTAAATAGTGGGCGTGCATTTAGGAGTGTAACAAACATGAATCCAACAGAAACAATGATACTAAGGGGATGACATGTGGCAACTATTAAAATAAAGAAAAAGGGTATTTTAGTCAATCCAACCCTTTCTTCTTCATTATCAAAACCCAGTAACTTCAAAACCCACCATTTTCAAAACCCACCATCTTCAACCATTTCTTCACTTTCTATCTCAATAATCACTCACATTATAGTGCGATTTTCATCACCAATCAATGATTCAAACACCCGATCAACGTGTTCTTCAGCTTTTTTGAAGAAAACCCAGTTTAAATTCATATAAAATCTCATTTTTTCCGGCGATTTTGAAGATAATTACTCGATTCGTTCGATTCGAGAGCTGATAAGTGTTTCAATCATTCAAAATTTGTCAATTGTTGAAGAAATCACTTCGATCCATGTAACAAATTCTTTAATTTCATTTTTACGAACTGGGTTTTTGATTTAGTCATTGCGTTTTACGATCTTGGCGGGGGTCCGGGGGCGGCAGCCCCCGGTAGCGGGGTCCCAGGGGCGGCAGCCCCTGGCGGGGTCCAAGGGGCAGAGCCCCTGGCTGGGGTTGAGCTGCCAGCCATTTCGATTAAATTGCTGTACTAAAAACGCATCAGAAATATTAATTTTCAAGAAATTGGCTCATTTCGAAGACAGTAATTCGTAGACAATTCAGACAGTTTTATGTGTCCATTGCGTTTTAGAAATAAGAGAGTTTTATGTGTTTTCTAGCTATTGCGTTTTAGAAAAAACACATTTTAAGTGTTTTTAGTTATTGCGTTTTAGGTAAAACACATTTTTGAAGTGTTTTTAGTCATTGCGTTTTAGGTAGAACATATTTTTAGGTGTTTTCAGTCCATTGCGTTTTAGAATGAGTATTTTTTAAGTGTTTTCTGGCCATTGCGTTTTACAAATAAGACATTTCTTTGTGTTTTTTGTGCATTGCGTTTTAGGTAAAACACATTTTTATGTGTTTTTGGTGCATTGCGTTTTAGGTAAAACACATTTTTATGGGTTTTTAGTCCATTGCGTTTTATAAAGTACATTTTCTTTTGAGTTTTTAGGCTATTGCGTTTTAGAAATAAAACATTTCTTTGTGTTTTCTGGCCATTGCGTTTTACAAATAAGTCATTTCTTTGTGTTTTTGGTGCATTGCGTTTTAGAAAAATGTCATTTTTTAGGTTTTTTTTTTCATTGCGTTTTACAATACTGGGGTTTTTTCTATTGCGTTTTACGCAACTGGGTTTTAATTTTTTTTTTCAAAATATAGCAATAGTATACTCGTTTTAAAGATAAAAAAACGCTCGTTTTTTTTGTGCAATTTTTATAAAAAAATAATGTCGTATGAAAGAGTTATTAACGTTTAAAAATTAGGGGGGAATTGGAGGAGAGAGAAACTATTGGCTTACTTGACTAGAATGCCCCTGAAATAAGTCACGCGCCTCTTTTCTTACTTTCAATTTCCCTGATTTAATCTCAGCCCTTGATTAACTTAATGGATGGTCAAGATCACTTCCTAGCCTTCCTAGCCAAATTAACTTCCTATTGTATCTCCACCCTTATATACTAATAATAAGCATTAGGTTTTAGCATTAACGTATTGTACTATGTGTTAATATGGTGTTTCATACATTGCTTTATTGTAAGTTGTGTTGTTTTATTTGTAAATTATTATTATTTATAATAATCTTATTAATTTAGCCAAAATCTTGTTAATACTATATTATAATAATACATGTAGTCATTTTAATACTTTTATTATTTTAATATTATAATAACATGCGATTTCACAAATATCGTACGTTAAGAGATAGTGTATTTTACACTTTCACTATATATATATATATAGAGAGAGAGAGTACTGTACAATATTCCTTAACGTATCCGATGTGAAATCGCATGTTATAAAATAGCATGGATGAAATCGCATGTGATAATTTTGAAGAAATCGCATGTTGGTTTTTGTAACAATTTCGCATATGATAATTTTGATGAAATCGCATGTTGGTTTTTTGTAACCATTTCGCATGTGGTAATTTTGATGAAATCGCATGTTAAAAAACCAACATGCGAAATTGTTACAAAAAAACCAACATACGATTTCAATGTGGGATGAAGATCTGACGGCTGAGATAATCGCGTACACATTGTACGATAAGGGATATTGTACGTTAACCTAACCCTATATATATATATATATATATATATATATATATATATATATATATATAGGGAGAAGATCATGCGAGAACCACCTCTTATTGCGAGAACCGCGAGAACCAATGTGAACACACCAAAAATGCCTAAAAATAGCTAAAAATCACACAAAATTTTTTTTTTTTGATTTTTTTAATATTTTTTAGGTTAAAATCGCTACTTTTCGAAACAAAAATTTTTTTTTTTTTTTTTTTTTTGCTTCGAAAAGTAGCGATTTTAACCTAAAAAATATTAAAAAAATCAAAAAAAAATTTTTGGATTTTTTTTTATTTTTTTAGATTTTTTTTAGGTTTTTTGGGGGTTTAGTTTTTAGCATTTTAGCTTGGGGGGGGGGGGGGGTGGGGGGGGGGGTTTAGGTTTTGGGGGGGGGGGTGGGGTTAGGTTTTTTTAGGTTTTTTTTAGCTTGGGGGGGGGGGGGTTAGGTTTTGGGGGGGGGGGGTTTAGGTTTTTGGGTTGGGGGGGGGGGGTGGGGTTAGGTTTTTTTAGGTTTTTTTTAGCTATTTTAGGTTGTGTTCACATTGGTTCTCAAGGTTCTCACAATAAGGGTGGTTCTCGCATGAGCCCCTCCCTATATATATATATATATATATATATATATATATAGAGGGTGGGAGTTGGCTACAAAGTCAATTTTTCCTACAAAGTGTACAAAGTCATAAAACACCACAATTTCAGCCATAAAACACACTAAAAACCCACAAATAATAATGTGAAGATTACTAAAACGCCATATTTGTGGGTTTTGTGTTGTGTTTTGGATGATAAGGCTTTGATTTTCGAATGACTAACATTAGTGTGTTTTATGTTGATTATCATGTTGTGTTTTATATTCATAGTTCTACGATGGTGTGTTTGAAGTTTTTATGGACTGTTAGGGTTCTGATATTGTGTTTTAGTGATCTTAACTCTGTTATTTGTGGGTTTTGAGTGTGTTTTATGGCTTAAATTGTGGTTTTCTATGACTTTGTACACTTTGTAGGAAAAATGGACTTTGTAGCCGAACCCCACCCTATATATATATGTAAGACCCTAACACGTTTTAACCTAAGATTCGCAGCGGAAAATACATATCTAAAATTTCTTTCATGATATTCTTTCTTTCACTTAAATACATTAATCCCTTCCTATAATTTAATTAAAAACTAACATACATATATCGAATTAAGTGACCACATACACACCCACGTACAATCCATGTCTTGACTCGATCTTCAACCGCGTGCATTTCTTGATGAAACATCCATAACCCTGTACAACCTGCAGTCACCACATTCAATCTCATCATTAGCAACCGGTGACATAATACAAAAATATTAACACATGCATAATAAAGCGTCAACGTATCATGCTTTCTCTTATACTCGCCCCTTCATCCATCCATTCGATCACTCGCATCGGATTGCGGAGTCAACCTTTACTTCCATTGTTAACATGCCTATGCTTCACATTAATTCTCAATAGAAAAACGGTTAGTACCATTAGCTTCCTTTCATATGAACATGTCCTCGAATACACATAACTCATCTTATTCATTCAAGCATATAATTAAATTCCAATTCATACATACATACCCTTTATATTTGTACATGTACTTGCAACTTACGTTCTACGCAATATTACTTACGAGTCCTTAACACACACGTCTATACATGTAAATCGTATACACATAATTCTCCATACTTACGAGTTTATAGTCATACTCTCCTTTGAGCCCCAATTACTTACTTACAACTAACCCATACCTACGCATATAACTACTTATTTCATCTTTATGCATAATACCATCATGTAAGCTTCTTTCTCACCTATACTTAATAGAAACTATTTCTAAACCACATTTCAACTCATTTACCGTAACTTACCTTATTACTTCCATTGTTTCATACTTTCTCACATGATTCACAATAATCATTATACTACAATGCATTTTACATCTAAAGTGTAAGTCCGTGATTCACTTACATTATTTGACCCGTTATGAACAAGTCAATATATAAACATAATGAGAATCATTCCACTAATCATTTCAACCCATTTAAACGGTTTGGTTCATATTCGCTACAACATCACTTTTAAAACCTTCCTCAAGTATAATTTCTTGCATCTAATCAATTTTAATCTACAACGGAAAATTGTACGAATTCATAGTATCATTAATATCATTCATAAATCTACTAGTAGAGTAAACGAAGTTCATAAGAACTTACCGGAGTCGTGCGCTCCTAATGCTTTCGCTTGACTTGATTCTCCTCCTTTCTTCGACCCTAAAGGGTGTATTACATTTGCATTTAGTTTTCACATTATACATCATTTACACGCATTCACATCATTCACTCTAACGTTCATTACTCATATTCATATTCCACGCCATTATTAGATCTTTTAAATCTAAAATTCTTCATATTCATACATAATCAATTCAGCTCAAGCATTTCATCGAACACCTTATGTGCATACTACTTATCTAGCGAAATGTACAAGCCTATTAAGCACATCTCTACAAAATCTTTTCTAAAATCATGGCAAAACATCACAAACACATGAATTCCTCAAATATTCAGATTATTATAACGTCATTATGCATATATTAACCTTACTCATCAAACTATATCAAGAATTAACACATACATCATCATCACTAATCCTATCATCACAATTTCAAATGGGTTTCTTATCAAACCATCAATATAGTCAAAATCAAGCACATTACGACTTCCTTATGTTGAAATTAACTAACATTCATGCTTAATTTCGCAATACATCCATGGATTACACATAACCCATATCATTAAACATCACTAAAGCATAAAATTCAACTTACTTGATGTTGAGCACACTTAGAGGATCGTAAATCTGGATACATGCATCAATTTACACTTCAATTTCTCTTCTAATTTGATGGATTAGTAGTATTTAGGGTTTTGTTCTTCTTGCTTCACCTAATGTCGAACACACACACATACGTCTGATGTATGTGTTGTGTTTAGAGATTTTAACTTTCATTATTCCACTTTCAACTTATGCACATTTGGTCCCTCAAGTATTAAGTTTAAAATATATATGGTTAAGTATCTATTTGCACACTTTAATGTCTTAACATAATTTCCTAGTTGATATTCATTTACGGGTTCACTTTTACCCCTAACGGTATTTTTACCCGTTCCTTTATATTAACCGGGTTTAAATTACCAAACCCATTTTTAGGGTGTTACAATATATATATATATATATATATATAGGGTAAGGTTCATGCGAAAACCACCCTTATTGCGAGAACAGTGAGAACAATGTGAACACAAAATAAAATCTAAAAAAAATCAAAAAAGCACTCAAATTTTTTTTTAATATTTTTCTTAAAAAAATCGCTATATTTCGTTACCATAAAAAAAAAACTTTTTTTTTTTTCGAGTAACAGTTATCCATGCACATGTGCATATGTATCATTACTTCGACAAATTCGGTAATACGTTATCAGGAATAGACAATTGCACTTTAATTTACAATACCATTCGTAATACACTACTTTTTACATTACCAATATTCAAAATGCACATGTGCATCATTAGGTATAACCATGATATAACGTGTTTTGGTACAAAAAGTTTGTGATTTTGAATGGAGAAGTAGGCCCATATACATGTTTTTTTGGTTAGTTATATCTAGTGGTTGATGGTTTGGTTATAGTTGTCAATTTATGATGTAATATGTTGATTGGATGATATAAATGGTGTTTACATACATGTAATAAAGTGAAAATATTGGTAATGGTATTGTATTATGGATGGTAGGAGGTAATGGTATTGTATTATGGATGGTAGGAGGTAATGGTAGTGTATTATGGATGGTATGATAGATGAAAGGGAAAGTGTATTCAAAGTAGTGTACCAAAACACCTTATTTCATGTTGATACATATAGATGCACATGTGCATTTCTAATATTGGTAATGTAAAAAGTATTGTATTACACATGGTAGTGCAAATGAAAGTGCAATTGTCTAATAGTTGTAATGAATTATGGAATTTGTCAAAGAAATGACAAAAAATGCACATGTGCATGTTTGTGTATTATGGATGGAATGATAGATGAAAGAGAAAGTAGTGTACCAAAACACCTTATTTCATGTTGATACATATAGATGCACATGTGCATTTCTAATATTGTTAACGTAAAAAGTAGTGTATTACACGTGGTAGTGTAAATGAAAGTGCAATTGTCTAATATTTGTAATGAATTACCGAATTTGTCAAAGAAATGATACAAATGCACATGTGCATGGATAACTGTGACTCGGAATTTTTTTTTTATTGTAAACGAAATATAGCGATTATTACAAAAAAAAATAGTAAAAAATTTTTTTTTTGGTGTTTTTTTAGATTTTTTTAGGTATTACTGTTTGTGTTTACACTGGTTCTCGCGGTTCTCGCAATAAAGGGTGGTTCCTAACGGATCTTTTTCCTATATATATATATATATATATATATATATATATATAGGGTGGGGTTCTAGAGTGAACACTAGTGTATTTGTGAACTGAGTGAACAAATCCTGGCCATTGATTTACTTCATCAAATCGTAAAATACACTAGTGTATTTTCATCATCAAATCTTGGCCATTGATTTACACTTGTGTATTTATAATCAAGGGCTAGGATTAGTTCACTAGTGTTCACAATCAAGGGGGGTTGTTCACAAATGAACCTAACCCTATATATATATATAGTGGAGAGTTCAAATGAGAAGAAATTTTTTGGAAGAAGAAACAAGAAGAAATTTCAACCAATAAGAATGCTTCATTTTACTTCATTTAGTATAAGTATTTAATGTTACTATAAGGGTAATATGGTAAACCTACAAAGATCATTAATTAGTAGTATTCCTCTTTAATAGCTAACTACATTAAAATTTGCAACTTATCTTCAAAATATATATTTTTTCAAAAAAATAAAATAAAATAATTTAGAGTGTAGGATAAATTACAACGTGTATATGATAAATTACGGGTTGTGTAGGATAAATTTCAACATGTGAAGGGTAAATTTTCGAAAGGTGTAGGGTAACTTTTGATGTGTGTAGTCAAAAAACAATAGTGTGAAGGATGATAGTTTTTATGACTAATTAATTAGTAAAAGATGATAATAAATGAGATAAATGAAAATGTATTTAATGTTTTACAATTATACCCTTTGTTCTTTTTCTTCTCAATTGAATTTTCTTCTCAAATGAACTTTCCCCTATATATATATATATATATATAGGGAGAGGATCATGAGAAAACTACATATAAATGAGAAAACTAACTAAAAAAAACCCTAAAAAAAACAAAAAACATACCAAAATTTTTTTAGAAAAAATCGCTAGTTTTTATATATAAAAAAAATTCAAAAAAAAAAAAAAAAAAAAACTTGTACTGCACATGTGCATTATATGCTTAAAATTAGCTTTTGAGTTTAGTTTAGCTTTTACAGTTAGTTTTTTTGGATGTTTAGGATTAGGTTTTTGGGTGTAGGGGGTTTAGGTTTTTTTCGGGTTTATGTTTAGGGTTTAGTTTTAGGTTTTCGGGAGGGGTGGGGGGTTTAGGCTTTTGGTAGGAGGGTGAATTTAGGTTTTTAGGGGTGGGGGTGGGGTTTAGGTTTTTGGGGGGTGTCGGTGGGGGTGGGTTAAGTGGTTTATGCTTTCCATATTAGTGCACATGTGTAGTACAAAGAAAGAAATTTGAATTTTTTTTATATTTAAAAAACCAGCGAAAAAAATAATAAAATTGTAAAAAAAAAATTTGATATGTGTTTTAGGCTTTTTTAGTTAGTTTTTGGTTTTCTCATTTAAACTAGTTTTATCATGATCCATCCACTGTATATATATATATATATATATATATATATATATATATATATATATATATATATATATATATATATATAAGTATCCGCTAAAATGAGAACCACCTCGAGTTGTAAGAACCGCGAGAACTTTTTGATCCGGGGCGAGGTGGACCAAATTTTTTTTTTCATAAACGTAGATGCATGTATAAAAACAACATTTGTAAAAAAAAATTTCAAAAAAAAAAATGTCGTGTGTGTAGTTTTGAGCAACACAAGTTTGTGTTTACGGGACCCGTAAATTTTCCGGCTAGATTTACGGGTCCCGTAAACACAAACTTGTGGCATTCAAAACTACACACACGACATTTTTTTTTGAATTTTTTTTACAAATGTTGTTTTTATACATGCATCTACGCTTATGAAAAAAAATTTGGTCCACCGCGCCCCCTACGGTGTAGTTCTCACGGTTCTTACAACTCGAGGTGGTTCTCATTTTAGCATTCCCCTATATAAGTATATATATATATATATATATATATATATATAGGATAATGCTAGGGAGAAAACCCTTTA
This sequence comes from Helianthus tuberosus, assembly GCA_030545235.1. NCBI lineage: Eukaryota > Viridiplantae > Streptophyta > Magnoliopsida > Asterales > Asteraceae > Helianthus > Helianthus tuberosus. The sequence continues at coordinate 91,842,480 of CM060429.1, read as the reverse complement.
TTTTGAGAAAACCTTAGAAACCCATCACAAGGCCTACAATTGGCCACGTGTCCCAACAATCTTCATCTTTTTTTTTTTTGCTTTTGAGGGCACATTGGTAAATTTAACATTATCCTATCCAACTCAAAAGATCTCTTGACCTTTTGTCTGATATGATTTGACAACATTTATTACACACTTATCTTCCCAATGTACCTTTCCTAACTCCATTTCTCTATCCTTTACCTTTATAATAAAGATCTCCATTAATGTCCTGCATATCTTCCTTTACCATCTACTCCTGCATATCTTCCTTTCTCCATTAATGTCCATGGAGACAAATCCACCAACGAACGAGTTAATGTCGCCGGGTCATCTGCTCCCCAACAGGTTCATTACCAGTGACTTCCGTACTCACGAGGAATTAAATGCTCAAGGTTTGTCTCTCTATCTAACTTAACGCACTCGTATATATGATTTTTTTTATTTGACATTTTTTAATGGAATAATCCAAATATACTGGTCAATATTCACCTGTACCATTCGAAGCTTCTGGATACACTAACATGCCGGTTGATGGTGCTGGATCATCTCAAGTCCCTGTTAGATCACCAGATTTTCTGATCTCCAACAAGTTCATTAGCAGCGATTTCCCTACTGACGAGGTTATGGATAATGATCAAGGTTTGTTTTTCTATATACATGTTACACTCGTTTTATTTTTTTTCTTTCCCAGATATGGCATAATGCAAACATATGGCATAATGTTCACATGTAGCATCTGAAGATTCTGGCTACCCTAACATGCCGGGTGCTGGTTCTGGATCATCTCAGGGCCCTTCTGTGTTTGCTGAATCATCTCGCGAGCCGTTAGATGGTTGTTTATTTTCCATGGGAGCACACTTTATACTCATATACCAGATTTCTAGCCTTTCGTTTTCTCATATACCAGATTTCTAACCTTTCGTTTTCTGATGCAGGGCCAACGCATCCATACTTCGTTTTTGATACGCCTCAGGGAACCCGCTACTGGATTCCTACCGTCGCTGATAAGTTCATACCAGTGTGTGGGAAATCTTATCCGACATTTGAGGCTGTTCTCTCCATGTATGAAATTTATGCGTTTGAAGCTGGTTTTTCAGTTAAAAAAGGCCAAACTAAAGTCTGGAGTGGAATTCCCACACACAAGTATCTTCGCTGCTCAAAATATGGGAAACCACAACCAAAGAGGACTTTTGACACACTAGATGAATCTTCAGTAAGGCCAAGGAGAACCAACTTCACATTGTGTGACTGTAAGGCAAGCATTCTAGTCTCAATCTTTAATGATACATACACAGTACTGAGTTTCAATGATATTCATAATCATGAACTTGTTGAGAATTACAACCGTGATCTTAGCAAGATATCACGAAAGCTGTCATTCACCACCAAACAATTCATTCACAATATGAGTCTAAACCGTATCGGACCTGTGAGAGCTTATAGATGTCTTGTAGCTTTAAAAGGGGGGCATCACAATGTCAACGGGACTCCTGTGGATTTTAAAAATTTTAGCCACTAGTTGCGAATTTTTAATGGTGAACGCGACGCACAAGTTTTCCTTTTGAACGCTTGCGTGAGCGCTTTGACAACCTACCCGACTTCTATTTTGATTACACGGTTTCAAATGGAAAGCTGTCTTCTGTATTCTGGGCTGATGAAATTTCAAAGCTAAACTACAAAGCTTTTGGCGATGTGTAACACCCCAAAAACGGGTCTGGTAATCAAACCACGTTAATACTAAAAGACGGGTAAAGTACCATTAGTGGTAAAATTAAGCCGGAAAAATATTAGGATTTATATAACTAAATCTAATATTTAATAAAACAAGAAAAAGAATGCTTTTAGGAAAACGAAGTTTATAAAAGGCCCGAGTTAGCGGGACCTAAAATACAACGGGTTGTAATTTCCCCGAACCCACTAAGTTAACTAGGGACATTTAACCCTAGTTATGAGAATTTGTTTATTACTAACAAGTGATACAAGGGAGTTTAAACAAGGGTCAAACTTGGGGGACCTAAGGTGTAAAAATGGAAACTTAAATCTAATATTAGAAAATTAGACATAAAACACACATTTAGTGTGTGTGATCGATGGAACGAGCAGGAGAAGAAGCTCTCATGAGCTCAAACCCTAACTTCAACAAAACTCATGAATTGAAGGTCCAAATCTGATCCAAATCGAAAATCGAGCATAGATTATTGATCCTCATCACAAGAGGATTACAAGGTATGTAAAATTTGATGAAAACTCTCTACTCGAAATTTTCATGAATTTGAGAAATCTGAAGTTTGATGATGCATGTTTGTTATTTGGGTAAAACAGGAATGATATAGTGTCTAGGAGTAAAACCTAGACAACAATATGAGAAATCATGCCTAAATTCTGAAAAATTCCATGAACACATTGAAGGTGATTCATGGGTTTTGTAAGATTATGATAAACACTAGGATTATAATGGTTGTTCTAGTAATATTTGACATATATGAAGTGATTTCAGAATTTTAGAGGTCAAAGTTCATGTATTGTAGTTGATTGATGAAAAATTAGGGCTAAAGATCAAGTTATGAACTTGATAATATATAGTGTAAAATTCTGCCCTTAAAGTGTTCGTATAAATGCCTCAATGAAGGCTTGAATCTGAAAAATTGAGTTAAACCGAATGATTGTGATGTTTCGGCAAAATATGTGAACTATGAATTGAAAAGAGTTCTAAACATGTCGTAGTTGAACTCTATAGGAAAAGATACCGAAGCTCCAAGCGGACAAGCCGGTGGTGAATTTCGTTAGAAGGGCGTGCACTAGAGGTACGTAACTACGGTTCCGTTACATTATGCTTGATTTCGTATTTTTCGTTAGTAGACTTTAAATTAGCGTAATACATGAAATTGGCATTTGATGGAAGTGACGAAGATCACTAGGTAAATAAACGGGTCAAAAGGTGAAATTATCACCCTTTGACAATATCGACTAATGGTTTGTCGAGTTACATGTTTATAGGAATAAATATCAAATGGATACGCACATCGCTACTGCTTAGCGGCTACTAAGTCAAGGTATTGAAACGGTTTCAATATATTGATCCGAGTCAGGTATGTATAATATGCTAGAAATGAATGAAAGCGAGTTCAAGTTTTAAAGTGCTAAAATACCCTTAACGGGTCAAAATAAGCATACAAGCGAAAATGGGTTTCAATTGTGTAATAAACCTATGATTAGAACCTAAATTAGTAGGTAACATTAATTTGAAGAAGTATATGTGATATAGAAATCAAACAAATACATTTGTTTGATAAAATGTGTAAATGGGTCAAAATCTCGTAAAAAGGTAATAAGCCGAAACCATAAAAGTTTCAAAATTTATTAAGCCGGATGTCGGATTTTAACTCCACATGATGGAGAATCAAATTACAAGCATGTAGGAAGAAACGGTAGGTCAAACGGATAAGCGGTTTGAAAGATACGAAAGATTTCGTGTCAAATTACGGCGAAATGGAAAGGTGGGTTGCAGGTACCACCGTAAATTACGGTGCCACCGTAATTTACGGTGGACCTGATGTGGTTACGGTAGTAACCTTCTGATTTACGGCAGCAGAATACGAATCAAAGGACCACCGTAAATTACGGTGCCACCGTAATTTACGGTGGAGGATATTTTCAGTTTCTTGTTTTTAGAATAAATTGTTTCCCGGATTGTTTGAATACGTTTTAGACCCCATAAGACTAAAGCATTTCATGTTTAATGAAATGTAGGTACACTTTGGGATGCCGGAAGACGATCAAGCTCAACGAAGAACCGAACACGACAAAGACACACGCTTCCGCACTTTGATACATAGTAAATTTTAAACAACGAATTCAACCTCGTTATGTAAAATAACTCATGATTTGTAAAAATTTTAATAAACCTGTATTTTATAGTATGTGTAGTCTTAACTACACATCTAATTGTTGGTATTTACACGATAATCGTTAAAATAGAAACTAGGGTGTTACAAGTTGGTATCAGAGCGCTGGTTTAAGAGATTCAAGTATGGTGGGAAAACTATGCTTGGACTTAAACCTTATGCTCTTAATAAAGATGGGTATTCGGTTCGAGGCTTGATCGCAAATCCGGTAAGTACACGTATGCTAATAGTTTAGTATGCTAATTGTTGTAAATAACACATAGGGCTATCGTGTAACACACGTTACCCCAATTAAACGATTGATGTAGTTGACGTGCATAGTAGAAAATGCCTTGTATTATAATACGGGCGATTATAAAAGTTGACTTTACTAACTTTGGTGAATGTTTTAAATGAAGGACACTCGCGTTTGAAGACGACGAGAGTCAAACGAATTATGGATATGATGATGGAACGGTCCGAGGTACGACAGGAAGAGCATACTCATTAAGGACCAAAATCGCGTAACGGTCGCGAACAAGACTAATGACAAGAGAAGCCCGTTAGGGCAAGCATCACCAGGTGCACACTTTTAAATTTAATCGCACGAGTCGTTATATGCAACAAACACGTAAGTAATAACGGTTGCATACACATATGACATAACTTGGAAAACCTGATTTCCAAGAGGAATTTAATAGGAAATGTGTTATTCACAATGATGAATAACAAATGAATAACAAGACTTGTTTATATATAAACTTGGACGAGAGTGATCATCCAAGTAAGTATTCTCAACACAAATTCTATTGAGAAAATTAATGATCACATCAATGAATGTGAATAAATGTTTATAAAAAGGGACATTGTACATGTTCAAGGATAAACGATTAAAACTAATAATTGTTAACTAACAATTAAATAAAGTTTTACCAAATGAAACCATAAACATGAAGATAATTTGAGGAGTTACTTACATGGGACGTGATGTGGTAATTATAATAAGGTCACGCATACCACGTGTTGATCGCTTACTCTGGCCAAGTAAGTAGTGAACACATGATAGCATGAGCTTCTTATAATGAGCGCAGTTATGTCCGATGTAGTAAGGGCGGGGTGAATGGGACACATGATAGACTAGAGATCTCGAGTCGAGACTGTGCGATCTCGGGTTAAGGCCTACGAGTTCTCGAGTCATGCATGAACTAGTCGAGACTAGATGGTCTCGAGTCATGCTGTTTTTGTGCCGGTGTGGTCTCGAGTCGAGACTAGGGATTCTCGACTCGCAATCCTGTGTCGCAACCGTGGATCTCGAGTTATCATCAACATGGTCTCGAGTCGAGACCAAGGGTCTCGACTGGCACACCTGCTAAATGTCTGCGCATGTACTAACCAATACCATTTCGATTTCATGTAGCCATGTACTATCCAATCACAATTCACGAACATGTTTTCTTGTCTATTACTTACCAAAAACGGATCAAATAACAAGTTTTTCAATTATTCAAGGCACATTCATAGCATATTCATGTTGTTCATCATACAGTCAAATAGTTCATCATGATCATTCAAACTTGTTCATCATATTTTAGGGTTTTTGGCATCAATCACAATCATAACATGAACAATAATCAAAACACTTGAACATGCTCATCTAAGGGTTTCAAATCATCACATAACACCTCAAACTCGACTCTACACTAATCCGATTTCCACATACATGTAGCCGGTTTAACAAGCATTCGGTTCTTAGCATAAGAGTGTACAATCCGATTAACATGACATTATTTAATACACATATGCAAGCCGATTTCATGAACATCAACAATTTATGGTTTAAATCACATTTAGACACAAGATATCATTAACTCATCATGCAATATATCCGAAATCAAGACATGTTAGGCGAATAACATCATCATACACATCCGATTCACAAGAACATCATCATTCGTACAACTATTCTAGTTAACTCGTGTCATTCATAACATTTAACACCAAGCATCATAAAACACTAACCGGTTGATGAGGAGTGTGTGAAGGAGAGTAGGTTTGTTGTCCGAAAGTTTCCGAGTGAAGAACACAAGCAAATCCGAGAGCTTGGCTTGCTACTCTTGATCCGACACAAGGTAAGAGGGTGGCGTTGCTAGGGTCTTAGTGAGAGGAAGGGAGAGTGTGTGTGTAGGAGAGTGTGTGTGTGTTGCCCCAAAATGGCAAGTTTGGTTATAACAAGGGTTAAATACTAGATCTAAGGTGGTGCACCCTAATGGGCTTCCGGATGGATTAGATGGCCCAACCGGCCCACTGTTACACTGTTCACTCGAGACCGCATGGTCTCGAGTCGGGTCCTTGTGTCTCGGGTCATACAATTACACGCATGCATACAAGCACGACACATAAACATAACACATAATCACATAGGATGTTCACTTATATCATTAGACCAACAAGTTAACTAGTCACATAACGTTCAACGTGTTGCATCGAGGTACAAGAAAGGTTCTAAATTCCGAGTTGTCACAGGGTTTATGTAGGAAAGTTGGCATCTAGCTAAGGTATTCAAAAGGTTCAAAACGCCAAACCAAATACAAGAAGAAGGAGCTGATGACAGTGAAGATTCGGAATAGAAATTAGATTACCATTTTTAATTTTTTTTCTTTTTCATTTTATATTGTTTTGTTATCAAGTTATCTGTTGTTTTGTTATCTAATTCTCTACAAATAAAATACATTATTATATAAAACGCCAAACTACAAACACCAAAATGCTAGTAGTGTGAAAACTGTGAGAACGGGTGCTGACAAAGCAACTAGTCAAATGTATTAAACGCCAAAAAAAAAAAAAAACATTTGGTCTTATTGTTAACGTATGAAAATATTAATGACTCGTAGTGAATATTATACAAAACGCCATAAAACGCCAAAAAAATTGACCAAAAAACGCTATAACGCCAAAAAATTATCTACGTGACACAAAAACAATTAATTCAACGCCAAAATGTTTAATAAATACAATTAACGCCAAAAAAATCTTAGACGCCAGAAAATGATATAGCGCGTTAGGAAAATAAAAGAAGATTGAAAAGACAAAAAAACCCCTCGGACCCTGATCATGTCCCGCGCCACGTGTTAGGCCAGGATGCGTTCTCACCGTTCTCACACTTTTGAGCGTTTTCTCCCGATCCCGTTTCTATATATATATATATATATATATATATATATAGAGAGAGAGAGAGAGAGAGAAACGGGATCGGGAGAAAACGCTCAAAAGTGTGAGAACGGTGAGAACGCTTCCTGGCCCAACACGTGTCACGCCGCTTAGAAAAGGGCGGAGGGGCTTTTTTGTCCTTTCATCTTCTGCTTTTCTGTTCCGCTTGTCCCAATATTGTTTTAATTTTTGGTTTTTAAGATTTTTGGCGTTAACCAAATTCAATAATTAATGGCGTTTAATGGTTTCATTGTATTAACATTTTGGCGTTTATTCAAATCGTATGCCATTGGATCCCAGGGGGTCAGGAAATCCATTTGAATGGCATTTTCCAAGGCGTTTTAAACAAGATGGCCCATTGTTCTATTATTTTTTATAAACATTTTGGCGTTTGTGTTATCTTGGTGTTTTACTATTGTTAGATTATGTTTCAACCACAGGAAAAAAAATACAAGAGAAGAAAAAAAAATTAAAAATCCTAATCGGACCTCTCTTCACAATCTTCACTGTCATCAGTCTCTCTCTTCTTTAATAGTACCAGAACTGTCACAAAATATATGGCGTTTTATGTAAAACTTAACAAACCCATTGGTTTGATTATTTTGCCTGCTCGTCTGTTGAACTGGCTTTTTTGTGAATGTTTGGGGACATAGATCTATGACGTGTGACTGGGTTTTTCGCTTTTTCTTTATCTTGATCTTCATCTTTATAATCAACCCACTCTTCAGTGTCATTGATATCTTTTTCTCATCCAAACTTTCTTTAAGAACAAAAAATACAAAATGCCATATGACTGGCATCAGTATCTTTTTCTTGAATTTTTGTCCATCTTATGCAGCAAAATCTTTCTGAGTTACTCCCTTCTGATAACAATTCATTCAGTGAAACTTCACGAAGAACAATTATGAATATCCAAGAAAGCATATTAGCCATCTTTGATTTTTTTATTTTTTGGCGTTTTACAGTAAGTGGTATTTAGTAGTGTTGGCGTTTGTTTTTTTTTTGTTTGATCAAATGGAAGTTGCTGAGACGTATCATTTATAGGATGTCGTTTTGGCGCCTAAGTTAGGCGGTGCATTATTATAATAAAGTATTCGTCTTTTCAGTTACTGTTTGTAATTATTGTTTTTGATAAGCTTCATCTCTGAAGTCTGTAACACGTCCCATCTTTCAAGTTTGGCGTTTAGAATCTAATATAATAAATTTTCCCTATCTTCAGTATTACTGATTTGTATTTACTGTTTCTAGTTACATTTTCAAGCTTGCTTTTTATTTTGTATTTATTTATTTATTTTATTTTGGTTTTTTATAATACTTTTTCAAAGTAATTTTATTATAGTTTGGGAGTTTTTGGGGGCGTTTAACGGGATGATATCGTTTAAACAAGCATTTTGGCTGTTTTGGCGTTTTTATTATATGTGGCGTTTTTATTATATAACAATCAACTGAAAAGAAAAATAAAATAAAAGAATACATAAACAATTGATCTTCCAAATCTTCACTGTCACCGGTCTCTTTCTTCTTTTTTGAATCATGTTAACTGGCTGGTTCGACTTTCGTATGATTCATTTTGTTTTTTTGTTTTTCAAGTAGTTTTTTGTGTGGCTGTTTGGAAGCACACAGTCTGACATCAACATCTTTTTCTTGAAGATTTGTCCATCTCATGCAGCAAAATGTTTTTGAGTTTAGACCCTTCAGCCAACAATCTTGAATTTCACAATGAACGATGTTTGATTTTTTTAACTTTTTTGGCGTTTTACCGATAAAAAGAACGCCACGAAATAAGAGCACCTTAAACCTCAAAATTTGATCATGCTAAAATAAATAATGTTTTGCTGTATGAGATGGACAACATTGTTAATCCTCGGTTAAGAAAGATAACTGACAATGTTGTCCACCCCATACAGCTAAACTTTATTGACAACAAACCTCAATAATGTTTTTGTATGTTTTGGCGTTATAAATTGGATGGAAGTTGAGGATTAGTCAATAAGATTTTACTCAATGAAATGGACAACATCCTCACTTAAGGATTTTGTCCATTTCATTGAGCGAAATCTTACAGACAACCAAACTGAATTTCAAAAAAACGTTTTGGGTTAGAAGATATTTGATGTTTGGGTTTTTTGGCGTTTCTATGGCGAATGGGATATATCAAATATGGCGTTTGGGTTTTTGTGTGTGTTTTTAATTGAATGTCTGAGATGTTGTATATATAGGATTTTTTTTGGCGGTTTTTTAGGCGGGATTTTACTATATTAAGTTTGGCGTTTTATATCTAATGGCGTTTTTTCTTAGAATGGTCTGTGATTTTTGTTTTTGGCGTTTTATTTCATGAGATGGTGTTTTGTGTGGAGAAGTCAAAAGACCCTTTTACCCTTAATGAAGCGCGTCCACGTAATAAAATTGATATTATTTACGAAAACGTCACCGCGCCAATCTAGTCCATAGATTGTTTTGATTGGACGATCGATAAGCGTTCTCACCGTTCTCACACTTTTTACCGTTTTCTCTAAATCCCGACCCTATATATATATATATATATATATATATATATATATATATACATATTTATAGGGTTAGGTTAACGTGCCATAGCTCTTCTCGTACAATATGTACGCGCTCATCTCAGCCGTCCGATCTGGTGCAAATTCAATTTTGAACATGCGATTTATGCTGAAAAACCAACATGCGAAATTGATTTATATACCAACATGTGATTTCATAATATTTACCAACATGCGAAATTGCTACAAAACATACAACATGCGATTTCATCAAAAAAACCAACATGCGATTTCCAACATGCTTTTTTATAACATGCGATTTCACTATATCGTATGTATTGTACGTTAAGAAATATTGTACTTTACACTTTCAATATATATATATATATATATAGTGTGAGATTCATTGGGAAACACTAAAAAAGTGGGGAACAGTGGGGAACCGACTCAAACGAACTCCGATTGGACTCATTCTAGCGGCGTTGGAACCGGCTCATCGAACCCTAACTAGGATCTCTTAACCCTAAACCCTAAATCATAACCCCTAAACCCTAAATATATTAGGGTTTGACTTTTAGGGTTTAGCTTTAAGGTTTAGCTTTAGGGTTTAGTTTTAGGGTTTAGGCTTTAGCTTTAGGGTTTAGCTTTAGGGTTTAGCTTTAGGTTTAGGGTTTAGCTTTTAGGGTTTATAGTTTGGATTTTACGGTCTAGCTTACGTTTTAGCCTTATTGTTTAGCTTTAGGGTTTAGAGTTTAGGAGTTAAGATTTAGGGTTTAGGGTTAAGAGATCTTAGTTAGGGTTCGAGGAGCCGGTTCCAACGCCGCTGGAATGAGTCCAATCGGAGTTCGTTTGAGTCGGTTCCCCGCTGTTCCCCACTTTTTTAGTGTTCCCCAATGAACCTTCCCCTATATATATATATATATTGAAAGTGTAAAATACAATATCCCTTAACGTACAATACGTACGATATTGTGAAATCACATATTATAAAAAACATGTTGGAAATCGCATGTTGGTTTTTTGTAGCAATTTCGCATGTTGGTAAATATGATGAAATCGCATGTTGGTATATAAAGCAATTTCGCATGTTGGTTTTTCAGCACAAATCGCATGTTTAAAAGTGAATTCGCACCAGATCGGACGGCTGAGATGATCGCGTATATATTGTACGATAAGACCTATTGTACGTTAACCTAACCATATATATATATATAGGAGAAGGATCCGTTAGGAACCACCATTTGCGAGAACTGCGAGAACCAATGTGAACACAACCAAAAATACCTAATAAAATCTAAAAAACACCCAAAATTTTTGTTTTACTATTTTTTTTTTCGAAAAATCGCTATATTTCGTCAATAATAAAAATAAAGATTTTTTTTTTTAAAATTCGAGTAACAGTTATCCATGCACATGTGCATATGTATCATTTCCTTGACAAATTCCGTAATCCATTACAAAAAATAGAAAATTGCACTTTCATTTACACTACCATATGTGATACACTACTTTTTATATTACCAATATTAGAAATGCATATGTGCATCTATATGTATCAACATGAAATAAGGTGTTTTGCTACACTACTTTGAATACACTTTCTCTTTCATTTATCATACCATCTATAATACAATACAATACAATTACCTCTTACCATCCACAATACAATACCATTACCTCATACCATCCATAATACAATACCATTACCAATATTTTCACTTTATTACATGTATATCAACACCATTTATACCATCCAATCAACATATTACATCATAAAGTGACAACTATAACCAAACCATCAACCACAAGATATAACTAACCAAAAAACATGTATATGGGCCTACTTCTCCATTCAAAATCACAAACTTTTTTGTATCAAAACACATATCATGGTTATACTAATGATGCACATGTGCATTTCGAATATTGGTAATGTAAAAAGTAGTGTATTACGGATGGTATTGTAAATTAAAGTGCAATTTTCTGTAGGACCCTAATACGTATTTGACTAAAAGTCGCAGCGGAAATTCGTGTTATAAAATTTATTTCGTTATAAATACCTTAACTTACTTAAAATTTAACCTTAACATAACTCTTTCACATAAATCCATCAATCGACTTATTTACTAAGTAAAAACATAGCTTATGTTTACTACATTATATACATCAACGTTCCCGTACAATCTTACTAGTAACTCGATCCTCGATCTCTATTCCTTGATGATCCTCATGATTCGTACTACCTACGCTCACCACATAAAATTCATAACATTAGTACGCATTATAAACATACAAGATTTATTCACGTTTACTTTTCGTTCCGTTAACTCTTTACATCCCAGCTTTCCATCTGATCATACAATCCGTGGTGAGACTTTCTCGTTGTACCTGCGTTACACTTCGTTCACAAGGCACGCTATTATTATCGTCAATACTCAATTTCATCGAATACATGCGTATATACTTTCATACATACTTACATATATGCATCCGTTCACACACAAATACTTACATACATACGTACCTACATTCATACGTACGTGCCTACATACGTGCATACCTACATACATACATGCATACATGCCTACATACATACCTATTACATGCCTTCACACAACCCTACATACGTGCATACATTCGTACATACTCACTTGGATACATATATATACATACACATACACATACTACCTACATACACACCTACATACATACATACATACATACATACATACATACATACATACATACCTTCATACGTATCTACTTTCCTTAAAACAAGGAATAAACTAATCATTCTTAGCTTATACGCGTTTAAAAACGGTCCAGACGGGTTCGCAATGCATCAACAGTTAAGATAAACGATTTTTGCGAAACTGACCCCCATCGCGTAGCGCCAGGGCCTGGGGCCTTCCCCGTCGCGCTACGCCATGGCCTGATTTCATCAGACTGTTGCAGCTGGTGCTGTATAATTCCCAGCACGACTCGATTTCACAGAAATGAGCATAACTTTCTCGTTTTTGATCCGTTTTACCCGATTCTTTTTCCTACGCGACCGTAATTTAATTCTCCATCACATGGAGTAAAAATCCAATATTTGGACTACCAAAATTTGGGACTTTTAAGCCTTCGGCTTATTACCCTTCTACCGAATTTTGACCCGTTCATGCATTTATCAACACCACTTGTTTGTTTGACCATAACTTCTTATGAACCTAATAATATCAATGACGTCTATCATAAAAGATTAAATTCTTGGATGTCTTGCATCCTCTTAACCCATTTTCGCTCAAAAGCTTACTTTGACCCGTTAAAGGTACTTGCGCGTTTTAAGGTCCTTGGCTCACGAAATTCATACTTCTCGCTTTCCTACTTTTCCAAAACATTCACTTAATCAAATAGCTTGTTTCTAATCAACTTTTAAGACCGTTTGCCCGATTTACCCATCAAGGGCTTTTTTGTCAACTTTGTTCCATCCTTTACTACAAAGGACTTCCTTAAACATTTGACTAATCCCACGACTTAACTACAACTCTAATCGCACATACCTGGCTCAGATCAAAGCTATGACCCATTTTAATACTTCATGCGCTAAATGGCTAATTAACGGCAACATAATTCCTTTCGCTATTCATCCTGTGAATTCATATCTCTTGACAATACAATCATTAGTCGACATCGTCAAATGGTGATAGCTTCACCATTTGACCCATTAAGTCTAAATGTCCATTCGTCCTTGTGTGATTGTAATTATTCCTTACTCCTTTCTTGAATCTATGTTCTTTCGTTAACTCGTAACCAAAATTACCGTTATACCCTTTTTACCCTTTTTAACCATCAAACTTAGTTTCTTATCATAACCACATGTTCCGACCCGTATTAAAACTTGTCGGAACGTCATACTTCATATATTAAATTTATCATATTCTTAATCTATACGATGCATAGAAATTCTACAAAAAGGGTGTAAGCTTTACTTACCTTGCATCCAAATATGCTTCCCATGTGTATATGTTCCGTTTGACCCAATTCTTTCCCAAGCTTCCACATAGCTTGTCTAGCGTCAAACTTATGATCTCCTCGTGAAGGTGATCATTAATCCATATTTCTTCTTGAATTTGAGCTACAATTAACCCTTCAATTTGGTGATCTTCATGGTTAGGGTTTGTGAGCTTTTCATGGAGCTCCTGGCTCATTCTCGAACACACACGATGTGTGTATTTATGTGTGTGTTGAGTTCTTTTAATTTGGTAATTCATCTTTCAACTCTTGTCTTTTAATACTTTTAACCACACACTTAACTAGGTTAAATAGCCTAGTTATTTATTTCATGCTAGGTCATATAGGAACATACGACAATTATAAACATTCGGGTTTTGGGGTGTTACATTTTCTATTACTGATAATGTATTACGGAATTTGTCAAAGTAATGATACATATGCACATGTGCATGGATAACTGTTACTCGAAAAAAAAAAAAGTTTTTTTTTTGGTAACGAAATATAGTGATTTTTTAAATATTAAAAAATAGTGCTTTTTATTTTTTTAGATTTTATTTTGTGTTCACATTGGTTATCGCGATTAGGGCTGTTCACGAGTTGAACCAGACCGATCAGACCTTTGCTCGTGTTCGGTTCGTTTACATACCGATCCAAACCGAACCGAGCGTTTTTTCAACCGAGCCAAAGTCGAGCGAGCATCTTTCGATCCGAGCATTTTTCGAACGAACGTCGAACGAGTATAGAGCATCGCAGAATAAACAAGGAAAGTGACGATGGGAGTGCTAGTTATTAGAATAGAGTGCAGTTTTCATCCCTGATGTTTCGTCCAATAAAACACAAGTAAAAATTTAACAAATAACAAGGAATACAAAAACAATCAACTAGTTTTATCGAGATTAACTAAGTGAGAAGATAAATCGTCGGCCGATTGAAACATACCCTTGTTGTATCGGAAGTTTGAAATTGAATGAATCGATTGAAGCAAAACCCTTGCGAGTTGGCGTCTTGACGAGTGGCGATGGAGAAATCGAATAACGATGGCCAATGGAGGGTTTTGAATAGGGTCTTGCACTTCTGAATCAAATGGCGGGTTGAGACTTGAGTATTGATCGACGCTTCACATTTTAGTATTTGAAATTTTGACTCAATTACTCAAATGAACATTTAAGTATTGTATAAAGGACTATTGGTATTGGATTTCAATTCTAATTACTTAAATGAGCTTTATTTGGATCTTGGACAAAACATTGTTAATATTGGTCTCTAGTCATTCATTAAGAATGATACACACACAAACACAAATATATATGTATATACATATATATTAAAAAAAATCAAGCCAACCGAGCCGAACCGAACTAAGCGGACCTTTGCTCGTGCTCGGTTCGTTTTCAAACCTAACCGATCCGAACCAAGCATTTTTTTTAATTGAGCTGAATTGAACGAGCAAATTCCGAGCATTTTCCGAGCGAGCATCGAACGAGCGTCGAGCGCCGAGCAATTTGAACAGCCCTAATCGCGGTTCTCACAATAAAGGTGGTTCTCAAATGAACCTTACCCTATATATATATATATATATATATATATATATATATAGAAAAAGTATATCGTACATTACGGCTTAACGTACTTCACGTACAACAACGTGCGTGATTTGTTATATAACATGCATGATTAATGTTTTCAATAAGCGTGATTATTGTGTTTCAACATGCGTGATTTTGGATTTTTGAGTTATAACGTGCGTGATTTTAAAATGAACGTGCGCAATTACCTGTCGTACGTGATGTACGTTAAGCCGTAATGTACGTTAACCTTCCTCTCTCTCTATATATATATATATATATATATATTTATGGTTCTGAAATGATCCTGGTCCTATATATATAGGGTCGGGATTTAGAGAAAACGGTAGAAAGTGTGAGAACGGTGAGAACGCTTATGGATCGTCCGATCAAAACAATCTATGGACTAGATTGGCACGGTGGCGTTTTCGTAAATAACATCAATTTTATTACGTGGATGCGCCTCATTAAGGGTAAAAAGGTCTTCACACTTCTATACCAAAACGCCATACTAATGAATAAAACGCCATTACGGACCAAAACACATCCCTATATAAACAAAATCCCCATTCATCCCCCAGAACCTGAAATGCCATATTTTCTACTATATACCATTCATCTTACAAACGCCAAAATCCCCAAAACATCAAACACAACTAATCAAAAAACGCCATATTTTCTAATATATACCATTCATCTTAAAAAACGCCAAAACACTCAAACATCAAAAGATTCCAAAAAATCGACGGTTCTTTCAGATACACTATTTCCTCAGTAAAACGCCAAAAATAGCAAATATCGTTTCTTGTATATTCAAATATTGTTCTACGCCAAAGTTTCGGATAATGCATTCTTCCTTGAGGTGCTGTGACTTAAATAACATTTTGCTGCATGAGATGGACAAATCATAAACAAAAAGATGTTGGTGTCAGATTTATGTCATTTTTTGTGTTTTGTTATTGATGAATATTATAATGGCATGAAAAGACGAATGACACTGATGAGTTGTTTGAAGATACATATTCAAACAAAAAACTTATGTCATTTTGTCTTTCCAAACGGCCACAAAAACACAAGAATGGCTAAGCTAAATCACCAGTGAACATGATTCAAAAAAGAAAGAGACTGATGACAGTGAAGATTTGGAAGATGAATTGTTTCTATTTTTATTTTTTTAATTTTCTTTTTCTGTTGTTTGTTATGTATTTTCAACTTAGAATAAAAAAATAAATTATATTAATAAAACGCCAAATAGTCATAATGCATGTGAAACGCCATAAATGCAGTAAAAACGCCAAAAACTCCCAAACTATAATGAAAGTAGTTTGCAGAAGTATTAATTAATAAAAGCTAAAAATGAAAAAAAAAAACGCCAAAAACTACTTAAAGTCATTCAAAAACACCAAACTTGGGAGATGGAAAGTCTATGACCCTAAAAACTCATAAAAAGATGAACAAAAAAATAGTAAAAATACACAGTAACTGAAAAGACGGCTACTTTATTAATATCATTTATTATAAATAAAATCACGCCTAAACTACGCGCCAAAAACATCCTATAAGAGAGACGTCTCTGCACAATCAACTGATCACAAAACCAAAAACGAACGCCATATTTCCTAGAAACCATTCACTTTAAAAACGCCAAAAATAATAGTTAAAAAAGCCACAGATGCAGAACCTTGATTCTTCTATATTGAGTATTGATCTGAATGAAGTTTCACTGAATGGATTCTTCTCTGAGTTGGGTATCTCTATAATCTTTTGCTGAATGAGATGAACAAATATTCAAGAAAAAGAGACTGGTGACACTGGTATGACATCATGTCATTTTGTTCTTGATGGATATATTGATGGCATGAAGGGATCAATACATTAGAGCAGGCGTTGGTCTTCAACATGTAATCAAACAAGTATATATCCACCCACCATAAAGTATGCCGCAAAAAATAAGCATCTTCTAAAGACGGCCGTTATGTAGGAAAATAAGGATCTACATAAGGTATTCAAAAACAGGTTCAAAACGCCAAAAAGGTTAAAGTAGAAGAGGCTAATGACAGTGAAGATTTGGATGAGAAATTAGATTATAATTTTTAATTTTTTTTTCATTTGCTATTGTTTGTTATCTAATTCTCTGTTGTTTATCATCTAATTCTCTACTAATTTAAAAAAATTGAGTATAAAACGCCAAAAACTACAAACATCAAAACACCTGATAGTGTGAAAAACTGTGAGAACTAATGCTAGCAAAGCACGATGTTGCTATATAAAACGCCAAAAAAAGCAAACAAAGTATTACTGGAAAAATCAACACTAATTGACTGATGAAAATTGAAAGAAACAGTAAAATAAAAAGACGGTATCATTATTGCCAAACATTTATTTATATTAAAAGACACTACATGGAAAATTGAAATTTAGCGATTTTTCGCTAAAAATATTTTTTTTTTTTTTGTGTTTTTAGCTATTTTTAGGTATTTTTGGTTGTGTTTGTAAGGCCCTATAAATGAGTAGGTTTACGCTTATCTTTATCAAACACAATTATAGGCTATTGGGCTTAGCCTTGTAGTGGGTTAGATAATATTAGAATAAGCCACTTGGGCTATTTAAGTGATTTGGGCTTGTTTAGTTAGTAATATGCATTTAGGCTTTGCCCAACTTGTAACTAGGTCACCCTATGTAACTATAAATAGGGTGAGCCTGGGTCATTTAGAGGTTGTTGTTCACATTCCTGTTTTTCTTATCATTTTGAGTCCTTGAGTACCAGACGGTTCCTGTAAACGTGTGCTCTTGGTCAATATAATCGAGTTATTGATTTCTTGTGTTTTGTATTTTCGTGTTAAACTTGAATCTCACCAAGTTTGGATTCCGCCCTTCTTGGTGATTATTTGATATAAGTGTTAGATCCGTTTTTAGGACTTACAATTGGTATCAAAGCCTTCAGAACCTATTTCTAGGCTCGGTTTGATATCAAACATTCAAGTTTTCCGGAATTTTTGAGTTGGTTTTTTTCGTGTTCTTCGCGGTATTCAAAGTGTTCATCAGTTTTAGTGAGAAAAAGTGTCATATTTTGGTGTGTTGATTATTTGAAAAGGTGTTTGAAAGATATACTTTATTTTTAAATATTTTAAAAGATTTGAAAACTTTTTCAAATATTCTGAAAAATATCCTGAGATAATTCCCTTGATTTGAAAAGATTATCACTTTCCAAAAATCTCGGATATTGGAATTTGCCAAGGCTATCATCTGGGAAACGTAAGTTGGTATGCAAACCACGTATTTCATCTCCTATACCAATGATCGACTTGACCACAGAGGAAACCGTAGAACGAGATCCTTATAAAGGTGTTTCTACAGGTTAGGTTTGTTGATAAGTAATGCTACATAATGTAAAAATATCAACTTATAAATATGTATATCTTATTATTTTAATGAATGTTGTATATATAACTCTAATGTTGTATGTTTTAACAGATTATTTGGATCATGGTGATCAAGTTATTACTTGTGAAGTTTGTTATGCAAAGTTATGGGATGCAGAGAAAGGAAGCGGAAGAAAAGAGGGTGGCAAAATATGTCATATGTTATGTTGTGGTTATGCCAAAGTTGTGTTACCTGATTACAAATCTGCGACACCTTATTATAAAAGTCTATTCATGTCCAATGATAATGAAAGTAGGCACTTTTTGAAGAACATTCGACGTTACAATTCTATGTTTGCGTTTACGTCAATGGGTGGTAAGGTTGACCACACCGTTAATACTGGTAATGCTCCTTTTTGCTACAGAATTAGTGGTGAAAATTATCATGCTATTGGTAGTCTTGTGCCAGAAAACGGAGGGAAACCTAAATTTTGTCAGTTATACATATACGATACTGAAAATGAGTTGGCAAACAGGCAATCAGTTTTTAGGTACCATGCTAAAACTTAATTTTTTTAATAACATTTTGTTTTAACTATATATTTACTTACTATGTCAATTTTATGAAACAGGTGTTCAGACGATGCTTCCTCATCAACTTCTTCAGACGAAACTGATAATAAGCTGATACAACAAATCAAAGCAATGTTGGATGCCAACAATGTGCTTGTGAAAATTTATAGGATGGTTAGAGATTGCTTCCAACAGAATCCTAATACTACTTTAAAGCTTCGCCTTATTGGGAAAAGAGAACAAGATGGTCGGAGTTATAACTTACCTACTTCCTTCGAGGTTGCCGCTCTTATTGTTGGAGATATTGATAATGCTCTTGAGAATAGAGATATCGTTGTCGAGACACAAAAAACAGGGTCATTAAAAAGAATAAGTGAGTTGCATCCTTCCTATCTTGCACTTCAGTATCCTATTTTGTTCCCATATGGAGACGACGGTTACAGAATTGACATACCCCATAGGGGTGTCATTGATGTTACTAGCAAGAAACGTCCGAATTGTACAATGAGAGAGTTCTTTGCGTATCGTGTACAAGATCGTAGTAACCAGTTTTCATTGATTCTAAATTCTTGACGGTTATTCCAACAGTTCTTGGTTGATGCTTATACGATGATTGAGAGCGAGCGACTTAACTTTATAAGATTTCAGCAACATGATCTCAGGTCTGATACATACGAGAGTATCCGCAAACTAAGATATAACGGCCAACAAGATTTGTCTAAGGTTGGAAAACGTATTTTCCTTCCATCTTCGTTTACAGGCGGGTCACGATATATGATGCAAAACTATCTAGACGCTATGGCTATTTGTAAATGGTATGGTTATCCCGACTTTTTTATAACCATTACCTGCAATCCCAAGTGGCCGGAGGTTCAAAGGTTTCTTAAGGACACAAATCTTAATCCGGAGGATAGGCCTGATATTTTATCGCGAATGTTTAAAATAAAGCTGGATGCAATTTGCAAAGATTTGAAAGACCGTCATTTGTTTGGAAAAGCTTCAGCTGGTATGTTATTAAATTTACTTTTTTAAACATGATCTCAATGATATGTAACAGTTTCTTACCTTTTTGTGTAGTTGTTTACACTATTGAGTTTCAGAAGCGAGGATTGCCTCATGCGCATATGTGCTTATTCATGGAGAATGATTACAAACTTCCAACTATAGACCATGTTGATCAGTTTATTTCTGCAGAAATCCCTGATATAAACGAAGACCCGGAACTATATACGCTTGTGAAAGACCATATGATTCACGGTCCATGTGGTAACGCTAGAATGAGCTCTCCATGTATGGTTGATAGAAAATGTTCAAAAGGTTTTCCCAAGAAATTTCAAGATCACTCAACCTTGGATTGTAACGGATTTCCCTTATACAGAAGAAGAGATGATGGTTCCTTCGTTTTAAAAAATAGAATTGAGTTAGACAACAGAAGTGTTGTACCTTACAACAAAAAACTTTTGAAAAGATATCAGGCGCATATAAACGTTGAATGGTGCAACCAAGCGACGTCAATAAAGTATTTGTTCAAATATATTAATAAAGGGCCTGATAGAGCAACAGTTGCTGTGGTTCTGAGCAATAATGAAAACGAGCAAGCAGAAAATGATGAAATCAAAGAGTATTATGATTGTAGGTATATATCGGCTTGTGAAGCCTCTTGGAGGATTTTTTCGAATGAAGTTAATTATAGGAGTCCTTCTGTTATGAGGTTGCCTTTCCATCTTCCTGGACAACAAACAGTTTATTTCGGTCCTGATGAAGATATTAATCACGTCCTAAACAAGCCATCTGTGAACTCATCAATGTTTTTGTCTTGGATGCAACGTAATCAAGATCCTAATGACACCGTTGCACGTACACTAACATATGTACAGTTTCCACGTTTTTATGTGTGGAAGCTTGACCAGCGTATATGGGTTCCGAGAATAAAAGGAAAAACAATTGGCAGAATTCATTCCGTTTCTCCGTCTACCGGTGAAGCGTACTATTTAAGAATTCTTCTTAACAAAGTTAAAGGACCAACATCGTTTGATGATATTAAAACAGTTAATGGTCAAGTGTACGATACTTTTAGAGATGCTTGCTATGCGCTTGGTTTGTTGGATGACGACTCGGAGTACATTGAAGCCATCAAAGAAGCAAATATATCAGGTAACGCAAGTTATATTCACAATTTATTCGCCACCGTGTTACTGTCAAGCACTTTATCTAGACCTGAAGTAGTCTGGGAAAGCACATAGAAGTATATGACAGATGATTTTCTTTACAGATTCTCAAAGTATCATCGTGTTTCAGGTAAAATTATAAATTTCATATTATATTATTGTTACAGTTACTAAAAATTTATCATTAAATTTATATGTTATTCTGAATTTTCTCAGGTTTATAAATTCCTGATGAGCAACTAAAGAACTATGTTTTATGCGAAATTGAGAAGTTTTTAACTCGAAATAATTCATCGCTTCGAAGATTTGTATCAATGCCTTACCCAGATACTTCATCTTTAGATAACTTTCGCTGCCGATTGATTAACGAAGAGCTTGCATACGACAGAACAGATTTACAAAATGTTTATCAAGGTCAGGTGAATTTGTTAACGGATGAACAACGTTCAGTATATGAAGAAATTATGAACGCAGTTGATGGAGACAATGGGGGAGTATTTTTTGTTTACGGTTATGGCGGGACTGGTAAAACATTTTTATGGAAAACATTGTCTGCTGCAATTAGGTCAAAAAGTGAGATCGTATTAAACGTTGCATCTAACGGAATTGCATCATTGCTGTTGGATGGAGGAAGAACGACACATTCTAGGTTTCATATACCTTTGAATCTTAATGAGGATTCCGTTTGTCACATTAAACCTGACGATGATGTAGCTAAATTACTACAACAGACCAAACTCATTATATGGGATGAAGCTCCTATGTTCATAAACATGCATTTGAGGCTTTGGATAGAACTATGCATGACATTTTCAATATCTCTAATTCATCCAGATCTGATGTTCTATTTGGAGGAAAGGTTATTGTTTTTGGTGGTGATTTTAGGCAAATATTACCTGTTGTTCCAAACGGTGGACGACAAGAAATTGTGAATGCCTCATTATGTTCGTCTTATTTGTGGAGGAAGTGTAAGTTGTTGACGTTAACTAGAAACATGAGGTTAACCGTAGGAAGGCCGTCATTTGAAGTTGAAGAGATCAATAATTTTGCAAAATGGTTGTTGGACATTGGTGAGGGAAATGTTGGTGGTTCGAATGATGGAGAAGCAATAATTGAAATACCACCTGAGCTTTTAATTGACAGCACATCTGATCCAATTTCTAGCCTGATTGATTTTGTCTATCCGTCAATCTTGGAGAACTACAATGATCGTAATTACTTTAGTACTAGAGCTATACTTGCGCCTAAGAATGAGGTGGTTCACGAGATTAACGACAGATTGTTGGCACTTTTCCCAGGTGAAGAAAAAGAGTATCTTAGTTCTGACAGTCTATGCCCTACTGAAGATGGCAATGCTGATCAGCAAAAAATATACTCACCCGACGTGCTGAATGGTCTTAAAGTATCTGGTTTACCAAATCATAGGTTAGTGCTTAAAGTTGGTGTTCCAGTAATGTTGTTACGAAATATTGACCAACGAAATGGTTTGTGTAACGGTACAAGGTTAAAGGTTACAAAACTTTACAGTCGTGTAATTGAAGCTGAGATAATTTCAGGTGGAAATATTGGTTCTCGGACATTCATACCTAGAATGAATTTGGTACCTTCGGACATAAAGATTCCTTTTGCATTTCAAAGGAGGCAATTTCCAATAACGGTATGTTTTGCGATGACGATTAACAAAAGCCAGGGCTAGTCGCTATCTAAGGTTGGTTTGTACTTAAGACAACCAGTTTTCACACATGGTCAATTGTACGTAGCTTTATCCAGGGTTACAAGACGAGATGGAATCAAGTTACTAATACTTGACAATGAAGGCAGACCTACAAATAAAACAATGAATGTTGCATATAAAGAGATATTCAATGGCTTGTGAATTTTTTATGTTTATCATCTATTTATCTTAGTTCACGTACTTTCTATCATTTTTTTTATATTCGAACGAACCTATAATAAAGTATTTACGCATTAAAGTATAAATTGTTTTTTGTTTAGCAACCCGTGTTTTGCCATTTGTCCTTTTATTACCCATCTTATTGCCAATATAAAACCGTTTTTTTCCTACCTTACTTCCCGTTTCCATTTTCATCTTTTCCTTTGAAATCCTTTCAAATAAAATGGTGCCTACAATTCCCCTCTTTCATATTTTTTCCTCCAATTTATCATTGCATCTCTCCAATCTATAGCTAATCACATCAGTCATTTCCAATTTTCGAATATCTTTGTTTACAAGATTAAGAAGATAAGAAGATGAGAAGAGATCTTTATATTATAATATCCTCATTCATCATTTCTCTCTCAAACTGTCATCTTGCTATCATCATCTTCATCGGCGTCGGCATTTGTTACAAATTTCTTCGGCGATTTTGCTTCTGGTAAATATATCATTGTCCGATTTCTATATTATCGAACCTATTATTGTTGATTTAGTAAATGATTTGAATGTTGAATGTAATTTTGTTCTTAGTGTAATTTTCCTCCTAATTTTCGAAGCTATTTTTTCTCCATCCGACTGTTCTTAGTCTAATTTTTGTCCTAAATTGTTATAAAGTTTATAATGTTCAATGTAATTTTCTTTAGATTGTTTGTGATTTTTCATTGTGTTACTATATTAGCATAGATTTAACCGATTAAAACACAATAAATGTAACTATATTTTTGTGTGTTCAAGTAATAATTAAACCCTAGACACAAAAATTTTGTTTTTTTATACATGATTTTTTTTATCTGTTCTTCAAAATTTATTTTTTTAATACCTTTATTTATAATCTTTGTTACTTTGTTTTTTATATAATAGTAAAATTATAAGTTCTGAATTTAATCGTTGTCCTTTGTTTTTTGGGAATCTTTGCTTTAACTGTTATAATTTAACTTTATATAATGGATATCATAAACTTACATATCACTGTTGTTTGTTGTTTCACACATCCTTACTCTGTTTTTTATAATTGAATCATTAATGTTAATTTCGTTTTTTTACCGGATTATCGTTATCTTAATGTTATTTTTGTTCTGTTCACAGTTATGGAGCGTGGTTTTGTTGTTTATATAGAAGACAGGACTAAAATAGAACAGGTTATATGTTTAATTTTCATAACTTACTTAATAAATTAACTGATGTGAAGTCTATCTTACATGTTGGTTGTTTTGACGATTTTACTATTCTCATTGATCTTTACAGCTCCTGCCAAGTTGGTACAACAGATTGGATGATTTAAAGGGCTACCCGACCGGTAATGTTCTTTTGTTTACAGATGAATCTGTAATGTTTGATGTTAATATCAAGGAGTCTACAAACGGTTTTTGTATTTCGATCGGGTGGCCAACTGTCGTCAGTGTACTTGGTATAGAAGACCGAGATTTTGTTGTTTTCCAAAATATGGATGCATTATCATTTAGAATAACTCACTTCAAAAGTTATCTACACACGGTGAATTCTTCAAAGTTCCATATTGTTATGTTACATCCTCAGTTAAGCAATCTGGTAAGCTTTTAACGCTGTCTATTATGTTTGAAAAACCTTTACATCTTATAATTTTTAATATATGTTCAATATACTGCAGTGGTTACCCAGGGAGTTTATGCAACATCATTTCAATTGTGATAATTTGTTTGATGATTTTCTTATCCTGTTTGGCGACGATAATAAGTGGAATGTTAGCATAAGTAGAATTTGGGATATTAACCATTACATTGTTGATTTTTCTCAAATTGCAAAGGATCTCTGTTTAGTAATTGGTGATTTTTTGGTTTTTGAGCTGATTGACGATCGGGTATTTAGAATGTTACTATTCCGTCCTAACGGTCTGTAGTCACTAACTCCAGACCGTCCTTTACCAGTTGTCCAAATGGTTAAGATTGAGGATCATGGTAATGATGTTGTGTCCTTTGAACAAGAAGCTGTTTTGGAAGATAATGTGGTAAATGGTCTCCCTGATTTCCTGGTTGAAGAAGCGGAGCCTCCATTAGAACAAGACATTTTAGATGTTCCACCAGTTGTTGATCAAGCCAATGATTACGAACTGACATGTTGTCTCACCTTTCGTTTTGTAAGTCTCTCATTTTCTACATGTGTTAACTTAATATTATGGATTTTTTTTAAACTTTGAATTCTTATTAACCATTTAATTATGTACTTTTATGCAATTGTAATGCAGCGTTTTCCGAAGCCCTTTGCCATGAACGTTGATTTATCCGTCCTTGATGAAATGACAGTTGAAACTGAAGACGGATTTTCAATGACTTTGGAGATGCGGGAGGAAACTGCACATGGCAGCATTCGGTATGCATTAAGAGGATGGTAGAACTTTATGCGGCAAGCTGGTTTGGTGGATGGTGGCCAGTTTGATCTTCGTTACAATAGAATTCTGAATAGCTTGCTCATCTCTAACCACAACTTTTAAGGAATGTTTGTGTTGTGGTTAATACATGTGGTAAACAATTATCTCCCTTTTGTAGTAATGATGTTCAACTTTTTTTTGTCATCGTACAATGTTTCGACATTATTATGATCCTTCTATGTATTTTGTTATCTTTGTTTTTGGAACAGTTTGTTTATATGGTATCATATTTCAATGGTGTAAGTCTTATTATTGCCAAGATTGTTTTCATTTCGCCCTGATACTGTTTACTTTGTGGATTCTGCTCACGTACAACTATTTTGCACAATGTTCTTTAGTAGCTTTACTAACATGTATTGGCGTGTCTTATCTATGACTCTACTTTCATGTGTTAATGTAAATTTAGATGTCAACACTGCCGGTTCAAGTCTTATTCGCCAAAAGGCATGAAAACATCATGAAGATTTCGTTAAGAAAAACTTAATATCTAACGAACATTAGGGAGATGTAGTATTGGCACTTTGTCAACAATCTTAAAATATTATGGTTTCGAAATAACATTTTAACGATTAAACGTTTAGAATTTGTATGTGTTTAGTTGGTGTTAAGCCACCCGTGTATTACACGGGTACTTAGACTAGTTTTTAAATATTTTAAAAGATTTGAAAACTTTTTCAAATATTCTGAAAAATATCCTGAGATAATTCCCTTGATTTGAAAAGATTATCACTTTCCAAAAATCTCGGATATTCAAAGTGTTTTTAGGAATTTGAAATCTAATTAATTAAAAAGTTTTTCGATATACTATAAAAAATAAAAATAAAATGTTCTATCATTCATCCAGCTCCATTCTGTCATCATCTTCATCATTAGAATCAATCTGAAACCCATATCTGAATCAGGTCCGATATAACACCTTCTTAGATCATATTAAACATCATAGTCCATCGTCCATCTCGGATATTTAAAGTTTTTCAGAAAATATCAGTCACTTGTCACTTGTGCGATTACTTTAAATTGTGCGACTGCGAGTTCATCAACATCCAAGTTGTGCAACCAATCATCATTTGTGCGACTAGAAACAACATCAACAAAATTGTGCGACTACGGGATATTGTGCGATTATCTTTGGCTTGTGCGATCAGAAGTTATCATCATCCTTCAACATCTGAGTTCATATTGTGCTATCCAATCATACAATTCATCATCTCCGATAACAACCACCTAAACATCACCTCCAATCTCCGCCGTACCGACTCCGAACCCGCACACCGTTTCGAGTTCACAGTCTTTTTCGATCAAAACCGATCCATTACAACACCTTCACGTCTGGTTCACCTCTGACCACCGTGTTACCCTCGTCGTTCACCGAAACCGCACACCGAACCCGCCCATCATCTCCGACGCAACTTCGTTCATCATCATCAGTGACATCTTATCATCTACTTCGAACCCATTTGAGTCTAAGTTCATCAATATCCCGTTCATACAGTTGTTTTGATCGTATTCATCACACCACACGTTCATCATCTTCATCGTCTTCAACGACCGATTACCGTGCTTCTTCATCAACACTGTACCAAACTCTCATCCACCACCTCGCACAATCCGCCACTGTAAACCGATCACCGTCACACACCAACCCACACACAAGTCTGCGGCAGACTCCTTCGTTACCACCTCCGGTCACCCCTACCTCACAACCACCGTCATCTTACAACCACCGTCAGTCTTCGGTCTTCTCCATCGTTCACCGTTCTCTCCTCCACACCTTTCCACCGTTAATCCTGTTAGGACCAGAACACGATTCCACAAACACAAGAACAATCTGCAGTAAGCACACACACTCACACACTCTAAATCACAAGAACAAGAACACAAGATTTATAGTGGTTCGGTCTAATCTGACCTACATCCACTCTGCACAACTAGTTCTTCTTTGTATTAGGTGCTCAAAAGTTTACAGACATGAATAAGAAGTATATATAGGGGTTACAATTAGGGTTGTTGACTTTACTACATAAACAGAGAATACTCCTGCTAGCTGCAGAAGGAGTGTAACACAGAACACCCCTGCTAGATTGCTAGGTGCAGAAGGAGTGTAACAACACCCCTGCTAGTCAAATCCTCCACAACCCAACAATCTCCCACTTGGAGGCTTTGACAACTTCAAACTGCTCTCCTTAAAACTTCATATTCATAAGTACCTCTGTAAACATTTCATCTTCACTAGTTGTGGGCGGCCTTCTCATCGGTTAACCTGAAGGCCCGTTGAAGCTCCCACTGAGCTTCAACTCATCAGTCACTACTCGTGACTCGTTCTCTGTCCCTATCAGCTCCCACTGACACGAACTGCCCGATCCTGGAACATCCTGAGAACAAACACTCTCCGAATAAAGCAGATAATCAACTGGAGAGACTTTGACAGCTGGACTACTGGTTCTCTTAACCCACTGTCGTCTGGTAACTCTGACTGAAGCACGACTCGTGCTCCCACTGCCACGAATGCCCCTGACTGGTTTTACTGAACCTTTTCTAGCACGTTCAACCTGAATCTGACCTGTGACTCTGGGTTTGCCATCTTCAAAGCAAACCTTCTTCTGCCCACGAGATTCTGTGAACCGGATCTTGGTCTTCTTCTGAACTGGGATAACCTCTACCTCAGGCAGTACACTGACCATGTACAATGAGCCTCTCTTCTTGCCACGTGCAACTACTAAATTTCCCTTAATTACCTTCCACTGTCCACTACCGAACTTAACCTCGTGACCCTGATCATCCAGCTGCCCGACTGAAATAAGCATTTTCTTCAAGCCTGGAATAACTCTCACGTCTCTTAAAGTCCACGTAGATCCGACTGGAGTAACTAAGTCAATATCACCCATGCCTGTGACATCTAAGACTTCATCATTTACAAGTCGTACCTTGCCAAAATCCCCAATTTTAAGATTCCGTAGTGCTTCACTGCTGTGGGTAGCGTGAAATGAAGCACCCGAATCCATAATCCAGGAATCCACACTGCTCTCCACATTACAGATCAAAACTTCATCATCTGAGTGGTCTACTGCAGCATTAACTTCTTTCTTGTCGTTTGGACATTGATTCCTAAAATGTCCAACCTCTTTATAGTTCCAATAGGTCACATCATTTCGAGCCCTAGACTGACTCCTCTTTCTGTTCTTGCTGCCACTACTTCTGTTATTCTTCCTACCTCTGCCGACATGCATTAAATCACCCGATGATCCACCTGAATTTCTTCTTCTGATATCTTCGCCCAGAATAAGATCTCGCATCTTCACAAACGTAAACTTGCTCGTATCTGAAGAGCTCGTAACAGCAGTTACAGTTCCGGACCAACTATCGGGTAATGAGGACAATAACAATAGGGCTTGAACTTCATCATCAAACTTGATGTTCACAGACACCAACCGAGACAATATCGAGTTTAAGTTATTGATGTGCGCTGTAACTGAATCAACTTCCCTCATCCTGGTGTTCACAAGCTCTCGAATAAGATAAACCTTGTTCGCTGCAGAAGGCTTCTCATACATATTCGATAATGCTGCCATCATTCCTCTAGCTGAGGTCTCCTTCTGGAGGTTGAATGCAACATTCTCCGATAGAGAAAGCGTTATCACTGCTCTGGCTTTCTTATCCATCCTATCCCAATCTGCTTGTGGCATTTTTTCTGGTTTTTCATCCTCGAGCACTACATCTAAGTCTTTCTGACAAAGTAATGCTTCAATCTGCATCTTCCACCAACCAAACTTCTTCCCGTCAAACTTGCACCTTCCCGTCTTCTGCATAATAACACAAGCACGACTAAAACGAAACTGAAATCGAAACAAATAGAAAACCAACACTGAAACAAATAGAAACAGAAAACACCTGATTCAAGTTTCTTTGATCTTCAAATAGACGGTTTAGCACTTGTATCTCAGTACTTATCTCTTTGGTCAAAGTTGAGGGGCCTTTTGCAAATAAGAGAAAGCTGATTTTCTCTTAAAGAAACAAAGAAAAAAAAGAACGCCCAGTTCTTTCTTCTTCCTACGACCTGCTCCCACAAACTTCACAAAATCAGGTGACCAAGGTGCAAAATCAAAGCCCCAATCTTTGATTTTTGGAACCCTAGATGCGATATTCAGCAAGGATGGTCTTCAATTTCGTAACCCTAGGCGGCGGCGACTACTGGGTTATCGAACCCTAGTCGCAATCTGCTGAAGATGTCTTCAAATCGGAGCCCTAATCGGAGTTAGGAACTGACGGCGGTGGTAGCGGCTGTGCTAGCGGCGGCTGGTTCAGAAACCCTAGACGCTATGTCTGCGACTGTGACTGAAACCCGAGACCACGGCTTGTTCTTCGACAGGTAAGTGTTCTTCTTCACCTCTTACCTAGTTTGTGTGAATCGATCAAGAGCCTGAGCTCTGATACCAGTTGTTAGGACCAGAACACGATTCCACAAACACAAGAACAATCTGCAGCAAGCACACACACTCACACACTCTAAATCACAAGAACAAGAACACAAGATTTATAGTGGTTCGGTCTAATCTAACCTACATCCACTCTCCACAACTAGTTCTTCTTTGTATTAGGTGCTCAAAAGTTTACAGACATGAATAAGAAGTATATATAGGGGTTACAATTAGGGTTGTTGACTTTACTACATAAACAGAGAATACTCCTGCTAGCCGCAGAAGGAGTGTAACACAGAACACCCCTGCTAGATTGCTAGGTGCAGAAGGAGTGTAACAACACCCCTGCTAGTCAAATCCTCCACAACCCAACAAATCCATCTCCATTGCTATTCACCATCTCCGGTGTAACAGTCGTCACCGCTCCGTCACGATCTGCAATTGCCATCTAAACACCTCCGGTCATTTTCATCATAGAAATACCGTATTTGGAAAATCTACAGTGCTTGTGGTGGTTGTTATTGCCTGTTGCAACTCAAAGAAAACGATAAACTTTTGCGACAGTGATTGTTATCAAGAAAACAGAAAGAAAGAACATAGAAGTGTTATTTGTGACACATTGGGTGTTGGGAAAGGATTTGTCGGGTGAATTTGTTAAAGTTTCTATTTTAGAGTCTGATTGACATTTAGGATTCTTTGACTATTATAATAATAATCATTAGTTTTTAAAATAATAATAAAAAATTCAATCTTTTTTAATTACAATAGTTTTAATCATAATAATAATAATAATATTAATAATTAAAAAGGGGGTTTATTATTATTTTTTTAAATAAAAGGGGTTTGATTATTGTTTGGTGATAAGTTTTGACAGGTTTCGAGGCGCGGTACAAAAAGGCTGGTTCGTGCATGTGGCAAAGGGTTTGAGTTAGCGAGTACACGGGTTCTCGCTTTGGACTTGTTCTGAGGAAATAGTTAAAATACACATTTTCGGGGGATCACATATTCGAGGGATCACATCTTCGGGGGATCACATTTTCGGGGGATCACATTTCTGGGGGATCGCCTCATCTCCTGGCAATGCAAGAAGCAGCAAACTATCTCTCTATCGACTGCAGAAGCGGAATACGTGGCCGCTTCAGCCTGCTGCTCACAGGTTATCTGGATTCAACACCAGCTGGTGGACTACAGTTTGAATTTTTCCCAAACTCCCATTTATTGTGACAATGATGCAGCTATCCAAATAGTGAAAAATCCGGTATATTTTTCAAAAACCAAGCACATTGCCATAAAAATTCACTTTATTCGTGATTCTTTCAACCATGGTTTAATTAAAATGGTTCAAATTCATACTGACGACAATGTCGCAGATATTTTTACAAAACCGGTTGATAAAGCACGTTTTCTTGCTCTTCTTGAACTTCTCAAAATGGTCGAATTCGAGGATTGACCGCGGTCACACAAAAATATTTTTCTTCGTTTCTGTAAATTTGTTTCTTAAAATAGTCTTTCTGTTATTTTAAGCAAAAATTTAGGGGATGTAGTCTCTCAGAAAAATACAAAAACATTTGAAAAACCAGAAAAATACAAAAAAAAATAATTCTTTGCTTTTGCTTTGCCTTTGCTACAAACCGGGAAATGAAATAATTTCACTATGTGGATTAAGGCTGGCTCATGTAAGACCAATATTGAAATGGTCTGACTCTAGAGCGATGTGTTGGTAGGCTTTATCCTGATGGCTAGACTCTTTGACTGGTTCTGCGTAGAACACTAATATTATCCTATGACCTCAGGAAAGAACATCACTTGGAATTAGGACATGGCTATTTGAATGCGTGTGTGACGTCCCGATACACACAATTTCGTTCTAGTCTGAAATCTTTTCTGACCAACTCGTGTATCTCCTCTGTTTTACGTGAGCAAAGACCTGGATGTGCTAGGCAACGTCAGCTTCTGTTTTGCTTGAGCAAAGACCTAGCTGTACGTTGTCGCGCTATAGATCAATTACACCCGAAAGAGGCCCTCTAGTGCCCAAAAGAAACCCAAAAAACCTATATCAAATTGAAAGAAAAATTCATTTGATCTGTATATTATATCCATCTCTGCAAATGATCTATTCTGTTCTCTTCTCAATCCAGTCCCAGTCAAGTTTCAGAATCCTAGAACGGGCTTGTGAAATATGTGGTAGGGAAACTGCACGTATGATAGCGTGTTCTGATTAAAATTTCAGGATTTAATTGTGATTGAATTGAGTGTTCATATCAATTAAAATGAAAACATCATAAATCAGTTGCAGACCGTCATTTGAAAATTTTCTAGGGAGATAAGTTTAAGTGGACAAATATACTGGCAATTGCTCGGATCACCCAAAGTAAATTAGTGTTGATAAGTGTAGTCTGGTCTGAAACACTGTGATTTGATCCCATTGCAACTGTAATTGTATGATTAGTTTCTTTGTTTATTTGTGTTTTAGTTTTTATAAAATCAAAAATCCAAAAATAGAGTGCTTATTTGTTTTATTAAAATTTAACCGTTCTTGAAGATTTGGTTGATCATTATAAATTGAATGAAATTTGAATTGTGAAATATGAGTATAAATACTTGGATGTACCAAGTGTTCATGTGGTATCCCTCTGTTATTTAGAAATGTTGCTTATGAATTTCTGGGTATGTGCAGAATTTGATTTAAATCAAGAAACAGGGGTTGTTGAAGGTTGAGATGCTGTTGGCTGCTGATAAAGCATGAAGCGTCACAACAACAAGATGTGCCTGAGTCAGAAGAACCAGATACAACTCATCATCTGACAGTGATAGTACATTTGAAGAGGTACCTATGAACCTGCTTGAAATAGAAGACAATGACAAAGAAAAGAGTTGTTGAGAATCCTCCTCTTGCATTCTTTTCAACAATATTTTCAAGCAAAGCTGATCGTGTTTGAGAAGAACAAAGAGCCCAAGTTTCAGAATGAAGACACGAAGTATCTTCCCACAGAGACATGAGATAGACAACAGTTTGATAAAGACAGCATAAACCTAGGGGGATATTGTAAGGCCCTATAAATGAGTAGGTTTACGCTTATCTTTATCAAACACAATTATAGGCTATTGGGCTTAGCCTTGTAGTGGGTTAGATAATAGTAGAATAATCCATTTGGGCTATTTAAGTGATTTGGGCTTGTTTAGTTAGTAATATGCATTTGGGCTTGTTTAGTTAGTAATATGCATTTGGGCTTGGCCCAACTTGTAACTAGGTCACCCTATGTAACTATAAATAGGGTGAGCCTAGGTCATTTAGAGGTTGTTGTTCACATTCCTGTTTTTCTTATCATTTTGAGTCCTTGAGTACCAGACGGTTGATGTGCGTAAGTGTGTATAGTTTTTAATGTATATTTTTAAGCCCTTTTACACTTTTTAGCCAAGTTTTAAATTCATAAAACACGATATTTACTAACACTAAACACACATATGGGCAAGTGCATCCATCGTGAGCGTAGTATAGTGTTGGTAAGATACCGAGGTCGTC
The DNA here is from genome assembly GCA_030545235.1 of Helianthus tuberosus. Taxonomy (NCBI): domain Eukaryota; kingdom Viridiplantae; phylum Streptophyta; class Magnoliopsida; order Asterales; family Asteraceae; genus Helianthus; species Helianthus tuberosus. The sequence goes on along the minus strand of CM060429.1, from coordinate 91,808,913 downwards.
CAAGGACACAAGAGCTTTTAATACTGGTTTATCCTCAACGTCTAATCAAATCAAAAGTTTAGAAAAAAGTTTTAAACTAGAAAAATAAAAACTAACTAAAATGCTGAAAAATAAAATAAAAACAGATAGAAAAGATGAATCACTTGGATCCAACTCGTGTATAGTGTAACCGTTGATTATTTCCGCACTTTTGCACTTTTTAAGAGATTATCTTAGTTATTGTAGTAGGCCCCTCTTTTGAAGGTGACGTTACCCTCAACCCAGTAGTTTGAGTCAGCAAGGATACAATCCTAAAGGGTCGGAATATTGAAAGATAATTAATTAAGTTATTAATGCATAATATGGTAGGCCCCTCTTTTGAAGGTGACGTTACCCTCGGCTAAGTAGTCTGAGTCAGCAGGGATACAGTCCTAAGTAGCCGGGTTAAAGTATTAATAGTAGCTTACATATTAGGGGATCAAAGAGTTTGGACCCCCGCCATCAAATACCGGTAGGTATTGAAGGAGGTCCTACTAAATTTGACCCAGGTCCTTGCAGGATCTATACACTGAACAAGGCAAGACTCTTACCAAACCGTTCCCTTAACCCCCGACCAGGTAGCCAACATATCTCCATATAGACCGTGGAGATATGAATGGTGAAAATCTTTTATTTTATATAGACAGTAAAATAATGCCAAGACACCACGGACAAACGATAAGGAAGAATCACCTTCAACATAAGAAACTAGTTATTAAAGTCATTATTAATACATAACCAAATAAAAAGGGCGAAAAGATTAAAAATAAAAAGTATTACACTAGACACTTGTCTTCACCAAGTGATGTAAGAGACTTAGGCAAACATGGCCTTTGATTGTCAAGAACTCTTACGATCAATCTTGGATCCCGAGACGACTCACACACTCTATGATGGATGATGGTGGTGGTGGTGGTGGTGGATGATGGTGTTGTGATGGTGGTGGGTGGTGGATGAAGTGTGAGAGAGGTGGTGTGCCAAGGGATGGTTTGCAAATGAGCCAAGCACCCCTATTTATAGTCTGAACAACAGCTCGGGCACGGCCCCGTGTCCACCCTCCTTCTCTTTCTTCATTAATTGCAGTTTGTCTGCATTAGTTGACCACGCCCCCGTGTCCGCTGGGCACGACCCCGTGTGCAGAAGCGTATCTGTACTATCAAGATTTCCCCAGATTATGCGAATCTTAGAGTTGACCACGGCCCCGTGTCCGGTGGGCACGCCCCCGTGGTGCGTGATAGAAGCTTCTACAGCTTTGTCTTTTCTGCAGACACTTGGGCACGCCCCCGTGCTCACTGAGCACGGGGCGTGTTCAGCCTTCTATTCTCTTGTTTTTTCTTGGGAAGATGCTGTCGGGGGGGGGGGGGGGTCGGGCATGCCACGTTTGTTCCTTTTCTTGTATTTATGTTAGATTTAGCTGCCTTTTTGCTTCTTTTGTTCATTTGATCTCATTTAATCCTGAAAATACAAAAGGAAGACAAAAACATACTTTTTCCAACATTAGTACGAAAAAAGGGTTAGTTTTATGCCACATTTGATGTAATTTATATGTTGCATTTTGCACACATCAAATACCCCCACACTTGAATCTTTGCTTGTCCTCAAGCAAAACTCTTTATTTTGTGGCTTACACTCCCAAATGGAATGGGTAGAAGAGAAGGTTTTGGGCTTGTCATAGAGTGTCGGGATTTCCAAGATTCTTTATTAAGTTTTATTTTTATTTATTTACAATCCTATTTGTCATGATTTATTTAAAACATTACATAAGATAAATTACTTATTAGGGCATAACATGCCTTTTTTTTAAATTCCATTTATATACAAGTTCACATACCTCACGGGGGATCACTCAACACTCGGCCGAAGATGTATTTTAGTGAATCACTCGAGAGCGGCATGTGTCGCAACCCTAGATCCCTTATCTGTCCTGGGAACGGGCGGACGCGAGCTCAGATTTTTGGTGGTATCAGCTTGTTTAATCTTGCAGCGGAAATTACATCAGGACCGTAGTTTGGAAATGTTTATCAGAGTAACACCACCATAATTGATATTAATAAACACATGGGCAAAACCCAAGTTTCTTATTACAATACATTTATAGGGACAAACCCTATTTTATTGAATTTAAAACATCGTTTATTAGGTAACTTTTATAGCCACATTTTTTTCCAAGCCTTTAGTGCTCTCCAGCTGGCTTTTTACTAATTGGCTATCACATTGTGTTACCTGAAACGCGTTTTAAAAACATTTGTCAGTCGGAAATACTGGTGAGTGAATCCCAGTTTAATCAAGAAACATTTTATCACTTAAAACAGTATTGAGAGCGATCACATTGTTTATTTCTACACAATTACTCATTGAGTATTTGCCACTCGACCAGATCTGTGGCTATGGTCAAGTTACACATTGGCTAACTCGTTGTCCAATTGTAACGTACTGTCATTTTGACTTACTACTTGCAAGTAGTAAATTTTGTATACAAAACCCCAATATACTAGCAGTAATTGAAGAACTACAAAGACTCAATCACCGCTTAATCACATTGTAAAACAATTAAGGTTTTGTAAAACATTCCAAAAAGGTTAACAAAAAGAGGATAAACTCACATTGCTATCTTAGGCTTTGCGTAAGGGTTTCCTGGATATAATCTATAATTTATACAAATGTACATTGGTTAGTATCATAACCCTTTGAAAATATTAACGATACCCTCCTCGAGACGGCATTCCAACAACTACGTCGGGCAGAACCACGACAGTTGTTACGGAATCCTAAATCAATCGGGCAGCGTAACTGTTACGAAACTGGGGTTATAATACTTACAATGGAGCAGAACCTCGCTAATTAGGGGTATAATACCCGACTATAATGCCTCTAATTCAGAAAGTGAGATTGAGAAATGAATTGTGAGCGACGGAAACCGAAAACTGATGCGTTCTATTTATAGTGCTGATATACGACTCTCAGGCGGCCCGCGTAAGGTAAGGCGAAGCCTTACGCGGCCCGCGTCAACATCTGGTCAACCCTAATAGCTTAGCTGGGTCAGCGTATAGGTCCGCCACGATGTCGACATGTGTCGGCTCAGGGTGTTGCCGTGTTGTTTATCTCTTGCGGCCCGCGTAAAGGTAAGCTAAAGCTTACGCGGCCCGTTTGAACTAAAGAAATCAATGATATCCGGTCTAGACCTTCATACCGCCCGCGTGAATGGTTGGGGTGGGTCTACGCGGCCCGCCTCAACTTACTATTTATTGTTTTTAATTTATTTTATATGTTATAACATATTTCGGGCTCGGTTTTCACATACCGGGTGTATATAAAGACATAAGAAAATATTTTAAGATATACTGGGGTGTCGGAAATATTTTGAGGGTGTTGGTTTTACCGAGGGTTGTTACATTCTCCCCACCTTATTTTAGAGCTCGTCCTCGAGATCTATTGGAACAATTGCGGATATTTCTTTTGCATTTCAGATTCAAGCTCCCATGTATACTGAGGTCCTCTTTTGGAGTCCCATTTCACTTTGACCAGAACTAATCTCTTATGCTTGAGATTCTTGACTTTCCTGTCTTCAATTTGTAGAGGCCTTTCTACAAACTTGAGTTGTTCATTTACCTCTATATCCTTAAGAGGCACTATTAGTGATTCATCAGCTAAACACTTTTTGAGATTAGATACATGAAATACATCATGTATTCCGGCCATTTCCTCTGGCAGTTGTAGCTGATAGGCTACAAGCCCTATTCTTTTAATAATCTCAAAAGGTCCAATATACCTGGGACTTAGCTTTCCCCGTTTGATGAATCTTACTACTCCTTTCCAAGGAGAGACTTTTAATAATACTTTATCTCCTACTTGAAACTCCAAGGGTTTGCGTCGGTTATCAGCACAACTCTTCTGTCGATCACGTGCTGCTTTCAGTCGTTCCTTGACTTGAATAATTTTGTCAGTTGTTTCTTGCACAATCTCAGGTCCAGATAGTTGCTTTTCCCCATTTTCTGCCCAACAGACTGGGGTTCGACACTTTCGTCCATAAAGTGCTTCGAATGGTGCAGCATTGATACTTGTATGATAACTATTATTATAAGAAAATTCTATTAAAGGTAAGTGATCATCCCAATTACCTCCAAAATCAATTACACAAGCTCTAAGCATATCCTCCATTGTCTGAATTGTTCTTTCGCTCTGTCCGTCCGTTTGAGGATGATAAGCTGTGCTTAATTTTAACTTGGTTCCCATTGCCTTTTGGAAACTTGACCAAAAATGAGAGGTAAAGCGGCTATCCCTATCAGAAACAATTGATAAAGGAATACCATGTAAAGCAACAATTTCATTTACATATAGTTTAGCTAACTGTTCCATACTGAAAGTTTCTTTCATTGGTAGGAAATGAGCTGACTTGGTTAGCCTATCTACAATCACCCAGATTGTATCATTACCTTTCTTTGTTTTGGGTAATTTAGTAACAAAATCCACTGTTATCAATTCCCATTTCCAAACTGGCATTTCTAATTGTTGTAACAAACCTGAGGGTTTCTGGTGGTTCAGCTTTAACTTGTGAACAAATTAAACATTTAGAAACATAGGCTGCTATGTCCTTTTTCATTCCTATCCACCAGAAATTTTTCCTTAAATCCTGGTACATTTTATCACTTCCTGGGTGCATCGTATACTTAGACTTATGAGCTTCTTCTAATATACGATTACGCAGGTTTCCTAATTTAGGTATCCATATTCTCTTTTTATGGAATCTCCAAATTCCATCTATTCCTTGTTCCAATTCTTTTAGCATACCTTTTAATTTTTCAGAATCATCCTTGATTATTGATTCTTGTGCTTCTCTTATTTGATCATTTAAATCTACTTGCAGATTTAATTTAAGAGAACGTACCCTTTTTGGCTTTTCATGATACTTTCGGCTTAAAGCATCTGCCACTACATTTGCTTTTCCTTCATGATACTGGATATCACAATCATAATCACTAAGCATCTCCATCCATCGTCTTTGTCTCATATTCAACTCTTTTTGCTTGAAAATATACCTTAAACTCTTATGATCGGTGAATATGGTAAACTTACTACCATAAAGGTAATGTCTCCAAATTTTCAAAGCAAAAATTATAGCTCCTAGTTCTAAATCATGGGTGGAATAATTCTCTTCATGATTCTTAAGTTGTCTAGATGCGTAAGCTATAACCTTTTGTCGTTGCATCAATACACATCCATAACCTAACTTAGAAGCATCACAATAGACTATAAAGTCTTTAGCTCCTTCTGGTAATGCTAATATGGGTGTATGGGTTAATCTTTGCTTAAGGATTCTAAAGGCTTCTTCTTGTTTTAATCCCCATTCAAACTTAACAGATTTACAGGTTAACTTAGTTAAGGGAATGGCTATTCTAGAGAAATCTTGAATAAATCTTCTATAATAACCGGCCAATCCTAAGAAACTTCTAACCTCGGTTGGTGATTCAGGGGTTTTCCATTTAGTAATCGCCTCGATTTTTGTTGGATCCACATGAATTCCTTCATGATTGACTAGGTGTCTAAGGAATTGTACTTGTTCTAACCAAAATTCGCACTTAGAGAATTTAGCATAAAGCTTTTCCTTTCTTAATAAACTTAAAAGTTCGTGCAAATGCTTTGCATGATCCTCTTTACTCTTAGAGTAAATTAGAATATCATCTATGAATACAATTATGAATTTATCCAAATATGGCTTACATATTCGGTTCATCATGTCCATAAATGCAGCTGGGGCATTGGTTAAACCAAATGGCATGACATTAAATTCATAATGACCATACCTTGTTCTAAATGTGGTCTTAGGAATGTCCTCTTCCTGTACCTTTAATTGATGATATCCGGACCTTAAATCGATTTTTGAGAAAAATCGAGCTCCCTGCAGTTGATCAAACAAATCATCGATTCTTGGTAATGGGTACCGATTCTTAATCGTGACCTTGTTTAATTCACGGTAGTCAATGCACATACGCATTGATCCGTCTTTCTTTTTGACAAACAGTATCGGTGCTCCCCATGGCGACGAACTTGGTTGTATAAATTCTTTTTCCAACAATTCATCTAATTGTTTCTTCAATTCTTGCATTTCTGCAGGTGCCAAACGGTAAGGTGCTTTGGCAATCGATGACGTTCCTGGTATTAGATGGATTCTGAATTCAACTTCTCTATCTGGAGGTTGCCCTGGCAATTCTTCTGGAAATACATCTGAAAACTGAGATACTACTGGAATATCTTTTAAATCCTTTCCTTTAGTGTTAGTGATTATGGAAATCAAATACACTATAGAACCTTTTCTTATATAACTTGCAGTTTTCATTACAGAGATGAACTTAGTAGACCTAGAGGGTCTATCTCATTTAATTGTGATGGTTTTACCTTTTGGTGAATTTACTTGAATTGACTTTTGATCACATAAAATACTGGCTTTATTGGCTATTAACCAATCCATTCCTAAAACAACATCGAATCCTGCCAGATTCATGGGATAAAGATTTGCAATAAACTTCTGATTTAAAATTTCTACGCTTGCTCCCTGCAAGATTTTAGAAATTCTAACAGTTTCTCCATTGGCTGTTTCTACTAAGCATTCTTGTGGTAGTTTAGTTAATGACTAATTTAGGATTTTGCAAAATGATGTATTAATAAAACTTTGGTTTGCACCAGAGTCAAATAATACTTTAGCAAAGATATCATTAACTAAAAACCTACCAGCTATGACATCTGGAATCATCTTGGCTTCATTCGCAGTCAGAATAAATGCTCTAGCATTTTTAGTATTCTTTGTCACACCCTGGCTTTGCGGAAGCGTGGTAAATTTTGGTGTGACTTCTTAATACCATAGCTTAATCATACCAAAGCTATATGAGTTAAAAACATGCAAGATCATCCATTAAGTTTTGAAAATCAAACGCAATACCATTGTTTTAACATACCCTGACTACCATAATCTTGTTCAACAACCATTACAAACTGAAACATAACATAAACATGGTTTAAGGACTGTGTCTTGTCCAGGAAAGAGACACATCCCCTAAACCCCGGATGACCTTGGAAACTAGTGCAGCGGAAAACGTGCCATACCGTGCCAGATCTCGTTAATTTCCTGAAATACATGTAAGTTGAAAAATCAACAATAATGTTGAGCGAGTTCATGTGTAAGTGAGTATGTAAAACACTTGCGAGTATAAAAATAGTTGTGGTATGTAGCAGTTGTAAGAGGACTTGTGATCACCAATGGTTTGCAAGGCCATTAGCATGTTGTGAAATGCAAGTAGGAAGATTCAAACCTAGCGTATTTGGCGTTGGGGCACCAAGTCACCACCTGGTCCATTATGCGGGCTCAGGGGTTGGGCTCGCTACACCCAGATAGATCTACCGCTTAAGTCCCTCGGTGTTCTAACTACCCATTCACTTGATCTAAAACCTCCTTACGTTAATCATACCGAGTATAATAGTACTTGTAAACAAAGTAACATGTATTTCACCCCCGCAGTTAAGAAAACTGAAAACAGTTAGAGAAAAAGGGGGACATGAACTCACAGTGGATGCGTAAACTCTATCAAGCGTCTCTGAAGCAGTAAGCTGTGCAACGACCTACAAGTGCTAATTCTATTAGACGGACGGCCGTGCTTTAGCTTTACAGTTTATGTTTGCGGGAAATAGTTAGACAACTATTTCGTGTTACATTTTGTATATGCTTGATAGTTATTTTTCCTTCCCAAGGATGGGGGATACAATACATGTGCGTAAGTTACGTTTTATCAATTTTGTGGTAATGTAATTACCGGTGTAACTTATGTGTTTGTGAAAGCGTTCGCAAAGTTTTGGAATCATTAACGCTTGTAAATATTATTTTTACCCTAAAATAATATTTATGTGTTTTCACAAAATAATCATAAACAGTGTTGTGACGAATATATTCATCACGTTAATCTTTGTGAAAATCCCACCTCCGAATGTTTAGTAAAATATAGTGCTGGCGAAATTTATGTTTCGAAAGTATGTCCAAAAATAGTTGTAACACTTGTTGTGTAAAAAGTCTAAGTGTTAGGTTTTTAGAAAATTTCGCCAGAGTTTCCTTTGTAACTGGAGGTGGCCACGCTTTCAAGCGTATCATTTTCTTTTAACAATCAATTCAACAATCTTCTTTATTTCATCAAGCAATTTCCGACACATCAAACTAGTCAATAAATGTGTAAATTTGCATAATCGCATGAACTTGTAGTTTGTCCGAATCCATATTATAAATCCCATTTATATACGTAGATCTTTATATAAAGTACTTTCAATCTTGTAAAAACCTCGTTTTTAGAGAAGTCCGACTTTACAACTTCTAGTTATTTTTCCCAAAAATAGTCATTTTGTCGAAATATGCGTCACACAAGTGTTTACACACTCGTGTGTTCTAAATATCATTCTTAACATTGTAAGATCCGTTTCTTTAAAAACATGATTTCTTTAAAGTGTGGTCCTTTGAAGATACCACTTGCGGATACGTAGATCCGCTAGTTTTAAACACCATTTTACCGGTTAAACCACTTTTACACAAGTAAAATATTTCTTTACAAGTTCATGTTTCTAAAATGTGGTAGTGTTTCACCTTTAACCCTTGTATCCTTCAAAAACAAGCTTATGTGAGGATACGTGATTTTACAAAGTCGGGTTAAACGAAGTTTTGAGCTACCACATTATAGATCGGGTCACAATAAGCACAAATTTCAAGTCCTACGACTTTTACACAAGTTATATGCTATTAACCACCATTTTAGTGATTTTACTAGACTTTAATGCATCATCTTTCAATATAACGAGATTCAACCGACAATAATCCTTTTAACCACTTTAGATGAGTGTAAAAACAAGTTTTAAAGATTATACCTCTAGCTCAAGGCTAGGGAAGATCTTTGACGAAAAACGCGTGGATAAAAGATAACGAGAGAGGTCCTTCGTGTTCCGCTTGCACCAAACCTTCTAAAACGTGACCCTTAGAACTTGTATGACCTTGGAATGAAGAGGCAAGAACCGAAAATGGTGGGTAAGGGAGTGGGGTGTTCGGCCGTGAGTGGGTGAGAGCAAGAGAGAAGTTTTTGTGTTGTGGTGTTTAGTGGATAATCATCTCAAGTGTTAGTGATGGTTTATATAGAGAATAGTTATGTTATTATCCAAAGGATAATGTGTCCCCTTGATAATAATAATCTAATCTTAACCAAGATTACCAAGTACAAATGTGTCCCCTATATTGGGGCCGATTGTAATGTGGGGGGGTGGGTCTAGTTCGATTTTAAGTAGTGTAATTAGGAGTTAGTTTAGGTTAAAAGGTTAGTTAAATATCTAACTTTGTTAGTTGTATGTTACACATTATGGCGGGTGTTAGGGTAATCAGGGACCCTAACTGGCTCAGAAAAAGAGTAATAATAAAAATAGTATTGTTTTCATGTTCCGGGTAAAGTCCGGGTGTCCGGTTGGATAGTAATCCGTTAAAGTGTTACAAAAGACTTTAAAGTGTCGTTATTATATTTTTAGTGACACATTTTGTTTCCAACACTTTAGAAAGTGTCTAGTGTTATTTTCTCATTTTCTGGCACTTTACTAGTCAGCTAGAAGCTGGTTTATTTTGTTAAAGTGCTGTGTTTGGTACTTAAAGTACGTTTTAGGCACATCCGAATCAGTGTATCTTATCCCTAGAGACGCGGTAACACAACCCTTACATCCTACACTCACTACCAGTGTAGACAAAATATATGAGGCTCTTAACAGGCCTTGAGGCAGTATCTGCCTGATGCTGGTTATATCAGCATGTTCACTGTGTATCCGTTTGGTGCTACTGTGCTTTTTGTGCATCATGTTTGTCACTAGGGTTCAGCACGTAAATAATGTAGTGACAGTAAATAAAGTGTGATGCAAGTAAGTGCATGTATCAGTATGCAGGTAGCAGTTTATCAGCTAGTTTCAATCAAGCACAGTAATTAAGCAGTAATCAATCATTAATTAAGTTGTACGGATACCTGGTTTTGTGCGGGTTGTCACATACTCCCCCCGTTAAATAAATTTCGTCCCGAAATTTTAAGTTCTGCTTGTAGATGCAGGGTTCTTGGGAAATAAGTGGGGGTACTTCTCTTTCATCCGGTCCTCACGCTCCCAGGTGTATTCAGGACCATGTCTGGCATTCCAGCGAACCTTGACGAGTTTGACACTGCTCCGGCGGGTCCTGTTAACTTTCCAATCTGTGACCTCGACGGGTTCTTCTACGAAGTGGAGCGTGTCGTCAACATGAATTTCGTCGATAGGAATGGCAACGTCAATTTGAGTTGGACTTTTCTTTAAATTGGATACATGAAATGTATCGTGAACACCATTTAGTTCAGCAGGTAGATCCAACTTGTATGCTACTGTTCCGATTCTTTCCAGAATTCTAAAGGGACCGATGTAGCGCGGATTTAGCTTCCCACGCTTCCCAAAGCGTGCTATCCCTTTCCAGGGTGATACCTTCAATAACACCATCTCTCCAACTTGAAAATCCACATGTTTACGGTTTGGATCCGCGTAGGCCTTTTGTCTGTGGCGAGCGGCTTCGATGTTTTTAAGAATCTGCGCAATCTTGTCCGTCGTCTCTTGGACGATTTCGGGACCGGCAAGTTGCCTATCACCTGCGTCAGCCCAACATAGTGGTGATCGGCACTTGCGTCCGTATAGGGCTTCAAAAGGCGCGACACCAATACTGGTGTGGTAGCTGTTGTTGTAAGAAAATTCGACCAAGGGTAAGTGTTTATCCCAGCTACCGCCCAAATCCATAACGCATGCTCTCAGCATGTCTTCCAAGGTTTGTATCGTTCGCTCGCTCTGGCCATCAGTTTGCGGATGAAATGTAGTGCTCAGATTCAGTTGTGAGCCAAAAGCTTCCTGGAAGGATTGCCATATTCTTGACACAAACCTTCCGTCTCTATCAGAGATGATTGAGAGGGGCACTCCATGACGTGCTACGATTTCTCTCATGTATATTTCAGCTAATTTGCTCGTGTTATCCTTTTCTCTGATAGGTAAGAAGTGTGCTGTTTTTGTTAATCGATCCACTATCACCCAGATAGTGTCATGGCCTCTTGGCGTTCTTGGCAGTTTTGTAACAAAATCCATGGAGATTTGTTCCCACTTCCATTTGGGAATCTCCGGTTGTTGCAGAAGTCCCGAAGGCCTCTGGTATTCAGCTTTAACTTTAGTGCACGTTAAACATTTGCTCACGTAGACAGCAACGTCGCCTTTCATTCTAGGCCACCAATAGTAGTCTTTAAGATCGTGGTACATCTTATCCGCCCCCGGATGAATAGAGTACCGTGACTTGTGCGCTTCGTCGAAAATAACTTCTCTTAATCCACCAAACAGAGGAACCCAAATCCTTTTCTCAAAACATAACGTTCCTTCATTGTTTGGTACCAAAAGCTTCTCCATCCCACGGAGATATTCTTCCTCAAGGTTTCCCTCCTTGAGAGCTTCTTTTTGTGCAGCGCGAATGCGCGAGGGAAGATCGGTTCGTATGATCATTTCTAGAGCCCTAACCCTTATGGGCTTGATTCTTTCTTTACGACTTAGGGCATCGGCGACTACATTCGCCTTCCCTGGATGATACTTGATCTCGCAGTCGTAATCGTTCAGTAATTCAACCCATCGTCTCTGTCTCATATTCAGCTCTTTCTGGTTGAATATATGTTGCAAGCTCTTGTGATCTGTGAAGATTGTGCACTTCGTACCATACAGGTAGTGTCTCCAGATCTTTAAGGCAAATACCACGGCGCCAAGCTCTAAATCATGGGTGGTATAGTTCTTCTCGTGCACTTTCAGTTGGCGTGATGCGTAAGCAATGACCTTTTGACGTTGCATCAACACACATCCCAATCCCTGACGCGATGCGTCGCAGTATACCACAAAATCGTCGGTACCTTCCGGTAGAGCTAAAATTGGCGCGTTGCAGAGCTTATCCTTCAATATCTGAAACGCTTCGTCCTGTTTGATCCCCCAATCAAACGTCTTATCCTTCTGGGTCAGGAGCGTCAAAGGTTGGGCGATTTTCGAGAAATCCTCGATGAACCTTCGATAGTAGCCAGCCAAACCCAATAATTGTCGAATCTCGGTTGGCGTTGTAGGCGTTTCCCAATTCTTGATTGCCTCGATCTTTGTGGGATCAACATGAATTCCATCCCTATTAACCACATGTCCAAGAAACTGGACTTCGCGTAGCCAAAACTCGCACTTGGAGAATTTGGCGTACAGTTGTTCCTTCTTTAGCAGCTCCAAAATGGTTCTAAGATGTTGTTCGTGTTCAGCCTTCGTCTTTGAGTAAATCAAGATGTCGTCGATGAATACAATCACGAACTTGTCGAGGTATGGCTTACAAACTCTATTCATCAAGTCCATAAACACTGCAGGTGCGTTTGTCAAACCAAACGGCATAACAAGGAACTCGTAATGTCCATAACGAGTTCGGAAGGCTGTCTTCGGGATACTTTCCTCCTGTATCCTTAATTGATGGTATCCAGATCGAAGATCGATCTTAGAGTAACAGCTTGAGCCTTGAAGTTGATCGAACAGATCGTCGATTCTTGGCAGTGGATACCTGTTCTTGATCGTCAGCTTGTTCAATTCTCTGTAGTCAATACACATGCGGAAACTTCCGTCTTTCTTCTTGACAAACAAGACCGGAGCTCCCCAAGGCGAGAAGCTTGGTCGGATAAAACCCTTATCCAACAGCTCCTGGAGCTGTGTTGACAATTCCTGCATCTCTGATGGGGCAAGTCTGTATGGTGCCTTAGCCACAGGCGCGGCGCCTGGAACTAAGTCAATGTGAAACTCCACTTGCCTCTGAGGTGGCATTCCAGGTAAGTCTTCTGGGAAGACTTCTGGATACTCCCTTACGACAGGGATGTCTTCGATTGTTGGCTCAGCAGCCTTCTTATCTACGATGTGTGCCAGAAAAGCAACACATCCCTTCTGTAAACACTTCCTTGCCTTCAAGCAGCTGATAATTCTCAATGGCGTCTCACGCTCCTCTCCATGTACAACAATGGTCTCACCCTCATCAGTTGGAATACGAATCACTTTTTCGTGGCAAACAATCTCCGCTTTGTTGCCAGATAACCAATCCATTCCTACTACCACGTCGAAGCTTCCCAATGGGACCGGTAGTAGATCAAGAGTAAACTCGCGTTCTCCCAATTCTATCACACAACCTCTGATTACTTCGTCTGCTCCAACTAACTTTCCATCAGCTAATTCGATCGAGTAGGGTATGTCTAACTTATTAGCAGCTAACCCAAGCATATTCTTAAATTCTAACGATACGAAGCTATAGTCGGCACCAGTATCAAATAAAACAGATGCGTAGCGTTGATTGATAGGGAACGTACCGGTAACAACGTTGGGATCCTGGCGTGCTTCCTTTGCTCCAATCTGAAATACCCTTCCATGGGCTTGGTTCAATCCCGGGCAATCCTTTTTGAAGTGCCCAATGTCACCGCAATTGAAACATCCAAGTCTTTTACCACTTCCCGCACCATCCATAACTGGCGGGTTGTTCTGGGTAGCATTTCCGGCTTGATTGGCATTGTAGCCTCGATTATTCCCCTGTGGGTGACCACCAGAACCACCACGGTTGTTATTCCTATTTCCATATCCTCCCTGGCCTCCCCGGCCAGTGCCAACCCAACAGGTGTCCTTAGAGTGACCACGTTTCCCACATGCTTCACATACTTTTAGCCCACAATGACCAGAATGGTGCCGCTGGCAGGCACTACACCTGGGGTGGGTGCCCATATATCCTCTTCCTTTCCTTCCACTGCCAGCTGCACCCTGAGCTGGCGTGCTTGGTGCTCCTCTCTTATCATCACCGCTAACACTTTGTTTGAAGTTCGAAAAATTTCTCTTGTTACTTCCTGACGACTCAACATGAGTCTCTTTCTCCTTTGCCTTAACATCACCAAACTTGTTCAGACGAATCGCCTCTTCTGTGAGAGCCACGCTCAAATCAATGGCTTCTGTGATAGTTGCTGGTTTGGAGGAGGTTACCATGCTAATGATTTGGGGAGCCAAACCCCAAATGAAGCGCTCAATACGCTTGTATTCCGGCGTAACCATGTAAGGAACCACTTGAGATAGGTCATGAAACCTCTGAACGTACTCTGCTACTTTCGGACCATCCATCTTTAGGTGCCAGAATTCAGTCTCCAATCGCTGAATTTCTGCGCGGGAACAGTACTTCTTGTGCATAAGCTCTTTCAGTTCTGCCCAGGTCAGTGCGTAGGCGGCAGCTTCGCCTAACATCTGGACTTGTAAGTTCCACCAAGATAGGGCTCCGTCTAGAAACAGCCCTGAGATGTAAGTGACCTGCTGGTCGAGCGCACATTTGCTCATGCGGATGGTGGAATCAGTCTTCTCGGCCCAACGAGTAAAAGCGACAGCGCCTCCGGTGCCATCGAAGTTGGTGGGCTTGCAGTCTAAGAACTGCTTGTATGTGCACCCATGAGTGGATTATTGTTGCCCTGGTTAATACTTCCGCTCGTTCCGGGCTGAGATGCTGCATACTGTGCTATGGCAGCGGCAATGATTTGTTGTAGTTCTGCCTCGTTAGTGGGCATGCGCGTCTCGCGTCTGGGCGGCATCTTCTAAAAGATGGTTTAAGTTGGTTAGGCCATAGTAAGGCTCCGTTGTAAATCAGTTCGGAATATAGTGTTCGTATATAACGGTAGTAATAGTATAATCACATAACATCTCATGTTATAGGACATAAACAGTAGATTGAATCATCACAAGTGATGAGAATACTGCGATTGTATTGCCACAATTTTGAGATCCCAATGTAAAGCTTACAAGTACACCACTATATCATACGACATTAATGACTTAGTAGGGGACGACCCTAGACAAGTCGTGCGATCACTGGACATGTTCAGGAGTCTCTGGTTCGTCCATTCTCAAATTCCAGGACTCCACGTCAAGTTTCTGAGTTTCAGTCCTAAAACAACATTTCTTCTCAATCGTTTCCTTGAGCTCGTCCCAGCTCAGTGCATAAGCAGCGTCTGTGCCAAGGGTTTGAACCTAGAGGTTCCATAAGAGAGTGTGCCATCTAGCAACATCCCCGAGATATAGGTAACACTCTGTTGGGGCGAACAGTTACTCGTTCTTAGAATGGAGTTGGTCTCTTCGGACCAACGAACAAATGCAACGGTGCCTCCTCTTTTATCAAAGTTCAAAGGCTTGCAGTTCAGGAACTGTTCATAGGTGCAGCCAGTCGGATGGTTATTCCCAATAATGCCATCGTTGTACTTAGAGCGGAGGGCTTCATGTCGTGCATTTATTGGTGAGATGCGTTCTTGCAGTTCGGCTTCTGTCCTTGGCAACGTACTGGTGTTTGTGTCACGTCTGGGTGACATTCCCTTTTGTCAAAGTGGTGTGAAGCGGGTTAGACAATGTTCCAATTGTCTATGAGGTATATAGCAACATAAGCCATCATGTAATCACCCAATTTCATACGCAAATATACTCAATGTGTGAGAGGGGAGATCAATTTCTGAGCCTTCACATAGGCTTGTCAATTTGGCTTGTTGCTTGTAATAGAATGAACTTCGAGGCTACATCGCCTAGGTCATTCGTGTTTAAGTTATTTCCTGCTGCACGGGTTACCATTAACTTGGCCCGCAGAGTCCACCAGGACTCCTGTGCACTACAAGTCGTTATTACGTGGGCCCCCGTAATAATAAATTGTCTTGCACAGTTACCCCAAATTTCCTCTCGTCCAAGCAGATGATCAATCAAAGGGCGACAGCAGGTGCATTGGCATGAACAGGGTCATGCTCCAATGCGGGGTCAGGAGCAACGCCTGGCTCAGGGGCCACGGCTAGATCAAAATCTCCATCTCTAATTCGGTTGGATCAACAATCACAGGGGTTACAGGATCCCCCAAGGGCTGGTCTAAGTGCATGAACTCAATGTCATGGTCTGGATCACACCAGGCGGAAAAACAGGATTGTCCTCAATATCGCGACCATACTCAAAATTGTGTGCGGGATCCGGTGCAGCTAATGATGCCCTATCAGGGTTGGCGTCGTGTAAGTAGTGCTGCATTCCCTGTATGTGCGCAGATGCGGATGTTAGAAACTCCAATGAGTCTGGGATAGGGGAATGGACATGAGTTTCCCCTACGAAGCGTCCGCATGCAGTAGTCTAAAACCAGCAGCAATAGGGCCTTGCCCTCAAGTGGGTCCTCCTCTTAGTAGTTCGACATCGTCTTCAGAGACAACGTCGAGGGCATATCAACAACGAGATAAGCGGCAGGGGCACAGGAGCAGGGATCACCGCCAGTGGCAAATTCCCAACAAGATGGCCATCAGTAGGCTCTGCTACGACTTTAGGCAGTGCACAAAGGGCTGAAAGTCGTCATTGTCTGTGCCGGTAGTATCAGAAATGTACACCTCGTGCTTCGATGAACTATGTCGTCTGATACTGTGGTCTTGGGATTTGCAGTGTCCATCTTTCTGGTATATGATGAAAGCATGATGTTTGTAACACAAACGCATATACGTATAATATTCAATCATATAGTCATATAAACATGTAGTCACCACGTAAGCATTCAAATTATCCTTCTAGTCCCACTAGCCAACACTTCTAGTCCCACTAGCCAACACTTCTAGTCCCACTAGCCAACACTTCTAGTCCCACTAGCCAACACTTCTAGTCCCACTAGCCAACACTTCTAGTCCCACTAGCCAACACTTCTAGTCCCACTAGCCAACACTTCTAGTCCCACTAGCCAACACTTCTAGTCCCACTAGCCAACACTTCTAGTCCCACTAGCCAACACTCCTAGTCCCACTAGTCCAACACTCCTAGTCCCACTAGTCAACACTTCTAGTCCCACTAGTCCGACACTCCTAGTCCCACTAGACCAACACTCCTAGTCCCACTAGTCAACACTTCTAGTCCCACTAGTCCGACACTCCTAGTCCCACTAGACCAAGCCTCAGCCTCCCCGACTGGGCCTAAAATAATGAATAACATGTGCTCAACATTTGTTTGTAAAAAGTTGTGGATCTGGACTTAAGTGGTATGCAGAAAATGTTTTCGTGAGAGCCCTAGTGATCATAGTCTAGACTCGAGAATGAATCCTTGTTCGCTATGATCAGAGCTCTGATACCAAGCTGTCACACCCTGGCTTTGCGGAAGCGTGGTAAATTTTGGTGTGACTTCTTAATACCATAGCTTAATCATACCAAAGCTATATGAGTTAAAAACATGCAAGATCATCCATTAAGTTTTGAAAATCAAACGCAATACCATTGTTTTAACATACCCTGACTACCATAATCTTGTTCAACAACCATTACAAACTGAAACATAACATAAACATGGTTTAAGGACTGTGTCTTGTCCAGGAAAGAGACACATCCCCTAAACCCCGGATGACCTTGGAAACTAGTGCAGCGGAAAACGTGCCATACCGTGCCAGATCTCGTTAATTTCCTGAAATACATGTAAGTTGAAAAATCAACAATAATGTTGAGCGAGTTCATGTGTAAGTGAGTATGTAAAACACTTGCGAGTATAAAAATAGTTGTGGTATGTAGCAGTTGTAAGAGGACTTGTGATCACCAATGGTTTGCAAGGCCATTAGCATGTTGTGAAATGCAAGTAGGAAGATTCAAACCTAGCGTATTTGGCGTTGGGGCACCAAGTCACCACCTGGTCCATTATGCGGGCTCAGGGGTTGGGCTCGCTACACCCAGATAGATCTACCGCTTAAGTCCCTCGGTGTTCTAACTACCCATTCACTTGATCTAAAACCTCCTTACGTTAATCATACCGAGTATAATAGTACTTGTAAACAAAGTAACATGTATTTCACCCCCGCAGTTAAGAAAACTGAAAACAGTTAGAGAAAAAGGGGGACATGAACTCACAGTGGATGCGTAAACTCTATCAAGCGTCTCTGAAGCAGTAAGCTGTGCAACGACCTACAAGTGCTAATTCTATTAGACGGACGGCCGTGCTTTAGCTTTACAGTTTATGTTTGCGGGAAATAGTTAGACAACTATTTCGTGTTACATTTTGTATATGCTTGATAGTTATTTTTCCTTCCCAAGGATGGGGGATACAATACATGTGCGTAAGTTACGTTTTATCAATTTTGTGGTAATGTAATTACCGGTGTAACTTATGTGTTTGTGAAAGCGTTCGCAAAGTTTTGGAATCATTAACGCTTGTAAATATTATTTTTACCCTAAAATAATATTTATGTGTTTTCACAAAATAATCATAAACAGTGTTGTGACGAATATATTCATCACGTTAATCTTTGTGAAAATCCCACCTCCGAATGTTTAGTAAAATATAGTGCTGGCGAAATTTATGTTTCGAAAGTATGTCCAAAAATAGTTGTAACACTTGTTGTGTAAAAAGTCTAAGTGTTAGGTTTTTAGAAAATTTCGCCAGAGTTTCCTTTGTAACTGGAGGTGGCCACGCTTTCAAGCGTATCATTTTCTTTTAACAATCAATTCAACAATCTTCTTTATTTCATCAAGCAATTTCCGACACATCAAACTAGTCAATAAATGTGTAAATTTGCATAATCGCATGAACTTGTAGTTTGTCCGAATCCATATTATAAATCCCATTTATATACGTAGATCTTTATATAAAGTACTTTCAATCTTGTAAAAACCTCGTTTTTAGAGAAGTCCGACTTTACAACTTCTAGTTATTTTTCCCAAAAATAGTCATTTTGTCGAAATATGCGTCACACAAGTGTTTACACACTCGTGTGTTCTAAATATCATTCTTAACATTGTAAGATCCGTTTCTTTAAAAACATGATTTCTTTAAAGTGTGGTCCTTTGAAGATACCACTTGCGGATACGTAGATCCGCTAGTTTTAAACACCATTTTACCGGTTAAACCACTTTTACACAAGTAAAATATTTCTTTACAAGTTCATGTTTCTAAAATGTGGTAGTGTTTCACCTTTAACCCTTGTATCCTTCAAAAACAAGCTTATGTGAGGATACGTGATTTTACAAAGTCGGGTTAAACGAAGTTTTGAGCTACCACATTATAGATCGGGTCACAATAAGCACAAATTTCAAGTCCTACGACTTTTACACAAGTTATATGCTATTAACCACCATTTTAGTGATTTTACTAGACTTTAATGCATCATCTTTCAATATAACGAGATTCAACCGACAATAATCCTTTTAACCACTTTAGATGAGTGTAAAAACAAGTTTTAAAGATTATACCTCTAGCTCAAGGCTAGGGAAGATCTTTGACGAAAAACGCGTGGATAAAAGATAACGAGAGAGGTCCTTCGTGTTCCGCTTGCACCAAACCTTCTAAAACGTGACCCTTAGAACTTGTATGACCTTGGAATGAAGAGGCAAGAACCGAAAATGGTGGGTAAGGGAGTGGGGTGTTCGGCCGTGAGTGGGTGAGAGCAAGAGAGAAGTTTTTGTGTTGTGGTGTTTAGTGGATAATCATCTCAAGTGTTAGTGATGGTTTATATAGAGAATAGTTATGTTATTATCCAAAGGATAATGTGTCCCCTTGATAATAATAATCTAATCTTAACCAAGATTACCAAGTACAAATGTGTCCCCTATATTGGGGCCGATTGTAATGTGGGGGGGTGGGTCTAGTTCGATTTTAAGTAGTGTAATTAGGAGTTAGTTTAGGTTAAAAGGTTAGTTAAATATCTAACTTTGTTAGTTGTATGTTACACATTATGGCGGGTGTTAGGGTAATCAGGGACCCTAACTGGCTCAGAAAAAGAGTAATAATAAAAATAGTATTGTTTTCATGTTCCGGGTAAAGTCCGGGTGTCCGGTTGGATAGTAATCCGTTAAAGTGTTACAAAAGACTTTAAAGTGTCGTTATTATATTTTTAGTGACACATTTTGTTTCCAACACTTTAGAAAGTGTCTAGTGTTATTTTCTCATTTTCTGGCACTTTACTAGTCAGCTAGAAGCTGGTTTATTTTGTTAAAGTGCTGTGTTTGGTACTTAAAGTACGTTTTAGGCACATCCGAATCAGTGTATCTTATCCCTAGAGACGCGGTAACACAACCCTTACATCCTACACTCACTACCAGTGTAGACAAAATATATGAGGCTCTTAACAGGCCTTGAGGCAGTATCTGCCTGATGCTGGTTATATCAGCATGTTCACTGTGTATCCGTTTGGTGCTACTGTGCTTTTTGTGCATCATGTTTGTCACTAGGGTTCAGCACGTAAATAATGTAGTGACAGTAAATAAAGTGTGATGCAAGTAAGTGCATGTATCAGTATGCAGGTAGCAGTTTATCAGCTAGTTTCAATCAAGCACAGTAATTAAGCAGTAATCAATCATTAATTAAGTTGTACGGATACCTGGTTTTGTGCGGGTTGTCACATTCTTGTTGTTCCCAGCTGGAGCTAATTTCGGGCAATTAGGCTTGATATGACCTTGTTCTCCGCAGTTGTAACATATCCGGATGTTAGCCTTCTTCCTGCAATTTTCTTCCTTGTGTCCCGATATTTTGCAAAAGTTACAGTACATGGAGCATCTTCCTGAATGCTTTCTTTTGCAATACCTACAGTAGGGTGTAGAGGTAGAACCTATATTTTTCCCACGATTAAAATTTCCAGAACGAAATTCTTGTGTGAGCTTCTGGGTTAGGTTCCTCCTTTAATCCTCTTCTCGGGTACGGACTAACTCATCTGTTAAGGTATTTGCTAGTTCTACAGCTTCTTCTATGGTTTGAGGTCTAGCTGCCTTGACTACGTGTCTTATCTCCCCAATTAATCCCCAAATATAACGGGAGATTAACACTGGTTCTGGTGAAGCAAGAGTTGGCACTATTCTGGCATATTCAAAGAATATTTTAGTGTATCCCTTACTATCCACACCAGTCATTCTAAGGTTTAGGAATTTGTTTGCTATTTGTTCCTTCTCATTGGGTGGGCAGAATTTCCTTTCTACCTTGTCCTTAAATTCTTCCCATGTCATATTGTAAGTTCTATCACTTCCTCTTGATTGGAGGATAGTATTCCACCATTCTAGTGCTGAATTCTTAAATAGATTGGAAGCAAACAGTATCTTATCTTCTTCAGCACACTTGCTTATCCTTAAGACTGCCTCAGTCTTTTCTATCCAGCGTAGGGTTGTAATGGCCCCTTCGTTGCCCGAGAATTCCATTGGTTTACAAGACCAGAATTCTTTATAAGAACAACCGTAAGACACGGTTCTTCTCCTTTTGGGAATAGGCATTTGAAGTAAAGGTCCATTGTTCACGCTGTGTTCTGGTTCAAGTGGTCGCTTACTACTATGTTTACTTTTATTATCAGCATCCTTAACAGTTTGAAGAATAAATGGCATTGCATCTATAATTCCTTGTGCCACTATGTGTTGGATAGCACTATTATCCACTTGATTTCCATTGTTATTGATGCTCAGATTCCCATTAACCACGTTAATGTTACTCTGGTTATCGTTATTCAGATTTCCTTGATTTTCTTCGTCGGCCATCTGAATTTTAAACATTTACCCCATATTAATATCACAAATAATATTTAACATAGTAAATCACATGACCCACAATCTAACCAAAAATGTAGATCATTGCTACTTGTACTCTATTCATATACTATTATGCATCTATTACACACTAGTACTAAAATAAAAATTACAATACCAACAGAAATAGAATCACACTAATAGTAATATGCATCCGTACCACATATTTTATTTTATTTTATTATATTTTATTATTACTACTACCGTTTCTTGCCATCACATTACGGATATGGATTTATCCAAAAATCCATATTGCGCTCATCGTATTTCCATACAAGACGCTCTCCCACCTGACGCATTCTCTCACTGCCTTCTAAAATTTCCTCCCCAAAAGTCCTAAGTTCTTGGACGTTTTCTGCACTCATTGGGGGTGCAGGTTCTTGGACTGGGTTTGGAATCTGGGGTGCGGGTTCCTGATATGGGGGTGAAAGTGCCTGAAATCGGTAAGGATCTTCTAAGATCTCCCTAATATATTCATCGTGGTAATAGGGATCTAAAGGGTCCATACCTGGATAGGCTCCTATGTTCTGTATAGGTGTGTCTTCATATATAGGGTAACGGTGTACAAAGTCTCTATTATCGTCCCACCAGGGGTCGTAATTTGGGTCTAAGGGGTTTGGAGCAGGTACCCTAGGGATTTCCTCTGGGTTGATCTGGGATTGGTGGTTGTGGTTGGGGTGCTACTAATTGTTCCAGACTTGGGTCAGCAGCAGTTGTAGCTAGGATATGAAAATTAGCTAGGCTTCTATTAAGCATATCCTGTGTATGGGCATCTGTTTTTCGCTTACCAGCTGCTAGAACTCTTTGCTGTTGCAACTTTCGCATTCTTTTCCTACGAGCAAAGGCTTCCTTACTGAACCTTCCTCGTTTCTTATGAGGGAAAGGTTCTTCTGACTGAGCTCTAAAAGCAAACACTCCTTCTTCCTGATCAGCAGAATACCCAGAAAGGGCAGGCTGTGAAGAAGTACCTTCACTCTTAGGTGATTCAGACAACTGAAGATTCATGTCTGAGAGTCCTTGATCACTCATACTGTAAACTAACAAATAGTCAAATAACACATAACAAATAAATATAGTTATGCACATACTTCCGTAATTTATTTCCTAACACAAAATTTATAATTTAAGTGTCAGCAGAATACTTCTTTGGCTCAGACCAGTGGCTAGGCTCTGATACCACCTCCTGTCGCAACCCCCGATCCCTTATCTGTCCCGGGAACGGGCGGACGCGAGCTCAAATTTGTGGTGGTATCAGCTTGTTTAATCTTGCAGCGGAAATTATATCAGGACCGTAGTTAGGAAATGTTTATCAGAGTAAAACCACCATAATTGATATTAATAAACACATGGGCAAAACCCAAGTTTCTTATTACAATACATTCATAGGGACAAACCCTATTTTATTGAATTTAAAACATCGTTTATTAGGTAACTATTATAGCCACATTTTTTTCCAAGCCTTCAGTGCTCTCCAGCTGGCTTTTTACTAATTGGCTGTCACATTGTGTTACCTGAAACGCGTTTTAAAAACATTTGTCAGTCGTAAATACTGGTGAGTGAATCCCAGTTTAATCAAGAAACATTTTATCAATTAAAACAGTATTGAGAGCGATCACATTGTCTATTTCTACACAATTACTCATTCAGTATTTGCCACTTGACCGGATCTGTGGCTATGGTCAAGTTACACATTGGCTAACTCGTTGTCCAATTGTAACGTACTGTCATTTTGACTTACTACTCGCAAGTAGTAACTTTTGTATACAAAACCCCAATATACTGGCAGTAATTGAAGAACTACAAAGACTCAATCACCGCTTAATCACATTGTAAAACAATTAAGGTTTTGTAAAACATTCCAAAAAGGTTAACAAAAAGAGGATAAACTCACATTGCTATCTTAGGCTTTGCGTAAGGGTTTCCTGGATATAATCTATAATTTATACAAATGTACATTGGTTAGTATCATAACCCTTTGAAAATATTAATGATACCCTCCCCGAGACGGCATTCCAACAACTACGTCAGGCAGAACCACGAAAGTTGTTACGGAATCCTAAATCAATCGGGCAGCGTAACTGTTACGAAACTGGGGTTATAATACTTACAACGGGGCAGAACCTCGCTAATTAGGGGTATAATACCCGACTATGATGCCTCCAATTCAGAAAGTGAGATTGAGAAATGAATTGTGAGCGACGGAAAACGAAAACTGATGCGTTCTATTTATAGTGCTGATATACGACTTTCAGGCGGCCCGCGTAAGGTAAGGCGAAGCCTTACGCGGCCCGCGTCAACGTCTGGTCAACCTAATAGCTTAGCTGGGTCAGCGTATAGGTCCGCCACGATGTCGACACGTGTCGACTCAGGGTGTTGCCGTGTTGTTTATCTCTCGCGGCCCGCGTAAAGGTAAGCTAAAGCTTACGCGGCCCGTTTGAACTAAAGAAATCAATGATATCCGGTCTAGACCTTCATACCGCCCACGTGAATGGTTGGGGTGGGTCTACGCGGCCCGCCTCAACTTACTATTTATTGTTTTTAATTTATTTTATATGTTATAACATATTTCGGGCTCGGTTTTCACATACAGGGTGTATATAAAGACATAAGAAAATATTTTAAGATATACTGGGGTGTCGGAAATATTATGAGGGTGTTGGTTTTACCGAGGGTTGTTACAGCATGGAACTTACTCCTACCATAGGCTTGCCAAGCAATCAATCCTCCTCATTTTTAACTATACACCTTTGTAAATATCAAGAGGACTTTTGGGTGTAGGGTTAGGCTTGAGTTAAAGGTAGGTGGTTGGGTTAGTGGTTAGTAAAAGGGCGAAAGGCGTACAAAGTGTCGGTTTTCGTAAGACTTTTTAGTTTTATAATTTTTTTATTTTGATGAAGCTATTATTCAAACAAAGTTATTTTTGATAAACTTGTTTGTTTATTTCTTTTTGCTTCATCATCATAGTAAATATTTTTTTTTTTTGAAAGTCATAAGAAAAACCGAGCTTGTTACTAAAACAAAAGGGTTAAAAAATAAAAAGGTTTTGGTGGGTAAAAAAGGTGTTTGTTTTTGGGTTAAGAAATGAAAAGGTTTAGGCTCCAAGGGGTTAACTAGGGAGATTTTGGGTAGGTGGTAAAAAAAATAATGGTGTAGAAATAAAAAGGGTTAGTCCTAATGCCTCCGTCATTTACTTACTCGGGTTTAAGTTGGTAAGGACCGGGAATGTATCGTTGTGGCAAGTTCTAGAGTCGTAAGAACCAAGCGGCTATTCACACAAGAAACGAAAAATGAGCATTTAGTTTAAAGATATGTATTGTATGCTCAATAAAGGCTCAAAACTCACTTTTTGCGGGAATGGGTTTTTATGTGATCAAGTATATATAATCAAATTTTAACTAAGCTTGTCATGCTGTTTCATAATTTTCTTATGTTGGTTCTTTTTTATCACGACGCTATCGGTTGTAAATTCGTAAAAATATAACCTTTTTAGAACTTGAAATTCCCAAGTTAAACCTAGACAAGTAAAAAAAAAATGAAAAATCTTTGAAAAAATTTGGGGTGATTAGCGGTTCCAATAGAGTTTTGGGTAAGGCTTGTAATTAGGACTTGCAAGATTCAAGGTTTTAGCATCCCCCCACACTTAAATTACACATTGTCCTCAATGTGTCCCAAAAATAAGTTTTTAGGTTGATTGAATGTGTAAAAAGGTGTGAAACAGCAATGGGCACGGGGGCGTGTCGGATGGACACGACCCCGTGGTCAGAGTGCCAGTAACGATAACTTACAGAAGGTGGACACGGGGGCGTGTTGGCTGAGCACGTCCCCGTGTCTGGCAAAAATCTGCAGAATTTTAACAAACAGCAGGTCTGGGGCAATGGGAACGGGGGCGTGTCAGCTGGACACGACCCCGTGTAAACAATCTGCAAAGGTGAAAAACAGGTTTCTGGCCTCGGTTTTTCCTGCTCCGGCTTTAGTAGCACTAACGTTTAGTGCTCTAAGCCTCGTATGTACCTGTTTTATCAATAAACACTACACCAAAACATAACAAGCATCCTAAATTACCATAGTTCAAAACATCCACATCACAAAGTTAAAAAGAAAGAAAATGTAGAAAATAAAAAGAGTTAAAGGAAGTAAATTGTTCAACACACGACACGCAGGCCGGAAATTGTTCAAAAGAAAAGGGGGTTAACCTGTGGGATCACCAACCAGCTGCTCCTACCTCCACTCCTCCCGCCTAGTCCATGTCCTCGTCCTCATCGTCACCTCCTCCTCCGTGCCCCGCCATGTACTCCCGGATGTTCCCAATGTCATCCTGAACGTCGGATATGTTTCTCTCAATTGCTCCGACCCGGGTGTACATGTTGCTCACCATATTATAGGTGTTCCTAGTGCATATGAGGTTTTCCTGCAATAAGTCATGTAAACTTTGGAAGTTAGGAAAACCGCCTCCTTGTGAGGAGGATTGGCCCGGATCATCGTGGGGCTGGTACTGGTACTGAGGAGGTTGTTGAAATTATGGAGCGTGAAGGACGAGTGCCTCTTGCGGGTTCCATGAATGCCCCTGGACTCTTTGGAAGCTAATCGTCCCGTCTTCGGCTTCATAAATCAGGTTCATGGAGCGGCAGATGTGTATGTCCACTCTTCCCAACCATGGGCTCTTTTGGAAAGACCTGGGCATGTTCACGAAGTGCTTGAAGAGACGGTATATCCACCCCCGAAGAAGATAGGGGTTGGTGGAGTAGCAAGCCGGTTCCAATGCATGTTGCGGAGCAGGAGGTACGGAACATCGAGGTGTCTGCGGGTATGAATGCAATGAAGGACCACCAAATCTCTCAACCCTACAACGCCACTGCTGTCATGCCTTTGGCTAAGAGAGTAAGTGAGGACCCTATGGATGTAACGGTAAAGTGGGTCCCTCAACTTAGTGCTCTTAGTGCTGCTCGGGTTGTAGTGCCCTTCTCCTATTTGAGCCCAAGCGGCTTGGCGTTCGTTTTCTGATAGTTCACGTAACCCTCTGGTGTTCTCTTCATTACCCGCATCTTCCTCCGCATACAACCCAACTATTGACCCAAACTGTGCCATCGAAATCGAGTACTTACTCCCACCACATCGGAACTCTACCCCATCATTATCAAATGGGTCGCATCTTGAATTGAACACGAATGTGCTATAGAATTCCAGATTGTACTCGTGGACTGAGCGAAGTCGAGTGGTTAGTGCGGCTCGTAGTGGGCCGGTGACTAGGTTGTTAAACCGGTCAAGTTGGATCACCATTGCTAAAAGAACCATGCACACTTGTCTTGGGTATTCTTCCGGTCTGGTTCGAAGCACATCGTATCTTGCTTAGCATCCAGCTCATTTGCATTGAACCTTGTGAATTTCTTGGACATCTGAAAGAATACACCAAACAATTAGCATGAAACAATGAAATTTTCGAAGAAAATTAAAAACAGTCGACTGAACACGACCCCATATTCAGCGGACACGCCCCATGTTGGTCAGGAAATAGCTGGACACGCCCCCGTGCTCAGCGAGCACGGCCCCGTGTCCAGACGTCTGTTTACCAAAAATCACATTTTTCGACCCGGTCCCGAAAACTTGAAAATTTTTGGTCCAGTAGGGGCGGTTTTCCCCGAAAATGAAACCCCAAGTGCCGTTTTTTCCCAAAACAAACCGTTTACCCCTTCAATTTTATCTTTTTCGGTTCAAAAACAAGGGTTTGGGGTTTTTGTGAGAAATCGGGCAAATCTATGAACAATACAAGTGGATTTACTTCCTATAACATGAATCTAAACTAATGCTAACAGATTTATGCAAAAATTTGAGGTTCGATCCGAATGAAGTTCAAGAAACCTAGATTTTTTCCCAAAATTTTGATGTTTTAACTACATGCAAATGCCTAATCTAACTACTAATGATGGTAGAATTATACCTTGATGTTGTTAGAAGTAGAGGAGACGTCGAAATTCTGCAGAAAAATCGCCTGAACCAGAGCGTTTTCGGGGAAACGGGGCGTGTGGAAATGAAGAAACTGTGTTGAAAAGGGGTTTTATCCCGACAGTTGCGCGGACACGGCCCCGTGCCGAGCAAAGTTTTTTTAAATTTAATTTTTTATTTTTTATTTCTTTATTATTTTTTTGTGCTCGTGTGAGTGCCCCTTGTTTCCCAAAAACTTGGTTAGAAGACTTACCGATTTGGATGTCAACCTGTTTGTTCGTAACTTACCAGGTATGATGTTGATGCTTTCATTCTTCGACCGTTTGAAGCAAGATTTCTTCATCTTCATCCTCAATGAATCCTTGATAGAGCTTCAGCCGTTGGCCATTGACTTTGAATGGAATTCCATTTCGAGATTTAATTTCTACTGCACCGTGTGGGAAAATATGGGTGATGGAAAAAGGTCCTGACCACCTAGACTTTAATTTACCAGGGAATAGTCGATGTCGTGAATTAAACAATAGAAGTTGATCTCCTACTCGAAACTCATTTGGTTTAATATGTTTATCATGCAAGTTTTTCATTCTTTCCTTATAAATTTCAGAGTTTGAGTATGCATAATTCCTAAGTTCGTCTAATTCATTTAATTGACAAAATCGATTTCTACCGGCAAAATTCTAAATCTAAGTTTACATTTTTAATTGCCCAGTAGGCCTTGTGTGCAATTTCTACTGGCAAATGACAGCTTTTTCCATAGACGAGCTTATATGAGGTTGTACCTATTGTTGTTTTATAAGCAGTTCGAAAAGCCCATAAAGCATCATCTAATTTATCGGCCCATTCCTTTTTATTTAACCCTATGGTTTTTTCGAGTATTCGTTTTAAACCTCTATTAGTCACTTCGGCTTGTCCGTTTATTTGAGGGTGATATGCTGTTGAGACCCGATGATAGACCCCATATCTTGTTAAGATTTTTTCAAGTTGGTGATTACAAAAATGGGTACCTCTATCACTTATTAATGCTTTAGGTGTTCCAAAACGAGAGAATAATTTTTTCAAAAATCTTACCATGACTCTTCCATCATTTGTTGGAAGTGCCTCGGCCTCGGCCCATTTAGACAAGTAATCTACTGCCACAAGTATATATTTATTCCCTTTTGACGGTGGGAAAGGTCCCATAAAGTCGAGTCCCCACACATAAAAAATTTCACAAACAAGAATGCCATTTTGTGGCATTTCGTTTTTGGAAGAAATATTACCTGTTATTTGGCAAGCATCACATATCTTGACAAGACTTTGGGCGTCTTTGTAAATGGTTGGCCAATAAAATCCTGAATCAAATACCTTTCGTGTGGTACTAGCGGCACCATGATGTCCTCCGTATGGACCTTCATGACAATGGCGGAGAATTCTTCTAGCTTCACTACCATGTACGCATCGTCGGATGAGTTGGTCGGCACACATTTTGAAAAGATAAGGATCTTCCCAAAAATAATGCTTTACATCAGCAAAGAATTTCTTCCTTTGATGATGTGGCCAACCTTTTGTGACTGTACCGCTAGCTAGGTAGTTAGCATAGTCGGCGTACCATGGCTCTTCTCTGTATTCCACCATTTCTAGGGACTCCGTTGGAAATTTTTCGTTGATTTGCTCATCCCTGGTTGCCTCCAAAGCTGGGTCTTCTAAGCGCGAAAGATGATCCGCTGCGGTGTTTTCTGCTCCTCTTTTGTCTTTGATTTCAATATCAAATTCTTGGAGGAGTAGAATCCACCGAATCAAACGTGGTTTAGCATCCTGTTCCTTGAAGAGATATCGAATGGCTGCATGATCTACATAGACTATTGTTTTAGAAAGAATAAGATAAGAACGAAATTTATCAAAAGCAAATACCACAGCTAGTAATTCTTTTTCAGTTCTTGTATAATTTTCTTGTGTATCGTTAGGTGTTTTACTAGCATAATAAATTGGGTGAAAATGCTTTTCTTTTCTTTGTCCCAAAACAGCTCCAACTGAAAAGTCACTTGCATCACACATGATTTCGAAAGGTAATTTCCAATCAGGCGCTATCATGATAGGTGCATTGACTAGCATTTCCTTTAGGGTTAGAAATGCTTGATTGCAATCCTTGTCAAAGATGAAAGGAGCATCTTTTTCAAGTAATTTTGTTAGAGGCCTTGAGATTTTAGAAAGTCCTTGATAAACCGCCTATAAAATCTGGCATGCCCTGGGAAACTTCTGATCGCTCTAACGGAGGATGGGGGTGGTAATCGAGAAATAGTGTCTATTTTGGATCGATCAACCTCCATTCCTTCGCTTGAGATTTTATGACCGAGCACTATTCCCTCCGTTACCATGAAGTGACATTTTCCCAGATAAGGGCGAGGTTAGTTTCCTCACATCGGGATAGCATTCGTTCAAGGTTATCGAGGCATTGGTCGTATGAATCCCCAAAGATAGAAAAGTCGTCCATGAAGACTTCCATTGTCTTTTCTATCATCTCATGGAAGATGGCTACCATGCAACGTTGAAAGGTTGCGGGGGCATTACATAGACCGAATGGCATGCGTCGATAAGCAAAAGTTCCATAGGGACATGTGAAGGTTGTCTTTTCTTGGTCTTCGGGTGCTATCGGGATTTGAAAGTAACCTAAAAAACCATCCAAGAAACAGTAAAATTTATGACCGGATAATCTTTCTAACATTTGATCAATGAAGGGCAAAGGAAAGTGATCTTTCCTTGTTGCTTCATTTAATCGTCTATAATCTATACATACCCTCCATCCTGTGACGGTTCTCGTTGGTATTAATTCATTATTTTCGTTAGTTATTACCGTCATACCTCCTTTCTTTGGAACTACTTGTACGGGACTTACCCAAGGGCTATCGGAGATAGGATAAATAAGTCCAGCGTCAAGTAATTTGATGACTTCGTTTTTAACCACTTCTTGAACATTTGGATTTACTCGACGTTGTGGTTGTATTACCGTTTTATAGTCATCGTTCATTAAAATTTTGTGCGTGCACATGGAAGGACTTATTCCTTTAATATCTACAAGCTTCCAAGCGATCGCATTTTTGTGTTTTTTTTCAAAAGTGAAATTAATTTTTCTTTTTCTAAACTACTTAATTTAGACGAAATAATTACAGGTGATTTACCATCTTTGTCTAGAAAAGCATATTCCAAACATTTTGGAAGTTCTTTGAGCTCAAGAGGTGGGTCTTTAGGAGACTCCTTATTGGGTTGCTCATTTTGATCAAGAAATTTAAAAGTTTGTTCTATGGCGACCTCTTCTTCAACAAAGTGGTCAATCTTTTCACTTGTATCGGGTGGTTCATCTTCAATTAGGGGGTCATTATTACCGAATGGATATTTCATTGACCGCTCAAGATCGACACTCTTTTTAAAAGCCCCTAATTGAATAGATAGATTGTTGTACTTCCGGTTTTTTCAAAGCTTCGTAGGTTTTTACGAAGGGTCGTCCCAACACTAGAGGAGCGTCATCGAGGATGGCAAAGTCGGTTGGGATTACCATTTGATTTGTTTGAACCAAGACATCCTCAACTACACCGAGTAACTTTATTAATTTCTGATTGGATAGAAAAATGGGTATTTGAAGTAGAGAAAAATCACTAATACTTAATTTTTCGAAAATGTAGTTGGGCATTATGTTAACATAAAGATCTTTATCAATCGTGACATTACTAATAAATGAATTTTGAAAAAAACATGGAACCGGTGTAATGTTGATTTCAAATGGGTCTTCTTTTATTAGCGAGGTTTGATCATTAGTAAACTTAAAGCTTACCGTTTCGTCAATTTTAGTGTTAGTGTTTAACTCTTTTAAAAACTTAGCATGAGTGGGAACTAAACAATGATTTTCAAAAGAAGGTGACAAGAGATTAATTTCTTCAAAATTAGACTCTTCTTGAATTTTAACATTAACGGACTCACCTTTTTCGTTGTTTAACTCATGTGTTGGTTTTTCACTTATTTGTTCTTCCATTTTTACACTTTCAACTATCTCTTTTTTATTTAATTCTTCTCTTGCGCGGGACTCCTCTTCCCTTGCGCGAGATTCTTTTATATAGCGCTCGATAGTTTTAAGGTGTTCTAATATCCTATCGGTTACGTCAGCGATAGAGTAAGGATCGGGATTTTCAAAGCTTGAATCCGGATGTTCGATCCTTTGTTTCTCATAACACTCATAGGAAGTAGATGGTTCACACCGTTGTTCTTCATTGTAAGTATATGATGGATAAGGGTCGTAATTTTGTTCTTCATAATACTCATATGAGGTGGGTTGTTCACGCCATGGTTCCTCATAATAAGCATATGAAGGTGGTGGCTCATATCTTGGTTCCTCAAAGTATGAGTATGAAGGCTCATACCTTGGTTCATCAAAATATGAGTATGAGGGAGAAGGTTCATACCTTTGGTCTTCATAGGATGTGTATGAAGTTGATGGCTCGTACCTGGGCTCCTCATAGTAGGTGTATGAAGTGGATGGTTGATATAAGTCACAATATTGAACCGAGTGCGGGTCACCACAATTAGTGCAATAGTTTTCCCTATAATCATCCTCCTCATAGGTGTAGTTGTAACCTCCTGAGTATTGATCCATAAGAATCACTCAGCAGACCACAACAAAGTCTCTAGACCAGAAAGCAAGAATGAAAACGGAAACAGAGGCTGGACACGGCCCCGTGTACAGAATCTGTATCTAGGCGTTTTAATTAAAGTTACTGGTTTTGTTGAGCACGGGGCGTGTTCAGTGAGCACGGCCCCGTGTTCAGGTCACTGTAAATGCAAAGTCTAACTAAAATGTAAAAAAAATGCGCGCGTTTTAAAAAGGTTTTGAAAAACTGATTAGGCCGTTGATTTTAAGCTTTCTTAAAATCCTTGTGTCCCCGGCAACGGCGCCCAAAACTTGATGTGCGTAAGTGTGTATAGTTTTTAATGTATATTTTTAAGCCCTTTTACACTTTTAGCCAAGTTTTAAATTTATAAAACACGATATTTACTAACACAAAACACACATATGGGCAAGTGCACCCATCGTGAGCGTAGTATAGTGTTGGTAAGATACCGAGGTCGTCCAAGGACACAAGAGCTTTTAATACTGGTTTATCCTCAACGTCTAATCAAATCAAAAGTTTAGAAAAAAGGTTTTAAACTAGAAAAATAAAAACTAACTAAAATGTTAAAAAATAAAATAAAATAAAAACAGATAGACAAGATGAATCACTTGGATCCGACTCGTGTATAGTGTAACATTTGATTATTTCCGCAAAAACCTAAACCCCCCACCCCCCCCCCCCCAAGCTAAATGCTAAAAACTAAAACCCCCAAAAAACCTAAAAAAACCTAACCCCACCCCACCCCCCCCCCCAAAAAACCTAAACCCCCCTCCCCCACCCCCAAAAAACCTAACCCCCCCCCCCCAAGCTAAAATGCTAAAAACTAAACCCCAAAAAAACCTAAAAATATCTAAAAAAAATCTAAAAAAATAAAAAAAAATCTAAATTTTTTTTTAATATTTTTTATGTTAAAATCGCTACTTTTAGTAGCAAAAAAAAAAAAATTTGGCTACTAAAAGTAGCGATTTTAACATAAAAAATATTAAAAAAAAAATTTTGTGTGTTTTTTAGCTATTTTTAGGCATTTTTGGTTGTGTTCACATTGGTTCTCGCGGTTCTCGCAATAAGGGGCGGTTCCTAACGGATCTTTGTCCTATATATATATATATAGGGAGGAGATCATGCGAGAACCACCCTCATTGCGAGAACCGCGAGAACCAATGTGAACACAACCTAAAATAGCTAAAAAAACCTAAAAAAAAACTAAAAAAAACCTAACCCCCACCCCCCCCCCCCCCAAAAAAAAAACCTAAACCCCCCCCAAGCTAAATGCTAAAAACTAAAACCCCAAAAAAACCTAACCCCCCCCACCCCCCCCCCCAAGCTAAAATGCTAAAAACTAAACCCCCAAAAAACCTAAAAAAAATATTAAAAAAATCTAAAATTTTTTTTTTAATATTTTTTATGCTCAAATCGCTACTTTTAGTGGCAAAAATTTTTTTTTTTAAAAAAAAAAAAAAAAAATTTTAAATTTTTTTTTTTTTTTTGCTTCGAAAAGTAGCGATTTTTATATAAAAAATATTTAAAAAAAAAATTTGTGTGATTTTTTTAGGTATTTTTAGGCATTTTTGGTTGTGTTCACATTGGTTCTCGCGGTTCTCGCAATAAGAGGTGGTTCTCACATGATCTTCTCCCTATATATATATATATATATATATATATATATATAATATGCATATAGGAGGGCAAGATTGATCATTTTACACTTTTTAAGAGGTACAAGATTTGAAAGCATGTTGTACAAGGATTCAATGCACAAAAATCTTGAAACTTCTATTGATACAATATCGAATGCATCATGTACACCTCCCACTAAAAAAAATCACGGATACATCTGAAATCTCCTTTCTGACTCCACTTTCAAAATTCAATCCCTATCTCCCCGAAATCTTTGCCTACCCACTCTCGTCCATCCTCTCTAAGATTCTAGGCCTCCTGCGAAGGTATAGCCATCAGTGGTTGAACCACCATTGTTCACACACAACCATCTTCGTCTATCGCTTCATCGCTTACCTTAACTACTAACTACTGGCGCCCCTTCTTCTTTTGAGCATCTATCGTTTTTTGGCCAAAGGCCATGACCGATCGGCTCAGTATGTGCCATTTCTGACAACATCTGTGACAGTGTCGGGTGTATGTCCCTGTAGGATCGTTTTCGGACCCGAACGAGTCGTTCAGAAGAGTTTATGCTCAGTACGAAAGGCGGAAACAGACGTACTGTGGTTAATTCAGCATGATATACACTTTAACTGTCGATTTGATTGATTTAACAACGATTTACAGTGAGATGACACTTCGGCAGCACTTCGTGGCTCAAACCGGAAAAGTTACCACACCCTCAAACGAAATCAGACACCTCCTATATATAGGAAATGTAATTCCGTTTGAACATGCCTCAAACGAAATTACCTTCAAGCGGAATTAGTTTCAAACGGAATTAGATATGATAATTTCGTTTGAAACTGCCACTCATCCTATATTTGACATTTTTCTCGTATAACGTGCCCTGATCTATTTACAAACATACAAGACTCGATACAAGACGAAGTCGACAGACGTATGCACCAACAGACTCCCCATCGAATGTTGACGAGTCTTCAGTGTTGAGTCTTTGCATCTTCAGTCTTTATCAGTCTTCTCAAACTCTTTGAAGTATCTGACACTGTAAAGCATCCTCAATTCTCTCTTCTCTTTATCAGCACCAATAGAAATCTCTTGATTCCTTAAGTTCATCAGCATCAGCAATCTCAGGATCAGAACCTGGCTCTTTGTCATTCAGACTCCCCCTTTCGATAAGCTGGAATCGCAATCTGGCTTCCACAGGTTCAAGACCAATTCCTGGCTCACATCCTGCTCTGGATCGAAACCTGGCCTTTTATCTGTTTATCCCAAGATCTGTTGCTGGCTCTATTTTTTCCTGCACAACTCTCTACCCAAAAATAAATTTCACAATTTTTAAAATTTTACAAATTTATACTCTGGTTACCACTTGTAAAATCAACTCTCAAAATGATTTATCATTTAAAATCTCTGATGAACCACTTGCAGGAATTATTCAATCAATGAATGATTTTACAATGTTAATTTATGATGAACCACTTGTAACATATCATTTTTGTTTTCAAAAACACACTCTCCCAAACCATTAGTCATCATGTTTAGCACTTGGAATTTTGAAAATCAGCTCTCCAACACCAGTTGTCGAAAATCTTTTTGTATTTTTCAAAAATTTATGCTAAAACACACTGAAAATCTTTTTGAATTTTTAATGAAAATAGATGCAATAAAGAAATATATACAGACAATATTTTTGTGCGTTTGTGTAAGAGGATCATATCAGTTTTTGACAAGTCACAAGTAACGTTGAGTTTAGTTACACATTAAGAATTAAACAATTCACTTAGATTGCCGATATACTGATCCACTTAAATTTTCACACAAATTTCAACTGATTCAGGATATGAATTAGGTGTATTAAGAACTTAAACTCATTCATGTGTCCCACCTCTTGAATATACTCCCGTATCCAGATCCCAATATTCAGTCTTACAGGTGAGTATACCACAGATGATATCTGTAAGGGGTTAAATGCGAATGCCGTGAGAGCTCAGGTCAGAACTTCCGTTCAGCAGAGAGATGACGGCTTCGACTTTTGGTGGGTCCCCTTTAGAGGATCTTTTTTACAACAGCACATGATTTTCATTTTGCAATGTTTTATCATTTTTTATGCTGAGGGTAGGCTATATTTCAAGCAAGCGTAAAGTATTCTCTGGGGACTAGGCCATTGCTTCCGCAAAATCAGAAGTCCCGGGATAATACCCCAGATATCACTGAGCATAAAGACCTAGTATCTCAGAAAGAGGGATCCTTCAAACGAAATTTCAGGGGTTACCTATATATCCAAGTAGTGTTCCCCACAAAATAAGCAAGTTCGAATTTAAGTTTATATCCCGAAAAAGCTTACTAAATGTGTAAAAACCTATCGGCATATCATCAGTGAGACCGTTTAACACTATTTAAACATTACATTTCTTTAGCATACTGTAACTGTCCACTGATGTACTATCATTTCCTCTTTTCGACACCAAAACTCATTTTGTATTTTATCATGTTTTTTTCTTTTTCAAATTTTCAAATGTTTTTGGATTTTCTGAAAATTTTACTCCCCCTAAAATTCAAACACATTTAAAGGAAATTTGAAAACAAACAATACAAGTAAATTGACAACTGATATCGAATCACTTCAATTCGCCATCCACTTAGCATAAACAATCAGAACTCCCCCTCACAACAAACTATTTTCCTATTGATTTCAAAACACTTAAGTTTGTTTTAATCAAATGGTTTTTCCAGAAAATTAGTTTTGTTGATTGATTTTACCATTTGTAGGTTAGGGGTTCATCACATTGTTTTTCAAAATACCACTTGTAAAAATGATCCAATCAAGTTCAACCTAATGACCTTGATTAATCATTTGTAAGTCGAAATATCATTTAACAACCATCATTCACATCTGTGATATTTCTCAAGAAAGATGCCGATTCCTGCTCCACTCTTACCAACCTGGGAGCTCCGGCATGTCCAGATTTTTACTGTTCATAATAGGTTCCATCCCAGTCACAAACCTGGGACGAAACACACTTACCTGGTTTCTTCAATTTTTTCTCATAAAACTCCTTCACCCCTTTAACCTTCCTGTCAACCATTTTACCAAAAATTTTATGAACTGTGGGGTTAAATGCCTTTTCAACATCAAAAACCTTTTTATCAGAATAAAATTGATTTGAAATTTCTACTTTACCAATTTTCTTCTTAAAATTTTCAGCCCGAAGTGGTGGAAAATTCACATCATCCACAATCGGTACTGATTTTTCACCTTTTTCCTCAACTTGTGGCTCCTCTGACTTTATGGAATCAGATTCATCGCCAGAAGATAGCTCCTCTGATTTTGACGAATCAGAATCATTGCTAGAACTATCATCAGACTTCTTAACAACCCACTTTTGGTTGTCAAGATTTGCCCTTCTCTTGTAAAACCTGTTTGAACATTCACCAATTTCATACGTTGAATTTTTGAAAAGTTTAGTTCTCTCAATTGGTGGTTCAAACTTAACCTCTTTATCCTTCAGTTTACGAGAAACTCCCTGTTTTGATTGTATTGCCTTGGAACAATTCTTGGCAATATGACCAACAGTGTTGCATTGGAAACAGGTTCTCGTTTCTTTCATCTGATCAGCAGTCTTCATTTCTTCTTGCTTCTTCGCAAGGAAATCTTTGTTTGACTGATTTCTGAATAATGTTTCTTTTTCTTCTTCAGAAGATGTACCTGAAACAAATATCATTTTTTGATTTAAAATCTCGAATATATTTTTCATTTTTATGATTTTCTGGTGGAATAAAACCAAGAGCTTTCTTTTTGAAATTACCGTTATGGTTTGGTTTCTTTTGATAACCAGAACTAGAACTGTAACCCTTTTTCTTGTTTTCTCTTTGTTGAACTCTTGAGGTGTATTTTTTAAGTTTTTCCGAAAGATTTACATCTTTTATTTCAGAAATATTAATTTCTGTTAGTTTGAAAACCTTTTTGATCATTTCAGTTTTAACACCTCTTATTGGAAATTCCTCATCAGAATATAATTTGTCAGAATCATTCAATGTATATGCAACTTTGAATGTTTCGTCATTCAAATTAGATTTTGATAGAAGAAATTCTTTATTGTATACTCTTTTGCCCTGTTTGACAGTTTGACTCGGAGTGCTGGACTCAGACTTTGACTCTGACATAGACTCCGACTTTGACTCCTCAGTTTCATCGTTATCTAACACATGATCCACTACTTTCTTCATCAATTGAGATTGTTGATCAGTGTCAGACGATGTAAAAGTAACATCAATATTTTCTGGCAGGTTAACTGAAGACTCCGACTCCCACTGTAAATTTGTTGTCTTTTCGACTCTTTCTGAATTTGGATTTCTCAGAGAATATCCATTTTCAAGCGGGGGTGGACACTTGTTGTAACTGGCACTGTGTTTCTTACCAAAATCTTTCATTTCAATATCCTTCATCTTTTCTTTCTTCTTTTTAGAAGTCTTTTCTTCAGATACCTTCTGTTCTTCAGTTACTTCATCATTCTCAAATGCCTTCACGCCTTCCATAGTAGGATAAATCCTGTCAATGACATAAGAAGTACATGAGTAACTTTTCAACAAACGATTAACTCTTTCAGTTTCAATCCTTTGTGTTTCCAGTTTCTGCTCAAGCACAACACATTTTTCAATGTAACTGTTAATACTTTTCTGCTTTATCATAAGAGCTCCTTGTAGTGTTTTCATGGCTGTTGCTTGTTCACTGCTTGTTTGATTATACTGATTCATGGCTTTGTTCAGGACATCATAAGATTCTTTCAATCTGTTCATGTTATGAATCAATGTACTGTTCTGCTTCTTTACTGCTTCACAGTTTTCACATATCACTGGAACCTTTTGTGCATTAGCTTCTTCTTCAACTTTGAACTCTGGAATGTCTTTTAACTTCTTCCTTATCACGGGTACTTCTTCATCATCACTGCTGACGGGTGTCTTGACCTTTTTCTTTTTCTTTTTAACTTTTTCATCTTCACTATCACTTTCTGCCATCATTTTCAAATGAGCTTCCATTCTCCTTGCATAATACTCACTATCATCATCACTATCTTCTTCAACTCGAGCAACAAACGCTTTGTGATTTGAAATTTTATTTGGATCATAATCATCCCAATTGAAATTTGCCCAGCTAAAGCCTTCTGGCAACTTTTCATCATCTTGATTTATTAGGCATGCTTTGTTGTCGGCTGAAATATATTTGTCCCAATTGAAATCTTCTTGATTCACCAAACATGCTCTCTTTGATGATTCTTCAATTTCTTTCCTCCTATGAGCAGTTTGTGGTTGTTGTTGATATGGTTGTTGAGCAACTTGATGATAAATCGATTTCCGATAGTAGTCATTGTTGTTGTTGAACGGATTTTGAGCTCCACTTACTTCGCGGTTTTTGCACTCCCTCTTGAAGTGTCCTTTTTCCCTGCAACGAAAACAAGTGACTTTAGATTTATCAAAACCTAAATTAGGAACACATGCATCACGGAAATCATCTCTTCCTGTGATCTGTTTGAACTTCTCAGCTCTCCTCAACACACTTGCCAAACACCATTTTATATCCATTAATTCCATCTCTTCAGCATCAATCTGATCGTAATCCTCTTTTGTAAGCATTGGATTCCCGATCCGACCTGCTACTAAACTTCCATACGACTCCAACACGGTTCCCAACAAAGACATATGGCTTTTTGCAACTTCTTCAGAATAATCCTGATCATTTTCCAGATTCAATACAATGTTGCATTGTAGCTTTCTGCCATTCTTGGTTGCTGAAATGTTCGGATCAAAAGATGGATATGATGAAAAAATTGTGTTGCTGTTTGATCCTTTGGATGAACTTCCTGATGAACTCTTTGCATTGAATGCAGTCTCAACCTTTGGTGACATGTTGGTAGTTTTGTCATTCAACCCTGCTTTGTAATAAAGCCCAATGTCTTGTTCACCATCAAAATCTTTCATTCTTGAGATCTTTCTCTGTTCCATCTCCTGAGCTTCAATTTTTTCAATGAACTTGCTCAATGTCAGACTGCTAAAACCTTTCTTGTTTCTCAACATCATGAGATATGTGCCCCAAGTCTCATATGGCAATGCACCAGCCAATTTTTCAATCAACTCTTCATTTTCTTTGTTGATGCTCAATCTCTTCATGTTAGCTAACAAATTGCAATATCTTTTAATGATTTGCTTTGTGCTTTCATTTTTCAAACCACGAAACAGATCAAACTCTTTCTTCAGAAGTGATTTTTTGTTCTTGACCATCTCTTGGCTTCCAACAAACTTCGATCTTAATGCTTTCCATATTGAATAAGAAGTTCCATTGTGTTGCAATAAAACCAAGATATCTTCTTTCACAGCTTGTTGAAGTAGACTTAACATCATTTTCTCATCTTTGTATTTCTTTCTATCTTCAGCACTAAGGTCTTTAATAGCAATAATCTCCTCATCATCAGTCATCGGTCTAACATATTTCGTCTCAACACATTCCCAAGCATCCAAATAATTTGCTTGTACCCAGTTTTCAAAACTTCCTTCCCAACCTTTATACTCCTCAATGTTCATGAGCTTAGGCGGTTTTTGCATCGTCCCCGTTTCATTTTCCAACATCGTGTTCTGTGCAAGAGTAATCGGGGTAACCGGGGTAGCAAAGGCGTTATAAAATTCCTCTTCCATGATTCGGTTTTTCAAAGTTCACAAAACTATCCTGTTCAAACGAAATTACTTTCAAAACGAGATTCCTTGTTCAAACGGAATCAACTTCAAGACAACTTCAAGCAAAATCCCTACTTCAAACGGGATTAACTTTGAAACGAAATTAGCACTTTCAAACGGAATTCCTAATCACGTTTGAAATTTTCAAACGGAATTACAATTGAAGCGGAATCACTTGGTTCAAACGGAATCACTGAAACGGAATATCGATTTCAAACGAAATTAACCCACTTTTCAAACGGAATACCGGTTTTAAGCGGAATTAAAGTCTAATTCCGTTTGAAATGCTGCTGACGTCATCTTTCTCAAACTGTTTTTGAAACGAAATTTCCAATTTTACCAGTTTTAGATCGATTTTAGGCCTGAAACTTTCAAGGCTTTGTTAAAATAGTATTGCGCACATTCTGTGAGAAATTTAGCCGATTTTAATCGTAAAAAATTTCCAATTTTGAAAAAGGTGTAGAAATTAGAATTTGCAGCTGAATTGGTATGAACTCTTCTTCCTGAGCTCTGATACCACTTGTAGGATCGTTTTCGGACCCGAACGAGTCGTTCAGAAGAGTTTATGCTCAGTACAAAAGGCGGAAACAGACGTACTGAGGTCAATTCAGTAAGATATACACTTTAACTGTCGATTTGATTGATTTAACAACGATTTACAGTGAGATGACACTTCGGCAGCACTTCGTGGCTCAAACCGTAAAAGTTACCACACCCTCAAACGAAATCAGACACCTCCTATATATAGGCAATGTAATTCCGTTTGAACATGCCTCAAACGAAATTACCTTCAAGCGGAATTAGTTTCAAACCGAATTAGATATGATAATTTCGTTTGAAACTGTCATGTCACTTTCAAACGGAATTACAATATCTAATTTCGTTTGAAACTGCCACTCATCCTATATTTGACATTTTTCTCGTATAACGTGCCCTGATCTATTTACAAACATACATGACTCGATACAAGACGAAGTCGACAGACGTATGCACCAACAGTCCCCATACCGGCTAGCTCAGGTGTTTCACTGTCACTCTGACGATATTATATGTGCAACCTGTTGATTCAAAGATTTCAAAATTCGGAAAGTCCAATTTAACTGTACTTAAATTTGATTTTCTGATATAAAATTAGCAAAATCAAGATGATTCTAATTTCTAAGGGTTATATTTTTGTTTTTAAATTATTTAAATATATATTTGCTCACGTATTAGTATCCCATATATGATGGCATGCAAGACTAGAACTACATTTATGGTGGTTGTTTTAAACTGACTTAATAAATGGCCTCCGGCTAATGAGGTCATGTTCTTCCATTAACCATTGAGCAAAATCAACACATGTTTGACCAATTAGGATAAATTGTTCATGGGTTTAGGTTAAACGGGTGCCTTCTCGGGTTGGGTTGACCCGACGAACAACTACAAGGGATATACAATTTTTGTCTATATCATGATCTTGGTTAATAGAGGTAAGCCTTTCGACCCGTTCACTTATTGATGATTACAACATAACAATTTAGGGGGTTGTAGGCGACGTTTGATCCAATTCCCTTTTAACTTCTAAAATTGATTTTGTTCGTTTGACATTGACCCGTTCATAAGTAAATGGGTAATAGGTGAAGAGTGCTTCGGGTAAAATCAGATTACTTTTCGTGTGAGTTAGGAATACGTACAGGTCGAGTTCATTGGACACACTTTTGTCTTTATTAAAGTTCCCTTTCAATGATTCACATGTTATCTTCTAACAGAACAATTTAGAAGATTTCATGTTTTAGAAATGTGCTTTGGCCGACTTCCAACCTGTTATGGATGAATATTTCAACTAATATTCTGGATCATGACTACTATCCAGGATATTCGACAGGTTAGATATCCTGAACATGTTCTTATTTTCAAGCTAATCTAGTTCGCACGTGTTGTTTATCTATCGCAGGCTTAACAAAAAGAGACTGAGTCCAAGCATGATTTTATAAAAGGTACACGAATTCCAACGTAGTTGAAGGTTCGAGAAGATGGTGTGTTGTGTATAAGGATGATGAAGAGGTGTGTGTTTGTGATGTAGTGCGTGATACGGAAACGAAGATCAAACACGTTTATTCGAAGAATGCCCGTGTAGTTCTTCCCCAACCCCCAAGATTCCACCCAAAAGGCACGGAATTTGAAGTGAAAATGAGTTATGTCAAAATTCAAGTCTGCTTTTTCATATTACTAGAGGGACATATAAATAGAAACCGAAATTCAAAATGGGCCTAAAAAAGACAACGGGCCAAACACAAGCCCAAAAACAAAATGCCCAAAACACTTAAAAAAACATAAAAAAGCAAATAACTAATAGAAATAAGTGTTTTTTGGAGCGGACGATGACTCAAACCGCCGTAGGCTGTTTGCAGCAAGATGGAGCTCGTTCTCACGTTTGTTTCGCCTGGTCACACGCCCAAAACGGACCCCCGTAGCCCAAATTAGAGCCATTTTAGTGAAGCCCCTTTTGTTACTCGATCTTGGGCCTCCAAATACAAGATGGCCCGCTCTTCCACACTTGGGCCCGCATCATTCCCTCCTGGGTAGACAAAATTCGACCTCGAATCCGCAGCAACCTCATCATCAGATGAATCCCCATGAAAAGGCAGCAAATGTTTGACATTGAAAACATCGGAACAACGAATGTGGCTTGGTAACTTCAGACGATAGGCATTAGAATTTATCTTCTGCACAATCTCCACTGGCCCAATCTTCTTGGCTGACAATTTATTATACTCCCCCACTGAAAAACGATCCTTAGTCAAAATGGCCCAAACAAAGTCACCCTCTTCAAAATCAACTTGCCTACGCTTTTGGTCTGCAGCTTGCTTGTACTTTGAATTAGCATTGGCCAAGTTATCCTACATAGCTTTATGAACTTCATGTAACCCAACCACAAAATCTTGCACCTTCTTGGGAACAGAACCTGGGGTAGGAAGTGACATCAAATCAAGAGGACCCCGAGGCTTTGCAGAATAGACCACCTCAAACGGACTAAACCCAGTGCTCCTATTAACAGCATGATTATGAGCAAACTCAGCCTGACAAAGCTTTTGATCCCAAGACTTCACATGATCACCCACAAGACACCGCAAAAGATGACCGATTAACAACCTCCGTCTGCCCATCAGTCTGTGGGTGGTAAGCACTACTAAAATTGAGCTGAGTGTTCACCATTTTCCATAGACTTCGCCAAAAATGACTCAAGAAACGAGTATCCCGATCAGAAACTATAGAGGATGGCAAACCATGCAAACGATAGATATCTCGAAAGAACAACTGAGCCACATTAACTGCATCTGTTGCCTTCTTGCAAGGAATAAAGTGCACCATTTTAGAAAACCGGTCCACCACTACAAATATCGAATCATTACCACGCTGAGTACGGGGTAACCCCAACACAAAATCCATGCTAATATCTACCCAAGGTTGCTGAGGAATGGGTAGAGGCATATAAAGCCCTGCATTGGTAGCTGTGCCCAAGGTTGCTGAGGAATGGGTAGAGGCATATAAAGCCCTGCATTGGTAGCTGTGCCTTTTGAAACTTGACAGATCCTGCAACGTCTAACAAACCGATCAACATCCCTCCGCATAGTAGGCCAAAAATAAGAAGACTGCACCAACCGTAAAGTACGGTCTCTACCCACATGCCCTTCTCCATGCAGTTCTTTAATTATTTGAAGGCGGAGGCTGGAATTAGGAATACATAATTGATTTTCCTTAAAAAGAAAACTGCCATGCACAAGAAAATCTGTCCTCTTCCCAAATTGCACATCCTGCAAAATGACTGAAAAATATGGATCTGTTGTGAGTTGTTCCATGAGATTGTCTAGCCCGGGTACAACAACTCTCATAGAAACAAGTAGGCTACTCCTTCTGCTCAAGGCATCTGCCACACGATTCGAAATTCCAGATTTATGCTTCACAACAAAAGTAAACTTTTCCAAGAAAGCCATCCAACGGGCATGCTTATGTGACACTTTATCTTGACTGCGGATATGCCTCAACGAATCATGGTCTGTAAATAAGACAAACTCCTTGTGAAAC
Organism: Helianthus tuberosus; assembly: GCA_030545235.1. Classification (NCBI taxonomy): domain Eukaryota; kingdom Viridiplantae; phylum Streptophyta; class Magnoliopsida; order Asterales; family Asteraceae; genus Helianthus; species Helianthus tuberosus. Next base: position 91,764,293 of record CM060429.1, on the reverse strand, counting down.
AAATAATGCCGCCAATGTTTCACAGCCTGGACCACTGCATAAAATTCAAGATCATAAGTGCTATAACGTAACTTTGGCCCAGTCAACTTCTCACTGAAATAAGAAACTGGACGCCCCCCTTAACTTAGGACTGCCCCAATACCACCCTGCGAGGCATCCGTGTGCAACTCAAAAACCTGAGAAAAATCTGGCAATATTAGAATTGGTGCTGTTGTAAGCTTTTCCTTGATTAACTGAAAAGCTGATTCTGCCTCCTCAGTCCATATAAAAGTCTTCCCTTTCATGCAGTCAGTCACTGGCGCCATAAGGGAACTGAAATTTCGAATGAACTGTCTATAAAATGAAGCGAGACCATGGAAACTACGTACTTCAGTTATTGTAGTAGGAGTTGGCCATTGCTTAACCGCCGCTACCTTTGAATCATCCACCTGTATGCCGTCACCAGAAACAACATACCCCAAAAATAGGACCTTAGGGACCATAAAGACACACTTCTTTTTGGCTGCATACAAGTTATCCCTACGAAGCAAGGTCAAAACCTGTCGTACATGCTTCACATGCTCGTCAAAATTAGGGCTATAAATGAGAACATCATCAAAATAAACCACCACAAATTTACCAATAAAGGGTCTAAACAACTGATTCATGACCCGCATAAACGTACTAGGGGCATTGGATAAACCGAAAGGCATCACTAACCATTCATACAACCCTTCACGAGTTTTGAAGGCGGTCTTCCACTCATCACCAGGCCTGAGTCGAATCTGGTAGTACCCACTCTTCAAATCTAGTTTTGTGAAAATAGTGGCACCACTAATTTGATCAAGTAAATCATCAAGTCGGGGAATCGGAAATCTGTACCTCACAGTGATCTTGTTGACTGCACGACTGTCAACACACATACGCCACGTCCCATCCTTCTTTGGAGTCAACAGAGCAGGAACAGCACAAGGACTCATGCTTTCCCGAACGTACCCCTTAGAAATTAAGTCTTCAACCTGCCGACGCAATTCCTCATGCTCCTTTGGGCTCATTCTGTAATGGGGCTTATTGGGTAGTTGGGACCCCGGTTCCAAATCAATGTGATGTTGGATGTCTCGTAGGGGTGGCAACCCGGAAGGTAAATCATCTGGGAAAACATCAACAAACTCCTCGAATAACGGAACCATACATTCAGGAATTTCGACTTCCTCGGGCACTGGCTTCCCAATCAAAATAAAAACATTGTCTGCGTCCTCCAACTCATCTTGAAACTGACTGATGGTCAACAAAGTACCCGACTGTTTCGTGGCTAACTGCTTAGGCTTGCTAGGAACAAGGGTTATCTTTACACCACCAAACAGAAAGCTATAAGTATTGGACCTTCCGTTATGCTCTATATTACGTTCATACTCCCAAGGTCTACCCAACAATAAGTGACACGCATCCATAGGGACCACATCACACACAACATCGTCTTTGTACGTGGACCCAATAGAAATAGAAACAAGTTCCCTTTTAGATACCGTCACTTCACCTCCCTTTTTAAGCCATTGAAGCTTATAAGGCTTCGGGTGACTCTCCGTCTTCAAGGCCAACTTTTGAACTGCCTCTTCGGAAATCAAATTGTCACAACTCCCCGAATCAATAACAAACGTGCAAACCTTTCCCAAAATAGTACATGTTGAGTGGAAGATGTTATGCTTCAGCCAGTCATCTCCATCCGCCTTTGGCGTATAGCAAGAGCGTCTGACCACCAAGTTCACCCCAACATCCCCGGTCACGACCTCTTCTTCATATTCAGTTTCTTCATCGTACACTGGGTTATTCTCATACTCTTCATACTGATCATCCTCAGACTCAGCAAATAAGTGTCTTTTACCAGCCTTTTTACACTCAGCTTGACGATGGCCTGTTTCACCACAATTGAAACATCTCGGACCACTACTACTAGCCCCTTTAGAAGTAGGCCCGGTATTGTTAACCCCCGGCCGTTGTTGACTAGGCCCGCCACGAGGTGCCCCACTGCCCGACCCAACGTTTCCTCCGGCAGGGGGAAACGAACCGCCCACCCGACGGTTTTGTTTCTCAAAGGCCAACGCCCGTTGGTGTGCCTCTGGAATGGTTAACGGATCAAAGAGGTTCACAGACTCCATGATTTGAACCCTCAGACCCCCAATATACCGAGAAACAAGTTGTTCCTCCGGTTCTTGAATATCATTCCTCGCAATCAACTGGTAAAACTCTGTGGTATAATCATCAACCGATTTAGCCCCTGTTTTAAATTCTGCAGACGCTGGTACATCAACCTTTGAAAGTTATGAGGCAAAAAGTTGGACCGCAAGCACTTCTTCATCTTGGTCCATGTCACGATCCTTGACTTTCCAAGCCTGTTCCGTGTTAACTTCAATTGTTGCCACCACGCAGAGGCCCTACCACGTAACCTAGTAGCGATCAAGGCCACCCGCTTATTTTCAGGCACCTCCTTGTATTCAAACACCTCCTCCACGGTAGCCAACCAATCGATGAACCCCTCCGGATTCAAACTAGACCCATCAAATTCTGGAATATCAATCCTTATCCCAGAATCCCAACGCCTGTTACCCCCTCCACGTTCACCCCTTGGTCGCCCGTCCTGATCGTCTTCGGAAGTCGAACCATCACCAAATAGGTTACTAAAATCAGAACCATACCCGTCATTGGGTCTCTGCCTTCTACGATTGACCAAGTCGGCCATTCGGTCAGTCAACTGATCGACCACTTGATCCAACCGTTGATCCATTCTCGCCATAAGTCGCTGCTCCAACTCCCGTTCATAAACTTCATCGAGAGGCCTGTTGTTGTTTCTCCTCGGAGGCATTTTGAGCCAGGAATTCGGCTCTGATACCAACTGATGTAGTGCGTGATACGGAAACGAAGATCAAACACGTTGATTCGAAGAATGCCCGTGTAGTTCTTCCCCAACCCCCAAGATTCCACCCAAAAGGCACGGAATTTGAAGTGAAAATGAGTTATGTCAAAATTCAAGTCTGCTTTTTCATATTACTAGAGGGACATATAAATAGAAACCGAAATTCGAAATGGGCCTAAAAAAGACAACGGGCCAAACACAAGCCCAAAAACAAAATGCCCAAAACACTTAAAAAAACATAAAAAATCAAATAACTAATAGAAATAAGCGTTTTTTGGAGCGGACGATGACCCAAACCGCCGTAGGCGGTTTGCAGCAAGATGGAGCTCGTTCTCACGTTCGTTTCGCCTGGTCACACGCCCAAAACGGACCCCCGTAGCTCAAGTTAGAGCCATTTTAGTGAATCCCCTTTTGTTACGCGATCTTGAGCCTCCAAATACAAGATGGCCCGCTCTTCCACACTTGGGCTCGCATCAGTTTGTTTGAGATGGAGAAGAGCAGGAGAGATGTCAACCATTGGATCATCACATAATCAATGGACAAGAGCAGCTGTTGCTGGCTCACACGGACCGTCACCATTAGTGGCAACGCATTTAGTGACGACGCAGAGCGCTGGCAGCGACCAACGACTCTATCGCCGCTAATGCACTGCGTCATCGCTAAAAGGTGTAGCCGCTAATGGTGACTTTTCTAGTAGTGTATTAGAGGTTGCACACAAATCAATAGTTGCATACAAATCATACCCGCAAATACAGCTTCTTTGGCCAAGGATACAATATGAAAATCAGTTGAATCAAAATACGAAAATCATTTGAAGTTGCATTGTGGATTTTTAATCGGATGGTGTTAATTACTTTGAAAAAAAATAGTATTTAAACCTTCTATAAATGTCTAGTTACATAAAATCAGCTTTTAAATCTTTACTTTTAATCACAAAATTTAAACCAAAATCAACAAGTTGTTGAATTAAGTTGGTCATCTGTTTTGGAATTAAACAAGTATGAGTACTTATATGACAGCAACCATATGCATATTTGTGTTACTTTTCATGTACATACAAAAAACTTGAAATTCAGTTTGGAGCTTCCCATACAAAATTTGCTTACTGGCAAATCGTGTCTTAGCAGGTTTAACAGGTATCTGATAACGCGAACAACAAAAATTTTAAACATGAATACGACTCGTTTAACTACTTTATATCCAATGTCTGTAAGACAGATGTATATTTTATGCACCTAGAAGGAGAAATAATAGATCCTAACTTTCAAATTTTGATTATTTTTAAAAACGTAAAAAATCACATGGTGTACTTTTCTGTTATCGTGTCTTAGCAGATTACCTACAGGTTATCTATTGCCAGCCGCTATTCAGGACCTGCAACAATTAATAACATAGTCAATATATAAATATCAATCACAATGTCTAGTTACTCAATAGCTAAAATATACTAGTCTTCTACATTGCAAAATTTGTACCTGCCGTTCAGCTGATAGTTGTCAGCGGAGGGCATGAGTTAGAGTGGTGTTGGTGGGGCCTGAAACTGAAGTCCAAAAACCCCGAGTTGATGTCGATCAATTTCCACTTCAGCTGTCAAGAGTTTAAAAAAATTGAAATAAAAGAATCCTAAATAATAATAATAAGTGTTCATTTATTTAAATAAAAATTTTATGTCTAGATTTGTTAAAAATACATAGATACTGTATATAATTAGAATTCGGCTATTTGGGTCAAATTGGTTCAAAAATCACAAATTCGTAATTAGAAAGTTGAAGCAGCTTACTAATTGGTGTTGCTTCAGCTACAGCATACTTGAAACTCCTCATTTCAGCAACTTCATTTGGGTGAAGATTCAACTGACTCATCCTTTCAGCTTGTTTTTCAATCAGATCATTGAACCTTAGTACTTGGTCTATCAAAACCACCCGAATATAGTACTTCCTGAAGAATTCTGGATTTTGTTCTTTAAGAAGCCGCCAAACTGAAAGAAACAAATTATATGTTATGAGATATATAGATATGTATTTATTATAAAAGTTGTCAATGTAATTACATACCAGTCTTTGTAAAGTAACTAGACATTGTTCTATCAGATTTTTTACCTGAATCACACAACACCAACCCAAATCATGATTAATTGTACCCTATTCAATCCATATAAAAAAGAATATAAACCCTTACCATCTGCATCTCTTCCTGTCCTCTGGTAGACGTATTCTCAAGCAAAGATGACGACGCTCCACAATCAGAACTTACTACGAAAATCATCATTAGAAATTAGTCAGATAGTACAGTTAACAGTTTACCAACAAGACCTACCTTGAATCGCACCTGTATACTAGATTTCATTCGAAATTAAATCTGATAATTTGTTGGAACAAATAGCCGACAAAGGAGAACCTAAAGATCTCTTGAAAGCCGATCAAACCAACTCATTTTGTTATTCTGTGTTCTCAGGTCCTATAATGTGTATATAAAACCAACAAGCACCTTGGTACAGGGATATCCGCTTAAATAAATAAATAAATAAAACGACAAACCTCTATTTGCCCAAATAAATAATAACACAATCCACTAATTGCCCGAATAAATAAATAAATAAATAAATAAATAAATAGACAAACCTCAAATTGCCAAAATAACCACCAGATTCAATATTGATTCCAAGTAAGCCAATCCTGTCATTCCTTGTATCATTAACAAATATTCAAAAGGAAAAGCAAAGCGCGTTGCATCCCTCACGTTCCAAAGTTAAATATCAGAGTTGTTAGTAGGTAATTAATCCTTGTGAGGGTTGATTGTATTCCGTGCATCTCGGGATATATAAATTACAACAGTAAAGCCTCAGAATGATACAAGACAATAAAAGGAAAAATAAATTAACTGTTGCAAGCCCAGACTTTGCATGAAATGGAAATGCCAATAAAAGCCACTTGGATAATAATAAGTAGAACCAAATATCAATTTTGTGGAAAACATCTATCTTACCTGGTGGTGTATTAGACTGATTCATCATTTCAGGTTGTTTGATATGCAGTTCTTTCATAATCAACCTTGAATAGTTGTCAAACAATTCTTGTTTCTGTTTTTCAAATTCCTGCCAAACTGAAGGACAGAACAAAATAAAATAAATATATATGTCATGAGAGAATACAGATAAAAAGAAAAAAAGAAGACTCAGAAAAACACATACTGGCCTCTGGAAAGGAACGCTTATCTATCTTGTGTTCCTCATACAGAGCATGCTTAACCTCGTTCGCGTTCAGGCTATGCTTCATGCCTAGTTGTATGCATTGTTTAACCTGAATTCATTCACACATACATCATGATTGCAATGAGCCTATTCAGGGACGCAGCTATTAAGGGGCTGGGGGCGCCCGACCCCCCGAACTTTTCACTCAGTAGTGTAATATATGTGGTTTTCGTATAGAAATTTTTGGGTATATACGTTTTCGACCCCCTGGTTCTATAGAAATTTTTGGGTATATACGTTTTCGACCCCCCCCCCCTCGGAAATCTCAAGCTTCGCCACTGAACCTATTTATTTATACATTAAATTAGAAAATCTAAATCGAGTTGAAAGCTAGAATTACAAACATCTTAATCTACAATCAGCAGACTATAACAATTTTCAAACAAAGATCTGTAAACCCTAAAAGTAAAGTAACGATCAAAACTAATTCAAATAAATCAAGAAAAAGAAAAATTACCCTCTCTTTCTCTTCTTCTTCTTCTTCAGGAGTCACATGCTCTTTGCCCTTTTCGCTAGACATTTTCTCAGATTTCGTAAACTTCTACGCGATTTCATACAAATGTTGGAAATTAGACGCATAAACATCAATCTTGTAGTAAAATCAAATTATCAATTGCCGATTTATAAGAACAAGATGTCAATCAATTAACTGAGATCGATTTAATGAGAAAGAGATTTACCTTTAATCGTTAATCGCTTTCGTTTTCTTTTCTGTTTCTAGGGTTTCTGTTTGAACCGTACCGCCAAAATCAACGATCGAATCGAAAACTGGTAAATTGTTTAAATCATCAATTGCAGATTTATAGGAATAACTCTCGTAGTCCGTTTTTTCGTAGTCCGTTTATGAGAAACAGAATTACCTTGAATCACTCTCGTAGTCCGTTTTTTCGTTAATTTCTGTTTCTAGGGTTTTTATTCGAAGGGTACCGCCAAAATCAAACAATCAAATCGCATATTTGAATAAAACTGCCTCACTTGTAGTTGTATATGAATAGTCCTTCAAGTTTTTAGTTTTACTTGTTTTATCCTTGCCAAGGTAACTTAGCGGCTGTTTGTTTACCTCTTAATGAGGATCTTAATGGTTCAGACCTCTTATTGGTTCAGCACTTAATGGTTCAGACTGTTTGTTTCACGAGCAGATGTCTGAATGGGTCAGACATTTGCCTCTGAATGTTAAGCATTATACAGAGTCTGAATGGTTAAGACATCTAATCTGAATTGGTCAGACATTTGTCTCTGAACGATTAAGCATTATACTGGCTCTTAATGGTTAAGACCACTTACTAGTTCAACACTTAATGGTTCGGACCTATTACTGGTTCAACACTTAACCATTCAGATGTTGCCAAACAGCCCCTTACTATTACTATTTGAATCCTGTGTGGTTTAAAACTAGAAGGCTTAACGACGCACACCAACTGTTTGATGAAATGCTTCAACCAAAATTTCAAGATGCAAATTACCGGCCTGTGAGTTTTTGCCATGGACATCATCTGGAAATAAAACGCTTGTGAGTTCTTGCCTCCCATTTGGATTTCTTTGTTTTTTTTTTTAAAATTAAATGCTTGTGATCTGTAACAAGGTTTCAATATTTTAGTTTCGAAATATGTTCATGGTGTTAGTAGGTTCATCTGCGTTTGATATGTTGGTAGATGAATCTGCATTTGTCGTGATGTTTTGTAGATAATTAGTTTGTTAAATATAATTACAAAATCTATATTCTTTAAATGATAATTTATTTTTTTTAATGAAATCTATATGTTTTCTCTTCATCTCACCTTTTCTAACTTCACTATATGTTTTATTTATCAAAACCCGGTTCAATAAATGTTATGTCGCCTACCCAAGGATCACACTCAAAGAACAATCATCAGGTGTGCGGAATCCACCTAGCAATCATGACTGTAGAGTGTTGGATCAAGAAACAAGAGAATGAGAATGATATGAGAATACACAGAGTATTCTCAGATGATGAATGACAACACACGTAGTAGCCGCCAATGCACACACAGTATACTGATTAGGGTTTGCTTGAGGCACAATCTTTCCACAAAAGAAGTCTTCCATTTGTCATTTCACTAATAAGTATATGTACAAGGAGAAGTATTGACTACAAAAGTCAGGACATAAAGGCCCAAAGGCCAATACAAGAAAATCATAATCCTGACCATCTAAACATACATAAATTCGGACTAGGAACAATTTCCTAAGTCTTGACTATTTCCAATCCCTAAACTCGTACCATTCATAAGTTCTGACCAAAACTTCAAGTTCTAACAAATTACATAAAAACCCTTTAAGTTTGAGAGCCTGCACTTATCACCCAAAGTGCATTTACAGACTCCCATTTGATCAGTGCGGGATCTTCAATGCAAAGCTTAAAATCTTCTCTTCGTTAACACTTCGAGTAATTGTTGCCGGCACACACTTGATTCTTCACACAGAACTGCACTACCTTGATCAGGGCCGTCTATCAGGGGGTGCAGGAGGTGCCTGCGATCAGGACCCAAATCAATATAGGACCCGAAAAATTTTTAGCTTTATATATATATATATATATTTAAAAAAATCCTGGATGTTTGTATAAATAAGGGTCTGCTAAAAGTCACAAAGTTTTTTTTAAGTAAGGGCCTGTTTAAAAGTTAAAAAAAAAAACGGCCCAATTAACAAGCCCAAGTGACTAGTCTAAACAAAAATAAGGGCCTGCTAGATCAGGGAAAGGAAACAAAACGGCGCACTGTCGCATGCAGTATAGTATATCGCATAGGGAATTGGGACGACGGAAACTGGAAACAAAACGTCGATCATATGTTTTGTTGTTTTGATTTCATATGTTTTTGATGTAATATGTTTTTGATTTCATAATATATTAATATGTGTGATTATGATTTCATATACTATAAAACTTCATGTGATTGAATGAATGTTTTTGGTTAATATTTAGAAATTATGCCTCTTGTTCCTAAATACAAACACCTATCCGGCCATCAAAAACGTAAGAAGAGGAAGCTAGAGGAAGAGAAAAGAAAGGCGGACGAAGTAAAACAAAACCGAATACACAAGTTTTTTTCAAAAGAGACTCAAAATTCTAGTTCTAACTTGAGTGACGATTATGTGGGTGAAGAAGATGTGAACGTAGATAAAGAACCACACTGTTTGCTTAGCAAGTAGGTTCGATAATTTGATCATTTTTGCTACACTATTTTTGTTAATTTGTTTTATCTATTTCAAAACAATTATCATAGTATTATGGGTTTTAGTATTTATATTTATATATTTGATTTAATGATTGATGAGTTTATATTATATGAAGTTTTGCGAATAGGGCACAAATTTTTTTATCTCGAACAGGGCCAAATTTTTTTTTTTTTTTGTGATTTTCGGAGACGGCCCTGACCTTGATGTATTGATCAACTAACAGTTGACTTCTTCAAAGGAATGCAGCGGCATACGTCTTAGCTTCTTCAAATCTTCTATCTTGAGATAAACGATCCAGACTCACACAGCTTCTTCAAATCTTCCATCTTGAGATGAACGATCCAGACCTGAAACACTTAACACCAGATTAAGAATTTTTAACCTCGGAGACACTCGGCCCAACCCCGGATCCAAAAAAATAAAGTCCAATACCCCATAATAAAAAATTAAAATATTAAACAACCATCATTTAATCATTTGTATTTCAAATCCCAAACATTCAGAACAATTCACTTCAAAACTTATACTTTTGGAAAAAATATCACAACTAGGAACCAAATTTACCAACCACCTATAAAAATGACAAAAATACCAACACAGTTAGATGGATCTTGCACGACCGATTTTTATAGAAAAAGACTTATTTTAAGATTACCTAACTTGATGTTAACACCTTATTAAAGAATGTTCACAACCCTTAGAGTATCTTGAATATGATGAACTCGCATATAGAAACGGGAAACGCGAAATAAACGAGTGATCAACAATAAACGAAACCCGACTGGATCCGGTTACATGCAAATACGAGCACAGTGATAAGATTATCTAACTACTGATGAGAAAGATATACCTCGATTAATAACTAATCGGTCAAGACATCGAGGTTCAAGGAACACGTGCTAGTGATACGAACTGACGGAACGCGGGTATACCCCGGATAGCGGTGACGGGGCCGGCGGTGGCGGAGCGGAGGGGCAGTATTGGTGGCGCGGCGACGGTGGCCGGTTATGAGTGTCTTGAGAGTTCTCTTGTGCAAAATTTCTAAACCTTTAATCCAAGTCCATATATCCCTATATATAAAATCTTGGAGATGCATGTATGCTTGCCAAGTGGCGGACATGCATGCATAAGTTGGACAAGTGGCAAGCAAAGCATGCATGTGCGACAAGTGGTGATACAAGAGTGCATGCACGACAAGTGGTGCATCAAGGGTGCATGCGCGACAAGTGGCGTAGCGTGGGTGCATGTGCGACAAGTGGCGCAGCAAGGGTCATGCGCGACAAGTGGTGAGGTGAGTGTACCTGTTGTCACACCCCAACCGATGACGGAAACATCGGGGCGCGACACTGAGCGAAACAGATTGTCCAGGAGAAATCCATAACAACTAAATTACCGGATAGTTAATATTATGTCCCATACGATAACCCATCAAGCAAACTAATTATTACAGACATAGATGTCTCAAAGACAAATAACATGTTCCGACAACTCAGATTCAAAATAAATAAATTGTTTTTGTTTGTTTCTAGACTCCATCCTAACTTGATTCCATCAAATAGCAAGCATCCTAAGCACCTGTCACATACGTTAAAATAAAGGTCAATACACATAGTGTAAAGGTGAGCATACAAGTTTAGTAGTATAATAGAGTTCGAAGTCGTTTATGCATAACCAGCAGGTAACATGTACAAAGTGAAGGCAAGTAGGTTATCGACAGAGAAATATGCACAGACATGACTGCGAGTTGTAGAATGCGCAACACATATCCCCACTGGGACACGTGAAGTAAAGCCCTTCACAACCCCTGTCCACGACAGGTGCTGAGTCCAAACTATAATACTGTGGTTGCTAAGGTGTCAGGAAACAATCACTGTGTTAACATAATATACAAGCATTCATCGAATAACACGTAACATGCAATAACGGTCAACGTATAAATAGTGTTTGCGTTGTGTGTCGATTGTGATTTGAATAAGTAACGTATGTAACACCCAAAAGTGCGCAAAGCAAAAAGGGATCGAGTATACTCACAGATCGTGCTTAACAAGTAAACACTCTCTTGGATTGAAGGGAGCGCTGAGAGATTAGCCTGAACAGTTAACGATAGCATAAGCGAAGAACGGCGCGTAAAACGGTGAAAAGTGACCAAGTGTCGAACGGTAATCCGATCGGATGGTCATTCGATCGGATGTCAATCCATTCGGATGGTCATCCGATCGAATGGCCATTTGGTCAGATTGACATTCGTTTGGTAGTCGGGTAGCGGCTCCCGGAGTGAGATCACTCCGGCGGTTGGGAGGACCGTGCACTATCCCCCCCCGACATTCGTTTGGTAAGGATGTGTTTGTGTATGATGGCTTTGAAGTTTTCGTTGTAGCATTTTGTAAACAGAGAAGTATCTTTACCTTTCAGGTCGTCGATCGAACGGTCGTTCGATCGGATAGCTATCCGATTGGTAGAACACTTAGTGAGAACAAGTTCACAGCAGGATTGTCACTCGATCGGATAGCAATCCGATCGGACGGCAATCCGTTAGAAGCTGATATTCTTTGAAAATTATGAAAATGTTTAAGTGTCTAAGTCCCAAATGTCAAACGATCGGATGGTCGTTCGATCGGATGGCAATCCGATCGGACGGCAATCCGTTCAACATTTAGTTTGTTTGAAATTTAAAAATTGTTTATGCGTGGAAAACTCAAGTGCAATCCGATCGGATTGCAGTTCGATCGGATGGCAATCCGATCGGATGGCTATCCGATCGGACGACAATCTGTCCCATCGAACCAGATCGTCTTGAACTTGATTATTTTTTAAAGTCTTTGCAGTTTGATCGAGACTGTATGACAACGTACTAGACAACGGAACCTCGTCAAGTCCCAAGTAGTCCGATCGAACAGGAATCACCCAAATCCGATCAGTTTACTGGTTCGTGACGGTTGTTCATGTTTAACCCGAAATCGGTTGTCTCTTTGATAGAAGCTAGATCTCGAACTACCACATAACTAAGAAAGAGTAGAAGGTCTGTACAAGCTCCGATTCTATCGGTTTTGAGTGTATTGAGTGTAAATGTCACGGCCCCCGACCCCACCCTGGACGGAATCGGGAGCCGCGAGCAGCCAAGTGGTACCGGTGGTTATTTTGAAAGCATTGCAGCGGAAATTTCATCAGGACCGTGAGTTAGGAAAAATATCAGAGTTTAGAAAACACCGGATTTTATTTATTAAATAAATGGGATAAAACCATGTTTTAAAAAGGTAGCTTTAATATAGGATAAATTTGAATACATAAAACAACTTTTCTTAATTTAATTTAATTGATAAAATAAGCCACTTCTGTAAGCCTTGTTGAACTCTAATTCCTGATCTACTGTAATTACCTGAAACGCGTTTAAAAAAGATTTGGTCAGCAGGAAATACTGGTGAGTTCATTCATTTTTATAAAATGACCCTTAGTTATAAATTACAGCATAAGAGCGATTACAATGGCTTCTATCTTATTTTTATCTGGCGCCGTGTCAGCTGGTGACGATGGTCATACCACTATTGGGTCCCTCCCCAAGTAGTGACGGTTATCACGGTTAGGATTTATTAGCCTAACTGTGAGAAATTAGTAATGTGCACAATACCCCACTAGCCAGTGATTTAAGATAACCACGACTTAATCCCTGTAATTATAACTTTTGAAAATGGAGTATTGTAAAATGCTTTTAATAAAAGAGATTGACTCACATTGCAAATTTATACGGGCAGAGTTTAGCCTACTGATTAGCCTTGTAACCTAATTTAAATAACAATGCACACGAACTAGGTCAGTAACTAATACATCATTTACGATAACTCACGAGATTAAAATCCTCACGACGAATGACAAAGTGCAACACTTAAACATCCATCGGATTCGCAACGAATAACAGAGTGAAATACTTAAACATCCACCGTTTTCACGACGAATGACAAAGTATACCCCGAGTTCGGGTGGCACTCAAACATCCTGTCGGATTCACGACTAATGACAAAGTATAGCCCGAAGTTGGGCAGCACTTAAACATCCTATCGGATAGTTTCAATCGATCGGATCTTGAATCGTAGCAGCGATTGAGTTAATACCCGGTATCGTAGCAGCGCCTCCCTAATGAAAATTATGATTTTGGGCAGTAATTCTTCGTTTTGAGAGAAATTGTCGAACACAGACGAACTGCTCATGTCCAAACTATTTATAGCTGATTTCTGAGGTTGTCGCGGCCCGCGTGAGCCCTAAGACAAACCTTACGCGGCCCTCGAGGAGGTCTAGTTTACGTATAGGCTTAAAACACTTAAAACGGGCAGGGCTTTGGAGTATAATAGGTATAATACTTAAAAGTAGAAAGGAAGAGGGCGCAAGAGAAAAGACTGAGTAATTGCAAAAGCTCAAGCTTTCATCTATATATAGTTGTTTAAAATCCATGGGCATTACGTAAAGGGACACATGTTCAACCACTAAATGTGTAGTAAATGTGCATACTACACGTACACACTATATTTACAATTTCAATTTTTTGTAGTATATGTGTATACTACACGTACACACATCAATATAGATTTCATGCATTATTCAAATTAAAGGTTTGATTTAAATTTTATTATTTATATGTTATAATTAATTCAACTGCTTCACTTATTTGGCGCGTATAACTTTTAAAATATGACGTTTTATAAAACAATAAATACGTCATTAGAATGACAATATTTGTATCTACATTTTGAACCGAGTTTCATTAAAAACGGAGTAGGTCCAAATACAATGTATTTTTATAATTTAATTATTAGACGGTTTCTAGGCCCGTCTAAATACTTCATATTTATAACAGTCAACTTACCTGTAATCTACCTGTCTAATAGTATAAGTTTTTATAGACTTTTATTTTAATAGAAAGGTCACCCATATACATGCCAATTAATTGGTATAACATTCCAACCAACTATATATTAAATAGTTTTTAAAACTATTTGGATCGAATAATTATATTAAAAATAAAACTAGTTACTAGTGGCTACCCTAAAATTCTTATATGGTAAAAATAGGAATGTTACATCCTCCCCACCTTGTTTTAAATCTCGTCCTCGAGATTTGAGCTAAGATATCTCTTTTAGAGTTATGTCACGTCTTAATCAATAAAAACAATATTAAGGTAAATGATACAGAATCAAGACATGTTCATATTTTGTGGATACGAGTTATTCAATAAATAGGACTCAATGGTTTAACTGAATTAGTTTCAAAAGTTGATATTAATTGAATGAGATGAAATAATTTTCAAAGTGACTAGGTTCAAGTTAAAACAGATATATGATTAAATTGACTGTTTATATGTTGTAAATGACTCTTAGAAACAATAGAATATACGGTTAAAAGAAAGCTTACTTTAATTGTTAACTGAGGAAAACTCAGAATTAATAAGCTCAAATGAAATAGAAGCACGACAATGATTGTCAACTATCGAATTATGATATGAGAAAAATCAATGTGTGGACATTTATTGAATAGCAAGGATTCACCGATATATAATAGAGTTTAGTGTATCATTGTCTTAACACATAGTTGTATTAAGACCATTTTCAAGGATGAGTCAAGCGAAAGGTATATATGTATAAATTAGCTCAAGCTACAAGTTTATAACGACGCCACGAGGTGTCGTAGTAATCGAAATAATAATAGCGGTGACTGAATGAGATCACCATGCTTGAAACCAAATGAAAGTTCAACGAAGTAAATCTGAATGTTTGTTTCAAACAATTCTAGTAGGATTTTTTATTGAAATTGAAACAATTGAATAATGTTTTTCGATTGAAGATGATAAAGCAATAATTATCATGAAAGGCTCGATTGATGTTGTAAGAACCATTAAGAGATACACTGAAATATGACATGAATTTGTATATCATTATTTTAACTCATGATTGTGTTAAGATTGCTTGAATATGATAAACCAATAAAGCGGATTCAATATAAATAAATAAATAATTAAATCCGTATATGAGGTGTGCAAACAAAATTGGCGCAAGCTTCAAATTTGTGAAAACGTCACCACAAGGTGATCGTGATAAAAGAAACGATTCAATGAAGTCGAAGACCAAACAAGCATATTATGGTTCAAGAGAATTGAAGTGCTTGTTGGGATTATTTTGAAGATGATGGTTTCAATTCATCATATGGGACTTTGAATTGAATACGTAATGTGAGCAAGTTCAAATAATTGAACTTGGTTTAAATAAAACGAGGTCATGTATCAATAAGAAAGTTCGGACATGGTCACAACAAAACCATGTATACCCTTCAAAAGAAAATCGATTTTTTCAAGAAATTCATTGATTCGATATCAAAGGGTCATCGTTTTGTAAAAACGCGGTTTTAATATGTAAAATCAAGTATAGCGGAATGATATTTGAGTTTTGATAAAACAATAATTTAGAATGAAGCCCTCCAGTGGTCTTCATAAATCAAACGAACTACATGCGCAACAAACAGTGCATGTGTAATGTGTGGATTTACCAAGAAATGAAACAGATCAATATTTGCTACTATGAAAGAAATCCTCATGGTATGATAACTATTAAGGGGGAGTAGCAATGCAAAAGTCTATTCACAGAGGTCAGAATTTTAACAAAAGAAATTTAAAATTTTTATTTGGAAATTTTGTGTGATAACCGTTGTTAAGTGACATTACTAGGGAATGTCGAATAAAATGAAATAGGGGAATTGCAAAGGTATGTGACTTCTTTTGTAGTGCAAATAATTATGACTCTGATTAGATTGTGCACCGATGGTTGTGAAATCTTGTTCCAACATATCTCAGCGAGATTCATGTCGTTTGTAGGATCGCGTGGCAAAGTGCTGCTTTTTGATTAGTAGTTCTTCTACTGACGGAATTCGCATTGGTGTCGTTGTGCCCAATTATATTTTCCAAAGGTCTTGCCTTGAAAGTCGTGTGTGATATACTTCGATGTTTGTGGACGTATAATTTAAGTTTCAAGTGTTTTCTTTGTGCACTAGCACAACTTTACGTGCTTCTTATTTGCGTTAATAGTCTATGGTAACGCATTGGAATTTCTTATACTTTTGATGGCGTCCCAACTTAAAGGGTTTTCCATTGTTTATATTGTCGCATGAGTTACTAGGTAGATGATCAAACGAAATAATGTTTGATATCGGAATTATAGATATATGCAAGAGATTCCTGATAAAGAAATCTAGATTTATTATTGACACATATGCTTGTGCTTTATTCCAAATTGTCAATCCTTATGGTTTTTGGATTTTCTTATAGATATACATATCTATATAATCATATATTTCACATGCTGTAATATACATACCCTTCATAAGGTCAATGTATTTAACAGATTCATATTTCCAAAAACAAGTCAGATATCAGGTCATGATACTATTTAGGGAAATCTTGTCACTTGTTTGACATATTATATACCTTCTTACCCGGTTCTAGCCGGAGAGGTAACCCCGTTATATCCGGACAAGCTGGAGAGTCTGCTACACCATACCCAGTCTTGCCGGAGAAGAAATTTAGATTTTCCCATAAATAGATCTTTCTTAAATCATGATTTGGAAAGTGCATTATGACTTTCAACAAAGACTAAGCAAATTAGTCTTCACATGACAGATCATATTCTATAACAAAGTAGTACTAATAAATAAGAAATAACAGTGGTCAAGTGTTATTGCTTATTTATTATACTTGCAACATTCTAGTTATCATTCTCACGGTATACCAAAACCCATCACACTTTATTTACACAAGTATTTAGCTTATCTCGAAGCTGATACTAAGGCATCTTTTCTTAAGTTCAAGTCGAAATGCTATCATGTGTGCTACCAGTTAATAGCAAATTTCTAACTCTTTTATTTAAGCTTAGGTATTATTATCACAACACCTATTGGCTTAAATTAGTGGCTCTGATACCACCTTCTGTCACGGCCCCCGGCCCCACCCTGGACGGAATCGGGAGCCGCGAGCAGCCAAGTGGTACCGGTGGTTATTTTGAAAGCATTGCAGCGGAAATTTCATCAGGACCGTGAGTTAGGAAAAATATCAGAGTTTAGAAAACACCGGATTTTATTTATTAAATAAATGGGATAAAACCATGTTTTAAAAAGGTAGCTTTAATATAGGATAAATTTGAATACATAAAACAACTTTTCTTAATTTAATTTAATTGATAAAATAAGCCACTTCTGTAAGCCTTGTTGGTGCCGCATCCAACTCTAATTCCTGATCTACTGTAATTACCTGAAACGCGTTTTAAAAAGATTTGGTCAGCAGGAAATACCGGTGAGTTCATTCATTTTTATAAAATGACCCTTAGTTATAAATTACAGCATAAGAGCGATTACAATGCCTTCTATCTTATTTTTATCTGGCGCCGTGTCACCTGGTGACGATGGTCATACCACTATTGGGTCCCTCCCCAAGTAGTGACGGTTATCACGGTTAGGATTTATTAGCCTAACTGTGAGAAATTAGTAATGTGCACAATACCCCACTAGCCAGTGATTTAAGATAACCACGACTTAATCCCTATAATTATAACTTTTGAAAATGGAGTATTGTAAAATGCTTTTAATAAAAGAGAATGACTCACATTGCAAATTTATACGGGCAGAGTTTAGTCTACTGATTAGCCTTGTAACCTAATTTAAATAACAATGCACACAAACTAGGTCAGTAACTAATACAGCATTTACGATAACTCACGAGATTAAAATCCTCACGACGAATGACAAAGTGCAACACTTAAACATCCATCGGATTCGCAACGAATGACAGAGTGAAATACTTAAACATCCACCTTTTTCACGACGAATGACAAAGTATACCCCGAGTTCGGGTGGCACTCAAACATCCTGTCGGATTCACGACTAATGACAAAGTATAGCCCGAAGTTGGGCAGCACTTAAACGTCCTATCGGATAGTTTCAATCGATCGGATCTTGAATCGTAGCAGCGATCGAGTTAATACCCGATATCGTAGCAGCGCCTCCCTAATGAAAATTATGATTTTGGGCAGTAATTCTTTGTTTTGAGAGAAATTGTCGAACATAGACGAACTGCTCATGTCCAAACTATTTATAGCTGATTTCTGAGGTTGTCGCGGCCCGCGTGAGCCCTAAGACAAACCTTACGCGACCCGCGAGGAGGTCTAGTTTACGTATAGGCTTGCTGGGTCACGAGTAGGTGTGCCACGTGGATGACACGTAGCCCCGGATGCTTATCCGGTCAACTCTCAAGTTGACGCGGCCCGCGTGACCTCCTGCCTATTTTTACGCGGCCCGCGAGAAGACCAAACATCTGATTTTCTTGATTTTTGATATGCATTCGGGTTTCAGGTGTCCGGGTTTTTACTTACAGGTTCATCTAGAAAGCCTCCTGGTATAACTCTTGGGTGTAACTCCCGAGCTATTTTTAAATATATATATATATATATAAATATATATATATATATATATATATTTTCACTCGTGTTAATTATAGTACCCCTAAATCAACCTTATCCCTATGTCACGAGACCGAACCCAAACGAACTTAGTTGGGCAGAGCCTTGACATGCGTTATGGGGCTCCAGATTAATTGGAAAGGGTAGCGGTGATCGGGAGTTAAAACACTTAAAACGGGGCAGGGCTTTGGAGTATAATAGGTATAATACTTAAAAGTAGAAAGGAAGAGGGAGCAAGAGAAAAGACTGAGTAATTGTAAAAGCTCAAGCTTTCATCTATATATAGTTGTTTAAAATCCATGGGCATTACGTAAAGGGACACATGTTCAACCACTAAATGTGTAGTAAATGTGCATACTACACGTACACACTATATTTACAATTTCAATTTTTTGTAGTATATGTGTATACTACACGTACACACATCAATATAGATTTCATGCATTATTCAAAATTAAAGGTTTGATTTAAATTTTATTATTTATATGTTATAATTAATTCAACTGCTTCACTTATTTGGCGCGTATAACTTTTAAAATATGACGTTTTATAAAACAATAAATACGTCATTAGAATGACAATATTTGTATCTACATTTTGAACCAAGTTTCATTAAAAACGTAGTAGGTCCAAATACAATGTATTTTTATAATTTAATTATTAGACGGTTGCTAGGCCCGTCTAAATACTTCATATTTATAACAGTCAACTTACCTGTAATCTACCTGTTTAATAATATAAGTTTTTATAGACTTTTATTTTAATAGAAAGGTCACCCATATACAGGCCAATTAATTGGTATAACATTCCAACAAACTATATATTAAATAGTTTTTAAAACTATGTGGGTCGAATAATTATATTAAAAATAAAACTAGTTACTAGTGGCTAAAACAACCCTAAAATTCTTATATGGTAAAAATAGGAATGTTACAGTAAAAGAGTTGAAAGAAATTTGGAAAATTATCTTTCAATCCTTTTAACTTTGAAAATGTTTAGATCTATGCGAAATCGTTGTTTAATCATGTGGAAATCCTTCAGATCTGAGTTGTTCTTGGTGGAATGAGGCCAAAACTTGAAGTTCATAAGAACTGTAATGCCTACGTCCTTAAACTTTTAGCTTTTGTCACTTTTAGCCCCTGTACTATATGACACTTGACACTTTTGATGCTTGAAACTTTATGAGTCTATTATGCTATGTTACCATGATTCTATGATACTTGATACTCGTGAAACTATGATACTTTGGAAACTATGATTCTTGATACTTGATACTTTGGTGCTTTACTCTTGAGGCTCGTAAAACTTGAGACTTGATTGAACGAGGGACTGGGGTCTTGTCACTGGCGGAAACTATGGAAACTATGGAATCTTTTGAATTAATACTATAATCTAGTTATACTATTACCCAATAATACGCAACGCTTAATCTACCTTGCAAAACGAATCAAAGACAGTTAAATGGAACAGATGGGATTGACCGAATGGCAATCCGATCGGATGACCATCCGATCGGATAGCCATCCGATCAGATGACCAACCGATCGGATGGCCACTCGATCAAGCTGCCATCCGATCCGAGTGCACACCGCCTTAACCCTCCTTCCACGCTATAAATAGGCCTGTCACATCATCATTCTCACTGATGTGACAGCCTCACTCGACCAGACGTACGCACTCCTCTTTTCTTCCATTTCTCGGCGATTTCGGTACGTTTTACACTAGATCCTTGTACATCTTTGATCTACTCATCATTCTCCACACGATTCTTCTTTGAAACCTCACTTTTCACCGTGAAATCTCTAGGATTTGAGCTCTTGAAGGTGATGTCATCATGACGGTTTGTACCAAACTGTTGTGTGATGTCATTCTAGTCAAGATCTAGCTCAGATCTATGGAATTTCATGCGTTTTACACTAAATCTTTTCTGAATCTAAACTTTTCAAGCTAAAACTTACGTTTATCTTCATCTTTATTAAACTTTTACTTAAAATGGTGAGATCCGGATCTAAAACGGACTGTAGACTTGATTGTTAGTCTGGAGTCGGCTTGGAAAGGGATAGTTACCGGAAAAGAAAACCGGAGTACGGATTCTGACATAAGCACCATCACAGACAGACGACTGAACGGACTGGGGTGATTCCCATCCGATCAGTTCGGCTACACACTGATGTGTTTACCGTTGTCTCAATGCGTACCATGTCATCGTTGTTTAAACAGAAACTTAGAAACTTTACAAGTTTAGGAACAAGACAAGGAAAACTTGATCGAGTGGCAATCCGATCGGATAGCCATCCGATCGAACAACTATCCGATCAAGCAACACTTGCCCCTTAACTCTAAACACTTTGAAACTTTGAATTCTTGATCGTCGAACGACAACTTGATCGGATAGCCATCCGATCGAACTGTCATCCGATCAGGTGACATGCCTCTTGAAGTATTTCAACACTTAGAAACTTTTCAGAAACTTGAATCAAATGACCATTCAATCGAATGGCCATCCAATCGGATGACCATCTGATCGGATGGCAATCCGTTTTTCACTCACAACCGTCACATCAATCGAATGGCAATCCGATCGGATAGCCATCCGATCGAACTGCCATCCGATCCAGTGACAGATCCGACACTTTGCGCAATCTCATTATTCTTCCCGACTCTAATCTATTGTAATCTAATCAGGCTAACTCTAAAGAGCTCCCTTTGATCCAATAACAGTTAACCTGTTAAGCAATCACTGTGAGTATACTCGATCCCTTTTTATTTTAAACTTTGGAATGTAACATGTATTCTATTAAACTATGATACTTGAGACTTTGAAAACTAAACTCTATCCTATGTGTATGTGAAACTTGTGATTCTTGTATTCTATTTGTGCTATGTGAACGTTTAATCCAGGGTGTGTAGTTCCGCCTTAACAATAGTAGCGCTATAGGAGATGAACCTCCCCATTATTCTCGGGGGTATTGTTAGGAGGATTCTAGTTTTCCTTGAGACTTGGGAAAACAACAAAGAATCGGGATACTTGGGCTATCACTTGTTGGACTGCGAACACTAGCATGGCTGAAACTATTTTGTTACATTTACACGATGGATATGAGTTGTTTTAAACTACTATGCTATTACTAAAACTTGTATACTCGCCGGTACATTTTGTACTGACTCTATTTTAATACATGTTGCAGGCTGATAGGATGTTGAATCATGGAAATCAAGCTAGGGCTGATGCTTAGAAACCCACCTAGTTAAAATCTAGACTTTGAACAATGATTGATGGTTGTATTTTGAATCTTTTGTTGGTAATTCCGTTTTAGACAAATTTATGCATGAATCTTGATTAATCTATATTGAAACTTTTATTGTTATGGAATCTCATGAGGAATCTGAACGCTTAGTGCTCGCACCACGATGTTTCCGCCATCGGTTGGGGTATGACAGATTGGTATCAGAGCCATAACTATAAGGAATTGGGATAAGTAGGAATACTTGCCCTAGTCTATAGTTCTAGGAATCTTGATTCTTATCTGTTGTTTAAGACTTATGCATACTACCGTATCTGCTTCCTAGCAGCACACTTTCCTGCTAAGTTTACAATGCCTTTCCTAAGGCTGATACAGTATACACTTGATACTTTGAAAACACTGTTAATCGGTGTTTGTAATTTGCACGAGATTTACCCTCAAGTCAGGAGTGACATCCGAACCTTGATGGAAAACCTCCATATTATTCTAGTAGGTCTTGTCTGCGGATAAGTACCAACGCTATTATGGTACGATGTTGTCAAGTTAGTGGTGAAACTCAGACCTTGATAACTAGTTCCACTCCTTGATGATTTGATATCTCGCCAAAGCCTCAAAACTTCCATTCAATTAGGAACGTGAAATGACCAAAGGACGAATATCGTAGGCCTAACATCGATGACATATTTGTCTAAGTAAGTCAAGAGGCGTTGCCTCAATTCGAAAGGGGTTCGAATCACTTTGGTTAGTCACCGTTCCTCTACCCGGAACACTCTATGTTTTATGAGCCCATATTTTATGTTATCTCGATTTTACTTGTGGTTTCAAAACTTGATTCTTTATTCTTTGTTTATTTTGAGGCTTTTACACGATACGCACGTTGTCCGCAATCTAAAACGTTAATCTTAATCTCAGAATCAAACTAAATTTATGAAGCTTTATTCTATCATATTAAACTATGTGGGAACCTTGGTCGACTATGATACTATGTGAATCTACCCGATGAATCTATGTGATACTGTGGTTGCAAGACACTAAATGTAACATGGCATGAAATACGAGGGAAAAGTGACGTGTCTGAAACATGGTGGATACGCCGCTGGTACTTCCTATATATATAAGTGTTTCCGACATGTTGCCAACTTTCGTACTAAGTGCCATGCGAAACTCAGTGTTTTGCAGACCGACGATGGGGTGGTTGAAATCTAAGCTATGGGAACTACTTGTGTAATCTATGAGTACCCTAGCATAATCTATATATGTGTTGTTTTGAGAAACAAAATGCGAGACGTAGCCTAGTGCCAAAGACGAGGAGAATGTGGCATGTCTGAAACATGGTGGATACGCCGCGGGTACTTCCTATATATAAGTGTTTCTGGCATGTTACCAAATCTTCGTACCATGCGCTAAGTGAAGCTCGTAGTTTTGTAGGCTCGGGTTGAAGTTGTGGAATCTATTTGGTTAATCTATGTTAAATCTACTTGGTTAATCTATGTTTAATCTATTTGGTTAATCTATGCTGAAGTGGTGAAATCTAATGTTATGGTTAACGAAGCATGACACCGATGATGAGACGGACGTGGCATGATTGAAGCATGGCGGATAAGCCGCTGGTACCTCCTATATATAAGTGCTTCTATCATGTTGCTGAACTTTCGTAGCACGTGCCATGCGGGATTTCGTTGGTTGTGGATGGTTAACACTAATCTATGTGAATCTATGAGAATCTATTGTATCTATTAGAATCTATGTGAATCTATCGAAATCTATTGAATCTATCGAAATCTATTGAATCTATGGGAATCTATTGAATCTATGGGAATCTATTGAATCTATTGGAATCTATTTGAATCTACGTGAATCTATGATTGATGATGATGATGATGAGTGTGTTTTGCGACACGTAACATGACACCGAGTACGAGGCAGAAGCGATGTACCCGAAGCGTGGTGGATACGCCGCTGGTACTACCTATATATAAGCGTTTCTGACATGTTGCCAAAATTCATACAATATGCCATGCGAAGGTCGTGGGTTGTGGTGTTGAGTCTATTGGAAATCTATGTGAAACTTGAATCTTTAATCTATGTGAATCTTGCTGAATCTTGAGTCTTAACCTATCGTGTGAATCTATACTATGAGACTTTGGACTTATACGATCCTCTTATTGGATCTTTAGATGTCTTCTCGTAAGCTATCCGACACTCTCAAGAGATCCAAGGAAAAGTCTCAGAAAAAGATGATGTCCTTCATGGCCGACCAGATTGCTCGAGTCGTGCCAAATATCGTCTCTGAGATCCAAGGATCAAACACTCCTCCATCGTCTGTAGACTCAAAGGCCGAGAAGCTAAAACCTACAAAGTTCAGCTACAAACATTTCATTTCTTGCAACCCTAAGCCTTTCACGGGCAGTGATGGGGTGACTGCTATGCTCGAGTGGTTCGATGGCATCGAAGTTACCTTCATTAACAGCGAGTGCCCAGATCATCTAAAGACTAGGAGTGCGACTGGAATGTTTCAAGGCAGAGCGTTGGAGTGGTGGTCAAATGAGAGAAACATCCGTTCAAATGAAGAAGCCTATGCTCTTCCATGGGCTGAGGTGCGAGAACTTATGATGCTCGAGTTCTGCCCTCCCCATGAACAATTGAAGCTTGAAGAAGAGTTTTGGCACTTGAAGCAGATTGGTGATGATAATCTGGCTTATACTACCCGTTTCAAGCAGCTCAGCTTGATCGTTCCTCACTTGGTTTCAACTCCTAAGCGAATGATAACCAAGTACATCAATGGTCTACCTCCTGCTATGCGTGATTCTATTGAAGCAACTCAACTCGAAACTATTGAGGAAGTCTACCGTCTTGTAGCTAGTCTCAACAACAACCGCATCCGTGATAAGCAGTTTGCTAACTCTGCTCCCTCCAAGTCTGCGCATCAAGTTACCCAGCAGCCAAGTAACAGCAAGGACAAGAGGTAAAAGTCTCAGGGTTTAGGATGCAATGCTATTGTTCCTGCTGCAAGCCCTGCTGCTAAACCTGCACCTGCTGCTGCTGCTCCAATCACTGCTGCTCCTGAAGTCAAGAAGCAGTACTCTGGGTCTTACCCCAAATGTACAACTTGCAGCTTTCATCATCCTGCTAATTCTGCATGTCGTTTGTGCATCAATTGCAATCGCTATGGTCACACGACTCCCTATTGTCTTCAGGCTAATCCTACTCAACCAGCTCAGCAAACCCAGCTCAGGCCGCCCTACCAGCTCTCCCAGCTCCTTAGCAGAACCCGAGGCCAGTCAATGCCGTTCGTGCATGCTACAAATGTGGAGATACTACTCATCTTCGTAACCAGTGTCCTCAGCTAAACCAGGACCAGCAGCCAGCCGCTCGGGGACGAGCGTTCAATCTCAATGCTAACCAGGCTCGTAATGGCAATGATGTCGTTAATGGTACGTTTCTTGTGAATAACCTTTACGCTTCGATTCTGTTTGATACTGGTGCTGATGTGCGTGCGGTGTGATATATTTTTATGTATATTTTTAGCCCTTTTTAACACATTAGTCAAGTTTTAAATTTATAAAACACGATATTTGCTAACACCAAACACACATATGGGCAAGTGCACCCATCGTGAGCGTAGTATAGTGTTGGTAAGATACCGAGGTCGTCCAAGGACACAAGAGCTTTTAATACCGGTTTATCC
This sequence comes from Helianthus tuberosus, assembly GCA_030545235.1. Classification (NCBI taxonomy): domain Eukaryota; kingdom Viridiplantae; phylum Streptophyta; class Magnoliopsida; order Asterales; family Asteraceae; genus Helianthus; species Helianthus tuberosus. The sequence continues at coordinate 91,738,537 of CM060429.1, read as the reverse complement.
TCAACGTCTAATCAAATCAAAAGTTTAGAAAAAGGTTTTAAACTGGAAAATAAAAACTAAAAATGCTGAAAAAAAAAACAGATAGACAAGATGAATCACTTGGATCAGACTCGCCTTTAGTGTAACCTTTCATTATTTCCGCACTTTTTCACTTTTTAAGAGATTATCTTAGTTATAGTAGTAGGCCCCTCTTTTGAAGGTGGCGTTACCCTCAACCCAGTAGTTTGAGTCAACAAGGATACAATCCTAAAGGGTTGGATTATTGAAAGATAATTAATAAAGTTATTAATGCGTAATGTGGTAGGCCCCTCTTTTGAAGGTGACGTTACCCTCGGCTAAGTAGTTTGAGTCAGCAGGGATACAATCCTAAGTAGCGGGTTAATATATTAATAGTAGTTTACATATGAGGGGATCAAGAAATTCGAACCCCCGCCATCCAATACAAGTGGGTATTGAAGGAGGTCCTACTAAGCTTGACCCAGGTCCTACAGGATCTATACACTGAACAAGGCAAGACTCTTACCAAACCATTCCCTTAACCCCCGACCAGGTAGCCAACATATCTCCATATAGACCGTGGAGATATGAATGGCGTAAATCTTTTATTTTATATAGACAGTAAAATAACGCCAAGACACCACGGACAAATGATAAGGAAGATTCACCTTCAACATAAGAAACTAGTTATTAAAGTCATTAATACAAAACCAAATAAAAAGTGTGAAAAGATTAAAAATAAAAAGTATTACACTAAATGCTTGTCTTCACCAAGTGATGTAAGAGACTTTGGCAAACATGGCCTTTGATTGTCAAGAACTCTTATTATCAATCTTGGATCCCGAGACTACTACACACACTCTATGATGGATGATGGATGATGGTGGTGGGTGTGGGTTGTGATGGTGGTGGTGGGTGGGTGAAGTGTGAGAGAGGTGGTTTGCCAAGGGATGATTTGCAAGTAAGCCAAGCACCCCTAATTATAGCCTGCACAGAAGCCCGGACACGGCCCCGTGTCCATTCCTCTTCTCTTTCTTCATTAATTGCAGTTTGTCTGCATTAGTTGACCATGCCCCCGTGTCCGCTGGGCACGGCCCCGTGTGCAGAAGCGTATCTGTACTATCAAGATTTGCTTGTATTCTGTGAATCTTTGCGTTGACCACGGCCCCGTGTCCGGTGGACACGCCCCCGTGTTGGGTGATATAAGCTTCTACAACTTTGTCTTTTCTGCAGACACTTGGGCACGCCCCCGTGCTCATTGAGCACAGGGCGTGTTCAGCCTTCTATTCTCTTGTTTTTGCTTGGGAGGATGCTGTCGAGGGGTCGGGCATGCCACGTTTATCCCTTTTCTTGTATTTATGTTAGATTTAGCTGCCTTTTTGCTTCTTTTGTTCATTTGAACTCATTTAATCCTGAAAATACAAAAGGAAGACAAAAACATACTTTTTCCAACATTAGTACTAAAAAAAGGGTTAGTTTTATGCCACAATTGATGTAATTTATATGTTGCATTTTACACACATCAGTGCCGATAGAAGCTTTGTGTCCGTGGAATTTGAATCTTTGTTAAATTGTGCACGCTCTGAGTTACCTAAGTCGTTTTCGGTGGAGATTGCCGATGGAAAATCGATTCTTGTTGATTCTATTCTCTGTGGTTGTTCCTTGACTCTTAACGGCCACATGTTTACTATTGATCTAATACCCATGCAATTGGGTAGTTTTGATGTCATTATCGGTATGGATTGGTTGCGTAAGAACCATGCCGAGATTGCCTGTCACGAGAAGTTTGTTCGTCTACCTCTTCCGTCCGATGATATTTTGCATGTCTATGGAGACCGACCTTCGTAAGGACTAAGGCTGATGTCATGCACTCAAGCGAATAGATGCTTACGCAAACAGAACTTTGCCTTCTTGGCCCACGTGGTGGAACAAAAGGGCAAAGGGAAGAACATAAGCGATGTTCCAGTAGTGTACGATTTCCCTGATGTCTTTCCTGAGGATCTACCTGGTCTTCCTCCTCCTAGATCCGTTGACTTTCGTATCGATCTCATACCTGGTGCGACTCCTGTCGCCAAGGCTCCTTATCGTCTTGCACCTTCCGAGATGCAAGAGTTATCCAGCCAACTACAAGAATTGCTCGACAAGGGATTCATTCGCCCAAGTACCTCTCCTTGGGGTGCTCCCGTACTATTCGTCAAGAAGAAAGATGGTTCGTTCCGTATGTGTATCGACTACCGTGAACTTAATAAGCTTACCGTTAAGAATCGTTACCCTCTACCTCGTATTGATGATCTATTTGACCAACTACAAGGCGCTTCCTGTTTCTCGAAAATCGATCTTCGTTCTGGTTATCACCAGCTTAATGTACTCGAGGATGATGTACCCAAAACCGCATTTCGCACTCGTTATGGACACTACGAGTTCGTGGTCATGCCTTTTGGATTGACCAATGCACCCGCTGTGTTCATGGACCTCATGAATCGTGTTTGTAAACCCTATTTGGATCGTTTTGTGATAGTCTTTATTAATGATATTCTCATTTATTCTAAGTCTAAGGCTGACCATGCTCGTCATTTACGTCTTATGCTTGAACTCTTACATGGTGAACATCTGTATGCTAAATTTTCTAAGTGTGAGTTTTGGATTGATGAAGTGCAATTTCTTGGTCATTTCGTTAGTCAGCAAGGTATTCATGTCGATCCGTCTAAAATCGAAGCAGTGAAGAATTGGAGTACGCCTAAGTCTGCATCTGAGATTCGATCATTTCTAGGATTGGCGGGTTATTACCGTCGATTCATCTCGGACTTTTCTAAGATCGCTGTCCCTCTCACCTCATTGACCCAAAAAGAGAGACCTTTTGCTTGGGGTCCCGAGCAAGAGGAATCTTTTCAGACACTCAAGACCCTTTTGTGTAACGCTCTTGTCCTAACTCTACCCAATGGGAATGACGATTTCGTGGTATATTGTGATGCCTCGAACCGTGGATTGGGCTGTGTGCTCATGCAGCGGGACAAGGTTATTGCTTATGCCTCTCGTCAACTCAAGGTACATGAGAAAAACTACACTACTCACGATCTGGAGCTTGGTGCAGTTGTATTTGCGTTAAAGATCTTGCAACACTACTTGTATGGTATAAAGTGTGTGGTTTTCACCGACCATAAGAGCCTTCAACATATCTTTGACCCAAAGGAACTGAACATGCGACAGAGACATTGGGTAGAACTGCTTAACGACTATGACTACGAAATTCGCTATCATCCTATCAAGGCGAATGTAGTGGCCGACGCTCTTAGTCGTAAAACTCATTTTAAGGCTATTCGTATTTCTAGTGATCTGCATGCATGTATTCGTGAAGCTCAGTATTCGTCAGCTAATGAAGGAAGTCTAACTGTGGAAGTTCTTGGTGCTAACGTGAATTAACTCAAAACTAAATCTAATGGTCTTCAGTACTATCTCAATCGCATCTGGGTGCCAGATCGCGATAATCTCCGTGAGCTCATTATGACTGAGGCTCACAAATCTAGTTACTCTATTCATCCAGGTGCTGATAAGATGTACCATGACTTGCGTATGACTTATTGGTGGCCCGACATGAAGAAGGACATTGCTGTATATGTTTCTAAATGCCTTACTTACTCAAAGGTAAAGGCTGAACATCAGCGTCCTTTTGGACTCTTAGAACAACCTGAAATCCCAGTTTGGAAATGGGATAGCGTTGCTATGGACTTTATTACTAAACTGCCACGTACACCTAATGGTCACGATAGTATCTGGGTGATTGTTGATTGTTTGACCAAATCAGCCCACTTTCTTCCTATTAGGTTATAAAGTGGAGAAGCTTGCTCGACTCTATACTGATGAGATTATATGCCATCATGGCATACCTCTCGACATAATCTCGGACCGTGATGGTCGTTTTACTTCTCGTATTTGGAAAACTTTTCAATCCGCTATGGGATCTCATTTGAATCTTAGCACGGCCTTTCATCCTCAAACGGATGGACAGACCGAGCGTACCATTCAGACCCTAGAGGATATGCTCCGTTCCTGTGTCATCGACTTTGGTGGTAACTGGGATGTACATTTACCATTGATTGAGTTCTCTTACAACAACAGCTATCATTCCAGTATTCAGATGGCTCCTTTCGAAGCTTTGTATGGCCGCAAGTGCCGATCTCCTCTCAGCTGGCATGAGATTGGTGACAAGCAGTTTACTGGCCCTGAAATCATTCAAGAGACAACGGATAAGATTCTTCAGATCCGTGATAACTTGATCAAGGCTAGGAGCAGACAAAAGAGCTATGCTGATAATAGGCGTAAGCCTCTGGAATTTGATGTTGGTGACCGAGTTCTTCTCAAGGTATCTCCCTGGAAGGGAGTAATTCGTTTTGGTAAGAAGGGAAAGCTTGCTCCTCGCTACGTGGGTCCTACGTATAGACTCAACCTGCCACAGGAACTAAACAATGTGCATCCAGTGTTCCACGTATCCAACCTACGTAAATGCCTAGCCGACGAGGAACTGCAGGTTCCCCTTGAAGACTTGCAAATAAACGAAGCTGTACAGTTTGTGGAGAAACCGGTCAAAATTATGGATCAGGGTGTCAAGCGACTGAGGCGCAGCAAAATTCCCATCGTCAAGATTCGTTGGGAAGGAAAGCGTGGTGCCGAATTCACTTGGGAAATGAAAAGTGAGATGAAGACCAAGTATTCGCAGCTCTTCGAGCAGTCCTCTTCCTAGATTTCGGGGACGAAATCTCCTAAAGGAGGGGAGACTGTAACGCCTGCGTCCTTAGACTTTTAGCTTTTGTCACTTTAAGCCCCTGTACTATATGAAACTTGACACTTTTGATGCGTGAAACTTTATGAGTCTATTATGCTATGATACTATGATTCTATGATACTTGATACTCGTGAAACTATGATACTTTGGAAACTATGATTCTTCATACTTGATACTTTGGTGCTTGACTCTTGAGGCTCGTAAAACTTGAGACTTGGTTGAACGAGGGACTGGGGTCTTGTCACTGGCGGAAACTATGGAAACTATGGAATCTTTTGTGTTAATACTATAATCTAGTTATACTATTATCTAATAATACGCAACGCTAATCTACCTCGCAAAACGAATCAAAGACGGTTAAACGGAACAGATGGGATTGACCGAATGGCAATCCGATCGGATGACCATCCGATCGGATGGCCACTCGATCGAGCTGCCATCTGATCCGAGTGCACACCGCCTTAACCCTCCTTCCACACTATAAATAGGCCTGTCACATCATGATTCTCACTGATGTGACAGCCTCACTCGACCAGACGCACACACTCCTATTTTCTTCCATTTCTCGGTGATTTCGATACGTTTTACACTAGATCCTTGTACATCTTTGATCTACTCATCATTCTCCACACGATTCTTCTTTGAAGCCTCACTTTTCACCGTGAAATCTCTAGGATTTGAGCTCCTGAAGGTGATGTCATCATGACGGTTTGTACCAAACTGTTGTGTGATGTCATTCTATTCAAGATCTAGCTCAGATCTAAGGAATTTCATGCGTTTTACACTAAATCTATTCTAAATCTAAACTTTTCAAGCTAAAACTTAAGTTTATCTTCATCTTTCTTAAACTTTTACTTAAAATAGTGAGATCCGGATCTAAAACGGACTGTAGACTTGATTGTTAGTCTGGAGTCGGCTTGGAAAGGGATTGTTACCGGAGAAGAAAACCGGAGTACGGATTCTGACATAAGCACCATCATGGACAGACGACCGAACGGACTGGGGTGATTCCCATCCGATCAGATCGGCTTCACACTGATGTGTTTACCGTTGTCTCAATGTGTACCATGTCGTCGTTGTTTAAAAAGAAACTTAGAAACTTTACAAGTTTAGGAACAAGACAAGGACAACTTGATCGAGTGGCAATCCGATCGGATAGCCATCCGATCGAACAGCCATTCGATCAAGCGACACTTGCCCCTTAACTCTAAACACTTTGAAATTTTGAATTATTGATCGTCGAACAACAACTCGATCGGATAGCCATCTGATCAAAATGCCATCCGATCAGGTGACATGCCTCTTAAAGTATTTCAACACTTAGAAACTTTTCAGAAACTTGAATCGAACGACCATTCAATCGAATGGCCATCCGATCAGATGGCAATCCGTCTTTCACTCACAACCGTCACATCAATCGAATGGCAATCCGATCGGATAGCCATCCAATCGAACTGCCATTCGATCCAGTGACAGATCTGACACTTTGCGAAATCTCGTTATTCTGCCCGACTCTTATCTATTGTAATCTAATCAGGCTAACTCTAAAGAGCTCCCTTTTATCCAATAATAGTTAACCTGTTAAGCAATCACTGTGAGTATACTCGATCCCTTTTTATTTTAAACTTTGGAATGTAACATGTATTCTATTAAACTATGATACTTGAGACTTTGAAAACTAAACTCTATCCTATGTGTATGTGAAACTTGTGATTCTTGTATTCTATTTGTGCTATGTGAACGTTTAATCCAGGGTGTGTAGTTCCGCCTTAACAATAGTAGCACTATAGGAGATGCACATCCCCATTATTCTCGGGGGTATTGTTAGGAGGATTCTAGTTTTCCTTGAGAATTGGGAAAACAACAAACCATCGGGATACTTGGGCTATCACTTGTTGGACTGCGAACACTAGCATGGCTGAAACTATTTTGTTACATTTACACGATGGATATGGGTTGTTTTAAACTACTATGCTATTACTCAAACTTGTATACTCGCCGGTACATTTTGTACTGACTCTATTTTAATACATGTTGCAGGCTGATAGGATGCTGAATCATGGAAATCAAGCTAGGGCTAATGCTTAGAAACCCACCTAGTTAAAATCTAGACATTGAACAATGATTGATGGTTGTATTTTGAATCTTTTGTCAGTAATGTCGTTTTAGACAAATTTATGCATGAATCTTGATTAATCTATATTGAAACTTTTATTGTTATGGAATCTCATGAGCAATCTGAACGCTTAGTGCTCGCACCCTGATGTTTCCGCCATCGGTTGGGGTGTGACAAGAACCCCAGGATGACATCACCCTAGAACACCTCAAATCCGCTGATTTCACGGTTAAAAATTAAGATTCAAAGGTGAAAAAGATGAAGAAGTGCGTACAGATCGTAGAAGTACAGGATTTAAGTTGAAAACTTACAAGAATCATGAGAAATCAAGCGAAAGAAGGTCTTGAGTGCTGCTGGTCGAATGACAGAGCTGTCACATCACAAATGATGTGACAGGTGGGTATTTATAGGTTGCCAAAAAGGGAAAGGAGGGTGAGTGTCGGATAGGCCACCGATCGGATGGCGCTTCGATCGGATGGCAATCCGATCGGATGGCCATTCGATCATTGGCCATTCGACCGCGGTGATCCGACGAGTTGAGTTTCGGCGTTTCATTTCGCGTGTTGTGCGTTTCGATGCATTTGAACTAGTTTCGTTTAAATGATGCGATAGATTAATAATAACCACACAATACTATATCTAACATACAATCATCATAAATGACTTGCGTTTAGCATTTGCGATTATACTACGGTTGCGATAGAGTTGCGATTGCGTTTCGATTAATCACCACAAACATAAACATAAATAAACATGCACAAGTAACACATAAGTAGCACACACACGTAAAACAATATCCAGAACGCATGATCCGTGTTACGAATCCGATTGCGATGAGCGATATGCTATTAAAGCGATAAAGCGATAAAACATGCGATTAACATCGATTAAACCTCGATTATTCGAAGATACTCCACATAATACAACTAAAGCGATAAAATAAAAGATTCGATTACAAGTCAAGAAATTCAATTCAGTAGTTAAGCAAGAAGTGACAGATCACAATTAGCAATCTTTTCTTCCTTTAACTTAATCTTGACTTTGACTTTGACTTTCGTAACACGGGGTGTTACAGCCTCCCCTACTTAAGGGAATTTCTCCCGAAATTAGGCTTTGGCCGTAACAAACAACTGCGGGTACTTCGCCTTCATGTCACTTTCGAGTTCCCAGGTGAACTGCGCCACGTTTGCCTTCCCAGCGAACCTTCACAATGGGAATGCGTGAGCGCCTGAGCTTCTTGGTTTCTCGGTCCATGATCTCGACAGGCTTCTCCACGAAGTGTAATGTTTTGTCCACTTGCAGATCCTCAAGAGGAACTTGTAAATCCTGCTTGGTCAGACACTTTCTGAGGTTCGAAACATGGAAAGTCGGGTGGACGTTGCTAAGTTCCTCCAGTATTTTGAGTCTGTAGGCCACTTTACTGATCCTTTCCAGAATCTTAAAGGGTACAACATATCGAGGCGCGAGCTTTCCCTTCTTGCCAAATCTGACCACACCCTTCCAAGGTGATACCTTTAGGAGTACGTGATCGCCAATGTCAAATTCAAGGGGCTTGCGGCGTCTATCGGCGTAACTTTTCTGACGACTCCGAGCTTTCAGCAGATTGTCTCGAATTTGGAGGATTTTGTCAGTCGTTTCTTGCAACAGCTCAGTACCAGTTATTTGTGAGTCTCCAATCTCGTGCCATACAATAGGCGATCAACATCTTCTTCCATATAATGCCTCAAACGGTGCCATTTGAATGCTAAACTGATAACTGTTATTGTACGAGAATTTGACTAAAGGTAAGTATGCGACCTAATTACCACCGAAATTTATGACACACGAACGGAGCATGTCTTCAAGGGTACGAATCGTTCTTTCAGTCTGACCGTCAGTTTGGGGATGGAAAGCGGTACTTAGGTTAAGCGTAGTACTGAGAGCAGATTGAAACGTTTCCCAAATACGCGAGGTAAACCGACCATCACGGTCAGAGATGATTTCGCGAGGCGTCCCATGTTGATAAATGATCTCATCGGTGTAGATTCGGGCTAATTTTTCTACCTTATAGTCTTCTCGTATCGGCAGAAAATGAGCGGATTTAGTCAAACGGTCAACGACAACCCAGATGCTATCGTGACTTGATGGCGTGCGCAGAAGTTTCATTATGAAGTCCATAGCTATACTCTCCCATTTCCACATAGGGATCTTGGGTTGGACGAGTAAGCCAGAGGGCCTTTAGTGCTTGGCCTTGACTTTCGAGCAAGTCAGGCACTTTGAAACATAGAGAGCGATATCCTTCTTCATGCCCGCCCACCAGTACTTATAGCGAAGGTCCTGGTACATCTTATCGGCACCGGGATGAATACAATATCGAGACCTGTGGGCTTCGTCCATCAGAATTTGTCGCAGGTCGATGCGCTTGGGAATCCAAATTCGGTCTAGATAGTGGAATATCCCATTCGACTTATTCACTAGTTAGGCGCCATCGTTAAGAATCCCTTCCTTCTTCAAAGTGCGTTCGGTAAAACAGGCATGCTACGCGTCGCGAATAAGAGTTTCGAGATGGTGTTGGGCGTGAACATTACGAATGCTATGCAAATAGCTTCGTCTGCTGAGGGCATCGGCAATGACATTTGCTTTGCCAGGATGATAACGAATCTCACAGTCGTAATCGTTGAGAATTTCTACCCATCGGCGTTGGCGCATATTCAGTTCTTTTTAGCTAAGGATGTGTTGCAGGCTCTTATGATCTGTGAAGATCGTACACTTGGTACCGTAAAGGTAGTGTCGCCAGATCTTCAATGCAAAAACAACTGTGCCTAGCTCGAGGTCGTGGGTTTTGTAGTTCTTCTCGTGGATCTTGAGCTGACGAGATGCGTAAGCGATAACCTTGTCCCGTTGCATGAGAACACAACCAAGACCAAGGTTCGAGGCATCGCAATAGACAACGAAGTCATTGTTTCCATTGGGTAAAGCGAGAACGGGTTGCAGAGCATATGCTTGAGAGTTCGAAAGACAGTCTCTTGTTCAGTTCCCCAAACAAAAGGCTTGTCTTTATGCGTGAGAGAAGTAAGCGACACGACGATTTTAGAGAATCCTTCGATGAATCAGTGATAATAGCCTGCTAGTCCGAGAAAACAACGGACTTTAGACGGGTTCTTGGGTGTAACCCAACTCTTAACAGCTTCGATCTTCGCGGGGTCGACGTAAATACCTTGACTATTGACAATGTGACCAAGGAATTGAACCTCCTCTAGCCAGAATTCACTCTTGGAGAACTTGGCATAGAGTCGATTCCCCTGGAGTAGTTTGAGAACCAAACGTAGAAGTTGCGCTTGTTCGGTTTTCAACTTGGAATAGATTAGGATATCATCGATGAACACGATGACGAAGTGGTCGAGAAAGGGTTTAAACACACGATTCATCAGATCCATAAAAACCGCGGGTGCGTTGGTTAAACCAAAAGGCATAACAACGAACTCATAGTGGCCGTATCGAGTGCGAAAAGCGGTTTTCGGTATATCCTCCTCTTGAATACGTAACTAGTGATTGCCTGAGTGTAGATCGATCTTCGAAAAAACACGTAGCGCCTTGCAACTGATCAAACAAATTGTCGATTCGAGGCATGGGATAGCGATTCTTGATAGTCAGCTTATTCAATTCCCTGTAGTCGATGCACATCCGGAACGACCCATCCTTGTTTTTGACGAAAAGGACTGGTGCGCCCCAAGGAGAGGTGCTAGGGCGAATAAAGCCTTTGTCAAGCAACTCCTGGAATTGACTCGAGAGTTCGCGCATTTCAGATGGAGCGAGTCGATAAGGAGCTCTTGCGACAGGATTGGCTCCAGGAATGAGGTCGATACGAAAGTCGATATCACGACTCGGAGGTAAACTAGGAAGATCGTCAGGAAATACAAGAGGAAAATTACGAACTACAGGCACCTTGTCTATCTCCTTAACTTCCTTTTTCTCCGCTACTACAATGTGCGCCAAGAAAGCTTGGTATTCCTTGCGGAGATACTTGCTAGCCTGGACACACGACATGAGTTGGAGTTTCTTCGATGCGACTTCACCGTAAACACACAATTGATCACCATTAGCGAGCGAGAAGCGAATCATCTTATCGAAACAAATAACTTCAGCACGATTCTCACGAAGAAAATCCATGCCTACTATGACGTCAAAACGTGATTGTTGAGTTCGAGAGTACAATCACGAAGAACATAATTGACAGCGATGGTTCTTCCGGTGGCAACTTCAACATCGAACGTCGAGGGGAGATGGGCGCGCTTACGATTAAGGAGCTTTTCGAATTCAAACGATACAAAACAGTTATCGGCTCCAGTATCAAATAAACACGAAGCATATATACCATTCACAAGGAACGTACCATTAACCACATTGTTGTCGGCTTGAGCTTGGCGTGCGTTGATGTTGAAGGCACGACCACGGGCTGCTGGCTGCTGTTGCTGCTGCTGCGGCTGTTGTTGAGGCTGCTGTTGTTGTGGCTCTTGCTTCACCACTCGATTCGGGCACATGTTTGCGAAGTGGTTGGGATCACCACACGTAAAGCAAGCTCTAGCATGGATCGCGGGTGCAAGAGCCGCTTGTTGGCCTTGAGGAGCAGGAAGGAGAGATTGTTGAGCAGGAGCTTGACCTTGAGCTGGAGCTGGAGCTTGACGTGGAGCTTTACGGCAGTTGGCGGTGAAATGGCCATACATATTGAAATGCACACAGTATCTGCAAGCGATTCCCACTGGATGGTGATAAGTACAAGTAGGGCAAGCCGGGTGAGGACCAGTGTATGCACACTTGGCCGGCGGTGCATGGGTAACCGGTGGCACTACTTGGCGGTGTTGGGGCTGCGGTTGAGCGGGTACAACTTGAAGAGGAGCGGCAGCGGTGACAGCGCAATTTTTTCTACTGTTGTTGTTGTTCTTCCTCTTGCGACGGGAGGACTTTGAAGAATGCGAAGTGGCGGTGGTTTCAGCATTTGGAGCAGCGGTGACTTAGTGCAGATTCTTGGAGGCTTTATCCCAGTAACCAGCCTTGACTCGCTTGTCGTTTATCTCAGCAGCGAGTAAGAAAGTTTCCTCAATTGTTGTCGTTTTCGCAGCTTGAACGAAATCAGTCACGCAATCCGGAAGAGCACGGATATACTTTTTGATGGTGATTTCGGGCGTAGAGACTTGGCCTGGATAGATTATGCTTAGCTGCTTGAAGCGAGCGGTCAAACCAGCGTTGTCGCCATCCTTTTGTTTGATATGCCAGAACTCATCCTCCAACTTTTGAAGCTCGTGGGGAGGGCATAACTCTTTCATCATCAAGTCCTTCAACTCATCCCACGTTAGCCCGTAAGTTGCATCATTTCCACGTTTGTTTCTCTCGGCCGTCCACCAATCTAGAGCGTGGGATTGGAAGACGCCAGTGGCGTTAATAGTGCGGAGATTATCAGGACAGTTGCTCTGACGAAGGGTGACTTCGATAGAATCAAACCATTGAAACATGGCCGTAGGCCCATCTTCGCAGGTAAATTCTTTTGGACCGCAGGCTTTGAACTGCTTGAAGCTAAAGGCAGACTTTGGTGAATTAGTCCTGGACTCTTCAGAGGACTTGCTACCATTTTCATTCAGCTCAATAACGATTTGCGGGATAACTTTCACTATCTGCTTAGCGACCAAAGAGGCGATGCACTTATCTTCATGATTGCGGCGAGCAGATCGGGAATGAAATGATCCAAATGACGACATTGTCTGCAACAGACATCGTCATAGGACTCAGACACAAATTTCGAATAACCCTAATGTAGACTCTCGCTCTGCTCTAACTACTTCATATAAAGCTCAGGAACACGAATAAAACACGTAACCACATAACACATAGGCACGTAATCACAGAAACACGTAGGCACGTAGAGTACAGAAACACGTAAATCACAGAAAGCACACTATATTTTGCATGTATTCACCAACATTTGTCGTACAGATTCACCTATCATTCAAAGTCCGCGAGTTCGAGTACACGGAGAGTAACATAGTGAATAGTATAGCATAAGCGAGTAACATAGCATGCGATCATCCACAAATAGCGATTTGTTAACGTTTTGAGATAGATGTGCAGTGCGAGTCGTGTGTGTCGATCGATGCGAAGGCGAAAGCGAATAAATCACCAAAAATCGAAACACATAAATAGGTAAAACCACATAAAACACATAAAATCCAAATAAAAGCGACAAATATCAGAGTCAGCAGTTGCGGCTTAGAATTGAAACGAGTAAAATCAGCGGTTGCGAGCTTGAAATCGAGAATAGATTGTCTAAGGCTTGATAGACGTCGACTTCCCAAAGTGATTCGACCATTCACAAGAACCTTCAGTGCACGCTTTGGCCTTCTGGACTGTGCTCTCGCCTCGATTTGGGCGAACGCCACGCATCCTTCCAGTTACAGCGTGACTTCAAGTCGCTGGAGTCCGTCGAGACTTTGGTGAGAGTTTTGTAAAACCAAAATAGAGCACGGAACGAGTCGTCAAGGTCCGGGTTTCACCCCTGACTTAACAACTTTATTCTTGTTTTAATGAGATAGAGGGGAAAATCCGCGTTAAAGTACGGATTTCACTCCTGATTCAATGCAATTTCTCCGGTTTATAGATAAAAAAATGCGGGTCGAACAAGCGTTTCAGTCGAGAGTTTGCGGTTTTCATACCTAATCTTGACCTAATCACTCGTTCATTTTCGAAAAATAGTATGCAGTGAAAGTGTTCGGCGAGTGCGAGCGAGAATAGCAAGTAAGCTCGTGCAAAATCCCTACAGGGTATGTACAAGTCGGTCTGTTGGTACTCAGACAATAGACTAGGTTGTTTCTAAGAGATCGACCCGGACTAGGTCGAGTCTTGCCTAATACCCTATAGCTATGGCTCTGATACCAATCTGTCACACCCCAACCGATGACAGAAACATCGGGGCGCGGCACTGAGCAAAACAGATTGTCCAGGAGAAATCCATAACAACTAAATTACCGGATAGTTAATATTATGTCCCATACCATAACCCATCAAGTAAACTAATTACTATAGACATAGATGTCTCAAAGACAAATAACATGTTCCGACAACTCAGATTCAAAATAAATAAATTGTTTTTGTTTGTTTCTAGACTCCATCCTAACTTGATTCCATCAAATAGCAAGCAAGCATCCTAAGCACCTGTCACATACGTTAAAATAAAGGTCAATACACATAGTGTAAATGTGAGCATACAAGTTTAGTGGTATAATAGAGTTTGAAGTCGTTTACGCATAACCAACATGTAACATGTACAAAGTGAAGGCAAGTAGGTTATCGACAGAGAAATATACACAGACATGACTGCGAGTTGTAGAATGCGCAACACATATCCCTACTGGGACACGTGAAGTAAAGCCCTTAACAACCCCTGCCCACGACAGGTGCTGAGTCCAAACTATAGTACTAACGTTGCTAAGGTGTCAGGAAACAATCACTGTGTTAACATAACATACAAGCATTCATCGAATAACACGTAACATGCAATAACGGTCAGCGTATAAATAGTGTTTGCGTTGTGTGTCGATTGTGATTTGAATAAGTAACGTATGTAACACCCAAAAGTGCGCAAAGCAAAAAGGGATCGAGTATACTCACAGATCGTGCTTAACAAGTAAACACTCTCTTGGATTGAAGGGAGAGCTGAGAGATTAGCCTGAACAGTTAACGATAGCATAAGCGAAGAACGGCACGTAAAACGGTGAAAAGTGACCAAGTGTCGAATGGTAATCCGATCGGATGGTCATTCGATCGGATGTCAATCCGTTCGGATGGTCATCTGATCGAATGGCCATTCGGTCGGATTGACATTTGTTTGGTAAGGATGTGTTTATGTATGATGGCTTTGAAGTTTTCGTTGTAGCATTTTGAAAACAGAGAAGTATCTCTACCTTTCAGGTCGTTGATCGAACGGTTGTTCGATCGGATAGCTATCCGATTGGTAGAACACTTAGTGAGAACAAGTTCACAGCAGGATTGTCACTCAATCGGATAGCAATCCGATCGGACAGCAATCCGTTAGAAGCTGATGTTCTTTGAAAATTATAAAATGTTTAAGTGTCGAAGTCCCAAATGTCAAACGATCGGATGGTCGTTCGATCGGATGGCAATCCGATCGGACGGCAATCCGTTCGACATTCAGTTTGTTTGAAATTTAAAAATTGTTTATGCGTGGAAAACTCAAGTGCAATCCGATCGGATTGCAGTTCGATCGGATGGCTATCCGATCGGACGGCAATCCGTCCCAACGAACCCGATCGTCTTGAACTTGATTATTTTTGAAAGTCTTTGCAGTTTGATCGAGACGGTATGACAACGTACTGAACAACGGAACCTCGTCAAGTCCCAAGAAGTCCGATCGAACAGGAATCACCCAAATCCGATCAGTTTACTGGTTCGTGACGGTTGTTCATGTTTAACCCGAAATCGCTTGTTTCTTTGATAGAAGCTAGATCTCAAACCAACACATCACTAAGAAAGAGTAGAAGGTTTGTACAAGCTCCGATTCTATCGGTTTTGAGTGCATTGAGTGTAAAAGAGTTGAAAGAAAGTTGGAAAAGTATCTTTCAATCCTTTTAACTTTGAAAATGTTTAGATCTATGTGAAATCGTTGTTTAATCATGTGGAAATCCTTCAGATCTGAGTTGTTCTTGGTGGAATGAGGCCAAAACTTGAAGTTCATAAGAACCCCATGATGACATCACCCTAGAACACCTCAAATCCACTGATTTCACGGTTAAAAGTTAAGATTCAAAGGTGAAAAAGATGAAGAAGTGCGTGTAGATCGTAGAAGTACCGGATTTAGGTTGAAAACTTACAAGAATCGCGAGAAATCGAGAGAAAGAAGGTCTTGAGTGCTGCTGGTCAAATGAGAGATCTATCACATCACAAATGATGTGACAGGTGGGTATTTATAGGTTTCCAAAAAGGGAAAGGAGGGCTAGTGTAAGATAGGCCACCGATCGGATGGCGCTTCGATCGGATGGCAATCCGATCGGATGGCCATTCGATCGATTGGCCATTCGACCGCGGTGATCCGGCGAGTTGAGTTTCGGTATTTCGTTTCGCGTGTTGTGCGTTGCGATGCATTTGAACGAGTTTCGATTAAGTGATGCGATAGATTAATAATAACCACACAATACTATATCTAACATACAATCATCATAAATGACTTGCATTTAGCGTTTGCGATTATACTGCGGTTGCGATAGAGTTGCGATTGCATTTGATTAATCACCACAAACATAAACATAAATAAACATGCACAAGTAACACATAGGTAGCACACACACGTAAAACAATATCCAGAACGCATGATTCGTGTTGCGAATGCGATTGCGGTGAGCGATAAGCGATTAAAGCGATAAAACATGCGATTAACATCGATTAAACCTCGATTATTCACAGATACTCCACATAATACAACTAAAGCGATAAAATAAAAGATTCGATTACAAGTCAAGAAAGTCAATTCAGTAGTTAAGCAAGAAGTGACAGATCACAATTAGCAATCTTTTCTTCCTTTGACTTTAATCTTGACTTTGACTTCTACTTTCGTAACACGGGGTGTTACACCTGTCTCACCCGGTCCATGTTGTTACCAGAAACGACTGACAAGATCCTCCAGATACGAGACAATCTCTTGAAAGCTCGGAGTCGTCAAAAGAGTTACGCCGATAAACGCCGCAAGCCCCTTGAGTTTGAAGTTGGTGATCACTTACTCCTAAAGGTCTCACCTTGGAAGGGGGTGATCTGATTCGGCAAGAAATGAAAGCTAGCACCACGATACGTGGGTCCCTTTAAGATCCTGGAAAGGATTGGCAAAGTGGCCTACCGACTCGAATTACCGAAGGAACTCAACAACGTACACCCAAATTTCCACGTCTCTAACCTCAAAAAGTGCCTAGCTGAAGAAAATCTTCACGTGCCTCTTGAAGATTTGCAAGTTAACGAAACTCTACACTTCGTGGAAAAGCCAGTAGAAATCATGGACCGAGATACCAAGAAACTTCGACGCTTTCGCATTCCTATAGTGAAGGTTCGCTGGGAAGGTAAACGCGACGCCGAGTTCACTTGGGAACTCGAAAGTGATATGAAAGCTAAATATCCACAACTCTTTGTTACGCCTGCTCCTTAATTTCGGGACGAAATTCCTTAAAGTAGGGGAGGTTGTAACAACCCGACTTTTCGGGTCATTACCTGTTGCTATCATTTCTCTCTTAACCGCTTGTACTCTCAAGATATCGATAATCGCTATGGGTTAACTATTTTTAAACTATGTTTTTAAATGCTTATTACAACGCTTGTTCACAATGCAGTTATCGCATTTAACGCTATTTATAACGCTTACTGTTAAAATGCATTTTATCGCATGCTACAACGCTTGTTTAGACTAAACGCTATCACAACGCAATCTCAATGCAAACTTAAAACGCGGATTTTACTTTATTCTTTTACTTGTGTTATGTGTGTTACTTGTGTGATTATTTGTTTAAACGTTATGTGGTTATCAACGAAATGCTTACACGCTCAACGCTTACTCGCAACTCGATTAAACGCAATGCAACTCTTAATACACGAAACGAAAGTTGGAAAACTAACTCGCACAACACGGCTGTCCGAATAAACATCCGATCGAATGGACATCCGTCCGGATGACCATCCGACTGGATGGTCATTCGACCGGACGACCATCCAACCAAACACACTTTTCGCGCACTGACTTAAGCTCACTCTCACCCTATAAATACTACCCGTATGCCCTCATTTCACTGATTTGACACCTCCATCCGATCACACGCACTCAAGTCGCTCTCAGTCACTTTTACTCGTGATTCAAGACTATTTCGTAAGTGTTTCTCCTCAATCTTGTACAACCTTCATCACTAATCACTTCTACATCATCTTCTCCATCAAAATCACACACAAACACTGGATTTTTCTCTGAAATCACTGATTTAGACCTCTTGAAGGTGGTTTCCACCTGTTTTGCTCCGGCAAACGGTTAAGGATCATCTTTTCATCAAGATTGGCTCTAGTTCTGAAAGATTTCACACTTTTAACTTAAATCTCAACAAGATTTCAACACTTTTCATCTGTTTTCAGTTTTCTTCAACTTTTCTTCAACTTTCTACACAAAACCGATGGAATCTAGACTCATTCAGACTCTCTACTCGTTCCTTAGTCGAGAGCCGGCTTGAAAATGGATTTCCACCAGAGAGATGACCGATTAACGGGTTGAACATGGATCTTCATCAAGAACAGTAAGTCTGACCGAATGGGCTGAGACCATCCGATCGAATGAAGCTAGGCTTTGACAGGTCGTCACGCCGTCTCCGTTAAACTCAAAACTTTTACTTAGAAAATTTTACAAGATTTCAGATAACAGATCGCCCACTCGAATGGCCATCCGATCGGATGACCATTCGATCGAATGACCATCCGACCAAGTGACCTGACCCTTATACCATTTCTTGTTCAAACCGATTTGATTAAACTTCAAATTTTAACAATTTTCCAAACATCGCACCCTCATTCGAATGGCCATCCGTTTGAATGGTCATCCGCTCGGATGGCCATCAGTTCCGATGAGCATCCGCTCGAATGGAGGCTCATCCGTTCGAATCACCATTCGACACTCAACACATCCGACATTCTGTTTACGCTCCGCTCAACGACTTACGCTATTGTTCTATGCTCAGGCTAACTTAGCGCTCCTTTCAATCCAATACAGTGTGTGTTTAGCAGCTACGAACTCACTATGAGTATACTCAAACCCATTTTCTTTTAACACACTTTTGGGTATTACATACGTTCTATATCAAAACATGACACACAACGTGACACTTTATAAACGCTAACCGCTCTCACATGCTATACGTGATCTATGAATGCTTGTACTATGCTTATACAGTGTTACACTATACCGCCTCTAGCAACGATAGTACTCTAGTTTGGACTCAGCACCTGTCGTGGACAGGGGTTGCTAGGGATCGCATCACTTTACTTCACGTGTTCGTTGAACATGTGTCGCGCATACTCTACAACGTAGTCTCGTGGTTAAGTTGTAATCATTGTTTGGTAGTTACTTGCTTCGCCCGTTACGTGATACATATTGGTTATGCGTAAAACGCTTTCTCTACTATATGCTATGCAAAATTGTGTACTCACATTTACATTTTATGTATTGACTTTATTTTAACGTATGTGACAGGTTGATAGGATGCTATACTATGCTGAAACGATGTTAGGAAGTCTAGAAACTCCACTAAAATAAATCTGAGTTGACGGAATGGTTTTGTTCTTGAGACTGATATTTGTAATGACTGTTTTGCTTTATATGTTTGATAGTATGGGATATTGAACGTTAAATATATTGTCATTAATAGTTGTTATGGATTCTCTTGGACAATCTGTTTCGCTAAGTGCCATACCCCGATGATTCCGCCATCGGTTGGGGTGTGACACATGTACTCGTCACTTAGTTAATACCCGGAACAAGTTTATTAATTAAGATAAACAATTATATTATAAATAAGGAGTATGAATAATATAAACCAGCTCACGATCATAAATATTTTTATGAACCGTTTTGCACATCGAGCGTAATTACCAGTTAAACCAGTTAAGTGGATTTTATTTCGTTGCCCACGGTGTGACTCTTACTGGTCATACTTCGGTCGGCTGCGTTAATTAATCGAACCAGTCCATTTTTCCAACATACTAAACTATTTTCAGCTATGTATGATTATAAGAAGTATAGCTAGGGATTATTTTTTATATTTCTAAAGTTAAATTTTATTTAGAATTAAAAAGAGTTTATTTTTGTCGATATTTATAAATTATATGCTAACTATTTAGGATGGTTAATACCTTTTAAACATCTTAACTCAATTTCATACTTTGAAATGTGATATATATGACCCATTTGCTTATTAATGGGTCAATTTGGGCCGTGTAATTAGCTTAAAGGCGAACGGGTTGAAAATCATCCCAAAGTAGATCTCCAATGCATACAATCTATTGAACTGTATTATTCAAAGACTTCCATTGTCATTGTAATATTGAATGGTCGTATCGTTGAACTCATCTAGACACACAAAGCCACAAAGGATTGTGTTAAACTTACACCATCTCTATTTTTAAATAAAAACACCACCTTATTAAATCAGCTGTTATGTATCCTAGAATAGGGTGAATGCACCTATATGGGATCTTACACAAGCCAAATAAAAAAGGAGAACACTTGTATATTGGTCGTATAAAAAAGTGACATTCATATTGTTTTGGTCAAAAATTACCGAAGCAATTAAGTGATCAAATTAGTTAAGTGAGGTAGTGTGCTAAGAATGTGTATCGAAAATATGCTAGTTTAGTTGTTTACAAAAACAGTTATCAGGATACGGCTCAGGATATCGAGCTGTATCTACAATCAAACAATGAGCAAAAATGTAAAGGGTGACACGACATGTACGAGGAAAGCCCTTGATCAATCTAGATCGCCGGCACAAAACCTCGGGAGCTGACAATCGCAGCTGCCTTGTTCTTCTTATTACTTCAAATGTCAGGATACAGTGCAGGATATGATGCGGATCAACTAAGTGTTACAATGTAATTTGAATACAAGTGTAAGTGTGTTGTGAGTGTTTGCAGCTAGAGAGAAAGAGAGTTCGAGAGATTGTGTGTCCTTATCTGATCCGATCAATCCTATTTATAGTAAAGTAAAACTAACTAACTAGCCTACAAATCCGGGATATAACGAATATTCCCTTTGTGAACATTGTAGTCCACGTCTTCCGGCTTCAACGTCCATAATTCAACAGATTTGCCCGAGTCTTTGGGAGAAGAAGTCTACTTGAACGTTATAGACTTGTTCCAATAATCTGCACGTGAATTAATTAGTTACTACCAGGATACTGTATCAGGATGTTACCAATATCCTGATACAGTATCCTGATCACAGCAAAAAGAAACATAGTCAGAATATTATTCAGGATATATGAGCAGAAAACCACCCATAACAATTGTCCCCAAAATATATCTGTTGGTATACCAATTCCAACGGATATATTTTAAAGCTTATCTCTTAAATCGAGGTTATTAAGTTGAAGCGACGATTGATGTGACACGCTACAACTTCCCATGCGATATTTACTCCATACCCCATATATCCAGCCTATATTTAGCCGGAGTATTCTTCATTATGATCATCTCACTTCAAGCAACTTTTCAGGTATTCTCTTATCTTTCTCTTCTCTGTTTTTCTTTGCTTAAATTTCTTGTTTCCTGGTTGAAACCTTTCATGGCCTCTCGAAAAAGATCACGTTCAAACGAGCCAGCCCCAACCCTCGAAAGTCAAAACCTTCTTCGAGAACCCGAAAAGGAGATTTGCTCTTTCAACAACGCCTACATTGCCGCCTTAAAAGATTCTGGTGCCTTTCCTGCCGGAGTGATCATTCGTCCTTTTGATCGGGAGGTCCGATCAGATGCGGCGTCAAACGAGTGGGTGTGCTTTTTAGCCTATCCTTTCTCCTTGGGACTCCGGTATCCTTTTCCACCCTTCATTTCCCGCTTTTTCGAACTCACTGGCCTCAGTTATGCTCAGACCATGCCAATGGTGTGGTGAGTTTTAATGGTATTAGACCAAATTAAATCTCGTCATGTCCCTGATCTATGTGTTGAAGATCTCCCCATAGCATATCGACTGAGGTCCCATGGTAATAGCCGCTTTCTTCTATTCTCCACCTCTAAGAACCCCCTTATCCTCAAGGCCACTAAGAATGAAGATCAGTGGCAACAAAAGTTCTTTTTCGTAAAAAGGGATTCTATCGTCAAGGTTTTTGACCTGCCAGTTGGATGGTAGACTTCGGGTAGGATTTAGGGTTTTAGGAATATCCCCAAATATATCTTAAAACTATATCCTTGACTGACATCTTCATTTCTTGTGCAGCAAATTTCAGAGATCTAGCCCCTCCAAGCGCAGAATCGGAGCTCAGGATCAAAGAGATCTATCGTCTTCCTGACAGTGAAAGAACCTTCTCCCTGTCTCTCATAAGCTCAAGTCAAAAATCAAGTTCAGAAATGTCTGGTAAGTATGTGATTAGACTAATTACAGAATATGAGTGTTAAGAGTTAAATATTTCTCCCTTTTTTATAGTGCCGGTTATCAATCTTGAAGGCTTCCAGCTCGATGAGTTGGACAGTTTCTCTAGCCTCATGCCTGTCAAGCGAGAAACCAACCCTAAGCCAGCAGTCACGTCAAAGCCTACCGGTTCAAAAACCGCTACTGCATCCAAAGCTCCGCCAGCATCCAGGACTCGAGCATCCAGCTCTCGTCAGAGGAAGGAAGCAGATTCTCCAACCTCATCCGACGTGTTTCCCTTCGAGAATCACGGGGTCACCGAGTCCAGCAAATTCATGACTGGCTTCCTTAATCAGGTTAGTATCCTTATCCTATATCCTGCACACACATATTCAATATGCATATTCATATATTGATACATGTCCCTTTGAGCGTAGGGTCTGGAACGTCTAGTGTTCCTCTATGAAGACGCATGCGGCCTAAACACGATGCTAGAGAGCAAGCTGAAAAAGGCTGAAGCCACCATTACGGACCAAGAAGCGATTGCCACCGCCAAATATGAGCACTACGAGGCCAAGTACAAGGCAATGACCCAAGAGCATCAATCCGCCATCAAGAAGATCACCCACGAGGCTCAAGCCAAGTCTGACGCTGCCCAGGTTCAACACGAGCAGGATATGGCTTCATATCGGGAAGGCCTCAAGAACTCTGTTGTCATCTCTCTCCTCCAAGCTAGATTGAAAATGGCCTACGAGGCTAAGGCCCTGGGCTTAGAATGCCCTTAATGGAATGTTGAGGCTTGGGAGATGAAGCTGAAAAATCTTGGTGGTAATCCTGTGAAGTCTGTTGTGGAGGAGCCTGCTAAGGTGGCCGAGAGGGTGGATGAGGCTGATGCTACAAAGGATGCTGGTGGTGATGCTGGGAATGATGCTGAGAAGGATGCTGCTGATGAAGCCATGGTGGAAGAGGGTGTTGCCCCTTGAATGCAGCGAAATGGGCGATGATGGATGTTTGTGCCTAGGCCGGAGCCCACTTTTTTAAGTTTGATGGTTGTGGTTTGTGATCCTTGAACAATTTACTATTCCTGCACTCGAACAATTTACATTTCCTACACTTAAAACAATATGATGGCCAAAGGTGGATGGGTCCTGAGTTTCAGGATGAAGCCCTTGGTCATCATTCAGTATGGTTTGTTTTGAACAATATAACGGTTGGAGGTGGATGGGTCTCGGTTTGAGATGAAACCTTCAACCGTTATGTAAATATGGCTAGAAACTAATCGTGCTTTTGGTGGAGGGATGTCACACCCCAACCGATTGCGGAATCATCGGGGCGCGGCACTAGGCGAATCAGATTGCTCAAGAGAATTCATAACAACTATATTGCGATAATATTTAATACATTCGTTATCCCATACTAACAAATAATACAATCACATGAGTTATCACAGATTTCTTGTCTTCTCGAACAATACAAATCCGACAACCTAGATTTTAGTTGAGTTTCTAGACTTCCTAGCTTGATTTGATATAGCCTGCGATCTAACCTGCAACATACGTTAAAATATTTGTCAATACAAAAGTATTGGCGAGTATACAGGTTTGATATGTGTAGCGTAATAGATAAAAAGTGTAGCGAATTTCCATATGCAAGAACGTAACACACGACATATATACTCACAAAGCTGATACTACCAACTAAGTCCTCGATGCTCGAATATGCGATGGCAAACTAGACCCCGTCGGGCGCAATAGTACTATACTAGTCATGGTGGGACGTCGCGAGTATAAGCCCTAGCACATATGCAACTAGCATCACGTATATCTATGCATAACAGTTATTCGCAAGTGATAATTCGATTGATTGAATAATTCGATTGATAAGTTCGATTTGTCAGAAACGTATGTTACACCCAAAATGCGATTAAAAAGGGTTCAAGTATACTCACAGTGCGTAGTTAGCGGAATACAACTTGATTGGATCGGTTGCAAGTGCGTCTGCGTTGAATCATTGAAGGATATAGTAAACGATGTACGGTTAAGCGAGAATAACATCGAACAGTTAGTTATCTGGTCGGATGGTGCTCATCCGTTCGGATGGGCTCATCCGATCGGATGACTTATGGATCTGGGTCGGATGGCTGTCATCCGGTCGGATGACAGGCTATCCGGTCGAATGACTGTTGACTGGGTCGAATTGCCACTCGATCGAATAACTGTTGACTGGGTCGAATGGTCATTCGATCGAATAACTGTTGACTGGGTCGAATTGCAACTCGATCGAATAACTGTTGACTGGGTCGAATGGTCATTCGATCGAATAACTGTTGACTGGGTCGAATGGTCATTCGATCGAATAACTGTTGACTAGGTCGAATGGTCATCCGATCGAATAACTGTTGACTGGGTCGAATGGTCATTCGATCGGATGACATGTTATCCGTTCGAATGACACGTCTGTTTAACGCCCTGGTCAACTGTTTTCGAGTATTTTCGGAAGAAATACGATACGGTCTTGTTGGGACGGTGTAATCTCGCATTAACCATTGAAATTCTATCAGTTCCGACCCGTTCTAACGGCCGGGAACCACCCCGTTCCATCAGATCTGGCCGTTCTTAACGGTTTCTCGTGGTTAACTCGAAATCGCACAGTTCCTTGGGTAAGTACATAGAATTTGGTGAGATTTGTTATCAAAATATGTGGAAATCACCCAGATCTGAGTCGTTTATGGTGGGATGAGGTCACAACTTGAAGTTCATAAGAACTCTTGGTGACATCACCTTAAAACACCTCAAATCAGCAGATTTCACGGTTAGAAATTGAGTTTTGGAAGACAGAATGATGTAGAATTGAGTGTAGATCATAGAAGTACGAGTTTTAGGTTGAAATCTTACCGAAATCGTGAGGAATCGAGGAAAAAGGGTCTTGAAGCGTGTCTGGTCAAGTGGGAGCTGTCACATCACTTGAACAGTGATGTGACATGCTATTTATAGGCAAAAATGGAGAAGGGAGTTACTGGGTCGAATGGCCATTCGTTCGGATGGCCCATCCGTTCGGATGGCAATCCGTTCGGATGGCCCATCCGTTCGGATGGCAATCCGTTCGGATGGCTCATCCGTCCGGATGGCCACTCCGGCACGGTGCGTTTCTCCGTTTTCGATCGTTTTGATAGTTTTTGAGGTACGTGCTTTCTATAGTTGATTTATATTATTATTATATATGTATATATATCACTAAGGGTCGTATTTACGTATCCATATTCCAAAGTTTCGATATAACAATCGTTTTTCGTTTCGAGTGTGCGATTATTAGCGACGTTTCACGGCCATTAAGGAGGGTAGTATAGGTCCTTTCTCGACGTCATCGTGAACGTTATTGGGTGTTGTGCCACAATGACTGACGGGGTACCACTCACTCGTATTGTCATCATCGTCACGACGACTGGAGCTATAGCACTCACCCGAGAGTCCTTGTTAGCGTTAGTTGTTTACGTTCGACACATCACGGCCACTGAGGAGGGTAGAATAGATCCTCACTCAAAGCCTCCGTGAGTGTTAGTGTTTGTGATAATAGTGTATTGCGAAAATATGCGATTTATCCTTCGAATAGCGATGTATGTGATATAGTTATATTATGATCCGAATCTCTGGTGCTAGGCATAACGAGTATGTCAAGTAGTAACAACGCACGAAAGTGCGGGTTGTTACAAGGGATCTCGGTTTGAGATGAAACCAAAAGCACAACTTTTGCTATGTGAATAATATAACCTCCTTTTGACTTTATCTATCATTGTCCTTTTTCAATTCTTATTATGCATTGCTTAGTTTAAATTTCAATGTTCCAAACTTAATGTAATATTTCAAATGTCTTATCCAAATATTATGAAAATATCTTGATCAGAATACTCACAAATATCCTATTAAGACTTTCGTCAAATAGGGTTTTTATAATTGAAACAACTTAGATAAAGTTTTCAAATAAAAAGTATAGTTCACTTTTATTTCATAAAGCTTGTTTTGATAATAGATGTTTGACATGAATACAGTTTTAATTTTCGATCCAAGTATCAAGTCCCAAATATTCCAATCAAATATCCTGAAACATATTCTGAAAATACATTTTGAGAATATATCCTGAGAATATATCCTAATCAGGATATTTAAGCTTTTGTCAAACATAGTTTCAAAAATTCAAATGATTTAGTTAAGGTTTATAAAGGAAATATCATACCAGGAATAGAGTGTATCCCTATTCTCAAACTCCAATCCTTTTGCAATTTTTCCAACGAAGATGTCCCTAGTATGAGACACTTAATGTACTAGGTCCGAGCTTGATCCTTAGAGCTTTGCACAATTTCTTCAGTAGGAATGTCCCTTGTGCATTATGTCCTTGAACACTTAGAAATTTTCTGGACATCAATTGCAACTGTTTGAGTAATCTTTGTATTACAGGGGATAAACCCTAAAATGTACTGGAGATAAATCCTTAGTGTTCTGGGGATAAACCCATAAGTATTCTGGGGTAAATCCCAAGTTTTCATGCGCTACAGGCGGGAGTGTATAAACTCCAAGACTTAGAAAGGTGAAAACCTTTAAACCTTAGAGAGTATGAAAATACCCTTTCGCGAGAGAGGGTGATCAATCCTCATATACCTTTAGGATCCAGAATATAGCCAACAATAACGAAATTGTCAGCCACTTTTACATGGACTGGTCCCGCTATCTTGAACTATCCCTGGATAACTTGTGCTCCAGGCAGGGTGTTTAAACCCAATTCGAGAGAAAGGTGAATACCTTTAAACCTGTGGAGGGATCAGGATCCCTTAAACGTGAGAGAGGGGGCCAATCCTCTAATCAGTCGAAGTAGTGTGTATCCTGGAGCTATATCCCGAAGCATATACTGCAAAACAACTGTAAACTAAGGTGGGTGTTAGCCTGGCTAACACCCCTCCGATGCTTAAGTCAGTATTGGGTTCAATAGAATAAATAATATCAAATATATTAAAAGAGATAGAATTCATACCATCCTGAGTTAGAAATTAAATTCTAAACTCACTTGAAATAAAGATTTAGGTGTATAGCATTCCAGGATCTTGGTAACATATCCCCTTCTATATTCTTGAGTCGATATGCTCCTTTCCCTGACTCCGATTCAATCTCATAAGGTCCTTCCCACTTAGGAGCTAACTTTCCATCAGTAGGATTAGAGTATTCTGAAAAGCCTTTCTTAATACCCAATCTCCAACCTGAAACCTTCTAGTCCTTATATTCTTGTTATATGCTCTGGATATCCTCTATTGATATGCTACCATCCTTAGCTTTGCTGCATCTCTTGTCTCATCAATAGTACCCAATTCCTGGCATAGGGCTTCAGGATTCTGCTCAGGATCCCGGAGGTTGGATCTCGCTGTAGGCATCACCATTTCTGTCGGGATCACCGCTTCTGCTCCAAATACTAAGGAA
Organism: Helianthus tuberosus; assembly: GCA_030545235.1. Classification (NCBI taxonomy): domain Eukaryota; kingdom Viridiplantae; phylum Streptophyta; class Magnoliopsida; order Asterales; family Asteraceae; genus Helianthus; species Helianthus tuberosus. Next base: position 91,711,061 of record CM060429.1, on the reverse strand, counting down.
AATGGGGTTTGGCCAGTTGCACTTTTTACTGTCGTTCTATCAGCCCATAAAACAAAGGGTAATTCTTCTGCCCATCTTCCTTTCTTAGCTCCTAGTCTTTTCTTCAAATTGTTGACAATTATCTTGTTCAAGGATTCTGCTTGTCCATTTGCTTGAGGATGTACCGGTGTGGATGTGATCATTTTCATTCCCCAACTCTTGCAAAAGTCAGTAGTCCCCTTACTTATAAACTGAGAACCATTGTCACAAATTATCTCAGCTGGTACTCTAAATCTAGTCAGGATATTCCTTTTAATGAAGGATACTACTTCTTGGTCTCTAACTTGAACAAACGCTTCAGCTTCAACCAATTTAGAGAAATAATCAGTCATTGCCAGCATGAAGACTTTTCCTCCTGGAGCCTTTGGCAATTTTCCTACTATATTAATTCCCCACTTCATGAATGGCCAAGGGGAAACAATAGGATACAGTGGTTCAGCAGGCTGAAGTAATATATTACTGTGTCTTTGACATGCATCACATCTTCGAGCATATTCTGCAGCATCTTTCCTCATCGTCGGCCAATAGTATCATGTTCTTAATACCTTCGAGAATAATGACCTGCTCCCAATATGGTTACCACAATCCCCTTCGTGTATATCCTGAAGCACTTCTTTGGTTTCGGGATCCTCCAAGCACCTCAGATATGGTCTTGCAAGAGATTTCTTGTACAAAACATTATTTATAATAGTGAATCGTGATACCTTCATTCTAAAGGCCTTAGGATTCTCATCCTTCGGGATGTGTCCTTCCTTGAGATATCTCATGATTGGAGCCGTCCAGGACTTAGGATCCTCCTCGGGATATTCATCATCTGGATCCTGAATACTTACTACTTCCTTGTCTTGAGATTTGAGAAGATCCGTCGCAGGATACATGATATGTAATATTGGTATTTGGGTTCCCTCCGGTATCCTGACTGATGATCCTAGATTTGCCAAGGCATCTGTCTCAGCATTATCCTCTCTCGGTACCTGTTCAAGTGTAAAAACATCGAAATATCCTGCTAATTTTTTGAGAATTTCGAGATACTCGATCAATTTCTCTCCTTTAACTGCATAGGTCCCATTAAAATGATTAGTAATTAACATGGAATCAACAAATACTTGTAAATTTTTAACATTCATATTCCTGGCTAACTCTAATCCTGCAATCAAAGCTTCATATTCTGCTTCATTATTAGTGACAGGAAACTCACACCTAATAGCCTGGGGTAATATGTCCCCATGTGGCGATTTTAGTAGTATACCCAAACCTACACCTCTTACATTAGATGCACCATCAGTATATAATGTCCAGGATTCTATATTTTCTCCTAGCTGTTGCACTTCTAGGTCTACTTCATTTTGAATATCACTACTGAAATCAGCCATAAAGTCAGCTAAAGCCTGAGACTTTATGGCATTTCTAGGTTCATATACTAGATCATAGGCACTTAATTTTACTGACCACTTAGCCATCCTGCCTGACATCTCTGGCTTCCTAAGCACATTTTTAATAGGATAATTAGTTTTAACATGAATCCTATGTGTTTCAAAATAATGTCTAAGTTTTGTTGATGCCATAACTAGGGCTAATATTAATTTTTCCAAATGAGAATATCTAGTTTCAGCATCTAATAAACTTTTGCTAACATAATAGACAGGATATTGCTGACCTTCGTGATCCTTTACCAGGACAGCACTTACCGCATTCCCTGATACTGCAAGATACAGGGATAATGGTTCACCATTCTCGGGCTTCATCAATAGAGGTGCAGTTGAGAGATACTGCTTTAATTCCTGCAAGGCTGCTTCATGCTTCTCTCCCCATTCGAATTTCTTATTCTTCTTCAGGATATCATAGAATTCCTTGCATTTTTCCGAGGATCTTGATATAAACCTGTTTAATGCTGCTACTCGCCCTGTTAATCTTTGTACATCTTTCATATTTGAAGGTGACTTGATGTCCAAGATATCTTTGATCTGCTCCGGGCTTGCTTCTATACCCCTTTTGGTCACCATGTATCCTAGAAACTTTCATGCCCCCACTCCAAAATGGCATTTGGCAGGGTTTAGTTTCATGTTGTATTGGTCCAGGATATCGAATGCTCCCTTAATATCCTGGAGGTGATCCTCTGCCTTTTTAGATTTTACTACCATGTCATCGATGTACACCTCCATGGTGTCCCCCAGCTTGTCTTTAAACATCATGTTCACCAATCTTTGGTATGTTGCACCTGTATTTTTTAAACCAAAAGGCAAAGCAGTATAACAATAAATACCTGTCGGTGTCATGAAAGCAGTATCCTCCTGATCTGAGGGTTCCATTTGGATCTACTGGAATCCTGAGGATGCATCCATGAAGGTTAACATCTCATGGCCGGCAGTAGCATCCACCATTGAATCAATATGAGGTAGAGGAAATGGGTCTTTGGGACAAGCTTTGTTTAGGTCTGTGTGATCTACACAAACTCTCCATTTCCCGTTTTTCTTTTGCACCACAACTACATTTGCCAGCCATTTGGGAAATTTCACTTCCCTAATCATCTTGCTCTTTAGCAATCTTTCAACTTCTTCCTGAATGATAGTATTCCGCTCTGGAGCAAACTTCCTTCGTTTCTGTTGGATAGGCTTGAAAGACCTATCAATTCCGAGCTTGTGAGTTATAATATCCTTGGAAATACCTGTCATATCCTCGTGTTTCCACGCGAATGTTGACATCCTGCATTTCAAAAAGTTAGTTAATTGATTTTCAATATCCTGAGGGATATTGGTTCCCACGAGCACCGAGATATCTGGATTATCCTGATCCAGGATAATTTTCTTTACATCCTGCTCTGAAGCCTCCATGATATCCTGGGCTCGCATCTTTAATTGCTATGCTGCACTAGGCTTTGTCGAGGATTTCATCGAAGAAGAATAACACTCCTTTGCTTCCTGCTGATCACTTTCCACCTTGACTACTCCCCAAGGGGTAGGGATCTTGATGCATTGATGATAGGTTGACGGCACAGCTTTCATATCATGGATCCAAGGCCTACCTAATATAATATTATTGCAGGATAAGGAGTCCATGACACAAAAGGGCTGCATTGAGTTGACCCCTTCAACATACACAGGCAACTTTATCTCTCCCACGGTATTCCTGGCTTCTCCACTGAACCCAACAAGCACAGTGGATTTCGAAGTAATATCCATCGGGGATACATTCATCCTCTTCAGTGTCTCCAGCTGAATTATGTTGACGGAGCTGCCATTATCCACCAGTATCCTGCGCACAAAATGGTTAGCAACATATAACGTTATTACCAAAGCATCATGGTGAGGATCCTGGACAGTATCCCTATCATCACTATCGAACGTGATCACTTTATCAGTCGTGAGGGTTGACATCTTGGTTGGCTTATCTCCCCTCTCTGCCTTGGCCTCCTTCGCGTGCCTTTTCGCCGCAGAATATGATATCCCACAAATGTCGGATCCTTCTGAAATGAAGTTAATTATCTTGGCATCCGCAGGAGGTGATGCTGCTCGCTCAGGATCCTTCTCAGTATCCTGACCATTATTCTTCTTTCTTCCCAGGAGGTCCTTCAGATATCCCTTGCTCAAGAGATAGCTTATTTCTTTCCTCAAAGCAATGCAATCCTTAGTAACATGTCCGAAATCCTCATGGAAGGCACACCATTTGGACTTATCCTTCCAATCAACTTTTTGTTGATTCTTCCGGGGCCACCTTGCTTTGTCTCCTAAACCCTGCATAGCATACATCAGTTCAGGTATATTTACAGAAAAACAATATTCAGACAACTCAGGATACTCCTCAGAATCCTCGTCTTCGACAGCATTCACTTTCTTGCTGTCATTCCGGCCATATGGCTTAGAGCGATATGGTTTATACGAGGATTCTGAATTCCTGTTGGTTGATTCATAGGTTGTGGACGAATTCATCCTCTCTTGCATCTTTTTGTCATCGTCCATCTGAATATATCTTAAAGCCCTGTTCCGAGCTTCATCCAGATTCCTGCAGGGATTCATTACAAGATCCTGGTAAAATTGAGAATCTTTTTGCAACCCCATCTTGAAAGCCTGCACAGCTGTTGCAACATCAAGATGCGGGATATCTAAGGATTCCCGACTAAACTTGTTCACATAATCCCTCAAGGATTCCTGAGGTCCTTGAGTTATCCTGTAAAGATCACTGGGTAGTTTCTCGAAACTTCGACTGCAAGAAAATTGACTATTAAATAAATTGACTAAATGAGCAAACGATGTAATTGAATGAGGAGGAACGTTTAAGAGCCATTTTAAGGCCGATCCTGTTAAGGTAGAACCAAAACCCTTGCAGAGGCATGCTTCCTTGAGGTCCAGAGGGATAGGGTTGATTTCCATCCTTTCCCTATACTGGGCAATATGCTCTTCGGGATCCGTAGTTTCGTCATAGAGCTTCATGTTGGGGGTCTGAAATCTTTTTGGGATTTTAGCATCACAAATAGGATATGCAAACCGGGATATCCTGTGGCTGTCTTGGGATACTTCTGGAATTGGCTAGACCACCCCAGGTACACTGGATATCATGTCCTTCAATTTCTGAAGCTCCCTAGAAAATGCTGATGTCATACCTGCATCCTGCAAAGATCCAATACCATTAGTAGCAAGAGTATTATTATTATTATTAGATACGTTACCAGTCTGAGGATTCTGGCCATATCCTGAAGCATATCCTGAGCTTCTCACAGTTGACACCCTAACCGAAGAGGGTATCTCAGGGGTATGATTCTGAGAATGGCTAGGCACAATATTCCCCCTGTTATCCTCAGTGTATACTGTAGAACTAAAGTTCAAGGCTCTGGGTTGCAAGGAATGACAGTATCCTCAGCGGGCCTGCTTGAGCTGGATTTCAAGAGTTGTATCTCTCTCATCAGCATTTGGTTGGTCTCCTGCTATTGCCTCATCTGTTCCTGTACACTACCAAACAAAGTTAGAATTTCTTCATTAGAGGCCAAAACAGGAGCAGATCCCTGAATGTTGCGAGCGCGGATAACATCCTGAGGCAGTGAAGAGGCTTGCGTTCTCGGAGGAGGAGGTGGTGGAAGCACCGAACCAATTGGTGCAGAGGTTGTAGCAGACACGGTGGAAGAGCTCATGTTTGATCTCGAGGCCATTGAAAATAGTGTAGCAAAAAGTTTTGAAAATATAAAACCAAGTAATGATTTTGCCAAATCTTTTAGTAGAAATAGCACCACTTGCCCCACGGTGGGCGCCAAATTGTTTTGGTCAAAAATTACCGAAGCAATTAAGTGATCAAATTAGTTAAGTGAGGTAGTGTGCTAAGAATGTGTATCGAAAATATGCTAGTTTAGTTGTTTACAAAAACAGTTATCAGGATACGGCTCAGGATATCGAGTTGTATCTACAATCAAACAATGACCAAAAATGTAAAGGGTGACACGGGATGTACGAGGAAAGCCCTTGATCAATCTAGATCGCCGGCATAAAACCTCGGGAGCTGACAATCGCAGCTGCCTTGTTCTTCTTATTACTTCAAATGTCAGGATACAGTGCAGGATATGATGCGGATCAACTAAGTGTTACAATGTAATTTGAATATAAGTGTAAGTGTGTTGTGAGTGTTTGCAGCTAGAGAGAAAGAGAGTTCGAGAGATTGTGTGTCCTTATCTGATCCGATCAATTCTTTTTATAGTAAAGTAAAACTAACTAACTAGCCTACAAATCCGGGATATAACGAATAGTCCCTTTGTGAACGTTGTAGTCCACGTCTTCTGGCTTCAACGTCCATAATTCAACAGATTTGCCCGAGTCTTTGGGAGAAGAAGTCCACTTGAACGTTATAGACTTGTTCCAATAATCTGCACGTGAATTAATTAGTTACTACCAAGATACTGTATTAGGATGTTACCAATATCCTGATCCGGTATCCTGATCACATCAAAAAGAAACATAGTCAGAATATTATTCAGGATATATGAGCAGAAAACCACCCATAACACATATGCTATATCTTATATGTGCTTTATAAGCTTTTATACGTGTTTTATAAGCTTCTTAAAAGAAATTAAAATTAATCAAATCATTAGGGGTACAAGGGATATACGTCTAAATAAAATTAAAATCAATCAAATCACTAGGGGTGCAAGGGATATACGATACATAAAAGTAAAACCCTACAACAAATTAGCAAATCTAATGATTGGAATTAAAGGTCATACACACTTTCTTACTCATCTTTTAATTATTTAATTTCAGACTAACTTTCATGTTCAAATTAAGGGCTTTTTATGCCATATCTTAATTCTTAACTATAACAGACAATTTTGTTTTTAATAAATAATTAACTATTTTTCAAAAAAGTAGCGTCTTTTTGTCTTTTTATCTGATATTTAGTTTAGTGGGTATTTTGTGTTTATTTTTGTGAAATTCTTTTTTTTTAATATTAACTTTTTGGCAATAGTAATAACGATTTTCTTATAAAACAATAAAAAAACTATTAACAAAACTGAAAGTAAATATATAAACTTTAGTACAAATTCAAATTTCTTATTTTTTTCTGCAATTAGTCGATCGAATGGAGAATTGATCAACAAATAAATACGTCATTTTTTTTAAATGTGAATGGAACGGAGCCTTTTATTAACAATCACTGAGCCACCATAGCAAGGTGCTACACGAATTACAAACACAACAGCAAAACAATTTAGCAAGCATCTAAATGCAAACACAACTTATAATACAAACTCAAATTTCCACCAATCGGTCCATGATATCCCAAAGTGCTTTGATCTCTATTGAATCCAAACAAAGGATTCCTCCTTAATTTCTTCAACCATCTTGTACATAGGCATGCTTTTGCCATCAAATACCATCCAATTTCAATTTTGCCATATTTTCCATAAGGTTTGTAGAAGCCCAACATGTATTACCTTTTTCTTGTTTTAGATGATCCCAACCCATTTATGCTTTGTAGAAGTTCACCGACCGAATCAAAATTGTGCCCCATGGGAAGTTTTAGCCATGTGAAAACTTGCGTCCATATTGTGCCTACGACCACACATTGTAGCAAGACATGGTTTGTTGTTTCATCCCTTGAGTTACACAATGTTGATACATATTAAATGGACGCGGCCCGTTCGGTTCGACATCGCTACAAGACTTGATATCCTCCATCAAGTCTCGGTGATAATTGCTGATCTGCAAGTTGCAATCTATCTGTCTGTAGCTGCTGATGGTTTATGTTCTGAAGAACCCAGCTACCTGCATGACGAAAGACCTGCATCTGCTTGCTATTGACGAAAAACCCAGAACAACAAGTTGTCCACGAAAGACCTGAAGTTGTTGTGACGAAAAACATGCTGGACGAGATATGTATTTCATCGATTTGGGAGTATGACGAAACACACCTTGTTTCGTCACATTGGTGTTTCGTCGAGGTCCATTGTGGGCTAAGGTGTTTCGTCGCTTTTGTTCCTATATATACAGCAGACCTGCAAACACAAGACAGGAGAGACACAACTGCGAGACACGAGATAACCAGAGATAGTTTGTGAGAGTATAACTTTGTGTAATTCTTTGTAAACAAACATTCTGGTGATTAATACAGTCGATATTCAAACGTTGAATCTTTGTTCTATTTTGTGTCTCGATCACGGTTTGCTTTCTCGGTTGGATTCCGCACAACCGGGTTTGTTCGTATACAAGGATTAGGGGACTAGATCCTCCGCTAGTTGGACCTACAAGTGGTATCAGAGCCGAGGTTGCCGAGGTTTCGTTTGAGAGATTGCCGATGTTCTGAGATATGTGGTCTTTATGCTGTTTATCATCTGGGTATCATGGTTGTTTATTTTACCGAAAAATAACGGAAACGAAGTCTAGATCTTCCATGATACCATACATACGTGTACATACTGCATACGACCTCAATAAGTGATCAACAATCACATGTCCAAACAAAATAAGTGATAATATATCACATTTATCCGGGAGTCAAGTTCGTCTCTTTGCTGTACGTTAGTACTGACCTGTTCACGGACTTGCTCCTGTGCCCTCATGCATATGAAAATCAATTTCCTCATCAATAAGTGATTCTATCACATAGGGCTTGTTTTCAACCAAAAATAAGTGATTATCTCACATCTTTTTATACGTCAAAACAGATGATAAATGGTATACTCACCAGTAAGATGAACTCTCGTGCATACATTGATACGGGAATGTGTCGTGTGTGGATGAACACCGGTCGGTAACTATAAATCATACCTTAACGTATCCCCTCGCCATGATTACATCTGATAAGTTGAGCTTATGTGGACAACAATACCGATAATCGTTATAGGATGCTTATCTAAATGTTAACTAACTGAACAACAAGAGCGTTTTGGCGTGACCGTACACTGATATGATTCTCTTACCCCCGAAACTCGCAAAAAGAATGTATGTAAATGTTTATTTACTGATTTCCATTTATGCATCTCTGTATATATTTATTTACTGCTTTCCGTCTTTACATTTCAAATATTAAAAAATACCAAAAAGATTTTAGGTGTGTTTTAATATAAACTTTATAAAAACCAAAAAGATTTTATTTCTATCTTATTTTTGATTAACCGATGTTGGAACTCGAGTCTTCGTTACCTGAAATCTGATCGAAACCAAAACAACTAATTCTTCATAAACGGTCGAAATTTGCAAGTTTTGAAAGTTAAAAACTAAAAGTGAAAAATAAGTTAAACTTTCAAACTGTCAGACGGTAGTTGAAAACATGGTCACATGTGTGTCTTTTGTTTATGTTAACTATATTCCAAGCGGTTGTTCTCATTACGTGTTTAGCTTTCTTGTATGTGCAGATGCGACATTCAAATCAGCTAAAGGCGAAGAGAACGTGTTGGATAACTAGCTTCAGAATGAAGACACAACGTGGAGGCACTCGAAAGATAAGGATGATCGAGTTGCCGCTGCCCTACCATCAACCACTCAAGGATCTGAGTGCTGTAAATGGAGTTTATTTTAAGGGGGAGTTTGTTAACACACTTCCTAAATGAAAAGGGGAGTTTGTTGATACACTTTCTACTTACGACGCGTGAAGACTTTGAAGATCCTCCGACATAATAGACATGGAAGATATACCCTCACGAGCAGCGTCCAAGGGGGAGTTTGTTGATACATATTAAATGGACACGGCCCATTCGGTTCGACATCGCTACAAGACTTGATATCCTCCATCAAGTCTCGGTGATAATTGCTGATCTGCAAGTTGCAATATATCTATCTGTAGCTGCTGATGGTTTATGTTCTGAAGAACCCAGCTACCTGCATGACGAAAGACCTGCATCTGCTTGCTGTTGACGAAAAACCCAGAACAATAAGCTATCCACGAAAGACCTGAAGTTGTTGTGACGAAAAACATGCTGGACGAGATATGTATTTCCTCTATTTGGGAGTATGACGAAACACACCTTGTTTCGTCACATTGATGTTTCGTCGAGGTCCATTGTGGGCTAAGGTGTTTCATCGCTTTTGTTCCTATATATACAGCAGACCTGCAAACACAAGACAGGAGAGACACAACTGCGAGACACGAGAGAACCAGAGATAGTTTGTGAGAGTAAAACTTTGTGTAATCCTTTGTAAACAAACATTCTGGTGATTAATACAGTCGATATTCAAACGTTGAATCTTTGTTCTGTTTTGTGTCTCGATCTCGGTTTGCTTTCTCGGTTGGATTCCGAACAACCGGGTTTGTTCGTATACAAGGATTAGGCGACTAGATCCTCCGCTAGTTGGACCTACAAGTGGTGTCAGAGCCAAGGTTGCCGAGGTTTCGTTTGAGAGATTGCCGAGGTTCTGAGATATGTGGTCTTTATGCTGTTTATCATCTGGGTATCATGGTTGTTTCTTTTACCGAAAAATAACGGAGACGAAGTCTAGATCTTCCATGATACCATACATACGTGTACATACTACATACGACCTCAATAAATGATCAACAATCACTTGTCCAAACAAAATAAGTGATAATGTATCACATTTATCCGGGAGTCAAGTTCGTCTCTTTGATGTACGTTAGTACTGACCTGTTCATGGACTTGCTCATGTGCCCTCATGCATATGAAAATCAATTTCCTCATCAATAAGTGATTCTATCACATAGGGCTTGTTTTCAACCAAAAATAAGTGATTATCTCACATCTTTTTATCCGTTTATGCATCTCTGTATATATTTATTTACTTCTCTCCGTCTTTACATTTCAAATATTAAAAAATACCAAAAGGATTTTAGGTGTGTTTTAATATAAACTTTATAAAAACCAAAAAGATTTTATTTCTATCTTATTTTTGATTAACCGATGTTGGAACTCGATTCTTCGTTACCTGAAATCTGATCGAAACCAAAACAACTGATTCTTCATAAACGGTCGAAATTTGCAAGTTTTGAAAGTTAAAAACTAAAAGTGAAAAATACGTTAAACTTTCAAACTGTCGGAAGGTAGTTGAAAACATGGTCACATGTGTGTCTTTTGTTTATGTTAACTATATTCCAAGCGGTTGTTCTCATTACGTGTTTAGTTTTCTTGTATGTGCAGATGCGACATTCAAATCTGCTAAAGGCGAAGAGAACGTGTTGGATAACTAGCTTCGGAATGAAGACACAACGTGGAGGCTCTCAAAAGATAAAGATGATCGAGTTGCCGCTGCCCTATCATAAGCCCCTCAAGGATCTGAGTGCTGAAAATGGAGTTTATTTTGAGGGGGAGTTTGTTAACACACTTCCTAAATGAAAAGGGGAGTTTGTTGATACACTTTCTACTTACGACGTGTGAAGACTTTGAAGATCGTCCGACATGATAGACATGGTAGATATACCCTCACGAGTAGCATCCAAGGGGGAGTTTGTTGATACATATTAAATGGACGCGGCCCGTTCGGTTCGACATCGCTACAAGACTTGATATCCTCCATCAAGTCTTGGTGATAATTGCTGATCTGCAAGTTGCAATCTATCTGTCTGTAGCTGCTGATGGTTTATGTTCTGAAGAACCCAGCTACCTGCATGACGAAAGACCTGCATCTGCTTGCTGTTGACGAAAAACCCAGAACAACAAGCTTTCCACGAAAGACCTGAAGTTGTTATGACGAAAAACATGCTGGACGAGATATGTATCTCGTCGATTTTGGAGTATGACGAAACACACCTTTTTTGTCACATTGGTGTTTCGTCAAGGTCCATTGTGGGCTAAGGTGTTTCATCGCTTTTGTTCCTATATATACAGCAGACCTGCAAACACAAGACAGGAGAGACACAACTGCGAGACACGAGAGAACCAGAGATAGTTTGTGAGAGTATAACTTTGTGTAATCCTTTGTAAACAAACATTCTGGTGATTAATACAGTCGGTATTCAAACGTTGAATCTTTGTTCTGTTTTGTGTCTCGATCTCGGTTTGCTTTCTCGGTTGGATTCCGCACAATTGGGTTTGTTCGTATACAAGGATTAGGCGACTAGATCCTCCGCTAGTTGGACCTACAAGTGGTATCAGAGCCGAGGTTTCCGAGGTTTCGTTTGAGAGATTGTCGAGGTTCTGAGATATGTGGTATGTGTGCTGTTTATCATCTGGGTACCATGGTTGTTTCTTTTACCGAAAAATATCGGAGATGAAGTCTAGATCTTCCATGATACCATACATACGTGTACATACTGCATACGACCTCAATAAGTGATCAACAATCACTTGTCCAAACAAAATAAGTGATAGTATATCACATTTATCCGGGAGTCATGTTCGTCTCTTTGCTGTAGGTTAGTACTGACCTGTTCACGGACTTGCTCCTGTGCCCTCATGCATATGAAAATCAAGTTCCTTATCAATAAGTGATTCTATCACATAGGGCTTGTTTTCAACCAAAAATAAGTGGGTATCTCACATCTTTTTATACGTCAAAACAGATGATAAATGGTATACTCACCAGTAAGATGAACTCTCGTGCATACCTTGATACGGGAATGTGTCGTGTATGGATGAACACCGGTCGGTAAGTATAAATCATACCTTAACGTATCCCCTCGCCATGATTACATCTGACAAGTTGAGCTTATGTGGACAACAATACTGATAATCATTATAGGATGCTTATCTAAATGTTAACTAACTGAACAACAAGAGCGTTTTGGCGTGACCGTACACTGATATGATTCTCTTACCCTCGAAACTCGCAAAAAGAATGTCTGTAAATGTTTATTTACTGATTTCCGTTTATGCATCTCTGTATATATTTATTTACTGCTTTCCGTCTTTACATTTCAAATATTAAAAAATACCAAAAAGATTTTAGGTGTGTTTTAATATAAACTTTATAAAAACCAAAAAGATTTTATTTCTATCTTATTTTTTATTAACCGATGTTGGAACTCGAGTCTTCGTTACTTGAAATCTGATCGAAACCAAAACAACCGATTCTTCATAAACGGTCGAAATTTGCAAATTTTGAAAGTTAAAAACTAAAAGTGAAAAATACGTTAAACTTTCAAACTGTCGGACGGTAGTTGAAAACATGGTCACATGTGTGTCTTTTGTTTATGTTAACTATATTCCAAGCGGTTGTTCTCATTACGTGTTTAGCTTTCTTGTATGTGCAGATGCGACATTCAAATCAGCTAAAGGCGAAGAAAACGTGTTGGATAACTAGCTTCGGAATGAAGACACAACGTGGAGGCACTCAAAAGATAAAGATGATCGAGTTGCCGCTGCCCTATCATCAACCCCTTAAGGTTCTGAGTGCTGAAAATGGAGTTTATTTTAAGGGAGAGTTTGTTAACACACTTCCTAAATGAAAAGGGGAGTTTGTTGATACACTTTCTACTTACGAGGTGTGAAGACTTTGAAGATCCTCCGACATGATAGACATGGAAGATATACCCTCACGAGCAGCGTCTAAGGGGGAGTTTGTTGATACATATTAAATGGACGCGGCCCGTTCGGTTCGACATCGCTACAAGACTTGATATCCTCCATCAAGTCTCGGTGATAATTCCTGATCTGCAAGTTGCAATCTATCTGTCTGTAGCTGCTGATGGTTTATGTTCTGAAGAACCCAGCTACCTGCATGACGAAAGACCTGCATCTGCTTGCTGTTGACGAAAAACCCAGAACAACAAGCTGTCCACGAAAGACCTGAAGTTGTTGTGACGAAAAACATGTTGGACGAGATATGTATTTCGTGGATTTGGGAGTATGACGAAACACACCTTGTTTCGTCACATTGGTGTTTCATCGAGGTCCATTGTGGGCTAAGGTGTTTCATCGCTTTTGTTCCTATACATACAGCAGACCTGCAAACACAAGATAGGAGAGACACAACTGCGAGACACGAGAGAACCATAGATTGTGAGAGTATAACTTTGTGTAATCCTTTGTAAACAAACATTCTTGTGATTAATACAGTCGATATTCAAACGTTGAATCTTTGTTATGTTTTGTGTCTCGGTCTCGGTTGGATTCCGCACAACCGGGTTTGTTCGTATACAAGGATTAGGCGACTAGATCCTCCGCTAGTTGGACCTACAAGTGGTATCAGAGCCGAGGTTGGTTTCGTTTGAGAGATTGCCGAGGTTCTGAGATATGTGGTCTTTATGCTGTTTATCATCTGGGTATCATGGTTGTTTCTTTTACCGAAAAATAACGGAGATGAAGTCTAGATCTTCCATGATACCATACATACGTGTACATACTGCATACGACCTCAATAAGTGATCAACAATCACTTGTCCAAACAAAATAAGTGATAATGTATCACATTTATCCGGGAGTCAAGTTCGTCTCTTTGCTGTACGTTAGTACTGACCTGTTCACGGAGTTGCTCCTGTGCCCTCATGCATATGAAAATCAAGTTCCTCATCAATAAGTGATTCTATCACATAGTGCTTGTTTTCAACCAAAAATAAGTGGGTATCTCACATCTTTTTATACGTCAAAACAGATGATAAATGGTATACTCACCAGTAAGATGAACTCTCGTGCATACATTGATACGGGAATGTGTCGTGTGTGGATGAACACCGGTCGGTAACTATAAATCATACCTTAACGTATCCCCTCGCCATGATTACATCTGATAAGTTGAGCTTATGTGGACAACAATACCGATAATCGTTATAGGATGCTTATCTAAATGTTAACTAACTGAACAACAAGAGCGTTTTGGCGTGACCGTACACTGATTTGATTCTCTTACCCTCGAAAGTCGCAAAAAGAATGTCTGTAAATGTTTATTTACTGATTTCCGTTTATGCATCTCTGTATATATTTATTTACTGCTTTCCGTCTTTACATTTCAAATATTAATAAATACCAAAAAGATTTTAGGTGTGTTTTAATATAAACTTTATAAAAACCAAAAAGATTTTATTTCTATCTTATTTTTGATTAACCGATGTTGGAACTTGAGTCTTCGTTACCTGAAATCTGATCGAAACCAAAACAACTGATTCTTCATAAACGGTCGAAATTTGCAAGTTTTGAAAGTTAAAAACTAAAAGTGAAAAATACGTTAAACTTTCAAACTGTCGGACGGTAGTTGAAAACATGGTCACATCTGTGTCTTTTGTTTATGTTAACTATATTCCAAGCGGTTGTTCTCATTACGTGTTTAGCTTTCTTGTATGTGCAGATGCGACATTCAAATCAGCTAAAGGCGAAGAGAACGTGTTGGATAACTAGCTTCGGAATGATGACACAACGTGGAGGCACTCAAAAGATAAAGATGATCGAGTTGCCGCCGCCCTATCATCAACCCCTCAAGGATCTGAGTGCTGAAAATGGAGTTTATTTTAAGGGGGAGTTTGTTAACACACTTCCTAAATGAAAAGGGGAGTTTGTTGATACACTTTCTACTTACGACGCGTGAGGACTTTGAAGATCCTCCGACATGATAGACATGGAAGATATACCCTCACGAGCAGCGTCCAAGGGGGAGTTTGTTGATACATATTAAATGGACGCGGCCCGTTCGGTTCGACATCGCTACAAGACTTGATATCCTCCATCAAGTCTCGGTGATAATTGCTGATCTGCAAGTTGCAATCTATCTGTCTGTAGCTGCTGATGGTTTATGTTCTGAAGAACCCAGCTACCTGCATGACGAAAGACCTGCATCTGCTTGCTGTTGACGAAAAACCCAAAACAACAAGCTGTCCACGAAAGACCTAAAGTTGTTGTGACGAAAAACATCCTGGACGAGATATGTATTTCGTCGATTTGGGAGTATGACGAAACACACCTTGTTTCGTCACATTGGTGTTTCGTCGAGGTCCATTGTGGGCTAAGGTGTTTCGTCGCTTTTGTTCCTATATATATGATATTCGCTAATTTACACATATTTTAGTCCCCCGTTTTACCGCTATTTTATGCGTTTTCGGCCGTAAAACCGTCATTCGGATGCTTAATCATCTACACTTTTGTTTACAGGCCTAAAACAGCATACCAGACATGATGATAGCGAAAACGAGGACTTTCCGTACAAAACGACGAAGCTGCGAACATTCTGTGGAAAATTCTGACCTGGGCAAGTCGCACCCCCGTGCGACTGGTGGCACCCCTGTGCGGATGCGACAACAAAGCTCATCTCGGTGATGCACCCCCGTGCGAATGGTCGCACCCCCGTGCGGATGCGACAACAAGGCCCATCTCGGTGACGCACCCCCGTGCGAATGGTCGCACCCCCGTGCGGATGCGACAACAAAGGCCCATCTCGGTGACGCACCCCCGTGCGAATGGTCGCACCCCCGTGTGGATGCGACAACAAAGGCCCATCTCGGTGATACACGCCCGTGCACCACATGGCACGCCCGTGCGAGATCGAATCTGGTCAAGATCTGATGACGTCATGCGGTATGGTGCTCCATACCTCCAATAATGCAAAAAGTGCACGGTCGTGCAACAGGAAGCACGACCGTGCGACTTCGAAATTATATAAAAAACTTGCAGAAACATTCTGCTCGATATTCTGGATTTTTGGGAGCTTCACAGGCGAATTTACAGGCTCCGGAGGCTTTGCTTTTGACCCGGATTCAAGCCACATTGTGCCGTTTAGCTCCATTACTACCCGGATCCTTAGTCTAGTACTTGTTTATGGTTTGATTTTCAAAACTTTCCATGATTTTGTTAATCTTTCAAGTACTTAGATTAATGTTTATGTATTATTGTAGCCTTTGGGCAAAAACACAACAATCCCTTGCTTGATTATAACCATTAGTGTGTTAAACTTTGTTTGTAATGACATTTTGAAGTATTTTCTATGTTAATCTTTGATGATTAGTTTGCAACCTTGTTATTGATATTGATTTCTTGATTATAAGTAATTATGTTGGATGATTGATGCTTGGTTAGCTAAGATAGTTGAAAAACGAAGCTTAATTAATCTTGTATTAGTAAACTTTGAACTTGGTTAACTATATTAGCTTGGTTTAAATGTGTGCATCATGATACTAGAAATGGTTAGTGATTTAATAAAATGTAATTATTGTTAATCAAGAGAGCTTGCCGTCACGGAAGGACCTTAACGGGTTAGATGGTGTCGTTATAAATTCTTGCCATGATTTGTTAGCTTAGTTAGTAGTTTAGGCCAAAATTGCTATCTTGGTGAATTATTGTGCAAGATTTGTAAAATGAACTCGGTTGTGATTTAATCTAGTTTATGCTTGTCTCGGTGGTTGCATTGTGTTTATCGGTGTCTCTTTCCTTGATTAAGTGCGGTTAGAAAAATCCTAACGGCTGCCTAACTTATTTTTAAGAGATTTTAATAGACGTTTATCAATTGCACGTTAAAGAACAATTTTAGGTGGTTAAAGTTTGTTTATTGTTTTAGCTTTCCGAATGATTGTCATGTTAGGATTCCCGAAAGGGATACTAATTGTCTTAAATTGGAATATTGACCGAATGCTTCTAGTGCCAAAACCGACTTAGTTGACATGCTGTGGTTGTGTATTTAGCAAGGCTTTTTATCTATTATCTATTATATTTTTATTATGTTTTTGTTTATGCTTACTTTAGTTTAGTTTAAATCAAACAAACCTATGTTTTTACCGGTAGTTTAGTGACAAAGGTCTAGTATTATTTCTCCGCCCATTTCCTTGGATCGATACTTGGTTCTTACCGATACTTTATTACATATGTGACGGGGTACACTTGCCTCTTTCGTGTGTGTTTTGATGTAAAAGTAATAATCACTTTTATAAATTTAAAACCAAATCGTGTGTAATTTCATTGCAAAATTATGTATATATACGCACACGTCAAGTTTTTGGCGCCGTTGCCGGGGAAATGGCGAGCTTTAGGAACGACCTGAGTCATTGTGTTATCGGCGTATATACTTGTTAATATTTGTGTATAATTTCTAGATTATTTATTTGTTTATTTATTTGTTAATATTTCTTGCTTTTATTTCATTTATTCGTTTTCCAAGTCATTTTTTTTTTGTACACTTGTAAATTTTTTTATTCCATTTATTTATTCAATCCGGATTTATTTATTCATTTATTCTTTGAGTTTTCGGCTTCGAGTATTCATTTTTACTTTAGCCGATTCATTCATTTTTATTGCTTTAATTTTTATAAAATTCCGGGCTCATTTTCGAATTTTTATAAAATTTTCAGCCCATTTAAAATAATATTCTGTTTCTTTTCAGCAAAAAAAAAAATAGATAAAAAAAAAAAAACCTTTATTATAATAACATTATATGCATGTGTGTCAATTTCTCGTTTGCAGATTGTTGACCTCAACCCCCCGCTCCCGACGCTGTTGAGCCTTCAGACAAACCCGAGCGTGATCTGAGGAGACGTCTTCGTGAGAGATCCCGCATGGTTGCGCTGCAACTCGCAGCAGCTGCGGAC
The DNA here is from genome assembly GCA_030545235.1 of Helianthus tuberosus. Taxonomy (NCBI): domain Eukaryota; kingdom Viridiplantae; phylum Streptophyta; class Magnoliopsida; order Asterales; family Asteraceae; genus Helianthus; species Helianthus tuberosus. The sequence continues at coordinate 91,693,148 of CM060429.1, read as the reverse complement.
GAGCCGGTGGTACCCGCTGAAGCCGAGGGCTCAGGGGACGTAGGAAACATAATCATGGCGGACGACGAACGACCACACACAAAAAAAAAATTTGTTGCGCCTATTTCTAGGAAAACTTCATTCACGTTGGACATGACCATACACAGTAAAAGAGGTATTTTCTTATGGAACTGTTGCAATAGAGAACGCGGACGGCGTTATTTTCAAAGTGAATGGGCACCGCTTGAAGCTTTACGTTACCGGGCCGAACGAGTCGGCGGTGGAGGTTATCGAACTCCACGCCCCGCACACATCATAAGTGTGGGGACATGAGTCTTGCTATCGACTCACCGACAAAAATTTAGCATGAGTCTTGCTATCGACTCGCCGACAAAAATTTAGCATGAGTCTACGCTACTGACTCGGTGATTAAAAATGTAGCAGGAGCGTCTTTGGCGCTATAAGGGTAAAATCGTCCTTCTTTGTGCTTTTATAGTTTTAGAGTAATTTAGGTGTGTTTGGTAGATTTCGTTAGTTTGTACAGTTTTTAAACGTGCCGAGCGTAGGGTCTAGGTTGAAATAATGTTATAACAGCGTACGAATGGTGAAAATGGCGAAAAATGGTCGATTCGGACGCTGAAACTGCATTCTGCAGTTAACAGACATGTCTGCAGATCTCGCACGGTCGTGCCATGGGTCGCACGCCCGTGCGATTTCGGGCTGGCCTGCACCTCGAGTCGCACCCCCGTGTATTACCGAGGTCAATGTGCTAGAATGGGTCAACATCGGATCCGCACGCCCGTGCGAAAATCCGCACTCCCGTGCGCATGGTCAGGGGCATTTTATAAAAAAAAAAGGTCTATCTTTTAGTAGTGTATTTATCGGGTGTTCATTTTGGCAACTATTTCAAACACCCCCGGTTATGTACTCTTTATTTTCAGACACTTTAGTTTTTATGTCTTGTCTTTGTTTGGATTATAGTACTTCTATATATGTAAATTATGGTTTATTTGGTTTATTTGTTTCTGTTCTGTTTTGCTGCACCTTTTGACATACTTGCAGATTTCGGCTATCAAGTCTTGGACCGGAAGCACATCACAGATACAGCTTTGGAAGTCTCGTTGCATCAAAATCATCTTCAGGGGAGTATTATTCTCCTTTATCTCTATATTTCGGGTTTCGCATTGGGGACAATGCGAAGTTCAAGTGTGGGGAGGGGTTTAACCTTGTTAACTTTGTTTGTCCTAAAAAAAAAAATTAGAAAAATCATTCAAAAATATCTGTATTCTGTATATATTTTAGTAAATAAACCGGTTGGTTGTGTTTTAGAAAGCTTCGGACTTGATAAAAACTCGACAAGCAAAATATTTTTGATAAAGGAAACCGGAAAGCGTGACAAACAAAGAAAGACTTACATGATAGTTTTCACACTTTTACCCATTCCTTCCGTTACGTGAGCATATTTGAGCCTATTGTTATATATTTGTTCATTTTGGATATAGGAGTGAGCCGGATGTTATGTGTAATTTAGAACTTGTCACTAGTATGCTTGTTAAGACCATGAACGTGCGGATTTGTGTAAAAGTGATAGAGGCACTTAGATTACCCCTTTGTTGTGTACTTGTTCTTTGTGTTGTGCTTCCCGTTCACCTTATATTACCCTTTAGGATTAACCATGTCGAGCCTTCCCGTTTACCTTTGTTTACCCACATTATCGCCCACTTAGCCAAATTTAGCCTTTTTATGTTTTAAACCTTTTTAGTGTTGAAACTCGGTCAAAATAATCGTTTAACTAGCGCTTGTTATTGTTTTTTTTTTTCATTGTATAAATTAGTATGTTTGTAAAAAAAAAAAAAACAGAAAATAAAACACCCTAAAATAGGGTGAAGTTGATAAAAATCGAGCCATTTTGAATGCTTAAACGTTAAAATTTCGTTGATAAGCTCGATTGCGCAATAGTCGCCTTTTTAAGGCGTTTGTATGTATAGTTGTATTGTTTGTTGCTAGTTAAACGCTACTACCGAGTTTTAACCATTTTCGCCACTTTAAATATCCAATTCCATACCCTTCGCCCAAGCCTAACGTTACAACCCGTAAAGACCTCTTGATTTACACTTGTTCGCATGTTAGTTGGTGGAGACGAGATCTTATGACAAGCTTATGATATTGCACATTTCATTGACGAGGCATTGAGTGTTTGCACATACACATTTTATGTATGTTTCATAAACAAAACCGAGTGTGTGTGAACATTGTGAGTTGTGTGAAGATTAACATGTTGAGTCAATTAAATGTGAAGTCACGGCTTTTTGGTTATCGCTATATATTTGCATATGCTTGTTGGGTTTGAGTCTTTTGATGTTGTCTTTCGAAAAACCGGCTAACCGTTTATAGTAGTTTTGAATAAAATAGTGTGTAAATTATCGTTCTTGTTTGTTTCTATCTTTTATTGCTTTTTAGTTTAGCTTGCTTGAGGACAAGCAAGGTTCAAGTGTGGGGAGATTTGATATTCGCTAATTTACACATATTTTAGTCCCCCGTTTTACCCCTATTTTATGCGTTTTCGGCCGTAAAACCGTCATTCGGATGCTTAATCATCTACACTTTTGTTTACAGGCCTAAAACAGCATACCAGACAAGATGATAGCGAAAACGAGGACTTTCCGGACAAAACGACGAAGCTGCGAACATTCTGTGGAAAATTCTGACCTGGGCAAGTCGCACCCCCGTGCGACTGGTGGCACCCCCGTGCGGATGCGACAACAAAGCTCATCTCGGTGATGCACCCCCGTGCGAATGGACGCACCCCCGTGCGGATGCGACAACAAAGGCCCATCTCGATGACGCACCCCCCGTGCGAATGGTCGCACCCCCCGTGCGGATGCGACAACAAGGCCCATCTCGGTGATACACGCCCGTGCACCACATGGCACGCCCGTGCGAGATCGAATCTGGTCAAGATCTGATGACGTCATGCGGTATGGTGCACCATACCTCCAATAATGCAAAAAGTGCACGGTCGTGCAACAGGAAGCACGACCGTGCGACTTCGAAATTATATAAAAAACTTGCAGAAACATTCTGCTCGATATTCTGGATTTTTGGGAGCTTCACAGGCGAATTTACAGGCTCCGGAGGCTTTGCTTTTGACCCGGATTCAAGCCACATTGTGCCGTTTAGCTCCATTACTACCCGGATCTTTAGTCTAGTACTTGTTTATGGTTTGGTTTTCAAAACTTTCCATGATTTTGTTAATCTTTCAAGTACTTAGATTAATGTTTATGTATTATTGTAGCCTTTGGGCAAAAACACAACAATCCCTTGCTTGATTATAACCATTAGTGTGTTAAACTTTGTTTGTAATGACATTTTGAAGTATTTTCTATGTTAATCTTTGATGATTAGTTTGCAACCTTGTTATTGATATTGATTTCTTGATTATAAGTAATTATGTTGGATGATTGATGCTTGGTTAGCTAAGATAGTTGAAAAACGAAGCTTAATTAATCTTGTATTAGTAAACTTTGAACTTGGTTAACTAGATTAGCTTGGTTTAAATGTGTGCATCATGATACTAGAAATGGTTAGTGATTTAATAAAATGTAATTATTGTTAATCAAGAGAGCTTGCCGTCACGGAAGGACCTTAACGGGTTAGATGGTGTCGTTATAAATTCTTGCCATGATTTGTTAGCTTAGTTAGTAGTTTAGGCCAAAATTGCTATCTTGGTGAATTATTGTGCAAGATTTGTAAAATGAACTCGGTTGTGATTTAATCTAGATTATGCTTGTCTCGGTGGTTGCATTGTGTTTATCGGTGTCTCTTTCCTTGATTAAGTGCGGTTAGAAAAATCCTAACGGCTGCCTAACTTATTTTTAAGAGATTTTCATAGACGTTTATCAATTGCACGTTAAAGAACAATTTTAGGTGGTTAAAGTGTGTTTATCGTTTTAGCTTTCCGAATAATTGTCATGTTAGGATTCCCAAAAGGGATACTAATTGTCTTAAATTGGAATATTGACCGAATGCTTCTAGTGCCAAAACCGACTTAGTTGACATGCTGTGGTTGTGTATTTAGCAAGGCTTTTTATCTATTATCTATTATATTTTTATTATGTTTTTGTTTATGCTTACTTTAGTTTAGTTTAAATCAAACAAACCTATGTTTTTACCGGTAGTTTAGTGACAAAGGTCTAGTATTATTTCTCCGCCCATTTCCTTGGATCGATACTTGGTTCTTACCGATACTTTATTACATATGTGACGGGGTACACTTGCCTCTTTCGTGTGTGTTTTGATGTAAAAGTAATAATCACTTTTATAAATTTAAAACCAAATCGTGTGTAATTTCATTGCAAAATTATGTATATATACGCACACGTCAATATACAGCAGACCTGCAAACACAAGACAGGAGAGACACAACTGCGAGACACGAGAGAACCAGAGATAGTTTGTGAGAGTATAACTTTGTGTAATCGTTTGTAAACAAACATTCTGGTGATTAATACAGTCGATATTCAAACGTTGAATCTTTGTTCTGTTTTGTGTCTCGATCTCGGTTTGCTTTCTCGGTTGGATTCCGCACAACCGGGTTTGTTCGTATACAAGGATTAGGCGACTAGATCCTCCGCTAGTTGGACCTACACACAACTTGCTCGATATAGACGGGAGTCTTAAGCCTCTATTTGTCAACGCCACCACTGTCGGGATTTTACGATCCGTGTCTCTCCACGCGAACAAGTTTGTTTTTGGTGTTGCTATCTTATTCCAAGAAAACCCCTGCTTGCCGGTAAGTTGATGTCAATTTGTCTCGCTAGGTCCATATATTTTTAACCAAAAATCCATGTACCACCTCATCCCCCCCCCCCCATTTGTCACCCATATTCTAAATGTCTTATTGTGCGAGTAACATGTTCAGCTCCTACAATTCGTTATTCTCTTCATCATCGTTTGGGAATCTAGACCAATTCCAATCGCATATCATAATTCATTAACAGTTCTTGTAATGGTTTTGCACTATGTCTCTTTTCTTTCTTGCCAATTGATATAGAGAAGTCAGAAGAGGGTACCAAATTCTTAGTGGACCCTCGCTAGTCCAACCAACAACTCCAACTTTGCCTGAGAGGTTTCAATGCACATCGAGTCCTTGCTTGTTAAACTCCTTCTCTACTCCAACTATAGCCTTCCATGTTCTGGTACATGATGTTTTTATGGAAATGGAGGATACTCACTTAGCGTTGTGGTGAATGGAGTTTATGACTTCCTCCCACAACTCATAACTGTTCATGCTTCAATTTCAGCCACCATCACCACTTTAACAACAAGGCTAAGTAGAGTTACTTTAACCCCCCCCCCCCCCCCCCAAACCACACTCAAGTCCCCGAGAGTTTTTGATGACCATGATTTTTCCCATTTTACCCAATGTATCTTGTTCTTCAGCCCACTCCCTCCCCATAGAAACTTTCTTCTTATCCCCCCCCCCCCCCCCCAAAGTTTTTAAAACGGCTATGGCGAACGATAGCAATTTTGCTTTCCAATTTGACAATTTTTTTATTAAACTTATCTATCACTTCCTTCCTTCCGGCTAGCCACTATATTCATGCTTGCACCCACCTTCAAACCCAAGTAAATGAAGCCAAGCTTACCCGGTTTGCATTTGAACGCCTCTGCCATTCTGGATACCTCCTCCAACTCATCTATTCAAACCCCGTACAATTGGCTTTTTCCTTTGATTCACTTTTAGTCCGGATATCATGTAAACGCACGTTAATACCCTTCTTAAATTCCTTAAATTGCACTCGTTCCATTGCACCATAATATCCGATATATAAGTTTAGCGATATATAAGCTTAGCGGGTATACTTGTATTTTTGTATTTTTTTGTGAAATTTGTTTTTTAATTAATATTAGTTTTTTGGTAACTGTAATAACGATTTCCTTGTTGAAAAAAAACTATAGAGAGAATTGAAAGTAAATAAATAAAGTTTGGTACATATATAAATCCTACCTGTCATTAGTCGATGGAATGGAGAATGGATGAATAAATCAAAATGTTATTTTTCATTCATGTAACCGACTAAACAATGAGATACTAATTATATAAAATAAATACGATTTTCTTATAAAGGGTTAATAATTACAAAGTTAATAAATGAGGGGCTGACTTTCAATAGTTAAACTCAAATAAGAATCATAGTCTCAGTTGGATTCAGATGTTTCTTACCCCTCCTAAATACACGGCCATTAACTAATCAATAAAACTCTTTGTTCAGACTTCAATTAATTCGTTTACACCCAATCCACAAAAAACTCACAGTCGGATTTCAATATTTTGCAGGTAAAATCTTTAAATTCAATCAGTTTTTATCATCATTCATTGTTTATCAGTTACTGGTTAAGGATAACCACTGTTAATGAGTAGGTCAAAACAAGTCAAAGTAGGTCAAAAGAAGTGTTATGAGAAGTTTGTTATTGAATTCATTGACGATTTCATGATTTTTAGTCGCTGGGGCAAAAACGGGTCGATTAAGATAGGTCAAAAATCTACATGAATGAAATAATTCACTTTAAGGAAGCCGCTCTCAGTTTTTTTTATATATGTTTTTATGTGATTCTTGTGTTTCAAATATAGGTTCTGTTATTTCACTTGTATTTTTTTGCTGTTATATCAAATATAGGTTTGTTTCTTTTTTTTTTAAATTTAAATGACTGCCTTTAATTGTAAATCTCACATTTGTTAAACAAATTTTGCAGTAATTTGGTTTTGCTTGCAATGTCTACTGGAGAGGGCAGAAAGGTCACTTTTGAGGATATCGATAAGGTAAGGAGACTTATATATCGTAAATTGCTTACTTAGTGTCATGTTATGTAGTTAGGATTTACTAGAGACAATTTAAATCTAGCATACGTTAGAATGTGTGTAGTGCATGTTCGTAGAAGTTACGACCCGACGAACAAGGTTAAGAGGCAATGCCCCATAATCTAAAGGGCCTGCATGGTAATTTTATAGCGAATCAAAACGAAATAATAGTTAAAAACTGATACAGGATGGCATGTTGACTATTGTCTATGAGAATATATGAATTATGAATATAACAAGCTTGACTCTTAATATTGTGTTGTATCAGGTTAAAAATCTAATAGAAGATTGTATCCTTAATTACAAGACAAAGAAGGAAATCGTTAATCTTCTCCATCAAGAACATAATATAGAGCCTTGCTTTACAAAGATTGGTACGTTATTCGCACAATCCATTAATTTCTCCTTCTTTTTGTTAGAAAAAAACTAAATCAGATTTATCTATTTCTAATTAAATAAACTTATAATTTGTTTCTTTCAGTTTGGAAGAATCTTGTCGAACAAAATCAACATTTCTTCAGCAACTACCGTTTGAGGTTGGTGTTGATCGACCAAATAAAAAGGTTCAACGATCTCCTCGAAAAACAAGCCGCACTAATGAATCAGTTGAACTCGAATGAAGTCGCTGCGACTTTTCCAGCAAGTAATCTTGCAGAGCAACCAGTTCCATTTGATTTACCACCACACGGGTTGGATAATGGTGGGTCGTTGGGGCTCCAACATTCTTATGATTACCAGTTCAATACGATGTTGGCTCAGAACCAGAGTATGATAGAATATTCAACGATAAATAACGAATCTAGTGACATGGGAAATTCGGCATCATCCAGTAACATGGATTCAAATTCACATCAGTTACAAAGAACATTCACGGATGACCTTTCCATGTATCTGGCACCACATCCAGACAACGCTTTATTTGATTCTAATGGCATTATGGTACAAAACCAAGGTAAGTTGATTTTTGACTTCTAGACATTAATGTTTATATACTTCGAAATTCATTTTCTTCACACGTGTTGCTTTTCTTTTCAGGAGTACCAAATATGTCAAGCAACTTGAATTTTCAGAATTCTGGGTTCGCAGAAATGTCACAAAGGTACCTTACTTAACTAAGATTACTTATTTATACTAACTTTCAGTTGACCACCATTTGTTGACTAATTCTATGACTCTGTTTGCTTGTGTTGCTTGCAGGTCCAACTTCTTCTTGTGAACGGTTAATCTTTGCCTAACAAACAATCTTGGAGTGCAAGTCAAGAAAATTTATTTTTAGTCATTATCTCTTAAGAATATGGGTCGTAATTAATATAGTTCCTTGTTTTCCAAGTTTTTTTTAGTTTATAAATAGAGATAGGATCTTGTAATTTATTCATCAGTTTCAATTAATAAAGAGTCAGAGAGTCCCTCTAAATATTGTTCTGTGATCGTTATTTTTCTGAACCGCTCGATACTTCCAACAAGTGGTATCAGAGCAAGGGTTTTGCGGATCGGCGCTCAATCGGTTTGGGGTGAATAACCAAACCAAGCAGGTGTTGTAAACTAGTCTGGGGCGAATAACCAGATTAGTCGTGGAAGGCTAAAGGTGATCTTTATCTTCTGTAGGGTGAATAACCATAGAACAAAAGGTCAAGAATCATGGGTGATACAGGTGGTGCACCGCAACAGATTGTAGTCCATCAAAGGGAGGCGAGCTCGGCATCGTTAATTTGTCCGAAGTTAACGAGTTCTAATTACAACACTTGGACCGTCATGATGGAAGCGAATCTTGATGCTCAAGGCCTGTGGGAGACGATTGAACCCGGTGACGCCGTAGATGATCGCAAGAACAAGATGGCAAGGGCGATTATATATCAGGCGCTACCGGAGAATATCCTGATGCAAGTTGCAACAACCCGTAACGCTAGAGACATATGGGAAGCACTACGAGTCAGATTTCTTGGTGCAGATCGAGTGCAACAAGCTCGCCTACAAACGCTGGATAGCGAATTCGAACAACTCAAGATGGGAGAAAAAGATACAGTTGAAGATTTCGCAGGTAAGGTGGCTGAGTTTATAAGCAAGTATAGTGCCTTGGGAACAAATTTAGAAGACAAAGCTGTAGTAAAAAAGTTGCTAAATAGCATGCCATCACGATTTATCACGATGGTTGCTACGATCGAACAATTTGCGGACCTTAGTACCATGACCATCGAAGATTGCATTGGTAGATTGAAAGCATTCGAGGAACGTATCAAAGGTCATGAAGTTGTCGCCGAAAGAGACGGAAAATTGTTATTTTCTCGAACTGAAACGCAAAACAGAAATAGAAACGGAGAACAAAACGGACGAGGTTATGGAGGTCGCGGTAGAGGTTCGGACCAACGCGGAAGAGGTCGTGGCCGAGGAAGGGGTTTTGGTAGAGGACGAGGCCGAAACCAACAAAACAATGATAATCGGAACGGAAATCAAGTGCGTGAAAATCAGCCTCGGGAAAATAATAACAACAATAGAGGAAGAGATAAGAGGAATGTTCGTTGTTATAACTGTAGTGAAAACGGCCATTATGCTTGGGAGTGCACTAAACAACCTGAAGGTGAAGTAAACTTGAACCAAGCACAAGAGCATGGTCCTGCATTAATGATGGCATCAATAGAACTTGAAGAAAACAAGATTCTTTTGAATGAAGAGAAGGTTCATCCTAAATTGTACGCAAGTGATAATCATAACGACTCCGTTTGGTACCTAGATAATGGTGCCTCTAACCATATGACGGGGGTGAAGTCTCACTTTACCGAAATCAATAAAACCGTAACAGGTCTGGTTCGGTTTGGCGACGGGTCAACAGTTGAAATCAAAGGAAAAGGTTCGGTGGTGTTTGTGTGCAAAAACGGGGAACATCGAGTCATAAATGATGTCTACTATATTCCGGATTTGGCAAGCAACATTTTAAGCCTAGGGCAAATGACTGAAGACGGATGCAAAGTTTGGATGGAAGACAATTTCTTATGGCTTTACGAAGAGGGAAATCGCTTGCTCATGAAGGTGCCAAGAAGTCCGAATCGTCTTTACAAAATAGAATTGAAGGTCGGAACCCCGGTATGTTTTCTAAATTCAATTGATGACCGAGCATGGCTTTGGCATGCTAGGCTCGGTCACCTAAACTTTCAATCAATAAAAGACATGAAAAATAAAAATATGGTTTACGGAAAAATCCAAACGAAACAAGGAGAGCACCTATGTGACGCATGCATGTTGGGGAAACATGCTCGCGAATCGTTTCCCAAACAAGCTACGTACCGTGCCTCAAAGCCATTGGAGTTAATCCATATGGATTTGTGTGGACCCATTAATCCTCCCACACTTGGAGGAAATCGCTATTTTGTCTTGTTTGTCGATGACCACACAAGATATATGTGGCTTTATACTACTAAAAACAAGTTTATTGTTTTAGACTTGTTTAAGAAATTTAAACAGGAAGTAGAACTCCAGATGGGATTAAAAGTCAAGGCAATTAGAAGTGATCGCGGCGGAGAATTTTTGAACAACTTATTCTCCAAGTATTGTGATGAAACCGGAATACGGCACTACTTTACTGCACCATATACGCCACAACAAAATGGCGTCGTTGAAAGACGAAACAGAATGGTGATGAACATGACAAGGAGTATAATGAAAGCAATGTCAATGCCACAAAACCTATGGGGAGAAGCCGTTCGTCACGCAGTGTATGTGTTAAACCGAGTACCGACTAAAGCCTTGAAAAATGTCACCCCATACGAAGCCTTGCATGGAAGAAAACCAAGCGTGAAACATCTACGGGTTTTCGGGTGTAAAGCCTATATGAAGATACCATCAGTAAATACTTTCAAACTTGATGATCGAAGCATTCCACTCGTGTATCTTGGTAGTGAAGTTGGCTCAAAGGCTTTCAGGTTATACGACCCGGAAAAAATAAAATTCATGTTAGTCGTGACGTGAAATTCGAAGAACGTGTCAGTTTTGATTGGGCTAAACACAAAGAAGTAATAGGTATTGGTGTAGGACCTCAGTGGGTTGAGTTCCATGTGCAACTTGAGACCAATCCAGAGCCGGTAGTTTCCCAGCCAGCACCTTCGTCACCGGCAACTCAGGTTGATCCACAACCTTCTGATCCCGAAAATAGCAGTCAAGATGACGACGTGGATTCCGAAAACGGATCAGAAACTGAACCAGATAATGACCAACCTTGTGATCATGAACCTGAACACGAGTTGCGAAGATCAACAAGACAAACCTCACTTCCCACCAGATTCGATGATTTTGTTATGCTAGCTGAAGAATGTCTACTTACTAATGACGAACCATTAAAGTACGTAGAAGCAAAGGGAAATAAAAATTGGGAAAAGGCAATGAGAGATGAGTTGGTTTCGATAGAGGAAAATGACACGTGGGAATTAACAGAGTTACCAAAAGGTTCGAAAGCCATTGGATTGAAATGGGTGTTTAAGATTAAAAGGGATGCGAACGGGAACATAACGAAGCACAAAGCTAGACTAGTGGCTAAGGGCTATGTCCAACAACCGGGGGTGGATTTTGATGAAGTATTTGCTCCAGTAGCGAGAATGGAGACCATACGAATGATACTCGCATTGGCAGCAAAAAGAGAATGGCTCGTGTACCATTTAGATGTCAAGTCGGCATTTTTAAACGGCGAGTTGAAGGAGCTGGTCTTTGTGAAGCAACCGGAAGGATTTATTGTGAATGGAAAGGAAAATATGGTCTATAAATTACGAAAAGCACTGTACGGTTTACGACAAGCTCCTCGGGCTTGGAACGAACGTCTAGATAAAACTCTCAAACATCTTGGTTTCAATCGTTGTCCAAGAGAGCAAGCCGTCTATTTGCAAAATAAGAACGGAAGTCTAGTAATAGTCGGAGTATATGTTGACGACCTAATCGTAACAGGAGATAAGCAAGCTGAGATTGATTTGTTCAAGAAGCAAATGATGGGTGAATTCGAGATGCAAGATTTAGGCTTGCTAAGTTACTATTTGGGCATTGAAGTTCAACAAGAAAAAGGTAAAATCACGTTAAAACAAACGGCTTATGCGAAAAAGATTCTAAGTAGTGCTGGTATGGAAGAATGTAATGCTACGAGGTATCCCATGGAACACAAGTTGCAAGTGACAAAAGACGAGAAGGGAAAGTCAGTTGATGCAACTAACTATCGACGCATAATTGGTAGTTTACGTTATCTAGTGCATACGAGACCCGATATTTCTTATTCAGTAGGTGTTATGAGTCGGTTCATGCAAGAACCGAAGGTAAGTCATCTGCAACTCATTAAACAAATCCTACGATATATAAAAGGCACGATCAATTATGGTTTGGAGTATCAGCGAGATGGTGAAGATGTCTTGGTTGGATATTGTGATAGTAGCCATGCAACAGATAAGACCAATGGGAGAAGTACAACCGGGATGGCCTTTTATTACGGAAATGCTCTTGTTTCATGGAACTCACAAAAACAAAAAACGGTGGCTCTTTCTTCTTGTGAGTCTGAGTTTATGGCGGCAACGGCCACGGCATGCCAAGCGTTATGGTTGAGGGGTCTCCTAAGTGAGCTAACAGGATGCAAGGAAAAAGTTGTATGTATGCATGTAGATAATAAGTCTGCAATAGCTTTAATGAAAAATCCAGTTTTCCATGGACGTAGCAAACATATTAATACAAGGTTCCATTTTATTCGGGAATGTGTGGAACGTGGAGAGGTTAAAGTTGAGCATGTTAGAGGAGAAGAACAGAAAGCGGATATATTAACTAAAGCACTTCCAAGGATCAAGTTTGAAGAGATGAGAGTTTTGCTCGGAGTGGTGGATTTGGGTGGATCGAAGTCAAAGATTAGGGGGTGAATGTGAACGGTTAATCTTTGCCTAACAAACAATCTTGGAGTGCAAGTCAAGAAAATTTATTTTTAGTCATTATCTCTTAAGAATATGGGTCGTAATTAATATAGTTCCTTGTTTTCCAAGTTTTTTTTAGTTTATAAATAGAGATAGGATCTTGTAATTTATTCATCAGTTTCAATTAATAAAGAGTCAGAGAGTCCCTCTAAATATTGTTCTGTGATCGTTATTTTTCTGAACCGCTCGATACTTCCAACACTTCTCGTAACCATAAACAATTAGAAAGTAGTCCTGACGTTATTTCTAGTTTTTAACTTGTTACAAATTGTTGGTCGCTGCAATGATGACTGAATTTTTAACAACATTATATCCTCGTGTTCTTGTTTTAGTTCCTACAATATAGTTTTAACAAACTTTTTTTTCTTATGAGTATGCAACACATATATTTCATAGTATAAAATATGAGTAGAATCTTCTAATCCTATGTAGACAAAGTATCCATAGTAAGATCTAAATCATGACAACCTTGTACAGTTGTACTAAATCATTGTATTCAGACAATCATATATCATCAAACTAATATAGTTTTTGTAAGTATTGACTTTTTGACCCAAACCCATTACTCAGCCTGCCCCACCGTCCCATCCCACCACTAGATATTAGGGGAGTGGGGGTGGTCACTAGTGATAGAATTCCATCACTCACAAGCATCCAATCAACTCCTGCCATGTCATCAACCATTTTTCCATCACTCACATCCTTTTTTAGTGGCAATGGTCATCACTCACAACACCTAACAATAAACCCTCACACTCCCTCACATCCATCATTTTTCACGTGTGAAAAAAATAATGGAAATCCATCACGTGGCTGCTATCACACGTTGAACTAATGAGTGGCGGTGGACATTTTGTTTCTTCCACGCGTGCTCAAGGGTCTATCACGGAGAACTGGGCACCGCCCCCAGTCCCCTTAGCAACAAAAGCAAATTACTCTTAAGGAACTAGAGGCGGTGATGAGAAAGTGCCTATTACTGGCAATGTGTCTATGATTCCTTGGCAATGTGTCTATGTGCCCATTATTATAACATGTCCACCTATGATATTGGCAATGTGTCTATGATCCCTTGGTATAATGACTAAAATTTGTTGGTAAATTCTATATTCATGCCATGTTTTACGATAGAGTATATCATCACTCACGGATTGCTATCAGGACCGACTTTCACTAACGAACTTCCAACGAATATGTTTTGTAGTGTATGAACATTGTACATATTCATGAAAAGTTGCCCATATTCACTTCACTTTGACTATATCTACTTTCACAATCCATTGGTTCCAAAATTTCTTTCAGTCATCAATTGTTATACATATCGCCATTTCTCTTTAATCATTTTATAGTCCTTAGATTGTTTCTATTTCCAACTTCCATTTCTATCCATTGTCGCTATGTATATTGAAGCCCTAGTTTTCCCTTTTTGAGCTAAATTTAAAACTAAATATCATACTGTGTAAGTTTAGTCGGTACATGTATAGTATGGTAAGGTACATGCATTTGGTCCGAAATTTCCCATCCCTAGTGGTGGGTATAAGATTAATTGAGTCACATTTGGTTGCATTTAGACATAGAAAAATGAGAAGGTTATTATATCCCTTTCTTTTAAAAAAAAGAAACAAAATCATCTAAGGTAGGAAATGCTAAGATCCAATTTTTACTTCAACTATGTATATTAAATCTAATCTTTTGCTTCTAAATATTATCTCTTAAAATTTTTTAAGTCTTTTCAACGTGAAGAACTTAATTGAACTCTTTATATGTTTCATGATTATTATATATATATAATAATATACCAAACACTTTTTTTAACAATATAATTTATCTATTTCTTTATATTTTTTATATTTTTCGTTTCTTCGGAGTAATTAAAATGTAACCCGATTTTGTTAAAGCACCGGATCGATGACGCACATCAACATTGCACTTGATTCAAGACGCTAAACATCAAAATATGAACAAGATAGAAATATGTGGAAGATGAATCTCTTTATTATTGGATCAGTCATCACAGATTACATACCAAAAGAGTATACATCATCTACAAGCTGGTTTAGATCACAAAGATCTAAACCGAGCTTTCTCTCACTAACACATAATCTCCCTCTCTCTAGAATTCACACACTGATGGAGAATTCCATGGAATTTGTGAGAGATGCACCAAGCTCTAAAGGGTTACCCTAATCTACCCTATACAACACATATATATAGACTAGGGACTAAGCCCGGACAAAACATATTGTCTAGGATACAAAACAAATAATTCGGACAACAATAATAATCAACATATTCCGAGTTTAACATCATAAACTCGGAACTGATAAAGCTTCCAAATTCTTGACTTGGCTTTGACTTTGTTGACCGTAGACCAGAACTGATAAAACACAGTTACCCAGTAGGAACTGCACTTACAGCCCCCCCCCCCCCCCCCCCTTAACTGTTGCTATCAGTTCTATTTGACATTGATATCTTCAGTCACCGAATACTGCACTTACAGATTTAAAACAGATCAAGCTAAATCAGTTAAACGCCATTTACCAAAGTTGACGAATTTATGATCATTGGGCAAAAGGGCCTAAGTTGACCATACCACATGAAAACTAACTTTGTAAATATTACTTAACTTTCACGAAAAGATAACATTCTACTAAGTACTAACCATACATCAAAATTTCACCATAAACTATTGGATATCAGATTTGATAAGCTTGTATGAGTTTAACCGTTTTAAAGCTTAACCTATGTCCATAGTCTCATTTAAATGTCAATTACATTATCTTCTATCTATATTACTATATAAAGCATTTTCTATGTAACAAATGGTATTTCCATCAATTTTTAAGATGACATATAAATGGTCAAGTTAAAATATCTAACTTTTTCTCATTTTCTTCCATTCCTACCCTTACCCCTTGATCATATAGTGTTAATGTGGTTAAACATTTATCATATATTAATATGGATAAAGGGTTAGTGATTTAAATTATGTCTTATATAATAATTATTATTTAATAACTTTGTATACTTAACTAATTTAATGAATATCTAAATAAATATAATCTACATCCATTCTTACGTGTATATGTAAAACCATGTATCACGGTTGTGAATTAATATGTGAAAGGCTTTATTTAGGATATTATGTAAATTATTAAAAGACATAAGCTATTTATCATGTTACTTGTGTCACAACCCTAAAATACCACGTGCGGAAATTCCTGCGAGGCGTGTGACATACCAGGATCTAGCCACCAATCACATTGAACTAACCACAAGATATTTAACAAAATTCCCATTCATTAAGTTAAAACATTCATAAAACATTATCCGAGTCAAATAGTTTCAGCGGAAGCAAGTAGTAAAACATTGTTTAAACGTCTCAAACTAAATGTATGTCAAGTTATTAGGCAAGCATGCCTATCCAACCAGTACGACCCATGACCCCTCCAGCCATCCAGACAGCAAGTTCCTTATCCATAGTACCTAACGACCTGCGAGCATGCAACAAGGGTATCAGACAACGCTGGTGAGTTCATAGTTTTACAAAAACGTTGGTTACCAAGTAATTAGTTCAGTTCATTGATAATAATTTTGATAATAACTCGAATACAAGACGGCTCCAGATTTATTTTGCCAGTTCCCCAATGCTCCTATCAAAGCATTGGGCATGACTGGGTCATTAGTTCACACCCGTCCTCTCAGGTACGGGGTGAGGGGGCCAAACCTAGATAGCGCTACCAACTAATACCCTGTTACCTCTCAGGTAACAAACTAGATGGGACTTAAAGGTGATAGGGATTGAGTATATTATCCAACATTCCAGATTTTACCCACAAGACGTATTCCTCTCAGGAATACCCATATGATTTACCCAAAAGACCTATCCCTCTCAGGGATACCCAATGACTGTCCCACCCACCGGGACGCATGCTCAAGAGGAATGAACTCACTTTTGATTTGCTCGGTATGTTAAATTACCCGTCCAAGTTGGTCAACCCAAACCCTACCGTGGTAACCAATCAACATCAGTTACATAATCAATAAAGTCTCATATTTTGTACACAGTAAGTCACGTATTTGTAAGCAGTTTGCATCTATCCTAAGATCACTGTATATCATATATCAAATACCCAGTTCTACACATGTTCACATCTTATATGCATATCACATAACAACCTACAACAGATGGGTGTTTTAACCACACAAGTTAAATCAGGAATTCTCATTATTAGTTATTATTATCCTGCAACAAAAGTATCTTGTAGGGGGGGGGGGGTCTGTATTGTAACCAAACAGAGTCTTAACCACTGGGCTAAGCTTCTGTTTGTAACAAAAGTATCTTGTAACACCAATATTCATCATCAAATGCATCATATCAATCTACTGTTCCTCCTAGCAACTTTCACGGCGAAGTGTCCCTTGTGACGAAGGATCGACCTTCGTCGGGGTAAGGTGTGACGAAGACTTCATTCTTCGTCGGGGTTGCATATGACGAAGTATCACTATTCTTCGTCGGGTTACATATGACAAAGTATCACTATTCTTCGTCGGGTTACATGTGACGAAGTATCACTATTCTTCGCCGAGATCAGTTACAACGCCTTGATCATATAACAACAGTTAACAGTTACACCTTTTCTGTAGGTTCACAAGATCAAACGACGGTTATTGCATACTTTCTAGCAAACCCTAATTGTCGCTCAGTCATCAAAACGATAATCTCATAACACTAATATTGACTTACAATATCATACTTTAACATATATCTTAATCTTATAAAAACCCTTACACACTCAACATCACAGAAGCAATAAAACAATCATTACCTTGCAAGTTACACACCCTTAAACAGAAGCAATCATCGACCACCTTAACATAACAGTTTTCCGTTTCACATGCAATTCTAATCGAAAAAAGATCATTGAAACACACCAACCCTAATCTCGTAATCATGGTTCAAACAGCCGATTAACCAATGAAACATCATGCACACAAGATCCTACATCCTCATACAAAGTCATTATATCACAATACTACATATCAGAATTAATCTATCGAACAAGACCAGGACACTAACCGTGATACCGTATAGATTCAAAGAATCGAATTGGAAAAGCTTCGGGGCCTCCTACTGCCGTCGCACAGAGATTGATAAGGGAGAGGAGACTCTAGGGTTTTATGTTTTGCGATACTTGTTACTAACTGCTATGCGTACAGGGAATAAAGATCGGCCACTTTGGGCCTCACATGATCTGGGCCGAGGGCCCCCTTTGGCGAACAATGGACTTCGACGAAGCATTAAGCTTCGTCACAATGTTGATGGTGGTGGCGACGAAGAATCAATCTTCGTTGTCTATGGTGAAGGTCCAACACATCCACAATAAAGATTAACACTTACTATTACACATATAAAATCCATAAATTATCAAATACTCTATATTTCAAACAGTTACACATTACTAAACCTAAAACAAATTGTCAACACAGGATTGCGAAACAAGTGATACGTAAAGGAAAGAGCTTGAAGTCTCGGGTTGTCACATCATCCCCAACTTGAAAGAAATTTCATCCCGAAATTTGACAAGTAATCCAAAACGGCAAGATGTTAACTCAGGATGACTCTGGATTTTCCGCGGGTACCACATCATCCCCAACTTGAAAGGGAATTTCGTCCCGAAATTCACCAGTTACATCATATTTAGATTTGTCAGTTGGGAATAAGTGTGGGTACTTAAGCTTCATCTGATCCTCGCGCTCCCACGTGAACTCCGGTCCACGTCTTGAGTTCCAATGAACTCTCACAATTGGAATTCGACTATGCTTACGGACTTTGACTTCCCGATCCATAATTTCAATGGGTTCTTCGACAAACTGCAATTTGTCATCGATCTTTAGTTCTTGAAGTGGTACAACAAGTGTTTCATTGGACAAACACTTCTTCAATTGTGAAACATGAAAGACATCATGAACGTTACCCAACTCAATAGGTAACTCGAGCTTGTACGCCACTTTACCAATACGCTCCAAAACTTTGAATGGCCCAACATAGCGTGGATTAAGCTTGCCGCGCTTCCCAAAGCGCACCACGCCCTTCCAGGGTGAAACTTTCAGCATAACGCGATCGCCTACAGCGAACTCCAAGGGTTTCCTACGCTTGTCAGCGTAACTTTTCTGATGGTCGCGCGCCGCCGCCATACGGTTTCTCATCTGGACAATCTTTTCCGAAGTTTCAAGAAGAAGTTTCGGACCTGTGACTTGGCTGTCACCCACCTCAGCCCAACAAAGAGGAGAACGACATTTCTGGTCGTACAACGCTTCAAACGGAGCTGCCTGGATGCTAGTGTGGTAACTGTTGTTGTAGGAGAACTCGATCAACGGCAAGTGTTTCTCCCACCCTTTACCAAAATCGATCACTGATGCGTGTGAAGTGTTATATATATTAGGTGTATATTTTAAGCCCCTTTAACACTTATTTTTAGCCAAGTTTTAAATTTATAAAACACGGTATTTTACTAACACTAAACACACATATGGGCAAGTGCACCCATCGTGAGCGCAGTATAGTGCTGGTAAGATACCGAGGTCGTCCAAGGACACAAGAGCTTTTAGTACCGGTTTATCCTCAACGTCTAATCAAAATAAAAAGTTTAGAAAAATGTTTTAAACTAAGAAAAATAAAAACTAACTAAAATGCTGAAAATAAAATAAAAAGAAAAACAGATAGACAAGATGAATCACTTGGTTCCGACTCGTATCTAGTGTAACCTTTGATTATTTCCGCACTTTTGCACTATTTTAAGAGATTATCTTAGTTATTGTAGTAGGCCCCTCTTTTGAAGGTGACGTTACCCTCACCCCAGTAGTTTGAGTCAGCAAGGATACAATCCTAAAAGGGTGGATTATTGGAAGATAATTAATTAAGTTATTAATGCAAATTATGGTAGGCCCCTCTTTTGGAGGTGACGTTACCCTCGACTAAGTAGTCTGAGTCAGCAGGGATACAGTCCTAAATAGCCGGGTTATAGTATTAATAGTAGTTAACTTATGAGGGGATCAAAGAGTTTGGACCCCCGCCATCCAATACCGTTAAGTATTGAAGGAGGTCCTACTAAATTTGACCCAGGTCCATTGCAGGACCTCTAAACGCTGAACAATGGCAAGACCTTTACCAAACTGTTCCCTTAACCCCCGACCAGGTAGCCAACATACCTCCATATAGACCGTGGAGATATGAATGGTGAAAATCTTTTATTTTATATAGACAGTAAAATAATGCCAAGACACCACGGACAAACGATAAGGAAAGATCACCTTCAACATAAGCAACTAGTTATTAAAGTCATTAATACAAAACCAAATAAAAAGTGCAAAAGATTAGAAATAAAAAGTATTACACTAAACACTTTGTCTTCACCAAGTGATGTAAGAGACTTAGGCAAACATGGCCTTGATTGTCAAGAACTCTTACAATCAATCTTGGATCCCGAGACGACTCACACACTCTACGATGGACAATGGATGATGGTGGTGGATGATGGTGTTATGGTGGTGGTGGGTGGTGGGTGAAGTGTGAGAGAGGTGGTGTGCCAAGGGATGGTTTGAGCTTAAGCCAAGCACTCCTATTTATAGGCTGAACAGAAGCTCGGGCACGGCCCCGTGTCCACATCCTTCTCTTTCTTCATTTAATGAAGCTTTGTCTTTTTAGTTGACCACGCCCCGTGTCCGCTGAGCACGACCCCGTGGTGCAGAAGAATCTTTGTACTATGCAGATTTGCTGGATTGTGCGAATCTTATAGTTGACCACGGCCCCGTGTCCGCTGAGCACGGCCCCGTGGTGGGCAATAGAAGCTTCTACCACTTTGTCTTTTCTGCTGACACTTGGGCACGCCCCCGTGCTGGCTGAGCACGGGGCGTGTTCAGGCTTCTAATGTCTTGTTTTGCTTTGCTGGGGAAGATGTTGTCGTGGGGTCGGGCATGTCACGTCTTGTTCCTTTTCTTGTATTTATGTTAGATTTTGATGTCTTTTTGCTTCTTTTGTTAATTTGAGCTCATTTAATCCTGAAAATACAAAAGGAAGACAAAAGCACACTTTTTCCAACATTAGTACTAAAAAAGGGTTAGTTTTATGCCACAATTGATGAAATTTATATGTTGCATTTTGAACACATCAATCACACATGCACGCAACATGTCTTCAAGTGTCTGGATGGTTCGTTCTCTTTGATCATCCGTCTGTGGGTGATAAGCAGTGCTCATGTCGAGACGTGAGCCGAATGATTTATGCATTGATTGCCATAATTCAGATACAAAAAGCGGGTCACGATCAGAAATAATAGAGGTTGGCACCCCGTGCATAGAGACCACTTCCTTCAGATAAACAGCAGCAAGTTGGGAGAATTTATTAGTTTCCTTGATCGCAAGGAAGTGCGCAGATTTTGTGAGGCGGTCAACGATCACCCAGATGGTATCGTTTCCGTTTTGAGTTCTTAGCAAACCAGTGATGAAATCCATAGCAATTTGCTCCCATTTCCACATGGGTATTTCTAGTTGTTCAAGCAGGCCTGAAGGTTTCTGATACTCTACCTTGACATTCACACACGTCAAACATTTACTCACATACGTTGCGATGTTAGCTTTCATCTTCGGCCACCAATACAAGACTTTGAGGTCCTGATACATCTTATCTGAACCTGGGTGAACAGAGTATCGAGACTTGTGCGCTTCATCCACCACAAGCTCTCTAAGATCTCCAAACAATGGAACCCATATCCGTTCCATGAAATAGTACATGCCGTCAGACCTTTCCACGAGTCGCCTCTCCATGCCCCGTAAATACTCCGCTTTAATGTTCTCTTCCTTCAACGCTTCAGCCTGAGCCGAACGAATCTGTTCAGGAAGATTTGAGTGAATAGTGAGCTGCAAGGCTCGCACACTTTTGGGTTTCGTCTTCTTTCGACTAAGGGCATCAGCTACAACGTTAGCCTTGCCTGGGTGATACTTGATTGTAAAATCGTAGTCGTTCAAGAGTTCTACCCAGCGACGCTGTCGCATATTCAATTCCTTCTGATCGAAGATATGCTGGAGGCTCCTGTGATCGGTAGAGATAGTGCATTTGGTACCGTACAGATAATGCCTCCAAATCTTTAACGCGAAAACCACGGCCCTCAACTCCAAGTCGTGAGTCGTGTAATTCTTCTCATGAATCTTCAACTACCGAGAAGCGTAAGCTATCACCTTCTGGCGTTGCATCAGCACGCAACCAAGACCCTGAATAGAAGCGTCACAATATACCACAAAATCTTCGGTACCTTCAGGTAGAGACAAGATCGGTGCACTGTAGAGTTTTTGCTTCAAAAGTTGGAAAGCATCTTCCTGCTTCGTTCCCCAAGAGTATACAACGCCTTTCAGTGTCAACGAGGTAAGAGGTTGAGCAATCTTTGAGAAGTCTTTAATAAATCTGTGATAGTACCCAGCGAGACCAAGAAATTGTCGCACCTCCGAAGGATTCTTCGGTGCCGCCCAATCTCTAATAGCATCAATCTTTGCAGGATCCACGTGTATCCCCGATTCATTAACAATGTGGCTAAGGAAGTGCACTTCTCGTATCCAGAAGTCACACTTAGAAAACTTCGCGTAGAGTTGCTCCTTCCTCAGGAGCTCCAAGATAAGACGCAAGTGTCGCTCGTTGTCTTCCTTGCTCTTAGAATAGATCAAGATGTCATCGATAAGCACAATGACGAAATCGTCGAGTTACGGTTTGCACACATGATTCATAAGATCCATGAAAACCACCGGTGCGTTTGTCAACCCGAATGGCATAACCAGAAACTCATAATGGCCATACCGCGTTCGAAAAGCCGTCTTAGGGACATCCTCCTCTCGGACTCTCATCTGATGATAGCCTGATCTTAAATCGATCTTCGAGTAAAAACTTGACCCTTGCAACTGGTCAAACAAGTCGTCGATACACGGTAAAGGATAGCGGTTCTTGACTGTCACCTTGTTGAGTTCCCGATAATCTATACACATACGAAAAGACCCGTCTTTCTTCTTCACAAACAAAACTGGGGCTCCCCAAGGTGAAGAACTAGGTCGGATAAAACCCCTATCCAACAGTTCTTGAAGTTGATTGGACAGCTCTTGCAACTCTCCTGGTGCAAGACGATAAGGAGCACGAGCAATCGGGGCTGCTCCTGGAGTAAGGTCAATCTGGAATTCCACCTGACGGTGTGGAGGTAAACCAGGAAGCTCTTCGGGAAACACATCAGAAAACTCGCGAACAACAGGAAGGTCTTCAATCTTCCTTTCTTCATGTTGAGTATCAGCAACAAGAGCTAAAATAGCAGGGTATCCCTTTCGCAAGCACTTCTGGGCTTTCATAGCTGAGATGATGCCAACCATTGCACCACTACGATGACCCTGAACTGACAAGGATTCTCCACTAGGAAGGGGAATACGCACGATTTTCTCTTTACAGAGAATTTCCGCTTGGTGCTTAGACAACCAATCCATGCCAACGACCACATCAAAACTTCCAAGAGTTACGGGGAGTAGGTCAATGTCAAACATTTGACCCATAAGATCAAGTTTACAGCCAAAAAGAACATGTGAAGCTTCAATTGTTTTGCCTTCGGCTAATTCTACAACATGTTTGTTTACAAGAGGTGCAGGACTCAATCCTAACCGATGACTGAACTCCAACGACACATAACTCCAATCGGCACTAGAGTCGAATAAAACAGAAGCAAATAGATTGTTCACAGAAAACGTATCGGTCACCACATTGCCGTCATTCCTAGCCTCCCCAGCACCAATAGTAAACACTCTACCACGCACGCCGTTCCCACCGTGCTCCCATTGTTGTTATTCCCAGTGTTGTTGTTGTTGTTTTTGTTGTTACCAGCATTCTGATTCAGTTGAGCACAATCCCGCCTGAAATGACCCTCGTCACCACACTGAAAACACCCCTTGAGATTTCCCTGATTCTGTTGAGGCTGCTGCCTCTCCTGTTGCTGTGACTGCTGTTGTTGTGGGGGTTGCTGATGCTGATGTCTTGAGAGTGAGACCCTACAGTCTCTATCCATGTGGCCCACCTTGTTGCATCTGTGACAGACTTGGGTGCATGGCCCACGATGGTGAAAATTGCACTTGTTACACTTTGGTAACTTTCCCGCGTAGGAACCCTGATTCGAATTGTTGCTTTGGTTCTGATTAACAGAAGATGACTGGCTAAAACTGTGATTGTGTAACACCTTGTAAAATCACGTCCAATAATGTGTTGACACGTGTACAAAACCCTAATAAAGTCAAACATTGGCTATGAAGGACCAATTTTGCGAAAAATCAAAAACTTTGATTTTGGAGGGGCTGGAAGTGTTAACATGCTTAAAATAAGTTTCTAAATAACCTCTTACGGTATTCAAATTCACAAATGAGCCGCTTGTTGATCGAGAATAGGCGTTTGCGTGATTAATTGAAAGTTTGCGCGACGAGGGGTTAAAAGCGTCAACATTTTAATTCTTACCTTTGAGTGACCTTTTAACAAACCGAGAGCTTCAAGATATTTGATTATACTCTCAGGAATGCCAATTATTGGCCGTCTAAGGCTTTTACGCCTTTAAGTGACGTTACGCGCAACTTTGCAAGTTTAAGGGGTTAAAAGCGTCAATATGTTTAATTATACCTCTGAATGACCTTTTTACGAACCCAAAGCATCGTGATGTTTAATAATACTCTCAAGAATGCCTAATATGGATTAGATATGGCTTCGATGTTATTAAACGATGATATGCGCAAGTTTGCGCATTAGAGGGACTATTTGCGTCAAACAGCAAAAGTCTATCGATTCATATGGTATCGAACCTTCCGGAATAGGATCATAAGTTAAACATGCCCTAAATATCCTTTACATATCTTAGAAATAGGCTTAGAGGTGTTTTGTGCGCAAAAATAAACTTATTTGATCAACAGGGACTAAAAACGTCAAAAAGTGCATAAGTTTGCATTTTTGCGCATATCTTACGTTCTGAATATATCCGGATATCCAAAAATTTATGTAATCATTAAAATATTTTATTTTAGTGTTTGGCTTGATAAAATCCCATTCGTCGTGTAATTTAGATCGTTTTTCGCGTCCATTCGTGTTTCGTCGTAATTAACCGAATAACGTGATCATACGACCAAATGAACCGACATCCGACATATTTTCAAGTATGTTTCATGTCCCCTATTCTTAGGAAACATTGTAGGCCTTGAAAATGGCTTAACGGGCCATAAAAACATCAAAATTGGGCTTAAACATGTGTAGGGACTGAAACTGCAAAATTTGAAACTGTTGCTGAAATACCATGAGGTCGCGGGCCACGTAGCCATGCCCTGGCTCGTAAGCGGGGCGCGAGCGACCCTCAGTTCAGCAAAAACCATTTTTTTGTAAACAGCAGCATGTTTCTTGGTTTTGTACATGGTTTTAACAAACCATAAGCTGGTTTTCAAGCTCCCATGGTATATAAAACCATGGGCAACACTTGTAAGGCTCATATCAAAGCACGGCTTACGAGAAACGATCCTAACGGTTCTTGAAATCCTATATATACCCACTTGAATTGCTCCCATTTCTCACATTTGATCTGAATTGCTCTAAGTTGAAGCTTTATGCTTCATACCTGAGCATTCTAGATCAATTTCATCCTTACTTGGACCCCTTGTAAGTGCCCTCGTATGGCTAGTTATTTTTATTTGGCTTAAAAGCCGAAAAGTCAAGCGTTTGTGATAAACGCTTTGACTTTTAAATGGTCGAGCCATTGTTCGCAACGAACATGGCCACGTGATCGTAATTAGGTAGGTATTAAACCCTCAAAAGGGCATCTCCTAATTACCATGTTTGCTTAGTTAATTGTCGGGTCAAAGTAATTAAAATAAAAGTCAAACGAGTCGGTTTTTTTAGATAAAATTCATAACTAATGATGTAAAGGCAATAAAATCAGTTTTGTCATTTTAATAACTTGGTAAATATTAATTGAACATGTCTAGGCATGTTCAACCCGACAATTCTAAGTTTAGGCTCGGTTCGCAACCGAAAGTCGCAAAAGTTGACTTTTGCTTTAACTTTCAGTTCTGACCCGATTTAGCTTAGTTTAGATATACCTTAGGGTTTCTTTAGGACCATATTTCATGTTAGTATAACCCTCTGAGATTATACCATATGGTTCCTATTAAATCTGATTCATATGCTTGTTTCTGTTAATTGCTTAATTGTTGACCATTATGCCCTTTTGTAAAAAAAACAAGATTTTTGAAAATGTAAGAGGACAAAAACCTTTATTACAGATTTATAAGCATGTCCTAAAAATTTGACATCAGTTTGTGGTCTAAATTAGGAGTTAGGCTCGATATCGTAAAATAAACGCTTTTTAATAATTAAACGGCATTTTCGGCATAAAGCCTACATAAACCCAAATTTTGACACAAAAATTTCTACCAACTGATGTAATATAATATTTAGGGATTTTTGGAAATTTTTATTAAATTTTAAATTGATCATAACATAGAGTTCTTGCATAGACTCGGTAATTGACGATAATGCCCTTTTCATTAATAAATTGAGTTTTACACATCCTTTACATATCAAACCTTTTTCTACTGATTTTATATATTAAATAAGTTATTTTAAACAGTAAAGGCTGATCAAAACCTCATATTTCCTTAATCAACCCGAATATCGTCAAATACCGACTTTTATGCGATTTAGGCGCATAGTATGGTTTAAAACCATATTTGGCACCTAAGACTTGTTACCTACTGATGTTATGAATAAATTTTTATACTTAAACAGTAATTAAAAGTTTTGAACTCATATTTCCGAATTTGGCTCTTTTAACATATGTGAAATGACCAAAATGCCCCTACGGTGCATAGTTTGGCCATAAATGATAAATTTCACATATATATGATATCTTACTGATATAACTAATTAAAATAAATATTTCTACTGATTATTTTAGACCAGAACCTCAAGTTGCTATTTAACCTCTTTTATAAAGTTTTAAAATGACCAAAATACCCCTACGGGGCTTAAATTGGTTTTAAATTCGTTTTGGGCATAATGGAAGGTATCCTACTGATATCACAACATATTTAAGGCATATTAACTTGTGAAACAGATTCATGACTCATTTGGTTACCCGTTATACATTTTTCGCGTTCGGTACGGTTTATGTAACTAGTTTGCATAAATTAACCAAAACGGGTCAAACCTTATCATTTTCACTTCAAAATTCAGAATGTGTTTAGTTTACCCATATTATACAAGTCTCCATACTTGCCGGGTCTAAATCACATTCTAATCCGGTCTTCGCTTAATCTTGCGTTTTGAACCGTAAACCTTTCCTTAAAACTAACCGGTCTAAGTTACAACTTAAATAAGACCCGTTAGGAATCTAATAGGTTAATAAAACCTTCGTTCCAGATTAAGAGCCCTAGTAGAGGTACTTGTGCTTGCTGATTTGAATATACTGCTGAGAATAGAATTACATTTTAGCTTAGGTAAATACTTTTAACTTATTTTCCGTTATACGGGCTTGGGATACGGTATGATAAAAATACCGTTTGGTCGGGTGTAGAAACCTTTTAATCGGAGATGATTAAATTGCATAATCCTGTTTTAATCAGTATTGCTTGATAACAAATAACATTGGGGGTTAATGACCGTGTCATGGATATCCTTGGCTCATTTAAAAAGCGTAAATGGCCACAACTTAAGCACAGGGTGTAGGCATACACCTGTCTGTTGCGTATGTAAAAGATATACTCACTCGTGAGGAAACTTCTTGTGAGTTTATATTTGTGGTGTGTCGATTAATCTTGATCAGTTTGTTTAAACATCGGCCCTAAATGTTGGACAAACATGTAAATCTGATACAAGATTGTTATTAATATAATTGTCCCAAGTTATAAAAGAATATTTGTGCCTTGTGCATTTAAATCAATTTTCATAAAGATTTTCAAAAGAGTCAGTTAATTGTATTTACCAGTGTAAACTGACGTATTTTCCAAAAAGGTTAAGTGACAGGTACTTAAATCGATCTTCGAGTAAAAACTTGACCCTTGCAACTGGTCAAACAAGTCGTCGATACACGGTAAAGGATAGCGGTTCTTGACTGTCACCTTGTTGAGTTCCCGATAATCTATACACATACGAAAAGACCCGTCTTTCTTCTTCACAAACAAAACTGGGGCTCCCCAAGGTGAAGAACTAGGTCGGATAAAACCCCTATCCAACAGTTCTTGAAGTTGATTGGACAGCTCTTGCAACTCTCCTGGTGCAAGACGATAAGGAGCACGAGCAATCGGGGCTGCTCCTGGAGTAAGGTCAATCTGGAATTCCACCTGACGGTGTGGAGGTAAACCAGGAAGCTCTTCGGGAAACACATCAGAAAACTCGCGAACAACAGGAAGGTCTTCAATCTTCCTTTCTTCATGTTGAGTATCAGCAACAAGAGCTAAAATAGCAGGGTATCCCTTTCGCAAGCACTTCTGGGCTTTCATAGCTGAGATGATGCCAACCATTGCACCACTACGATGACCCTGAACTGACAAGGATTCTCCACTAGGAAGGGGAATACGCACGATTTTCTCTTTACAGAGAATTTCCGCTTGGTGCTTAGACAACCAATCCATGCCAACGACCACATCAAAACTTCCAAGAGTTACGGGGAGTAGGTCAATGTCAAACATTTGACCCATAAGATCAAGTTTACAGCCAAAAAGAACATGTGAAGCTTCAATTGTTTTGCCTTCGGCTAATTCTACAACATGTTTGTTTACAAGAGGTGCAGGACTCAATCCTAACCGATGACTGAACTCCAACGACACATAACTCCAATCGGCACTAGAGTCGAATAAAACAGAAGCAAATAGATTGTTCACAGAAAACGTATCGGTCACCACATTGCCGTCATTCCTAGCCTCCCCAGCACCAATAGTAAACACTCTACCACGCACGCCGTTCCCACCGTGCTCCCATTGTTGTTATTCCCAGTGTTGTTGTTGTTGTTGTTTTTGTTGTTACCAGCATTCTGATTCAGTTGAGCACAATCCCGCCTGAAATGACCCTCGTCACCACACTGAAAACACCCCTTGAGATTTCCCTGATTCTGTTGAGGCTGCTGCCTCTCCTGTTGCTGTGACTGCTGTTGTTGTGGGGGTTGCTGATGCTGATGTCTTGAGAGTGAGACCCTACAGTCTCTATCCATGTGGCCCACCTTGTTGCATCTGTGACAGACTTGGGTGCATGGCCCACGATGGTGAAAATTGCACTTGTTACACTTTGGTAACTTTCCCGCGTAGGAACCCTGATTCGAATTGTTGCTTTGGTTCTGATTAACAGAAGATGACTGGCTAAAACTGTGATTGTGTAACACCTTGTAAAATCACGTCCAATAATGTGTTGACACGTGTACAAAACCCTAATAAAGTCAAACATTGGCTATGAAGGACCAATTTTGCGAAAAATCAAAAACTTTGATTTTGGAGGGGCTGGAAGTGTTAACATGCTTAAAATAAGTTTCTAAATAACCTCTTACGGTATTCAAATTCACAAATGAGCCGCTTGTTGATCGAGAATAGGCGTTTGCGTGATTAATTGAAAGTTTGCGCGACGAGGGGTTAAAAGCGTCAACATTTTAATTCTTACCTTTGAGTGACCTTTTAACAAACCGAGAGCTTCAAGATATTTGATTATACTCTCAGGAATGCCAATTATTGGCCGTCTAAGGCTTTTACGCCTTTAAGTGACGTTACGCGCAACTTTGCAAGTTTAAGGGGTTAAAAGCGTCAATATGTTTAATTATACCTCTGAATGACCTTTTTACGAACCCAAAGCATCGTGATGTTTAATAATACTCTCAAGAATGCCTAATATGGATTAGATATGGCTTCGATGTTATTAAACGATGATATGCGCAAGTTTGCGCATTAGAGGGACTATTTGCGTCAAACAGCAAAAGTCTATCGATTCATATGGTATCGAACCTTCCGGAATAGGATCATAAGTTAAACATGCCCTAAATATCCTTTACATATCTTAGAAATAGGCTTAGAGGTGTTTTGTGCGCAAAAATAAACTTATTTGATCAACAGGGACTAAAAACGTCAAAAAGTGCATAAGTTTGCATTTTTGCGCATATCTTACGTTCTGAATATATCCGGATATCCAAAAATTTATGTAATCATTAAAATATTTTATTTTAGTGTTTGGCTTGATAAAATCCAATTCGTCGTGTAATTTAGATCGTTTTTCGCGTCCGTTCGTGTTTCGTCGTAATTAACCGAATAACGTGATCATACGACCAAATGAACCGACATCCGACATATTTTCAAGTATGTTTCATGTCCCCTATTCTTAGGAAACATTGTAGGCCTTGAAAATGGCTTAACGGGCCATAAAAACATCAAAATTGGGCTTAAACATGTGTAGGGACTGAAACTGCAAAATTTGAAACTGTTGCTGAAATACCATGAGGTCGCGGGCCACGTAGCCATGCCCTGGCTCGTAAGCGGGGCGCGAGCGACCCTCAGTTCAGCAAAAACCATTTTTTTGTAAACAGCAGCATGTTTCTTGGTTTTGTACATGGTTTTAACAAACCATAAGCTGGTTTTCAAGCTCCCATGGTATATAAAACCATGGGCAACACTTGTAAGGCTCAGATCAAAGCACGGCTTACGAGAAACGATCCTAACGGTTCTTGAAATCCTATATATACCCACTTGAATTGCTCCCATTTCTCACATTTGATCTGAATTGCTCTAAGTTGAAGCTTTATGCTTCATACCTGAGCATTCTAGATCAATTTCATCCTTACTTGGACCCCTTGTAAGTGCCCTCGTATGGCTAGTTATTTTTATTTGGCTTAAAAGCCGAAAAGTCAAGCGTTTGTGATAAACGCTTTGACTTTTAAATGGTCGAGCCATTGTTCGCAACGAACATGGCCACGTGATCGTAATTAGGTAGGTATTAAACCCTCAAAAGGGCATCTCCTAATTACCATGTTTGCTTAGTTAATTGTCGGGTCAAAGTAATTAAAATAAAAGTCAAACGAGTCGGTTTTTTTAGATAAAATTCATAACTAATGATGTAAAGGCAATAAAATCAGTTTTGTCATTTTAATAACTTGGTAAATATTAATTGAACATGTCTAGGCATGTTCAACCCGACAATTCTAAGTTTAGGCTCGGTTCGCAACCGAAAGTCGCAAAAGTTGACTTTTGCTTTAACTTTCAGTTCTGACCCGATTTAGCTTAGTTTAGATATACCTTAGGGTTTCTTTAGGACCATATTTCATGTTAGTATAACCCTCTGAGATTATACCATATGGTTCCTATTAAATCTGATTCATATGCTTGTTTCTGTTAATTGCTTAATTGTTGACCATTATGCCCTTTTGTAAAAAAAACAAGATTTTTGAAAATGTAAGAGGACAAAAACCTTTATTACAGATTTATAAGCATGTCCTAAAAATTTGACATCAGTTTGTGGTCTAAATTAGGAGTTAGGCTCGATATCGTAAAATAAACGCTTTTTAATAATTAAACGGCATTTTCGGCATAAAGCCTACATAAACCCAAATTTTGACACAAAAATTTCTACCAACTGATGTAATATAATATTTAGGGATTTTTGGAAATTTTTATTAAATTTTAAATTGATCATAACATAGAGTTCTTGCATAGACTCGGTAATTGACGATAATGCCCTTTTCATTAATAAATTGAGTTTTACACATCCTTTACATATCAAACCTTTTTCTACTGATTTTATATATTAAATAAGTTATTTTAAACAGTAAAGGCTGATCAAAACCTCATATTTCCTTAATCAACCCGAATATCGTCAAATACCGACTTTTATGCGATTTAGGCGCATAGTATGGTTTAAAACCATATTTGGCACCTAAGACTTGTTACCTACTGATGTTATGAATAAATTTTTATACTTAAACAGTAATTAAAAGTTTTGAACTCATATTTCCGAATTTGGCTCTTTTAACATATGTGAAATGACCAAAATGCCCCTACGGTGCATAGTTTGGCCATAAATGATAAATTTCACATATATATGATATCTTACTGATATAACTAATTAAAATAAATATTTCTACTGATTATTTTAGACCAGAACCTCAAGTTGCTATTTAACCTCTTTTATAAAGTTTTAAAATGACCAAAATACCCCTACGGGGCTTAAATTGGTTTTAAATTCGTTTTGGGCATAATGGAAGGTATCCTACTGATATCACAACATATTTAAGGCATATTAACTTGTGAAACAGATTCATGACTCATTTGGTTACCCGTTATACATTTTTCGCGTTCGGTACGGTTTATGTAACTAGTTTGCATAAATTAACCAAAACGGGTCAAACCTTATCATTTTCACTTCAAAATTCAGAATGTGTTTAGTTTACCCATATTATACAAGTCTCCATACTTGCCGGGTCTAAATCACATTCTAATCCGGTCTTCGCTTAATCTTGCGTTTTGAACCGTAAACCTTTCCTTAAAACTAACCGGTCTAAGTTACAACTTAAATAAGACCCGTTAGGAATCTAATAGGTTAATAAAACCTTCGTTCCAGATTAAGAGCCCTAGTAGAGGTACTTGTGCTTGCTGATTTGAATATACTGCTGAGAATAGAATTACATTTTAGCTTAGGTAAATACTTTTAACTTATTTTCCGTTATACGGGCTTGGGATACGGTATGATAAAAATACCGTTTGGTCGGGTGTAGAAACCTTTTAATCGGAGATGATTAAATTGCATAATCCTGTTTTAATCAGTATTGCTTGATAACAAATAACATTGGGGGTTAATGACCGTGTCATGGATATCCTTGGCTCATTTAAAAAGCGTAAATGGCCACAACTTAAGCACAGGGTGTAGGCATACACCTGTCTGTTGCGTATGTAAAAGATATACTCACTCGTGAGGAAACTTCTTGTGAGTTTATATTTGTGGTGTGTCGATTAATCTTGATCAGTTTGTTTAAACATCGACCCTAAATGTTGGACAAACATGTAAATCTGATACAAGATTGTTATTAATATAATTGTCCCAAGTTATAAAAGAATATTTGTGCCTTGTGCATTTAAATCAATTTTCATAAAGATTTTCAAAAGAGTCAGTTAATTGTATTTACCAGTGTAAACTGACGTATTTTCCAAAAAGGTTAAGTGACAGGTACTGTACGTAAGTTGGCTAGGAGCTCAGGGCGTTAATAAGGAATCTTGCAAGTTCTAAACGTCTAAAGTCTGTTGAACTGTGTTTATATTTCTGTTTTAAGATCCGCCTGTGGATCCATGTACAACCGTTGTGTAATATTTTATTATACTTTCGAAACGGTTTGTATTATTATTACTTTAGAGTTCCGCTGTGCATTGAACTGTGATTAATTGACTATGATGATATCAACTACGTCACGATACTCCCCACCGGGCCCACCAGTAATACATGGAAATATCGGGGTGTGACATATTGCTGCCGGTGTCTGGCTTCTTCTGTGACTGAATCGAGTTGGACACCTTGCCCACATCATTCCATTTGCGTTTGCCATCAGTAGCAGGAGTAGTTGATGCAGCAGTAGTGGCAGTAGAAGAAACACGCGGTGGTAGTGAGCCACGCTCCACCTCCTGATCGGTAATCTTGTGAGCCAGACGTATGATTCGAGGCAAGTTGTCAAGATTTGCAGCAGTGACCAAGCTCTTGACTGACGGTGCTAAACCTTTGATATACAATTCGATTCTCCGGGGTGGTGGTCATGATAAGTTAGGACACATATTCGCGAGCTCATGTGACCTTTTTATGTACGCTTCAATTTCGGACCCTTCCATCTTCAAATTGTAGTATTCGTTCTCAAGCTTCTGAATCTCGTCACGAGGACAATATTCCTCTCACATCAAATCCTTGAAATCATCCCAGGTAGTTGCATTAGCCATTTCGATGCCTAACATTTGCACCTGGGCGTTCCACCATGTCAAGGCACCATCCTCCAATGTGCCTGTAGCATACTTCACTCTGTCCCCAGCAGGACAGTTACACATTGCGAACACCGATTCCGCCTTTTCAAACCAACGCAGTAGCCCCACAGCTCCTTCAGTCCCACTGAACCTCTGTGGCCTACAATCCATGAACATCTTAAACGTACAAGCAGGCGGATTGTTTTGATTCTGATTCACTTGTTGACCTAATGACGAAAAGACATACAACACACAGATAAGATTCGAGTTCACGACACAAGGATAAGGAATATTTGGCACATTTCGTACCAGCTTGATAGGCCGCCAAAGCCTCAGCCACACGTGTGTTAATCAAGTTTGTCAACTCAGCCTGAGTTATCGCAATGTGACCACGCCCATGGCCTCGTCCGCTCATGATTCTATATAAGAGAAGGGAAAAGGTTAAGAGTCGAGGTAAGGTATGAGTCAAACCCCACGATGACTTCTACAGACTGCTAAGTTTACATCAGACAACAGAGCGGAACCCCTCTCACATTTGTTAGGCCTTACTGGGACTCGCATGCACCCCACTTTATTATTATGTGTGCACCCATAATAATAATGAGATTTGCATGTTTATCTCAGCTCATCCCAACTCATGCTAAAAGGTTCCTCAGATTCGAGTAACAGGACAAAAACACCACAACATAGATCATGAAGGTTTAGAGAAGTATCACACTACCAATCACATGACGTAGGCTACAACACAAGAACTCATATTATAGTGTTAAGTGTGCGTTCACATGCAATGTCATTCACAAGTGTTCACTAAATACGATATGCAATAAGTAAACAAGAGACGAACCTTGCAATCTGGAGCTGAGTGTCATGGTCGATTTCGAAGCTGTTCGGTTATAGTCTGGTTTTATAAAAACATTTTAAAACCTAGTTCACTATAACCAGTGGCTCTGATACCAAACTGTCACACCCCCAAAATACCACGTGCGGGAACCCCTGCGAGGCGTGTGACGTACCAGGATCTAGCCACCAATCACATTGAACTAACCACAAGATATTTAACAAAATTCCCATTCATTAAGTTAAAACATTCATAAAACATTATCCGAGTCAAATAGTTTCAGCGGAAGCAAGTAGTAAAACATTGTTTAAACGTCTCAAACTAAATATATGCCAAGTTATTAGGCAAGCATGCCTATCCAAGCAGTATGACCCATGACCCCTCCAGCCATCCAGACAGCAAGTTCCTTATCCATAGTACCTAACGACCTGCGAGCATGCAACAAGTGTATCAGACAACGCCGGTGAGTTCATAGTTTTACAAAAACGTTGGTTACCAAGTAATTAGTTCAGTTCATTGATAATAATGTTGATAATAACTCGAAGACAAGACGGCTCCAGATTTATTTTGCTCGTTCCCCAATGCTCCTATCAAAGCATTGGGCATGACTGGGTCATTAGTTCACACCCGTCCTCTTAGGTATGGGGTGAGGGTGCCAAACCTAGATAGCGCTACCAACTAATACCCCGTTACCTCTCAGGTAACAAACTAGATGGGACTTAAAGGTGATAGGGATTGAGTATATTATCCAACAGATGGGTGTTTTAACCACACAAGTTAAATCAGGAATTCTCATTATTAGTTATTATTATCCTGCAACAAAAGTATCTTGTAACACCAATATTCATCATCAAATGCATCATATCAATCTACTGTTCCTCCTAGCAACTTTCACGGCGAAGTGTCCCTTGTGACGAAGGATCGACCTTCGTCGGGGTAAGGTGTGACGAAGACTTCATTCTTCGTCGGGGTTGCATATGACGAAGTATCACTATTCTTCGTCGGGTTACATATGACGAAGTATCACTATTCTTCGTCGGGTTACATGTGACGAAGTATCACTATTCTTCGTCGAGATCAGTTACAACGCCTTGATCATATAACAACAGTTAACAGTTACACCTTTTCTGTAGGTTCACAAGATCAAACGACGGTTATTGCATACTTTCTAGAAAACCCTAATTTCTGCTCAATCATCAAAACGATAATCTCATAACATTAATATTGACTTACAATATCATACTTTAACATATATCTTAATCTTATAACAACCCTTACACACTCAACATCACAGAAGCAATAAAACAATCATTACCTTGCAAGTTACACACCCTTAAACAGAAGCAATCATCGACCACCTTAACATAACAGTTTTCCGTTTCACATGCAATTCTAATCGAACAAAGATCATTGAAACACACCAACCCTAATCTCGTAATCATGGTTCAAACAGTCGATTAACCAATGAAACATCATGCACACAAGATCCTACATCCTCATACAAAGTCATTATATCACAATACTACATATCAGAATTAATCTATCGAACAAGACCAGGACACTAACCGTGATACCGTATAGATTCGAGGGCCCCCTTTGGCGAACAATGGACTTCGACGAAGCATTAAGCTTCGTCACAATGTTGATGGTGGCGACGAAGAATCAATCTTCATCGTCTATGGCGAAGGTCCAATATGGCGAAGGTCCAACACATCCACAATAAACATTAACACTTACAATTACACATATAAAATCCACAAATTATCAAATACTCTATATTTCAAATAGTTACACATTACTAAACCTAAAACAAATTGTCAACACAGGATTGCGGAACAAGTGATACGTAAAGGAAAGAGCTTGAAGTCTCGGGTTGTCACAACTTGAAAGATAGACACTTCATAAATAAATAATAAATAATAGAAACAACTAACCCACTTTCCCTTCAACTCCATCGGGAAATTCATGACCGATGGCCAAGAATTGAAAATTCATTGTTTTATTGTGAAAACTTATGACCATCATTTAGTCTTAACTTGAATGCCCTTTGGCGAAGCCACCAAAGCAAATCGTTGGTACACATATAAATCATTATCTTTTTCCATTGATATCCCTCAACCTCTGCTTCTTGTAACATTATCTCTCAAGCTATTATGTAATCGCGTGAAACTGCCGGTCGGTGGCCGGATAAGCTTGACAACCATGGTTGCCCATAACGGTATTCACCTCTACTCATCGGTGTACAAACGACCAACAACATATTGCAGCTCATCGCAACAACGATCTCCCCCACAAGCTGATAGCCATTGCAACTCGGGTCGGCCCCCACGCAACCATAACCATGATACGTCATATTTTTATTATGAACTTTATAATATTAAGTTGAGGATTGTTATCATTATTTTATTTTAGTTTAGTTTAGGGTTGTTATTGTAAATTGTTTGGAATATGTATATGGTTACGCATGGAATGGATCAAGAAGGCTTTTGAGAGAAAATTCACTTCCTTCTTCGTAGTTCCGGCTATACGACTTGAACCCTATCAAACTACCGAACTCGCCATCTTCATCAGTAGATTCATGAACAACCAATATCACTGCTACTTCTGCCACATTTTGTCTTCTGCCACAACAATTCATCTTGTAAGCTTACAAAACAACTTTTGGCATCACAAAAGAGTGTGTACTTGTACTTTATACCATGTTTTTGCAAATATTTTACTTGTGTTTCTAAGAAGGTAATTAATGTATTTTACTTGTTTAAGTCATAAAATAATTTACACTAAATGCTTGAAATCTTTTACAGGACTACTTCTAAACTACCTACAATTTATAGACCTCCACTAAATGTGTTGAGCTCCATGCATGGGAGGATCAATATGTGGCCAAAACTTTTATGAATGTCTCAAAGATGATATGGCTAACAATTCTGTGTTTTTTGTCATTTTTAGATAATTAGCATAACTGACTAAATGGACATGTAATCATTTTCATCAAATCGGGTCAGATCTTTATATAATTGTTTTATTTCAGGAACAATTAAATTAAGTTACCAGCTGAAATTACTCCTATTACACCACCATGAAGCGCATGTGCTTGAATACACACACAACTTATACATGATTTGTTTTTCATTTAAGGGTTAAATTATATTGTCGTCCCGTATTGTCGACTCCGCCACATGGCGCAGGTTCCCCACTAGTTTTACTAATAACACTGAAATCACTAACATAACCAACATAACTCAAGTACTAAGCCGCAAGATGTTACAATTGATAGCGTACTTGAATTGTAAAAGAATAGTGTCAACAACCAGTCATATCCGTGTCTGTTTTCATGTACACACAAAACTTGAATTCAATTTAGAGCTTCTCATATGCCCCATTCACAAGATTTGCTATTCATGATCATT
Source organism: Helianthus tuberosus (assembly GCA_030545235.1). Classification (NCBI taxonomy): domain Eukaryota; kingdom Viridiplantae; phylum Streptophyta; class Magnoliopsida; order Asterales; family Asteraceae; genus Helianthus; species Helianthus tuberosus. The sequence goes on along the minus strand of CM060429.1, from coordinate 91,655,126 downwards.
ATTTAAACCTTGCGCATTTTTTTTGGTTAAAGGGGACGGTACCCCGGCAAAATTTTATTGATAAAATAAAAAATGTACACCTAAAGAGCATTGAGTCTCCCGGGATATACCCCAATGAGAACACCAATCTCACAACTGACTAAGGTCTAACAAAAAGGGATTTAAAAATCCCAGCCTAAGCCACTCTAAACAATCCCAAAACACAAACCTAAGCTTTGAAACCACAAACGGCCCAAGCAAACCAAACATAAAAACTAACCACTTAATATCCATGCAAAACAATCACAAAACAAAAACAAAAAAAAAACTATACTACTTAAACAAACATCTTCAGTCTTTAAGTCTTCACCAGCATTCAGCATCCAACAACCCCATACATCCTCATCAGCAAGTTCTTATTCAACAGCTCAGAAACCATTCTGAGTTAACCTGACTGCAGCAATTGATAATACCGGACTGCTGGTGTATATCGGTGGCCAGAGGTGCAGAGAACTGGAGTAGTAGTAAGTTAAAAATACGGGAGAGTAGAGAGGTCCAACAAAAGAAATCAGAGTGAAAGACGCAAGTTATATGTAAATAAAATAAGATTAAACAGTATAACAATGAAATAGGAAATAAAGACAAATAAAGAGTTACAGCAACTTACGTGACCAGACCAGATTATATGTAGTAGTACATAATTCAAATACTTACTACCCATCTGCCTAATTTCTTCACTAATTTTGAAAATCCAAAACAAAACTTGAAGAAACACGGAATCACCGCCAGGGTGATTGGAACCGCTTTCTCTGAGAGGATGGAGAACCATACCTTACTCTTCCTCTTGAATCTAGATATGCAATGGAGAAAAGAGAAAAGTGGGGATGTAGAGACGGCCAGTAGAGGAAAAATCCTCTATTTCCAGCAACAAAAAGTGTGTTTGCCACGTGTCTCTTGCCCTTATAACGAGGTGAAAACCTCCTTATATAGGAGACATGAGCAACCCTAACCTCAATGAGCCAGGCTCAGTTAGGGGTTGTCTCTACAAACCCACAACCTAGTGTAGCGTAAACTACAACGCACTAGGTTTCATGGGTTAGTATGCAATAATAAATAACATAATAAAATGCCATAACACCTATAAACATGTTGACCTTCGGTCAATAGCAATAATAAGCAACATACTTTTTATTTGACCTACAAAGTCAACCTTTGGTAAAATAAAATAAGTTAGAGAAGTTAACAGAGGTAACTAACTTAAGTAAATAAATAAATAAAATAAGTTAACAGAGTTAACCAAGTAAAAGAGATAAGTTAACTAAGTTAAATAAGTTGACTATGTTACAGAGTTAACTAAGTTGTATAAATAAAAAAGTTAGATAAATTACATATATAAAAAAGTTAAGGTAAATAAATTAGACAAGTTAATATAGTTAAATAAGTTAAGTAAGGTAATAAGTTAGTACAGAATTAACTAAGTTAAGTAAATAAGTTAAACAAATAAATAAGTTAACAAAGTTAAATAAGTTAACAGAGTTAACTAAGTTAATAAATAAGTTAAATAAGTTACAAGAGTTAACTAGATTCAACAAATAAGTTAATTGAGTTTTTTTTATAATTAACTAAGTTAAATATAAGTTATAAGTTAAATAAATAAATACGTTAAATAAGTCAGATAAGTTAACAAGGTTAAATAAATATATAAGTTAAATAGATAATTAAGATAAATGAATAAATAATTTTAAAAAAAAAGATTAATAAGTTAAAATAGTTAAACAAGTTAGATAAATTATTAAGTTAAATAAGTTAAAAAGGTTAAATAAGTTAAATAAATAAGTATAATAAGTTAAAAAAGGTTAAATAAATAAGTTAAATAACTTAACAGAGTTAAATAACTTAAATAAATAAATAAGTTTGATAAGTTAACAAAGGTAAGTAACTTAAGTAAATAAATAAATAAAATAAGTTAACAGAGTTAACTAAGTAAAAGAGATAAGTTAACTAAGTTAAATAAATAAGTTAAATAAGTTGACTATGTTACAGAGTTAACTAAGTTGTATAAATAAATAAGTTAGATAAGTTACATACATAAAAAAGTTACGTAAGGTAAATAAATTAGATAAGTTAATAGAGTTAACTAAGTTAAATAAATAAATAAATAAGTTAAGTAAGGTAAATGCCGTTCAAAAAAAAAAAAGCAAGGTAAATAAGTTAGAATAGAGTTAACCATGTTAAGTAAACAAGTTAAACAAATAAATAAGTTAACAAAGTTAGATAAGTTAACAGAGTTAACTAAGTTAATAAATAAATAAGTTACAAGAGTTAACTAGATGCAATAAATAAGTTAACAGAGTTTTTATATAGTTAACTAAGTTAAAAAGGTTAAATAAATAACTAATTTAAATAAATTAATTAATTAAATAAGTTGAATAAATAAATAATAAAAAAAAAATTAAGTAAAACAAACCTCAAATTACCCAAATAAATAACAAGCAGGTTCAATATGTATTGCAAGACCGCCCATCCGATCATTCCTTGTATCATCCATCAACAACAAATTCAAACAAAAAGGCAAAAGCATGTTGCATCTCTCAAACCTGCTGAACAATATATGCAACAAATATAAAGACAACAATAGGACTCAAAACATAAACATACACCACCAAAATCATAATAAGAATTTAGAAGTATAAACAGGTTAATCTTAAATCAATAGCAACAATATATAACACCTAACAGAAATATATTCATCCTAAACGCAACAGAGAATGTTCAAATCTTATAAACCAATCAAGATATAACTCATAATAGGTATTTCAGAAAAAAGAAGCCTGTTTTTTACTTTTCTTTTTTATTTAATACAGTAGTTTGTGTTGAAATTATTTGTCAGATTAACAAAACAAGAATCAAGAACATACGAATCAAGATTTGTAAAGCAAAACAATTACCCTCTCTATGTCTATGTCTATGTCTAGTCCTACACCAAATATCAAACCATCAACTGCAGATTTGGAGCAACAAATAAACTAATAAAGATCGAGTTTATGAGAAAGAGACTTAATTACCTGGATCGCTCTCGCTCTCGTCATCTGTTCTGCTGATTTCTAGGGTTTGTATTCCGCCAAAAACAACAATCTATTCGCATATTTATACAAATAAAACTGCTCACTTGTTTCAAGTTAGTCCTTCAACTTTTTAGTTTTGCTTTGCTACCCTTTAGAGAAGTAAACAAAAATTACAAATCATACGTGTTTAAAATTACAGGAAATAAAAATTGAACTATATTTTCATATTTGGATTAGATTTGTTGGTGTTTAAAATTACAGGAAATAAAAATTGAACTATATTTTCGTATTTGGATTAGATTTGTTGGCGTTTAAAATTACAGGAAATAAATATTGAACTATATTTTCGTATTTAGATTAGATTTGTTGAAAATCAATTTTACACTCCTAACTTAACTCTATATTTAAAATTAAATCGTTTAGACTACCACTTCTAACTTAAATCTATATCTATATTTAAATCTTCTAGACTACCTAAGGATACAGGTTCGTATTTACTATTTAGATTTAAATTGTTTAACGCTATCTACGCGTTGCGGCGGGATGCTAATATGAAAGTTTTTAATATCATTATATGAGATACGAAATTTCTATAGTTTAAGCAAAATATTTTTTTTTTCATTTTGTTATACTCCTAGCCTACACCACCAAACTACTGAATCATTTGTATGGGTAAACATCAAATAAAAAGTTCATTTTAGCTAAGTAGGATGAGAAGTAATCTTAACCATTTATTTTTTAAATTAATGGTTATGATGAAAATGTAGGAGAAAAAAGAAGTGTAAGGATATGTTGGGAAAATCTTATTTATTGACTTTCTCCCTCCACACGCAAAGCACATGCATATTTCACCCTCATTTTTTAAACGTTCATAACTTTTTTATACGATATTATTTTTTCATAAAAATTTTACCACAAAATCGAGTGTTTTTTTCTCTTTAATTTGAGTACCATATTGTTATATAAAATATGACGACTAAAAAACCCACAAAAATGTGTTGTAATTCTATATTGTATAACATTTTTTGTGCTGACTTTTTGTACTATATATTTTGTGCTGGATTTTTTTGTCTTAAAATTTTTTTCTCAATTTTTGTGCTGGATCTTTTGTACTATATTTTTTCGTGCTATATTTTTTTGTACTAGATTTTTTTTTTTTTGCTATTTTTGTACTGGATTTTTTGTTGTAGATTTTTTGTACTGCTTTTTTTTTTGTATTTTTAAGAAGACAAAAGGGGTGCCACATGTTATTTTCACACTCATATTTATAAGTACCAAAATACCCTTCCTTCCTACTTATATGGAGTGCCATATAGCATCATCACAATCCTTTATTAGACTATATAGGCAAAATCTACTTTTTAGTGGATCCTTCCCATCATTTGTATATCACAGTGTCTTTTTAAGGTTCAATTAATAAGCCATTAAAGAAGTCATTGTTTGTTAACAAAATGAAAAAAAAAATCCCATCAGAACTACAAATAGGAATTGGTAACTTTTTAAGTTTTCTACTTTATATAATTATATATACAATACGTGTCTCATTCGCTACAACTTGTCTGATTAATACAAATAATATATTGGGTAAATTACTTTTTGAGTCCCTGTGTTTTATGGGTTTTAACTAGTTGAGTCCAAAAGCAAAAAGTTTAACGACCTGAGTCCCTATAAGCATTTTCTTTAACCATTTGAGTCCAAATTTCTAACTCCATCCACCAAGTCTGTTAACTACAAGGGCAATTTGGTCATTTACGCACAAAGTACAAGTCTTATATGCACAAGAGATAAGGAACAAGTCTTTAATGCATAAATTTTTAATATATAATATATCTATATAAAAATAAATTATATATATGTAGAAAGGGATTATACAAACCCAACCACTCTCACACACACTGTAATCTCTCTCTATCACCATCTCCGCACCACCCCCACCACCGAACCACCACTGCACCACCATCATCTCTACCGCACCATTATCAGCACCACCACACCACCATCATCCTCACCATCGCACGACATCCCCACCATCGCACAAACTCAGACCTGTCATCCCTTCTCTCTCTCTCTCATCTAGACCCTTACCACCACCGCACCTCCACCACTTTTTTTATTTTCCCCAAATTGTGTCTGATGAAAACAATTTAAAAGTGCAAAATCACTTTTAAATCTATGGATTTTAACATAAATATTTAGCATTTTAGTAGCATAAACACCTTTAAGATGATCCGTTCTACCTACCGCCGTTGCCGGAAGCCGTTTGTCTACAAGAGTACTACCACGGTACCACCTGATCTCCGTTTGTCTCTACCTACCGCCGCTGCCGGAAGCCGGAAAATAGAAGCGGCTGCTTGCACCTGTCTCCTGTCGCTAGATCTGAAAACATTACTGTTGATGGAGGTGTTGGTGTTGCGATGTTGGTGGTGGTGTTGCGGTGTTGATGCGACGGTGTTGGTGTAGGTGGTTGTGCGGTGGTGGAGGTGGTAATGGTTGTACGGTGGTGGAGGTGGTGATGGTTGTGGTGTGGTGGTGGTTTTCTTGAGAGAGAAAGGTGAGCAGAGAGAGAAAGATATCAGGGAGAGTGAGAGAGTTTGGAATATGTAGATGTAGATGTAGAGAGAGATAGTTTTAATAATAATAAATTGTTTTTTTAAATATAGGGGTAATTTGGTCATTTAATAAAAGTTAAGAGAATAATTCTAACAGTGTTAGAAAATTGGACTCAAATAGTTAAAGAAAATGCTTATAGGGACTCAGGTCGTTAAACTTTTTGCTTTTGGACTCAACTAGTTAAAACCCACAAAACACAGGGACTCAAAAAGTAATTTACCCTAATATATTTATAAGAGTGCTATACAACAATAAATTAGAAAAAATAAAGTGCCATCAACATATGACTCGCAACTTCATGTTTATCTTTAATATCATAAATTCTACAAATAATTTGAAAATAATGTTAAACTTTATTAAAAAATAGGTTTCAAAGAAAAAAATAATAGACTGGAATAAAAAAACATTCATCCTTTTTGTAATTCCTATTGTTAATATATATATATATATTGAATCCGGTTAACGTACAAAATGCCTAACGTACGATGCGTACGCGATGCATTATCAACATGCGAATACTTGTAACTAACATGCGAATTTGGGTTCCAATAACAACATGCGTAAATGTTTTTTTATTTCAACATGCGAATTGGGCTTTTATTTGCATATGCGAATTGTATTTTTTTTAACGTACTAACTTTTGTTTTTATAACATGAGATATTTCTTTTACGAGTTTATAACATGCGAACTTGTCGCCGCGTACGTGTCGTACATTAAGACATTTTGTACGATACACTTTTTCTCTCTCTCTATATATATACATAAAGTGTAGAATACAATTCCTCTTATCCTACATTACGTACGTGACTACAGGATCAAAACACGTGTCCCTGATTTAGTTTTCATAGCTAAGGGCAAAACAGACAATTCATTCAATCGTAACTCTCTCCTCACCAGTGAACTCGCCATGATCACTGGCGAATTCAACATATTCAAAATCAACATCTGGTTTTCGTCCGGTGCTGCTTTGTGGATCCATAGAAAACAACAATCGATTAAAACTCTAATCGCAAAAAATGACAACCGCAAATGTATAATTTTAAAATTTATGCATATTTTGAAAGTGTTACTATTTGATTGTAGTGGCTGTGATGATTTTTAATTATATGTGAGGCCAATTGTTATGGAATCACATGTGGTATTAATTTCGCATCTTTTGAGACTGACAAATTACATGTAATGATAATGCACTAGATGTGAATTTCCAATGATTTGAATAATAAAACGCATGTTGTTCTCATTTTTTATTGAATATCGCATGTTATAATAACCTAAACATTACTTTCACTTTAATTTCGCATGTAATGATGATGCATTAAATTTGAATTTTGCAACAGGTGAATGATAAAATCGCATGTTCTCATTTTTTTATTGAATATCTCATGAGAAATCGCATATTATAAGAGCCCAAACATTACTTTCACATGTATTCGCATACGATAAAACCCTAAAATCGCATGGGGGATGAAATCGCATGTTGTGTTTTATGGGGTGAAATCGCACGGGGGATGAAATCGCATGAGGGATGAAGATCTGACGGTTGGGGTTATCGCGTACGTAATGTACGATAAGGGAATTTGTACGTTAACCTAACCCTATATATATATATATATTAATATTAATATAATGCAAGGTAAATCATTATCAACCAAAACCCAAAAAAATTAAGTAACATGGTTAATATTTTCAATGTAAAGAAACTTGTGTTTTTTAATACAAATGAGGGTGTTCATGTAACCCAAAAAATTAAGTAACATGGTTAATATTTTCAATGTAAACAAACATGTGTTATTTAATACAAATGAGGGTGTTCATGTAATAGATCTAACATGAATATGTGTTTTGAAAGCAATTACAAATGAAGGTGTCCCTGGAACAAAAGAAATCATAGTTGACACAAGGATTACATATTTTGCAAATTTCAACCTTAACTCATAAAAACATTAAATCTACCCCAATTATAAATAGAAAGTTAATTTATTGTCAATTCAAAATCAACATCTGGATTCAATGACAACAAAAACTAATCAAATAAATAAATTCAAAGAGAGTTTGGAGAAGTTAAGATTATTAAAATGTTAAAAGATATAAACAAATTGATTTAGATAGTTTTAAAAATACGTGTAAACTATTTAAAGTATATAACAATTTCGTTTTGGTGGGTTATGTTGTTTCCTATATAAGAGGATATACAAAATAGAGCAAAATTTCGAACCAACTATGTTCATGTAACAATTTTTCATGATTTTTTTTGTTTTTTAAAAAGTGACTCTTACCCAATTCGTTTTCCGGTGTTAATTTCAAGTTCGATGAGAATCATAAAAATGAATATGCATTTCCTTCCGTTTGAGCGAGATCCAAATTTTTGCAGATAATTTTTTTTTTTTTTTGGCCAAATTTAAAAAGAAATTTTGACTTGGATTTGTTGTCATTCAAGAAGGAAGAAAAAAGGGACAAAATGGAAGACTTTGGGAGGAGTTTCTTTTTGTAAAGAAACGAGTTAACGTAACCCGCGCGTTGCGGCGGGATGTTGGTTATGAAAGTCCCCGGTATCACCTTATGAGATGAAAAAATTCTTTCGCATTTTTCTTTATCCCTAGCCTACAGGACCAACTAAATGTATGAAAAAAGTGATATATTATTATTAATATATGTTTTATATAGCTTACATTAAACAAAAGAAACCAACAAAAATTAAATAAAAGCAAAGAAATGCTTTCGTACACGAAGTTAAGTTTACAAAATGGAACCGATTAAGTTTACAAAATGGAACCGATTTGAATACATTAAATAACGAAGATCATGTCCTTTTAACCATCTTAAATTTGTAAGGAAGTGAAGTGGCTACTCCATGAAACGTAATATTGAACATGAACGTAAAGCAAAGATGATATATATAGAATTCCAGTAAAATGGCACAAAGTTTGAATCTTAACGGTTAAAATATGTGGTGAATTAAAAGTACACGTTTAACAATGCTTTGCAAAATTGGTTTTGGACCTTTTTGATTCATAGAACCGACACACCGTTTGGGGCCTTATTTGGTACACTGTCTTATTTGTTACACCGCTTCAATACACACCGCAATTATTTAGTACACCGCTTCATCACACCCCTTATATTTTCATCAAACCCTATATATTTTTCAATAATAACTTTTTCTAACCGACATGATGTTTAAACGAAAGGGTATAACTCAAGTTGAAAGGGTACATGTGTTAAACAAAAGATCAATTAGAAAATAAAAGGTATGTGTGTTAAACAAATGGTGTGTATTAAACAAAAAGGTATGTTGTCAAACAAAAGGATACATGTTGGTTAAGGAAGGGGTATGTTTGTTAAATAAGGGGGTAAACAAAGGGTAAAATGAAAGGACGTGAGTAAAATGAACTAAAGGGTGTGACTTTTAAACAAATAAGACATAACCTAAGTTAGGGTTTAATGAAAGAAATTGAAGAGTAGGGTGGAAGCGGTTCAATGCATTTTTAGATTATTTAGCGATGGGGGAAACCTGGGATTTGGTGAGGAAAAGGGAAGGGAAAAAATAAATGAGGAAACGCTACGAATCAGAGTCGAACCGGGATGGGATATGTGTTGAAAAGAAACCATACCAACGGATTCTATTTTGTGATAATCGTTCTTTTCAATTTTTTATATGTGAACGTGGCTCAGTGTATATTTTCTGTTGTGTATATATATATACACACATCAAGGGTTGTGACTTTATTTAAGGGGATGCGATATATTTAAAAGTAGTTTAAAAGGTTATGACTTTTTGAAGAGATGTGATGTATTCAAAAGTTTTGACTTTTTTGTAAGAGGTGTGATATATTTGAATATAGTTGAAGGGTTGTGACTTTTTGTATGTATATGAAGGGTTGTGACTTTTTGAAAGGGTGTGATACATTCAAAAGTTGTGACTTTTTTGTAAGGGGTGTGACATATTTAAAAGTAGTTTAAAGGGTTATGACTTTTTGAAGGTGTGTAATCCTAAGGCTATGAGGTGTGGATGGAGCCCCCTTGGGTTTTATCATGCCAAGTAGGATCCGTGTCATCGCCATGTCAGCAAGGGGGCTTTATCATGCCCCCCTTTAATTTGGAGGGTGTGGATGGAGCCCCGTGTAATGATTAACTAATTATTTATTTAAATATTTATTTTTTTTAAATTAAATGGCAATTTTAATAACTACAAAATTAAAAATAAAAACACTTCATTAAAAAAAACACTACAAACTAAAAAAAACATAACATACTAGAAAAAAAAGACAACATACTTAAAAAAAACTACATATATTTGGCCCGAATTTGTGCCTTACGAGCCTCCAAAATGACTCGGTTCTCCTCTGGTAGATGTGACAGATCCTTTGCGAGAAAGTCCATGTCTCTCGCAATTTGTTTCTCCATTCTCATTTGTTGTTTGGGTTGTTGGGAAGTTTTAAAAAATAAGAAGAGAATTGTATAAAAAGTGAGGTAGAAAGTAAGAGGAATGATTTAAAAAGTGAGGTAGAAAGTGGGTATTTATAGTGTTAATTTATAAATAAAATCAAAAGTAAATTTTTTTTTTAAATTTTGACCGTTTTCAACGGTCCAAAACATTAAAGCACCTCGGTCAATGCGCGTTGCAGCTCGTTACCATCTGGCCGATGGTTTTATAGCACCCCCGGCATAATGCCGGGGGTGTGGACGATGGCGGGGGTGGGGGCGCTATAGTGTGCCAGCTGGGTTCGGTGGCGCCCCCACACCCTCCAGCCTAACCATTGTATCTTAAGTTAGTTTTTGTATCATTGGTTATTTAACTCAAAAATGACTTTTTGACAAAAAAACTTATTGACTTATGACTTATCCAAAAGGAGTTTTAAAAAAAACATTGTTTGGATGAGCTTATGGGGTGAGAAAAATCAATAAGTCAATAAGTTGTTTTAAAAAAGTGTTTGGACGATCTTATGAGGTGAGAAAATGTAATATTTTTGATGAAAAGTTAAAAGGAGTTTCAAAAAGTCAAGGTTTCCTAGCTTTTCAAAATAACTTTTCCATCTTATACAAAAAGTTGTTTCAAAAAGTCTTTTTCACCTATTTAAACATTATTTTCACTTATTGGCTTTTTCAAAAACCTAATAAGTCAATAAGCTGTTTCAAAAAAATAAGCCAGTATCGAATTAATAGTGGGTAATTAATTATCATGATTTATTTAAAAGGATGCTATTATATTATTAATATATATATATATATATATATATATATATATATATAAATAACTAAATCCCTAAAAAATATGGGCAATAAATAAAAAATAAAGTACATAAATTATTGTAATATACTTATAAGAGAAAGGATCATGTACAAGACAGGAATTCCATGACAGGTGACCTCCTTCTCTCCAACTTCGGTGATTGGAAGTCTTCTAGTAGTAGTGGAAGAACGCGGTGGCGGTTGTGTAGATGGTGGTGGTGTAGTAGTGATAGCCATTGATATGAACTATGAAGAACCATGTGGATGAAGATATGATTTAGATCTAGATCTAGATCTAGATCTAGGGAGTTTTAACATGATGAAGCCAATAGAATAAAATGCCACTCCAGCTTTTTTTTATTTTTTTTATTTTTTAAAGACATGTATCAATCCCATATAACTTCTTAGACTTCTCAACTAAAGTCTACTTTCTGTTTGATCCTTACCCTTTAACTAATTGCATTTAATTTTTAAATGTTTAACTACTTAAGCACCTAGTTTTTTTAAGTGAGTATTTCACAGAATGTCAATAGCTTTAAATTAAGCATCTAGTTTTTAAGGGAATTACCGAAAAATCACAAACCAACAGAGAAAAAACGTACCTCGATTTCTGCCGTCTCCTTTTTCCTTTCTTTCTCGATAGGTCTTTGTAGGGTTCCACCGCTGCTGATCGTTTCTGCCGATCCTCTCCCCCCACATCCGCCATCGCTGACGCCACCGATGTTGGTTGTTCGACACCAAAATCAAACCCAAGTCACCGATGCTAGGGGGCAACTGTCGACCTCCTAGGGTTACCGCCGATAGCACCGCCGCGTGCCGCCGTGTTACGTCGGAATAGTGACCAGTATCCGCCGTTTAGCAATGGTGGTGCGACCCGATCAGAGATGATGACGGTCCCTGTTGGGAAGTGGGGGGGGTTTTTGGCTAAGTTGTGGGGGAAAGGGTTAAAGGAGTGTGGAGATGTGTTCGGTGGCCGGATATGGTGGTGCCGTGATGGTAGAACGGTGACTGTAGGGTGGGGTGAGGGTTTAGAGATGAAAATTGGGGGTGAAGAGGGATGAAGAAGTGATGACACAACAGATAGAAAATGGTTTTAGATGGAACGTGTATAGCAGACAAAAATAGACAATAAAATTACCAAAATACCATCATACTATTCACAAGTTTGGTTTTTTAATATATAGGAGAATACCATCGTACTATTCACAAGTTTGGTTTTTTAATATATAGGAGAATATTTCACAGGATGGTAACAAAGTTTTAGGAGTGTTTCATGCAGGTAACTTATAAAGTTTTTTGTTCTAATTAAGTAATGAAGTTTATCTATATATAATATAATAAATGAGATGGATTTAGGACATTTGGCATGTTGTGGTGGAATCTCAAGGTGATTTAGGAGGGAATGCATATGAGTAGGGCTGGCATATCGTGTATACCCGTACCCGATAAGACACGACACGATAAGACACGATACACGAAAGGCCATACACGAACACGACACGATAAGATTTCGTGTCCTTTTTTTCAAACACGAACACGACATGATATACACGAAAATTACCTGTTAATACCTGTTAACGAACACTAAAATAATCACATATTTAGAACATGTTTAGTGAAACAAAACTCGCCAAAAGTTCACAAACAGCTTAAATAATCCATAAATACCGAATACTTAAGTTGCTTGCTATCATATATGATAACATGATTACATTTGTTGCACTTGCTTGGAACTTTTCCACCGACTGCTTTCTTTTTAAGTTTAGTGAAGTATTGCCACACAATAGATCTTTCCTTTCGTTGTCTCTTTACTCCTGATTTGTTATCATCACTATCGTTTGTATCATCTACCTCCACAGAGTGAACTTCATCATCTTCCACATCGATATTCATTGAGCTATCATTTTCTAGATCAACTTTGATAGAATCTGACTCCGGCTACAATAGAGAAAACAAATAAAGTTACACAAAAAATAATACCAAACTTGAACCAAAAGCCATAAAAGTTAGATAAACATACACAGGACTTCTTATCCTTCTTCTTTCCCACCTTCTTTTGAGATTCACTCATATTGATGATAACCTGTGATTCTACAAAAAAAAAAAAAAAAAAAAACTGTGATTCTACAAAAAAAAAAAAAATAAACTGTGATTCAAAAAAAAAATCAAACTGTGATTCACACATTGTTTATGCTATTAATCAACAGTTCTTATTCAAAATACCCAAACCATTCAGCTGCACATACTGTTATTTTAATCAACAGTTCCGAAACAAACTAAAAGTATCCGACTTCGATTTTAATCAACAGTTCTTATTCAAAATACCCAAACCAGCTGCACATACTGTTATTTGTTCCAAACATATACAATTCAAAATACCCAAACCAGCTGCACATACTGTTATTTGTTCCAAACATATACAATTCAAAATACCCAAACCAGCTGCACATACTGTTATTTGTTCCAAACATATACAGATACAGATACAGATCACAAACAGAAACAGTCCAGTCAAACTTAGATACATATCACAAACAGAAACAGTCCAGTCAAACTTAGATACAGATCACAAACAGAAACAGTCCAGTCAAACTTTAGATTCAGATCTGTATCATCTCACGGTTTGTACGTATGAACGATTCAATCATAAACATCACAACTCGAAACTACAGTTACAAAAATATCAATGTGTGAATGTGAATCTAACTGAACAATGTGCGGATCTAACTGAACAATGTGTGAAACTGAATCTAACTGAACAATGTGCAGATCTAACTGAACAATGTGCGAATCTAGCTTACTTTGAACTGCCGGAGTGCTGTGCGTGGTGGATGGCCGGCGGTGGATGCAGGCAGACATGGGAGGATCTTGATGACTTGATGCCGGTGAGGTGGAGCGGTGGATCTTGATGATGTCGCGGTGGATCTTGATGATGTCGGCTGCTACTTTGAGAGAGTTGAGAAAGATTAGGTATTAGGGTTTTCTGTTTTTTTGAACTAAAGGAAATAAGGAATCAGTGATATCGTGTAGGCGTGTACATCATGTATTTTTATTTAATGAAAAAATTAAAATTAAATCCTTATGATGTCTTAACAGGTATATAACAGGTAAACAGGTATCTGGCCTGTTTAGACACGAAAATTAACAGGTTGTTTCGTGTCTACCTGTTTAGTACACGATACCTGTTAAGGTCATACACGATACCTGTCAAGGTCGTGTAGGTTCGTGTCATGTATTCGTGTAAAATTGCCAGCCCTACATATGAGCAACTCTATAAAGGTTAATTTTTGGAAAATATTTATATATTCATTCTTTTTCTCAAGAACTCGCAACCATAATTTATTTTTTTCTTTAGTTGTTTCTCTCTGTAACTTCTAATGTTTCAATATCGAAACCCTACTTTTCATTCACAACTGTTGCTTACATATCGGTACTCTCTGCTCTTCTTCTCTATGTGTTTAGAGGGGAGGTTAGGTATGTCTCATCGTATCATTTACAATTCAATGTTAGCCTAACCTTAATTTTCTTCTTTTCCTCAAACCCTAAATTAATCGATGGTTCTTTGTTGAATATTGAAGATCGGAGCTTTGTGGTCAATCGATTTCAATAGATTTGCTTAGATTTTGTTTTTACTTTGTTGAAGTATGTGACATTTATTTATTTTTTTAATCTAAATTGCAATTGAGTGATGGATGACAATTTCAATTTGGTGGCTGGTAAATTGAACCAGCGAGCACCTCGAACCAGAACCGCGTATACGTTATCCAACCTTCATGTCTCTATGATTAAAGTACTAATTCAAGCGTATGAGTCTATCAGGGCAATTATTTATATTACTTTATTATGGTGGTTATTGAAACAAGTAGAGTTGTTATTTTTTAAGTGTTGATATTGGATCTTTGTGAGTTTCTCATGTAGCTTATGATTTAGGGCTAGTGTTTTTTGTTGTGTTGTTTAAAACTTGAAGGTTTAAAGATACATACCAACTGTTTGATGAAATTCTTCAACCAAATTTTAAGATGCAAATTACCAGCCTGTGAGTTTTTGCCATGGACATCATCTTGAAATAAAATGCATGTGAGTTCTTGGCTCCCATTTGGATTTCTTTGTTTTTTTCAAATTAAATGCTTGTGATCTGTAACAAGGTTTTAATATATTAGTTTCGAAATTTGTTCATGGTGTTGGTAGATTCATCTGCGTTTGATATGCTGGTAGATGAATCTGCATTTGTCATGATGTTTTGTAGATAATTAGTTTGTCAAATATAATTACAAAATCTATACTGTTTAAATCATAATTTAATTTTTTAATGAAATCTATATGTTTTCTTTTTATCTCACCTTTTCTAACTTCACCATATGTTTTATTTATCAAAATCCGGTTCAATAAATAATAGTTAGTTAATTAAGCGAGTTAATCAATAAAACGTAATGGGAAATAAACGAGTGATCAACAATCAACAAAACCCGAGACGATCCGGCTACATGCAAATACGAGCACAGTGATAAGATTATCTTACTACTAATGAGAAAGATATACCTCGCTTAATAACTAATCGGTCGAGACACCGAGGTTCAACGAACACGTGCTAGTGATACGAACTCACGAAACACGGGTATATCCCGGATAGCGGCGACGGTGCCGACGGTGGCCGGCGGCGGCAGAGCGGAAAGGCAGTATTGGCGGCGTGGCGGTGGTGGTCTATTATGAGTGTCTTGATAGTTCTCTTGTGCAAAATCTCTAACCCTTTAATCCAAGTCCATATA
Source organism: Helianthus tuberosus (assembly GCA_030545235.1). NCBI lineage: Eukaryota > Viridiplantae > Streptophyta > Magnoliopsida > Asterales > Asteraceae > Helianthus > Helianthus tuberosus. The sequence continues at coordinate 91,639,476 of CM060429.1, read as the reverse complement.
TCGATTATGAGTGTCCATATATAAATTATGGAGATGCATGCATGCTTACCAAGTGGTGAGCATGCATGCACAAGTTGGACAAGTGGCGAGAATAGCATACATGTGCGACAAGTGGCGATGCAAGAGTGCATGCCCGACAAGTGGTGCCTCAAGGGTGCATGCGTGATAAGTGGCGTAGCGTGGGTGCATGTGCGACAAGTGGCGCAGCAAGGGTGTATGCGCGACAAGTGGTGAGGTGAGTGTACCTCTCTCACCCAGTCCATGTACCCGTCTCCCAGTTAATTATACCCGCAACAAGGTTATTAATTAAGATAAACAATTATGTTATAAATAACGAGTATTAATATCATAAACCAGCTCACGATCATAAATATAGTTATGATCCGTTTCACATATTGTGCGTAATTATCAGTTAAACCAGTTAAGTGGACTTTAGTTCGTTACCCACGGTGTAACTCTTACGGGTCATACTTCGGTCAGCTGCGTTAATTAATAGAACAAGTCTATTTTTCTAACATCCTAAACTATTGTTAGCTCATGTTTGATGATAAGAAGTATAGCTAGGGATTATTTTTTATATTTCTTAAGTTAAATTTTATTTAGAATTAAAAAGAGTTTATTTTTGTTGAGATTTATAAATTATATGCTAACTATTTAAGATGGTTAATATCATTTAAACATCTTAACTCAATTTTATACTTTTAAATGTGATATATATGACCCATTTGCTTATTAATGGGCAATTTGGGCCGTGTAATTAGCTTAAAGGCGAACTGGTTGAAAATCATCCCAAAGTAGATTTCCAATGCATACAATCTCTTGAACCCTATTATTCAAAGACTTCGATTGTCATTGCAGTATTGAATGGTCGTATGGTTAAACTCATCTAGACACACAAAGCCACTAAGGATTCTGTTAAACTTACACCATCTCTATTTTTAAATAAAAACACCTCCTTATTAAATCAGCTCTTATGTATCCTAGAATAGGGTGAATGCACCTATACGGGATCTTACACTAGCCATACAAAAAGGGTGAACACTTGTATATTGGCCGTATAAAAAGTGACATCCATATGCTATATCTTATAAGTGTTTTATAAGCTTTTATACGTGTTTTGTAAGCTTCTTAAAAGAAATTAAAATCAATCAAGTCATTAGGGGTACAAGGGATATACGTCTAAATAAAATAAAGATTAAAATCAATCAAATCACTAAATCAAGATTAAAATCAATCAAATCACTAGTGGTGGAAGGGATATACCCCACAACAAATTAACAAATCTAATGATTGGAACCAAAGGTCATACACACTTTCTTAGGCTGCACGGTATGGAAGGTGAGGACGGTCCAGCGGCGCCGGCGTCGACCCCATCCCCCCCCCCGGTCCTCCATCCCGTCCCGTCTTCAACGTCGAAGATCGGACGTTCTCGACAATCCTCCGGGTGGGCCCCTTTTGTTTCTTTGTTTGTGTTATTTGACTTGTACATTAGGCTTCAATACTTGTACATAGGCATAGAAATAAAAAAAATAAAAAAAGTGGTGGGGTAGGATCATCCTCCCATACCCTCTTGTGACCATCCTTGGGAGGACTATGATGTGGCGCCTACGTGGCGGATGGTCCTCCAAGGATGGAATGTCACCATACCCATCAGCCTTACTCATCTTTTAGTTGGCTCAAACTATCTACACACTTGGTGTGTAGATAGTCACCCCAAAAAGGGATTTTTTTTGTCTTATATGTACACCCTGCAGTGTCGAGCTGTGGTCAAAGCGCGACTTTTTTGTCCGGTCAACCAGACAAAGACTGACGGGTCTGTTGACCGGACCAAAACGCCGAGCTTTGGCCGCGTTTTAGTCCTGTCAACCAGACACCTGGTCAGTCTTTTGTCTGGTTGACAGGACCAAAACGCGGCCAAAGCTCGGTGTTTTGGTCCGGTCAACAGACCCGTCAGACACCCGTCAGTCTTTGTCTGGTTGACCGGAGCAAAACGCCGCGCTTTGGCCACAGCTCGACACTGCAGGATGTGCATATATGACAAAAAAACACTTTTTGGTGTGCATATAGGCACATTGGTGTGCCAATAGATACACCCTTTAGTTATTTAATCTCAGACTACCTTTCATGTTCAAATTAAGGGATTTTTAGACTAGAGGGTATGAGGAGACTCGTCCCCATGAAGATGGGCCGCCACGTAGGCGCCACATCACCATCCCATGGAGGATGGGCCTCCTTGCATTTTGAGGTGGGTGGAGGATGAGTCTACCCCACTTAATTATTTTATAATTTCAAAGTTTTTTTGTTAACTTCATAAAAATTAAAAAATACAACATAAAACAACATAAATAAATTCATTTCATAACATAAAAAAAATTACATTTCCTAAAAATAAAAATTACTAATCCTAGAAATCGAAAATATAAAAACGAAAAAAAAAATTACGATACGATTAAAAAACTAAACAACCTACGACGTCCATTTTTTCTTCACCTCTTCTTTCATCCTCCGATAAACCTCGCGTTCTTCCTTCGGAAACGAGTCGAGATCCAAACTCATAATCCTAAAATCCTCCGCTCGAGCATAGTCGGCCGACACGGTTTTCTTGTGACTATATTTTTCGGCCGCAAACTCTTTGAACGAACGGAATTCGGATATCAACTCGTCCATTTTCGAAGCCGCCTTCGAGCCACCCCTCCACTCGAGCCGGCCCCTTTGCGCTTTCCGGCCGCCTCTTTTTTTGCTTTGTCCCTTTCGGTGGGACGTTTCGACTCTTGAATGGGCAACACATCCTCCTCATATTCCGGGTCGTCGTTTATGTCGATTTGACAACGAGCGGTGGAGCCTCCCGCACTATAAATTCCGGACTCGGAAGTTTTACTCCGTTTGGCGGTGGCGACCTCATTTGGAACCGACTTCCATTTGTTTTCTTTCTTTAAAACGTTCTATGCTCGGAGGTGCGGGAAAGGCGTTGAATTTTGAGAGTCCCACTTAGCCATAGCAAGGTTAAGAATGTCCTCGTCGTTACTCCCGCTAGGAGGACAAGTGTAAATTTGGTTATAATACCCGTTAAAGGTATTGATGGTCTTGCTCATTTTACGCCACTTGCCCGAGACGGATTCGATATCACGCATCGAGCCTTGCTCCATAATCCCATTAAATCTTTCCGTTGTCACCTTCCAAAAACTACTACCCGTTTGGTTGTTCCCTAAATTTAAAAAAAATGCATTAGTAAAAATAAAAAATAAATCTTTTTAAATTTAAATTAAAAAAATAAACTTTGGTTCATACCGATTATCGGGCAAGTAGAGGACTTAACAAACGCTATTGCTAGCGCCTCCTCCTCTATTTTCGTCCAAGGTCTCGCCTTTGCTCTCGAACCGCTTTTTGGCGCGGTTTCGGGTACGGTTTCAACCGTCTTCCCCTTCCCCTTGTTTTTTTTTGCGCTTGAGCTCTTGCGGTGGCGATTCGGGGACGACTTCTTCATCATCATCGTCAACTTGAACCGGGGGTTGCGGTTGGGAAGTTGGCGGTTACGATGCATGATTTGTTGGATTGCTTGGTATTGTTGCATTTTGTTGAACTTGGGACATTTGTGAGAAGGCGTTGGGTGATTGTCGGAAACCCGAAAACATAAATTGCAGAGCCACCCATGAAGGATCCATAGTCGGAGTGTAAGCGGGAGTCGAAAAAAGTTAGGTTGGTTCGGGTTGGGATTGTTCGGGTTGGGATTGTTCGGGTTGGGATTGTTCGGGTTAGGGTTGTTTGGGTTGAATGGATTCATGATTGGAGAAAATGGTAAAAAAAGAGGGAGTGCTTTTTTATAAAATTGGATGAGAATGGGAGAAAATGGTATAAAAATGGAAGAGATAAGGGTATTTATTTAAAGTTAAAAAGGATTTTTTTTATTAAAAAATAGCCGTTGTAACGGCTACATATTTGAAAAATTGGCCCGTCGTATCCGTCTGTGGGGAGCCGGGATTGCCTAGCCGAACCCATGGGGGGCGGTGTGGGGGACCGGCGCCGGGCCTCAGCCTGCCCCCATACCCTCTAGTCTTATGCCATGTCTTAATTCTTAACTATAACAGGCAATTTTGTTTTTAAATAATAAATTAGAGTTAAATGTCATTTTAGTCCTTGTGGTTGGGGTCATTTTGATAGTTTAGTCTAAAGGATTTACCGTTGACATTTTGGTCCACTGTGTTAACTTTATCTATTATTTGTGTTAATGAGAAAGACAATTCGATTATTTTATATGGTCGAATTACCCTTCTGGTTCACAGAATTACATATAAAATGACCGAATTGCCCTTCTCGATAAATGAAAAAATGGATGAATTTAATCAAGTGAACTAAAATGGCAACGGAGAAACCTTTTTGGACCTAAAGGCGAAAAATGAAATCTTTGAACTAAAATGACAAAATGCCCAAACCACATAGACTAAAATGGCATTTAACTCTAATAATTAACTATTTTCAAAAAAAAAAGTAGCATCTTTCTATTTGATACTAGTATTAAGCCCCTGCGTTGCAGCGATTGTTGTAAAACTGTGTCAAGTAGTACCAATGCTATACACTGTCAGCGACCACCTGTTGGGATTGAACCCTATCAGAGGAACAGTTGATTAGAGCCAAAACCGGATCAGAGTAGTGGATCCAAAATAAGCAGATGTTATGTTTTCATTCTCTCCCCTTGAAAGTGGTTTCAACATCTGATGACCTCCAATCCACTGATCCTTACAACTCCTGACCTACAACTGCTGATCAAGTTAAAGACTGTTGAAGAACTAAAGCTCTGTTGATCAATCTACTACTATAGGTCAAGCGCTGCTGAGACATATCAAGTATTGCTGGAGTCACAACAGTGGAAGGATATAGCAGCAGTTTAGTTTTCCCTATGTTATGTATTGTAAACAATTGTTAGCATAGCAGTGTGTGTATAGATCAGTTGTTAGAGTTTCTTAGGAGGTTAGATGTCACTTTCATGGTGACGTCAGCAAAGATGCCACAGTGGTTTGTCCGTGCCTATAAATAGAACAGTACCCTGTACTGTTCTATTAGCTCTTCACCACTTTTCTCCTGTACGAACAAACACTGTGAGCTCAGGCTGAGGGGGAGTTTGTTACATGCATGCATTGTAATCGTTGTTGAAATAAATTCAATATTTCGGTTCTATGTTGAAAATGTGTGTTTAAAGCAATTCTCCTGTTTGATTGTGTGCAAAGTTTAATTCCATTTATATTCCGCTGCATTACTTGTTCATTGTTCATCTTAAATCAAACGTAAAACACAATCAATCCAAACTCAGATCCTAACAATTGGTATCAGAGCTCGGACAGTCAAATTTGATTTAACAATCATTTTGACATAAATAGTTCAGCTCACAATCGTTGATACTGATAGTTGTTCGTTTTGTTGAAAAACAGAGTAAGGCTTAATCACCACCAAAGTTGATTAATCAGTACCTGTAAAACAACCAGGATGACGTCCCAATCACAAGATGATAAGAATAACATCGGCTCACTTTTCAAACCACCCATGTTAAAACGAAATGAATACAACACCTGGGAGATAAGGATGGGTCACATCCTTGCTCAACAGAATACTGGATGTTGGAGATCAGTTGTTTTTGGGCCCCATGTTCCCATGGTGCCGAGTGCTGAGGATTCAAAGAAGTTCGAACCGAAAAAATATGAAAACTATACTGAAACTGATTTTCAAAAGTTCGAACTAGATACCAAAGCATTCAGTATCATTGCATCTGCATTACCCAATGAAATCTATGTTGGGCTGTTACATTGTAACAGTGCCAAAGAGCTATGGGATGCACTTAAGGAACAATTCGGGGGAACTGAAGAAGTAATTGAAAATAATAGGGAAATTCTGAATTAGCAGTATGAAACCTTTTGTCACATTAAGGGTGAGTCATTGACTCAACAGTTTGAGAGATTCAGTTGTCTCATTAGTGAGCTAAGACTTGTTAAGGTTGAATTTCCTAAATCTACCCAAAATAGCAGATTTCTTAGATCACTACCTGAAAAATGGGATACAATTGCCTTTGTGACTAGAAATTCTGTTGAGTTCAAAGACCTAACACTGACCCAACTTCATGGTAGACTCCTGACCTATGAAAGGGAGTTAAACCAGAAAAAGAAGTTGCAAGAGTCTGGCAAAGTTACAGATGACTATTCATTTGGCAACACAGCTCTTCTGGGTCAAGAAGAGTCTGGCAGCAATAAGGATCAGAGTTATAATCATTTTATTGACATAACTGCTGGAGGTAATTTCAACTCTGATCCTCACTCATCCAACTTTGCTTTCACAGCAAATGGAGAAAGCCAGAACTCTGATAATTTGTGCTTTGAACTCAATGATTTGCAACACTTTGATCCCACTGACTTAGAAGAAATGGACATCTTGCGTCAATTGGCATTGCTTAGTGTGAGAACAAGCAAATTCTATAAAAGAACAGGGAGAAAATTCCCAAGGTTACATGGGAATTTAAAAGTGGGGTTGGATATGTCAAAAATCAAGTGTTATAAGTGCAATAGGCTAGGTCATTTTGCTAGGAAATGCAGGAGTCAAACCATTGGTCCAATTATAACTCATCCCAGCTCAAACCCTAGACCACAACACCAAAGCACTGGGCATTATGCCCAATATACCCCTGCAACCCATGTTAACACTGCTCACTATGCTGCAACCCCTGTGCCTGTGCATTATGTTCAAACCACTGTTCCACAAATTAAGTATGTTCAAACCCCTGTCCCTCAGGCACAAGTGCAACCTGTTGCACCTCAACAAACTGCTCCAGCAGTGGTTCAACCAGATCAGCAAAGCTTTTTTACCCAAGGCTTTGTTGACTGGAGCAGTATGCCTGATGAACTTGGTGATGAAAATTTTGCACTCTATGCTTCTAATGATACTTTTAATGATGAATTTTGTCTGATGGCATTAGAGTCAATACCAGAAGGGGTAGAAGCTGAAGGAGAACAGCTAAGTGCTGAAACAGTGGATGAAGTGGCTGAAGCAGTGGTTACTGCAGTTGCTGGTGAACTACTGCTGGGAGAAAATTCAGAAACCCTGATTGAACCACTGTTTGGCCCCTGGTCCAAAGAAGAAAAAGAAGAGAAGGAAGAAGGTGAGAAAGAAGAGAGAGCTGATGAAGAAAATGATCATCAATGTGATTGTGCTATGATGGCTGTTGCCAAGGTATCACCTCAGGTTCTTGAAAATCTGTGTTCAGACAAATGCATTATTGCATTTGCTAGCATTAAAAAGGTGAATGAAAACCTTAGGGATAAAGTCTTAACTGATGAAGTCAAATTTGAAAAGTCATTAAAAGAACTTAAAAACAAATTGGCTGAAAAGGATAAAGAAATCTGCAGTCTCAAAGAAGAGCAAAGCATAACCAAGAACCAACTCCAAACTATGGTAGAAAAATACCAAGTTTGTAAAAAGGAGTTGGAGTCCACCCAAATCACTTGTGAAAGATGGGTGGAATCTTGCAAAGGTTATGAGGTCATGCTTGAAAAACAGCTTGAAAGCAATGTCAAGTTTGGAATAGGATATAGAAAATATGATGAACTTGAAAACACTGCTGTAAAACAAGCTGGTTCATCTGAAATAAAACCAACCAACAAGAATGGCCAAGAAGTAAAGATAACTGACAAACTTGGTAACAAAATCACCCTGGAAAGATCTGTGGGGTCCTCAACCTTTGAGGAAATTGACAAATACCAATTTAAACCCACATGGTCTGATGAGTGTGACATTCTTGAAAATTTCAAGCATATGGATTTCACAACCATTGATGGTGTCACAACTCTAAAAGCAAAGGTTATACCTATCAAAGACATCCCAACAGTTGTTCAAAACACTGTTGCTAAAGAATCTGAGAAAAGGAAGAAAAGATCAAAAACCTGTTTTGTGATTTTTGTGAAAAGAAGAATCATCTAACAAAAGACTGTTTTCATCTAAAAGCATATGATCTAAACAAAACAAGTGTCATTGTACCTGCTGAAAGCAGCACCATCTGTGGTAAAACAAACCGCAAAACTCAAGAATGTGTGTATCTTAAAAACTTTGATGTAAAAAAGAATGAGTACACTGCAAAAACATCCTTGAGTTCATCAACATCATCTGTCAAGTTCACCAAGAATCAACCACTGTTTGTGCCAGTCCAAACAGCTGTTACAAAACAGCTGAACCAAACATCTGTCAAAAGAGATGTTCAGGTGACTGATGCACCCCCTGCCAATCAATACAAAAGAGGCAAGGGACAACCACCATACCAAAGTATCCCACATGCTTATGAGGCTTACAAAAGGCCTTCTAAACCAATAGTGAACAGGCATCCTTTTGGTTATCAGCAGATCATTGGGCAAGAGCCCCAACAGTGGTTAGAGAAAAACAGTCCCAAAACTGTCCAAACCCCTGACCTAACCACTGCCCATCTGTCACACCCCGGATTTCCACGTGTCACCGGTGGGCCCGGTGGGGAGTATCGTGACGTGGTTGGCAACATAATAGTCAAACAACACAATTATATAAATGCACAGCGGAAGCAAAAGATAAATATATTACATTCCGGATAATAAGTAATATCCAGTATTACAACGGAAAGTAAAAGATCCACAGGCGGATCAAAATATAATAGGAACAATAGTTCAACAGACTTTGACATCTAGAGCTTGCGAGACTTGATTAATGATGCCTGGAGTAGCCAGCCTATTTCGTATAGTACCTGCACTTAACCTTTTTGGAAAATACGTCAGTTTACACTGGTAAATACAACTCAACTGACTCATTTTGAAAAGAGTTTGTAAATTGATTTGAATGCACTTCAGCACAAAATATCTTTATAACTTGGGACAATTATTTGTATATAATCTTGTATATAGTTTTACTTATTTGCCGTCCATTAGCACCGGTTAGAAGAGCCGGTTTAAGTTAACTGACATGCCACAGGTATAGTGCCCACAAGGTTGATTCCTTTAGTGGATTACCAGTTTTTACATAATGCATCTGTCAGGTGTACGCCTACACCCCGTGCTTAGGTCGTGGCCATTTCGTAAAATGATGCCAATGATATCCGGGACATGGTCATTTAACCCCCAAGGGCCATACATCAAATAATACAGAACAAAGCCGGTTATGTAAATACATTAATCACAATACGATTTAAATGACTACATACCCGACCAAGCGGTACTTTTATAGTACCGTATCCCAAGCCCGTATAGGGAAAATAAGTTAAGAGTATTTACCTGAGCAAAGTATCAATCAAATACAGCAAATGCAAGTACTTTTACTGGGCTCCTAATCTGGAACGGAGGTTTATAATAACCTATTAGATTTCTAACGGGTCTTTAATTAAGCCTTAGCTTAGACCGGTTAGTTTCAATGATACGGTTCGTACGCACTATTTAAGCGAAGACCGGATAGAATGTAATTTAGACCCAACAATTTTGGTGACTTGTTTAATATGGGTATTTCATACACACTCTGTATTTTGAGATAAAACCGATAAGGTTTGACCCGTTTCGGCTAATTTATGTAAACTAGTTACATAAACCGAACCGAACGTGTAATAAGCGTAACGGGTAACAATGAGAGCCATTTACAGGTTTCCTAAGTTAATACGCTCCAACTATGTTGTGACATCAGTAAGATATAATTTATTATGCCCGAAATGGATTTAAACACAAACTATGCCTCGTAGGGGTAGTTTGGTCATTTTCAGTGTTATAAAAGAGTTTAAATAATATCCTGAGTTACAGGTCTGATGTAATCAGCAAAGATAATCAATTTGCTAATTTATATCAGTAGGTTAAAGTATATATGTGAAATTTATCAGTTATAACCAAACTATGCACCGTAGGGGCATTTCGGTAATTTCACATAAGCCGTAAAGCTCAAAACTGAAGTCTGAGTTAAAAAACTTTTGTTTACTGTTAAAATATTATAATTTGCTTCAAATATCAGTAGGTATCACCCTTGGTATGTTTAAAATAGTTTTAGTACATACTATGCGTTAAAAACGCTTAATTAGGCGATTAGAAGCCGTTTCTGGGTTCTACGCATAAAGCTGATATTTTTATTATTCCAGAAGGCTTAAAATAATTTATTTATCATTTAAGATCAGTAGCAAAAGGTTTGGAGTAGATTTGATATGTAAAACTCATTTTATGGCCCGTAAGGGCAAAACCGACAATGACCGGATTAAGCCTACGACTATAAGTTATGCTCAGCCTAAAATTAATTAAAAATCTTCAAAAATCCCAAAATAATATATTACATCAGTGGGTAATAATTTTGATATCAAAAAGTAGGTGTAATTAGGCTATACGTTAATTACGCCGTTTAATTAACATAAAGCTTCTTATTTACGCTAATGAGCATAACTCTCAAACTATACCTCAAACTGATGTCAAACTTTGCATACATGTTTATATATCAGTAATTAAGGTTTCTACACTTTTACATTTTCACAAATCACGTTTTAAGGTGAAAAGGGCATAATGGTCAACATATGAGCAATTAACGGAATCATGCGTATTAATCGGTTAACTAATGAACCATGATGTATAATCACAGAGGGTTATACTAGCATGTAACCTGGTCCAAATGAAGCTCCTAGGTATTTCTAAATCATACCTAAACGGGTCAGAACTGAAAGTCAAAGCAAAAGTCAAAGCTTTGCGACTTTCGGTTCCGAACCGGGTTTAAACAGGAAATTGTCGGGTTGAACATGTTTAGACATGTTCCTACACTTATTACTAAGTTATATTGATGATCAAACAGGTTGTATATGTTCTACATTGCTAATTATGCATAAATTAGAAATTAAGGATCCTGTTGACTTTTTCTTAACAAGTTTGACCTGACATTTTACCTAGTTAGAGTGGGAATCAGGAGGAACCCTTTTGAGGGTTTATTACCCACATAATTACCCACTTATAACTACTTTCACTTCGACAAATCACTGGACTAACAATGATTAATCGTTAAGTCAACCGTTAATTACGACGGTTTGACTTTTAAGCTAAAACTAAGCTAAAACTTAATTAAGAAAGGATTAGCAAACTTACTGAAGTCTAATGGTCGACTAGGAAGGCTTGGAAGGTGCTCTTGTGCTCCACAAATGATCAGATTTGCAAGAATGAATGTGTGAAGTATGTTTGCAACTTAGAGGCCTTTATATAGTGGTTTAATCACCATAAAATGTTGACACACAAGTCTACTACTCACCACAACCCTTCAACAAGTGTCCCTAGTGTTCTAGGGGTTGTTTAGGGGCCAAGCAAGATGAGAAAAATCGTTTAAAGTCGATCACAAGCACAAGGGCAGACAAGAAACAAAAAATTCGCATCAGACTACCGTTAGCGCGACGCGAAGACCCCCCCCCTGGGCTTCGCGTGGCGCGAGACCCTTCTGCACAGAATCAGAACTTTAGATTTTTTATGCAATGGTCCTTGGCTCTTCAAACTTTGTTTAGACATTTGTTTCTTGCAATTTGTACCCTCCAAATTGATGTTTAGGGGCTTCAAGACATATACCCATTTTGTTAAGTCCCCGGTTAACTTTATTGTCACCCGAAAGGTCCTAACTTTCAACGTTGACGCTTTAACCCCTCGCACACGAATTTGATCACAACTTGCTCATACGATAACGAAACTTTATGAAATTTATATCGTGAATTCTAGTGAGCATAATTAACCATTACAAAGCTTCGGGTTTGTCAAAAGGTCACTCAGAGGTATAACTTAAACATGTTGACACATTTAACCCCTGTAGTTTGTAATCTCTCACTTTCCTTCATATTTAGCTTCGTATGATCCGTGATTTATTCGTTTGAAGGATTGAGTATCATGTAGGATTAATGTACAATATATTTATTCACGGTTGACATTTAGAACTAGTATATTCACATACTTTCCATGGTTGTCAACTTTAGTCCTTCTAGAACATTATTTCACGCGTTCAACCATATGACACTTGTCAATACCTTATAGGACGTGAATTTACGTGGTGTTACATCCTCACCCCCTTAAAAGAAATCTCGACCTCTAGATTTGTTAAAGTATAGGAAGTAATTTCTGCCTTATATTGGGCTTAATCTTTCCCAGTACCTTTGAGCCTCTAAGGCACCCCAATTGACCTTTATAATAGATACATGTATATTTTTGGAGCTTCTAATCCTGTCGATCCTCAATCGACACAGGTTGCTCATACAATCATAGATCTGCATATCATTATGTGACAGTGTTTCTTGATCCATTGGCGAAACACATCCTTCAGTCACTAGTGTGCAATGTATTGCGAGCTCTGCCGAGCTCCTTAAATAGGTTTTAGCTTATAAGCTATTTGATCTTGATACATTCGATTTCCTTCGAACGATTCCATATATTCAGAACTTAACTAGCCTGAAAATTTAACAATTTGGTACACCCTTCCTGGGTGATATCCTTTGTTGAACCCTATTCCTTAACAAGAATTTGGGAAGGTTGCTACTTTCATAAATCCTTGATTTCCTGCCGTATACTGGCAACTTACAATCGATTATGGATTTGTATGATCTTTTTTGTTGTTTCTTAGGCAACTTTCAGATCTTGATAATTGGACTTACCAAATTCTCTATCTAACAATAGATGTTTAACATTCCATCTATACAAGGTCTCGAAAGGAGTAGCCTTAATACTTACATGTAAATTATTATAGAAACGCTTATCTTAAGGTGGGATGGTTATCCCAACCATTTCTTAAAACTAATATTAAGGAGTAGCTAATCCTTATAGTTAGTTGAATAACTCAACGATCCTGGGTAGTTGATGGCGATTCTTAATCGTTGTTAAAATAGGGTTGCGGTAATGAGTGCATAAGCAAAATGAACCGTCTTTCTTATCTAACAATATCAAACTCTCGGAATATCGAGTTAGGCTATATGAACCCTCTATATTAAAACTTAGTTAATCAGGGTTTCGATTTTTTTTCCAATGATGGTACTAGCCGTCTTGGAGATTTCATAATAATACAGCCTTAAATGGGATATAAATCTTAATTTTACCTGCCTCTCAGGGGTAAACAGGGTAATCTTAACAGAAGATAACCAAGATACACGGAGGTTACAGAGATTTCCATATCTCAGACTTCAGTTCACCCATCATTGCTTGTGTCAAATAAGTGACACCTTTATGTTACTAGTCCACGAATTCCTTAGTCGGTAACATCTACTTGGAAAATTCCATTCTGGATATCTCCTTTGAATACCATTAGTTGACTTTACTACCATATGACCTCTTGGAATATCCTTGTGGTCCCATGCATTAAACCTCCATACTGATCAGGCATGGAAGCAATCTATGGAACTTAGTAAGATACACCAATCCTCATATGGCGCTTTTATCATACCATCTGGGATTCGGAATCGATAGAGATTAAAGAGATATCAACTATATATGCTGACGCGCTTCCTCTTAGAGAGAGGACATTTCGAGAACTCTACGACTGAAGGTTTCTGATAGGAACAAAAGAAATGATTCTTTCGATTTCGTTTGTAACTTTTACCTTACACTTAATATCTGGGGTTTTTTTTTATGGGAAAATTTCTAAAAGTTTGCTAAGCTTAAGATCTTATGAGAGACTTAGCAGCATCTTAACCCAACGTATCTCCTTGAGTGGTCAAAGGCTCACCATAAGGAGTTTTGATAACTACTTGCTTCTTATCATCCGTAATATGGGCTTGGCTACCAGACGGCCAACCCATTCTTATCACTATATCGAGTCCTTTATTATATAAATGAAAACGAGGACAACAGAAAAGAATGATTCCTAATGGATCTAAAACATCCATCTAATATTGCTGAAGCAGTCTCTGAGGTACCATCGGTCAATTTTACTTTATACTTAACGCTTAGAATTTCAACAGGCAGATTTAATGATTTACAAAATCTTGTGTCTATGAAAGACTTATCTGAACCTGAATCAAATCATATTCTTGTATGAGCGTTATTGATAAAGAAAGTACCTGTTGTGACATTGTCATCCTGAATAGCCTCATGAGCATTCATCTTAGAGCTTCCAGCTTTGGTCTTCTTAACTTCCTCAAGCTTCTTAGCGTATTTAGGGCAGTTGGTCTTAATGTGCCCTTTTTCATTGCAACCATAGCAGGTTGCGTCTCCCAATCTCTTGCAATCCAAGGTCTTATGCTCCTTGGACTTGCAGATTCCACAGTATAGAGGCTGAGATTCATATCTGCAATTCCCGAGGTGGTATTTCCTACAGGTTTTGCATCTGGTCTTTTCACTGGTCTGCTGTTTGTCCTTCAAATCCTTCCTAGACTTAGTTGCTCCTTCCTTGGCAGCCTTAGGGCAATTAGTACTGATGTGGCCCTTTTCGCCGCAGCTGAAACAGTTTGCATTCTTTATGTCCCTACATTCGTGGGACTGGTGGCCAGCTCTTTTACAGATGCCACATTGCTTTATCTTTTGATTTGATCGACACTGTCCCCAGTGTCCTCTTTTGCAGGTTTTACATTCGGGTTTTGCCTCCTTTGGTTTAGACTGGTTATAGCTTGAACCGGTCTTACCCTTTTTGTAACTCCTATTTGGGGTTTTATTGCACTTTCGCTTATGATCCTTCAACACACGGTCCACAGCGTTGTTTACGGCTGTATTTATCATAGCCTGAAACTCGGTGTTTGTTAAGTTCAGTCTTGCATCATCATTCTGATCAACTGGATAATTGTGAGCTTCAGAGGAGTCAGCCATGGTGAAGCTTTGAAGGCTACTAACCAAGTAGAAACAATTTGTTTAATCATATAGCGAATTGTCGAAATTGATGAATAAATAGCCATGGCGCAATTAAACCATATAGGCCAATAGATAGTAATTAATTTATTTGATTATGTTTTGCCTAAGTTTTTAAATAATCCATCCTTGGCGTTTAAGCGGAATATAATCCTTCATATTTATTAGACAGGGGACATAAGTCATGACTGCCAATGTCATACTGACATCTTTTATATATAGTACAAGGGCTTGTTCCCAAGGACTTTTGATGGCTCAGAGGCCTTGTCACTAGGGAAATTTTAAAACATAACCAATGATTCCTTTGGATCGGAAAATTTCATAGTTCATTGTCTTGACAAGAAGTTATGAAATAAAACTATCTTTTTCATGTATTCATCTTTACCCGTAGGTATACACCTCGAATGGATGTTTTGATGCGTACATCATGTTCGACGTTTATTAGCCATGATTCCTATTGATCATTTACGCTAAATAAGGGATTTGGAAAAATCCTAATATAAGGATGACGAGTGTGATTTTTATCGCATTACTGTTGTCGGGAGTGTTAACACATTTTCAGATGTTAACAAGAATCTGAATCTCTTTTTAAACAGGTTTTACCATCTTAGCTAGGTCTTCAATGACATTCAAGCTAGGTCAACCCTTTTAAGATTCTCTTTTAATATTTATATTGGCAAGAAAGGAATGATATTTATTTTATTCAGGATTTTTATCATAAATCCTAATTTATAAGTTAGTAATAGCACAAATGGCCTAGTCGCGTAGACAAGTTTAATTTATAAGCCATGATTTCAGAGAATCGAGGCATTATAATTTATCCTAGTTATAAAACATTAAGGATATTATATTAAGGTGGCGCAAAGGCCTAGTCACAAGGACAGTTTTGAATTTACAAGTCATGATTTCAGAGAATCAACGCATGAAGGTATACTGGCACAAAAGGCCTAGTCACATGGACATTTATAAATTATAAGCTATGATTTCAGAGAATCAAAGCATGAAGGTTTGAACCTAGTTCATTACCTTTACCTGACAGGGAGACATCGCTACCATTGTCTTTTGGCTCATATGGAAATGAGCAGGGCCCGTAGGCTCTATGTTACCACGTATGGTCAAATATGATCATCTTTATTTAATGATTTTACCCATGATTCAGAGATCATATAATTTGGGTTAGGAATCCTTTTTAAAGAATCCTTTTATACAAGAATGACGCGTGTGATTTTAACGAATCACGTCTGCCAGGAGTGTTAACATATTTTCAGATGTTAACAGGGATACGAATCTCTTAAACAGGTCTTACCATCTTGGCCAGGTCTTTATAAGGACACTCAGGCTAGGTTTCACTCTTAAGATTCTCATTTTAATATTTAATGCAGAACAATCCTAATTTGAGGTGTTAGCAAGGATCTTAATCTAATTGTGGAACTACCGTCTCGGCCCTGTCTTAAAATGACACATGAGCTAGGTCTTGTCCTTTTTAGATATTGCCATTTTATTATAATGGTAGATTTTATAATATAGGAATGATATTTTTAATATAATCGTTCCTTTAAAATTTAAACAAGTATATGGTTGCCCTAAACGGGACTTCTACAAAAATGACTTGCCCATGCAAGAGCTAATCAGAAAATAACAAAGGAACCAAATAAGGACAAAATAAAACAAATTAGAATTTGTCCTAAGTTCTCGCCTAGACCCAAGAATGTGCAATTGTGTAACTGAGATTAAACACAAAAACTAGCGTTTAATTCACTCAGTGTTGGCTCTGATACTAACCTGTCACACCCCGGATTTCCATGTGTCACCGGTGGGCCCGATGGGGAGTATCGTGACGTGGTTGGCAACATAATAGTCAAATAACACAATTATATAAATGCACAGCGGAAGAAAAAAATAAATATATTACATTCCGGATAATAAGTAATATCCAGTATTACAACGGAAAGTAAAAGATCCACAGGTGGATCAAAATAAAATAGGAACAATAGTTCAACAGACTTTGACATCTAGAGGTTGCGAGACTTGATTAATGATGCCTGGAGTAACCAGCCTATTTCGTATAGTACCTGCACTTAACCTTTTTGGAAAATACGTCAGTTTACACTGGTAAATACAACTCAACTGACTCATTTTGAAAAGAGTTTGTAAATTGATTTGAATGCACTTCGGCACAAAATATCTTTATAACTTGGGACAATTATTTGTATATAATCTTGTATACAGTTTTACTTATTTGCCGTCTATTAGCACCGGTTAGAAGAGCCGGTTTAAGTTAACTGACACGCCACAGGTATAGTGCCCACAAGGTTGATTCCTTTAGTGGATTACCAGTTTTTACATAATGCATCTGTCAGGTGTACGCCTACACCCCGTGCTTAGGTCATGGCCATTTCGTAAAATGATGCCAAGGATATCCGGGACATGGTCATTTAACCCCCAAGGGCCATACATCAAATAATACAGAACAAAGTGGGTTATGTAAATACATTAATCACAATACGATTTAAATGACTACATACCCGACCAAGCGGTACTTTTATAGTACCGTATCCCAAGCCCGTATAGGGAAAACAAGTTAAGAGTATTTACCTGAGCAAAGTATCAATCAAATACAGCAAATGCAAGTACTTTTACTGGGCTCCTAATCTGGAACGGAGGTTTATAATAACCTATTAGATTTCTAACGGGTCTTTAATTAAGCCTTAGCTTAGACCGGTTAGTTTCAATGATACGGTTCGTACGCACTATTTAAGCGAAGACCGGATAGAATGTGATTTAGACCCAACAATTTTGGAGACTTGTTTAATATGGGTATTTCATACACACTCTGGATTTTGAGATAAAACCGATAAGGTTTGACCCGTTTCGGCTAATTTATGTAAACTAGTTACATAAACCGAACCGAACGCGTAATAAGCGTAACGGGTAACAATGAGAGCCATTTACAGGTTTCCTAAGTTAATACGCTCCAACTATGTTGTGACATCAGTAAGATATCATTTATTATGCCCGAAATGGATTTAAACACAAACTATGCCTCGTAGGGGTAGTTTGGTCATTTTCAGTGTTATAAAAGAGTTTAAATAATATCCTGAGTTACAGGTCGGATGTAATCAGCAAAGATAATCAATTTTCTAATTTATATCAGTAGGTTAAAGTATATATGTGAAATTTATCAGTTATAACCAAACTATGCACCGTAGGGGCATTTCGGTAATTTCACATAAGCCGTAAAGCTCAAAACTGAAGTCTGAGTTAAACAACTTTTGTTTACTGTTAAAATATTATAATTTGCTTCAAATATCAGTAGGTATCACCCTTGGTATGTTTAAAATAGTTTTAGTACATACTATGCGTTAAAAACGCTTAATTAGGCGATTAGAAGCCGTTTCTGGGTTCTACGCATAAAGCTGATATTTTTATTATTCCAGAAGGCTTAAAATAATTTATTTATCATTTAAGATCAGTAGCAAAAGGTTTGGAGTAGATTTGATATGTAAAACTCATTTTATGGCCCTTAAGGGCAAAACCGACAATGACCGGATTAAGCCTACGACTATAAGTTATGCTCAGCCTAAAATTAATTAAAAATCTTCAAAAATCCCAAAATAATATATTACATCAGTGGGTAATAAGTTTGATATCAAAAAGTAGGTGTAATTAGGCTATACGTTAATTACGCCGTTTAATTAACAAAAAGCTTCTTATTTACGCTAATTAGCATAACTCTCAAACTATACCTCAAACTGATGTCAAACTTTGCATACATGTTTATATATCAGTAATTAAGGTTTCTACACTTTTACATTTTCACAAATCACGGTTTAAGGTGAAAAGGGCATAATGGTCAACATATGAGCAATTAACGGAATCATGCGTATTAATCGGTTAACTAATGAACCATGATGTATAATCACAGAGGGTTATACTAGCATGTAACCTGGTCCAAATTAAGCTCCTAGGTATTTCTAAATCATACCTAAACGGGTCAGAACTGAAAGTCAAAGCAAAAGTCAAAGCTTTGCGACTTTCGGTTCCGAACCAGGTTTAAACAGGAAATTGTCGGGTTGAACATGTTTAGACATGTTCCTACACTTATTACTAAGTTATATTGATGATCAAACAGGTTTTATATGTTCTACATTGCTAATTATGCATAAATTAGAAATTAAGGATCCAGTTGACTTTTTCTTAACAAGTTTGACCCGACATTTTACCTAGTTAGAGTGGGAATCAGGAGGAACCCTTTTGAGGGTTTATTACCCACATAATTACCCACTTATAACTACTTTCACTTCGATAAATCACTAGACTAACAATGATTAATCGTTAAGTCAACCGTTAATTACGACGGTTTGACTTTTAAGCTAAAACTAAGCTAAAACTTAATTAAGAAAGGATTAGCAAACTTACTGAAGTCTAATGGTCGACTAGGAAGGCTTGGAAGGTGCTCTTGTGCTCCACAAATGATCAGATTTGCAAGAATGAATGTGTAAAGTATGTTTGCAACTTAGAGGCCTTTATATAGTGGTTTAATCACCACAAAATGTTGACACACAAGTCTACTACTCACCACAACCCTTCAACAAGTGTCCCTAGTGTTCTAGGGGTTGTTTAGGGGCCAAGCAAGATGAGAAAAATCGTTTAAAGTCGATCACAAGCACAAGGGCAGACAAGAAACAAAAAATTCGCATCAGACTACCCTTAGCGCGACGCGAAGACCCCCCCCCCCCCGGGCTTCGCGTGGCGCGAGGCCCTTCTGCACAGAATCAGAACTTTAGATTTTTTATGCAATGGTCCTTGGCTCTTCAAACTTTGTTTAGACATTTATTTCTTGCAATGTGTACCCTCCAAATTGATGTTTAGGGGCTTCAAGACATATACACATTTTGTTAAGTCCCCGTTAACTTTATTGTCACCCGAAAGGTCCTAACTTTCAACGCTGACGCTTTAACCCCTCGCATACGAATTTGATCACAACTTGCTCATACGATAACGAAACTTTATGAAATTTATATCGTGCATTCTAGTGAGCATAATTAACCATTACAAAGCTTCGGGTTTGTCAAAAGGTCACTCAGAGGTATAACTTAAACATGTTGACACATTTAACCCCTGTAGTTTGTAATCTCTCACTTTCCTTCATATTTAGCTTCGTATGATCCGTGATTTATTCATTTGAAGGATTGAGTATCATGTAGGGTTAATGTACAATATATTTATTCATGGTTGACATTTAGAACTCGTATATTCACATACTTTCCATGGTTGTCAACTTTAGTCCTTCTAGAACATTATTTCACGCGTTCAACCATATGACACGTGTCAATACCTTAGAGGACGTGAATTTACGAGGTGTTACATCGATATAACACCTTGAAAATTTACGTCCTATAATGTGTTGACACGTGTCATATGATTGAACGTGTGAAAGAATGTTATCGAAGGACTTAAGTTGACAATCATGGAAAGTATGTTAATATACGAGTTCTTAGTGTCAACAGTGAATAAATATATTGTACATTAACCCTACATGATGATCAAACCTTCAACCGAATAAATCACGGATCATACGAAGCTAAATATGAAAGAAAGTGAGAGATTACAAACTACAGGGGTTAAATGTGTCAACATGTTTAAGTTATACCTCTGAGTGACCTTTTGACAAACCCGAAGCTTTGTAATGGTTAATTATGCTCACTAGAATGCACGATATAAATTTCATAAAGTTTCCTTATCGTATGAGCAAGTTGTGATCAAATTCGTGTGCGAGGGGTTAAAGCGTCAACGTTGAAAGTTTGGACTTTTCGGGTGACAATAAAGTTAACCGGAGACTTAACAAAATGGGTATATGTCTTGAAGCCCCTAAACATCAATTTGGAGGGTACAAATTGCAAGAAACAAATGTCTAAACAAAGTTTGAAGAGCCAAGGACCATTGCATAAAAATCTAAAGTTCTGATTCTGTGCAGAAGGGCCTCGCGCCACGCGAAGCCCCAGGGGGGGGGGGGTCTTCGCGTCGCGCTAAGGGTAGTCTGAAGCGAATTTTTTTATTTCTTGTCTGCCCTTGTGCTTGTGATCGACTTTAAACGATTTTCCTCATCTTGCTTGGCCTCTAAACAACCCCTAGAACACTAGGCACACTTGTTGAATGGTTGTGGTGAGTAGTAGACTTGTGTGTCAACATTTTGTGGTGATTAAATCACTATATAAAGGCCTCTAAGTTGCAAACATACTTCACACATTCATTCTCACAAATCTGATCATTTGTGGAGCACAAGAGCACCTTCCAAGCCTTCCTAGTCAACCATTAGACTTCAGTAAGTTTGCTAATCATTTCTTAATTAAGTTTTAGCTTAGTTTTAGCTTAAAAGTCAAACCGTCGTAATTAACGGTTGACTTTAAGATTAATCACTAATGGTCCAGTGATTAGTCGAATCAAAAGTAGTTATAAGTTGGTAATTATGTGGGTAATAAACCCTCAAAAGGGTTCCCCCTGATTCCCACTCTAACTAGGTAAAATGTCGGGTCAAACTTGCTAAGAAAAAGTCAACAGGATCCTTAAATTCTAATTTATGTATAATTAGCAATGTAGAACATATACAACCTGTTTGATCATCAATATAACTTGGTAATAAGTGTAAGAACATGTCTAAACATGTTCAACCCGACAATTTCCTGTAAAGACCCGGATCGGAACCGAAAGTCGCATAGTTTGACTTTCACTTTGACTTTCAGTTCTGACCCGTTTTGGTATGATTTAGAAATACCTAAGAGCCTCATTTGGACCAGGTTACATGCTAGTATAACCCTCTGTGATTATACACCATGGTTCATTAGTTAACCAATTAATACGCATGATTCCGTTAATTGCTCATATGTTGACCATTATGCCCTTTTCACCTTAAAACATGATTTTTGCAAATGTAAAAGTGTAGAAACCTTAGATACTGATATATAAACTTGTATGCAAAGTTTGACATCAGTTTGAGGTGTAGAATGAGAGTTATGCTCATTAGCGTAATTAAGAAGCTTTATGTTACTTAAACGACGTAATTAGCGTATAGCCTATTTAAACATACTTTTTGATATCAAATCTTTTACCCACTGACGTAATATATTATTTTGGGACTTTTAAAGATTTTTAATTAATTTTAGGTTGAGCATAACTAATAGTCGTAGGCTTAATCCGGTAATTGTAGGTTTTGCCCTTACGGGCCATAAAATGAGTTTTACATATCTAATCGACTCCAAACCTTTTGCTACTGATCTTAAATGATAAATAAATTATTTTAAGCCTTCTGGAATAATAAAAATATCAGTTTTACATATAGAACCCGGAAACGGCTTCTAATCCCCTTTTTTTAAGCGTTTTAACGCATACTATGTACTAAGATTATTTTAAACATAAGGTTGATACCTACTGATATTTGAGGCAAATTATAATATTCTAACAATAAGCAAAGGTTGATAAACTCAGACTTCAGTTTTGAGCTTTACGGCTTATTTGAAATTACCAAAATGCCCCTTCGGTGCATAGTTTGGTTATAATTGATAAATTTCACATATATACTTTACCCCACTGTTATAACTTAGTAAACTAAGTATTTTTGCTGATTATATCAGACCTGTAACTCAGGTTAATACTTAGACTCTTTTATAACCTTTTAAATGACCAAACTACCCCTACGGGGCATAGTTTGTGTTTAAATACGTTTCGGGCATAATAAAAGACATCTTACTGATGTCACAACATAATTGAGGCATATTAACTTAGGAAACCTGTATATGACTCTCTTGATTACCCGTTACGCCTCTTACGCGTACGGTTCGGCTTATGTAACTAGTTTACATAAATTAGCCGAAACGGGTCAAACGTTATCGTTTTTATCTCAAAATCCAAAATGTGTTTAGTTTACCCATATTATACAAGTCTCCAAACTTATCGGGTCTAAAACACATTCTATTCCGGTCTTCGCTTAATCATGCGTTTGAACCGTATATTTCCTTAAAACTAACCGGTCTAAGTTTAGGCTTAATTAAAGACCCGTTAGTATTCTAATTGGTTATTTATACCATCATTCCAGACTAGAGCCTTCCGGTAAATTGTACCTACGCTTACTTAATTGAATACGGCTGAGCTATTATAATTCTTGCTATTTAAGACAGGAGCTAGCTCAGGTAAATACTTTTAACTTATTTTCCCTTATACGGGCTTGGGATACGGTATTATGAAAAATACCGCTTGATCGGGTGTAGAAACCTTTTAATCGGAGATGATAAAATTGCATAATCCCGTTTTAATCTGTATTGATTGATAACAAATAACATCAGGGGTTAATGACCGTGTCCTGGATATCCTTGGCTCTTTTAAAAAGTGAATGGCCATAACTTAAGCACAAGGTGTAGGCATAACACCTCTTGTTGCGTATGTAAAAGATATACTCACTCGTAAGGCTGTCTTCTTGTGAGTTATATTTATGGTGTGTCGATTAATCTTGACCGGCTTGTATTGTATAATCACCGGCCCTAAATGTTGGACAAGCATGTAAATCGGATACAGGATTTTTATTAATAAGATTGTCCCAAGTATAAAAGATTAATTTTGCCTCGTGCATTTTAATCAAATTATAAAAGATATTTTGTGCCACGTGCATTCAAATCAATTTTCAATCATTTTTCAAAATGAGTCAGTTAAATTGTATTTACCAGTGAAAACTGACGTATTTTCAAAAGTCTAAGTGACAGGTACAAGTACGTAATAGGCTGGAAGCTGCTCAGGACGTTAATAAGGAATGTTGCAAGTTCTAGGCGTCCAAAGTCTGTTGAACAATATTTATGTTTTAAGATCCGCCTGTGGATCCTTTACTTTCCGTTGTAATACTTGATATTACTTTATATTCGGATGGTAATATAATTATCTTTTGCTTCCGCTGTGCATTCCATCCATCTGAACTTAACCTAGACACTGCTGAGACCCCATCCAAAGCCATTTTGGCTTTGGAGACCCTAATGAACTAATTCTTTACTACATGTGCAGGGAGCTTCTGCATGCTTAGATAGTCTTTGGTATGTAGATAGTGGAGGCTCCAGGCACATGACAGGATGTAGAGCCCTTCTTAAAGATTTCAAAACACATGGAAGGGGTGATATATCCTTTGGGAATAATAGTAAAGGAAAGGTTCTAGGGTCTGGTACTGTGCAATCTGGTAAAGTTAAGTTTGAAAATGTCAATCTAATAGACAATCTAAAATTCAACCTCCTAAGTGTCTCTCAGATGAGTGATAAGGGCTATGGCTCTTTCTTCACAAAGGATTGTTGTAGGATTGTTGGACCAGAAATGGTTGAAAAGATTGAAGCAATAATAAAACTGGAAAAACCCAACTTGTTGCTCAAAGAAGTGGCAATGTTTATGTGGTAGATATGTCAAAAGAGAGCCCCAAGACTGATGCTTGTCTGTTCTCAACTGCATCAAACAAAGAGACAGAATTATGGCATAGGAGATTGGGGCACACAAATCTCAAGACAATCACTGCCATTTCAAAACAGGGGTTAGTAAGAGGTTTACCTCAAAAACTGTTCACCTGTTCTGAGCATTGTGTTTCCCGCTTAAAAGGAAAACAACATAAAAGCTCATACAAATCTATTGAAGAGTCCAAAACATCCAAATGTTTGCAAATGCTTCATATAGACTTGTTTGGCCCAGTTAAAGTCATGAGTCTTTGGAAGAAAATATATTGTCTGGTTATTGTTGATGACTTTTCAAGGTTTACATTGACTTACTTTTTACACTCAAAAGATGAGACTGCAGGCATTCTGCAAGACTTTGTGAAACAGGTTGAAAAGCAGTTTGAATTGCCAGTAAAAATCTTCAGAAGTGACAATGACAGAGAGTTCAGGAACAAGGAGTTAGATGACTTCTGTGTGTCAAAAGGAATTGTGAGGCAATACAGCATTCCAAGAACACCAAAGCAAAATGGGGTTGTTGAAAGAAAGAACAGGACTTTGATTGAGGCTGCCAGAACCATGCTTGCTGATTCAGGTTTGCCATTAACTTTTTGGGCTGAGGCAGTAAACACTGCTTGCTATGTCCAAAACAGAGTTTTAATCAACCCCAGGCATCAAAAGACTGCCTATGAACTGCTGTATAAAATAAAGCCATTGATTTCATATTTCAAAGTTTTTGGTTGCCCATGCTTCATTTTAAACTTAAAAGATTCTGTCTCAAAGTTTGCAACCAAAATTGATTGTGGTTATCATCTGGGATACTCAACCACTGCTAAAGCCTATAAAGTGTTTAACACAAGGACCAAAACAGTGGAAGAGACTTTGAATGTAAAGTTCAATGAACTTTCATCAATGAAAATCCCAGCAAATCCTGCAGAATTGTTTGATCTTGATAAGTTTACTTTTGAAAATACTGCTGTCAAGACTAACAGTGCAGGTTCATCAGAAAATTCATCATCAGACTATGGATATGAAGTCATCATTCCACAACAAAAGTCTGCATCAAATGGTAGAGCAGCAGATGTTCAAAACAACTGTCAAAGTTCAACCACTGCTACCTCAACAGTTGTTGACCAAAGTAGCCCATCAACCCCTGCTTCCTCATCATCAAACACTGTTGATAAAAGTCCCCAAACAGTGGATAAAAGTCATCATGTGTCCACTCCATTACCTCCTATTCCACCACCTTTTGAAGCCAATGCTGGATCATTAAAGTCACCAGCAGTGGTTAGCTCAGATGATTAACATCTGCAGCCTTCACCATTAAATGCCATTGTTCCATACCAAGGAGATCTAATCTTCTTGAAATCTCATCCACCTGACCAAATCATTGGCAACATTAATGAATGGGTGCTCACAAGAAGTCAATCCCAAAACATTTGTTTTTTTGCTGGTTTCCTTTCTCTCCATCAGCCAGTCATGTACCAAGAGGCACTGAAAGACAACAGCTGGGTAGAAGCCATGCAAGAGGAGCTCCAACAGTTCAAAAGACAACAAGTATGGGAGCTTGTACCACTGCCAGAGGGTGTAAGTCCTATTGGCACAAAGTGGGTCTTCAAAAACAAAACTAATGAAAGGGGCATTGTTGTCAAGAATAAAGCTAGGCTTGTGGTTCAAGGGTTCAGACAAGAAGAGGGCATTGACTATGATGAAACATTTGCCCCTATCGCAAGACTTGAAGCTATCAGACTATTTATGGCCTTTGCTGTCAACCACAACATCAAGGTGTATCAAATGGATATAAAATGTGCATTCCTCTATGGTAAGATTCAAGAAGAGGTATATGTTTGTCAACCTCCAGGCTTTGAGGATCCATTTAATCCAAATCATGTCTACAAGCTAAATAAAGCTTTGTATTGCCTGAAACAAGTACATAGATATCAGACATCACTTTGTGAGGGATTGCTATGAAAAAGGTTTGATTTCTCTGCACCATGTACCAACTAAAGATCAGCTGGCAGATGTGCTAACAAAAGCATTAGATACATCCACCTTTGAAAGCTTGATCTCTAGGATTGGCATGCTAAACATGGAATAACAAGCAAAATCTTGTTTTCTATGAATAAAAGCATTAAAATGTTTTCAGAAAATCAAAAAAATCCATCCTTAAAAATAGCTAAAAATGAATTTTTCATTAAATCCTTAAAAGTCTGCCATAACCACTGTTTTGTTCAAACATCTGTTCCATAAAGGCTGTCCACTGCTAAAAGTCAACCCCTGTTCTCTCATTTTCTTGGTAATCACTGTTGTTCAAAATCAGTGTTTTATCCACTGATTAGGCTAACCACTGATAGTTAAAGTCTCCCACTGCCTTCATTATGACCGTTGCAACCACTGATATTTGCTCAATCAGTGGTTTTCAAAACAATTGCCTTCCATTATTCATCTTCTCATCAGAGGTTGGCACGTGGACAGCACATAGCGGTCAGATCTTTGTAACCGCTGCCACGTCAGCATTCACTTTTCCCCTTATAAAACCCTGATCTAAACCCCCAAACAGGGTTTTACACTGTCGAATTGAATTCCAAAATTCCTTTCTCAAAGTAGTTTCCATCCTTTCTTCTCAAAATTCATCTTCGTCTTCATTAAAATGACAAAATCAAAGTCTTCATCTTCTAAAAAGGCCACTCAAATGGCTACCACACCCATTGAAATTCCATACAAAGCTCCTCATAACTATCTGGGTCTTCTCACAAAACCCGGTACCACCGATATCTAGGATTCCATCATTGACACTGTGTCGTCGTCAAAGTACAAAACTTTGTTGACAGCAGATGCTCCGATTTACCTGAAAACCCAAAGAGAATTTTGGAAAAATGTTACTCTTGAAAAACAAGGTGAAGACGTCATAGCCATTAATTCCTCTCTCATGGGTAAAATAGTCAAAATCACACCACAATCCATCTCGGAAGTCGTTGAACTCGATGATCAGCAAGGTAAAACTTCTTTTCCCAAAAATGAGTTAAAAACTAATTTTCTTGAAAGGGGGTATGCAGATTCAATGAAAAAGGATACCTTACAAAAAGGTAGTTTTCCACCTGCAACAAGATTTTTGTTCCATACACTTTTGATGTGTGTTTCAAACAAAACAACTGCTTTCAATGAGATACCATTAAAGATTCAAAACCTGGGATATGCTATTTTACAAAATGAAAGTTTCAATTACTCTCAGGAAATCTTTAATGATTTGGTGAAAAATGTTGATAAAAAGCCATTCTTACTATTTCCAAGATTTCTAAGTTACTACTTTCAAAAGAAATTTGGTAAGGATGATGCTCATGTGTTCAAACAAGGTGACTCTTTTCAAATAAACAGCTTAACGGCTGAAACCATTACAAGATTATCCACACCTTGTAAAACAAAAGCAGAGGTCCCTGAGCAGAATTTAGCAGCTACCACTGCTCCTCAGGTATCTGCTACTGAGCCCACTGCTCTAGGTGATCACAGCAGCAAAACAACTGTTGTGAAACCCACACCTAAAATCACCAAAAAGCCAAAACAAAAGAAAACAAAAGAAAACAAAAGAAAACACAAAAACCCCCCAAACCTACAAAAAAGGCAACTCTGGAGGATGAGATACCAGAGCAACTGCCAGTGACAGCACAAAAGTCACAAGAAACCACTACTGCTACTTCCTCACAGCAGATGGTAGAAATATCTCAACCCATACCTCAAACTCCTCCTGCTTCTTCTAAAAAAGAACAGGTTGTACACATAGGGACACCATAATATGATGCTCTGGAATCACTTGAATCCATCATCCACAGCCCAATGCCTGGGGCAAATTCACTTTCTACACCCAACCTCACCTCCATAATTCCCCCACAAACAAAACTATTGTTGGATGCTCTTGATTTGAACCAGACACAAACCAGTCCTTCTCACTCACCTGTCAATGAGAATATACTCCAACAAGTGACTGGGTCTGGTATTTCAATCATTGCTAACCCACCAACAACACCTGAGGATGTTACACCCCTTGAATTCCAAGTAACTCTTGGTGGTAGTTCAAGTGAAGCAGCCACTACAAGTGCTGAACCCACTGGTTTGCATTTGGACAGTGGTTTCATCAATCAGACTTCCTTGAAGGAAATTTCTTCTCTGGGAACATTTGTGTATCCGGTCTTTACTGGTTCACTAAAACGTGTTTCTCAATTTGAAGGAAGAAGTCCCCAGTACCAAGACAAAGGGGCATCGGTTGATGATTTCTGGAATACATTTCCTGGGTCAACCACTGTTATAACCAATGCTAGTGGGAAATCAGATGATCCCATTAAATTGGGTGATGGTTTAATGTACCAAGAATTGACGGGTAGAATTGATAAACTTTATACAACTGTTGCAGAAATTAGAGACATGATGCAACAGTTGTTGAAAGCTCAAAAGGTACTAACCACTGCTAGTTCAGCTCAAGCACCTGCACCACAACCTGCACCTGCTGCAAATGAGCTATTGTAACACCCCGAAAACGGGTTTGGTAATCAAACCCCGTTAATACTAAAAGACGGGTAAAATACCATGAGTGGTAAAAATCAACCCGGTAAATGTTAGGACCTAAATAAATAAGCCTAATATTAATAAAAGAGAATAAAATCTTTTGGAAGAAATAAAGTTTGTAAGAGGCCCGAGTTATCGGGACTTAAAATGAAACAGGTTATGACTACCCCGAACTCACTAAGTTAAACTAGGAAAGTTTAACCTAGTTAACAAGACAAAATATTGTTGAAAATAAGTAGGTTATAGCCTACTTACTAATTAACAAAACTTGAGGGGCCAAAGGTGGGATAACCTAAAAGATTAATTAATAAAAACAAAAACAAAACATACACACACCTAGTGTGTTCGTGAATGACCAGGAGAAGGGCTCCAAGGAGCCAAAACCCTAACTCAATCTAATTCATCAAATTGAAGGTTGATTTCAGTCCTAAATCAATGCATGAACACGGATTAATGATCACCCGAGCTAGGGGATCATAAGGTATGTAAAAATTTGATGATTTGTGAAGTTGTAAAATTTGGGTAATCATCATAATCGCGAATTATGTATGGATTAGAGAGGCTATGGCTAAATTCGTGTTGTATAATTGCTTAGAAACAAAACCCTAAGGGAAAAGTTTACATAGGTTGCTATTATTTGAATAATTTTATGATTTGCTACATTTAGACAAGTGGGTTTTGACTATGTAGTGAAGATGATGATATACACATGTTTAAAATCATCATATTGGATGGTAGAAGCAAAGTACTTGAACAAATTGTAAGATTGAGTGTATGCTCATACAAGAATTGAAAGTGGTTTTTAAATGTTATGATGAAATCGGTAATTTCATCCATGTAAATATATGTATGTAATTATGTTATACAGTAGTTCATAAGAAGAAGTTGATTAGATAAGGTGTTTGAATGAATGCTAGTGGTATAATGAAATGGGTCTCACTAATAGAGGGGAACCCTTAGTTCTTGTGAAAATGAATAAATAAGTAAGATTTAGTAATCACTTGAACTAGTTGAAGTATTGGAAATATATTGAACCAGGTTAAAAGATTTTTTAAACGATGGCTTAGAAGAACGCCTACCGGGTGATTAGAGAGATGCCAAAACTAGTTGATAAACTTGAATGTGCATTTTATATACTAATAGGCAATTGACTTTTTAAAAGTCAAACGGACTATTAATAAGATCGAATGTTAATTTTGATAAGAAAATACATAAGATGGAATAGTAATGATTGACAATGACTAAACTAACCATCTTATGAAATATGATGATAGTTTGACGCCTAACCAGCTAAGTGTAAGCTTGTTAATATAAGACAAGCGTGGGATAAACATGTTTACCGACTGATGAGACTAAGTGGTCAAGTGTCAACTCGGTTAATAAAGATAAAGAATATAAGCTAAAAATAACGGCCCGCGAGGCCTTAGACATGGAAGACGTACGCGGCAATATAGAGGAAAACGTTAGATAAAAAAGGAACGAATGAATGTCTTGAAAACGAAACTAAGTTCGTTTAGCCTAAATTAAAAGAAATACATAAATAAGGTTTCGGGGACGAAACCTCTTTAAGGGGGGTAGACTTGTAACACCCCGAAAACGGGTTTGGTAATCAAACCCCGTTAATACTAAAAGACGGGTAAAATACCATGAGTGGTAAAAATCAAACCGGTAAATGTTAGGACCTAAATAAATAAGCCTAATATTAATAAAAGATAATAAAATCTTTTGGAAGAAATAAAGTTTGTAAGAGGCCTGAGTTAACAGGACTTAAAATGAAACAGGTTATGACTACCCCGAACTCACTAAGTTAAACTACGAAAGTTTAACCTAGTTAACAAGACAAAATATTGTTGAAAATAAGTAGGTTGTAGCCTACTTACTAATTAACAAAACTTGAGGGGCCAAAGGTGGGATAACCTAAAAGATTAATTAATAAAAACAAAAACAAAACACACACACACACCTAGCGTGTTCGTGAATGACCAGGAGAAGGGCTCCAAGGAGCCAAAACCCTAACTCAATCCAATTCATCAAATTGAAGGTTGATTTCAGTCCTAAATCAATGCATGAACACGGATTAATGATCACCCGAGCTAGGGGATCATAAGGTATGTAAAAATTTGATGATTTGTGAAGTTATAAAATTTGGGTAATCATCATAATCGCGAATTATGTATGGATTAGAGAGGCTATGGCTAAATTAGTGTTGTATAATTGCTTAGAAACAAAACCCTAAGGGAAAAGTTTACATAGGCTGCTATTATTTGAATAATTTTATGATTTGCTACACTTAGACAAGTGGGTTTTGACTATGTAGTGAAGATGATGATATACACATGTTTAAAATCATCATATTGGATAGTAGAAGCAAAGTACTTGAACAAATTGTAAGATTGAGTGTATGCTCATACAAGAATTGAAAGGGGTTTTTAAATGTTATGATGAAATCGGTAATTTCATCCATGTAAATATATGTATGTAATTATGTTATACAGTAGTTCATAAGAAGAACTTGATTAGATAAGGTGTTTGAATGAATGCTAGTGGTATAATGAAATGGGTCTCACTAATAGAGGGGAACCCTTAGTTCTTGTGAAAATGAATAAATAAGTAAGATTTAGTAATCACTTGAACTAGTTGAAGTATTGGAAATATATTGAACCAGGTTAAAAGATTTGTTAAATGATGGCTTAGAAGAACGCCTACCGGGTGATTAGAGATATGCCAAAACTAGTTGATAAACTTGAATGTGCATTTTATATACTAATAGGCAATTGACTTTTTAAAAGTCAAACCGACCATTAATAAGATCGAATGTTAATTTTGATAAGAAAATACATAAGATGGAATAGTCATGATTAACAATGACTAAACTAACCATCTTATGAAATATGATGATAGTTTGACGCCTAACAAGCTAGTTGGAAGCTTGTGGATGAAGCGGGTCAAACGGAGCAAGTGCGGAAAGAAAAGCGTGGCATGAATGCAAGGTAAGTAAAACTTACACCCACTTGTAGTATACGTGTTTACTTTATAGGCGATAAATACGACAAAGGATTAGGTTCGGATTTTGGGTTCCGACACGTAACGAAATGGGTCGAAACGAATGAAAACGTTTGAAACCATGATTAATGGCGAAAGAGGCAAAATGGTAAATTAGTCATGAATTGATTAAGAATTAAATGAGACTTTCTTAAAGTTACCTTATAGCGTAACTAGTAACGGGAAAATGGGTAAAAATGGAAATTTAGTCAAGTATCGACTAAAGTAAATTAAAGTTCAAAGGACACCCATAGCGTAAGCCGAATGGGTTAAAAAGTATAAGAAATGATTTTAGGAGAAAAAGGGATTTAGTGAGAAAATCCGAAGTGGGTCGGATGTGTGAATGGTAATTAAAAACCATGTTTTGTTACATATGAAAATATTGAGTCTTATAGGTCGAACGGGTCAAATGGTGGTGATAACACCATTTGACGAAATCAACTAATGTGGTTGTCAAGCCATGTGTTTACAGGAGCGAATAGTAATTTGGATACTTGCGCCACCATAGAATATCGGTAATAAAACCCTTCGTCGTAAATGAGGGGCTAAAGTTGACTAAAATGCCCTTGATGGGTAAATCGGGCAAACGACATTTAAAGGTTGTTAGAAATAAGTGTTTTGATAGATTAAAATCCTTAGGATAAGTATAAAAAGGGATGATATGGGACCTTAGTGTCCAACGAGTTGAAACGAGTATTTTCCGTAAAATGACTAACCGAAGGGTTAAATTGGGATTGTGGGTCCCTTATGTTAGATCCACCACAAAAATAGTTGTGGTGGAATATAAGTAGCAATTTAAATATGGGTACGCGATGTGGAAAATAGAAGAGCAGATTTGTTGCTTTAATGCATAAAAATCCCCTAAACGGGTCAAAATGAATTACGCATGTAACTTGGGTGTTTGCCACGTAATTCACAAAAGTTATGAATCCAAGATAGAGATTTTGAGTTAAATACATTGGTTTATGATTTATGATTAACTAGAAACAAGTTTGGAGGTCTTATATACAAACGGGCCAAAATATTGATTTTGAATAATAAGCCGAATGCTTAAAGATTTAGAATTTTAATAGTTTGAATGTTAAATTTTAACTCCATTAGATGGAGAATTAAATTACGAACGCGTAGGAAAAAGAATCACGTAAAATGGATCAATAACGAAGAAGTTATGGCCGTTTCCGTAAAAACTAGCATTGCTGAAAATGCAGGTCCCAGCTGCAGACCTGCTGGAAAAGCGTCTCCCCCGCGCCACGCGAGAGAGCATCATGGCGCCGTCGCGTGGCACGACGGAACCCTGTTTCGTCGAAAATTTTGTATTTTAATCAGTTTCGCTTTCTGGACTCGTTTTGACACGTTTAAAACTACGTATGACTGATTCAATTCATGTTTTATGGATTATAGGTATATTTACAGTATCGTAGGATGATCAAGCTCAACGAAGAACCGAACACGATCAAGTTCAAGCTTCCGCACATTATTACGTTGTTGTGTTGAACAACGAATTAAATCACATTTTGTTGTATTGTTTTAAATACTAAGTAAAGTTTTAAATGAACCCGTATTTTCATTAGTATGTGTAATCATTAATACACATTTTAGTCTTGATTTATAAGAAAACAGTTAAATAGTGGTAAGGGTGTTATAGCTATGGAATTTGTTTCAACCACTGCTTATCCATCAAAGGCAGTTAGCTGATCAGCAACATGAGATTCAGCTTCAAAAAATCAGACTTGCCATGGATGCAAGGTTTATGGATACTCAAGCAGACATTAAAGCTATCAAGGCTCACTTGTTAACAACCACTGGCACTGCTCCTCCTTCTATTATATTTGTGGATGAACCACCACCAGCTGATACCAAAAAAGGGAGAAAATAAAGCAGTGGAAGAAAAAGGGTTATGAGGATGGCTTATACATTGCTTCAGACAGTTCTAGCATGCTTGCAGACATACCCTTGCAAGATGGTTCTAAGAAACTTGATGTGACTACAAATGCCATTGCTGATGCAAAAGCAAGGGTTAAAAAGGATAGGGAGGCAAAGGATAAAGCCAGGTGGGAGCAAGAGAAAAGAGTTTTAATGGAGATGAATGAGCAGGGTGTTTCTGAGCCAAAGGATAAAGCCAGGTGTGCAGCCACCAACACCAGAAAAGCTTGTAAAGACAAATTAAATAAAAACGAAAAATAACGCCGAGCGAATAAAATCTTTGAATCACGAACGCTCATTGCAAATAAATTAAACCGAAACGTAAAACATGAAAAAAAAACTAAGTCAATCCAGAACCCGCGCGTTGGTCGAACTTGTTAAACGGAGAAAAATATATGTGCTGCGACGGGCCAGTCAAACGGGAAAAAATATACGAAAAAATGTTGAACTTCACACGCACGTTGCGGTGCATTAACACACAAAATTTAGAACGAAACGAAAAACTTAGGAAAGATGATAAGTATGGTGGACCAAAATTGATAATAAAAAAGAGTTGGGATTAAATTGTAAAAGATGAAAAACTTTGGGTTAAAAGTAAAAAGAACAAAGGGTCTAAATTGAAAAATTGAAGGTGTTTACTAATCTTAGATAAAGATAAGGATAAAAATAAATGATATATATATATATTAGTTATTAATATTAATATTAAAAGAAGTTTATTAAATAATTATAAATAAAATTTATGAGGTTAAAGAAGAGAATGTCACATGACATTATTTGGAGTCATTTATTATAAATTAGATTTAGTTTAGCGGGTATTTTGTATTTATTTTTGTGAAATTCCTTTTTTTAATATTAACTTTTGGCAATAGTAATAAGGATTTTCTTATAAAAAATAAAAAAAACTATTAACAAAATTGAAAGTAAATATATAAATTTTGGTACAAATTCAATTTTTTTTTTGTTTTTTTTTTTTTTTTGCAATTAGTCAATCGAATGGAGAATTGATGAATAAATAAATACTGTCATTTTTTTGAACTGTGAACGGAATGAAGCCTTTTACTAACAATCACTGAGCCACCGTAGCAAGGTGCTACACGAATTACAAACACAACAGCAAAACAGTTTAGCAAGCATCGAAATGCAAATACAACTTATAATACAAACTCAAATCTTCACCAATTGGTCCATGATGTTCAAAGGTGCTTTGATCTCTTTTGAATCCAAACTATGGATTCCTCCTTAATTTCTTCAATCATCTTGTACATAGGCATGCTTTTGCTATCAAATCATCCTATTTCGATTTTGCCATACTTTCCATAAGGTTTGTAGAAGCACAACATATATTACCTTTTTCTTGTTTTTAGATGATCCCTAGGGCCGGACCTATAGTATAATTAACCTAGTCTTGGGTCTAGGGCTTCGAATAAAATAGGGCCACCACTTAAAAAAAAATTAATATGCTAACTATTAATATCAGTGCAAACTTATTGTTTAAGATTTGTTTGATTCCTTATACAAGCAAACTACTATATGTTAAATTGTCTTAGATTTTTGTTTGGTTTCAAACACGGATAAATGAGTATCATTTATAATAACCAAAAACGAAAAAAATGGCCTCAAAATTTCATTTCGTCTTGGGCCTCCAAAAAGCTTGGAACGGCCCTGATGATCCCACCCATTTATGCTTTGTACAAGTTCACCGACCGAATCAAAATTGTGCTCCATGGGATGTTTTAGCCATGTGAAACTTGCGTCCATATTGTGCCCGCGGCCACACATTGTAGCAAGACAGGGTTTGTTGTTTCATCCCTTGAGTTACACAACTTGCACGAT
Organism: Helianthus tuberosus; assembly: GCA_030545235.1. Lineage (NCBI taxonomy): Eukaryota > Viridiplantae > Streptophyta > Magnoliopsida > Asterales > Asteraceae > Helianthus > Helianthus tuberosus. Next base: position 91,603,859 of record CM060429.1, on the reverse strand, counting down.
ATAGACGGGAGTGTTAAGCCTCTATTTGTCAACGCCACCACTGTCGGGATTTTACGATCCATGTCTCTCCACGCGAACAAGTTTGTTTTTGGTGTTGCTATCTTATTCCAAGAAAACCCCCGCTTGCCGGTAAGTTGATGTCAATTTGTCTCTCCAGGTCCATATATTTTTAACCAAAAATCCATGTACCACCTCATCCTTCCCCCGCCATTTGTCACCCATATTCTAAATGTGTTATTGTGCGAGTAACCTGTTCAGCTCCTCCAATTCGTTATTCTCTTCATCATCGTTTGGGAATCTAGACCAATTCCAATCGTATATCATAATTCCTTAATAGTTCTTGTAATGGTTTTGCACTACGCCTCCTTTCTTTCTTGCCAAATGATATAGAGCATAGGGTACCAAATTCTTAGTGGACCCTCGCTGGTCCAACCATCAACCCCAACTTTGCCTAAGAGGTTTCAATGCACATCGAGTCCATGCTTGTTAAACTCCTTCTCGACTCTAACTATTGCCTTCCATGTTCTGGTGCATGACATTTTTATGGGAAGGGATGATACTCGCTTAGCGTTGTGGTGAATGGAGTTTATGACTTCCTCCCACAACTCACAACTGTTCATGCTTCAATTTCAGCCGCCGTCATCACTTTAACAACAAGGCTAAGTTCAGTTACTTTACCCCCCACCCCCCAACCACACTCAAGTCCCCCCAGAGTTTTTAATGACCATGATTTTTCCCATTTTTCCCGTTTTACCCAATGTATCGTGTTCTTCAGACCCCTCCCTCCCTATAGAAACTTTCTTCTTATGCCCCCAAAGTTATTAAAACAGCTACGGTGAACGATAGCAATTTTGCTTTCCAATTGGACAATCTTTTATTAAACTTATCTATCACTTCCTTCTGGCTAGCCACTTTATTTATGCTTGCACCCACCTTCAAACCCAAGTAAATGAAGCCAAGCTTACCTGGATACCTCCTCAAACTCATCTATTCCAACCCCGTACAATTGCCTTTTCCTTTGATTCATTTTGAGTCTGGATATCATGTAAACGCACGTTAATATTAGATAGTATTATCATATTAGGGTTTATTAGTACGAGCTCACAGGCTTATTAGGTTAGTTAGGGTTCTGGTTACCTTCTTCTCTGCCGCGCCACCACAAATATACAAACCCTAGACAAGGTGGTGTGCAGCCACTGCCGCCGCCCTGTCCCACCTTCGTTTTTTACCAGTTTCGTTTCTATATTCAGTCTTAAGTTCAAATACAACTTTGTTATTCATACAAAATCCAAGACACAATACCTACATCGGTCTTCCGCTTATTGGACCACCCGTCGTATTTCTCAGGGTGCTCATTACCGCCAACCCGCTGCCTCTCTCTTTTGTTTTTTTAATTGTTGTCGACTTCAGTCTGTCGCTTATTGGACCATGGTCCATCCTATTGCCGCTGACTTCGGTCCTCCGCCGTGCCGCTTGCAGGACTACGGTCCGTCGCCGCGCTGCTAGTTCGTTAGATATTTCTCTGCCACCGCGTCGCATCATTGTTCGTCTCTTGCAGGAATACGAGATTCGTCACCGAAGACTATGGATGACACACTTATTCAAAACATGGATTTGTTGGCAAAAGTTTGGATTTTTTTAGTCGATCGAAGCACGTTTATCTTATTTTATGTTTTTTCCCCTATCTGAGCGAGCTTCTGGTTTCCTTCCGCTCTGACTACGGGGGAGTATTAGATATATTATCAGATTATGGTTTATTACTACGAGCCCACGGGCTTATTAGGTTAGTTAAGGTTTTGTTATGATTTCTATATATTGTAACTCAACAGTTCAAAAAAATCATTCAATATTTCACCATTTAACACTTAATACCTTTCTTAAATTCCTTAAATTGCACTCGTTCCATTGCACCTTAATATCCGATTTATAAGTTTAGCGGGTAGACTTGTAATTTTTTGTGAAATTTTTTTTTAATATTAATTTTTTGGTAATTGTAAAAACGATTTTCTTATTGAAAAAACCAAAAAAAACTATAGATAGAATTGAAATTGAAAGTAAATAAATAAAGTTTTGCACATATATAAATCTTATTCGTAATTAGTCGATGGAATGGAGAATCGATGAATAAATAAAAATGTTATTTTTCATTCATGTAAACTGACTAAACAATGAGATACTAAATATGGCGCCAAAAACAAATAAATACGATTTTCTTATAAAAGGGTTAATAATTACAAAGTAAATAAAGGAGGGGCTGACTTTTAATAATAAACCTCAAATTAAGTATCATAGTCTCAGTTGGATTCAGGTGTTTGTTACCCCTCCTAAATACACGGCCATTAATAAATCAACAAAACTCGTTGTCAGGCTTCAATTTATATTACACCCAACCCACAAAAAACTCACGGTAGGATTGCGATATTTTGCAGGTAATAAATTCCATCAGTATTTATCATTATACATTGTTCATCAGTTTACCGATTAAGGATAACTACCATTAATGATTGTGTTTGTTATAGAATTCACTTCTTGGCCTTCTGTTGAGAAAGTTATTATTGAATACAGATTTTAAGTGGGCAAAATCGGGTAGGTCAAAATAGGTCAAAAGAAGTATATATTATGAGAAGTTTGTTATTGAATTCATTGATGGTTTCATGATTTTTAGTCGCTGGGATTAAGATAGGTCAAAAATATACATGAATGAAATACTTCACTTTAAGGAAGCCGCTCTCAGTTTTTTTATATATGTTTTTATGTGATTCTTGTGTTTGTTTTACGTAAAATTGTTTGTGTATTACGTGCGTTCTTGCTCATGGGTGCGGCTTAAGTAGGGCGGGAGGGGGCGGCCGATCCTCCGAACTTTTAGCTCAGTAGTTGACAGTATGTAGTTTTCGTATAAATTTTTTGGTATATATGTTTTCGACCTGACGATTTTATAGAATTTTTTAGGTCCGATAACTCCCCCCCCCAAATCGGTTGGAAATCTCAAGCTTCGCCACTATTCTTGATATAATATTTCTAATAATTTTCTTTTAGTTTAATGTTTTTATGCTTATTCCTGAAAATTCATCGATCTGATGAACAACTTTTGTATATTTAGATGTAAAACAATATATTTATATATTTTTTTTTTGTATTTCAGATTTTCAGGGATGATATATTAAATTTTGAGTGTACCTATTGGCACACTAAAGTGCCTATTGGCACACCAAACCCTAGCAAAATTAGGGTTTATCTACGCAGCGTATTGGTCAATACGCAGCGTATAGGGTTAACCCTCTACGCTGCGTATTGACCAATACGCTGCGTAGATAAACCATGGATCTCAGTGCCTGATAACCAATCATTGCACAGAAAACAAGGGTCATATACGCTGCGTATAGGTCAATACGCAGTGTATATAAACCATTAGATTTTTTTTGGTCATTTTGGTAGGTTTGAGGGATCATTTTTTCACAAAGTTTAAATACGCTGCGTATTGACCAATACGCAGCATATATAAAGGTCTGAAAATGTCTGTTATACCCTTGTGTTCAGGCAATACGAAGCCAAATACAAGGGTAGTTGTGTCATTTTGGTCTCATACGCTGCGTAGGGACCTCTAAGGAGCGTATATAAAGCTCCATTTTTGTATTTTTTTTATTGTGTATTCCTTTGTTTATTTATAAAAAAAAAAGAAAATTATTTATAAAAAAACAATATTATTGGTAAATAATACAAATATAAATTATAAAAATAAAAAATAATATAAATATTATGAATTATAAAAATTAAAAAAGAAAATTATTTATAAAAAAACAATATTATTGGTAAATAATACAAATATATTGTTTTGTTATCGTTTAAATTAAATTATCGTATTCCTTTGTTTATTTATAAAAAAAGAAAATTATTTATAAAAAAACAATATTATTCGTAAATAATACAAATATATTACATTGTTATCGTTTAAATTAAATTATCTTATCGTATTGCATCGTATCGTATCGTATCGTATTGCATCATATCGTATCGTATAGTGTATAGTATATAAGTCTCGTATAGAGGCCTATACGGGTGTTATTGTATAGTATCGTATCGTATAGTGTAGTATAAGTCTCGTATAGGTTTCCTATAGGTCTTGTATATGCATATAGGATTAGACGGGACCTAAACCACACCTATACGATACGATATCACACTTATAGGCTTATACGAGGTTAATACGTGACCTAAACCACACCTATACGATACGATATCACAGTTATAGGCTTATACGAGGTCAATACGTGACCTATACGATACGATATCACACTTATAGGCTTATACGAAGTCAATACGTGACATATACAACGTTATACGATACAATATCACACTTATAGGCTTATACGAGGTCAATACGGGACATATACTCTGCTATACGATACGATATCACACTTATAGGCTTATACGAGGTCAATACGGGACATATACTATGCTATACGATACGATATCACACTTATAGTCTTATACGAGGTCAATACGTGACCTATACTACACCTATACGATACGATATCACACTTATAGGCTTATACGAGGTCAATACGGGAACTAAATCACACCTATAGGCCTATACGGGTGTTATATCGTATCGTATAGTATCGTATCGGATGTTATTTTCCTTTTTTTTTATAAATAAACAAAGGAATACACAAAAAAAAAATACAAAAATGGAGCTTTATATACGCTCCTTAGAGATCACTACGCAGCATATAAGACACAAATGACACAACTACCCTTGTATTTGGCTTCGTATAGCCTCAATACAAGGGCATAAATGACATTTTCAGACCTTTACATACGCTGAGTATTGGTCAATACGCAGCATATATAAACTATAAGGGTTAAAAAGATAATTTTACCACAGGTTTGGGGTTAAAAATAATTTTACCACCCTTTAAATACGCTGCGTATTGACCTATACGCAGCATATATAAAGGTCTGAAAATGTCTGTTATACCCTTGTGTTCAGGCAATACGAAGCCAAATACAAGGGTAGTTGTGTCATTTTGGTCTCATACGCTGCGTAGGGACCTCTAAGGAGCGTATATAAAGCTCCATTTTTGTATTTTTTTTATTGTGTATTCCTTTGTTTATTTATAAAAAAAAAGAAAATTATTTATAAAAAAACAATATTATTGGTAAATAATACAAATATAAATTATAAAAATAAAAAATAATATAAATATTATGAATTATAAAAATTAAAAAAGAAAATTATTTATAAAAAAACAATATTATTGGTAAATAATACAAATATATTGTTTTGTTATCGTTTAAATTAAATTATCGTATTCCTTTGTTTATTTATAAAAAAAGAAAATTATTTATAAAAAAACAATATTATTCGTAAATAATACAAATATATTATATTGTTATCGTTTAAATTAAATTATCTTATCGTATTGCATCGTATCGTATCGTATTGCATCATATCGTATCGTATAGTGTATAGTATATAAGTCTCGTATAGAGGCCTATACGGGTGTTATTGTATAGTATCGTATCGTATAGTGTAGTATAAGTCTCGTATAGGTTTCCTATAGGTCTTGTATATGCATATAGGATTAGACGGGACCTAAACCACACCTATACGATACGATATCACACTTATAGGCTTATACGAGGTTAATACGTGACCTAAACCACACCTATACGATACGATATCACAGTTATAGGCTTATACGAGGTCAATACGTGACCTATACGATACGATATCACACTTATAGGCTTATACGAAGTCAATACGTGACATATACAACGTTATAAGATACAATATCACACTTATAGGCTTATACGAGGTCAATACGGGACATATACTCTGCTATACGATACGATATCACACTTATAGGCTTATACGAGGTCAATACGGGACATATACTATGCTATACGATACGATATCACACTTATAGTCTTATACGAGGTCAATACGTGACCTATACTACACCTATACGATACGATATCACACTTATAGGCTTATACGAGGTCAATACGGGAACTAAATCACACCTATAGGCCTATACGGGTGTTATATCGTATCGTATAGTATCGTATCGGATGTTATTTTCCTTTTTTTTTTATAAATAAACAAAGGAATACACAAAAAAAAAAAATACAAAAATGGAGCTTTATATACGCTCCTTAGAGATCACTACGCAGCATATAAGACACAAATGACACAACTACCCTTGTATTTGGCTTCGTATAGCCTAAATACAAGGGCATAAATGACATTTTCAGACCTTTACATACGCTGAGTATTGGTCAATACGCAGCATATATAAACTATAAGGGTTAAAAAGATAATTTTACCACAGGTTTGGGGTTAAAAATAATTTTACCACCCTTTAAATACGCTGCGTATTGACCTATACGCAGCATATATAAAGGTCTGAAAATGTCTGTTATACCCTTGTGTTCAGGCAATACGAAGCCAAATACAAGGGTAGTTGTGTCATTTTGGTCTCATACGCTGCGTAGGGACCTCTAAGGAGCGTATATAAAGCTCCATTTTTGTATTTTTTTTTATTGTGTATTCCTTTGTTTATTTATAAAAAAAAAGAAAATTATTTATAAAAAAACAATATTATTGGTAAATAATACAAATATAAATTATAAAAATAAAAAATAATATAAATATTATGAATTATAAAAATTAAAAAAGAAAATTATTTATAAAAAAACAATATTATTGGTAAATAATACAAATATATTGTTTTGTTATCGTTTAAATTAAATTATCGTATTCCTTTGTTTATTTATAAAAAAAGAAAATTATTTATAAAAAAACAATATTATTCGTAAATAATACAAATATATTATATTGTTATCGTTTAAATTAAATTATCTTATCGTATTGCATCGTATCGTATCGTATCGTATTGCATCATATCGTATCGTATAGTGTATAGTATATAAGTCTCGTATAGAGGCCTATACGGGTGTTATTGTATAGTATCGTATCGTATAGTGTAGTATAAGTCTCGTATAGGTTTCCTATAGGTCTTGTATATGCATATAGGATTAGACGGGACCTAAACCACACCTATACGATACGATATCACACTTATAGGCTTATACGAGGTTAATACGTGACCTAAACCACACCTATACGATACGATATCACAGTTATAGGCTTATACGAGGTCAATACGTGACCTATACGATATGATATCACACTTATAGGCTTATACGAAGTCAATACGTGACATATACAACGTTATACGATACAATATCACACTTATAGGCTTATACGAGGTCAATACGGGACATATACTCTGCTATACGATACGATATCACACTTATAGGCTTATACGAGGTCAATACGGGACATATACTATGCTATACGATACGATATCACACTTATAGTCTTATACAAGGTCAATACGTGACCTATACTACACCTATACGATACGATATCACACTTATAGGCTTATACGAGGTCAATACGGGAACTAAATCACACCTATAGGCCTATACGGGTGTTATATCGTATCGTATAGTATCGTATCGGATGTTATTTTCCTTTTTTTATAAATAAACAAAGGAATACACAAAAAAAAAATACAAAAATGGAGCTTTATATACGCTCCTTAGAGATCACTACGCAGCATATAAGACACAAATGACACAACTACCCTTGTATTTGGCTTCGTATAGCCTCAATACAAGGGCATAAATGACATTTTCAGACCTTTACATACGCTGAGTATTGGTCAATACGCAGCATATATAAACTATAAGGGTTAAAAAGATAATTTTACCACAGGTTTGGGGTTAAAAATAATTTTACCACCCTTTAAATACGCTGCGTATTGACCTATACGCAGCATATATAAAGGTCTGAAAATGTCTGTTATACCCTTGTGTTCAGGCAATACGAAGCCAAATACAAGGGTAGTTGTGTCATTTTGGTCTCATACGCTGCGTAGGGACCTCTAAGGAGCGTATATAAAGCTCCATTTTTGTATTTTTTTTATTGTGTATTCCTTTGTTTATTTATAAAAAAAAAGAAAATTATTTATAAAAAAACAATATTATTGGTAAATAATACAAATATAAATTATAAAAATAAAAAATAATATAAATATTATGAATTATAAAAATTAAAAAAGAAAATTATTTATAAAAAAACAATATTATTGGTAAATAATACAAATATATTGTTTTGTTATCGTTTAAATTAAATTATCGTATTCCTTTGTTTATTTATAAAAAAAGAAAATTATTTATAAAAAAACAATATTATTCGTAAATAATACAAATATATTATATTGTTATCGTTTAAATTAAATTATCTTATCGTATTGCATCGTATCGTATCGTATCGTATTGCATCATATCGTATCGTATAGTGTATAGTATATAAGTCTCGTATAGAGGCCTATACGGGTGTTATTGTATAGTATCGTATCGTATAGTGTAGTATAAGTCTCGTATAGGTTTCCTATAGGTCTTGTATATGCATATAGGATTAGACGGGACCTAAACCACACCTATACGATACGATATCACACTTATAGGCTTATACGAGGTTAATACGTGACCTAAACCACACCTATACGATACGATATCACAGTTATAGGCTTATACGAGGTCAATACGTGACCTATACGATACGATATCACACTTATAGGCTTATACGAAGTCAATACGTGACATATACTACGTTATACGATACAATATCACACTTATAGGCTTATACGAGGTCAATACGTGTAAGCCTATATTGTCCTCGTATAAGCCTATAAGTGTGATATCGTATCGTATAGCGTAATATATGTCCCGTATTGACTTTGTATACGCCTATAGGCCTATACGGGACCTATACTATAGTGCCGTATCGTATTGTATCGTATCGTATCGTATCGTATCGTTTCGTATAATATATATTATCGTATCGTATCGTATCGTATAGTGTATAGTGTATAGTATAAGTCTCGTATAGGTTCCATGTAGGTCTTGTATATGCCTATAGGCCTATACGGGACATATATACACCTATAGACCTATACGGGTGTTATATCGTATCGTATAGGTGTAGTATTATTTTTAATTTTTATACTTCATGATAGTTGTATTATTTTTAATTTTTATAATTTATATTTGTATTATTTACCAATAATATTGTTTTTTTATAAATAATTTTCTTTTTTTAATTTTTATAATTCATAATAGTTGTATGATTTTTAATTTTTATAATTTATATTTGTATTATTTACCAATAATATTGTTTTTTTTTATAAATAATTTTCTTTTTTTATAAATAAACAAAGGAATACATAAAAAAATACAAAAATTGAGCTTTACATACGCTGCGTATAGGTCCCTACGCAGCGTATATAAACCCTTGTTTTCTGTGCAATGATTGCTGATAAGGCTCTGAAATCCATGGTTTATATACGCTGAGTATTGACCAATACGCTGCCTAGAGGGTTAACCCTATACGCTGCGTATTGACCAATACGCTGCTTAGGTAAACCCTAAGTGTGCAGATAGGCAAACTGGGTGTGCAGATAGTTAGCCCCTAAATTTTTTATGCTGACGCTTTGGTATATTTTCAAGAATTTACAAAGCAATCCATAAGCAGTTTTATTTATATACTCTTAGCAACATATAATTCCAATGAGACGATCCTTATGATAATTGTAACTTGGTTACAAATTAAAGATTAGTCAATTTCACTTGTATTTTTTGCGGTTATATCAAATATAGGTTCTGTTACTTCACTTGTATTTTTTTGCCGTTATATCAAATATAGGTTTTGTTATTAAATGACTACCTTTAATTATAAATCTCACATTTGTTAGACAATTTTTGCAGTAATTTGGTTTTACTTGCAATGTCTACTGGAGAGGGCAGAAAGGTCACTATGGAGGATATAGATAGGGTAAGAGGACTTATATTATATCTCGTAAGTTGCTTATTTTAGGTTAGTTTTATGTAGTTAGGATAAGAAGGTGTGTGGTGCATGTTCTGGATGTTAATGGCCCGGCAAATGAATCTTGGTCACAGTGCTCGCTAAGTAGTGGGTCTGACCAAGAGGCAGCGCCTCAAAATCTAAGGGGTCTGCACCGTAGTTTTTTAGCCCGACAATATGAAAAAACATTAAAAAACTTGTACAAGCTGGTATTTCGTATAATTTCTATAAGAATATATGAATATATAACTTTTACTAACAAGTTGAACTCTTAATTTTGTATTGTATCAGGTTAAAAATCTAATAGAAGAGTGTATCCTTAATTACAAGACAAAGAAGGAAATTGTTAATGTTCTCTATCAAGAACATAATATCGAGCCTTGCTTTACAAAGATTGGTACGTTATTCGCACAATCCATTAATTTCTCCTGCTTTTTGTTAGAAAAAATTTAAATCAGATATATCTGTATATCTATTTCTAGTTAAATAAACATATAATTTGTTTCTTTCAGTTTGGAAGAATCTTGTAGAACAAAATCAACATTTCTTCGGTAATTACCGTCTGAGGTTGGTGTTGATCGACCAAATAAAAAGGTTCAACGATATCCTCGAAAAACAAGCTGCACTAATGAATCAGGTGAACTCAAATGAAGTCGTTGCAGCTTTTCCATCAAGTAATCTTGCAGAGCTACCAGTTCCATTTGATTTACCACCACACAGGTTGGATAATGGTGGGTCGTTGGGGCTCCAACATTCTTATGACTACCAGTTCAATACGATGTTGGCTCAAAACCAGTATATTGGTATGATAGAACATTCACCGATAAATAACGAATATGGTGATATGGGAAATTCGGCATCATCCAGTAACATGGATTCAAATTCACATCAGTTACAAAGAACATTCACAGATGACCTTTCCATGTATCTGGCACCACATCTAGACAACCCTTTATTTGATTCTAATGGCATTATGGTACAAAACCAAGGTAAGTTGATTTTTGATTTCTAGACATTAATGTTTATATACTTCGAAATTCATATTCTTCACACGTCTTGCTTTTCTTTTCAGGAGTACCAAATATGTCAAGCAACTTGAATTTTCAGAATTCTGGGTCCGCAGAAATGTCGCAAAGGTACCTTACTTAACTAAGATTACTTATTTATATTAACTTTCAGTTGACTGCTATTTGTTGACTAATTCTACGACTATGTCTGTATGTGTTGCTTGCAGGTCCAATTTCTGATCGTGACGATAAGCAATTAGAAAGTAGTCCTGATGTTATTTCCAGTTTTTGACTTGTTACTAATTGTTGGTTGCTGCAATGATTACTGAGTTTTTAACAACATTATATCCTTGTGTTCTTGTTTTGGTTCCTACAATATATTTTTAACAAACTTTTTTTTTTTCTTATGAGTATGCAACACATATATTTAAGAGTATAAAATATGAGAAGAATCTTCTAGTCCTACATAGACCAACTATTCATAGTAAGATCTCAATCATGAAAACCTTGTACAGTTGTACCAAATCATTGTATTCAGAAAATCATACATCATCAAACTAATATAATTTTTGTAAGTATTGACTTTTTGATCCAAACCGGTTACTCAGCCCGCCCCACTGTCCCATCCCACCTAGGGCTGCAAACGAACCGAACGAACACGAACATGACCTTGTTCGTGTTTGTTTGTTAAGAAATATGTGTGTTCGCGAACCGTTCACGAACACTTATCGAACGAGATTTTATGTTCGTTTGTGTTTGTTTGTTAATTTTAGGCAACGAACAAAAACAAACGTTGACAAACACAAATGAGCACAAACTAATGCTCATCAACACAAATGGAAATAAACGAACACAAACAATCATTCATGAACATAATATATAATACACTGGCACTTATTAGATATTTAATTTGTAGGAATTTTGAAGTATTTAAATACATATAAAAACTAAAAACGCTAATTAACTATCGAACACATTACCGAACGTTCACGAACATAAACGAACGAACATGACCTCTGTTCATGTTTGTTCATTTAACTAAACGAACAAAATTTCTTGTTCGTGTTCGTTTGTTTAATAAACGAACGAACACAAACGAACTTCCCGCCGAACGGTTCACGAACTGTTCGCCGAACGTTTGGTTCGTTTGCAGCCCTAATCCCACCACTAGATATTGGCAACAAAAGCAAATCACTCTTAAGGAACGACAGACGGTGATGCGAAGGGATCTCTTGTGTCTTAATTATGAACATATTCTATATATACAAAACAAACTTTGATTGTAATAAGAATATATTAAACTTATATTTTACTAAATCAAAAGTAGTTCCTTTAACTTTTATTTTATAATTTATAATTTATAACATATTATTTACATTTACACGAAATCAAAAGTAGTTCCTTTAACTTTTATTTTACTAAACCCAGATGAAGCAAACTAAGTAAGTCATCGGAATACCGTCAGTAATAGTGGTCTAGGGATCGCTTCGTGAGAATTTTGTTGTGACAGTCCGGGTTTTCCCGCACAACTTTATTGTACCAGCAGTGGCCCAGGATATGAGGGGCCGGGGGGGGGGGGGGGGGGGGCGCCCGACCCCCCCGAACTTTTTGCGAAGTAGTGCTACGTATCTATTTTTCGTATAGAAATTTTTAGGTTTATATGTATTCACCCCCCCGGTTTAAAAAAAAAAATTAGGTATATATTTTTTTGGACCCCCCGGTTTAATTTTTTTTTTTTGATATATACGTTTTCGACCCCTCCTGTTTTATAAAAAAATATTTATATAGCCCATTAGGCATTAGTTAAACCTGTTGGCTGTTGCTGACTTGCTGCTGCTATAACTTAGCCCAAAAAAAACTTATAACTTAGCCCAAAAAAAAGCCCAAAAAAACACTTAAACGTTGCTGCTGCTACTAACCGGTCACAAAAAAAAAACAAACTGCTTTTGCTTGCTGAGTTGCTGCTAACTGGACTAACTGGAGAGTGGAGACGAGGACAGACTCGAGGAGAACAGAAGAAAAAAACGCAGGTGCGGCTGTGGGCTGTCTTCTTCGTTCGACTAATCGACTTCGAGGAGACGAGGTATGTGTTTTTTTTTTATCTTTAGGTTTAAATTAGGGCTTAATTTATGTGATTTAGGTTTAAATTAGGGATGAAATTGGACCGATTTTTTGCCATAAACTTGTTGAAATTAGGGATTTAGGGGTGAAATTAGGCTATAACCATGCTAGATATTAGAAAAAGAAATTAGGGATTTAGGGGTGAAATTAGGCTGTAACTTGTTGAAATAAATTAGGGATTTAACTTGTGTTGTTGACTTGTTTCTTGTTAGATTACGCTATGGGGAAAAACAAAATCATAACTTCTTTTTTTAAAAGAAAGAATGAAGAACAAGTTGATGGAAACAATGAGATTAAACGGCAAAAAGCTTCAACAAGCGAACCGGTTAATGAAGCGAATATTGAACCGGTTAATGAAGCGAATAATGAACCGGTTAATGAAGCGAATAATGAACCGGTTAATGAAGCGAATATTGAACCGGTTAATGAACCGGTTAATGAAGCGAATCAAAAAATTCCTCAAAATCCGATTAACATTAATGAAGTGGATGTTAGTAGTCTAGAAAGAGATCCCGCTAAGCGACTTGAAATGTGGAAATATCCGGTTAATATAAGGGAGCAAGTAAGACCAGCTTATATGTCATTAGGAGTGTATCAAATAAAGCTTGAATGGTATAAGCCGAGAGGTCCAAAGAACAATCTTCGTAGATTTAGATATGCTTGGTTTGACATGTTCCCTAATTGGTTAGAGTATTCTCCAACGAAACACAAGGCTTATTGTTTCCTTTGTTATTTATATAGCGATAAACCGAATGAGTGCCACGGTCATAGTGCGTTTACTACTGAAGGATTTGACAATTGGAAAAAAGTTAATGATGGGGATAAATGTCCATTGTTGAAGCACATTCAAGCTTCATCCAGGAGAACCGGCCACCGGGTACCCACCTTCCTCTTCTTTTTAATGTTTTCGTGTCTTTGTTCAATTGTTTGTTAAACAATGTTTACGTTTTAATGTTTGAGAACGTATTTTATTTGATATTAATATTTGACCCGATCCGATCCGACCCGAATCGAATCACCGACATCCGACCCAAACATAGAATTTTTTTTAGGTCCGGTACCTTCCACCCCCCCGAACATTTTTTTCAAGCTTCGCCACTGTGTACGAGGCGATTCCGTAAAATATTAAAAGAAAACCTGTGATTATAATTATAGTGTATTATGTGCTTTTTGTGATTATGTGTGTGTGTTATGATAATTAATATAGTTATTATTGTGGTTAATAAACAAACGCACCCAACCGCACACTCCTACCACCTCATACACCCTTTCCGGCATTCGCACACCCGCGCCATTGTTTGGTTCTGCTTTGGGTCACTGCACTACACACTCTTTACACCATGCCCAACCTTGGGAGCCCACACAAAACCCTAAACTGGCCGCACAATGGAAGGGGGGAGCACACTTACGAGTGTGCGACCATTTACAGATGCCTCTATATAAATCCCAGCCGACAAACAAGGAATTTTTGGCAATCATATCATACGTAGCAATCCCAACACACCTTTTCTCTCTCTCTAATCCTTCTTCCTCAAAAAGAAACCTGCAACTCACTAAAACACTCCTCCCCCATTCTCGGAAACCCAGTGACACACCTTCAGTTCCGGCCGCTCACTCCGATCAAACTCCGGTAACCTCATTTCACTCTGATTCCCCGATGGCAGCTCATATCTTTCAACTCGGAATATCTGTTTCCTTTACTCAGCTCACCCCCGGTTCCGACATCAAAACCCAGGTTAGAATGAACGTTCTGTTTCTGCTAGAGTTGAGCTTGGTGTTCTTGAAAGTTAAACTGTGGTCACCGAATCCGTGTAAAGACTTGTTGTTAACTAGAAATTTATTTACATAATGTATGAGTTAGATTCGATGTTTCTAAGTGATAACAATGCTGATGATTCTGTGAATAGTCTTGATGATTAAAGGTTTGAGATTTATCGGTTTGCACCCTCAAATGATGTTTATACACTGCTTGTGAAATCTGTTTCCACACTCAAATGTTAAATGATTGTTGGATGTATATTTTGGGTCATGAAGAAGTTAGTGAGACTGTTGTTATGTGAATCTATAAACTGCTTTAAGTAATAACGATTCATGCTACTAAATGCTCGAGTTATGCACTGAATGATTTAATAAACTTTAGGAATGATTATAAGCTTGAATACGGAATCCATGAAAGAACCTGGAACTTGATTGATTGAATATTAAATGGATTTGTGTCTTATTCAGTTTGATGTAGATGTTGAATGCAGAGATTTGAATATGTGTATTACATGATTTGTTATAAATGACTGTGAATCAAAAGGATTGAAGATCTGTTTTAATGGCAGTGTACAACTGAATATGCATAGGGTACAACCTGAATATTATGTGATTTGAAATTGTGTATTAAATGATGTTGTCCTTTTCTGTTTGATCCAAGAAGACATGATGATTGTGTTATAATGAATCGCACACTAAGGGTGAGAGGGGCACTCCCCTCTTAGGGGAGTCCCCTCTCTTACGCACACCCAATCAGGTTATGCCACGTCAACTCCCCTCTTAAACTCCCCTCACACCCCAATTTGATGGCGGCACTCCCCTATTATCCCCTATTAGGTGACTTGTTTTTTTATTCAAAAAAAAAAAAAAAGGAAATATTTGATTGGTTTGAAAAGAGGGTGGCCCCACACTCTCCCCCTTCCTTCTTCGGTGAACAAGTGCCGAATCCCCTCCCCGAATCGGGTCCCCGCGGTGATGGCGGCGGTGTTCCCGATCGGGGAATGGGGTCACCGCACCCTCTCCCCGAGAGTGCCCCGGATACCCTAAACAACCGGCCCAACACTCTCTTTTTGAAACCTTTTTGTCGTACACTCACACACAATTGGAATATGTTTGTTATATGATTGAAGGGTGGATACTGTATGATTGGAAAAGCAATCGCATACTCAGTTTTAGCCGCACAGTCATGTTTCCAGTCTCACGTATTTAGCCAATAAAGTCCTAGTATTGGGCTTATGACACTACTACAAAATAGCTTCCCGCACATGTCACAACCCCCGACCTCAGCCTGGGAGCGAGAGCCGTAAACCAGTCAAGTGGTACCGGTGTTTATTAAATACGCAGCGGAAATTTTTTTCATCAAGATCGTAGTTAAGAAATAATTTCAGAGTTATAAAAACACCAACTTTTCATATTAAATAAATGGGCTAAAACTAGTATTCAATTCAATTGTTTTTATAGGGATAAACCCAAATAAATAAAATATAAATTTCTTCTTTTATTCAGGTAGTTATAGCTACTTTATTTAAGCCTTCAGTGCTCCATAGCTGGCTTCTATTATCTTTACAGCAAATTACCTGAAACGCGTTTTGAAAACATTTTATCAGTAATAAGTAATAAATACTGGCAAGTTCATTCCATTTTTATAAAAGGAATAATGGAATTTAATAATCCCAACTTTCACAAGTTGGCCGGCAACGGACCCAGCTTCAAAAATAGCCAGTGACGGTCCTAACTTTTGACGTTTTGTAAATCATTGGACCCTTACTAACACCGTCAAAGGGATGTTAGTGGTGACCGCCAGTGGTCCAATGTTTGAAGTTGGGACCACCCTCTCCTCCTCTCCCAGCAAGGGTCCAATGTTTTACAAAATGTCAAAAGTTGGGACCGTCAATAGCTATTTTTGAAGTTGGGTCCGTTGTCAGCCAACTGGTGAAAGTTGGGATTATTAAATTCCATTATTCCTTTATAAAAATATATTGTTATACTTTACAGCATTAAGGGTTTTTATATTTGTTTATTTTATCCAAAACTCAATCAGTATTTGTCACATGGTGGCAGTTCCGATGTGACGGTGATCATATCACTCATTGGCTAACTTTCGTCCAATAGTGAAGTTTATCAAGTAATTATATCTTACTATTATTCAAAGATATCTGTCACAAGGCGATTCCCGTGACGGTGGTCAAATCACTGTTGATCATTCTTTCAACTAGTGACTGGGGTCGTATCACTATTGATCATTCTCTCAACTAGTGATTCCGGTCATATCACTCTTGATCATTCTATCAACTAGTGATTCTGTTCATATCACTCAACTAGTGATTGTGTTCATATCATTGTTGATCGTTCTCTCAACTAATGACTTTGGTCATATCACTGTTGATCATTCTCTCAACTAGTGACTCTGAACTAGTAGTGTATATAAAATATATACTATAAAACTCATGATATCACTTTGTCAAATATATTGTCTATGGCACAAAACAAATTTACACAGAAAATGAAATATATCATTTTATGTCAAACTGGTAGCTATAACTTTATTAAATATAATATATTAATTAGATAATTATGATACAAATATTTAATATATTAACGAGACTAATATTTAAAATATAATTCTCGATGTATATCTTAGTATATTAAAAGTTAAATATACAATTGACATATATCGTTTAAGATATACACTAAAGTTTATATATTATATATATTAAGGTTTATAATATACTATTTTAAATATTAAATATAATATTTAAATCTCACCATATATATATCTTAGTATATTAAAAGTTAAATAATATATGTCGTTTAATTTTATTATGGTATACATTAAGGTTTATAGTTTATAATATACTATACTAGGTTTGAACCCCATGTATTACACGAGTTGACTAAATGTAATTATATATACTAAATAATAAAACAATTTATCTTTAAAAATCTCGTTTATTTCACGAGTTGAATAAAATATAATGTCATATGTTAACACATACAGTCGTCAAGATTTATCTTTAAAAAATAAATTTTGATGTACTATTTACTTATTATAACATTTTACTTTGTTTTTTTATTTTATTATTAGGTTAAAAACACATGTATTACATAGGGTTGAATCACGTTTTATGATACATTCAAAAATTATGAGATACAATGATTTTAGTTAGTTTTATGAAGCTTCATGCTTATTTGTTATTTTATTTATAAAACACTCGTCACAAATTTGTATTCAAGAGAAATCAGCTAGGTTTGTGCATTCTAACATGTACAAAAATAAGATAAAGGCACGAAATAATTTCACATATAACATATTTCATAACCGGTGGCATTATATAAAAAGTTATCTGTATATTTTTTTTTCATTCAATAAGCATACTATATGTTTAAAGATGTATAGTTGAATTAACATTCATCAATAAATAGAAAAGGTTAATATACAGTTGAGAAAAAAAAAACAAATATGTTTTAAAATTAACTTAACATGATTTATAAATGTCTTGACGACTCAATGTGTTAACACATAACATAAATTTATTTAACCCGTATAATACATGGTTTTATATAGACACTGCAATACACATCTTTTTTAAAGCATAATTTCTTTTTATAACCTAGTAAATATTTAAAGAAATATAGGGGAAGAGTTCGGTGACTTCAACAGAAAAAGGAGGATAAAAGATCTAAGTTTTAGGATGGTTTTATTTAACTTAGTCTAGGAGATATAATAAAAGATATGTCTATTAGTTTTAAAAAAAATATATATTGTGTAGAATGAGAAGAGGAAGTCACGGATCCATGGTTAGGATGACGAGATTTTAATTATTAGTCCATAATTCTGTGAGTGACTGATTTTATTATTAAGGATATATCATATATATTATGATTTATAAAATTATTAATATATAAATATTATAAATATATTTTAGGCGAAAAAATCTCATGAAGATTACTCCATAGAATGCCACATGTCCATCATGTGATTTCTTTTATTATATAGTATAGATTAAATATAATATTTGAACCATAATATACTATATTAAATATTAAATATAATATTTAAACCATATTTAAACATATAATACTATTTTATAATAACAAAGCCATAAATAAAGGTTTAAATATATTATTACTAACATATGGCATTGAATGTGCATACCTCCACTAAACCATATTTGTGCTAATATTGGCTAACTCTTTGGCCAATAGTAACGAGTGTCAACTAATGTATAAAACCTCACATACTGGCAGCTATTGGAGAATACAAAAACTTAATCACTGTAAGTATAACTGATGAACATTTAGGGTTTTGGAAAGCATTTTTAAATATAACTGTATCACAAAAAGGTGATAAAAAGAAGAATGACTCACTTAGTAACTTTAGGGTTCAACTGAAAGCCTCCTGTTATAATCTTGGGTATAACTCCTGAGCTATTTAATAAAATTTATGATACACTCGCGTTAAGTATAGTAACCCAAATTCAACTTTATCAATGCGTCACGAGACAGAACCCCGACGTAGTTAGTCGCGCAGAGCCTTGACATGCGTTGCTGGGTCCTAGATCAATCGGACAGGGTATCGACTCAGTGAGCAGGGGTTAAGACACTTAAAACGGGGCATGGCTTTATTATTATTATAAGTGAAAATAAAAAAAAATAAAAAGAATAGAAATTTAGAGAGAGAGAAAGTTGGTAAGATAGAGAGAGACTAAGAAGAAAAGTTTAAGCAATCTATAATTTCTACAAAAGGAGAAATCTGAGTGACACAAGAAAAGCTGATGTGGCAGCCAGAGAGGCTGGTCAACAATACTTTTCTTATGTCATTACTGCATCATAAATCCTAATATATTAAATCATTTTAAAATTCAATCAAAAACTCTGACCTCAAACCTCTGCTCATATCTATGTATTTATGGATAAGAAATTCAAACCTCTGTTATCAAAATCTCTGCCTAGATTCAAAATTCAAAATTCTGGCTCCAGATTTAAAATTCAAACCATACATGTATACATATATAACACAACTGATTCTGACTCCACATTCAAATTCGCATTTATCTCTCTCACTCGTATCCGCGAGCAATCTCTCTCACTCTCTCTCAAATGCAGAATTTCCATATTCAGTCGGTTCATCTCCGATTACAGCTTTTTGTACTTCACATAATTTTCCAACATCATTGTTGCAACATCGTTGAGAGTATGTTTTTTCCTGTAATTTTGAATTTTAAATTTTGAACTGATCTATTCTAATTCTCGCTTTATATTTCAGCCTAATCAGAGTTGTTTGAAATTCAAACAATCAGTTGAGGGTTATTTTAGGTTTCTGGATTCTTTTAAACTGTTGATAATGTTGATAATTTTTATTTTAAAGTGTTGATATATTTCAGCTTTGTTTTTTTCGAGCGAGCAGTGGGAAATTCTTCTGCACTGTTCTTGAAGTCTAACGTAGGAGAGTGGAGGACTTCATGAAGCAATCCGATGCTACTCCAGGTTTTCTTGTATTTATTATCACTGATGATATCGATTTTATATATTAGTTCTTTATTTGCTCAGTTGTGTTCCAGCGACCGTTTAGAGAATTGCATTTCAACATCGTTTGTGTTCGACCAGTGGAAGAAGCATAGGTTTGCTATGTAGAGTTTTGTTGGTGTTGCAGATTTTGATTTGTTTTTTGAGAGGACAGGTTTTTAAAAGACAATTGTTGATGTTTTGAATCAGCCTAATCATCAGTCTTTTATAGTGTTTTAAATGCATCTTTATGGTAAATGAAGAGGTTAATGGTAATTATGTAACCTGTTTTTTTTTTCTTTTGATACCAGAGGTTTAAAATTTGTTCTTTCGGTTTCTTGATATTTAACTTTTTAGTTTTCCCATGAAAACTTATTTTTGAAAGGTTTTGCATTAAATGGTTGTTGTTTTTAAATATATGAATTTATATGTTTATATTAAATGTACACGTTTTACTACCAACATATCCTTCTTTTACATCAGACTTGAAGAAATATACAACTTAAAATGTCATCATACAATTCTGCAGACTCTGATGATTTAAAGTATCGCTTTATCAAGCAACTTGAGGATCAAGTATATGAGGATAGGGCTACTCTTCAAGAGGTGAAGAGGTGTTTTGATGGACTGCATCTTGATCTGTTCACGAGAGACCAGGTGTCTAGAAACCTGATGGTGATGCCTTCGACTACCGTATGTGACCTTTGTGTTGTCAGTAATATAGAGTGCGGTGATAGAGACTTGAAGCTCATGGCGATGCTCAAAGATATACATAGAGAAGTTCAGTACTCGATGGAGTTGAAGCTAAAATTTCTTAATTCTTGCTGTTAGATTATTAAATTTCGTTGTGAAGTACTCGATGTAATTTTTAATCTATCCTCCTATGTCATAGATAAATTTTAATTCTATTAATCTTTGTGGAGCATTTTATTTTTACTAATTTTAGTATCAACAGTTGTTAGAGTTGATATCTGATATTGTAAAGGTCTGTTAAAGTTAAATTTTTCCAAAAGAGAACAGCTGCTTGAAATCATCGTTTGCTGATGATTAAAGCATTAGTCTTCAGAACATCAAAAGTCCATTCTTAAAAAATAGTTATTTTTCAAAAAGTTGTCAAAAGTCTTTAAAAGTCTGTTGAAAACAACTGTTTGGCTAAAAATTCATCCACTGCTGAAAGGTATTGCCTGTTCTCGTAAGTTCTGTTTTATGTAACGACTGTTGAGTTGCTACTGTTGCCAACATCTGTAATTGCCCAACAACGGTTTCCAAAGAACTGTCAACCATGAACACAACAGAAGTCTTGAAGTGGGCAGATGTTAGCTATCAGATCTTTGTAAAATGTCTTCAGAACATCAAAAGTCCATAGCTATATTTTTTTTATGCTAGAGGTTTAAAATTTGACCTTTCGGTTTCTTGATATTTATATTATGTAGTTTTCCCATGAAAAATGAAACATTTGAAATGTTTTGCATTAAATAGCTGCTGATATTTAATTTATATTTTTTAATATGAATTTATTTGTTTATATTAAAAGTCTGTTGAAAACACCTGGTTTCCAAACCTCTGTTTGACTAAAATTCAAACACTGCTGAAGGGTATTGTCTGTTTTTATAGGTTTTGTTTAATCTAAGGACTGCTGACTTACCACTGTTGCCTAACATCTGTTGTTGCCCAACAGTGGTTTCCAAACAACTATTATCCATTATCACAGCAGAGGTTCTGACGTGGACAGCTGTTAACCATCAGATCTTTGTAACTTCTGACACGTCAACATTCACTTTTTCACTTTATAAAACCCTGTTTCATCCCCAAACAAAGTTTTACTGTCGTCTCAAATTTAAAATTCATCAAAGCGGTTTCCACCTTCTTCTTCAACACTTCTTCGTCAACCTCTCGCAAGTTTCAATTCCGATCATCGCTCTGATAATGAAAAAGCACCATAAATACCTGGCTATTTTTGAGAAAACTGAGAAAAATACTCTCTATCATTCAATAATTGATGTTCTTACATCATCAAAATATAAGGACATTCTTACCGCCGATGCACCCATTTACCAAGAAACACTTCGCGATTTCTGGGCAAATGCGAAGATTGAACAACAAAACAATGTGGCATTCAGTATAACTTCAAAAGTCGGAGATGAATCGGTTGCTATTACCCCCACTACCATATCAACAACATTTGGGGTAAACGACTTGGCGTGTAAGACATATTTCCCGAAAATGAGATTCAAACAGAGTTGATTGAGAGGGGATATGGTGGCCAGTTGAATAAGGCAACTATGTTTAAAGCAAATTTTCCACCACCAATGAAATTCCTGTTTCATACTCTCTTAACTTGTCTCTCAAATAAAACTACTTCTTTTACTAGAAATACCTTTGAAAATTCAGTCATTGGGGTATGCAATTTTAACAAATACTGATTTTAACTACTCCCAAGCACTTTTTGTTGACTTGGTTACAAATTTGAAAAACATTAAAAAGGGGAAAACTGCTGCTTTTCTTATGTTTCCTAGACTATTAAGCTACTACCTGCAAAAACATGTTTCTCAAAAAGCTTTTGAACAAGGTAAACCTTTTAAAATGAATAGTCTAACATCTGAAACTTTTACTCGCCTTATGGCTAAAGAGTCAGATGTTTCCAAAACTGAAGCAGAGGGGAATGAGGAAATTTTAGATGAGTCCACAACTGCTCCTTAAACCTCTGTTGCTGAGCCCACTGCTCTTGGTGATCACATCACTACAACCACTACTGTGAAACCCCCACCAACAAAACCCAAAAAGACCAAAACAAAATCCAAAAAGCCCACCGAAACCACAAAAACGGGTACTCTGGAAGATGAGATCCCAGAGGTTAACCCTGTGACAACACAAATGTAACTAGAAACCACTGTTGCTACTTCCTCACAACATGTGGAAATATCTCAACCCTTAAACCAAACTCCTCATGATTCCTCACAAAAGGAACATGTTGTATTCACAAAGACACCACAATATGATGACATACCCTCATATGAGAGTATGCTTAAAAGCCCTTCTCCTAGGGCAATGTCTCTTTCCACAGCAATCCCTTCAGCTTCTATTCCACCAAAGTTTGTAACACTGCTTCAAGCTATTGACATTCAGACACATAGAAGTCCCTCCCACGAACACTTTACTGAGAGTTTAACTTCAACCATAGCTGTGTCTGAACCTGTTCAATTAGCTAACCCAGAAACAGTTGAGGAGGCTACACCTCTTGAGTTTCACGAAATTCTTGATGGTATTTCAAGTGGAGTAGCTACTACAAATGTCAAATCCACTGATTTACATTTGGACAGTAGTTTCATCAGGCAGACTCCCTTGAAGGCACCACTACTGTGTCTACCAAGTTATCCACTGGTGAGTTCAAGTTAACCACTGGTGAGATCATTAAGGTAACCACTGGTGCAGAGGGAGGTCCCCAGAACCAAGAACAAGGGGCATCTGCTAATGAAAATTTGGAGATACCTCCTCTTTCAAAAGCAGATACAACCACCCAGATGATCCTTTTAACTTAGGTGATGGATTAAAATACCAGGATTTGACGGAGATGATATCCAACTTGGAAACAACTGTTGCTGATATGAAAGATCAATTGAAGCAGTTGGTGGATGGTTTGAAAAGTCAACCTTCTCATCAGCAGTTATCCCAAGAGCTTTGGAACTCAGTACAACCCATTCTTGCAGCTCAAAGGGAACTACCTGAGCTTCAACTTAATTCCCACATGAAGCTAATTAGAGTTATGGTTGAAGCAAGATACAAAGACACACAGGCTGACATCAAAGGCATAAAAGAATCCATTGCAAAGTTAACTGACACTACCCCTGCACCTGTGTTTGAAAAAGACGATGAAGATGATACCGAAAAGGGGGAGAATGATTCCATGAAAAACTTTGGCAAACCAACACCAAGGAATCAGCCAAAACAAAATCCAAAGCCTGCCAAGCAAACTTCTGCAAAATCTTCTGGAAAATCTGACACTGGTAAGAAAAAGGGAATTGATGATACCTTTAACAAACATACAGATAAGGAGATTGAAGCAAAGCATAAGAGAAAGGATGCAAAAGAAAGTAGAACAAATGTGTTGAGGCAGGAGTTATTGAAAAAAGTGAAGAAAGAAAACAAAGTGCTCAACATTGGAACCTCAAATAGAATAAAATCACACAAACACAACAAACCTCCTATTGTCATATTTCCTAAACCAATATTATCACCAGAAAAACCAACCACTGCTACCAAACCTAAAACCACTCATGAATCTAAAAAGCCAAATTCTGATACACCTAAACCAAAACTCTCACCACAAAAACCGCCTCTCAAAAAGCAGAATACAAAATCCTCATCACCACTACCAACCTCCACTGAAACAATTGTTGATGCAACAAATGCTTCAACAGATGTTAAGACAACAGCGGTTGAGACACCAGCTGTTTCAACATTTGTTAGTCAATCTACTGATTCTATCCAATTTCAATTCCCATCATAATCAACTCTTACACTCATAACACGTTCTTCTTCCCAAACTCCTCCTTCTCCAAAATCTGTTTACACAAGAAAAAGAAAATTCATGGTGCATGTAGAAGAGAAGGAAGAAAAAGATATACCTGCACCAATTCCATTATCATCTGCTCCATTCATTCAAACTTCACCCAAACCATTCATTCCACCTCCATCACCAAAAATCAACCCAGTCAAACATCCACCCGCTGGTTATACTCCACGAGATATTTCATTGAAAGTTAATTTCCCTCTGGAACTGTTTGTAGTTCAAGATGAAATTATTCAATTTTACACAGAGGATGATCCATCTAAAAGATCCTTCCCATCTCTTCATGGATTCACAACTCCAAAAAATATTGATGAATATCTGAAGCTAAAGGCCAGGTGTAACACCCGTCTCAATTTAAGCATATTTCTATTCAAAATACGCACCTTTTTATCTAAAAGTATGACTTTTCAAAAACCTTGATGAGTTAATACACATTCATGATTATGTTGTTCAAGATTACATCATTCATACCAGATTTAAACATTTAAGAGTTTACATGTTTTTAACATACGACTAAACAAAACATCATTCGCGGAAGCTTCAAAAGTATTGTGTTCGGTTCATAACATTTGCTTGATCGCCATCCGAAAATACCACCTACTTCACCTAATATCAAAACCAACAATAAAGTTAGGTTTGATGGACAAATAATCAGATTAAACATGTCTGAAATACAAATTAATGAAATAACAAAAATTGCCAGCTTTTGGGTCTGTCGCGGGTCGTGACAGATGAGACCCTAGCCTTCGCGGGCCGCCAAAGGCCATGGCGGGGCGCGACCATTTGCCTTATATCCGTCGTGGGGCGCGACAACCTCTTTTTCACAGAAGGTTTCGAGCATTTTGAGCTGCAATTGTCCAGCTCCAATTTTTAATAAAAAATTTAACTTTAAACTGCCATAACTTTCGTTCCACAAGTCCGTTTTTCATGATTCTTTTTCCTACGTATCCTAAATTTAATTATGGACCCGTTTAATATCATTACTTGCTATAAAATCTCGTTTAAAGGCTGATCGCCTAAAAATCTCTTTTTATTTATTCGACCCATATGAATTATGTGTCAAACCTTACATAATTCCTTCTTAACGGTTTCTAAACACAATTACTCATTTCCCCGGGCTTGTCAACATTGGCGTTTCACTACCATTCTCAATATTTATGCACACGATATGTCGTGTTTGTTAAGAACGATTTCACTTATGAACATTGTTACTAAATCAACAACTATGTTTCATGTCTTTTGACCCATATCATGGGTTCTTGCTAAGAGAAACTAAGCTTTTGGCGTGTCCGTTCTACGGACTTCGTTTCCATAATTCACCATCAATGAGTGACTATCAAAATCACTTCAAGCACTACCAATTTATCCATTATTTGACCCGTTTCGTTGTCTAATGGAAACCACCACTTCGCGACACACCAAACCTATCTTAACCAATATTTGACCCATTTGTTTATTTAGTGACTTCGTCACTTCAATTAAATACCCAAATTCATATATTATGCTAAATTCAAAGACTACTAACAAAATACATAAACAAATATAGCGTACGAAACCGTAGTTACGTACTTTCATAATTCATCATCATTGGTTTCTAACCATAATTACCCATTCCCAGGCTTGTCCACCTTAGCGTATTACTTCCATTCCATGGTTTACGCTTTTATAACTCAAATTTAACGAGTGACGTTTAAGTCACTTCGAACACTACCATTTCGACCATTATTTTGACCCGTTCTTTGTCTAGTGAGTTAAATCACTTTATTTACATTCCAAACATGACTAATTAAACAATATTATCAATAATCATATCTAACCAACTATTTTGACCTGTTTGGTTTGTCGAGTGAATTTCATCACTTGATAGACTTACCAAACACTTACAATTTCACTATATCAACATTTAATATAATTACGACTAAGCTTGTCTACACAAATATAAACAAAAGACAAGTCGCGTACCTTTAAAGCGTTCCCTTCAAGCGTGTATCCGCTCCGGCTTGTCCGCTTGAAGACTCGATTCCTTTTCCTATAGAGTTCAATCAACGATTCGTTTAGAACTCTATTCATGTCATATAACACATAATTCACAACATCATTCAAATATGCGTTTTGTTCCGAATTTCAACACTTAGTTTTCTCTTAGGCGTTTTAACAAACACCTTATGGGCATCGTTTTATAAAATCCATTATCAAGTTCATGACTAACTATTTAGCCCAAAATTAAACAATTTTTGCAAGTTCATTATATCTAGTATGCATAATAACATCTAGATTCACTTCATATAATTCAACAACACTCATTTAAAAATCAAATTCTTAGTGTTCTTTATCATTCTACAAAACCCATTTTACACTTAGATGGGTGACCATGAATTTTACAATTATGAACATCAATTCAACAAGTATTTGACTAGGGTTTACTCCTAGACATGTTTTTATTACTAATTTCATCTGAACATCAATCATGCAAGTCTAATTTTCAATTTCATATATTTATCAAGAATTCAAGATGGAATCATACAGTGAAATTTGGCATACCTTATGATCCCTTTACTGAGGTGATCACTAATTTGTGCTTGAATTTCGATTCGGGTTTGATTTCCCCTTTCAATTTGGTGAATTCTTGCAATTTAGGGTTTTGAGCATGAGAGCCTTCTGCTCTTTGTTGAAATCGCAGACGTTTATTTTGGTTTTAATTAAAACTCCATTCCATTTGCCCTTGTTTAGTCCCCCAACTTTACCCAAGTTATTTAAAGGGTGTTTTAACCATGTTTGTCCTATTATTTCAAGACTTTTAACTAACTGGGTTATTTATTCCTAGTTATTTTATCTTAACTATTACTGTCATTTAATTTATAATATTAAATATATTTTTTAGGGTGTTACACCAGGCAAGCAGAATATCAGGCAAAAGAAGAGAGTAAAGGGCTAGGAGACACCAACTTATCAGGTCGCATGCAACATGGGCTTAGTCAAGTCAAGAAGTTAAAAGACTTTGCTAGAGACCTGAGTAAGAAAATTTCAAATCTGTCACCAAATGCTGAGCTACAAAAGACATTAAGGAATGATTTCTTGAACATTATCATGGATACCAAGCCCTACGAAGCCTACAGGTCTGATTTCGAAGACTGGCCCCTTGAAGCTCTTAAAGAGAAAGTTAATAGAATTGAAAAGATGAATAAAGATCCTCAAATGCAAAAATCTGCTCCCAACTAGAAACAATACAAGAAGGTTGAAGTGGATGAAGCATTGAAGTACAAGAGAATGAGGGCAGAACTTGTAGCAGCTAAGTATAGGACTACTAGAGCTATTGGAAAATGGTCTAGGTAGTATATTGATCAAGCTTACAATAAGCTAGAAGTGCGAAGAAAGACAGATCCATCCCTTCCTAAAAAGCCAGTATACAAAGATGAAACCACTGTTAGACTTCGGTAGACCCTTCGCTCTAAAAAGTTGTTCTCATCGGCAGATGTATCCATCCTTATCTTGAACCAAAGAAAAAGAAAACAACCGATTGATGAGGAAGATGAAAAGAGAGATGCTGAATTCAGAAAAGAGGCTATCAGAAATCAGTTACGATATGGATTGGATGATGCTTCGTTACAACTACAAGCTCAAGTTGCTCAAACACTTCAAACGTTGGCAAGCAGGCCTCAATCGCCAAACTCCTCTCAAATAAAACTTCTCCCAAGAAACCCATCAGACCCAAAAATACTGAAGTGGAAGTCTGACAAACAGACCCATGTATTGACTTTGATCAAGTCTGATGGTAATGTTGAAGAGATATCAAGGGAGAATGCACTTGGTCTGAATCCAGTTAACCTCCAAGATCTTTTTAACCTTCAGCTTGATAGGGATGAAGATGATACTGATTCCTTGGATTTTGAGCTCCAATTCAAAGGTCAAATCCGGGAAAGGTTCATGAGAGAATAAAGATCTGCTGATTTCTAAAGTCGACTGATTTATAAAGGCTGTTATAAACAAAAATCTGCTGAAGTCTAAAGTCTGTTGATGGACCTATCATCTGTTGAAGTCGAAGAAATGCTGAAAGTCAAAGGCTTGATCAACCTTGATTTAGCTTTGGTTAAAGTTGTTGAGGCAGGTGATTGTGTGTTCGTAGTTAATGTTTGTTGAAACTTAAGTTGTATTCAAATTCTATTAAGTTTTGTTAGACATCTTTTATATGTACTTATGTCTATAAAGAGTTTATATTGTCTTTTTTGGGTAAACAGTGTACATTGTAAATGGGTGGATACTCCCTTCTTTTGATAGGAGAATGGAAATAATCATATGTAACTGATATATTAACCGATGAACTATCTTTATAGTTGTTTTTTAGCTATAATAGATAACACGTTTTGATACAATATCTATATACCTATCTATACTTTCTATCAAAATGTGTTATGCATGGTTTTCTAAAACCCACCCGTGTTTGCACACGGGTCTTACCGCTAGTTTTTTCTAAAAGTTCAAATCCTATTTATAGAGTCCCATAATCTTGGAAAAGAAGTTGCCTGAGATTCCTTTTGACACAATACACACACGTATACATTCAATTAATGCACATACACCTCCACTACATGCCTTTTTGATTTCCATAATTCTATTTTATTTGGTGTAGGACACGTCCACCATACATGTATCCATCCATTTTGATTTTATTGTTTTAGTTTTTAATATTATTTTATTATTATAATTAATTCAGTTGTTTCACTTATTTGGTGCTTATAACTTCTAAAATATGACGTTTTATAAAACAATGAATATGTCTTTAGAACGAAAATATTTGTGTCTACATTTTGACTCAAGTTTCATTAAAAACGGAGTAAGTTCAAATATAATTTATTTTTATAATTTAATTATTAAACGGTTCCTAGGCCCGTCTAGGTACTTCATATTTCTAACAGTCATCTTACCCGTAATCTACCCGTTTAATAATATAAGTTTTATCTACTTTATTTTAGTATAAAAATAGAAATGTCATATATATATATATTGGGTTGTTCCCATTGGTATTATGTTACTATACCTTACAACTTTTTTATGAATTTTGGACTAAACTTCTCAGGGTATATATATATATATATATATATATATAAGGCAATTAATTTGTATAACACTCCAACCAATTATATATAAAATAGTTTTCAAGACTATGTAAAAACGTATAAGAATAAAATGAGTCGAATAATTATATTAAAAATAAAACTAGTTACTACTGGTATATATAAAAATTTAAACAATCCCATACCTCTTATATGATAAAAAAATGGAAAGGTTACATCACACTTATGATTAATGGACCTCGATTATTGGATTGATCCAATACTAAACCGTACACTCTATGTTATGACGCACACTCGGGCATCATGATATCCAGGCTGCACACTGGTATTGGGCCACTAACTATTTGGGCTGCACACTACGGACTAGTTAAACGACTAATTGTATTTAATGTGCGGATGTGTATATGCCATGATGATATATATATGTGCTTATGTGATACGTGTTAAATACATGAATGCGTGAGGTTAATTAAATGCAAACCTAACTAGTTATGATAACAATAATAGGACGTGATTGCTCAAAGTCGTATTAACAAGTAAAACTATATGCCGAGCAAACCGAGGTGAGTTCACATATTTTTCTAAAAAGCATGCGTTCTCGGTGGTTGGGAAACGGAACGAAAAACACTATCTCCTTGTGTGGGATACAAACAAAACTATCTCCTTGTGTGGGATATGGGTAAAAACTATCTCCTTGTGCGGGATACGGGTACATTCTCCCCTTGTGTGGGACGCTCAGTTAATTACTATTTATATTATATGCAACAAGTGTACTAAACGAAACTCTATCACGAATGTCCCTACTTATGATACCGATTAGTCGCCGGAACCTGGCGAACGGGTTATTAGTTGATAGCGCTATTTAGGTCTCACCAACCTCACGCCGTTCCTGGAGAGGATCGGTCGTGAACTAATAGACTCAGGCAAAACCGTCAATGATGATAGACATTGACAAAATGGGGCAAACAAACATGAGGTCGCAGAGTATTTCGTATAACGCAGTTTAGTAGCTTACATATGGGGTAGCTCCCCATGGCATGATATAAATGAGTAACTTAACTACTTAAACAAGTTTTATGGAATTAAAACTGTACAACTAGTGAACTCGCCAACTTTATGTTGACACCCTACCGCATGCTTTGCAGGTACTCAGTGATTGCTGGAGCTTGCAGCTTGGAAGTGTAGTGGGCATGCTAACCCGTGTTGGGTTCTTTTAATAATTACAAACTATGAACTTATGTTGAACTGTTCTACTTATGCTTCCATTATTCTTTTATACTGTTGGTTGAACTTAAGTGTTTTGGACTTAAACTTTAACTGTTACTAATCGTATCGGTTTGGTGAAACTGCTTTACTATTATTGTATATGTACAATACGATTAGTGGCTTGATCCTGGTCAGTCACACGCCTCACGGTATTACTCTGCATGTGGAATTTGAGGGTGTGACATTTGTCTCTTATCCGTCTATGATATTGGCAATGTGTCGGTGATCCCTTGGTGAAATGACCAAAATCTGTCGGTAAAATTCTATATTCATGTCATCACTCACAGATTACTAACATGACCCACTTTCACTGGCGAACTTTCGACGAATACCTCTACGGCTAAAAGCCCACTGTTTTGTAGTGTATGAAACATTGTGCATATTCATGAAAAGTCTTCCCTTTTCACTTCACTTTGACTATATCTACTTTCATAATCCATTAATTCCAAAATTTCTTCCAGCCATCACTTGTTATACATATTTCCATTTCCCCTTAATCATTTTATAGTCGTCAGATTGTTTCTACTTCCACTTCTATCTATGTATATTTGTCACACATTGAAGCCCTAGTTTTTTTTTTCCTTTTTTGAGTTAAATTTAAATCACTGGTTACATGCGTAACCATAATAGGATTTGAAGACTTAGGGTTTTATTATTTTGTCGAATTTGAATTTGAAATAGAAACTATGAAATTGACTATTCACAGGTTGCTCGTATACTAGTACTAAAGATTGCTCTCTTAAACTGTGGTTAGCAATTCCAAATCAATGGGTTTTTGTATCAATTAATGTTTTTACGAGTTGCTAAAGACATTGTGTTTAGTTGGTACCAGTATAGTATGGTAAGGTACATATATTTGGTTCGAAATTTCTCATTCCTAGTGATGGGTAAAAGATTAATTGAGTCATCTTTGATTGCATTTAGATAGAGAAAATGAGAGTTATTAAATCACTTTCTTAACAAAAAAAAAATACAAAATCATCTAGAAGATAGGTTAAGATCCAGTTTTTACTTATCCTAAATTAAATTTAATCTTTTACTTCTAAATATGATCACTTACAAAGTACCAAGGGAGATTTTGGTTCACAGGAATTCAATGGAATTTAAGAGAATTGGAATCTGAATTTCATATCTTAAGATGTTTGATTCATAGAATTTGTTGGAATTGGAATTTCAATTCCAATCTTCATGTGTTTAGAAACGGATAGATCTACAGTTCGTTTATGATACAGATACACCACATAAACGTACGATAGGGCAACTAAAATTGGATTAAGATACATATACACCACTTAATCCGCAATTAGACTCCAAGAACACCATTCAAGTTGCTAATCTTGAACTAGCATGGAAATAATTAATCAACTCATAATCCAATGAGAAAATTAACAAAAGAAATTTTTTCATAAACTCACTAGTTAAGAAGCTGAAGGTACAAACAAATAAAGCATGGAAACATTGATTAAAAACATAAAAGTAAACTGCATGGTGGACGTGGGGCATGTATTGCCATGTCTTGAGAAGATGACAAAATTAGGTTGAGCCATGCATGCTCCATTCAGGCCGGGTCGCGGGTCTACAGACTTGGATTTTGGCACTCCAACCGGATCCGTTATGTATTGGCTATCATTAACTTAACAGAATTAACTAAGTTAAATAAATAAATAAATAAATATGTTAAATATGTTAAATAAGTTAACAGAGTTAACTAGGTTGAACAAATAAGTTAAATAAGTTAATGAGTTAACCAAGTTAAAAAAATTTATCTTATTTAACAAAGTTAACTAAGTTAAATAAATTAATGAGTTTAATAAGTTAACCGAGTTAACTAAGTTAAAAAGTTAACAAATAACTAAGTTAAGAAAATAAATAAGTTAAATAAGTTAACAGAGTTAATTAAGTTAAATACTGAAATAAGTTAACAAAGTTAACCATGTTAAATAAATAAGTTAAAAAGTGAAATAGATAACAAATAAGTAAAATATAAGTTAAATAAATTAATAATAAGTTATATAAATAAATTAAAAAGTTAAATAAATTAAAACGGTTAATAAGTTAAATATATAAATAAGTTAATAAGTTAACTAAGTTAGATAAGTTAACAGCGTTAACTATATTAAATAAATAAACAAATTAACTTAACAGAGTTAACTAAGTTAAATAAATAAATAAATATGTTAAATATGATAAATAAGTTAACAAAGTTAACTAGGTTAAACAAATAAGTTAAATAGGTTATTGAGTTAACCAAGTTAAAAAAGTTAAATTATTTAACAAAGTTAACTAAGTTAAATAAAAGAATAAGTTAAATAAATTAATGAGTTTAATAAGTTAACTGAGTTAACTAAGTTAAAAAGTTAACAGATAACTAAGTTAAGAAAATAAATAAGTTAAATAAGTTAACAGAGTTAATTAAGTTAAATACTGAAATAAGTTAACAAAGTTAACAATGTTAAATAAATAAATAAATAAGTTAAAAAGTTAAATAGATAACAAATAAGTAAAATATAAGTTAAATAAATTAATAATAAGTTATATAAATAAATAAATTAAATTAATTAAAAAGTTGAATAAATTAATAATATGAACAAGTTTTGGTTCGATTACACGGTCATTCACTTTGGTATTATTCGGACTTACCGAGGAACGTCATAACTCTAAGGAGATAACATAGTCTAAATTTCGAGGACGAAATTTCTGTAACAGGGGGAGAATGTGACAACCGATAATTAACGGCTTCTAATTATGCAATTAACAAACGTTTAAGGCGATAACAAATAGTGTTTAAGGCACGAATTAACTTATTTAGGCTATTAGAATGCATAGGAACGATTATCTGACGATACGGTGCACGTATGATGATTTTCGTGTTCGGGTCAACTGTGGTCAAACTTGGTCAACGAGTCAGATTTGGCGTCTCGGGTAAACCGGTCAACGTGGTTAACAGCTGGTCAATGTGGTCAAGCACGGGTCGACGGTAAACCGGAACGGACGTGTTCGAGACTTGGTAAAGTGTAACACCCCGTGTTCTCAAGGAGTCAAAGTCAAAGTCAAAGTCAAGGTCAAGGTCAAAGTCAACGACCGATCGCGCGACTTGACTTGTAGTGATTTTCTTTTATGTGTTTATTTTAGTTGTATTATGTGCAGTAATTATCAATAATCGCAGTAATCGACGTGTGCTATTCGCTATTTAATCGACCTACGACTGTGAACTATAGGCAGTAACAATGCGATAAAGTTAACTAAACGATAATCAATCTATGCTAATCAAATCAAATCGACATCGAATCGTAATACGAATCGCAACTCGAAATATGTGTTCTGGACTTTGCTTTATGTGTGTGTGCTATTTATGTGTTACTTGTGCATGTTTAATTATGTTTGTGGTGATCAATCGAAACGCAATCGCAACTCAATCGAATCGAAGTCTACTCGAATACGCGAAACGCAAGTAAAATATAGAGATTGTATGTTAGATATAGTAGTTGGGATTAAAAGTATTTTGATAAGCAACTCTATCGCATTACTCGCTCAAATCGCACCGCAACGCGCTACACGCGAATCGAAACGTCAAAACTCATCGTGCCGAGCACTCGAACCAGGGCCAGCCGACCGAACTGCCACCCGACCGGGCAGCCACCCGATCGAGGTGCCACCCGACCAAGCTGCCACCCGGGCGAGTTGCCATCCGACCGACCAGCCCTTCTACTTCGGGAAACCCTATAAATACCCCTCACTTTCCACTTTGGGAAAGTATTCAGCTCACACTTGCTCTCCACTCGTTCCAGTCACCTTTTCTTCGATTTCTCGCGAATTCCGGTAAGATCTCACCCTAAATCATGTACTTTCTTGATTTATACGCACTCCTACACCTTTCTATCTTTTGAATCTTAACTTTTAACCGTGAAATCACTACATTTGAGGTGCTCTAGGATGATGTCATCATGTGTTCTTAGGAACTTCATGTTTTGGCCTCAATCCACCAAGAACAACTTGGATCTGAAGGATTTCCACATGAATAAATGAAGATCTTGCATAGATCTGAACATATTCACGGTGAAAAGGATTGAAAGATGGTTTTTCCAACTTTCTTTCAACTCTTTTACACTCATTGCACTCAAACCCGATGGAATCGGAGTTAATACTGATCGTCTACTCATACTTAGTGATGTATCGGTGCTAGATCCAAGTTCCATCTAAAAGATAGTGATTTCGGGTTTAGACATGAACAACCGTCTCGGACCGTGCACTGACGGACTAGGGTGATTCCTGTTCGGTCAGGTCATTAGGGACGAGATAGGGTTCCCATTGTTTAAATCAGCCATCACAACGTCTCGTCCAAGCTACAACACTTCAAACAAAATCAAGCAACAACACGACCAGATCATTGGGAACGAGTTGCTGTCCGACCGGGTCACCATCCGCTCGACCCGCAGTCCGATCGGGTTGCATCTTGATTCATTCAAAACTTAAACAATTTTCAACTTGTTCAATAACAGGGTTGCCACCCGCTCGGATGGACATCCGACCGAGTGACTGTACTTCTGTGAACTTGTTCTCACTGAGAAACCTCGCCATTCGAGTCTCCGTCCGATCGTGTAACACCCCGTGTTTTCGAAAGTCAAAGTCAAGGTCAAAGTCAACGACCGATTTCGCGCGACTTGACTAGTAGTGAATTTCTTTTATATGTTTATTTTAGTTGTATTATGTGGAGTAAGTGTCAATAATCACAATAATTGGCGTATGTTATTCGCTATTTATCTAATCGACTTACGACTGTGAACTATAGGAAGTAACAATGCGATAAAGTTAACTAAATGATAATCAAACTATGCTAAACAAATCGACATCGAATCACAATCACACTCGCAACTCGAATTACGCATTTTGGTTATTGTTATACGTGTGTGTGTGCCTTATGTGTTACTTGTGCATGTTTAATTTATGTATGATATTTAGTGGAGAAGGGATAGTGCAAGATATGAGTAGTTGGGATTAAAAGTAATTTGACTAGAAAAAAAAACCTATCGCATCGCAACGCTCGCAATAGAAATCGAAACCTTAAAAATCGTCGCGCCGAACACCCGAACCAAGTGCCATCCGGCCGGATTGCCATCCGACCGGGCTGCCACTTGGTCATGGTGTCATGGTGCCATCCGACCGGACAGTCATCCGGGCGAGATGCCATCCGATCGACCCACACTTTCCTCTTTGGGTAACTCTATAAATACCCCATGTCACTTTCATTCTTTCTACTTTTGGAAACTCTCTGTCCGAACAGCTCGTGCTCCTCACCTTTTCTTCGATTTCTCTCGATTCCGGTAAGATCTTGTCCTAAATCTTGTACTTTCTTGATCTACACGCACTCCTACACCTTTCTATCTTTTGAATCTTAACTTTTAACCGTGAAATCACTAGATTTGAGATGTTCTAGGATGATGTCATCATGGTGTTCTTATGAACTTCATGTTTTGGCATCAACCCACCAAGAACAACTTAGATCTAATTGATTTCCACACAAACAACAAAGATCTTGCACAGATCTAAACACATTCATAGTGAAAAAGGATTGAAAGATAGTTTCTAACTTTCTTTCAACTCTTTTACACTCAATTCACTGAAAACCGATAGAATCGGACCTTGTTCTAGTCTTCTACTCATTCGCGGTGTTGTACAGTCCGATCGAGTGACAACCTGCTGTGGATTTGTTCTCACTAAGTAACCTCGCCACTCGAGTCGCCGTCCGACCGGATAAACCATCCGAGCGGATCGTCGTCCGCATGGCTGACCGTCCGATCGACCGACCTGAAAGGTAGAGATACTTCAATGTTTTCGGAACGCTACAACGAAAACTTCAAAGGACAAGCCATCATACACAAACACGTCCTTCTCAAAGGAAGAAACAATGCACTCGAATAGTCATCCGACCGGACAACCTGTCCGACCGGATGACCATCCGAACGGATTGTCATCCACACGACTGGACCATCCGGTCGGATTACCATCTGACCGAACGGCTGACCGAACCACTTACGTCATGCTTCGTTTTACGCGTCACTTATCGTTATGCTATCGATCTGTTCAGGCTAAACTTACTCTCTAGCGCTCCCTTCAATCCATCAACGCTATGAGTATACTCGATCCCTTTTTGCTTTACGCACTTTTGGGTGTTACATACGTTACGAATATTCAAATCACCATAAACACACTACTCAATACTATTTGAACGCTAACCGTTAATGCATGTTATTCGTGGCTTATGAATGCTTGTTTGTTATGTTTACACATGGAATGCTGTCTACCTGCCTTAGCAACGATAGTACTATAGTTTGGACTCAGCACCTGTTCGCAGGGGTTGTTAAGGACAATTACTTGCATGGATTACAGTGGTAATCATGTATTGCAAACTGCCTCAGGCAGTCAACCCGCAGTCATTGGTATCGATGGATCTATGTCGATAACTAACGTGCTTCATTTCACTATGTGTACGTGCTGGTTATGCGTAAACGAATCTCGAACTCTATATGCTATTATCAAACTTGTATGCTCACCTTTACATTAAATGTATTGACTTTATTTTAACGTATGTGACAGGTGCTTAGGATGCACACCTGCTAGGAAATCGAGGCTAGAATAAGGCTCTAGAGGCCAACAAATAGTTGTCTGTACAAATGAAATCAAGAGTCTCTAGAAGCAGATAAACAATTGCTCTATTTGAAAATCTGAGTTGTCGGAATAGAACTATTTGCCAAGATTTTGTCTGTAATAATTTGTTTACCTTTTGAGACATGGTATGGGACATGTTATTTTAAATTGATTGGTAATGATAATTGTTATGGAAACTTCTGGACAATCTGTTTCGCTTAGTGCCATGCCCCGATGTTTCCGCCATCGGTTGAGGTGTGACAGATTGGTATCAGAGCCATAACTATAGGGAATTAGGCAAGATACGACCTAGTCCGGGTCGATGTCTTAGAGACCCAGTCTATAGTTAGGAACCAACAGACCGACTTGTGCACGTCCGTTAGGGATTATGTATGAGCTTACCGCTATTTCTCGCTATTCTCGCTTATACTACACTATCACTGCACTCGAATTTTCAACTATAAAGGAGCAACTAAGTCGAGATTAGGTGTGAAAACCGCAAACTCTCGACTAAAGTTGCTTAATCAACCCGCATTTTATCTACAAACGGGGAGAATTATGCCAAATCAGGAGTGAAATCCGTATTTTGATGAATAATCTCCTCTATTTTATCAAAAACAAGGATGAAGTTGTTAAGCTAGGGGTGAAACCCTAACCTTGACGACTAGTTCCGTCATTTTTACAAAACTTTCACCAAAGTTTTGACAGATTCCAAGGATTCGAGTGCTTAGAACAACCTGTAACACCCCGAAAACGGGTTTGGTAATCAAACCACGTTAACATTTATGAACGGGTAAAATACCGTTAGTGGTAAAAATTAACCCAGTAAATATTAGGATTGAAATAAATAAACTTGATATAAATTAACAGGAGGATAAATACTTTGAGAAAACAAAGTATGTAAAAGGCCCGAATTAACAGGACTTAAAACAAAATGGGTTATGACTTCCCGAACCCATCAAGTTAACTAGGAATAATTAACCTAGTTAATAAGAGGGAATGTTACTAGAAATAAGTAGGTTGTGGCCTACTTAATATCAAAACAAAACATGGGGGACTAAAGGTGGGTAAATAGGAAAATGTTTTAATTAAAACATTTATAAAAGAAAAATTAAAACACACACACCAGTGTGTGTTCTAGTTCGATCGACCAGGGGAGAAACAAAAAGGGGTATAACCCTAATTTCAACAAAAGCATCAAATTGAAGGTCTAAATCAATCCCAAATCAAAATCTGAGCACGAATTAGTGATCTCCACTGAAAAAGGAGTCACAATGTATGTAAATTTCATGAGAAATCTCTAGTTGAATTTCTGAGTAAACCTAGAGAATTCAAAAATTGTTGATGCATGCTTGTTATATGGATGAAATATGAACATTGTAGTATTTAGGAGTAAACCCTAGACAAGTATATATTGAAATCATGCCTAGCTCAAGTAAATTTAGATTTTGTTGATGCTAAATTCATGTATGAGATGTTTTTAGGGTTTTGATTGCTAAAAAAATAGTGTTATAATGTCAAGAACATGCTTTAATTGAAAGCTGAATTCAAACAGCTCCTGAAAAGAATTTTCAGCCTACTTGTATTGGCTGTAACATGGACAAAACGTGACAAAAACATGTGTTTCTTGCTTCTAAAATGTAATTCCAGGAAATATCTTTAAAACCCCACTGGAATCACATTTTTTCGACGAAAATTGAGCGCTTTATGAATTTTTTCGTATCGAAGGTTCAAGCTTCGTTTTCTGGCAGAATTTGTAGCCCGTTACGAATGTCATAACTCAATTTAGGAATTTAGTTATGATATCAAATTTTTACTGCAGATAGTCTTAGGTGATTAAAAGAATCGCCAATTGGAATTTTGTCAATCGAATAAACGAGGAATTTTAAATGAATTTTTCCGTAAGCTGCAGTCAGAAGCGACGAATCTGATTGCAGCTTAGTAAATGAATATTTTTGAATTTTTGGTAAAGAGTTAGATCTTGAAATTTTAACACAAGGCATAACCCTCCGAAAGGTACGTCACATAAAACAAACATAATTTTTGAAGACTTGTAAACAGGTTAAACAGGTCACCAAAAACAGTCTATTTTCAGTGATATGAAATGTCTACTTGGTTGTGTGTAAAATGTGACTATATTAGGTGTTTGGATGAATGCTAATGATAAGAAATGTGTGAGGTGGAATAGTCGTGATTGTTAATGACTAATTTAACCGCCTTGTAAATGATTGACAATAGTTTGACGCTTAAACAAGCTAGGTGGAGGCTTGGGAAAGAAGCGGTCAAATAATCGAGTACGAGAAGAGAAGTGTAAACCGGATGCGAGGTAAGTA
The DNA here is from genome assembly GCA_030545235.1 of Helianthus tuberosus. Lineage (NCBI taxonomy): Eukaryota > Viridiplantae > Streptophyta > Magnoliopsida > Asterales > Asteraceae > Helianthus > Helianthus tuberosus. Next base: position 91,563,645 of record CM060429.1, on the reverse strand, counting down.
AAGCTTACACTTTTTTTGTAATACCTATTGGTTTTATAGATCATAAAGAATAAAAAGTCTTGTTTGAAATATGATGTTCCGACACAACACGTGCGGTTCGGAACAAAAGACAATGATCATAAATTATGTTTAATGGTTAAAAGAGCTATTACGGTTATTTAGTCATGAAATGACTAAAAGATAATGAGTTTTTAATGATTACTTATAAGGTAAACTAATGCAAATAATAAGGGTAAAACGGTATTTTGGTCACTTGTTAACAATAACCGTTAGCTTGTGAAAGACACTTTATAGCGCAAATTATAATGGGTCAAAAGAATCAATAAATGATTTATAAGTAAAATGACTATACGGTGTCAACCGGAGTGAGTCATGTAGACGAGATGATAATAAATACCATCTCGCAAAGATATATAGTCTTTTAGACCAAACGGGTCAAAAGGTGAAAATATCACCCTTTGACAATATCGACTAATGATTATCGTTGAGTTATTTGATTTCAGGAGTCTATATAGAATGGGTATTTGCATCGCTATAATTCAGCGATTTCTAAATCAAGGTATTAAAACGGGTTAATGCATTGATCCGAGTCAGGTATGTAAAATGGTTCAACTCATCATTTAGAACTTGAGGTTCTCTAAGAGTTAAACAAGGTCAAAATTTGATATTCGATTATCTTTAAGTAAAACCGAATAATTTAAGTTATAATCGTGGTGTTTTAGAAACATAATGGTTTCTAAACAGAATTATGGTTAAAAGATCGGATTTTGGGTCAAACAAGTATATAAATGTAACAATCCTCACATAACCCGACACTCTCATAATATTTCCGACACCTTAGTATATTTTAAAATGTCCCAATATGTCTTTAAATACACCCCGTAGGTGAAAACCGAGCCCAAAATACATTAAATAGTATTTAAAATAAATAAAAACCTGATTTTTAAGTTGAGGCGGGCCACGTGGACCCACCCCATTCCTTACGCGGGCGGTATCAGGGTTGAAACCTGATATCGTTGATTTCTTAAGTTAAGGCGGGCCGCGTGAACCCCATCTCAATTTTACGCGGGCCGTGTGAAATCATCAAACGCGGAGACACACCAGAGGCCGACACGTGTCGCCATCATAGCGGACCTACATGCTGACCCAGTTAAGCTACTCGTTGACCGGATGTTGACGCGGGCCGCGTAATCCCAGCTTATCTCTTACGCGGGCCGCGAGAGGACCAGATTCAGCAACTATATAAGGAGGCCTCGGGATTTCATTTCCGTCGCTCACATCTTTTCTTTCTAAACGAATTCTGAAGTAGTAAAAGTAATACGCGGGTATTATATCCCCCTAATTAGCGAGGTTCTGCTTCGTTGTAAGTATTATAACCCCAGTTTCGTAATAGATACGCTGCCCGATTGATTTAGGGTTCCGTAACAACTGTCGTGGTTCTGCCCGACGTAGTTGTTGGAATGCCGTCTCGGGGAGGGTATCATTAATATTTTCAAAGGGTTATGATACTAACCAATGTACATTTGTATAAATTATAGATTATATCCAGGAAACCCTTACGCGAAGTCTAAGATAGCAATGTGAGTTTATCCTCTTTTTGTTAACCTTTTTAGAATGTTTTACAAAACCTTAAATGTTTTACAATGTGATTAAGCGGTTATTGAGTCTTTGTAGTTCTTCAATTACTGCCGGTATGTTGGGGTTTTGTATACAAAATTTACTACTGCGAGTAGTAAGTCGGGATGACAGTACGTTACCACTGGACAACGACTTAGCCAATGTGTAATATGACCCGCAAGTCAGGATTGACAGTACTGAATGAGTAATTGTGTAGACATAAACAATGTGACCGCTCTCAATACTGTTTTAATTGATAAAATGTTCTTGATTAAACTGGGATTCACTCACCAGTATTTCCGACTGACAAATGTTTTTAAAACGCGTTTCAGGTAACACAATGTGACAGCCAATTAGTAAAAAGCCAGCTGGAGAGCACTGAAGGCTTGGGAAAAATGTGGCTATAAAAGTTACCTAATAAACGATGTTTTAAATTCAATAAAATAGGGTTTGTCCCTATAAATGTATTGTAATAAGAAACTTGGGTTTTGCCCATGTGATTATTAAATATATGGTGGTTTTACTCTGATAAAACATTTCCTAACTACGGTCCTGATGTAAATTTCACTGCCAAATTAACAAGCTGATACCACCGAAACTCTGAGTTCGCGTCCGCCCGTTCCCGGGACAGATAAGGGATCGGGGGTTGCGACAAAAGGTGGTATCAGAGCCTAGCCACTGGTCTGAGCCAAAGAAGTGTTCTGCTGACACTTAAATTCTAAATTTTGTGTTAGGAAATAAATTACGAAAATACGTGCATAACTGTATTTATTTGTTATGTGTTATTTGACTATTTGTTAGTTTACAGTATGAGTGATCAAGGACCCTCAGACATGTGTCGTCAGTTGTCTGATTCACCTATGAGTGAAGGTACCTCATCACAGACTGCCCTTTCTGGGTATTCTGCTGATCAGGAAGAAGGGATGTTTGCTTTTAAAGCTCAGTCAGAAGAGCCATTCCCTCATAAGAAACGAGGATGGTTCAGTAAGGAAGCTTTTGCGCGTAGGAAAAGAATGCGAAAGTTGCAACAGGAAAGAGTTCTAGCAGCCGCTAAGCGAAAAACAGATGCCCATACACAGGATATGCTTAATAGAAGCCTAGCTAATTTCCATATCCTAGCTACAATTGCTGCTGACCCAAGTCTGGAACAACTAGTAGCCCCACAACCACAAATTCCAGATCAACCCATGGAGATAGAAAACCCTGAAAACCAAGTGGAGATGCATGACTTCAACCTAGAGGAAATCCCTAGGGTACAAGAACCAAACCCCCTAGACCCAAATTACGATCCCTGGTGGGACGATAATAGGGACTTTGTGCAACGTTACCCGATACATGAAGACACACCCATACAGAACATAGGAGCCTATCCAGGTATGGACCCTTTAGATCCTTATTACCATAATGACTACATTAGGGAGATCTTAGAAGATCCTTACCAATTTCAGGCTCTTTCTCCCCCATATCAGGAACCCGCACCCCAGATTCCGAACCCAGTCCTAGAACCTGCACCCCCAATGAGTGCAGAAAACGTCCAAGAACTTAGGACATTTGGTGAGGAAATTTTAGAGAGCAGTGAGAGAATGAGACAGGTGGGAGAGCGTCTCGTATGGAAATTCGATGAGCGCAATATGGATTTTTGGATAAATCCATATCCATAATGTGATGGAGGAGATAGTAATAGTAATAATAATATAATATAATAAAATAAAAATAAAATAAAATATGTGTGTACGGATGCCTATTACTATTAGTGTAATTCTATTTCTGTTGGTATTGTAATTTTTATTTCAGTACTAGTATGTAATAGATGCATAATAGTATATGGAAATAGAGTAAAAGTCGCAATGACCGACGTTTTTGGCTAGATTACGTATCATGTGATTAACTATACTAAATATTATCTTGTGATATTAATATGGGGTAAATGTTTAAAATTTAGATGGCCGACGAAGGAAATCAAGGAAATCTGAGTAATGATAACCAGAGTAACATTAACGTGGTTAATGAGAATCCAAGCATCAATAACAATGGAAACCAAATGGATAATAGTGTTGTTCAACATATAGTAGCACAAGGAATCATAGATGCCATGCCATTTATTATTCAAACTATTCAAGAAGCGAATAATAAAAGTAAGCATAGCAGTAAGCGACCCATCGAACAAGAAAACAGCGTGAACAATGGACCGGTACTTCAAATGCCCATTCCCAAAAGGAGAAGAACCGTGTCTTACGGTTGTTCTTATAAAGAATTCTGGTCTTGTAAACCAATGGAATTCTCGGGCAACGAAGGGGCCATTGCAACCCTACGCTGGATAGAGAAGACTGAGGCAGTCTTAAGAATAAGCAAGTGTGCTGAAGAAGACAAGATATTGTTTGCTTCTAATCTGTTTAAGAATTCAGCACTAGAATGGTGGAACACTATCCTCCAATCAAGGGGAAGTGATAGAACTTACAATATGGAATGGGAAGATTTTAAGAACAAGGTAGAAAGGAAATTCTGCCCACCCAATGAAAAGGAACAGATAGCAAACAAATTCCTAAACCTTAGGATGACTGGTGTAGATAGTAAGGGATACACAAAGATATTCTTCGAATATGCTAGAATAGTGCCAACTCTTGCTTCACCAGAACCAGTGTTAATCTCCCGTTATATTTGGGGATTAATTGGGGAGATAAGACACGTAGTCAAGGCAGCTAGACCTCAAACCATAGAAGAACCTGTAGAACTAGCAAATACCTTGACAGATGAATTAGTCCGTACCCGAGAAGAAGATCAAAAAAGGAACCTAACCCAAAAGCTCACACAAGAATTTCGTTCTGGAAATTCTAATCGTGGGAAAAATATAGGTTCTACCTCTACACCTTACTGTAAGAATTGCAAAAGAAAGCATTCAGGAAGATGCTCCATATACTGTAACTTTTGCAAAATATCGGGACACAAGGAAGAAAATTGCAGGAAGAAAGCTAACAACAGGATATGTTACAACTGCGGAGAACAAGGCCATATCAAGCCTAATTGCCCAAAATTAGCTCCAGCTACAAACAACAAGAATACTCAAAATGCTAGAGCATTTGTTCTAACTGCAGATGAAGCTAAGATGATCCCAGATGTCATAGCTGGTACGTTTTTAGTTAATGATGTTTTTGCTAAAGTATTATTTGACTCTGGTGCAAACCAAAGTTTTATTAATACATCCTTTTGCAAATTTCTAAATCAGTCATTAACTAAACTACCACAAGAATGCTTAGTAGAGACAGCCAATGGAGAAACCGTTAGAATTTCTGAAATCTTGCAGGGAGCAAGAATAGAAATTTTAAATCAGAGATTTATTGCAAACCTTTATCCCATGAATCTGGCAGGATTCGATGTTGTTTTAGGAATGGATTGGTAAATGGCCAATAAAGTTAGTATTTTATGTGATCAAAAGTCCATTCAAGTAAATTCACCAAAAGGTAAAACGATCACAATTAAAGGAGATAAACCATCTAGATCCACAAAATTCATCTGTGTGATGAAAACTGCAAGTTATATAAGAAAAGGTTCTATAGTGTATTTGATTTCCATAATCACTAACACTAAAGGAAAGGATTTAAAAGATATTCCAGTAGTATCTCAGTTTTCAGATGTATTTCCAGAAGAATTGCCAGGGCAACCTCCAGATAGGGAAGTTGAATTCAGAATCCATTTAATACCAGGAACGACACCGATTGCCAAAGCACCTTGCCGTTTGGCACCTGTAGAAATGCAAGAATTAAAGAAACAATTAGATGAATTGTTGGAAAAAAGGATTTATACAGCCAAGTTCGTCACCATGGGGAGCGCCAATATTGTTTGTTAAAAAGAAGGACGGATCAATGCGTATGTGCATTGACTACCGTGAATTAAACAAGGTCACGATTAAAAATCGGTACCCATTACCGAGAATCGATGATCTATTCGATCAACTACAAGGAGCTCGATTTTTCTCTAAAATCGATTTAAGGTCAGGATATCATCAATTAAAGGTACAGGAAGATGATATTCCTAAAACCGCATTCAGAACGAGGTATGGTCATTATGAATTTACTGTCATGCCATTTGGTTTAACCAATGCCCCAGCTGCATTTATGGACATGATGAACCGAATATATAAGCCATATTTGGATAAATTCATAATCGTCTTCATAGATGATATTCTCATTTATTCTAAGAATAAAGAGGATCATGCAAAGCATTTGCACGCACTTTTAAGTTTATTAAGAAAGGAAAAGTTTTATGCTAAATTTTCTAAGTGAGAATTTTGGTTAGAACAGGTACAGTTTCTTGGACACCTAGTCAACCATGAAGGAATTCATGTGGATCCCACAAAGATTGAGGCGATTACTAAATGGAAAACCCCTGAGTCACCAACCGAGGTTAGAAGTTTCTTAGGATTGGCCGGTTATTATAGAAGATTTATTCAAGATTTTTCTAGAATAGACATTCCTTTAACTTAACTAAACTAACCTGTAAATCTGTTAAGTTTGAATGGGGATTAAAACAAGAAGAAGCCTTTAGAATTCTTAAGCAAAGATTAACCCATACACCCATATTAGCATTACCAGAAGGAACTGAAGATTTTGTAGTCTATTGTGACGCTTCCAAATTAGGTTATGGATGCGTGTTGATGCAACGACAAAAGGTTATAGCTTACGCATCTAGACAACTTAAGAATCATGAAGAGAATTATTCAACCCATGATCTAGAATTAGGAGCTATAATTTTTGCTCTTAAGATTTGGAGACATTACGTTTATGGTAGTAAATTTACCATATTCACAGATCATAAGAGTTTAAGGTATATTTTCAAGCAAAAGGAGTTGAATATGAGACAACGACGCTGGATGGAAATGCTTAGTGATTATGATTGTGATATCCAGTATCATGAAGGAAAAGCAAATGTAGTAGCAGATGCTTTAACCCGAAAGTATCATGAAAAGCCAAAAAGGGTACGTTCTCTTAAATTAAATCTACAAGTAGATTTAAATGATCAAATAAGAGAAGCACAAGAATCAGTAATTAAGGATGATACTGAAAAATTAAAAGGTATGCTAAAAGAATTGGAACAAGGAATAGATGGAATTTGGAGATTCCATAAAAAGAGAATATGGATACCTAAATTAGGAAACATGCGTAATCGTATATTAGAAGAAGCTCATAAGTCCAAATATACGATGCATCCAGGAAATGATAAGATGTACCAGGATTTAAAGAAAAATTTCTGGTGGATAGGAATGAAAAAGGACATAGCAACCTATGTTTCCAAATGTTTAACTTGTTCACAAGTTAAAGCTGAACACCAGAAACCCTCAGGTTTGTTACAACAGTTAGAAATGCCAGTGTGGAAATGGGAATTGATAACAATGGATTTTGTTACTAAATTACCCAAAACAAAGAAAGGAAATGATACAATCTGGGTGATACCAAGTCAGCTCATTTCCTACCAATGAAGGAAACTTTCAGTATGGAACAGTTAGCTAAGTTATATGTAACTGAAATTGTTTCTTTACATGGAATTCCTTTATCAATTGTTTCTGATAGAGATAGTCGATTTACCTCTCATTTTTGGTCAAGTTTCCAAAAGGCAATGGGAACCAAGTTAAAACTAAGCACAGCTTATCATCCTCAAACGGACGGACAAAGTGAAAGGACAATTCAGACAATGGAGGATATGCTTAGAGCTTGTGTAATTGATTTTGGAGGTAATTAGGATGATCACTTACCTTTAATAGAATTTTCTTATAATCATAGTTATCACACACGTATCAATGCTGCACCATTCGAAGCACTTTATGGACGAAAGTGCCGAACCCCAGTCTGTTGGGCAGAAATTGGGGAAAAGCAACTATCTGGACCTGAGATAGTGCAGGAAACAACTGACAAAATCATTCAAGTCAAGGAACGATTAAAAGCAGCACGTGATCGACAGAAGAGTTATGCTGATAACAGACGCAAACCCTTGGAATTTCAAGTAGGAGATAAAGTATTATTAAAGGTCTCTCCTTGGAAAGGAGTAGTAAGATTCATAAAAAGGGGAAAGCTAAGTCCCAGGTATATTGGACCTTTTGAGATTATTAGAAGAATAGGACCTGTAGCCTATCAGCTACAACTGCCAGAGGAAATGGCAGGAATACATGATGTATTTCATGTATCTAATCTCAAAAAGTGTTTAGCTGATGAAACACTGATAGTACCTCTTAAGGATATAGAGGTAAATGAACAACTTAAGTTTGTTGAAAGACCTCTACAGATTGAAGACAGGAAAATCAAGAATCTCAAGCATAAGAGACTAGTTCTGGTCAAAGTAAAGTGGGACTCCAAAAGAGGACCTGAGTACACATGGGAGCTTGAATCTGAAATGAAAAGGAAATATCCACACTTGTTCCAGTAGATCTCGAGGACGAGCTCTAAAACAAGGTGGGGAGAATGTAACAATCCTCACATAACCCGACACTCTCATAATATTTCCGACACCTTAGTATATTTTAAAATGTCCCAATATGTCTTTAAATACACCCCGTAGGTGAAAACCGAGCCCAAAATACATTAAATAGTATTTAAAATAAATAAAAACCTGATTTTTAAGTTGAGGCGGGCCGCGTGGACCCACCCCAATCCTTACGCGGGCGGTATCAGGGTTGAAACCTGATATCGTTGATTTCTTAAGTTAAGGCGGGCCGCGTGAACCCCATCTCAATTTTACGCGGGCCGTGTGAAATCATCAAACGCGGAGACACCAGAGGCCGACACGTGTCGACATCGTGACGGACCTACATGCTGACCCAGCTAAGCTACTCGTTGACCGGATGTTGACGCGGGCCGCGTAATCCCAGCTTATTGATAGACTGTCGTCGGGTCTATGCAAAAACCTAAAATTACCTATAGACAGGGTAAGTCAGGTATCGTATCCACGAGGAGCATGTGGTCAGTGTAATACCATTTAATCCTTGACTAAACTTAAAATAATTGTACAAAATAAATTCACAAATTGGATTGATTGTGAAATGAAATAAAACTATTAATAAGAAATGAATTAATAAACAATTTAGAAACAAATGACCATCCTAGACTTCCGGTTTTAATCAACATTCATGTTTTAGTTCAACTAGAAAGAACCACATAGACATAGTTCATGTGTAGTTACTTGCTGTGATAAAAGGGAACTAAGTACTCAAGTATATGTGAGGTTGTTACCCGATGACCTATTACTTTGTTTATGATAAAAGGAAACTAAGTACTCAAATGTATGTGAGGTTGTTATCCGATGATCATTTACTTTGTTTATGATAAAAGGGAACTAAGTACTCAAATGTATGTGAGGTTGTTACCCGATGACCAATTAACATCCAACCCTTAACCCGCCTATGATATCTCGATTATTTATTAATACCAAGAACATATGGTTTAGATTAGGATTGAAAAACAAAGTAACAATTTACAAACAAATATCAACACATCATAATAAACAAATCACAAGTATAAGTTTATTATTCTAGAAATAAAAACAATAACATAAATGTCTCAAACAAACTTTCAATCTAGGATGATCATTATAACATTTAGCTACACATATTATACAATAACACACTTGAACAAAGCATTAATACTACTGAAAACATAATATAAAACTTACTAGGATAAGTATTAACCAACTCGGGTCGATTAGGATTAGAACCGACGGCCTCTAGACATCTCGAGAGCTCCGAGGGACTTCACCGGCACTTCCGGTTGCTTAAACTTGCCTTAGAACAGGCTTAGGAGTGGTATTTCGTAACAAGAATGGTGTGTTGAGGTGTGTTTGAAAGTGTTATAGGCCATGGGTATTTATAGTTTTCCAAGTCTTCTAATAAATGCTAGCACTCTTTAGTTTGGATATTAAATGCAAATGCTAGCACTCTTTAGTTTGGATATTAAATGCAAATGCTAGCATATGTGAAAGCAAATGAGAGCCACCAAAATAGTGCAAGAACTATATTTTTGACTTTTTCCGTCAGCCAGAACCGTAACTTACGTTTTCCAATCCGTAGGTTACGGTGGCTTCAGCATGGAATTTTGTTTTCAGCATAACTTTCTCGTTTCAACTCCGTTTTCTTCACCGTTTTCACCCACGTTCTCGTAATTTCATCCTCTATCATGTCATCATGTTAATTCTTCAATTCCAATAATTGATTTTTTTCATTTATGCACCGTGACTTTACCAAATTCCGATCATGTCTTCTAAAACCGTATTTTTAAGCTTTATAACACCTGCATATCAAATCATCTAATGGTTACCAAGTTCAAGCAATTAACCGTAATAAGTATAGAATGTGCATTGTATTAACCCTTTTAAGAGTTGTCCTACGGACCACTCGTCACATCCCCACACTTACCCGTTGCTTGTCCCAAGCAACCCATTCAAAAACTATTTTTAAGCGATCAATTATGCAAACCAAGTTAAACGATCAGTCCTTCTATTAACTTTTAATTATTCCACAAGACACACCCCTTACAACAACTCTCGGTGACAAGAAATATTAGCACATTATGCTAAAACACTCCATGCACGTGTGTGATTGCGCGACAATAAGCTTGTATAAAAATCAAGTTTCCTCCAATATCTAGCATATTTATGAATCAAAAGGACTTACGGGTTGTAACGGGGCTATGTGTAAAGGTAGGAAAATAGTGGGATATATATGTAAGTAGCTAATTTGATTAAACCCGGTTTTTATTTCTACTATAAAACAACAAATAACATCAACTATATACAAAACATCATAAACTTCTCAACTTTTATTACAACTAATTGCTTCTTTTTGTATTTTTCTCATGTTTTTCTTCTTTCTTTTTCATGTTTTTTTTTTTTTTTTATAACTTTCAAACTTCAACAATATGTATAACAACAAACTAAATTTCCTAAACCGGGTTAAATCAAAAGGGTAACGTTTTGAAGGAAGTAGGTTTGGGTCACAACCGAATGGTATAAGGTTCAAACATGGCTTTCTAAAGACCAAACCCCCGCCCCTCACAATACCAAGCTCATATATGTAACAAATGAGGTCCAAACCACCAATCCCACACTCTCACACATCCAGACGAGGCTACATAAAAGTCCTTTGTTATTTTCAAAAGCATGCTATCTCTAGGATTAAACAAGAATTCGTACACAAGTTCTATTAACACAATACACACACTGCCACTCAACACAAAAGAATATCTGTAATAATCATATGTGGCTCAAATTCTCACCAAGAAAAGATTAGGAATGGGTGTCGGTGTGTCAAGCGGAACAAAATCAAGCTTTCAAATTTTTGATAATTTTCACTTGGATTTACAAAAATTTTAATTTTCTCAAAACTTTCCCCCATCCCCACACTTGAGATACATTGTCCCAATGTATGGTTCTGAGAGAAAGATCGCTTTTTTAAAAACATTGTTTTTTTTCAAAAACACCACCTATTAATTCATCCCAAAAATCATATCAATATCAAATCACCACCCAACCGCCCAACCATAAATTTAAACATGAATATATGCAAAGGTGCACAAAATGAGAACAAGACACGACCTGATTAGTAATTCAGCAATGTTGGTAGAGATGCAGCTGCACTAGCCGGACTGGTACATAAACATCTCTTGGATTCGCTGATATCTCTACGGGAATGTTATAGTGTACATAACTTTGAACTCTAATGGAGCGTTCGGCATCGAGCCTTATGACACCCATCCTCATTAATTGATTGTACTCGCCAAACATCCCCACACTTGAATCGTTGCATCCGCGAAAATGTAATAACCTGTCAAAACACAAACACACCAAAACAAAACAAAACCAAACCAAACAAAACACACAAAACAAAACAAAACACAAAACACAAATACAGTACCTCCTCGGGCTGCCTCCCGATAGCGCTAAGTTTAAAGGTCTTCAGCCAGACCATACCTGATATGCGTTATGGTGGTCTTAATGCACACTTATCCGCAACATTTCCAACAAATGCTCGGAAATTTACATGCCATCTCCATAGATTTGTCAGTATATTTGGCATGTTAAAGCTGCTCCTGCGGGCTTTGCTAGTCCATTTCATAAGATGTACCCCGATGTCTTGTAGTTTCAACCTCCTTATCTTCTTCCTTGAACCCTCTTCCCCACACTTGTTAATTGGAATGATTGATATGAGGAGAGGTTCGATCTTCATTTCATCAGACTGTTCTGCCTCGCACACTCTCTGATCCACCAGTGACTCTTCATCCGATAAAGGACTCGTTGGCGTGGTATTATCTTCCACAACCTCCTCCTTCATGTGCGAATAGTCTCTAATATCATCAGGTAATGGCGAGAGACGCTCTTCTATTTCTATCTTTAATTTTAAAATATGGCACTTAGAAATTAAACAGCTGATTCGGTCTTCATCGGACAAGTTGGGTGTTGCTAAATATTGCTCGAGTTTGGACAAAGTTACTTTCAATGCAGCAAGCTTTTTCTCCTCCTTGGTCTGATTAGTATAAACACCTTCGGGCTCAGAATACTCTTCGGGATGATATTGTCGATATCCTTGATACGGTTTATAGATGCATGCTTCCATCATCTTTTTCTTCCAATACATTGGATTTTCTAAATACACCCTGCACACATCAAAATAATCATAAGTATGATCGTGACCGCAACAAAAACATAGACTATTCGTCCTTGTCTCATAATAAGCATCATCTTTCCGATCATATCCATCCGAGTAGTAATCGTCCTCCATTTCTGATTCATAATCATCAACGTATGATGGAGGTAAAAGCTGTGAAACATAAGACACCGGTGGTGGACGCTGTGGAACATAAGACACTGGTTTTCCATGTACCCTCCTGTAGTGGGCCTCATTGCAACCGATACATGGATGTCGTGGACCTCCGCACAATTTACACGTAAATAAGGTGAAATTTGTGTAATGCCCTGTCATCCTGCACAACACATCTCAACTACCAAGTGTAAATCATGAACACAAAAGAATTCTTTTTAGTTTTTTTTTTTTTATATATATTAAACTAAAAGTAGTACTGAGAATAATTAAATAAAAATATATATATTTTTGTGGTTTTTGTAAATTTTTTTTTTTTTTTAAATCAAATAAACAATATAACACTAAGCGCACTAGCTCCCCGGCAACGGCGCCATTTTGATAGACTGTCGTCGGGTCTATGCAAAAACCTAAAATTACCTATAGACAGGGTAAGTCAGGTATCGTATCCACGAGGAGCATGTGGTCAGTGTAATACCATTTAATCCTTGACTAAACTTAAAATAATTGTACAAAATAAATTCACAAATTGGATTGATTGTGAAATGAAATAAAACTATTAATAAGAAATGAATTAATAAACAATTTAGAAACAAATGACCATCCTAGACTTCCGGTTTTAATCAACATTCATGTTTTAGTTCAACTAGAAAGAACCACATAGACATAGTTCATGTGTAGTTACTTGCTGTGATAAAAGGGAACTAAGTACTCAAGTATATGTGAGGTTGTTACCCGATGACCTATTACTTTGTTTATGATAAAAGGAAACTAAGTACTCAAATGTATGTGAGGTTGTTATCCGATGATCATTTACTTTGTTTATGATAAAAGGGAACTAAGTACTCAAATGTATGTGAGGTTGTTACCCGATGACCAATTAACATCCAACCCTTAACCCGCCTATGATATCTCGATTATTTATTAATACCAAGAACATATGGTTTAGATTAGGATTGAAAAACAAAGTAACAATTTACAAACAAATATCAACACATCATAATAAACAAATCACAAGTATAAGTTTATTATTCTAGAAATAAAAACAATAACATAAATGTCTCAAACAAACTTTCAATCTAGGATGATCATTATAACATTTAGCTACACATATTATACAATAACACACTTGAACAAAGCATTAATACTACTGAAAACATAATATAAAACTTACTAGGATAAGTATTAACCAACTCGGGTCGATTAGGATTAGAACCGACGGCCTCTAGACATCTCGAGAGCTCCGAGGGACTTCACCGGCACTTCCGGTTGCTTAAACTTGCCTTAGAACAGGCTTAGGAGTGGTATTTCGTAACAAGAATGGTGTGTTGAGGTGTGTTTGAAAGTGTTATAGGCCATGGGTATTTATAGTTTTCCAAGTCTTCTAATAAATGCTAGCACTCTTTAGTTTGGATATTAAATGCAAATGCTAGCACTCTTTAGTTTGGATATTAAATGCAAATGCTAGCATATGTGAAAGCAAATGAGAGCCACCAAAATAGTGCAAGAACTATATTTTTGACTTTTTCCGTCAGCCAGAACCGTAACTTACGTTTTCCAATCCGTAGGTTACGGTGGCTTCAGCATGGAATTTTGTTTTCAGCATAACTTTCTCGTTTCAACTCCGTTTTCTTCACCGTTTTCGCCCACGTTCTCGTAATTTCATCCTCTATCATGTCATCATGTTAATTCTTCAATTCCAATAATTGATTTTTTTCATTTATGCACCGTGACTTTACCAAATTCCGATCATGTCTTCTAAAACCGTATTTTTAAGCTTTATAACACCTGCATATCAAATCATCTAATGGTTACCAAGTTCAAGCAATTAACCGTAATAAGTATAGAATGTGCATTGTATTAACCCTTTTAAGAGTTGTCCTACGGACCACTCGTCACTTATCTCTTACGCGGGCCGCGAGAGGACCAGATTCAGCAACTATATAAGGAGGCCTCGGGATTTCATTTCCGTCGCTCACATCTTTTCTTTGTAAATGAATTCTGAAGTAGTAAAAGTAATACGCGGGTATTATATCCCCCTAATTAGCGAGGTTCTGCTTCGTTGTAAGTATTATAACCCCAGTTTCGTAATAGATACGCTGCCCGATTGATTTAGGGTTCCGTAACAACTGTCGTGGTTCTGCCCGACGTAGTTGTTGGAATGCCGTCTCGGGGAGGGTATCATTAATATTTTCAAAGGGTTATGATACTAACCAATGTACATTTGTATAAATTATAGATTATATCCAGGAAACCCTTACGCGAAGTCTAAGATAGCAATGTGAGTTTATCCTCTTTTTGTTAACCTTTTTAGAATGTTTTACAAAACCTTAAATGTTTTACAATGTGATTAAGCGGTTATTGAGTCTTTGTAGTTCTTCAATTACTGCCGGTATGTTGGGGTTTTGTATACAAAATTTACTACTGCGAGTAGTAAGTCGGGATGACAGTACGTTACCACTGGACAACGACTTAGCCAATGTGTAATATGACCCGCAAGTCAGGATTGACAGTACTGAATGAGTAATTGTGTAGACATAAACAATGTGACCGCTCTCAATACTGTTTTAATTGATAAAATGTTCTTGATTAAACTGGGATTCACTCACCAGTATTTCCGACTGACAAATGTTTTTAAAACGCGTTTCAGGTAACACAATGTGACAGCCAATTAGTAAAAAGCCAGCTGGAGAGCACTGAAGGCTTAGGAAAAATGTGGCTATAAAAGTTACCTAATAAACGATGTTTTAAATTCAATAAAATAGGGTTTGTCCCTATAAATGTATTGTAATAAGAAACTTGGGTTTTGCCCATGTGATTATTAAATATATGGTGGTTTTACTCTGATAAAACATTTCCTAACTACGGTCCTGATGTAAATTCCGCTGCCAAATTTACAAGCTGATACCACCGAAACTCTGAGTTCGCGTCCACCCATTCCTGGGACAGATAAGGGATCGGGGGTTGCGACAATAAAAGTCCTTCGTCGTAAAAGAAGGACTAAAATTGACCAAAACGCCCTTGTAGGCTAAATTGAACAAACAACCCTTAAAGGTTGTTTGGAAACAAGTTTTATGGTTGGAAAAATATTTAGAATAAGTATAGAAATCGAAAGATATGAATCTTTAGTCAAATGACTCTATTTGAGTCTTTGCCGTAAACTAATAATTCGAGGGGTTAAACTCGGGTTATATAGATCACCACATTAATCCCACCATAAATACAGTCGTGGTGAAAATTTCTATGATAAGAAATATGGTACTGAAATGCTAGAAGTAACGGAAAGCGATTTAAGCTTGAAAGCGCTTAAATGCCCTTAACGGGTCAAAACAGCAAGATAGCAAGGATAATGCAGCAGCTACCGTAAGTAACGGTAGCTACCGTAACTTACGGTAGTGACTGAAGTGGTTACGCTGGTCCTCTACTGCCTTACGGCAGCCTCATTTTTGCCCAGAGGCTACCGTATCTTACGGTGGCTACCGTAAGCTACGGTAGTGCCCAGTCAATTTTGTTGAGTTTTGTTTCGCGAACCCGTTGAACACGTTTTAAACCGCGTATGACTAAAATCATTTCATGTTTATGGAATGTAGGTTGCCTAGTAGTACCGGATGACGATCGAGCCCGATGAAGAACCGAACACGATCAAGAAACAAGCTTCCGCAAGTTGTCGCCGTTTTTCATTTCAAACGACGAATTTAATTACACTATGTTGTTTTGCTTTCAAGTTTAGAAAAGTTTTAAGAATCCCGTACTTGAGCATGAATGTTTAAATATAAATACTCATTTAGTTTCTGATTATATTTATGGAAATCGCTAAATAATAACATGGTTGTTACAAGTTGGTATCAGAGCTCAAGGTTAAAAGAATAAAGTGTTCGGTTCGAGGCTTGATTGCAAATCCGGTAAGTACATGTATGTTAATAGTTTAGCATGCTAAAGTGTTGTAAACAACACATAGGGCTATCATGTGATACACGTTACCTCAATTAAATGATAAATATAGTTGACGAAATTGCGCGCGTTGACGCGTATAGTAGAAAAGCCTTGTATTATAATATGGGCGATTATTGAAGTTAATGTTTCTAATTCTTGTAAATGTTTTAATTAAAGGACAGTTGCATCTGAAGATAGCAAGAGTTTAACAAATTGCGGATATGACGGTGGAACGGTCTGAGGTATGACAAGCAGAGCATACTCATCAAGGACATAAATCGCGTGACGATCACGAACAAGGTTAACGACATAGAAAGCCCGTTAAGGCAAGCATTTACAGGTGCACATTTTAAATTTATTGCACGAATAGTAATATGCAACAAATACGTAGAGACTAACCGTTGCATATGTAATTAAAAACTTGGAAAAAGCCTGAATAGAATACCTATCTAGGATATTATTTCCAAGAAAACTAAATAGAGGCGTTACTTACATGGGATGTAATGTGAAAATTATAAAAGGGCATGTATATCAAGTGTTGAACGCTTACTCTGGCCAAGTAAGTAGTGAACACGTGGTACCATGAACTTTTAGGATGGACACATTTACGTCCGATGTAGTAAGGATGGGGTGAATGGGACTAACGTAAATGGTACCCAAATGAGTCAAACAAGTAAGATGTTTGATAATAAACGTAAACGCAAGTCGGATGGCATGGAGCATATTACGTTAGAATAACGAGCCCAAGAGAAGGGACAAAGATTAATGTAAAATGATTAAGATATGCATTGGGAGGGGGTGTACTTACACTCGAACCAGGAGAATACAAACATGTAAAATGATTAAGATATGCATTGGGAGAGGGTGTACTTACACTCGAACCCAGAGAATGCAAACATGTAAAATGATTAAGATATGCATTGGGAGGGGGTGTACTTACACTCGAACCCGGAGAATACAAACATGTAAAATGATTAAGATATGCATTGGGAGGGGGTGTACTTACACTCGAAGCCGGAGAATGCAAATATGTCTCTTAACGGGCCGTTTTTGTAAAACGTCAAACTTGAGGACAAAGTCGGAATATAAAAGTGAAGCGAAGTCTTAATGCATACCGGAAGGGTTGCAATAACAACAACTTCGGTAAAACACCCGGTTGATGGGTAAGGATTTAAACACATGCGTAGACCGAGAAACGGGAACTCGGATGGAAAGTTAAAAGACTCGGGTTTTGAGTCAAGACTAAAAGACGACAAGATGATGTAAATAGAAATTTTGATAAATTATGTTCAACTATTTTAAAGTTGAACGGGTCGAACAAAGAATGAAGTTTGGCATCCATAAATGATAAAATTTCACATGAATAAGTCAAACGGGTTGAATATAATCTAATGCCGGATGGCGTGAGTAAGCGCAACCGGGGAAACGGTGAGCGTAGAACAAACCGACGTGTAAATGACGTAAAGAGCCATAAAGTCGGAAGATTTGTCCAAGAGTAAACGAACGAAGATTTAGACTACGGTCAAGGCCAACTAAAGTTCAAAAGCGAAAATAAACGATTCCAAACATAATAAGAGATGCTTTGAAGCTATATATGTATATATACATTTGAATATAGACATGGATAAAAGACGATCTACGGGATCATCATAACCTACGGGATTATAAATAGTGTTAAAGTCTACGGGACTAAAAAGACCTTCGGGTCACAAATAGAAAGAAACGAATTGTTGGGGTTCTTACCTTAAAAAGGTGAAAATCTAAAGAAAAACCTTACGAGGCTAAGTAAAAGAACTTGCGGGTCACTTGGATAAAGCGTGGAAAACTGGTTACAATTCTCCATGTAAAATAATAACGGTAAGGAATAAAACTTAGACAGAAATTCCTAGACATGAGGAAAAGACATAAGACAGAGAAAACGTAAACTAAAAATTTAGTTTTTAGTCAAAAGCAATGTTTTAACAAACATAAGTAGTATAAGGTGGTTTAGAAAATCTTAAACACACATAAGGCAAGAGATGGCAAAATAGTATACCCGGGTGATGGGGTATGAAGTGATGGCGACTAATTAGTCTAGCCAGTAAAACTTTTCAAAGTCAAGAAAACGTTATGACAAATACAAAGAGCTTGTTAATATAAAACAAGCGCGGAATAAACTTGTTAACAGACTGACGCGACTGAGTGGTCAAGCGACAACTCGGTCAAATAGGTGACAAGATAAGAAATATAAGATGAAAGTTACGGTTCGTAAGGACTTACACATGAGAGACATACATGTCAATCCGAACGATAAATATTGACCAAAAGGAATGAATGCTTAAAAAAGAAACCAAGTCCGTTTGGTTCAAACCAAAGAACTACGCAAATAAGGTTTCGGGGACGAAACCTCTTTAAGGGGGGTAGACTTGTAACACCCCGAAAACGGGTTTGGTAATTAAACCACGTTAACATTTATGAACGGGTAAAATACCGTTAGTGGTAAAAATTAACCCGGTAAATATTAGGATTGAAATAAATAAACTTGATATAAATTAACAGGAGGATAAATACTTTGAGAAAACAAAGTATGTAAAAGGCCCGAATTAACGGGACTTAAAACAAAACGGGTTATGACTTCCCGAACCCATCAAGTTAACTAGGAATAATTAACCTAGTTAATAAGAGGGAATTTTACTAGAAATAAGTAGGTTGTGGCCTACTTAATATCAAAACAAAACATGAGGGACTAAAGGTGGGTAAATTGGAAAATGTTTTAATTAAAACATTTATAAAAGAAAAATTAAAACACACACACCAGTGTGTGTTCTAGTTCGATCGACCAGGGTAGAAACAAAAAGGGGTATAACCCTAATTTCAACAAAAGCATCAAATTGAAGGTCCAAATCAATCCCAAATCAAAATCTGAGCACGAATTAGTGATCTCCAATGAAAAAGGAGTCACAAGGTATGTAAATTTCATGAGAAATCTCTAATTGAATTTCTGAGTAAACCTAGAGAATTCAAAAATTGTTGATGCATGCTTGTTATATGGATGAAATATGAACATTGTAGTGTTTAGGAGTAAACCCTAGACAAGTATATATTGAAATCATGCCTAGCTCAAGTAAATTTAGATTTTGTTGATGCTAAATTCATGTATGAGATGTTTTTAGGGTTTTGATTGCTAAAAAAATAGTGTTATGATGTCAAGAACATGCTTTAATTGAAAGCTGAATTCAAACAGCTCCTGATAAGAATTTACAGCCGACTTGTATTGGCTGTAACATGGACAAAACTTGACAAAAACATGTGTTTCTTGAGTCTAAAATGTAATTCCAGGAAATATCTTTAAAACCCCACTAGAATCACATTTTTTCGACGAAAATTGAGCGTTTTATGAATTTTTCGTATCGAATGTTCAAGCTGCGTTTTCTGGCAGAATTTGCAGCCCATTACGAATGTCATAACTCAATTTAGGAATTTAGTTATGATCTCAAGTTTTTACTGTAGATAGTTTAAAGTGATTAAAAGAATCGCCAGTTGGAATTTCGTCAATCGGATAAACGAGGAATTTTAAATGAATTTTTCCGTAAGCTGCAGTCAGAAGTGACGAATTTGATTGCAGCTTAGTAAATGAATTTTTTTAATTTTTCGTAAAGAGTTAGATCTTGAAATTTTAACACAAGGCCTAACCCTCCGAGAGGTACGTCACATAAAAAAACATAATTTTTGAAGATTCGTAAACAGGTTAAACAGGTCACCAAAAACAACCTATTTTCAGTGATATGAAATGTCTACTTGGTTGTGTGTAAAACGTGATTATATTAGGTGTTCGGATGAATGCTAATGATAAGAAATGTGTTAGGTGGAATAGTCGTGATTGTTAATGACTAATTTAACCGCCTTGTAAATGACTGACAATAGTTTGACGCTTAAACAAGCTAGGTGGAGGCTTGGGAAAGAAGCGGTCAAATAATCGAGTACGAGAAGAGAAGTGTAAACCGGATGCGAGGTAAGTAAAGCTTACACCTTTTTTTTGTAATACCAATTGGTTTTATAGATCATAAAGAATAAAAAGTCTTGTTTGAAATATGATGTTCCGACACAACATGTGCGGTTCGGAACAAAAGACAATGATCATAAACTATGTTTAATGGTTAAAAGAGCTATTACGGTTATTTAGTCATGAAATGACTAAAAGATAACGATTTTTTAATGATTACTTATAAGGTAAACTAATGCAAATAATAAGGGTAAAACGGTATTTTGGTCACTTGTTAACAATAACCGTTAGCTTGTGAAAGACACTTTATAGCGCAAGTTATAATGGGTCAAAAGAATCAATAAATGATTTATAAGTAAAATGACTATATGGTGTCAACCGGAGTGAGTCATGTATACGAGATGATAATAAATACCATCTCGCAAAGATATATAGTCTTTTAGACCAAACGGGTCAAAAGGTGAAAATATCACCCTTTGACAATATCGACTAATGATTATCGTTGAGTTATTTGATTTCAGGAGTCTATATAGAATGGGTATTTGCATCGCTATAATTCGGCGATTTCTAAATCAAGGTATTAAAACGGGTTAATGCATTGATCCGAGTCAGGTATGTAAAATGGTTCAACTCATCATTTAGAACTTGAGGTTCTCTAAGAGTTAAACAAGGTCAAAATTTGATATTCGGTTATCTTTAAGTAAAACCGAATAATTTAAGTTATAATCGTGGTGTTTTAGAAACATAATGTTTTTAAACAGAATTATGGTTAAAAGATCGAATTTTGGGTCAAACAAGTATATAAAAGTCCTTCGTCGTAAAAGAAGGACTAAAATTGACCAAAACGCCCTTGTAGGCTAAATTGAACAAACAACCCTTAAAGGTTGTTTGGAAACAAGTTTTATGGTTGGAAAAATATTTAGAATAAGTATAGAAATCGAAAGATATAAATCTTTAGTCAAATGACTCTATTTGAGTCTTTGCCGTAAACTAATAATTCGAGGGGTTAAACTCGGGTTATATAGATCACCACATTAATCCCACCATAAATGCAGTCGTGGTGAAAATTTCTATGATAAGAAATATGTACTGCATTGCTAGAAGTAACGGAAAGCGATTTAAGCTTGAAAGCGCCTAAATGCCCTTAACGGGTCAAAACAGCAAGATAGCAAGGATAATGCAGCAGCTACCGTAAGTTACGGTAGCTACCGTAACTTACGGTAGTGACTGAAGTGGTTACGCTGGTCCTCTACTGCCTTACGGCAGCCTCATTTTTGCCCAGAGGCTACCGTAGCTTACGGTGGCTACCGTAAGCTACGGTAGTGCCCAGTCAATTTTGTTGAGTTTTGTTTCGCAAACCCGTTGAACACGTTTTAAACCGCGTATGACTAAAATCATTTCATGTTTATGGAATGTAGGTTGCCTAGTAGTACCGGATGACGACCGAGCCCGATGAAGAACCGAACACGATCAAGAAACAAGCTTCCGCAAGTTGTCGCCGTTTTTCATTTCAAACGACGAATTTAATTACACTATGTTGTTTTGCTTTCAAGTTTAGAAAAGTTTTAATAATCCCGTACTTGAGCATGAATGTTTAAATATAAATACTCATTTAGTTTCTGATTATATTTACGGAAATCGCTAAATAATAACATGGTTGTTACAAACAACCGAAAGGACGTGCGCCATTCACCGCATGACGGTGATAGAGCACAGTCTATTAGGTCAACAAGGACTTGTGGTGCATCCTTGTGAATAGTTGAACCACTTTGGTTAGTCAATGTCTAATAGCCGCAGACGATCTATTTCTCGATTTTTATGTGTTTCAATTTTGAGCCGTAACTGTTGACTCTAATGACTCGTTGATTTTATGTGTTTTATGTGGTGAATGTTTATTTGTTAGCGTTTTGAGATACCACTGGTTTCGATCTAACGCCTCTTTGCCTCCGCTAATCACACAACACACTACACATCGCTGACAAATCGCTAAGCTATGGACGACCTTATGCTATGATATAAGCTTATACTACACGACTCGATATACTAAACACGATCGCTATATTCGAACGCTCACGGACTGTGAATGATAGGTTTCTGTAATCTGACTGCCTCTTGTGCTTAAATGCTTCTGTGGTTTATGTGTTTCTGTGATTCTGTGCCCTACGTGATTATGTGCTTCTGTGTTTATATGAATCTATGATTATGTGCCTATGTGTTTATGTGATACCTGTTACATTGCGTGTTCCTAAGCGTTAGTAAGTAGTAGACGCGTGAGGTGAGATTCGAATACATTGTGTTGAGTCCTGTGACGATGTCTGTTGCAGACAATGTCATCTGGATCCCGCCACCCACTACTTTCTCGTCAAGAAAAGAAAGACAAACGTCTTGCTGCTATCATCACTAAACAAGTAGCAAAAGCCGTGAGTGATGTCTACGAGAACGTCAGCAAATCATCCGAGGAGTCGAGAACCGAAGCTCCTAAAGCTACCCCCAAAGCTGCCTTCAATTTCAAGCAGTTCAAGTCTTGTAGGCCAAAGGAATTCAATGTCGAGGAAGGCCCTACAGCGTTGTTCCAATGGTTTGATTCCATTGAGGTCACTCTACGACAGAGCGGTTGCCCAGACGATCTCCGCACTCTAAATGCTACCGGCGTCTTCCAGTCACGCGCACTAGACTGGTGGATGGCTGAGAGAAACAAACGAGGGAACGATGCAGCCTACGGTCTATCGTGGGACGAACTCAAGGAGGTCATGCTGGAAGAATTATGCCCTCCTCATGAGCGCCAAAAGTTAGAAGATGAATTCTGGCACATAAAGCAGAAGGAAGGTGAAAATGTTGCTCTCACTGCTCGCCTTAAACAGCTCAGCATCATCTGCCCTGACCAAGTCAAGACCTCAGACATGGCAATCAAGAAGTATATCCGAGCCCTGCCTGACTGTGTTGTAGATTTCGTGCAAGCGGCTAAGACTAAGACGATCGAAGAGACTTACCTACTGGCCGCTGAAATCAACGGACAAGCGGGTCAAGGCTGGTGTCTGGGATAAAACTTCAAAGCACCTGCATCAAGCTACCACCGCCGCACCAACTGCTGAAACCACCACCGCATCGAGCAACAAGAGGAAGAACAAGAGAAAGAACAGCTCCAGCAACAAGAACTGTGCGATCACTGCTGCACCGATACAAGCTGTACCAGCCCAACAGCGTCAAGTAGCGGTGCCTGTCGCAAATGCACCGCCTGCTAAGCGTGCATACACTTGGCCACACCCGCTTTGCCCTACTTGTACCTACCACCACCCGACTACCATCGCTTGCCGTTTTTGTGCTCATTGCAATATGTACGGCCATTTCACTACCAACTGCCGTGCTCGACAAGATCCTGCTCATCAAGCTCTACTCACCGCCCCTTAGGGTCAACAAGCTCCTCCGGCACCCGCGGTCAATGCCAGAGCCTGCTTCGCATGTGGCGATCCTAACCATTTCGCCAACATGTGCCCAAACAGGGTTGTGAAACAAGATCCCCAGCAGCAGCAGCAGCAACACCAGCAACAAGCAGCACGCGCGTGAACTTTCAACATCAACGTGCGCCAAGCCCAAGCCGACAACAACGTAGTCAATGGTACATTCCTTGTGAATGGTATTTATGCTTCGTGTTTATTTGATACTGGAGCCGATAATTGCTTTGTGTCGTTCGAATTCGAGAAGCTCCTTAGTCGTAAGCGCTTCCAACTCTCCTCGACGTTCGATGTTGAAGTCGCTACCGGAAGAACTGTCGCCGTTAATTCTGTTCTTCGTGATTGTACTCTTGAGCTCAACAATCACATCTTCCCAATCGACCTTATTCCGATGCAACTCGGAAGTTTCGATGTCATAGTAGGCATGGACTTTCTTCGCGAAAACCATGCTGAAGTTGTGTGCTTCGACAAGATGATTCGATTTTCGCTCGCAAATGGTGATTTATTGTGTGTTTATGGCGAAACTTCTTTGAAAGGTCTCAAGCTCATGTCATGTGTCCAAGCTAGCAAGTATCTTCGCAAGGAATACAGAGCTTTCTTGGCTAACATTGTAGTAGCGGAGAAGGAAAAGAAAGGAAGACCTGGTGTGAACGATGTCCCAGAGATTCGAGAATTTGGTAACGTTTTTCCTGAGGATCTTCCCGGACTATCGCCAAGTCATGATATCGACTTTCATATCGACCTCATTCCTGGAGCCAACCCTGTTGCCAAAGCTCCTTACCGACTCGCGTCGTCCGAGATGCGTGAACTCTCGAACCAACTCCAGGAATTACTTGAGAAAAGCTTCATTCGCCCGAGCACCTCTCCTTGGGGCGCGCCAGTCCTTTTTGTCAAAAAGAAGGATGGGTCGTTCAGGATGTGCATCGACTATCGGGAATTGAATAAGTTAACTATCAAGAACCGCTATCCCCTACCTCGCATTGACGATTTGTTTGATCAGCTACAAGGCGCTACGTGTTTCTCGAAGATCGATCTACGCTCAGGGTATCACCAACTACGCATTCAAGAGGAGGATATACCCAAAACCATGTTTCGCACTCGTTATGGCCATTACGAATTCGTTGTTATGCCCTTTGGTTTAACCAATGCACCCGCGGTTTTCATGGATCTGATGAATCGCGTGTGTAAACCATATCTCGACCGTTTCGTCATCATTTTCATCGACGATGTCTTGATCTATTCCAAGTCGAAAACCGAACACGCGCAACATCTACGTTTGGTTCTCGAGCTACTCCAGGGGAACCAACTCTATGCCAAGTTCTCCAAGTGTGAATTCTGGTTGGAGGAAGTTCAGTTTCTGGGTCACATTGTTAATAGTCAAGGTATTCACGTCGATCCCGCGAAGATTGAAGCTGTTAAGAGCTGGATTACACCTAAGAACCCGTCAGAAGTCCGTTCTTTCCTCGGATTAGCGGGCTATTACCGACGATTTATCGAAGGATTCTCAAAGATCGTTGTACCGCTTACCGCTCTCACGCATAAAGACAAGCCTTTTGTTTGGGGAACTGAACAAGAGTCTGTGTTCCAAACCCTTAAACACATGCTTTGCAATGCTCCTATTCTCACATTGCCCGACGGAAACGATGATTTCATTGTCTATTGTGATGCTTCCAAGCTTGGTCTTGGTTGTGTCCTTATGTAGCGGGACAAGGTTATAGCTTACGCATCTCGTCAGCTCAAAATCCACGAGAAGAACTATACAACCCATGATCTCGAGCTAGGCGCAGTTGTTTTTGCGTTAAAGATTTGGCGACACTACCTGTACGGTACCAAGTGTACGATCTTCACCGATCATAGGAGCCTACAACATATCTTTAATCAGAAAGAACTTAATATGCGTCAACGCCGATGGGTAGAATTTCTCAACGATTACGACTGTGAGATTCGTTATCACCCAGGCAAAGCAAATGTTGTTGCCGACGCTCTCAGCAGACGGAGTTATTTGCTCAGCACTCGCAATGTCCAACCCCAGTACGACCTCGAAATCCTCATCCGTGAAGCCCAGCATGCATGTTTTAATGAACGCACTCTGAAGAAGAAAAAAATCTACCACGATGGAGCCCAGCTTGTGAGTAAGTCGAATGGGATATTCCACTTTCTGGACCGAATTTGGATCCCTAAACGGACCGATTTGCGACAGATTTTGATGGACGAAACCCACAAATCCCGGTATTCTATTCATCCCGGTGCCGACAAAATGTACCAGGACCTTCGCTACAAGTACTGGTGGCCTGGCATGAAAAGGGATATCGCTCTCTACGTTGGAAAGTGCCTAACTTGTGCAAGAGTCAAGGCGGAACATCAAAGACCCTCTGGCTTACTCGAACAACCACCTATCCCTATGTGGAAGTGGGAGAGTATAGCTATGGACTTCATAACAAAGCTTCCGCACACGTCATCAGGTCACGACAGCATTTGGGTTGTTGTTGACCATTTGACTAAATCAGCTCACTTTTTGCCAATACGGGAAGACTACAAGGTAGAACGATTAGCCCGAATCTACACCGACGAGATCATTTGTAATCATGGGACGCCTCGCGACATCATCTCTGATCGTGATGCTCGGTTTACCTCGCGCTGTGGGAAACATTTCAAACAGCACTCGATACATCGCTTAATCTAAGTACCGCTTTCCACCCTCAAACCGACGGTCAGACTGAAAGAACGATTCGTACTCTTGAAGACATGCTCCGTTCGTGTGTCATAGACTTCGGTGGTAATTAGGATAAATACCTGCCGCTAGTCAAATTCTCGTATAACAACAGTTATCATTCCAGCATTCAAATGGCACCATTCGAGGCTTTATACAGAAGAAAATGCCGATCGCCAATTGTGTGGCACGAGATCGGTCACTCGCAATTAACCGGTCCCGAGCTATTGCAAGAGACGACGGACAAAATTTTTCAAATTCGAGACAATCTAACGAAAGCTCGGAATCGATAGAAAAAGACGACGCAAGCCCCTTGAATTTGACGTTGGCGACTACGTACTCCTAAAGGTATCACCTTGGAAGGGTGTGGTCAGATTCGGTAAGAAAGGGAAACTGGCGCCTCGATATGTTGGACCTTTTAAGATTCTGGAAAGGATCGGAAAAGTTGCCTACAGACTCGAACTACCGGAGGAACTTAGTAATGTCCACCCGACTTTCCACGTGTCAAACCTCCGAAAGTGACTGGCTGAACATGATCTAATTGTACCTCTCGATGACCTCCAAGTAAACGAAACACTACAC
The DNA here is from genome assembly GCA_030545235.1 of Helianthus tuberosus. Lineage (NCBI taxonomy): Eukaryota > Viridiplantae > Streptophyta > Magnoliopsida > Asterales > Asteraceae > Helianthus > Helianthus tuberosus. Next base: position 91,536,574 of record CM060429.1, on the reverse strand, counting down.
TTCATGGAGAAGCCTATCGAAATCATGGATCGCCAAACCAAGCAGCTCAGACGCTCGCGCATTCCTATTGTGAAAGTCCGATGGGAAGGAAAACGAGGCGCAGAGTTCACTTGGGAACTCGAAAGCGACATGAAGTACCCGCAGTTGTTCGTTACGGCTTAGGCCTAATTTCAGGACGAAATTCCCTAAACAAGGGGAGGCTGTAACACCCCGTGTTTTCATAAGTCAAAGTCAAAGTCAAAGTCAAGGTCAAAGTCAACGACCGATTTCGCGCGACTTGACTAGTAGTGAATTTCTTTTATATGTTTATTTTAGTTGTATTATGTGGAGTAAGTGTCGATAATCACAATAATCGACATATGTTATTCGCTATTTATCTAATCGACTTACGACTGTGAACTATAGGAAGTAACAATGCGATAAAGTTAACTAAACGATAATCAAACTATGCTAATCAAATCGACATCGAATCACAATCGCACTCGCAACTCGAATTACGCATTTTGGTTATTGTTATACGTGTGTGTGTGCCTTATGTGTTACTTGTGCATGTTTAATTTATGTATGTGTGGGAATCAATCGAATCGCAATCGAAACACAATCAAACTCAATCGAAATCGAACTATGATATTTAGTGGAGAAGGGATAATGCAAGATATGAGTAGTTGGGATTAAAAGTAATTTGACTAGAAAAAAAAACCTATCGCATCGCAACGCTCGAAATCGAAATCGAAACCTCAAAAATCGTCGCGTCGAACACCCGAACCAAGTGCCATCCGGCCGGATTGCCATCCGACCGGGCTGTCACTTGGTCATGGTGTCAGGATGCCATCGACCGAGATGACATCCGACCGGACAGTCATCCGGGCGAGATGCCATCCGACCGACCCACACTTTCCTCTTTGGGTAACTCTATAAATACCCCATGTCAGTTTCATTCTTTCTACTTTTGGAAACTCTCTGTCCGAACAGCTCGTGCTCCTCACCTTTTCTTCGATTTCTCTCGATTCCGGTAAGATCTCGTCCTAAATCTTGTACTTTCTTGATCTACACGCACTCCTACACCTTTCTATCTTTTGAATCTTAACTTTTAACCGTGAAATCAATAGATTTGAGGTGTTCTAGGATGACGTCATCATGGTGTTCTTATGAACTTCATGTTTTGGCATCAACCCACCAAGAACAACTTAGATCTAATCGATTTCCACACAAACAACAAAGATCTTGCACAGATCTAAACACATTCATAGTGAAAAAGGATTGAAAGATGGTTTCTAACTTTCTTTCAACTCTTTTACACTTAATGCACTCAAAACCGATAGAATCGGACCTTGTTCTAGTCTTCTACTCATTCGCGGTGTTCTACTAGTTCAAGATCTGGATTTCTACTCACGAGATCACCGATTTTGGGTTAACCAAGAACAACCGTCTTGAACCGGTTAACTGGTCGAACTAGGATGATTCCTGTTTGATCGGGTCACTTGGGTTAAGATGGGGTTCCGTTGGTTAGCTCGTTGTCAAAACGTCTCGATAAAAGCAACAAACAATCAAAACGGGCAAGTGGAAGATGAACAGAACGACCAGCATGGAGTGCTATCCGACCGGACTACTGTCCGAACGGATAAGCCATCCGAGCGACTAGGTCATCCGAACGGCTTACACCTTGGGACCCACACTTAACCAACTTTATCAGAAGTTTGACTATTGAACGAATTGCTTTCCGATCGGACCACCATCCGACCGGATTACTCTTCGGATCATGAGATACTTGAACTTAAACAATTTCCAACATATTCAATGCACTAAGGATGTCACCCGACCGAACTGCTGTCCGATCGAGTGTCAACCTGCTGTAGATTTGTTCTCACTAAGTAACCTCGCCACTCGAGTCGCCGTCCGACCGGATAAACCATCCTAGCGGATTGTCGTCCGCACGGCTGACCGTCCGATCGACCGACCTGAAAGGTAGAGATACTTCAATGTTTTCGGAATGCTACAACGAAAACTTCAAAGGACAAGCCATTATACACAAACACATCCTTCTCAAAGGAAGAAACAATCCAGTCGAATAGTCATCCGACCGGATGACCATCCGAACGGATTGTCATCCACACGACTGGACCATTCGGTCGGATTAACTTCCGACCGAACGGCTGACCGAACCACTTACGTCATGCATCGTTTTACGCGTCACTTATCGTTATCCTATCGATCTGTTCAGGCTAACCTTACTCTCTAGCGCTCCCTTCAATCCATCAACGCTGTGAGTATACTCGATCCCTTTTTGCTTTACGCACTTTTGGGTGTTACATACGTTACGAATATTCAAATCACCATAAACACACTACTCAATACTATTTGAACGCTAACCGTTAATGCATGTTATACGTGGCTTATGAATGCTTGTTTGTTATGTTTACACATGGAATGTTGTCTACCTGCCTTAGCAACGATAGTACTATAGTTTGGACTCAGCACCTATTCGCAGGGGTTGTTAAGGACAATTACTTGCATGGATTACGGTGGAAATCATGTATTGCGAACTGCCTCAGGCAGTCAACCCGCAGTCATTGGTATCGATGGATCTATGTCGATAACTAACGTGCTTCATTTCACTATGTGTACGTGCTGGTTATGCGTAAATGAATTTCGAACTCTATATGCTATTATCAAAGTTGTATGCTCACCTTTACATTATATGTATTGACTTTATTTTAACGTATGTGACAGGTGCTTAGGATGCACACCTGCTAGAAAATCGAGGCTAGAATAAGGCTCTAGAGGCCAACAAATAGTTGTCTGTACAAATGAAATGAAGAGTCTCTAGAAGCAGATAAAGAATTGCTCTATTTGAAAATCTGAGTTGTCAGAATAGAACTATTTGCCTAGATTTTGTCTGTAATAATTTGTTTACCTTTTGAGACATGGTATGGGACATGTTATTTTAAATTGATTGGTAATGATAATTGTTATGGAAACTTCTGGACAATCTATTTCGCTCAGTGCCATCCCCCGATGTTTCCGCCATCGGTTGAGGTGTGACAGATCGAACGACCGTTCGATCGACCGACCTGAAGGGTAGAGATACTTCTCTGTTTTCTAAATACTACAACGAAAACTTCAAAAGTCAAGCCATCATACACAAACACATCTATGCCAACAATGTCAACCGACCGAGTGGCCGTCCGAACGGACAACCACCCGGACGGACTGACATCCGAGCGAATGGCCGACCGGCCGGATTGCCATCCGACCGGATCACCATTCTGCACTTGGTAACCTTCTTGTTATACGTGCCGCTTATCTTTTATGCTATCGTTAACTGTTCAGGCTAATCTTACTCTACGCGCTCCCTTCAATCCATCAACGCTGTGTGTATATTCGAACCCTTTCTGCTTTGTGCACTTTTGGGTGTTACATACGTTACGAATATTCAAATCACATCGAACACACTACTCAATACTATTTAAATGCTAACCGTTATTGCATGTTATAAGTGGCTTAATGAATGCTTGTTTGTTATGTTTACACATGGAATGCTGTCTACCCACCTTAGCAACGATAGTACTATAGTTTGGACTCAGCACCCGTTCGTGGGAGTTGTTAAGGACTATTATTTGCATGGATCACAGTGGTGATTATGTATTACGAACTGTCCCAGACAGTCAACCCGCAGTCATTGGTATCGATAGGTCTATGTCGATAACTAACGTGCTTCATTTCACTATGCGTACGTGCTGGTTATGCGTAAACGAATTTCGAACTTTATTATATCTATCAAACTTGTATACTCACCTTTACACTATGTGTATTTTGACTTTTACTTTAACGTATGTGACAGGTGCTTAAGTTGTTTGTATGCTTAGCTCGCTGTGAAATTGAAGCAAGGAAAGACCTAGGACACCTTGCTTATTAGGTGATGAAATCGAAGCTAGGAGAAGGGTCCTAGGAACAAATAAACATTTACTTATCTATTTTGTAAATCTGAGTGGTCGGAACAGAACTACTTGACAAAATTTTGTCTGTAATAATTATGTTGCTTATTATGTCATGGTATGGGACGTGATGCTTAAAATAATTGGTAATTATAATTGTTATGGAAACTTCTGGACAATCTGTTTCGCTCAGTGTCGCGCCCCGATGTTTCCGCCATCGGTTGGGGTGTGACAGATTGGTATCAGAGCCATAACTATAGGGAATTAGGCAAGACTCGACTTAGTCCGGGTTGACGTCTTAGAAACGACCTAGTCTATAGTTAAGTACCAACAGACTGACTTGTGCATACCCTGTAGGGGTTTCGTACGAGCCTACCTATTATTTCTCGTTATTCTCGCTTACACTACACTACACTATCACTGCATTCGAAATTTTCAAGAACGAACGAGTGATTGGGTCAAGATTAGGTGTGAAAACCGCAAACTCTCGACTAAATCGCTTGTTCAACCCGCAATTTTATCTTCAAACAGGGGAATTTGTGCTGAATCAGGAGTAAAATCCGTACTTCGGCGCAAAATTTCCTCTCTATTTTTATCAAAACAGGAATAAAGTTACTGAGTCAGGGGTGAAACCCGAATCTTGGCAACTTGATCTGTGTTCTATTTTGTCTTAAACAAGACTCTCACCAAAGTCTCGACGGACTCCATCGACTTGGAGCCACACTATTACTGGAGGGACGCGTGCCGACTGCCCAGAATCGAGGCAAGAGCATAGTCCGGAAGGCCAAAGTGTGTACTAAGAGTCCTTGAGAATAGTCGGATCACTTTGGGTAGTCGATGTCTAATAGCCGCAGACAATCCATTCTCGAATTTTTATGTGTTTCGATTCTGAGCCGCAACTGCTAACTCTGATATTTGTTGTTTTTACGTGGATTTTATTTTAAAGTTATTTGTTAGCGTTTTGAGGTAAACAGTGTCACTGTACTGATGGTTTTGATTACTCGCTTCTCGCTCTACCTAAACACACACAACTCACACCACGCCGACAGATCACTACCACTTGTGGATAATCGCATGCTATGTTGCTCAATTGTGTTGTACTATTCACTATGTACCCGATAATCCTAGTCGCTATTCTCGAACGCTTGCCAACTGTGAACGATAGGTTTCTGTATTCTGACTATCTCTTGTGTTTCTGTGTTTTACCTGCTTATGTGTTTCTGTGTTTATGTGCTTTACCTGCTTATGTGTTTCTGAGTTTATGTGCTTATGTGCCTATGTGAATCTATGATAATGTGAATATGTGTTCCTGAGCTTTATGGTGAATCGCTAGACTACACTAGGAATACTCGAAACTGTGTTGAGTCCTGTGACAATGTCTGTTGCAGACAATGTCAGGATCCGAACCTCGCTACTCTTGTCAGGCTCGCCGAGAACAAAGAGACGAACACCTTGCGGCACTCGTTGCTCAATCAGTCGCAAACGTCGTTCCACATATTTTCAGCGAGATCAACGAGAACGCCAGCAAATCTTCTGAGGAGTCAAGGACTGAAACTCCTAAAGCTGCCTTTAGCTTTAAACAGTTTAAGGCTTGCGGACCAAAAGAATTCACTGGCGAAGAAGGCCCTACTGCTTTATTTCATTGGTTCGATTCAATCGAGGTCACATTACGCCAGAGTGGCTGTCCAAACGACATCCGCACTCTGAATGCTACTGGCGTTTTCCAGTCACGCGCTTTAGACTGGTGGACGGCCGAGAAGAACAAGCGGTGGAACGATGCCGCTTATGGGTTATCATGGGATGAGTTGAAGAAGGTCATGCTCGAAGAATTCTGCCATCCCCATGAACATCAAAAGCTGGAGGTTCTGGCACATAAAGCAGAAGGATGGTGAAAACGCTGCTTTAACTGCTCGCTTTAAACAGCTCAGTATCATCTGTCCTGACCAAGTCAAGACCCCAAAGATCGCAATCAAGAAGTACATTCGCGCTCTGCCGGATTGTGTTGCAGATTTTGTTCAAGCTGCCAAGACCACAACAATCGAAGAGACGTATCTACTGGCCGCTGAGATCAATGACAAGCGGGTCAAGGCTGGTGTCTGGGATAAAGCTCCCAAGAATCTGCATCAAGCTACCACTGCCGCACCAACTGCTGAAACCGCCACCGCCTCGAGCAACAAGAGGAAGAACAAGAGAAAGAGCAACTCCAGCAACAAGAACTGTGCGATCAATGCGGCACCAGTTCAAGTCGTACCTGCTCAACAACAGCGTCAAGTAGTGGCGCCTGTGGCGAATGCACCTTTTGCCAAGCGTGCATACACTGGGCCACACCCGCTCTGCCCTACTTGTACCTACCACCACCCAACTGCCGTGGTCGTCAAGCTCCAGCTCCAGCTACTGCTCAGCAAGCTCTTCTCACCGCCCCTCAGGGTCAACAAGCTCCTCCGACACCCGCGGTCAACGCCAGAGTCTGCTTCGCATGTGGCGATCCTAACCATTTCGCCAACATGTGCCCGAACAGGGTTATGAAACAAGAGCCCCAGCAGCAGCAGCCTCAGCAACAAAAACAGCAGCAGCAACATCAACAAGCCGCATGCGCACGAACTTTCAACATCAATGTGCGCCAAGCCCAAGCCGACAACAACGTCGTCAATGGTACGTTCCTTTTGAATGGTATTTATGCTTCGTGTTTGTTTGATACTGGAGCCGATAACTGCTTTGTGTCATTTGAGTTTGAAAAGTTACTAGATCATAAGCGCGCCCATCTCCCCTCGACGTTCGATGTTGAAATCGCCACTGGAAGAACCGTCGCCGTTAATTCCGTTCTTCGTGACTGTACTCTTGAGCTCAACAATCACATCTTTCCCATCGACCTTATTCCGATGCAACTCGGAAGTTTTGATGTCATAGTAGGCATGGACTTTCTTCGTGAAAACCATGCTGAAGTTGTGTGCTACGACAAGATGATTCGATTCTCGCTCGCTAATGGAGATCAGTTATGTGTTTATGGATAAGTCGCTTCAAAGAAATTGCAACTCATGTCATGTATCCAAGCTAGTAAGTATCTCTGCAAGGAATACAGAGCTTTCTTGGCCAACATTGTAGTAGCAGAGGAGGAAAAGAGAAGAAAGACAGAGGTGAAAGACGTTCCTGTTGTTCGATATTTTCCCAACGTTTTTCCTGAAGATCTTCCCGGATTACCTCCGAGTCGTGATATCGACTTTCGCATCGACCTCATTCCTGGAGCAAACCCCGTTGCCAGAGCTCCTTATCGACTCGCACCGTCGGAAATGCGCGAACTCGCGAGTGAACTCCAGGAATTGCTTGACAAAGGCTTTATTCGCCCTAGCACCTCTCCTTGGGGCGCACCAGTCCTCTTTGTCAAAAAGAAGGATGGATCATTCCGGATGTGCATCGACTATAGGGAATTGAATAAGCTGACTATCAAGAATCGTTACCCTCTGCCTCGTATTGATGATTTCTTTGACCAGTTGCAAGGTGCTACGTGTTTTTCTAAGATTGATCTATGTTCAGCTACCATCAGTTATGCATTCAAGATGAGGATATACCCAAGACTGCTTTTCGCACACGTTATGGCCACTACGAGTTCGTTGTTATGCCTTTTGGTCTCACTAATGCACCCACGGTTTTCATGGATCTGATGAATCGCGTGTGTAAACCTTATCTCGACCGTTTCGTCATCGTGTTCATCGACGATATCCTGATCTATTCCAAGTCGAAAACCGAACACGCGCAACATCTACGTTTGGTTCTCGAGCTACTCCAAGGGAATCGACTCTACGACAAGTTCTCCAAGTGTGAATTCTGGATAGAGGAGGTTCAATTCCTCGGTCACATTGTCAATAGTCAAGGTATTCACGTCGACCCCGCGAAGATTGAAGCTGTCAAGAGTTGGGTTACACCTAAGAACCCGTCTGAAGTCCGTTCTTTTCTTGGACTAGCGGGCTATTATCGTCGATTTATCGAAGGGTTCTCTAAAATCGCCGTACCGCTTACCGCCCTCACGCAGAAAGACAAGGCTTTTGTTTGGGGAACTGGACAAGAGATTGCTTTTCAAACCCTCAAGTACATGCTTTGCAATGCTCCCGTCCTTACTCTGCCTGACGGAAATGACGACTTTATAGTCTATTGCGATGCCTCGAACCTTGGCCTCGGTTGTGGTCTCATGCAACGAGACAAGGTTATCGCTTACGCGTCTCGTCAGCTCAAGATCCACGAGAAGAACTACACAACCCACGACCTCGAGCTACGCGCAGTTGTTTTTGCGTTAAAGATTTGGCGACACTATCTTTATGGTACCAAGTGTACGATCTTCACCGATCATAGGAGCCTACAACATATCTTTGACTAGAAGGAACTTAATATGCGTCAACGCCGGTGGGTAGAACTTCTTAACGATTACAATTGTGAGATTCGTTATCACCCTGGCAAAGAAAATGTCGTTGCCGACGCACTCAGAAGACGAAGCTACTTGCACAGCGCTCGTAACGTTCAAGCCCAATTCGATCTCGAAACCCTTATCCGCGAAGCCCAACATGCTTGTTTCACCGAACGCACTTTGAATAAGGAAAGGATCTACCACGATGGAGCTCAGCTAGTGAATAAATCGAACGGGATATTCCATTATCTGGACCGAATTTGGATTCCGAAACGAACCGAGTTGCGACAGATTTTGATGAACGAAGCCCACAAGTCTCGGTATTCTGTTCATCCCGGTGCCGACAAGATGTACCAGGACCTTCGCTACAAGTACCGGTGGCCGTGCATGAAGAGGGATATCGCTCTCTATGTCGGAAAGTGCCTGACTTGCTCGAAAGTCAAGGCCGAACATCAAAGACCCTCTGGCTTGCTTGAACAACCCCTGATCCCTATGTGGAAGTGGGAAAGCATAGCTATGGACTTCATAACGAAACTTCCACGCACGTCATCAGGTCACGACAGCATTTGGGTTATCATTGACCGTTTGACTAAATCAGCTCACTTTTTGCCAATACGAGAAGACTATAAGGTGGAACGATTAGCCCGAATCTACATCGACGAAGTTATCTGTCGACACGGGACACCTCGTGATATCATCTCTGATCACGATGGTCGGTTTACTTCGCGTTTTTTGGGAAACTTTTCAAGCTGCTCTCGGTACCACGCTTAATCTAAGTACCTCTTTCCATCCCCAAACCGACGGTCAGACTGAAAGAACGATTCGTACCCTTGAAGACATGCTTCGTTCGTGTGTTGTGGATTTCGGTGGTAATTGGGACGCATACCTACCGTTAGTCGAATTCTCGTACAATAACAGTTATCACTCCAGCATTCAAATGACACCATTTGAGGCGTTATACGGAAGAAGATGTCGATCGCCGATTGTATGACACGAGATCGGGCACTCGCAATTAACCGGTCCTGAGCTATTGCAAGAAACGACAGACAAAATCTTCCAAATTCGAGACAATCTAGTGAAAGCTCGGGATCGTCAGAAAAGTTACGCTGATAAACGACGCAAGCCCCTTGAATTTGACGTTGGTGACCATGTACTCCTAAAGGTATCACCTTGGAAGGGTGTGGTCCGATTCGGCAAGAGAGGAAAGCTCGCGCCTCAATATGTGGGACCTTTTAAGATTCTGGAAAGGATCGGCAAAGGGGCTTACAGACTCGAATTACTGGAGGAACTTAGCAACGTTCACCCGATTTTCCACTTTTCGAACCTCAGGAAGTGTCTGGCTGACCATGATTTACACGTACCTCTTGAGGACCTCCAAGTGAACGAAACATTACACTTCATGGAAAAGCCTGTCGAAATCATGGACCGACAAACCAAGCAGCTCAGGCGCTCACGCATTCCCATTGTGAAGGTTCGCTGGGAAGGCAAACGAGGCGCAGAGTTCACTTGGGAACTCGAAAGTGACATGAAGGCGAAGTACCCGCAGTTGTTTGTTACGGCTTCATCCTAATTTCGGGACGAAATTCCCTCAACAAGGGGAGGCTGTAACACCCCGTGTTCTCAAGGACTCAAAGTCAAAGTCAAGGTCAAAGTCAACGACCGATCGCGCGACTTGACTTGTAGTGATTTTCTTTTATGTGTTTATTTTAGTTGTATTATGTGGAGTAATTATCAATAATCGCAATAATCGACGTGTGCTATTCGCTATTTAATTGCCCAACGACTGTGAACTATAGGCAGTAACAATGCGATAAAGTTAACTAAACGATAATCAATCTATGCTAATCAAATCGACATCGAATCGTAATACGAATCGCAACTCAAAATATGTGTTCTGGACTTTGCTTTATGTGTGTGTGCTATTTATGTGTTACGTGTGCATGTTTAATTATGTTTGTGGTGATCAATCGAAACGCAATCGCAACTCAATCGAATTGAAGTCTACTCGAATACGCGAAATGCAAGTAAAATATAGAGATTGTATGGTAGATATAGTAGTTGGGATTAAAAGTAATTTGATAAGCAACTCTATCGCATCACTCGCTCAAATCACACCGCAACGCGCTACACGCGAATCGAAACATCAAAACTCGTTGTGCCGAGCACTCGAACCAGGGCCAGCCGACCGAACTGCCACCCGACCGGGCAGCCACCCGATCGAGGTGCCACCCGACCGAGCTGCCACCCGGGCGAGTTGCCTTCCGACCGACCAGCCCTTCTACTTCGGGAAACCCTATAAATACCCCTCACTTTCCACTTTGGGAAAGTATTCAGCTCACACTTGCTCTCCACTCGTTCTATTCACCTTTTCTTCGATTTCTCGCGAATTCCGGTAAGATCTCACCCTAAATCCTGTACTTTCTTGATCTACACGCACTCCTACACCTTTCTATCTTTTGAATCTTAACTTTTAACCGTGAAATCACTAGATTTGAGGTGCTCTAGGATGATGTCATCATGTGTTCTTAGGAACTTCCTGTTTTGGCCTCAATCCACCAAGAACAACTTGGATCTGAAGGATTCCCATATGAATAAACGAAGATCTTGCATAGATCTGAACATATTCACGGTGAAAAGGATTGAAAGATGGTTTTTCCAACTTTCTTTCAACTCTTTTACACTCATTGCACTCAAACCCGATGGAATCAGAGTTAATATTGATCGTCTACTCATACTTAGTGATGTATCGGTGCTAGATCCAAGTTCCATCTGAAATATAGTGATTTCGGGTTTAGACATGAACAACCGTCTCAGACCGTGCACTGACGGACTAGGGTGATTCCTGTTCGGTCAGATCATTAGGGACGAGATAGGGTTCCCATTGTTTAAATCAGCCATCACAACGTCTCGTCCAAGCTATAACACTTCAAACAAAATCAAGCAACAACACGATCAGATCATTGGGAACGAGTTGCTGTCCGATCGGACTGCTGTCCGACCGGGTCACCATCCGCTCGACCCGCCGTCCGGTCGGGTTGCATCTTGATTCATTCAAAACTTAAACAATTTTCAACTTGTTCAATAACAGGGTTGCCACCCGCTCGGATGGACATCCGACCGAGTGACTGTCCTGCTGTGAACTTGTTCTCACTGAGAAACCTCGCCATTCGAGTCTCCGTCCGATCGAATGACCGTTCGATCCACCGACCTGAAGGGTAGAGATACCTCTCTGTTTTCTAAATACTACAACGAAAACTTCAAAAGTCAAGCCATCGTACACAAACACATCTATGCCAACAATGTCAACCGAACGAGTGGCCGTCCGAACGGAGAACCACCCGGACGGACTGACATCCGAGCGAATGGCCGACAGACCGGATTGCCATCCGACCGGATCACCATTCTGCACTTGGTATCCTTCTCGTTATACGCGCCGCTTATCTTTTATGCTATCGTTAACTGTTCAGGCTAATCTTACTCTACGCGCTCCCTTCAATCCATCAACGCTGTGAGTATATTCGAACCCTTTCTGCTTTGTGCACTTTTGGGTGTTACATACGTTACGAATATTCAAATCACATCGAACACACTACTCAATACTATTTAAACGCTAACCGTTATTGCATGTTATAAGTGGCTTAATGAATGCTTGTTTGTTATGTTCACACATGGAATGCTGTCTACCTGCCTTAGCAACGATAGTACTATAGTTTGGACTCAGCACCCGTTCGCGGGAGTTGTTAAGGACTATTATTTGCATGGATCATAGTGGTGATTATGTATTACGAACTGTCCCGGACAGTCAACCCGCAGTCATTGGTATCGATAGGTCTATGTCGATAACTAACGTGCTTCATTTCACTATGCGTACGTGCTGGTTATGCGTAAACGAATTTCGAACTTTATTATATCTATCAAACTTGTATGCTCACCTAGGGCTGCAAACGAACCAAACAAACATGAACAAGACCTTGTTCGTGTTCGTTTGTTAAGAAATATATGTGTTCGCGAACCGTTCACGAACACTTATCGAACGAGATTTTATGTTCGTGTTTGTTTGTTAAGGAAATGAACTTGGTTGTGTTCGTTTGTGTTTGTTTGTTAATTTTAGGCAACGAACAAAAACAAACGTTGACGAACACAAATGATCACAAACTAATGTTCATGAACACAAATGGAAACAAACGAACACAAATAATCGTTCATGAACAGAATATATAATACACTGACACTTATTAGATATTTAATTTGTCGGAATTTTGAAGTATTTAAATAAATATAAAAACTAAAAACACTAATGAACTATCGAACACAAACGAACATGTTACCGAACGTTCACGAACATAAACGAATGAACACGACCTCTGTTCATGTTTGTTTATTTAACTAAACGAACGAAATTTCTTGTTCGTGTTCGTTTGTTTAATAAACACACGAACACAAACGAACTTCCCGTCAAACGATTCACGAACTGTTCGTTGAACGTTTGGTTCGTTTGCAACCCTATGCTCACCTTTACACTATGTGTATTGACTTTTACTTTAACGTATGTGACAGGTGCTTAAGTTGTTTGTATGCTTAGCTCGCTGTGAAATTGAGGCAAGGAAAGACCTAGGACGCCTTGCTTATTAGGTGATGAAATCGAAGCTAGGAGAAGGGTCCTAGGAGCAAATAAACATTTACTTATCTATTTTGTAAATCCGAGTGGTCGGAACAGAACTTCTTGACTAGATTTTGTCTGTAATAATTATGTTGCTTATTATGTCATGGTATGGGACGTGATGCTTAAAATAATTGGTAATTATAATGCTTATGGAAACTTCTGGACAATCTGTTTCGCTCAGTGCCGCGCCCCGATATTTCTGCCATCGGTTGGGGTGTGACATAAAGTTTGACAAACACGCTTTGAATATTTATATAGTTATATTATCATTGTTTTTAGTGTAAAACCGAGCTTTAAACCGAACCAACTAGTGAAACCGTATAACAACAATCACTCGGACTTGTATATAAACATGTGTATACAATTTGTATATATTAGTTAAAACCGAACCAACATATCATGACAAAATATATATATATATATATGTGTGTGTGTGTGTGTGTGTGTTTTGCTATGATTCTTTTCGAAACCAACCATCCATATGGTGGACCATTTTTTTAGTATCTTATACCCACTATATTATCCTAATGTTGACTTTAGTGTGAGCTAGTCATGATCATAGTGGGTATGAGTAGGTGAAATATCATCACAGTTACTTAGGCTGGACGGTATGGGGACCGTCCAGCATTGTCCTCCATCTGTCACCGTCCCCCTCTCCATTATTGGCCCTCCGTCGCCGTTCCTCCAGCGTCGCCAACGTCGGGGTCAGGACGTTTGGGACGCTCACAAAAGGACAAAAAGGTTAGGGTTTCACCAACAGCCAGCCAAATACCCATCACCACCAACGGTGGAACCGCCAGGGATGCAGCCGCCGCTTGACGGCGGCGTATAGCGAAGAAGGAGCGGAGTGTTTGGCTCTCATCACCGGTCGTGTTCAGTCCCTATCATCATCACCTTCTGTAGCTCAATCGGAACTCTCATCTACACCTCCGTGCCCTATTTCCGTTTCCGATCAACTACCGATCTCCGGTATGTGTTTATTCAAGCCTTAATTGTTCTTAATTTGCTTCTGCAATTAATTTTGTTGAGATTTTCTACTGTGGTTGTGTATCTGTTAGTGTTTTTAGATATTTTATGAAGATTTTGATTCTATTGATGTCCTGTTAGATCTCGATTTAGGTTGATTCATTGTAGTAATGAACTGATTTTGTGTTGATTACGTAGTTGACATTCATCAAATCTGCTACATCTCTGATTGATTGAGCCGTAATTGTTCATAATTTGCTTATATGATCAATTTTCTCAAGGTGTTTGTTCTGCTGTATCTATGAGGATATTTTGTGAAATTTTGATCGGAGATAGCAAATTTGTTCTATTGAAAGCCTGTTAGATCTCGATTTGTTTGATTCATTGAAGTTATGAACTGATTTTGTGTTGTTTGTGTTGATTCTGTAGAACAAACTCCACTAATATCCACCTCAAACGAATCAAAAAACCCCGTATCACAAACCCAAACCCGTCATCATAAAACATTCAGCGCTAAACAGTTACGATCCGCCATAACATTCAACCAAAATGATATGAGATAACCCATAAATTATAACAACCATTTAATAAAAAACATCAAATATTGAAAAAATGATGAAAAGTCCAAAATCCGACAAAAATTTTTGCACGGTGAATGGGGTGTCGTACATTAATGCAGACACTCCATTGAAGTTGGCCGATTACTTTAGTATCCCCGGTGTTTATTCCACAAACACCATTCAAGCCTCTCCGAACAGTGCTGCTCCACATGTGGCTACATCCGTTATGGAAGCCTCGCTTCATGACTTCCTTGAAATCGTTTTCACAATCTTGGCATCTTGACGGCTATGATTTCTGGCCCGTCGGGTAAGTTTGCATAGATAGAATCACTAATAGATAAACTGTTAACATTGTGATTTACGAATTTCTAAATTTGGTCATGAAAACAAATGTAGGTTTGGATCGGGGCAATGGTCCGAAGCAAGTAGAAAGAGCAACAATTTGGGTAGATTTAGCGATTCGATTTAGAGGAAGAGAGACTGGGAGAGTGATGTATAAATTGTTGTTGTATTAAATGTTTTGGAGTAAATTAAATCCATACGGTTTTGTGTATTTTCATGAAGCGTATGCCAGATCGAGATCGAGATTGTCGGCTTGTTTGATTGTTGTTTAAGTTCTGTTTATCTCCAGGTACACATTATTGTTTCTGTATATAATTATTATTCTGTAACTCTGTTTTTGGTAGTTTGTTTTGCTGTTCAGTGGCCAATTCTTGATATGTTTTAGAATAAGATCTAACTTGAGTGGTATTTGGTAAACCCGATTTAGTTAAGTTGTTTTAACTACTACAAAATGCATATAGTTTGAGAGTAACTATTTGTTTGTGACTTACAACTGAAAAGAATGGAAGAATGCTTGGCTGAAAGCTCAAAGATTATGTGGAAGACTAGCAATGCAAAACCATTTAGATATCTTTTGTAATTAATCAGTAAAAATTTATTTCTATAGTATATATGCTTGTGCAATGATATGTCACCAGTTTGATTAAAAAAATAAAAAAAAATATAAAAGTGGTGGCGTATGATCATCTAGAACCATCCTCCATACCCTCTAGTTTTGTGGGATGGACCATCCTTGTGAGGACTATGATGTGGCGCCTACGTGACGGATCATTCTCCCTTAGAGAACCATCACCATACCCTCTAGCCTTATTCTTTTCCCAACCCATTTTATACATACACACTTGCTCTAGATTTTATTTATTTATTTTCTGTACATATTCAATGATTTACTCAAGATCTTGGCCATCACATGTACTTCAAAATTGTGTTATTATTAATTGTATGACAGAACACAAAAATCTAAACTAGCCCACACCATTCCCTTTCGGCTGTCACCTCAATCATCATCTTTATTCTTGCAAGCATGCTTTCCCAGTACATTATTTTATTTGGTGGACCATGCATAGGCATGGGAGGCTCCTAAAGGTGGTAAAGTCAACATAGTAATTTTTTTTTTGGGTCTGGCACACCCTTTTGTCTATTGGCACACCAAAAATGTGTGTTTTTTTGTCATATATGCACACACTGCAGTGTCGAGCTGTGGCCAAAGCGCGACGTTTTGGTCCTGTCAACCAGACAAAAGACTGACATCCGGTATGGTTGACAGGACCAAAACGCGGCCAAAGCTCGGCGTTTTGGTCCGGTCAACAGAGCCGTCAGACACCCGTCAGTCTTTGTCTGGTTGACCGGACCAAAACGCCACGGTTACAACGTGACACTGCAGGTTACGCATATAGGACAAAAAACACCTTTTTAAGGTGCTATCTACACAGTGTAACAATCGACTTCCATCACCACCTTTTGTGAATTAGAAGGGCGTACTATAATGTTAGTCAAACAAAAACCCTACAACATTGTTTTTTTGTGAGAACCAAGCTAACACTCAATCTCGCATGCCCAATATTTCTTTTAATGAAAAGGCCATCCCTTCACACTTCAGACAAACAACCCAAGTATGAAGTAGGAAATTTATATTTAGAACCCAAATACCCATTCTTAGTCTTATTAACTTCCCACGTCACACTTCTCTTTCTCTTTGTTCATTCGATTGTTTTGGGGCTGAGTTCAACAGCAAGGTGCAACACAATCAAGGTTCAAGAGTTAGAAATCAAATTGAGTTTCAAGATTCAAGTTTTTCTTCTTGTTTTCTCATCTGGTCTTTCTTGCTTTTGTAAGTATTTTCTTAGAAAACTCTCTTTATTTTAGACCATTTAATCATGTATAAAGATCACCCAAGTAGGCTATATGGACTAAAGTTCATGGTTTAAAAAAAAAAGGTTATTGTTTAAAGGTTTAGTGTTCATTCGGATAATACATGGTTTTTTTTACTAGTTATTTAACTTCCATGTAATATAAATAATGATGGGTCATTTTTAGAATGCTAACAATAATACATATTATTTTTGTCATGATTTTTACTAAAAACTCTATTAAAAAGCAACAAGCTTTACTATAAACTTGGAGTTAATGAGCATAAATGTATATTTTGAGAGAAACATGTAAGTACGTATGTATGGTAGTTCTAAACTTTAGTTATATTTTTCTTATGTTATTTACATATCTATGTTTCAGAACCTAGTAACCCAACACACACAGGCATTTATTGTTTTTATCAAAACTAAACATTTTGTTCCTACACAAAATATTTCGTACGTATGTAAGTTTATATGTGTTTAAACATGGCTTTGTCATGTTTCAAGACTATAAATGCTGGCAATATTGTTACTATAACATCTATAAGTATATTTACACCTACATTCATGATTTGAAATATTATTTAAAGACTTAGCATCCGATTGCTTTATTTAACACTAAAACATACAATGTATACGTATACGAATGTTTTCTTTAGAAGTTCTACTTCTAAATATCTTGTTATAAACGATTATTCTTTATTTACACATATGAATGTAGGTTATTTTGCTAAGATATGCACATATATATAATTTATGAGATAGTATGTAAAAATCTATACTACTATATAAAGGAAATGTGATATATACTCATGTAATTTGACATCTCGTCCAACTCTTAAAGCAACATTTACAATTAATAAAAGCTTGTTTTGAGGGGGTAAAATTGTAAAGAGTTTAAGTTTTTAAGACACTAGGAGGGTATAATAGTAAATTGCACCTGACTCCACACTCACACACTCACAATCCTTTTCCTTCTTTGCCCTCAACAAACCTAATCAACAACATGAATGAAACTCCCATCCTTTGATTATCTCACATATTTAATTAAGAATTCCAAAGATCTCTTTATTTTTCTTCTCAAAACCATCATCCATTGCCGTATCACTTGCATCTGAATCAAATCAGAGACTCACAATTTTCTCTTCCCCTATTTTTTGGTTTTTTTTCTTCGGTGTTTGATTTTTGCTTGATTCCATCGGCGTTGTTCATGAGGTTCGATGTATGGTTAGGGTTCAGCGATGGTTGACGGTGTTCTACGAACAGCATGGGGTGGGGTTCCGGCGAGTCTAACTTGACCCGATGGCTACGAACAGCACCGCTTGCAAAATCGGTCACCTGTAAAAACAGTCGACATTGAAGCCGGCCAATAGAAGCACACAAAAAAAGCATCTCTAATAAAACATCCAACACACATTTTCATAAAGAATACCCAAATCAAGGAAAACAAATAATCAAATTTCAACAGTATTCTACCTTCAAATTACCATTTCAGAGAAATATCTCAGAGAAACAGAGACACAGTGCTAACCAAACAAGATGAAGGTGCAAACCAAAATCACAAAAAAGGTGTTTGATAAAATATCTTAGAGAAACAGAGCTAACCAAACACCACTGTCGCCGTCAAAACCCACCACCACCGTCTTCGTCAATCCTCACCACCACCACCGTCGACGTCAAAACCCACCGCCGCCACCACCGTCTCCATCAATCCTCACCACCACCACCGCCGTCTCCGTCGCCGTCAAAACCCACCACCACAGTCGCTGTAACGCCCCGCTTCTTCGTACTTTCCATAATTAGAAAACGTTGCTTGTATTTCTATTTTCGGAAACTTGTTTTTTTTGTAATCGTATTTCGTTTCAAGCAATTCTAAATCCGAGATTTTGATCGTAATGAAATGAATCTTTTATATGGAATACTGTTTTATACGTGTTGCAATACCCGGGTTATATGTTACCAATCTCAATTGCATACGCACGACCTATAATCGACATACTGATATTCATAACTTATACATGCTTGTTAACTATTAAATACGTGATTAATTTTAATAATAATAATAATAATAATAATAGTAATAATAATAGAATATAATAATAATAATAGTATAATATAAAAATAATAAATTAAACATCAACGGTTGATGTTGGTCTTTCAAATATTACTTTACAAAAAAATAAAAGAAAATATAGAAGGCACAATGTTGTCCCATCACAGCATAAATGCTGCCATAATTGTCTTTCTTTTAAATTGATTCAACATCCATTAGTTATAATATCCTAATATACATATTGTGTGCACCAATATACATCAAACATAAGTCTAAAAAAAATAGAAGATATTTATGGTTGTGATCAACTTATGTCCGCAGCCCCTTTGAGGGTGATTGGTTTTTTTTTTTTTTTTTTTTTTTAATGCCAATGTCTCAACTACTTGTATTAATTACAACCCACTTAAACCTTAATCCTTCCCTATAAAACCAAAGCACTATCCAAGCATTTTTCACTTTTCTAAACACTCTCAACTCTCTCTCTAATCACTCCCAAATCATCCAAATTCGCAGCTGATTGCAGAAGTTCGGGTAGAAGCATACTACTTCACTAAAGTGAGCATAACTCACTCAATTCTTGTCCGATTCACTCCATTCTTTTTCCTATGTGCTTGGACTAACCTTAGCTTCGATTCCAAGGGTTTTTAACAGTAAATAATTCCCTGGAACTCTGGCAAAACGGCTCCAAAGTTCACTGTTCATTTCTGATTTCATCTAATCTTTACTAAACTTGTTCAACTTGAGTCTAACTCATCTCAAACCCACGTCCTAATGCGCATAACTACTTGTATGGTTAGTTGGGCTAAAAAACGGGGCTGAGACATTCGAAATCAGAGGTTAAACCTCACATAAATTCTGTTTTGTTTAGGGTTTTTAATCCACAAGTGATGTTCAAGCTCCAAGCTTGATGAAGGTGTGATTGAGGATTAACTTGGGTTATCCTACATAAAATCCCCACATTATTTAATGATTTCTTTTAGAATAGTGTTTAATATTCTTGTATTTCTTGTAGTGCATGACCCTCCTTGAATGTTCTTACATCAAGTGTAGTGGTGAACACTTAGAGGTACCTAAATGGAAGCTTGTTCTTCCTACCTCCTACATGAATTCTACGACACATTAGAGGTACCTAAATGAAGATTTAATCTTCTACCTCATTCTTGAAACATTGGACATAAAAATATGTATACAATATATGTAATATACTTAACAAACCGAACCTTTGATGAGGAACAAAATGGACATTGTCAAGTAGTAAGTATACCATCCAAACATCATATGTTAAGGATGGTTATTTTCATATGTTTAAGTTTATGATGTTTAAATTCCGAATCTTTAATCCACCGTTATTCTCCGAAACTCATACGCCTTGTTTACTTCGTGTAGAAGGACTTGGTGTTCCAACCCCCTAATCAACAAACGACTCACTCGCGGATTCTCAAGTTCAAGACTTGCAAAATCGTGAGTACACTTGACCCATTTACTTTTAAAGACACTTTGGGTTGTAACATGTTATTATACAAAATCGTGACACTTTGGGTTTATACTCTCAATCCGTTATACATGCTACTTGTTTACTTAGGTTCATGCTAGATTATACATGCTATATGTCATTAACTTTGCTAAGCCCCCACTTAACATATATAGCGCTATAGGAGTAGCACACCACCCGTCAGGGTCTTGTTAAGTCATTATACTAAAACGGTCTCGTCACTTTTGTGGCGAGGCATGCTAAATACTAGTGGACACTTGGGTTTGACGTATTGTTATGCATGCTAGTTACCTTGTTTACAAAATGCCATGTGGATTCGAGTAAATGCTTTTATACTTATGCTATACTATTCAAACTTGTGTACTCGCCTTTGCTTTTGCATTGAACCTTATTTTAAACATGTTACAGGTTGAGGATGATGATGCTATGAGACGAAATAGCGATGATGCCTAGATACACATTTAGACGTCTTAGGTTTAAATTGTTGTATCAAATTTTGTTTTGTTATATTATGAACATGTTGTTATTTGAGAGTTCTATGTAATGTTGACAATTTGACTTATGCAATGAAAATGGTTGATTTAAATATTGTCACAAATAGTGTTATGAAGTCTCTTGCAATCTATTTCGTCTCATCCCGATGATTCCGCCATGGGTTAGGGTGTGACAGATTGGTATCAGATCCATAACTATAGGGAATTAGGTAAAATTGCCATGTTCGACCTAGTCTATAGTAGGAACCATATTTTGACCATTCTTGATACTTGCTTAAAATGTTTATTCTTCCTACCTTGCTTATTTCTCTTCTTTTGGTCTTAATATATACATAATGTCTTTCCTAAGACGTTTTACACAATACACTTGAAGACTTGAAGACACTCTTTATAGAAAAGAGACGAGTTTACCAAAATAGGCGTGAAACCCACAATTTGGTAACGACTCTCATTCCGCTTATTCTTATTTTGCACGAAATTTCGTCATTTAGCTAGGAGTGAAATCCACATCTAAATGGTAAATTTCCAATTCAAACTTTAATGGACCCTCGTCAAAGTGTCGAAATTATATTTTAACCCGACGAGTACCAACCACATTAGGGTACAAAATCGTCAAGTTAGGGGTGAAACCCGCACCTTGTCAATTAAGTCCCATTCCTCTATTTTCGATCTCGCCAAAGTTTCGATTGTTTCAATCGATTAGAGACGTGTAGTAACTGAAAGGGTAAGATACCGTTAATCGCTTCTCGACAAGAATATCTTACCAATAGGCCAAAGCACATTTCTCTAATTTGAAAGGACTTTCGACTTACTTTGGAATAGTCGACGTTTCTAAACCCGAAACAATCCTATGTTTTATGAGCCTCTCTTTTATGTGATTCAATTAATATGTGATTTTATACTTGTTACTTCGTTCATTTCAAAACCGTTCCACATTTCGCACGTGTCGCGTAATCAGAAACAATAATAATCTTCGTGAAAAAACTAAATTTATACTCTTTTATGCATTCTTACGTGATTATACTTGTGAATACATGTTGCAAACTTACGCTTTATGTGAATCATACATGATACATGAACACTTACATGCTTTTACATGCAAAAACTTTGCTTTAAAATTTATGATCAAGTCTCATCCTTTTCTTTTCTTTCAAACTTCTAGATGCCTTCCTCAAGCTCCTCCGAAAAGCCCAAGTCCAAGAAGGGTTCTCGCTCGGGTTCCATCTCCAAAACGGAACTCGTAGGCCTCATTGCTGAACAAATGGCCGATCAAATGGCTCGAGTTATACCCGACATCGTAAGCCGCATTCAAACCAACATCGATTTGCCTCATGGTTCGGTGGACTCCAAGGTGGAGAAACCAAAGACACCTTTCCTCTTCAAGCAATTCATGGCTTGCCACCCGTTGGAATTCACTGGAAAGGATGGTGCTACCGCACTACTCACTTGGTTCGATGCCATGGAGATCACTTTTCGTCAGAGTGGTTGTCCTGATGAATTGCGCACCCAAAATGCCTCTGGGGTGTTCCGATCAAGGGCGCTTGATTGGTGGACCTCTGAACGCGACACAAGAGGTGAGGACGCCGTCCACGCTTTGCCATGGGCTGAGTTGAAGAAGATTATGAAGGAGGAATTTTGTCCGCCACACGAGTTGAGGAAACCGGAAAGTGAATTTTGGCATCTTAAGCAAGTGGATAACGAAAATGATGGTTTAACCCTCCGTTTCAAACAACTGAGCATTCTTTGTCCCGGCCAAGTCGATACCCCTGAGAAAACCATCAACAAATACATCCATTGTTTACCCGATTCGTTCATGAACCTCGTAGAAGCTGCTTGCCCAGCTACTATTGAGGATACCTTTCGTTTGGCTGCACGTTTGAATATCAACCACGTCATGCGCAGGAATGCCACAAAAGCTCCATGGAAAACCGCCCATCAAGCCACCGTTGAACCCACTATTGAACCCTCCTCATCCTCAAAGAAAAACCGAGGCAAGAAGCATAAGGTTTCAAGCCAAAATTGTGCAGTCTTCACTCCGCCAAACCCCCAACCCATCCAATCAGTAGCTGCCGTTAATACCACAACCCTTGAACCACCAAGAAGAAACTACACTGGGACATGGCCCAAGTGTAACCAATGTTCTTACCATCACCCTACTGGCACCCCATGTCGCAAATGCGCCACCTGTCACAGGCTGGGGCATTTTTCCGATCACTGTCGCTACAACCCAAAGCCTGCCCAAGATCAGGCTATCGTTGCAGACCCCGTCCCCAATCAAGCTCAGAACCAAGTCGCTCCTGTGCGAGCATGTTTTAAATGTGGTGATGTCAACCATATGGCTAATGTCTGTCCTCAGCGAAACCAGCCCCAACAGCAGCAACAACAACCACCGCAACAACAACAGCAGCAACATGCTCAACAACCCGCTCGGGGCAGAGCCTTTCTACTTACTACTGCTCAGGCCCAGAATGCAAACGACGTCATTACTGGTACGTTTCTTATGAACAATGTCTATGCTTCATGTTTATTTAATACAGGAACCGATAAAAGTTTTGTGTCGTTAGAATTCGAACCTTTGCTTAAGTGTAAACGTACTAAGTTGCCAAAATCTTTCGCTATCGAAGTCGCGGATGGCAAAACCGTCGCTGTCGATTCCGTTCTTTCCAAATGTTCCTTGATTCTTCACGATCATACATTCTCGATCAATCTTATACCTATGCAAATGGGTAGCTTTGACATCATTGTAGGCATGGACTAACTTAGGCAAGTTCGTGCTGAAGTTGTTTGTTCTGAGAAGTTTATCCGCCTTCCTCTTCCAAACGGTGATTCTTTACACGTGTATGGTGAAAAACCTTCTCAAGGTCTCAAGCTTATGTCGTGTATTCAAGCGAACAAATGCTTACGCAAGGGTACTTTCGCCTTTCTCGCCCACATTGTGGAGAAGAAGGATAAGGGCCCAAGCATAAGCGACGTTCCCGTCGTATGTGATTTTCACGAAGTGTTTCCCGACGATCTTCCTGGTCCGCCTCCTGCTCGTTCTGTCGACTTTCGGATCGATTTAGTGCCTGGCGCTACGCCTGTCGCTAAGTCTCCCTATCGTTTAGCACCCTCTGAGATGCAAGAGCTCTCAAGTCAACTTCAAGAGCATCTTGATAAAGGCTTTATATGCCCTAGTACTTCTCCTTGGGGTGCTCCCGTTTTGTTAGTCAAAAAGAAAGATGGGTCATTCCGTATGTGTATTGACTATCTTGAGCTCAACAAGCTTACTGTCAAGAACCGATACCCTCTTCCTCGCATCGATGATCTCTTCGATCAATTGCAAGGCGCGACCTGCTTATCAAAGATCGACCTTCGTTCTGGGTATCATCA
This sequence comes from Helianthus tuberosus, assembly GCA_030545235.1. Classification (NCBI taxonomy): domain Eukaryota; kingdom Viridiplantae; phylum Streptophyta; class Magnoliopsida; order Asterales; family Asteraceae; genus Helianthus; species Helianthus tuberosus. Next base: position 91,512,451 of record CM060429.1, on the reverse strand, counting down.
ACTTCGAGTACTCGAAGAAGATGTACCTAAGACCGCCTTTCGTACACGATATGGTCACTACGAGTTCGTGGTCTTGCCCTTTGGTTTGACCAATGCGCCTGCTGTCTTCATGGATTTGATGAACTGCGTGTGCAAACCATACTTCGACCGTTTTGTGATCGTCTTCATCGACGATATTCTTATCTATTCCAAGACACAAGGAGAGCATGAGCGACACTTGCGTCTTATCCTTCAACTCCTTCGTACTGAACGTCTATACGCCAAATTCTCTAAGTGAGAATTTTGGCTAAAAGAAGTTCAATTTCTTGGTCATACAGTCAACGAACTTGGTATTCACGTTGACCCCGCTAAAATTGAAGCTGTGAAGAATTGGATTGCACCAAAATCTCCATCCGAAATCCGTTCGTTTCTTGGTCTTGCTGGTTACTATCGTCGTTTTATCTCCAACTTTTCGAAAATCGCCGTACCTTTGACCTCCTTGACTCAAAAAGAGAAACCTTTTGTTTGAGGTCCCGAACAAGAGGAGTCTTTTCAAACTCTCAAGGACATGCTTTGTAATGCTCATATCTTAGCACTCCCTGATGGTAACGACGACTTTGTCGTGTACTGCGATGCTTTGAACCTTGGACTTGGTTGTGTCCTTATGCAACGCGAAAAGGTTATCGCTTACGCGTGGAGGCAACTCAAAATACATGAGAAAAACTATACTACTCATGACCTTGAACTTGGCGCAGTTGTTTTTGCATTAAAGATTTGGCGACACTACTTTTATGGTACTAAGTGTGTGGTTTTCACTGGCCATAAGAGCCTCCAACATATATTCGATCAAAAAGAACTGAACATGCGTCAACGTCGTTGGGTGGAATTGTTAAACGACTACGACTGCGAAATTCGCTACCATCCTGGTAAAGCGAATGTAGTAGCCGACGCTCTTAGTCGTAAAACTTATGTAAAGAGTATTCGTTGTCTCCAACTCGTTAGTGACCTTCAAAGCCATATTCGTGAAGCTCAATATGTCTCTATTAACGAAGGTTGTCTCTCTGTTGAGATACGAGGAGCTATGGAGCATGACCTCGTGTCCAAACCTGATGGTATGTTATACTATTTCAATCATATTTGGATCCCTAATCGTGAAAACCTTTGAGACTTTCTGATGAATGAGGCACATAAATCGAGATACTCTGTTCACCCTGGTGCTGATAAGATGTACCATGATATGTGAACGACCTATTGGTGGCCTGGAATGAAGAGAGATATCGCCTCCTACGTTGCGAAATGCCTTACGTGCTCAAAGGTCAAAGCTGAGCATCAACGTCCCTCTTGTCTGCTCGAACAGCCAGAAATTCCTGTCTGGAAATGAGAGAGCATTGCCATGGATTTCATCACTAAGCTCCTTCGTACTTCTTCTGGTCATGACAGTATTTGGGTGATCGTGGATCGATTGACCAAATCAGCTCATTTTCTCCCCATTCGTGAAGATTTCAAAGTCGAGAAATTGGCTAGGATCTACACCGATGAGATCATTTGTCGTCATGGTATCCCATTGACATCATTTCCGATCGTGATGCTCGTTTTACGTCTCGCCTTTGGCAAACTTTCCAATCTGCTATGGGTACTGTTCTTAACCTTAGCACCGCTTTCCATCCTCAATCAGACGGTCAAACCGAGCGTACTATCCAAACATTAGAGGATATGCTTCGTTCTTGCGTAATAGATTTTGGTGGCAACTGGGATTCACACTTGCCTTTGATCAAATTCTCGTACAATAACAGTTATCACGCGAGTATTCAAATGGCACCTTTCGAAGCATTGTATGGTCGCAAGTGTCGTTCGCCTATTTGTTGGAACGAGATTGGTGAATCTCAATTCACTGGTCCCAAGCTTATACAAGAAGCAACGAACAAGATTTTACAGGTTCGAGGCAACTTACTAAAAGCCAGGAGCCGACAAAAGAGTTACGCCGACAAGCGTCGCAAACCTTTGGAATTCAAGACAGGTGACTTCGTACTTCTCAAGGTATCCCCTTGGAAGGGCGTGGTTCGATTTGGTAAGAAAGGGAAACTTGCACCTCGCTACGTTGGTCGTTTCAAGATTCTCGAAAGGATTGGTAAGGTTGCGTATAGACTGGACCTACCTGAAGAACTCAACAATGTCCATCCTGTCTTTCACGTGTCGAACTTAAAGAAGTGTCTCGCTGACGAGGGACTTCAAGTCCCACTCGAAGATCTTCAAGTCAACGAAACCTTGCATTTTATGGAAAAACTCGTCGAAATCATGGATCAAGGAGTCAAGTTGTTGAGGCGCAGTAAAATTCCTATCGTTAAGGTTCGATGGGAAGGTAAACGTGGCGCTGAATTTACTTGGGAACCCAAGAGTGACATGAAGACGAAGTATCCACATCTTTTCGCTGCATCTTCCTAAATTTCGTGACGAAATTCCCTTAAGCAGGGGAGACTGTAACGCCCCGCTTCTTCGTACTTTCCATAATTAGAAAACGTTGCTTGTATTTCTATTTTCGGAAACTTGTTTCCTTTGTAATCGTATTTCGTTTCAAGCAATTGTAAATCCGAGATTTTGATCGTAATGAAATGAATCTTTTATATGGAATACTATTTTATACGTCTTGCAATACTCGGGTTATATGTTACCAATCTCGAATGCATACGCACGACCTATACTCGACATACTGATATTCATAACTTATACATGCTTGTTAACTATTAAATACGTGGTTAATTCTAATAATAATAATAATAATAGAATATAATAATAATAATAGTATAATATAAAAATAATAAATTAAACATCAACGGTTGATGTTGGTCTTTCAAATATTACTTTACAAAAAAAAAAATTAAAAAAAAATATAGAATGCACAATGTTGTCCCATCGCAGCATACATGGTGCCATAATTGTCTTTCTTTTGAATTGTTTCAACATCCATTAGTTATAATATCCTAATATACATATTGTGTGCACCAATATACATCAAACATAAGCCTAAAAAATAGAAGATATTTATGGTTGTGATCAGCTTAGGCCGTGGGGTATGGTGGGGCTTGGGTTGGGGCGTGAGTTGGGCATTGGTTGACATGTGGAATGGGTGGCAGAGATGGGCTAAACCCACATTCAACACGGTATGGTGGGGCGGGGGTTTGGGGCGTGGGTTTGGTGGGCTTCGCTGGGCTGACCCGCTGGGCTATTTCAATATTATTTAAAATAACAAATTTAATTTTTTTAATATTTTTAAATAAAGAAAATTACAAAAAAAAATCCTAACTTTTATATTTGTTTTTTATCTCTTCTCTCAACGCCAAGACTAGTTGTAACTCGTCACCCTGTAGGTGATCAATGGGCTGGGATAGAAATTTCAAATCATCCCGTTTTTGTTTCGCTGCATCTCTAGCGGCATCTCTAGCTTCTTTGCTCCTTCGTATTTCGGCCCTTTGTTGTTGGAATACGTTAAATGTATCCATCTTGCATGAAATGTCATCCAACTGCTCGCTGTATATTCCCTTACGCGAGCCAGGACTCCCAGCTGAAGACGATGCCATATCAGATCTAGATTTTTGAGCACGCCTTCTTGAGGCATTTATTCCATACTCAGGCCGGTTTGGGCTTGGCGAATCATCCAAAAGGTCCTCATACTCTTGATCTCGTGCATCAGATTGGGCTTGGGACGAGGCCCTTGACCTTTTGGAAGACGAGTTAGTTTCGCTACCAATGGGGATAGTCGCCCACTTTGGATGGAACTTACAAATATCCCAACAATGCATGAAACGGAAGCCGGTCTTCACATTTGATTTGAATGTGACCACTGCATTTGTCAAAATATCGGCTTTGGTTTCACCACTTTTAGGGTTTTGCTTTGCTTTATTTAAAAAACCACTAAATTTTGAAAGTTGGGCGCTTATCTCGCTCCACTTTGAGGATAAGCTATCGTTTTCACGATAAGTCCCCCTACCCATTTCTTCATGGAATAGTCTACTAACCGATTCCCACAGGGCGGTTCGATGTTGCGAATGTCCTATTTTAATAAAAAAAATTAATATATTACAAACTTTTATAAAAATTAACCATTAATAAAAACAAAGGTTAAGAATACCTAAAGTTGAATGTTGAGATTGTCCACACCAAGCCCTCGCCAATGCAACTTCTTCAGCAACGACCCATTTTTGTTGTTTTCGTTTGGCGGTTTCAACTACTTTATCCTCCTCGATTTTTTTCTTATGACTTCTCTTTTTTATGGGTTTCGATGCGGAAGGACCATCATTGGGTGGTTGAGTTTCGGGAACGGATTCGTTTTGTGATAGGTCGATGGAGGTTTGTGAAAGGTCGATGGGCGATTGTGAAAACGAGGTAGGTATCGAATCGTCGGTGTGTGGGAAGTTAGTAAACACACGATTCCCGATATACGATGCATAACCCGCCATGTCGGACATAGGAGAGTGTATGAAATATGGACGAGCTATTGGACGATTGGGTGGTGGGCTAGGATTATTTTCTTGGAATCCATACGGGTTGCTCGGGTCAAAAGGACGGTTGTAAGGATGCATTTTTTCGTTTTGTAGAAGGAGAATTGAAATAGAAGATGTGGTTGAATGTGGTAAAAAATGGAAGAAAAATGTGAGTTTTATAGTGAAAAAATGGAAGAATTTTTTTTTTAATATAGCCGTTGGCCAACGGCTAGCCCAACGGATCTTTTCTTTTGGCCATACACAGCCCGCCATGTCAGCTCGCTTCCCCCGCCCCACGCCCGGCTTGAAACCCAAGCCCCAAGGGCCACGCCCCAACCCACGCCCACCCGGGATGGTGGCTTGGGCGTTTTCTCCCAACCCACGCCCCAACCCAAGCCCCATACCCCACGGTCTTATGTCCGAAACCCCTTTGAGGGTGATTGGTTTTGTTTTTTTTAATGCCAATGTCTCAGCTACTTGTATTAATTGCAACCCACTTAAACCCTAATCCTTACCTATAAAACCCAAGCACTATCCAAGCATTTTTCACTTTTCTAAACACTCTCAACTCTCTCTAATCACTCCCAAATCATCCAAATTCGCAGCTGATTGCAGAAGTTCGGGCAGAAGCATACTACTTCACTAAAGTGAGCATAACTCACTCAATTCTTGTCCGATTCACTCCATTCTTTTTCCTATGTGCTTGGATTAACCTTAGCTTCGATTCCATGGGGTTTGCATTGTAAATAAGTCCCTGGAACTCTGGCAAAAAGGCTCCAAAGTTCACTGTTCATTTCTGATTTCATCTAATATTTACTAAACTTGTTCAACTTGAGTCTAACTCATCTCAAACCCACGTCCTAATGCGCATAACCACTTGTATGGTTAGTTGGGCTTAAAAGCGGGGCTGAGACATTCAAAATCAGAGGTTAAACCTCACATAAATTCTGTTTTGTTTAGGGTTTTTAACCCACAAGTGATGTTCAAGCTCCAAGCTTGATGAAGATGTGATTGAGGATTAACTTGGGTTATCCTACATAAAATCCCCACATTACTTGATGATTTCTTTTAGAATAGTTTTTAATATTCTTGTATTTCTTGTAGTTCATGACCCTCCTTGAATGTTCTTACATCAAGTGTAGTGGTGAACACTTAGAGGTACCTAAATGGAAGCTTGTTCTTCCTACCTCCTCCATGAATTCTATGACACATTAGAGGTACATAAATGAAGATTTAATCTTCTACCTCATGCTTGAAACATTGGACATAATAATATGTATACAATATATGTAATATACTTAACAAACCGCACCTTTTATGATGAACAAAATGGACATTGTCAAGTAGTAAGTTTACCATCCAAACATCATATGTTAAGGATGGTTATTTTCATATGTTTAAGTTTATGATGTTTAAATTCCGAATCTTTAATCCACCGTTACTCTCCGAAACTCATACGCCTTGTTTACTTCGTGTAGAAGGACTTGGTGTTCCAACCCCCTAATCAACAAACGACTCACTCGCGGATTCTCAAGTTCAAGACTTGCAAAATAGTGAGTACACTTGACCCATTTACTTTTAAAGACACTTTGAGTTGTAACATGTTATTATAGAAAAGACACATTCACGCACTTAAACATTCTTTATACTCTCAATTCGTTATACATGCTACTTGTTTACTTAGGTTCATGCTAGATTATACATGCCATATGTCATTAACTTTGCTAAGCCCTCACTTAACATATATAGCGCTATAGGAGTAGCACACCACCCGTCGGGGTCTTGTTAAGTCATTATACTAAAACGGTCTCGTCACTTTTGTGGCGAGGGATGCTAAATACTAGTGGACACTTGGGTTTGACGTATTGTTATGCATGCTAGTTACCTTGTTTACAAAATGCCATGCGGATTCGAGTAAATGCGTTTATACTTATGCTATACTATTCAAACTTGTGTACTCGCCTTTGCTTTTGCTTTTGCATTGAACTTTATTTTAAACATGTTACAGGTTGAAGATAATGATGCTATGAAACGAAGTAGCGATGATGCCTAGATACACATTTAGACGTCTTAGGTTTAAATTGTTGTATCAAATTTTGTTTTGTTATATTATGAACATGTTGTTATTTGAGATTTCTATGTAGTGTTGACAATTTGACTTCTGCAATGAAAATGGTTGATTTAAATATTGTCACAAATAGTGTTATGAAGTCTCTTGCAATCTATTTCGTCTCATCCTGATAATTCCGCCATCGGTTGGGGTGTGACAGATTGGTATCAGATCCATAACTATAGGGAATTAGGTAAAATTGCCATGTTCGACCTAGTCTATAGTAGGAACCATATTTTGACCATTCTTGATACTTGCTTAAAATGTGTATTCTTCCTACCTTGCTTCTTTTTCTTCTTTTGGTCTTAATATATACATAATGTCTTTCCTAAGACGTTTTACACAATACACTTGAAGACTTGAAGATACTCTTTATACAAAAGAGACGAGTTTACCAAAATAGGCGTGAAACACACAATTTGGTAACGACTCTTATTCCGCTTATTCTTATTTTGCATGAAATTTCGTCATTTAGCTAAGAGTGAAATCCACATCTAAATGGTAATTTTCCAATTCAAACTCTAGTGGACCCTCATCAAAGTGTCGAAATTATATTTTAACCCGACGAGTACCAAACACATTAGGGTACGAAATCGTCAAGTTAGGGGTGAAACCCGCACCTTGTCGATTAAGTCCCATTCCTCGATTTTCGATCTCGCCAAAGTTTCGATTGTTTCAATCGATTAGAGATGTGTAGTAACTGGAAGGGTAAGATACCGTTAATCGCTTCTCGACGAGAGTATCTTACCTATAGGACAAAGCACATTTCTCTAATTTGAAAGGACTTTCGACTTACTTTGGAATAGTCGACGTTTCTAAACCCGAAACAATCTTATGTTTTATGAGCCTCTCTTTTATGTGATTCAATTTATATGTGATTTTATACTTGTTACTTCGTTCATTTCAAAACCGTTACACATTTCGCACGTGTCGCACAATCAAAAACAATAATAATCTTCGTGAACAAACTAAATTTATACTCTTTTTATGCGTTCTTACGTGATTATACTTGTGAATTCATGTTGCAAACTTACGCTTTATGTGAATCATACATGATACATGAACACTTACATGCTTTTACATGCAAAAACTTTGCTTTAAAATTTATGATCAAGTCTCATCCTTTTCTTTTCTTTCAAACTTCTAGATGCCTTCCCCAAGCTCCTCCGAAAAGTCCAAGTCCAAGAAGGGTTCTCGCTCGGGTTCCATCTCCAAAACGGAACTCGTAGGCCTCATTGCTGAACAAATGGCCGATCAAATGGCTCGAGTTATACCCGACATCGTAAGCCGCATTCAAACCAACATCGATTCGCCTCATGGTTCGGTGGACTCCAAGGTGGAGAAACCAAAGACACCTTTCCTCTTCAAGCAATTCATGGCTTGCCACCCGTTGGAATTCACTGGAAAGGATGGTGCTACCGCACTACTCACTTGGTTCGATGCCATGGAGATCACTTTTCGTCTGAGTGGTTGTCCTGATGAATTGCGCACCCAAAATGCCACAGGGTTGTTCCGATCAAGGGCGCTTGATTGGTGGACCTCTGAACGAGGCACAAGAGGTGAGGACGCCGCCCACGCTTTGCCATGGGCTGAGTTGAAGAAGATTATGAAGGAGGAATTTTGTCCGCCACACGAGTTGAGGAATCTGGAAAGTGAATTTTGGCATCTTAAGCAAGTGGATGACGACAATGATGGTTTAACCCTCCGTTTCAAACAGCTGAGCATTCTTTGTCCCGGGCAAGTCGATACCCCTGAGAAAACCATCAACAAATACATCCATTGTTTACCCGATTCGTTCATGAACCTCATTGAAGCTGCTTGCCCAGCTACTATTGAGGATACGTTTCGTTTGGCTGCACGTTTGAATAGCAACCACGTCATGCGCAGGAATGCCACAAAAGCTCCGTTGAAAACCGCCCATCAAGCCACCGTTGAACCCACTATTGAACCCTCCTCATCCTCAAAGAAAAACCAAGGCAAGAAGCGGGAGGCTTCAAGCCAAAATTGTGCGGTCATCACTCCGCCAAACCCCCAACCCATCCAATCAGTAACTGCCGTTAATACCACAACCCTTGAACCAACAAGAAGAAACTACACTGGGACATGGCCCAAGTGTAAACAATGTTCTTACCATCACCCTACTGGCACCCCATGTCGCAAATGCGCCACCTGTCACAGGCTGGGGAATTTTGCCGATCGCTGTCGCTACAACCCAAAGCCTGCCCAAGATCAGGCTATCGTTGCAGACCCCGTCCCCAATCAAGCTCTGAACCAAGTCGCTCCTGTGCAAGCATGCTTTAAATGTGGTGATGTCAACCATATGGCTAATGTCTGTCCTCAGCGAAACCAACAGTAATAGCAACAGCCACCGCAGCAACAACAACAACAACAACAGCATCAGGCTCAACAACCCGTTCGGGGCAGAGCCTTTCTACTTACTACTGCTCAGGCCCAGAATGCAAACGACGTCATTACTGGTACGTTTCTTATGAACCATGTCTATGCTTCATGTTTATTTGATACAGGCGCCGATAAAAGTTTTGTGTCATTAGAATTCGAACCTTTGCTTAAGCGTAAACGCTCTAAGTTGCCAAAATCTTTCGCTGTCGAAGTCGCAGATGGCAAAACCGTCGCTGTCGATTCCGTTCTTTCCAAATGTTCCTTGATTATTAACGATCATACATTCTCGATCAATCTTATACCTTTGCAAATGGGTAGCTTTGACATCATTGTAGGCATGGACTGTCTTAGGCAAGTTCGTGCTGAAGTTGTTTCTTCTTAGAAGTTTATCCGCCTTCCTCTTCCAAACGATGATTCTTTACACGTGTATGGTGAGAAACCTTCTCAAGGTCTCAAGCTTATTTCGTGTATTCAAGCGAACAAATGCTTACGCAAGGGTACTTTCGCCTTTCTCGCCCACATTGCGGATAAGAAGGATAAGGGCCCAAGCATAAGCGATGTTCCCGTCGTACGTGATTTTCCCGAAGTGTTTCCCGACGATCTTCCTGGTCCGCCTCCTGCTCGTTATGTCGACTTTTGCATCAATTTAGTGCCTGGCGCTACGCCTATCGCTAAGTCTCCCTATCGTTTAGCACCCTCTGAGATGCAAGAGCTCTCAAGTCAACTTCAAGAGCATCTTGATAAAGGCTTTATACGCCCTAGTACTTCTCCTTGGGGCGCTCCCGTTTTGTTCGTCAAAAAGAAAGATGGGTCATTCCGTATGTGTATTGACTATCGTGAGCTCAACAAGCTTACTGTCAAGAACCGATACCCTCTTCCTCGCATCGATGATCTCTTCGATCAATTGCAAGGCGCGACCTGCTTTTCAAAGATCAACCTTCGTTCTGGGTATCATCAACTTCGAGTACTCGAAGAAGATGTACCTAAGACCGCCTTTCGTACACGATATGGTCACTACGAGTTCGTGGTCATGACCTTTGGTTTGACCAATGCGCCTGTTGTCTTCATGGATTTTATGAACTGCGTGTGCAAACCATACTTAGACCGTTTTGTGATCGTCTTCATCGACGATATTCTTATCTATTCCAAGACACAAGGAGAGCATGAGCGACACTTGCGTCTTATCCTTCAACTCCTTCGTACTGAACGTCTATACGCCAAATTCTCTAAGTGTGAATTTTGGCTAAAAGAAGTTCAATTTCTTGGTCATACAGTCAACGAACTTGGTATTCACGTTGACCCCGCTAAAATCAAAGCTGTGAAGAATTGGATTGCACCAAAATCTCCATCCGAAATCCGTTCGTTTCTTGGTCTTGCTGGTTCCTATCGTCGTTTTATCTCCAACTTTTCGAAAATCACAATACCTTTGACCTCCTTGACTCAAAAAGAGAAACCTTTTGTTTGGGGTCCCGAACAAGAGGAGTCTTTTCAAACTCTCAAGGACATGCTTTTTAATGCTCCTATCCTAGCACTCCCTGATGGTAACGACGACTTCGTCGTGTACTACGATGCTTCGAACCTTGGACTTGGTTGTGTCCTTATGCAACGCGAAAAGGTTATCGCTTACGCGTCAAGGCAACTCAAAATACATGAGAAAAACTATACTACTCATGACCTTGAACTTGGCGCAGTTGTTTTTGCATTAAAGATTTGGCGACACTACCTTTATGGTACTAAGTGTGTGGTTTTCACTGACCATAAGAGCCTCCAACATATATTCGATCAAAAAGAACTGAACATGCGTCAACGTCGTTGGGTGGAATTGTTAAACGACTACGACTGCGAAATTCGCTACCATCCTGGTAAAGCGAATGTAGTAGCCGACGCTCTTAGTCGTAAAACTCATGTAAAGAGTATTCGTTGTCTCCAACTCATTAGCGACCTTCAAAGCCGTATTCGTGAAGCTCAATATGTCTCTATTAACGAAGGTTGTCTCTCTGTTGAGATACGAGGCGCTATGGAGCATGGCCTCGTGTCCAAACCTGATGGTATGTTATACTATCTCAATCGTATTTGGATCCCTAACAGTGAAAACCTTCGAGACTTTATGATGAACGAGGCACACAAATCGAGATACTCTGTTCACCCTGGTACTGATAGGATGTACCACGATATGCGTACGACCTATTGGTGGCCTGGAATGAAGAGAGATATCGCCTCCTACGTTGCGAAATGCCTTACGTGCTCAAAGGTCAAAGCTGAGCATCAACGTCCCTCTGGTCTGCTAGAACAGCCAGAAATTCCTGTCTGGAAATGGGAGAGCATTGCCATGGATTTCATCACTAAGCTCCCTCGTACTTCTTCTGGTCATGACAGTATTTGGGTGATCGTGGATCGATTGTCCAAATGGGAGCCCCAAATTGCGTTTTGATAATTTTGTGGAAAAATATCAGATGGTCACCCGCATAAATTTTATGTATTAGAAGGAAAACCCAAACAGATCGACTGTAGGCATCCACGATCGTTAAAAAATAGTTTGCTCTTGAAAACGAAAGAGTTCTATACCTTCCCCAAAGATCACAATGCAACAATTCAAAACATTCTTTGGTTTTGATAGAACTTATAGGAAAAGGTAACCGGGTGTGCTTGGATTTAGCACACAAATCACAATCAATAGTTTTAAAAGTCGCATTCTTGACAAAATCAAAATGAGAAAATTTACCGCTAGAAGCATTATCACACCCCAACCGATGGCGGAAACATCGGGGCGTGGCACTGAGCGAAACAGATTGTACAAGAGAATTCATAACAACTATTAATGACGATATATTTAACGTTACTGTCCATACCACTAACATATAAAGTAAAAACAGTCATTACAGATAATAGTCTCAAAAACAAATAAACTGTTCCGACAACTCAGATTTCTTATTTGGTGGGTTTTTGGACCTCCTACTTGATTCATCACAGCAAGCTTAGCATCCTATCAACCTATCACATACGTTAAAATAAGTCAATACACATAGTGTAAAGGCGAGTACACAAGTTTGCATAGCATATAGTATAGCGAAAAGCGTTTACGCGTAACCAGCATGAATCACGTAACGGGCGAAGCAAGTAACTAGCAGACTATGTTCACACTTAATCATGAGACTGCGTTGTAGAGTATGCGCGACACATGTCCAGCGGACACGTGAAGTAAAGTAATGTGATCCCTAGCAACCCCCGTCCACGACAGGTGTCACGACCCCCGACCCGGTTTTACCCGGTTCCGAAGCCGCAGGATAGAAAACCCGTGGTATTGGTGTTTAATTGGCAGCGGAAATATTTAACAGGATCGTTTAACTGAAAAAACTGAGTTATTTTATTTATAATGTTGGGACAAATCCCGTATTTTACAAGAAAGGAATTTCTCGGGGAAATTCCCTGGTTACAGAAAACATGTTTATTTATTTACTGAACCACTTTATTCAAGCTGGAGTGCTCCGCGGCACTTTTCCTTGTTCACAGTAAATCACCTGAAACATGTTTAAAAAGATTTTTATCAGCTGGGAAATACTGGCGAGTCATTCAATTTGTACAAAACGACACACTGTTATAAATTATAGTATTAAGAGTTTTTACATTTGCCCCTTATCTTATAATTATCTGTTACAGTTGTCACTCGACCGGATTTATGACTGTGGCCATATCACTAATTAGGCTCGCCCACCTAAGAGTGATAAATCAGTAGTAATGAGCACAATACCCCCACTTACTGCCAGTAATTAAAGATTTGCAAAGACTTAATCCCTGTACTTATAACTGGAAAATATTTAGGGTTTTACAAAGCAATTTTGATAAAAATAGAATGACTCACATTGTAAGTTTAAACTGACAGAGTCTGCCTACTGATTAAGCATGGTAACCTAGTTAAATAAAATGCAAACGAAACTAGGTCAGTAACTTAATTCAACATTTATGATAATTTCACGAGATCGAAACCCTCACGACGAATGACAAAGTATAGTCTGAATTCAGGCAGCACTTAAACATCCATCGGATCGGTTTTAATCGATCGGACATGGTATCGTAGCAGTGATCGAGTTATTACCCTGTTATCGTAGCAGAGGTTCAGGATTTAAATACTTTTGAACGAAACAGCGTATAACTTAATGTATATAGTGAGTTTTTACGTCGAAACACTCAAACAGTTCAAGTCCCAGGCCAAGGGCTTTATAGCCCAATTTGAACCCGCCCGCGTGTCGTGACAGGTTTCACCACCCCTGTCGCGTGTCGCGGGGCAAACCCAGATAGGCTAGGGTAGCCTTGTGTCCTGCTTAGCCCTGGTGAGTCAACCAATCTCGAAAATACGTGTTTTAAACTCATTTTCGATGGATAATTATCAACTAGGGGATACCCCCCTTAAGTTTTAGGGGGCCCAGATGCTGGTTTCGGGCGTTTTTCAAATTTAGGGTCGTATTGTATTACTTGGGGGGTTTTAATTAGGGTTTTCTAATGTGCATTATTAGAATAAGAATTAACAATTTTAGTAAGAGTTGTTACATTCTCCCCACCTTGTTTAAAATCTCGTCCTCGAGATTTACTGGAACAAGTAAGGGTACTTTCGCTTCATTTCCGATTCCAGCTCCCATGTGTATTCAGATCCTCTTTTTGAATTCCACTTTACTTTGACCAGCACCAATCTCTTGTGCTTGAGGAACTTGACCTTTTTGTCTTCTATTTGGAGAGGTTTCTCCACAAACTTTAACTTTTCATTCACCTCTATATCTTGAAGAGGTACTACCAGTGAATCATCAGATAAACATTTCTTAAGATTAGAGACATGAAATACATCATGTACACCGGCCAATTCTTCTGGTAGTTGTAGTTGATATGCAACTGGTCCTATACGTTGGATAATTGTAAATGGTCCTATGTACCTTGGACTTAGTTTTCCTTTCTTACTGAATCGGACCACTCCTTTCCAAGAAGAAACTTTGAATAGCACTTTGTCTCCCACTTGGAATTCTAACGGCTTGCGTCGATTGTCAGCATAACCCTTTTGGCGGTCTCGAGCCGTTTTTAGTCTTTCTTTGATTGAGTTATCTTGTCGGTGGTCTCCTGTACAATCTCGGGACCTGCTAGTTGACTTTCTCCTATTTCTGCCCAGCATACTGGAGTTCGACATTTTCGTCCATCAAGTGCTTCAAACGGGGCAGCGTTGATGCTGGTGTGATAACTGTTGTTATAGGAGAATTCTATTAATGGTAAGTGGTCATCCCAGTTTCCACCAAAATCTATAACACAGGCTCTTAACATGTCTTCTAGGGTTTGGATCGTCCTTTCACTTTGTCCGTCTGTTTGGGGATGGTATGCGGTACTTAAATTTAATCGTGTCCCCATTGCTTCCTGGAAACTTGTCCAGAAATGCAAAGTGAACCGACTATCCCTATCCGATACAATGGAGAGTGGAACTCCATGTAGTGTCACAACCTCGTCTACGTATAACTTAGCTAGTCTTTCCATGCTAAAGGTTTCCTTCATTGGTAGGAAATGGGCTGATTTGGTTAATCTATCTACGATTACCCATATTAAGTCGTTACCTTTCCTAGTTTTGGGTAGCTTAGTAACGAAATCCATTGTTATTAGTTCCCATTTCCATACGGGCATTTCTAACTGTTGAAGTAAACCTGAAGGTTTCTTGTGTTCTGCCTTAACTTGCGAACAAGTTAGACACTTAGAAACGTAACCAGCTATGTCTTTCTTCATTCCTATCCACCAAAAGTTATTTCTTAAATCTTGATACATCTTATTACTACCAGGATGCATCGTATACCTAGATTTATGGGCTTCCTCTAATATCTTAACGCTTAGATTTCCTTGTCTAGATACCAAAATTCTTTTCTTATGGAATCTCCAAATTACATCAGTCCCTTGCTCTTATTATTTTATTCGTCCTTTCATTCCCTCAGCCTTATCCTGGATTGTTGTTTCTTGAACATTTTTCAGTTGTTCTATTAAGTCTAATTGTAGATTTAATCTAAGAGCCCGAATTCGCCTTTGATTCTCATGGTATTTACGACTTAGGGCATCTGCTACTACATTTGCCTTTCCTTCGTGATACCGAATATCGCAGTCGTAATCACTTAAAATTTCCATCCATCTTCTTTGCCTCATGTTTAATTCTTTTTGCCCAAATATGTACCTTAAACTCTTATGATCTGTAAAGACAGTAAACTTACTACCATACAGATAATGTCTCCAAATCTTAAGGGCAAAAATTATTGCTCATAATTCTAAATCATGATTCGTGTAATTTTCCTCGTGCTTTTCCAACTGCCTTGATGCATAGGCAATCACTTTCTTACGTTGCATTAGCACACATCCTAATCCTAGTTTAGAGGCATCACAGTATATTTCAAAATCTTCTGTTCCTTCAGCTAAGGTAAGAATTGGGGCATTTGTTAACTTATGCTTTAGGATTCTAAAGGCTTCCTCTTGCTTGGGTCCCTATTCAAACTTAACAGTTTTA
Organism: Helianthus tuberosus; assembly: GCA_030545235.1. Classification (NCBI taxonomy): domain Eukaryota; kingdom Viridiplantae; phylum Streptophyta; class Magnoliopsida; order Asterales; family Asteraceae; genus Helianthus; species Helianthus tuberosus. Next base: position 91,496,970 of record CM060429.1, on the reverse strand, counting down.
CAGGTTAGCTTAGTTAATGGAACAACTATCTTAGAAAAGTCTTCGATGAAGCGCCTATAGTAGCCTGCTAATCCTAGAAAACTTCGACTTCAGCAGCTGATTGCGGGACCTTCCAGTTTATGATGGCTTCTATCTTAGAGGGATCTACATGAATGCCTTCGTGATTCACCATGTGTCCTAAAAATTGCACCTCTTGTAGCCAAAATTCACACTTAAAAAATTTGGCGTAAAGCTTTCTTTTCTTAGCAGGGTTAAGAGTGCATGCAGGTGCTCACAATGTTCGTCTTGACTTTTGGAATAAATAAGTATATCGTCAATGAAGACAATTACAAATTTATCCAGATACGGCTTACATATCCTATTCATCATATCCATGAATGCTGCAGGAGCATTCGTTAATCCAAAGGGCATAACTGTAAACTCGTAGTGACCATACCTAGTCCTGAAAGCAGTTTTAGGTATGTTTTTTTCCTGTACCTTCAACTGATGGTATCCGGAGCGCAAGTCTATCTTAAAGTAATACCTAGCTCCCTGAAGTTGATCGAAAAGATCATCAATCCTAGGTAATGGGTATCGATTCTTAATGGTAACCTTATTTAATTCCCTATAATCGATACACATCCGCATCGAACCATCCTTCTTTTTCACGAACAACACCGGTGCTCTTCAAGGGGATGAACTAGGTTGTATGAATCCTTTGCTTAACAATTCATCTAACTGCTTTTTCAGTTCTAGCATTTCTGTGGGTGCTAACCGATAAGGTGCCTTAGCTGTTGGTGCAGTTCCAGGAATTAGATGAATTCTAAACTCTACCTCCCTATCTGGTGGTAATCCAGGTAGCTCTTCTGGGAATACATCAGGGTATTCTGATACTACTGGGATTTCTTTAAGTTCTTTACTTTTAGTGTTAATGATCACTGAAATCATATACACTATTCCTTGTTTTTGTTCATAACTAGCAGCTTTCATTATAGAAATGAACTTCATTGGTTTACGTGGCTTATCTCCGGTAACCAAAATTACTTCTCCTGTTGGCATATGTATTTCTATGGAATTTTGATCACATAGGATTCGAGCATGGTTGGCGACTAAACAATACATTCCTAACACGACATCGAATCCTGCTAAATTCATGGGTAGGAGGTTCGCAGAAAATTTATGGCCTAAGAGTTCTATTTTTCCTTCTTGGAGAACCTTATCTATATTAACAGAATTTCCTTCTAACGTTTCTATCGTATAAATTTTCCTAAGTTTGGTTAAAGGTCGTTTAAGAGCTTGACAGAATAAAGTATTTACAAAACTTTGGTTTGCACCAGAGTCAAATAATACTTTTGCGTAAACGTCATGAACTAGGAACGTACCAGCTATCACATCAGGAATCAGATCGGCTTCTTGCGTTGTCAGCTGAAAGGCTCTTGCATTATTTTTAGTAGCCCCCTCAGTCGCTTTTGCCTTGTTGTCAGCTGGTTTGACCTATTTAGGGCATTCTGGTTTAAAATGCCCAGCTTCTCCGCAATTGTAGCAGACCTTTAACTTCTTCCTGCATTCCACCTCTCGGTGTCCCGATCTATTGCAGAAATTGCAATATTCCTTGCACTTTCCAAGATGCTTCTTTTTACAGTTACTGCAAAGCAGAGCGGTGGATGACGGTTCGGTTCGCTTTTTCTTGAAGTTGCTATTATTACTCTCATGGAAACCTTGCATAATCTTTTGGGCCAATTCCTTTTTCCTGTTTTCTTCTCTTGTGCGCACTAACCCGTCGTCAAGGTGTTGGCCAATTTGACCGCATCATCAATTGTTCGGGGTCTCGCAGCTTTGACTATGTCACGAATCTCGCTAATTAGTCCCCAGATATAGCGAGAGATAAGTACCGGTTCTGGCGAGGCCAGAGTTGGTACAATTCTAGCATACTCGAAAAATTTCGAAGTATACCCCCGACAATCAACATCCACCATTCGGTGGTTCAGGAACTTATTTGTCATCTGTTCCTTTTCGTAGGAGGGACAAAACTTTCTTTCTACCAATTCCTTAAATTCCTCTCAACTCATGGCATAAGCCACGTCACTTCCTTTAGCTTGCAGCACTGTGTTCCACCATTCCAACGCCTCTTCTTTGAAAAGGTGGGATGCATACATCACCATGTCTTCTTATGCGCACTTACTGATTTTAATCACAGCTTCGGTCTTTTCTAACCAACGTAGTGCGGCAGTTGCCCCTTCATTGCCTGCAAATTCGACTGGCTTACAGGCTAGAAATTCTTTGTAAGTGCAACCAGTCGTTGCCACTTTCATTTTCTTAAGTAATAGGGCTTGAACCACATCATTATTATTACCGCCCCCATTCACACTTTTACTGAAATTATCGTCACGGGTGCGTTTGCTATGGTTGGCTTGGGAAGGTTCAACAGGATTCTTAACGGCAGCAACAATTGCTGGGATAACGTTGGCCATTCCCTGAGCAACTATATTTTCAATATCTTGCCTATTGAGAAAATGTTCTTCATTATTTGGTTCAGATTGGTTAACTTCATTTGCCGATTGGTTTACTGCGTTTTCCATCTCAATAATTAACAATATATATGAATTATTGTCACGAAAATGGCTAGCAACTAAACACAATAAGGCAATCATAACACAATTAAGGTTACACATATAGCCAAAATCGTCGACATTGCGACATTTATATTCATATAATATTATGCGTCCATACCAACCAGATATTTTACAGATGTTTTATTTTTATACAATATTATACATTATTATTACTCCCTCCGTCCCTTAAAAATTGTCATGGTTTGAAAAACACAAATTTTAAGGCAGACTTGATGATTGCTTTCTTTTGCTTACAAAATTACAATAATACCCTTGACATACATAAAAGATCAATAATATAGAAAATGTAAAAAAATGTATTGGCCCTACTAAAATTGTACACTGACAACTTTTTTCACACATGATAACTTTTGACTTTCTTCAATTCACTTACATTTCAATGTACCGCCAAAACTATTTTGTTGAGATTAACCATTGAATTTTTTTTTTAACCATTTCAATAGTGAACCGCCAAAATAAAACTCCAAATTTACCGCCCATTTTTCCATTCATTGATACAGTAGCCTTTTTAATTCTATAAAATCCCATTTGTTAGTTTGAAGAGTACGTCTTTCACTAAGCTTGTCTTTGTATTCAAATGGTTTATATTCAATGGATAACCGTATCAACTTGAACGCTATGCCCAGATTGACAAACTCCCAACGTCGCACTATATATGAAGTCTTATTGCAGCAAAGTAATGACGGGAAACTAAAATATGGATCTATAAGCGATGTGGCATCACATTTTGCCGTATCTACCCGCACCGTGAGTCGCATTTGGCATCAAGCTAGATTTCAAGTCCAACATGGATATTTGGTTGACGTATCAAGGAAACCATATATGGCTAAACAAAAAAGGATACAAATCAATTTCGATCAAGTTGCACAAATACCACTACGTCGTCGAACCAATATTCGATCAATTGCGAAAGCACTAAATGTTTCAAAATCAACCGTGCATCGAAGAATAAAAGAAGGTGAACTTCGACCACATACGAATGCCATAAAGCCGAATTTGACTGAGGAGAATAAAAAAGAAAGGTTAGAATTTTGTTTATCTATGATTACACCGTCTTTGTCTAATCCTTCATTTTATGATATGTTTAACGTCGTTCACATTGATGAAAAATGGTTTTACATGTCAAAACCATCTAAACGTTACTACCTTGTACCCGGTGAGGATGACCCATTAAGAACATGTAAATCCAAAAAATTTATCACAAAGGTCATGTTTTTGGCCGCCGTTGCACGACCAAGATTTGACACGTTAGGTAATGAAATTTTCTCGGGAAAGATAGGTATCTTTCCTTTCACAAAACTTGAACCCGCAAAACGTTCAAGTAAGAATCGTGTTGCGGGGACTATGGAGACTAAACCTATCTTGTCGGTGACTAAAGAAGTAACGCGGTCATGGTTAATTGATAAAGTACTACCGGCTATTAGGGATAAATGGCCGCAAGGTCATACGGGTCCAATATTTATTCAACAAGATAATGCGAAGCCGCATATTAGTATTGACGATGAACAATTCGTTCAAGAAGCATCTCGAGGTGGGTTTGATATTCGACTTCGTTTTCAACCTCCAAATAGCCCGGATTTAAATGTGTTAGACCTCGGGTTTTTCCGCGCTATTCAATCACTTCAAGAACAAGAGGTTTTAGGATCGATCGATGAATTGGTTCATGCGGTACAAACTTCTTTTCACAAAATGTCATCGCGTGAGCTTAACAATGTCTTTTTGACTCTACAAACATGCATGAAAGAAATCATGAAGGTACATGGTGGCAACAATTATCAGACACCACATATCAGTAAAGGTCGACTGGAACGTCAAGGAAGGTTACCGTTGCAAATCGAGTGTGATAGCAATTTGATTGATGAAGCGGTTTCGTGTTTAAATCACTAGGAAATGATGTAAAAGACGAAGCAAGGAAAATGACTTCTGAGTGCATGCATATTTAAAAATGAATTGGAGAAGAAAGATCCTTTTGTCTTGTTCACCTTTTGTCTATGTAGTCATGTAAATGTATGAAGTCTAAAGTTGCAGAATGTAATGTACTGCTATTTTTGGGAATTACTGTAGTAAAAGAAGTCTTTTGTCTTGTTTTGTTAGTTTATCAAAATAATTGTTTATTAATGTTACTGTAGTTGTGTAGGCTAAGGGTAAAATTGGAAATTTGACTAGTAGCTTTTGGAAGTGGACAATTGTAATGGGACAAATAAAAAAGGGAATATGGACAATTTTTAAGGGACGGAGGGAGTATTATTTTACAAAAAACATCTCTTTAATAAAAACGACGCTCCCTCTCGTCGTATTTCCAAGAGATATTTTCCCCCACTTCCCGAATCCGATTTCCCGCATCCACCAATTCCTCGCCGTAACGGCGGAGTTCAGCAACATTCTCCGGGTTCATGGCTGGAAAGGGATTAGGTTCAAACTGGGGAAAGGCAACATCCGGGTTATTCATAAAATTCTGAAAATGCCAATCGCTAGTCCACCATTCTTCCAGTTCTCCTGGAAGAAGTTGGGGGTTCACTATGGGTTCTGGGATGGCAGGTTCCAGATTAATGGGAAATTCCGATTGGGCGGGAAAGCTGAAAAGGGTTTTATCAGTAGGGCCGAAGAGGTCACAGTTGGTCAGTTTTCTATCCAGCTCCTCCCAAGGTGGCAACTCTTGAGCTTGGCCAGAGCTTTCTCCTACTTCTTTTCCTTTTCCTTTGTCCTTTGGATCCTCCGTTTTCTTCACCTTTTGGGTAGCGGGTTTCTTCCTTCTCCCCCGTTTCAAGTCTAGCAGCCTTCTTCTCTTTTTGGGTTTGGGTTTCTCCTAAGTGTGGAATACCAATGGCTCCTCGGTGTCAGCCTGATAACCAGACGTGTTTCCAGTAGTCTCCATATCAGTAGAATGGAGAGAGAGGTTTTGAAGGGCTTCAGATATTTCATTCATGCTGCTAGTCACACATAAGGAAAACACAAAATTTCCAAATTAAATTTTAATTATGGTAATTTAATTTTCACAAAAGCACAGAATTGCAAACAAATACTTAATTGGCTTAAATCAGTGGCTCTGATACCACCTTTTTCTGTCACGCCCCCCCCCCCCCCCCGACCCGGTTTTACCCGGTTCCGAAGCCGCGGGACAGAAAACCCGTGGTATTGGTGTTTAATTGGCAGCGGAAATATTTAACAGGATCGTTTAACTGAAAACACCGAGTTATTTTATTTATAATGTCGGGACAAATCCCGTATTTTACAAGAAAGGAATTTCTCGGGGAAATTCCCTGTTACAGAAAACATGTTTATTTATTTACTGATCCACTTTATTCAAGCTGGAGTGCTCCGCGGCACTTTTCCTTGTTCACAGTAAATCACCTGAAACATGTTTAAAAAGATTTTTATCAGCAGGGAAATACTGGCGAGTCATTCAATTTGTACAAAACGACACACTGTTATAAATTATATATTAAGAGTTTTTACATTTGCCCTTTATCTTATAATTATCTGGTCCAGTTGTCACTCGACCGTATTTATGACTGTGGCCATATCACTAATTAGCCTCGCCCACCTAAGAGTGATAAATCAGTAGTAATGTGCACAATACCCTCACTTACTGCTAGTAATTAAAGATTTGCAAAGACTTAATCCGTGTACTTATAACTGGAAAATATTTAGGGTTTTACAAAGCTATTTTGATAAAAACAGAATGACTCACATTACAAGTTTAAACTGACAGAGTCTGCCTACTGATTAAGCCTGGTAACCTAGTTAAATAAAATGCAAACGAAACTAGGTCAGTAACTTAATTCAACATTTACGATAATTTCACGTGATCGAAACCCTCACGATGAATGACAAAGTATAGCCTGAATTCAGGCAACACTTAAACATCCATCGGATCGGTTTTAATCGATCGGACATGGTATTGTAGCAGTAATCGAGTTATTACCCTGTTATCGTAGCAGAGGTTCGGGATTTGAATACTTTTGAACGAAACAGCGTATAACTTAACGTATATAGTGAGTTTTTACGTCGAAACACTCAAACAGTTCAAGTCCCAGGCCAAGGGCTTTATAGCCCAATTTGAACCCGCCCGCGTGTCGCGACAGGTTTCACCACCCCTGTCGCGGGGCAAACCCAGATAGGCTAGGGTAGCCTTGTGTCCTGCTTAGCCCTGGTGAGTCAACCAATCTTGAAAATACGTGTTTTAAACTCGTTTTCGACGGATAATTATCAATTAGGGGATACCCCCATAAGTTTTAAGGGGCCCAGATGCTGGTTTCGGGCGTTTTTCAAATTTAGGGTCGTACTGTATTACTTGGGGGTTTTAATTAGGGTTTTCTAATGTGCATTATTAGAATAAGAATTAACAATTGTAGTAAGAGTTGTTACATCAGGTGCTGAGTCCAAACTATAGTACTATCGTTGCTAGAGGCGATAGCGTGTAACACTGTCTAAGCATAGTAACAAGCATTCATAGATCATGTATAACATGCAGGAGTGGTTAGGGTTAAAAGTATTTGCGTTGTGTGTTGTTGTGTTTTGACAGAGAACGTATGTAACACCCAAAAGTGCGTTAAAAGAAAACGTGTTTAAGTATGCTCACAGTGTATGTTTAACAAATAAACATTGTCTTGGATTGAAGGGAGCGCGCGGAGATTAGCCTGAGCATAGAACAGTAGCGTAAGCGTTGAACAACGTGTAAACAGTGCGTTGGATGAGATAATTGTCGAATGGTGAGTCGGACGGATGGTCATCCGGACGGACGACCTTTCGAACGGTTGATCATTCGAATGATTGAGTTTATTTGTAAATCGTTTTGAAACCTTTTGAAGTTTTCGTTGTGGCATTTGAACAAGTCATCTGGTCGGATGGTCATCCGGACGGATGGCCATTCGATCGGATTGCTAATCGTTTGAGTTGGTGTGTTTTGGAAAATTGTTAAGTGTGGAAAATAATAAGGGTCAGGCCACCTGGTCGAATGGTCATTCGATCGGATAGTGATCCGGTCGGATGGCCACTCGAGTGGCGAGCTGTTATTTTGAAAGTTTCAAGTTTTCAGAGTTAAAAGTTTGCGGTTTAATGGAGACGGCGTGACAACGTGTTTGAACAACAGAAACACACTAGAGCCCAGCTCGTTCGATTGGATGGGAATCACCTCACTCCATTGTACTCACTGTTCTTTTGATGAAGTCTCATGTTTAACCCGTTAATCGGTCATCTCTCCGGCGGAAATCCGTTTTCAAGTCGGCCCTCAACTAGAGAACGAGTGGAGGGTCTGAATGAGCAAGGATTACATCGGTTTTGTGTAGAATGTTGAAGAAAAGTTTGAAAAGGTAGAAAATAGTTGGAAAATGTTGAAATATAACTGAGATTTGTGTTAAAATATGTGGAAATCCTTTAGATATGAATGATTCTTGATGAGATGACGTCACACAACCGATTACATAAGCAATCTTGATGATGTCACCTTCAAGAGATCCAAATCAGGTGATTTCATAAGAAAAATTAGTGATTTCATGGAGAAGATGATGGAGAGGTGTGTAGTGATGATGGAAGTAAAAGATTTAGGGAGAAATACTTACGGAATAGCCTTGAATCGAGAGAAAAGTGCTTGAGAGTGACTGGGAGCGAGTTGGTCGGGTAGGGAGCTGTCACATCAGTGAACAGTGATGTGTACGGGTATTTATAGTGTGAGAGAGGAGAGCAAGGCTGTGGAGAAACGAGGTGTCGGATGGCCAGTCGATCGGATGGTCATTCAGACGGATGTCCATTAGATCGGTTGGTCATTCAACCAGCTGAGTTGCGTTTTGTTGGTTTCCGATTTTCGTTTCGTGTGTTAAGCGGTGCGTTGCATTTAAGCGAGTTGCGAGTGAGCGTTGCGTTGCGTTGAGATAACCACATAACATTAAACAAGTAATCACACAATTAACATACATAATGCATAAAAGTAAATCTGGGTTTCGAGTCTGCTTTGAGAGTGCGTTGCGATAGCGCTTAGTCATGTGATGTAACAATGCGATAAAGTGCGTGTAAATAGTAATAATCGTTGAAATTAGCGTTTATAATGTGATAACTGCGTTTCGAATAAGCGTAGTTTAAAATATCGTTTAACCCGTTTGCGATAATCGAAATCTCGAGAGTACAGGGCAATTAAGCAATAAATGACAGATCTAAGTAACGACTCGAAAAGTCGGGTTGTTACAAGCATGACCAAGTCTTTTATGCCATACCTCCACCGACGCCGACATAGCCTTCATTTCTCGTTCGACCATCTTCATCCGGTATAAGTCATGTTGACATTTACCCGTTCCGAACAGTTTCTTCGAATTCAAGTCTTGCATTACGAAGAAGTCTGGAAAGAAAGTTACAGTGCAATGAAGGTCTCGAGTCAGCCGACTAACCAACAATAGGTTGTAAGTAAAATCTGGAACGTATAGGACATCTCGGATTTCAGTCCCATTTGGTAAGGTAGATGACTGTTTCCCTTTAACAGGTATAGAGTCTCCATTTGGAATTCTTACCGGTATTTCATGTGTTGTTTTTAAGTTTCCATGAAACAAATTAAGAAGGTAGGTTATGTGTTCGGTACACCCTGAATCAACGATCCAGTTGCCATCATCGCCTAATCTAGGCCCCATGTTTGCCATCCACTGGATTATCTCGTCATTAGTGAACGAGCTGATGAACTGTTCTTACTTCTCACGGTTTAATCCAGGGATTGGACTCGATTGATTTAGGTTGTCGGCAGCGGAATTGGATTTAGTTCGGCTCTGGTCATCACCGGCCATGGTGTGGGAGGCGAAGAAGAAGCCGAAGTGTATATATTTTTTTAGGGTTTAGAAACCCGCTCTGATACCATATAGAAATTGGTAATCAGAGTTTTATTCATTTGGCATATGCCTTTTTCTGATGATGAAATACAAAGAAGAAAGGGCCTTAAATAGGCAAAACAATAGACCAAACGAAGGAAACAAATAAAAGAGAATTAAAAATAATTGCTGGAGATATACGTGGATGTTTCATTGGGAGTGAAACAAGAAGAGAGATAATTATGCATAGAATAATGCATTTTCAATAAGACTATATTAAATTTACACCTATCTCTATTTTACTAAAAGTAACTCCTTATTAAATCAGCCGTTATGTATTCTATAATAGGGCTAATGTACCTATGTGGGCTCTTATATATGAGCCATATAATAAGGGAGAACGCTTGTATATTGGCTGAATAAAAAGGTGACATTCGTGTGCTATATCTTATACATGTTGTATAGGCTTTTTAAAACAAATTAAAATCAATTAAATGACTGGGGGGGTGCATGGGAGATACGTCTAGTCAACGCCAACAAAATATAAACCCCTCAACAATTTTGCAACAAAATGTTATCTTTTTCATTCATGTAAACCGACTAACCAAAGACAAACAGATGATTTTCTTATAAAAGGGTTAATAATTACAAAGTAAATAAAGGAGGGGCTGACTTTTAATAATAAACCTCAAATTAAGTATCATAGTCTCAGTTGGATTCAGGTGTTTGTTACCCCTCCTAAATACACGGCCATTAACTAATCAATAAAACTCGTTGTCAGGCTTCAATTTATATTACACCCAACCCACAAAATCTCACAGTCGAATTTCTAGCTATACTTTGCAGGTAAAACCTTTAAATGCAATCAGTTTCTATCATTATTCATTCTTTATCAGTTTACTGGTTCAGGATAATCATCATTAATGGGGGTGTTCGTTACACAGTAATTTGTAGAAGAACTCACTTCTTGCCTTTTGGGTTAATACAGATCAAGAATCAAGATCGTTTAAAAGAATTGTTACTGATATTTGTTGAGAATTTTATTATTGAGTTCAGATTTTAATATATGTTTATGAGTGATTCTTGTGTTTTTTTTTTTTTTTTTTTTTTATAATCTTTATAAAGATTTTCTTTTAGGTTAATGTTCTCATGCTCATTCCTGAAAATTTAATTATCTGATCATGAACAGCTTTTGAATATTTAGATGTAAAACAATATATTTATATAATTTTTTAGCAACTGATAATTCCTAATTTACACTTTACATTCCAATGAGACTATTTTAGAATAATTTTAACCTGGTAACGAATTGAAGATTAGTCAATTTCCCTTGTATTTTTTTGTAGTTATATCATATATAGGTTTTGTTTTTTTTTTTAAATTTAAATGACTGCCTTTAATCATAAACCTTACATTTGTTAAACAAATTTTGCAGTAATTTGGTTTTTCTTGCAATGTCTACCGGAGAGGGCAGAAAGGTCACCATGGAGGATATAGATAGGGTAAGAAGACTTACATCTCGTAAATTGCTTAATTTAGTTTAGTTTTATGTAGTTAGGATTTACTAGAGACATAATGAATCTAATATGGGTAAGAAGGTGTGTAGTGCATGCTCGTAGATGCTAATGACCTGGCAAATGAGGTCAAAGGGGCCTGCAAATTCTCTTACAGAGTCTTGTTGTGCTCACTAGTTAAGTAGTGGGTCTGGTCAAGAGTCGATGCTACAAAACCTAAAGGGTCTACACGATAGTTTTTTAGCCTGCCAAAACGAAAAAACAGTAGAAAACTTGTACAAGATGGTATTTCAACTATTGTCTATAAGAATATATGAATATATAACTTTTACTAACAAGCCGGACTCTTGATTTTGTGTTGTATCAGGTTAAAAATCTAATAGAAGAGTGTATCCTGAATTACAAGACAAAGAAGGAAATCATTAATGTTCTCTATCAAGAACATAATATCGAGCCTTGCTTTACAAAGATAGGTACATGCTTTTCACAATCCATTTCTCCTACTTTTTGATAGAAAAAAAAAAGTTAAAATAGATATATTTATTTCTATTTAATAAACATAGAATTTGTTTCTTTCAGTTTGGAAGAATCTTGTAGAACAAAATCAACATTTCTTTAGTAACTACCGTCTGAGGTTGGTATTGATCGACCAAATAAAAAGGTTCAATGATCTTCTCGAAAAACAAGCTGCACTGATGAATCAATTTAACCCAAATGAAGTTGTTGCTGCTGGTGCTGCTTTTCTACCTGATAATTTTGCAGAGCAACCGGTTCCGTTTGATTTACCACCACACGGGTTGGATAATGGTGGGTCGTTGGGGCTCCAACATCCTTATGATTACCAGTTTCATACGATGGTGGCTCAGAACCCGAACATTGGTATGATAGAACAATCACTAGCAAATAATGAATCCAGTGATTTGGGCAATTCGGCATCGTCCAGCAACATGGATACAAATTCACATCAGTTACAAAGAACATTAACTGATGACCTTTCACCGTTTCTGTCACCACATCCAGACTACACTTTATTTGACTCTAATGGCGATATGGTACGAAACCAAGGTAAGTTGATTTTTAATTTCTAGACTTTAATGTTTATTTACTTTGAAATTCATTTTCTTCACACGTATTGCTTTTCTTTTCAGGAGTACCAAATATGACAAGCAACTTGGATTTTCAGAATTCTGGGTTCGAAGAAATGTCACAAAGGTACCTTACCTAACTAACTACTTTTTTTATATTAACTTTTAGTTGATTGCCATTTGTTGACTAACTCTATGACTTTGTCTGCTTGCAGGTCCAACTTCTTCTCGTAATGATAAGCAATTAGAAAGTAGTCCTGACCTTGTTTCCAGTTTTTGACTTGTGAACTAAGTGTTGGTTGCTGCAATGATCATTGACTTTTTAACAACAATGTTTATATCCTAGTGATCTTGTTTTGGATCCTACTCTATAGTTTCAACAAACTTTTTTTCTGATGAGTATGCAACTGTTCTTGTTTTGGTTCCTACTGTATAGTTTCAACAAACTTTTTTTGTTATGAGTATGCAAATGTTCTTGTTTTGGTTCCTGGTGTATAGTTTCAACAAACTTTTTTTCTTATGAGTATGCAACACATATATTTCAGACTATAAAATATGAGTAGAATCTTCTAATCCTACGTAGACAGACTATCCATAGTAAGATCTCAATCATGATAACCTTGTACGGTTGTACTAAATCATTGTATTTAAAAAATCATACATCATCAAACTAATATAACTTTTGTAAGTATTGACTTTTTGACCCTAACCCATTACTTAGCCCGCCCCACCGTCCCATCCCACCACTAGATATTGGCGACAAAAGCAAATCACTCTTAATCTCTGAAAACAGAACTGAATTCAGTATAATTATAACAAGCCATCAAAACATATTCAACTTAACAAATGATATAGTACAACGGTAACGGAACTAGTCAACATGTATTTATACCATTCTTGCAGTCTACAGTCAAGCTGTAAAATGTCTCAACTTGTGTCTTTACCCTGTAAAAATACCCCAGTCTCGACTGCAACTTGCATACATCCATTAAACTCAACAGACTTCCCAGTTAAAACAGTTGTCTTATTTAACGTTCGTGTTTTTTTTTTAGGCGATTCAAGAGGGATCAGGATACATATGGGAGGTGTCAGGTGGTGACATGAGGGAACAAAAGGAACGAGAGGTGGTGATGTGAAGGGATCTCTTGTGTATAAATTATGAACATATTCTATATATACAAAACAAACTTTGATTATAATAAGAATATATAAAATTTAGGGTGCGAGTTGGCTACAAAGTTGATTTTTATCCTACAAAGTTTAGGAAGTGTTATTATGGTGGCATGTGGCATCTAGGGATTTTTAAGAAAGGTAATTCAATAATTAAGTTATTTTTTAAAGATAAATTTTAAACAATAAAATGAGATTTTTTAGGAAACAATATATCTTTTAACAATGCACAATTGTGAGTTACATATCATAATTCATTCGATATTTTTTTATTTTTTTATTTTTGCTTCTTTCAATTCAACATCACAGATCAAAAAATGTCGATGTCCAATGCAATTGTTGATTGTGGTAATGGTAAGCTTTCGTTTTTTCATGTACTTGAATTCTCTGCATTGTGTTTTATTTGCTTTGTGGTTCTATAACAATTAACAGGCCATGTTATCAATCATGAACAATTTCTTGATGTTATGTGTTATCCGTTAATAGTTTATTCACATTATGTTTTATCAGTTACAATCATAGTGAAGGACATGTTTTTATAGTTATTCATCTTTGCTCGGTTATTGGTTCATCAAGATTTGTTATACTAGTTATTGTTGTGTATTTTTTTGCCGGTGTGTAATAAGATTTTATGTCTTCACAAAGTGTTATATTTTATTTATTTACATAGTCTGTATATATTATGTGTCGAATACTATTGCTATCATGTTTTGTGTTAATATACACGATTTTGTTTCGTCCAATCTATTATTATGTGTTAGATATAGTGTGTTTTACGTAATTTGCAATGATCAAATGGTTAGACTTGGTAAAACGCGTCATTCAAACTATTAAACACACAATTTTTTTAATAGATCATTCAAACTTTAAAAGACCTATGCTCACCCAAACACCCTACTAAAACATATAATTCTTCACTATAAAACCCACCATTCCTTAAATCACACGATTTAAATTATAAAACACGTCATCATATAAAACACACCACACTGTCGCATAAAACACACCATTACTCTGGTAAAAACATATTAACTACTTGAAACGCAATTTTTTAGATATGTAGCAATATGGTACTCATATTAAAGATAAAAACAACGCTTGTTATCATGGTGTAATTTTTTTTAAATACAAATTACGTATAAAAAGTTATTGACGTTTTAAAAAGGCGGGGGAAAGTTGCAGATGAAGCAAACTAAATAAGCAGTCTGAATTCCATCAATAATAGTGGTATGGGGATCACTTCATGAGGATTTTGTCGCTTATCCGTCTATGATATTGGCAATGTGTCGGTGATCCCTTGGTGAAATGACTAAAATCTGTCGGTAAATTCTATATTCATGTCATGTTTTACGACAGAGTATCACTCACGGAGTCACGGATTACTAACATGACCCACTTTCAATGACTAAAAGCCCGTTGTTTTGTAGTGTATGAAACATTGTGCATATTCATGAAAAGTTGCCCATTTTCACTTCACTTTGACTATATCTACATTCACAATCCATGAATTCCAAAATTTCTTTTAGTCATCACTTGTTATACATATTGCCATTTCCCCTTAATCAATTTATAGTCGTCAAATTGTTTCTACTTCGACTTCCATCTGTCGTCGCTATGTATATTTTTGTCACATATTGAAGCCCTGGTATTCCCTTTTTGAGTGTGAGAGGACATAGGAATTGACATGTAGGCATCATGTTTTGGACTTAGGCATGATGTTTTGGCAAGAAAAACTCCAAACATAACATTTTAAAACACAATGCAATGTATTATAAGCATGAAATTTAAAACACATTGGTTAACACTTAAAACACACTACGTAACGTTCTTGGCATGATGTTTTAAGTTTTAAGCCTAGAATTCATTGCATTGTGCCTTGAATTGTTATGTTTGGTGTTTTTCTGGCTAAATCAACCCAAAACATCATGCCTAAATCCAAAACATGATGCCTATATGTCAATTCATATGCCTTCTCACACTTCTCTAGTTCACGTGATACCCAGAAGCAAAAACAAGATCCCACATAAAAAGTCACAATCTTTTACAGAAATAATCGAAAAAAATTGCAGAATTAGTGAACTTTTACCTGACAAAGCGATGGGAGTTTAGTGAATTTAATGAACTAGAGAGAGAGAAAAGAGGGGCGTATGAAACAATGGTCATAAAAGGTGAACAAGAAAGTGATAAAGTGGATTCCAGAATTGGCGTCAACGTTGGATTGAAAGTGACCTTGTTGGTGTTTGTGTTTTAAAGTCTTGAGTAAATTACTTTTGGTTCGGATCTGTGGTTTTGGATAGTGGTGCGGTGGTGGGGATGATGGTGGTGTGGTGGCAGTGATAATGGTGGTATGGTGGCAGTGATAATGGTGGTGGTGCGATAGGGATAGTGGTGCGGTGTGGGGGACGATGGTGGTGCAGTGGTGGTGCGGTGGTGGTGGGTGGTTGTGGTTGTAGGATGTGTAGATGAGAGAGAGAGAGCGAGAGAGAGACAGAGCACAAGAGAGAGATACAGAGTAGTGTGTGAAAGTGAAATGTTTGTGCAAATTTTTATATTATATATAATTATTTTATATATATTATTAAAATCTTTATGCATACTCTTGCACATATAAGAGTTGTACTTTGTGTGTAAATGACTAATCACTCTTGTAGTGTTAACAGACTTGGTGGATGGTGTTAAAAATTTGAATTCAAATGGTTACAAAAGTTAGCATTAATAGACTCGGGACATTCAACTTTTTGATTTTAGACTTAAGTGATTAAAACATAAGAACTCAAAAAGTAATTTTCTCTTGTATCAAACTGTTCACTTGCTTCAAACTAGTCCTTCAAGTTTTTTATTGAACTTGTTTGCCATTAAATGTTAAGCAAAGTAAACAAAAGTTACAAATTTTACATGTTTAACATTCAAAATTTCTTAAATATATTGTTGGGGTCAAATTCACAATATCCTTTTTTTTTTTTCTTTGATAGCATTCTATTATTTTTCCTAACAATTATCTCTTTCATTATGCACATGTGCCATTAGAAGAGGAACTTAGAACTTGATCCACGTATTCGTTTTTGTTTGTGTCTTTGGCGTGAAAGACATGTTCGTTTTTGTTTGTGTCTTTGGCGTGAAAGAATTAGGGTGTAAGAACGATTTAGTTAACGAGATAGGTAGGACGGAATCAGTTACTTCTTAAAGAGCTGGAGTTACTCTTGTAAGAACTACCTTGACTACTTGAACTTGCATTCTAAATAGATGATCAAAATTGATGTTTAAAGTGGCATTTGATTTGTTTTCCTTCCACACTAAGAACATGTATAGTCTAATGGGGTATCGCGCCAAAGGGGCACACTATGGCACTGCGCAACACGCCCCGAGGGGCGCCATACGGCGGAATCCAGCGAGCTCGCGAAAATCATCACGGCGCTACACTAAGGTTTCTCTCACACACAGACACACACACATACACACACATATATATAGGGGAATGTTTAAATGAATTAAAAGGGTTAACCACTACACACTCAAGTTATATACCCCCCCCCCCCCCTTTTCTTACACATTTGCCGCGTGTCGTATAACCCCACATCGCAAGGGGTTATGAGAGGTTACCACTACGAATGGCCTAAGGCCATGTGTAGTTATCAAGCCCCATAACCCCCATAGATGTGGGTTATACGACATGTGGCAATTGTGTAAGAAATGTGGGTTATATAACTTGAGTGTGTAGTGGGTTATATGTATGTATATACTAGTGGGAAACCCGCGCGTTGCGTCGGAGTCGAAAATTTACATCTAAATTTTTAACTAACTTCTCTAAAATTACAAAATACATATTATGTTAAATTTGATAAATTTTGGTTCACTGATTAGTCCTTTAGTCCAAATACACAAATACAATAGAATGTATTTTTGAGTATATGTTATTGATGAATGTGATTAGTTTATTATCTATAACCTTATTTTTATTATTTATAAATAATCTAATATATGGTAAGTAGGAATGCCCGCGCGCGGATGCGTCTGTTTTATCACAACGTAGTTGTTGGGGTTTGTTGCATGGATGACGTTTGTTTGTGGGTTATTCGTTATGACAACGTACACTTTTCATTAATTCTTTATGGTAAGGCCGACAACAAAGATAGACTGGGTGATTCTCAGGGTTAAAGTTGACAAATAATGTGAAAGTTGCATCTTCAAATGGTTCAAGTGCAGTGGCGGACCCAGGATTTTTTTTAATGGGGTCCATTTTTTTCGGTGTTCAAAATTTTCATAGCAAAACGTTAAAATTTTCGGGTCGTTCCTCGTTCGGGTCGGGTCATAGCGAGGTTTTAACTAGATTTAAAAAAAACAGGAAAAAAGAGCTATACAAGGATTGAACACATGACCTCTTGTTGGTTAAGAGAGGAATTTACAACTACACTAAGTTTTTCTTTCTTTCTATGGTATCCACCTAATTATATTTATGAGCTTCTTATACAATTTAATATACTGAATCTACTAATTTTTTAAAAACATTGGGGTCCGGGGACCCCGACCCACTCTATGTGGGTCCGCCCCTGCTCAAGTGTGGAGTGCACCAAAGTCTCTCCAAAAACGAAGCGAACTTAATGGTTTGTATAATATAACAATAGGTAGAGGTGGCAAAAACGGGTGTAAGTAAAAAAACAGAACGGGTCAGGACAATCCACCTAACTTTTTTGTTCATAGAATAATTTATTTACTTGTATATTATTACAAAAACCATATTTTAGAATAGTAAGATAGCAATATGATGATTAGGCATTTAAAAACTACAGGGAAATCATGTGCTGCTAGGAGCACACATGATAAGTGGCCGAGAGTAGCTCAAGGGATGTTTGTGTACATGTATAAATTTTGGGGTGTTATATTCAAAAACATTTAAGCCTTGGCTGAACCATGTATGCTGCTAGCAACACATGAACACATGACTCCACCATTGAACACATATTACAATGTTAGGCATCTTTTGAGCTTGATAAGTGACGTTGGGGCTCAGGCATATAAATTAAACAAGCTTATTTTTAGGCTCGAATTCGATTAAGCTCAACTCGATTTGAGTTTTCTGGGAGGCGATCTCAAGTAGCTCGCAAGTGCTTGGCTCGTTTACACTCTTACTGTTAAGTATTCTAACCACTTTTATGAAATTCCAATCTTACCCCTTGCATTTACTAATGATTATCTTGGTTTTACTTTGTTTAATCAAACATTCCTTTATCAATTTCCATCCCATCTATTTTGGTCATGTAAAAAAAGCCTGCGTTAACAATTTAAACCCGTCTCAGCTAGACTTTGACTTTCCATTGCCTTTTTGGTCAATTTTGACTGTAAAAATTTTTTACCTTGTGCATTTTTTAACTTTGACCGGAAAGTCAATCTGAGCAAAAATAATAGCTCTAACCAATCTCAGAGTTCAGACCAATAAGTCAATCAAGTCAAAAAAATCAGCATACTTTTTATTTGTAATTTTGACCAGTGCATTTTGATCACTTTAACACATTTCCACTCGAACCCATTTTATTTGATTTATCATTTCTATATTTTTTTTAATCCTAATCCCACTTTGACTTTTTATGTCTCCTGGCTAATGCTTACCCCAACAATGTTCAGTTTTCCTAAAAAACCCCTATACTTTGCATATATGATTATGGGTTTGGGCTGAAAGGGGCAGGGACAGTGTATCACTTCCAGTACATAAAGAAATGATGTCTCCCAATTCAAACCTAAAACACACAGCCACCTGACTTTCTAACATTTGATTATAGTGATTTTGATTGTATGATTGTTTAATAGTCAATAATCAATATTAGGTGTGTAAATATTAGTTAGGGGTCATTATACATTATATTCTTCAATAAGACACTTGAATAAATAGCTGGGGTTTATCAAACTTCAAATAAGGCCCACCCAAACTATGTCTATATCCTGAAACCCGAGCCACCAAACTGTTGCTCATGTTGTTAGAGCTGGTTATCTTAATGTAAAATATTCAAAATATCTTATAATCACATCCAGATGCAATTCAAAGATGGCCCATTTTGAACTGAACTTGTGTTAGTCTACTTTCCGACCCGCCCAAACTTTCAAGGAAAATGGGGGAGAGTATACCTCAGGGGCATATAGCCAAGGGTCCCAGTTTCACAACTAATGTCATTTGGATTAGAGGCTTCAACACGTGCAAGCCCAAAATCAACAATTTTAACGATTCTGGTTTTGTCCAACAGCATGTTCTCAGTCTTCACATATATGTGTACAATCTTTTGGGAATGTAAGTCAGTTAACCTAATCAAAGTCATCAAATACAACCAAAGAACCCCAACTTCAAGTTTAATCTACATTGGACTCTTTGAATATAAGTGACAACTTTAAAACCTTGTTTAATAAAGCTACAAACTGAAAGTTGTACTTAATTCAGAAGCAAATATGTTACAAATTTTAAGTTTGAAAAGTAAAAGTTAGAAAATAAAGAGTTAAGAGGGTGTGCCCTTTTGCAAGATAATTCAAGAGTTGGAAAAAAATGGATATTAACATTAACCTGAAAGTATTTTAACAGTTTACCAGCTTATGTGAAACAGGATGCCACCCATAGAAAGGTGTTGATGTTAGCGGTTTCATGGTACCCCGTAAGACGTCACTCATTACCATCCTTGTATCATACAAATTTGAAAATAACTTTGTTATGTCTAAACTATTGATGGTATAAAAACTTTGTATAAAAACAAAAGATGAAAAAAAACATGAATTGAGGAGGGTGTAAGTTCTTTCTGCATCACAATTATCAACCATTAATACAAAGTAAAACAGATAGCTCCTAAATAAAAGATTCAAACAGTGGTAGCCATATGATATCAAAGATAACTTTATTGCAAAACATTAAGGCTCATATTTCTTTTACCATCACATAAACAGACGTACACCACCCTGGCCGCAACAAAGGTTGCAACTGCAGTATGAAAGACATATCTTGCAGTTAGCATCCTCCAAATCTGCCACGCCAAATGCGGTGAATCTGAAACCCGATCAAATCAAATTTAGTCATCATTGCCTCTTATTGATCGTCTTTTATCATCAAACCTCACAAGATCAAATCAAATGAAAGGGGTTAGATCCAAAACCATTGATTTTAGAGAATCATACCAAACACCAAGCATAAATTATATATTCCAGTGATCTTGCAAATTGTAATCAAGTGCAAATCAACAAAAGGGGTTGAAAATGATGTTAAAGAATTATAGCAAATACCAACCATAAATTAAAAAACCTTATGGTTCTTGCAAATTGAAATCAAGTGCGAGAAGTGTTGGGGAACCGGATTATTTGCAGCGGAAGGTTTGTATAGATTCGAGTTCATAGACATGATTTCTGATGTGGGAATGTGCAGAAAATATCAAAAGAAACAAAGTGTGCAGAATATGAACGGTTGAGTGGACAATTTCGGTTGAAAGAAACTGTCTTGATACCGGATCATGTTGCCGGCAATCTAATATATATACATTAGTTTTTGGCGGTTGATATGGCGGGAAACTGCTCCGGTAGTTGTTTAAAAGTTCACCCGCTTATCAACTAAATTTGCATAAGATATCTACCTAATCCGAGTGCATATCACATAAATAATACATAAACATAATTAAGTTTAACTTTATTCTAACATAATCCCCCTTAAACTAGATTATGTTTTGCTGCATTCATCATGACACTGTAATTGGCTTCATCCACGGCTTTACGGGCTTCGTTGAAGTTGAACCGGCGGCGTTTCTTGTGCAGGTTCCATGATCCTTCCCAACTGTTTCCGGCATAAAGAGCATAATGCTCTGTTGCAGCAACCTCCGGTACCGTTTCTGCACTCTTTCTTCTTCCTTTGTCATCTTCGCCGGCGTTTGAACTTTCTCTTTCATTCATCATCTCTTTATCCTGCACCTTTTCTTGAACATATTTGAACCTGTAATAGTATATCAAAACATCCAAATACATGGCATAAATGACTCTTATAAAGTCTCCGTCTTGATATTCGAAGCCCAAATCTTTCGCTATTGCCGGCCATAAGTTATCGATGGTGACACTTCGGTAGCCTCCGTCTCTTTCCACCATTACATACAAGCCAAGCAAATCAATCCTTCTTCCATCAGACAACAGTGGGGGAATGGATCTTGAAGATATTCCCATTTTCTCCTTTAAAAACCAACCCACCATTTCTTCGAATTTCTTTTCAAGATCATGTTTGTATTTGAACACGAAATCTCGGTCATCAATCATATCTAATAATGCTTTGCAATCTGCAAAGTCATGAAATTCTAATGCCCTTATGATCATCCGACTCCAGTCATTCTCATTATCATTCGAAACATTTAATGTTTCGAAATATGAATTCAAATAATTATCTTTGAATTCGTCATCCACCGAACACAGATCCATCAGTCTTTGTTTCTCACTTAAACCCAATTCTTCCTCTTTTGTTAACCCACTCACTCCATTTACTGAGTTCACTACCGGGGATGAAAACATGGGAAATATCTTACACGTGTCACCGGATTTCCTGACCGTGAAACCTTGAAGAGTTAATTGATCAAGGCTAAGAACATTCCGGTCAAGTTCCGGTGAATAGAAAACGCTGTGTATTCTCAGTGTATCATTCCCAGTCTTCATTTCCACAGACCCCACCCCTCTTATGAACATGAAATTGTTCATTCCTGATCTTGTTTCAACACCCATCATGTGTTTCACCCTTTTGAAAACATTAAGATTACCCGTAAAATGATAATTGAACGTCAGATTTACGTACCAGATGTCTGCCCATTGTCCACCCTCAGTGCCGGTGACAATTATCTCATTCTGGCAGTGAACATCTTCTTCCTGTCTTCTAATTCCGGCGTTGATTGCCTGCTTTATCAGTTGCGTCGCTTCGTCATTTTCTTTGGCCTTGCACATGTAAATTTGGTGACCCGGTAGATGGCAGTAGTAGCAAAGTCTCACACGAGGGATTCGTCTATCTTTCTCATCCTTCTCATCAACACAGTGTTGACAAGGCATGGTGGTTGAACTCGGTTTGATTTCTGCATGTTTCCCTGTAGTGGCTCTGATACCACTATGTTGGGGAACCAGATTATTTGCAGCGGAAGGTTTGTATAGATTCGAGTTCATAGACATGATTTCTGATGTGGGAATGTGCAGAAAATATCGAAAGAAACAAAGTGTGTAGAATGTGAACGGTTGAGTGGACAATTTCGGTTGAAAGAAAATGTCTTGATACCGGATCATGTTGCCGGCAATCTAATATATATACATTAGTTTTTGGCGGTTGATATGGTGGGAAACTGCTCCGGCAGTTGTTTAAAAGTTCACCCGCTTATCAACTAAATTTACATAACATATCTACCTAATCCGAATGCATATCACATAAATAATACATAAACATAATTAAGTTTAACTTTATTCTAACAAGAAGGAACATGCATTGCGAACAGGGATGAACCGAAGTTGACCGGAATCTCTTCAATTCAGCCACATAATTCTATGGCTCCATCTTGTATATGCAGCCACTAATGTTATCTTGTTGCATCTGTGTAATCGACTCTTTGAGTGCCTATAAACACCTAAATTGCAAACCCAACATTCAAGCCACATCTTCAATTGCATTCAATATGAAATTGAATGTACATTTAATTAGGGCATCGATTACACAACTCCATGATCAAGAAACCGAAGAAATCATTGAAAGGAGGGGCATATTTGGGAGCGGAGGATGAAAATCATGGAGATTAGCTGTGACCTTTCAGATGACGTCTTAGAAATTGAGGGGAAATTACATTTCTATCCATAGGAAATGCTTTATATAGATGTATAGATATGTGTGTGAGAGAAAAACAAATGATGGAGGGGTATGGTGCCACTAAAATTTTCGCAGGGCCGAAGGTTTGAAGGATCATAGCGCCCGCTGTGGCGATGTGCGGTGGAGATATGGGGCACGATGAAGAAGGGAGACGCCATATAACCTTCCACTACGGAAAGTCTAATGAATAAACCTCTAGTAATGTCTTAGAATTAAATAACATGCGGAAATATGTCATAATGGTTTCCAAAAGTTTTCAAAATTAAGTCACACATTTTTTAACCATGGAAAAACATTGCCACTTCTGAACATTCATTTCTTTTCCACATGAACAACTTAAATTAAGCTTTTCTGTATGGGTTTTGATTACAATATACAAGCATTTTTTGTAATGGTATAATTCAATTATTACACTTCTTATTTACAATACACCGTTGATTTTAAATTCAGACCAAACTAGTGAACAACTAAAGCGGTATGAGCACATTCTAAATCTGCTAACCCATTATCAAAACAGTACGTGTCGAAACGGTTCAGGTGAAAACGGCACGGGTCAAAACGGTTCGACTCCAAACAGTTCACATCAAAATGGTTCGGGTTGTAACAGTTTGCCTTGAAAGCGTTCAGGTCGAAAGAATTCGCGTCGAAACAGTTCGCGTCGAAGCAGTTCGGTTCCAAACGGTTCGAGTCTAAACAGTACAAGTTGAAACAGTTTGAGTGGAAATGGTACGCGTCAAAACGTTGGTTCCAAACGGTTCACGCCAAAACGGTTCGTGTTAAAATGGTTCGAGTCCAAACAGTTCATGTCTCAACGGTTCGGGTGGAAACAGTTCGGTGCCAAACAGTTTGCGTCAAAATTGTTCGAGTCAAAACAATACGGGTTGAAACCGTTTGGGTTGAAATGGTGCGGGTCGAACTATCGAAGATTCCAATGAATTTTACTTTAGTTCCTTCACATATAGGAAGGATTTTGAATTCCTTTAGCTAAAGGAATTTGAAGGAATTCATGCCCAATTCCAATTCCAATTCCCTTGTCAACCAAACATATACACACATGAAAATTGAGGGGCTGGGACAATGTATGTCAGCAGTAGAATACAGAGCCATCCTTAAATACCGGCTGATGATCCCTATGTACCCAGAAGATGAAACCTGCCCGATATGTCTTAAAGCTTGTATAGATAAATACGGAGAGCACGCAATGCATGTTGATGCACATTATGTGGACACAACTCGTTGCGGTTCGTTATGTGGACGCGACTCGGTTTGGTTCGACTCGGTTAGGTTCGGCTCAATACCAATGTCGCGACATTCCTCCGTCCTACACCCCAGAGGTCGACACGCGAAGCACGAAGAGCCACGAACCTTCCCGCTTGAATGATGTTCACATCATGATGTCATAACTCTTAAATGCACATGCAATCATATATGCATGGAAAATGAATGACGAAGAACCTGTTTTGCTATTTGTCCTCCTGACGAAGTTCCTTTTGGCAAAGTCCTATGGTTCGTCAAGATGTGAAAGTGACGAAGATCTAAGTCTTCGTCATATGAGTTGTTCAACGAAGTGTAAGTGACGAAGATCTCACTCTTCGTCGTCTTGGAATCTTCGTCATGGATGCTTCGTCGCTGCAGATGGTTCGTCAACATGCATCATATATAAACAGGAGACAGAAGGCAAACAAGGTAGAAGTATGAACAGACTAGAGAGAGCACATTCAGAGAGAGCACACTGTGAAAACACACACACACACTGAGAGTTTATGAGGAGTTCTTGTAAACATTGCTTTGTAACCGTCATACGTATTAAAACATTTGAGTGTTAATCGTTGAACCATGTTTGTCGTTTTCGTGTTCTAACTTGGTTTAACTTACCCGTTTGGATTCCGCACTCTCGGGTTTGTCGGAAAACAGGGAATAGAGGTTTGACTCGATTCCCCGGGTGGACCTACAATTGGTATCAAAGCGTTGGCTCGATTCCTTGTTAAAACCAAGTTGTTTTTCTTCAGTTTTGAAAGATTTTCTTGCATTTTTCTGGAAATATATTTGTGTTCTTGAGTTTTGAAAATCATATTTTCTGGAAAAAGGTTCTAAAATATGTGAAAAACCTTGTTATTCTGCTGTTTGTTTTATTAAAAACCTTGTTAAAACTCATGCATACATGATAGGTTGTGGTTTTTATTGACACATTGTGCAAAATTTGCGTTCGGAAATTTGTCCGACACCGGAAACTTCATCGAGTTCATCAGATCTTCAAG
The DNA here is from genome assembly GCA_030545235.1 of Helianthus tuberosus. Classification (NCBI taxonomy): domain Eukaryota; kingdom Viridiplantae; phylum Streptophyta; class Magnoliopsida; order Asterales; family Asteraceae; genus Helianthus; species Helianthus tuberosus. The sequence continues at coordinate 91,471,708 of CM060429.1, read as the reverse complement.
TTGTTCTTAATTTGTTCTTCATAAAGTTCTGTGTTTGATCTTTGAGTTTGATGAATTATTGTTATTGTTGATTATTATATCAATTGTTTGAATTATTTGCCTTTCAATGATGGTTATTGGCTGAAAAGTCAAGTGTCTTTGACAATTGGGCATCTTTGTGTCAGAGGATAAGAGAATAAGGATAATATTGGTTTTTGAAAATATCTTAACTGTCTGTCACTTTGTCAACGAAGAGTCGTCGATGAACTATCCCATTCTTCGTCACGTTTGTCTTCAACGAACAATCCATCCTTCGTCAAGTTTGTCAGCGACGAAGAAACCAATACTTCGTCATACTTGTCTTTGACGAACTACCCATACTTCGTCGTTTGGAGTCTTTGACGAAGAATATAGTTCTTCATGGACATATTGTGCACATTTCTTACAGAAGACTTTTATTTCATTGTTAACTGTTTGTTTTGAGATTTTTGAGCAGGTATTCATTATCATACATCCAAAATGAGTTCAGACTGGTGAGGTATTCCATCTAATACGGAAAGCAAGTATACAAGCAAGGGTTTATCGCCATCATGGGCCGAATCTCCCGCACCCGCATCTTCGTCAGTTCCATCTCAAGCGAATCAAATTTCGACAAGTCAATGGGCATTCGTTTCCAATCAAAATCAAAGTATTCAAAGTATACTTTTAAGCGAAAGTGAAACCGGAAGCAATAATCGTCCACCGAAGCTAATGCACATGAATGAATATCCTGGATGGGAAGACAGATTACATACGTATATTCTTGGGCAAAACACGGAATTGTGGTTATGTTTTACTACAGATTTCGATCAAGCACTTGATGTTGCCGCTTCAACTGCCGCGACATTTGCAGATCTTACGGCAGACGAGAAGAAGAAACATGATTTGGAAAAGAAAGCATTTTCTATTCTAACTCAAGCGTTGAGCAAGGATATATATCATCAGTTTGTCAGCTTCAAGACGACAAAGCGGTTATGGGATGCATTGAAGACGAGAGGTCTAGGAAATGAAGCGTCACGCAAATTGTGACATGATCTACTCAAGAAGGAGTTTGATGGCTTCACATGTATGGAAAGAGAATCTTTGGCAGATTTGACAAGTCGATTTTATCACTTGTTGACTGAATTGAATAATTATGGGGTAGCAACAACTCCAGGAGAGGTTGTCACAAAGTTTGCCATTCGCTGCCACTTCAATGGAATGGTTTCTTAGAAATCTTGAAATACAATGGCACTTTGGCTATGACAAACATCAATGATTTCATTCAGCTCTTGGAGAACAAAGATCAAGAAGAAATCCGGAAGGAAAAAAGAATTCCTGTGCAACAGAATCCGGATATGTATTATGGGAACTGTGGAGGTTCTAGCACTACTGTAAAACCTGCTCCTCATGCTCAGCTATAAACAGCGTTTGTCTCAAGCACTGACTTGTATGGAAATCCACTACAGCCAGTTCCCCAGCAGCAAAACCAAAGGTCTACTGTAGCAACTGATTTGTAGGAAAATCCACTACATGTTCCTCAACAAGCCTGTTATGGAAGCACTTCATCTGCTAATCAGCCATCTAATCCAAATACAGTACGGCTAGACACGTCAAGTTTCTCGAAAGTAAGTGTTGAAGTAGCTAAGGATCATATGGAGCTATTAAAAACATTGGTGAGCGCGTATTGTGGGTTAATAGCAGGTCAGATTGGAAACATCAATCTGACACAAGAAGATTATCAGCAGATTGATAAAGATGAAATGGATATGATGGACATGAAGTGGGCTTTCGCTAGTGATGTTAGGCGAGCTAAGGACTTCATGGAAAGGACTGGTAGAACCAGCTTGGAAAGCAAGAAAGACACCAAGTACGGGTTCGATAAACAATCAGTCAAGTGTTTCAATTGCGGTGAAAGAGGTCACTTCAAGAGAGAATGTACCAAACCAGCTCAGCATGGGAACCAGAATCCTTTCAGGAATAAAGGCAACTAGCAGAATCAGAATCAAAACAGGAATAACGAGCGCACCTTGATACGTGTAAACAATCCAGCAGGACCATCAAACAACAATCAAGCTCTTGTGGTACAAGTCGATGAAGGTTGTGACTGGTCAATGCAATTAGGCATTGATGTTCAGGATAGGACAACTTGTTTCGCTGAGGTTGTCAAGGATCTGAAGCACACCAGTGGTGGAGAATCTTCCGCCAGTGGTGGAGAATCATCTGAAGATGAAGACAGTTCTGGCTATAGTAGTAGCTCAGATAAAGAAATCTCAACTTCAGGCGATGATCTTTTGGATGAAGCATCTAGTGTGACTGTCGATGCAGATGATGATGAATTGTTGGGAGGAGCTGAAGCAGGGAATCATAGAAGATCAATCTTGGTGGATGAAGCTGCTTATTCTTCTTCTTCTAATCATTCAGCCTTTATGGCTAATGTTGGCGGTTCATCAAACCAGGTATGTGTCGATGATCCAACTTCTGATAAATGTGTTAATTTCGGTGATAAATTGTCGGACTTGCAAATCAAATATGATGATTTGCAAAGCAAGTATGACGTGACATATATCCACAATCAAAAGTTGATAGTGGATCTTTTGAAATGCACAAAGGCTAACATGTTTTATGAAAACCATGAAAAAGAGTTTAAAACGGTGGTTGAAATTTTAAGAGAAGATAAAACCGAGCTAACTAAAATGGTTTCAAGATGTTGATGCATTATTTTGGTGTCTGTCACTTGTCTTAATTATCGATGTAATGTACGGTCTTTTATTTTATCGAGTCTGTAATTCGCCGTCGACCAAGTCGGATATCCTCCTATCCTACTTGTGTCCGACTAGTTTTTCTCGTTTGTTATGTATGGTTAAATGAACAATGCATGTTTCATGTTATGTTATGTTTGTGTGTTTGTATTGTTTGCTGCAAACTGTCAAAACAGTTTGCAGCACATCAACAAATTGCAGCCCTCGACGAAACTTCCAGGTTTCGTCGAGCACTACATGACGAAACCCCTCATATGGTCAAATCTTCATGTTTTGTCGTGATGGGTGACGAAACTCCTAGAGTTTCGTCATCCTGGAGGTTTCGTCAGGCCCACTTCAGGTTTCGTCGACTGTTGGGCCTGGGCTGCTATATAAACACCACATACTTTCACTTTAAAACTATGAGAGCTTACCCTGAAAGTCTACTGTCAAACTCTGTGTGTATTTATTTGATCATTGTTCTCATCCTTTTAATCAATTGAGTGTGATTCATTGGTTATATTGTGTTCTTACTATCTATGTTTGATTTGGCATAGTCACGGGGATTCCGCACTCGTGACCGTGTTTGTGATAAACAAGTGATTTGGTTTCGTTATCGATCCTCCGAGAATCGGGACCTACAAGTGGTATCAGAGCATTGGCTCTTATCCTTGTTTAAAATCAAACATAGTTCGGATTTTTATCAAGTATTAAAACTGGTTATTGTTGTTTTTTCTGAAAATTGTTCTTGAAAAGTTCATACATTTCTGGAAAAATCTTCTTAAAAAACTGTTGATCTTGTTGGTTTGCTAAAATTTTTTATCAAAAACCTTGTTAGATTGATTGTTCACGTGATAAACTGGGTTTTTAGTGAAAGTTTTAAGCAATTTCATGTTTTGGAAGGTTCGTCAGTGACCGGAAAGTTCATAAAATCTGGAATTGTTCTTCATATCTTCATCAGAAGTTCGTCAAACCTTCAAAGTGTTCATAGATATTCTTGGACTTTAAAATTAAATTTAAAATTGGAAATTTAAAATGGATTAAATATTGGTGACCATACCTTGGTTGGTAAAATAGGTATGTTGTGAGTTGAATCGTGTGTACCTTGTCAGACTAAAGATAAGATTTGCTTTTGAAAATCTCACCAACTTTCACCAACTATCTGTGACCATTCTCGACGAAACCCCAAGCGATGAAACCCCTAGAGTTTCGTCATAAGGAACATCGACGAAACCTGCTGAGTTTCGTCAAAGAGGCTTCGATGAAACCCCCTAAGTTTCATCAAAGACATTTCGATGAAACATCTTGAGTTTCATGGGAAAGAGTTTCGTCGTGAACACTTGTCATTTTTAACAGAGGGCTTGCAAAAGTGATTTAACAGTTTGTTTTTAAGTGTTTGATCAGGTATTATCATTCATATAACAAATATGAGTTGTACTAGTCCTTGGGATTGGAGTATGGACCCAAGACCAGGTGAAGATCAGACATCCACAGCCGTGTGGATGAGGAATGTCTTGCCACCACGAAGTATTAGTGAGAGTCAATGGGCGTTGGTGACGAACCAAAATCAAAGCATTCAGAATCTTTTGCTAAGTGAGAGTGAAACGGGTAGCAACAACCGCCCGCCAAAGCTAAATCACATGAATGAATATCCGTCTTGGAAAAATCGTTTCCACACTTATGTTCTAGGGCAAAACACCGAGTTATGGACGTGCTTCATTTCGTGATGCTCAGGGATGACCCAAGACCACTAAGGCTTGGGTCCCCATCCTCAAATAATTGTTGAATGAAATGTGCAGGATGTTCCAGGAGGAACTGTTAATAGTCATTGGATTGTTGACAGTGGAGCATCTAGGCACATGACAGGCGACTTACGTCTCCTTTATGATGTGAAAAATATTCGAGGAGGCTATGTCGCATTTGCTGGAGACAAAGGCGGATATATCACTGGAGAAGGAAAGATCTCCAATGGTATTGTATGTTTCGATAAGATCAATTATGTTCGACAAATTGATCACAATCTTCTGAGTGTTTCGCAAATCTGCGATAAGAAGTTCTCCGTGCATTTTGATGATGCCGGTTGTTATGTGCTGAAACCTGGTTTCAAAATTCCAAAAGAATGGATTCTCTTATCGGCTCCAAGAGTTAATGATCTTTATATTCTTGATATGAGCCAAGCGATTACGACATCTGCACAAGTGACATGTTTTGTCTCGAAAGCCACAGAAAAGGAGTCTATATCTTGGCACAGACGAATGGGGCACATTCACTTAAGAAAAATGAACTATTTGGTGAAAAACAACCTTGTGAATGGTGTGCATGGTAGAAGTTTTCATCTACAAGATATCTATGTGTCGTGCTAGAAAGGGAAGCAAACGAAAAAGTCTCACCCGCTTAAGAAAATCAACACTGTTAGCATGCCTCTCGAACGTCTTCATATGGACCTCTTTGGACCTATGAAGCACAAGACAACATTTGGGGATGCTTACTGTCTAGTGGTTACTGATGATTATTCTAGATTTTCTTGGGTAGCTTTTATGGCACACAAGAGTGAAACTCCTGGAATCCTCAAGGATCTTATTACTATGTTGGAAAATTTGTATACATTGAAAATGAAAAGGATCTGAAGCGACAATGGAACTGAGTTCAAAAACCGTGTAATGGATGAGTTCTGTACTTCCAAGGGCATTCTTCATGAATATAGTTCTCGCTACACTCCACAACAAAACGGTGTCGCTGAGAGGAAGAATCGGACGATAATTGAAACTGCAAGAACTATGTTGGTAGAGTCGGAGCTTCCTGTTCAGTTCTGGGGGGAGGCTGTGTCGACTGCTTGCTACACGTTAAACAGAGTTCTCACAGTTAAGAGGCATGGCAAGACGTGTTTCGAACTTCTACAGAAAAGGAAACCGGATCTTTCTTACCTAGAACCTTTTGGCGGTCCATGTACTATGATTGAGCCCGATGGAAAGTTTGGTGCCAAAGCTATCGAGGGTTTCTTCCTTGGATATCAAACTCCGAATTTTCGTGTATGGAATTTAGCATCCAAAAAGATTGAATTATGGAGTGAAGTGAAGGTTCAAAGGTATACTAATCCTTTTAGAGCTCCGGGTGATCCTTGGATGTTCGATTATGATGGGCTATTCGACTCCTTTAATTTGCCAACCTTTGACGAAGCATCTGTTGCTGCTCAAATGTTACTTGAAAGTGACAACGCGGCTGATTCGCCATTGGTGAGACCAATTGTTGTTGACCCTCAAGCTTCTACTTCGGTTAATAACAATACGGTTCAAAATGAGGTATTTGAAGACGCTACTGAGTACAATGAGTCATCGGAAGATGATGAATACCATGATGCAAACGAAGGCACTTCAGCTCCGGTTGCTCCTCTTCAAGGTGCTTTTGAAGCAACTCCTCATGAGCAGAATGTTGACACTGCTGAAGGGAATGCATCCACTTCTACGTCTATGCCCGGTGTGGAATTGGTTGTTGATCTTAATCTTAACAATTTGGGTATCAATGCTCGTGTTCCTGATGTTCCAGAATCGAGAATCCATGATACCCATCCGCAGCAGAATATTATTGGAGATGTCCATAGCGGTGTGCAGACGCGTAATCAGCTGAGAAACAACCAGAATGCTGGTTTGTATTCAGCCATTAGAGAATTTGGTCTTCAAAATGATTGGTCCTTCGCGTGTTACGTCTCACAAGAAGAGCCGTAATCTTGGAAAGAAGTCTTAAAAGATAATTCTTGGGTGGAGGCCATGCAGGAAGAACTGCAGCAATTTCAAAAGCTAGGTGTTTGGAAGCTTGTTGAAAGGCCGGAAAACTACAAGAAAATTGGCACACGTTGGGTTTTCAAATACAAGAAGGACGATCGTGGAGTAGTCATTCGAAACAAGGCGAGATTGGTTGCTCAAGGATTTCGTCAGATCGAAGGCATTGACTACAATGAAGTTTATGCACCAGTTGCACGTCTGGAAGCTATTCGGATCTTTCTAACTTATGCTTCATTTAAAGGATTCAAAGTCTACCAGATGGATGTCAAAAGTGATTTCTTACACGGTGTGGTTGAAGAAGAGGTGTACGTCGAACAACCTACGGGTTTCGAAGATCCTATTCATCCAGATCGGGTTTGGTTGCTCAACAAAGCTCTTTATGGTTTACATCAGGCACCTAGGGCTTGGTATGCAACCTTATCCAACTATCTATTGGAGAATGGTTTTCGGCGAGGTCTTATTGATTGCACTCTCTTCATCAAAGAACAAGATGGACATCTTCTGTTGGCGCAGGTATACGGTGATGATATAATTGTTGGTTCGACTAATGATTCTTTGTGCAGGCAATTCAAGCGTGTCATGCAAGAAAAATTCGGGATGAGTGCAACGGGGGAAATGACTTTCTTCTTGGGCCTACAAGTTCAACAAACCGAGTCTGGGATATTCATCCATCAGACTAAATATGTTGGTGACATCTTGAGCCGGTTCCAGATGTCTGATGCAACGCCCATTGGTACCCCACTTCCGCAGAATCACGGGATTACTCCGGATCTGAAGGGTGAAAGCATTAACTCTTCATATTATCGCGCTATGATCGGATCTCTCATGTATCTCACAGCCTCGAGGCCCGACATCATGTTTCCAACGTGCCTGCTTGCAAGATATCAAGCCAATCCGAAGGCTTCACATTTGGCAGCTGTTAAAAGGATTTTTCGCTATTTGAAGGGATGCCCGGACACCGGTCTCTGGTACCCTAGGGATGATAGCTTTGACTTGATCGCGTTCAGTGACTCTGATTTTGGCGGATGCAAAATTGACGGCAAATCAACAACAACGGGATGTCAATTCTTAGGAAATAGACTGGTCACGTGGCAGTACAAGAAGCAAACCTGTGTTGCTACATCAACCTGTGAAGCAGAATACATTGTTGCCTCGAGTTGTTGCTCCCAAGTTCTTTGGATACAACAACAAATGCGTGACTACGGTTTTGAATTCCTATCTACTCCTATCTTTGTTGATAATAATGCTGCCTTACAGATCACTAGAAATCCTGTGCAGCATTCCAAGACCAAACACATCGAAATTAAATATCACTTTATACGTGATTTTTTTGACAAAAGATTAATCGATGTTGTTAAAATCCACACTGATCACCAACGTGCCGACCTGTTCACAAAAGCTTTTGATAAATCACGTTTTGATTATCTTCTTTTGGTCAATGGCATTAAGGTGATACCCGAGTAACTACTTTGGCTAATTGTTTTTGTAAATATTTTCTTAAAAACCCTAAAAATACAAAAAGATTTTCAATTTAGTAATCTTTTAGCATTTTAGGGGGAGTAAATTCAAGAAAATACAAAAACATTTGAAAAATCAAAAATCCAAAAATATGTCTTTACTTTCTGTCTTTAAGTTTGAAAAATTCAAAAATTCAAAAAGCAAAAAATTCAAAAAAATTAGAAAATCATAAATGAGTTTCTTGGATTAAGGAAGATGATGATATTCACTGGTGTGGTCAGTCAACATGTTCAAAATGAAAAACAAAAATTGAGAAATGATAAGTATCTCTACTAACGTTGTATCGGTAGGCTCACAATCAGACTAAAATGTGCAGGATGATACAAACCTAACAGACTTCAAGTCAGGTGGGAACCATTCATTGGCATATGGTCTTGGTACCGAAATTTCGTTTGATAGATTGCTGAGGTTCTGAGATATTCAGTCTTTATGCTGCTTATCATCTGGGTATCATGGTTGTATCTTTTACCGAAAAATAACGGAGACAAAGTCTAGATCTTCCATGATACCATACATACGTGTACATACTGCATTCGACCTCAATAAGTGATAAACAATCACATGTCCAAACAAAATAAGTGATAAAATATCACATTTATCCGGGAGTCAAGTTCGTCTCTCTGCTGTACGATGTACTGACCTGTTCACGGACTTGCTTCTGTGCCCTCATGCATATGAAAATCAAGTTCCTCATCAATAAGTGATTCTATCACATAGGGCTTGTTTTCAATAAAAAATAAGTGAGTATCTCACATTTTTATATGTTCAAACAGATGATAATCGGTATACTCACCGGTAAGATGAACTCTCGCGCATACCTTGATACGGGAATGTGTCGTGAGTGGATGAACATCGACTTGTAAGTATAATCCTTACCGTAAATCGTATCTCCTAAGTATGATTACATCTGATCAGTTTGAGCTTATGTGGATAACAATACCGATAATCGAGGTAGTATACTTATCCAGAGCTTTATACCGAACAAAAATCATGTTGACTAAGACCGTAAGCTGGTATGATTCCTTATCCTTGAAATTCGCAAAAAGATTGTTTTTGTACAGTTGTTTATTGCTTTTCATAGCTTTTCGATTTGTTTACCGCGCTTTAAATTCTGATTTAGTGTAGTTGTAAAGTTCATTTTTAAATTAGCCGAAGTTGTAACTTGGTGTTTTCTGCCGAAAGCCTGAAACCTACTTCATAAAATGTCCTTGCATTTGGAAAACTCAATCAACATGGAAATCTTTCAAATAAACAAAATCTGTTCAGTGTGCAAAAGTTTCAAGACTTAGTGAATTTGTGGAAAAATGGTCGACGAAACTTCTTTTTAGACGACGAAACTCCATGGTCAAAGTCAATGGTTTTCAACCTTAGTCAAAATTGGTCAAAACTGGTTGTGTTCACGACGAAACTCCTAGTTTCGTCGAGGTCATGATGAAACCACACTGGCCCATTTAAGTTTCGTCATGGGCTAACTGTTTAAGCCCAATCCAAGCCCAAAACAGAGTTTCATCGAGCCATGTCAAGTTTCGTCGAGGACTGAAGTTTCCCCGTAGGAGTTGGTATTTAAAGGGGTCCCAGGTCAGTTTCATGATCACTTTTTCAAACCTATTGACTGTTTATCTTCCTCAACACTCCAAACCCCCAAACTTTCTTTCTCCGACTCCGACCCTCAAAACCTTTCATTTTCTTTGAAATTTATCAAAAATCAAAGGTATTTAATGGATTGTTTAAATGTTGTGAACCATAGGAACGGTGTGTTTGTCCGATTGTTCGAAAAATCCCTCGAAGACACTGTATCCTCATTTTCTTCATGATATAAACTTCTTGTTTGTTTTTGCTTTTAGTCAAAACAGATGGTTTTAGGGTTTAAATGATGATATGTGCTTTGATTTGGGTTAGGATTTTACAAAAACAGGGGATTGATGTTTGTTGAATGTTTAAACTGTTTCGGTGGTTTCCAGTCAAAATCGGTGCCGGTTTTTACTTCTAGGCTTGTGTTTATGGTTAAATCGAAGTGCCATTGTGTTTGATTTTTGGAATCATTCATCTGTTAACCTCAAATCGACGAAACCCCCTTTGGTTTGAAAACCCCCAAAGTGACGAAACCCTAACCTGGACGAAACCCTAACTGTTGATGATGAAACCCCCTTGGACGACGAAACCCTAAGTTTCTTCAAACTGTACACAACGAAACCTCCCTGACGAAACCCCTTCAAAATGAAACAAGTTTCGTCGAAAGGATGTCGATGAAACTTCACTAGTCAACGGTCAATATTGACTTTATTTGACCAAGGGAGTTTCACCGTGAAGAAGGAAGTTTCGTCGCAGTATATAGAGTTTCGTCGTTCCATACTTAGAAAATTTTCTGTTTTGGTGCCCTTTCACAGTAGACTTGGATTTGAATGTTAAATGTCAATTGGACACTTGAACTTGCATAGACACTTGTCTAATGCACATGTTATACAATTAAGACTTATTGTGGATGTTTGCAATGCAGATGGCACCAAAAGAAAGAAAACGTAAGGCACCGACTAAGAAAGAAAACAAATCTGAAGAGGAAGTAATGTCCGAGAAGCGTCACAACCAAATTTCCTTTTTGGATCCGGAAGAAAAGATCACTGAACTGAAAGAGATTACGCGGTGGATTAGGGAGTCGCGGATTAATAAAGCTGTTACCTTTTCAACGCCTGTTTACAAGACACTCGTTAAAGAATTCTGGAACTCCGCAAGCATTGTACAAGTTGATGGAAATGAAGTAATTCAAGGGATAGTGAATGATCTGGATGTGATTGTATCTTCAAAGATCTTAAACACTGTCTTAGAGCTGTAAGACAATCCTGATGCTCCGTCCTCAATTCCAATCATGTGTACTCGTGGCTGCTTATTACGGATGAAGTGTATCGGTAACATCTTCAGTACTCAAATCAACAAGGGAGATTTGTCATTGCGTTACAAGTTCCTTTTACACATTCTTATTCAGTGTATCAGCAACAGACGTGGAGGATATGATATGGCAGGCAATGACCTTGTAGGTCTCATGGTGGCATTGGTGCTGAACAAACCGTTTAGCATCTCAAAGTATATCTTTGCCAATATGAAAGAGAATATGACGAGAACTGGTAGTAGAACAACCGGGAACAAATTCTGGATGTATCCTCCTTTTCTACAGATGATCATGAACGTTCAACATCCTACTCTTCCAAAAGCCAACGACGACATCCTGAAGATAGAATCTATGATCTTGCAATCTTTAAGGATATTCAAGAGCCTTGCAGCAAAAAGATACACCAAAAGCAATCCGCCGAGGAAGTTGATATGTGCTCTTGGAAAACCAGACTACATTGCTTCGGCAGATGATAAATGGCGTCACAATGACAGCCAATCAGATGATGAAGAGCCGGAGTTGAAGAAAAAGATAATTGAAAAGTTTGGTCCAGAGGAGTCTGATTCATCTGACAGTGACAGTGATGATGATGAAGGTGGTGATGGTGGTGATGCAGGTGCTAGTGCTGTTGGTATATCTGGTGCTGGTGCATCGTCTGCTGGTGCAGCTGGTGGCACTTCAGCTGGTGGTGACGAGGAAAGTTCTGAATCAGATGACAATCCACCTGAGCCCGGATAGGAAGTTTACTATGATGATCGTGGTGTGAAACGGATCAGGAGGATTAGGCAAGAGGATGACCCTGAATACGTTCCTCCGGATACCGAAGCGGAACATTTGAAGATAAAGAAAACGGTTGTCCAACGCAAGAAGAAAGCAAGAAAGTACATTGGTAATTCATCTGCACAGCAATCCGTTCCTCAAGAGCCTTCACAAGAAGCGGAAATGGATCCTAATCTTGGATTCACGGCAACTGAAGCTTCTGAAATGATTCCATCTCCTCTGAGGTCTACCGAACCAGTTCCTGTAATGAGTTCAACACCTGAAACTCCTACAGTGACCCCTCAAGAGCCTGCCCCTTCCATAGCGTCAACCATTCGTGCAACAACCTCACAGCCAGCCGCAGAGCGCAGACAGACTATCTTTTCTCGGATGAATCTAGATGAAAAGGTAGACTTCTTATTCTCTCAACTACAAGCTGCTGCAGGTCAGATCAACAGGCATAATGAAGTGTTACAAGTCACTAGAGCAGACTCGATCAAGCAACAATTGGAAATTAACACGTTAAATTCCACTATTGTGTGACAAGCAGCAGAGATCACTCGTCAGCAAACTGAAATAGATCAATTGAAGGCTGAAAATGCAAGTTTGAAAGCTGCAGATGAAGTAAGATAGAGACAGTTGCAACAGATGCGAGTGGCGGATAATACTCGTGGTATAGAAATGAACCGCATGAAAGAAAGCAACTCTAAGCTTTAGAAGTTGGCCGAGAACCTCAAAGAAAGACATGACTTTATGAAAGAGTGGTACGATTCTCGGAACACCACGATAGTTGATGGGGTTAAGAAAATAACTGAAAGCTCTGAGATTGTTAGAAAGCGAGTCAATATTCTGTGGAATGATCAATGTAAACAACAAGAAGTGTTGAAGAAAAAGGATGATGATCCTGAAGATCAAGGGAACCCCGACCCTTCTGCCACTTCAGAACAACCGCCAGCAACTACCTCCTCTCAACTAGTTGTCTACAAGCCTTCATAGATTGAATCTGCGCAAGGAACCTCCAGTGGAACAGTTGAAGAAATACAACAGCTTCAAAGCAGCTCTTATATCGAAAGCTCTCTACCTGGTACATCTTTTGTTCCTAGTACAGCTGATCTTGCTTTGCAGGTTGTCCATCCTATCACTGGAGAAATTCTAAAAGAGGGGGAGATTGTCTCTGATTTGTTGCATGAGCAGTTGTTAGCCCTGAATGCAATGAAAGAAATTGATGATGCTGAGATTGATAAGATACCGGTTGAACCAGAGACTGAAAATGTTGAAAACATTGAAGAGGTCGTATTTGAAGGCGAAACCAACAAATCAACTTATGTTCGTGCTGACGGAACGGAGTTTGATCCATTTGACGAAGAATGGATGAAAGAGAATCAGGAAGACATTGATGAACAATTGAAGAATCGGGCATCTTTTGATAATCCGACTGATTCATTCGAGGAATGGAGAAAACGTTTCTTATCGAAGGTTGAAAAGCCTACACCGCCGGAAGCACAGGTAGATTTTCTACAATTTGAAAAGGTGAAGCCTCATGGAAGAATTCTGAGCTGGATGTTTGTGAAGGATATTCACTGTGTTGCCATAAAGCGTGAATACGACATTCAGTACTTCAGATCGTTGCTAAGCATATTGGCCTTACCATTCTACGACGTTGCAGCTTTGACGAAGCTTGAGCTTGTTAATCGTTCAAACTTCGAAGGAGCTACATGGTTCGAGCGCAAGATAAAGTTTAACAAAAGGACAGGATGGAAAAACGAGTTGTTCAAGCCGCAGTTTCCCATCTATCAACAGATCAAGTTCACGTTGGATCCGGCGACAAATACAGCGCGATACAAGCTTGTCTATCAACCCGCGAAAGTTATGGACAAGATCCCGTTAATGCCGATGAAACAGAACTTCCTTGATGATATGAGGCTATGGTGCTACGATCCGGATACGCATGAGGCAGTGATTGTGTTTAATGGTGATCGTGAGAATTTTCGGATGTTGGATCCGATGTGGATTGTTAATATGTCCGCGAACGACATCAGCAAGCTATTTCGTCATGATATATTTTACGAAGACAAGGACGCTCATCAAGCGCTTCGATTTCAACGCGTCGCTTGTTATTGCTTTTATCGAGGATTCATGCTGGAAACACCTGGACGCTGAAACACTGAAGATGGATGATTGAAGACCGAAGACAGTAACAGACAAGGGGGAGTTTGTTGATGCATTATTTTGGTGTCTGTCACTTGTCTTAATTATCGATGTAATGTACGGTCTTTTATTTTATCGAGTCTGTAATTCGCCGTCGCCCAAGTCGGATGGTCAAATCCTCATGTTTCGTCGTGATGGGTGACGAAACTCCTAGAGTTTTGTCGTCCTGGAGGTTTCGTCAGGCCCACTTCAGGTTTCGTCGACTGTTGGGCCTGGGCTACTATATAAACACCACATACTTTCACTTTGAAACTATGAGAGCTTACCCTGAAAGTCTACTGTCAAACTCTGTGTGTATTTGTTTGATCATTGTTCTCATCCTTTTAATCAATTAAGTGTGATTCATTGGTTATATTGTGTTATTACTATCTATGTTTGATTTGGCATAGTCACGGGGATTCCGCACTCGTGACCGTGTTTGTGATAAACAAGTGATTTGGTTTCGTTATCAATCCTCTGAGAATCGGGACCTACACAAGAAAACAAACTGACATAAACTGTTATATCAATCATCTCGAGGTCATGCAAAAAGAGTTAGCCTGTGTAAAATGTGAAAGTGAGGCAATCCAGCTTAAGCTAGATAGTTACTCAAACTCTAGGTATGTGCTGGATCACATCATTGACATACAGAAAGAGAAAAAGGATGTCACGTGCATTGGATATAAGAGGTGTCCACCACCTATTAGACACAATTATGACGCAATGCCGGATGAGTAGAATAGAACTTATTTTGAGCAATCTGTTCCTTTAGACATTGAGGAGTTTGCAACCAGACTCGGATACAAAACGGAAGTATCATCAGATTCAGATGTGTCAACAGTTACAAGTGTGTCAACTGCTGAACAAAATCAGGATCCTCCAGTTATTGTTGAGGTTGCTGATTCTTCAGATGATGAATCCGATGATACTGACTCAGCACAATCTGATGCGGTGATCAAAGAGGACATACCTCTCGAGAATCATATTTTGTGTGATCCTCCCGCAACACCTGCTAAGACTGTTCTAGTCGAGTCCACGTCTGCCAAAGAGTCTGAGAGTGTGAATTTGCTATACACTCTTGTTGGTAATGATAAAATCTATTATGACCAAGACTTTCCGATTAAAAATGATAATCAATCTTTAAACAGTAAAGTTTTTGAAGATTCGACAAGTAGGTTTTTGGGAAAGTCAGGTTCACACATTGTGGTAACACATTGCCCTTCGATTCCAAAAGCTAAAGTTCGAAAACAACATGGAAATCAAAGATTGCCAATAGTGAAAAAGCAGAAAAATCATACCAAACCAAAAGTTAAATCAACGACTCAAGGTCGAAAGGAACAGAACCAAAGGAAGAATCAAAAGGTGAACTTTGTGAAGTCGAAGGGAATAGATAAACTTGAAACATTTACAAATAAATCTAACTTAGATCATATTAATCAAGTTAAAATGTTGAAAAGAAATGGTCAAAACAATTCAGGACCAAGTACCTCGCAATCACAAAGTTCATCACTAAGACATCAACATGATACTTCGGGGTTTGTAGAACGAAGATCATGTTTCAAGTGTGATAAAGTTGGACATATTATTCGAAATTGTCCATATCTTCATAAACTAAAAGCCAAAGTTGATGATCCCCATGAACTAAATTACCGAAAGCGATCTGTTTCTTCAAAACAAGATCCCCGTCTTGTAAAAGAAAGGGAAAAGAAACAGAAACGCCAACAAGTCAAGGTAATTGAGAAGGCAATTAAAACCGACGTGTTTCACAAATAATATGTTTCAGTTAAACCAGAAATTTCTAACACTTCTAATGATCACGAAGTTAAGATTTCAAAAATTCAAACTGGTAAAACACAACAGACTTGGAAACCAAAAACGGTTACTAATTCAGGGGGAGGATCACAATTTCCTAACCATCGAGAAATTGAAATAATTTTTGTCGATGAAAATGGAAGACCCAAGACCACAAAGGCTTGGGTCCCCATCTCCAACTAATCATATGAGTACATGTGCAGGGTGGTATAGGAGGAACTTTCAGCAGTCATTGGATTGTTGATAGTGGGGCATCCAGGCACATGACCGGCGACATGAGACTTCTCTACGACGTTAAATCTATTAGAGGAGGTTATGTTGCTTTTGCTGGATGTCACACCCCCAAAATACCACATGCGGGAACACCGCGGGACGTGTGACGTACCAGGATCCAAGCCACTAATCACATTGAACTATAAATAATATTTAAGCAAAACATTTCATTCATTTCATAATATAATTCCAAGTCATAAGTTAAAACCAAAGTAAACGTTCAGCGGAAGCATAATGTAAATTGTTAATCAACTGTTTCAAAACAAGTGTTCAAAACCAACGAAACAAGTATCCAAGAATCTCGACCCATGACCACTCCAGCTCTCCCAGATAGAAAGTCCATAATCAAGAATCTAACGACCTGCAAGCATGCAGACAAGTGTGTCAGACGACGCTGGTTAGTTCAAAGTTTGTTAACACGTTTTAGTTACCAGATACGAGTATAAAACATTTCAGAGATTAGATGTTGTTATTAACTCGATTACCGCAGATGGCTCCAGATTATTTGCCAAAACCCCAATGCTCTATCATACATTGGTCAAGTGGTTAAGGTATTTAGTTCACGACCGTCCTCCCCGGTACGGTGTGAGGGTGCCAAACCTAATAGCGCTATTAACTAATAACCCCGTTGCCTCCCCGACAACCAATCGGTATATGATAGGACTTAATGATAGAAATGAGTGTAACCAACATCCCAGGTTTAACATTCCAGTCAAACCCAACACCCGACATTCCTCCCCGGAACGTTACCCGATATCCCTCACAGGGATGCATGCTTGAAAAAGGCAGTGAACTCACCTTAGGTTTGCTCGATATGTTTAATTACCCTTCCAGTTAGTCAACCAACCCTACCGTGGTTATCAGTAACAATCAGTTTCAAGATTTATCAAATAAGTCATGTATTTCAAAGATTGCATTCATCACAAGTATCACCGTACATCACATAGCACATACTCAGTACACATCCCATGTATAACACACAATTATCTCACAACCGTTAACTGGGCCACTTAATCAGGCCCAAGCCCAACAGATTTCCCTTCGGCGAAAGACCCTACGGTGAAAGACTATGCTTCGTCGAGGTTACACATGACGGAAGACCCTAGTGTTTCGTCAACATCCACTCAACGAAAAACCAGGTTTTTCGCCAAGCCATGTTTTTCGTGGGATCAGTCTTTCATCGCTGTCTTCACAGACAGTTACAATTCCCATATTTTCAGCCGTAATTATTGCTAACACTTTGACAGTTTCATCAATCAAATCAAACGATACTTTTAGCCATGAATATGAACCCGACCATGATCAATCATCAACTATTCAAACCCATTCACAATATAACAGTTTCTATTCGACATACCAATCATAACTTAGTAGTTTATCATGCGAATCATAATACTAATCAAGCAACTCATCAGTTAGATACGAACCCAGAATTTCGTATAAGCAATTATCAATCACAGAGCTTTTAACCATTAGAATCGACATGAACCAATCACTAGAATCATTTATCTATTCTAAATGCATGAAGTCATAGACAAACCCTAGTCTCATATAAGGATCTCATGCAGCACAAACAATTATCCACAAAACAAACATTAATCAACATAAAGTGTGGCGAAGTGCTAACCGATCGACGAGATAGTCACGAGAATACAAGAAGGCTTCGAAAGAGATGAATAGCGTTGCCGACGTTTACAATTGAGAAGAAAGGTCTAGGGTTAAGCAGGTTTATGTTTAAATAGTGTGAACAACGTGTCTGGGTTCCGTTTGGGCCAAAGCCCATTCCAGCGAATAACACTCCCGACGAAAGACCCATTTTCGTCGGTTGGCCGGTGATGACGAAAGACCAGTCTTTTGTCGTGAACACTAAGTGACGAAATATTTGTAAGTCTTAAGCTTTCATTCACCAACAATTCATTAATCACATTCATTAATCACAAAACTCTAGTCTTTCAAACAATTACACATCACATAACATGAAACAAATTATCAAAACTGAATTTCCACACAAGAGGTACGTAAATGAAAGAACTAAAAATTTCCATAACATACATAACATGATTTGCATGTCCTTGATATGATCCAAGCAATTACAACTTCTGCACAATCAACTTGTTTCGTTTCCAAAGCCACAGAAAAGGATTCAATCTCTTGGCACAGACGGATGGGACACATTCATTTAAGAATAATGAATCATTTGGTGTCAAATGAATTAGTGACTGGTGTTCCTCTTAAAAATTTCCATCTTCAAGACATCTGTGTTTCATGCCAGAAAGGGAAGCAAAGAAAGAAGTCGCACCCTACAAAGAAGATCAACACTGTGGCAGGTCCGCTTGAACGTTTGCACATGGATTTGTTCGGTCCTGTCAAGCATAAAAGCATCAGGAATGATCAGTACTGCCTCGTGGTGACTGATGATTATTCAAGATTTTCTTGGGTGGCGTTCACGGCACACAAGAGTGATACTTTCCAAATTATCAAAAACTTGATCACAACGATTGAGAATTTGTATACTTTGAAAGTTAGACGGATACGCAGCGACAATGGAACTGAATTTAAGAATCATGCAATGGCGGAGTTTAGCACATCCAAAGGTATTCTTCATGAATTCAGTTCTAGTTACACTCCTCAACAGAATGGCGTCGCTGAGCGTAAGAATCGTACATTGATCGAAACTGCTAGGACTATGTTCGTAGAGTCCCAGTTGCCCATTCCATTATGGAGTGAAGCTGTGGCCTCTGCATGTTACATAATGAATCGAGTCCTTACAGTTAAAAGACACAATAAGACCTGCTTTGAGCTTCTTCACAAACGGAAACCAGATTTACAATTTCTTGAACCGTTTGGAGCTCCTTGCACAATGATCGATCCGAATGGAAAGTTTGGGGCAAAATCCATTGAAGGATACTTTCTTGGTTATGCCACCCCGAACTTAAGAGTCTGGAATCTAGAGATAAAAAGGGTCGAGGAATGGTCTGAAGTCAGAGTACAAAGGCACACATTGCCAGTCAAATGTCCTGGTCAGCCTTGGATGTTTGAGTACGATGACTTCTTCAATTCGATCAATATTGAAGAAGTTGCAGTAGATGCTGCGGCACAGATGTTTTTCGAGAGTGACAACGCAACAGATTCACCGTTAGTTCGTCCAGTTATTGTCAACAATCAAGAACCATCTTCAGTTAACAATAATGCTCTCGACAATGAGGATTTTCATGATGCTACCAAACTGAACGAATCTTCAGAGGATGATGAATTTCTCGATGCAGACCAAGAAGCTGTTCATGGTACTTCAGAGGCTACACCTCCAGTGGACGCCCCCAAAACAGCTGAAGCTACTGCATCATCCTCTTTGCCAGTTCAGGGTATTGACTTGGTTGTTGATCTCAACTTCAACAATCTGGGTACAAATATTCAAGTTCCAGATAATCCAGAAACAAGAATTCATAATACCCATCCTCAACAAAACATCATCGGTAATGTACAAAGTGGCGTACAGATGAGAAATCAGTTGCGAAACAACAACAATGTGGGCTTGTATGCAGCTATTCTAGAATTGGGTTTGCAGAATGATTGGTCCTTCGCGTGTTATCTATCACAAGAAGAACCAAAATCTTGGAAAGAAGCTTTGAAAGATAATTCTTGGGTGTCTGGAAACTAGTTGATAAACCTGATGATTACAAGAAGATTGGTACTCGTTGGGTTTATAAGTGCAAAAAGGATGACCGTGGAATTGTCATTCGAAACAAGGCGAGATTAGTTGTTCAAGGATTTCGTCAGATTGAAGGGATAGACTACAATGAAGTTTATGCACCTGTTGCACGTCTTGAAGCAATTCGGATCTTTCTAGCCTATGCTTCCTACAAAGGATTCAAGGTCTACCAGATGGACGTGAAAAGTGCATTCTTACATTGTATAGTTGAAGAAGATGTGTACGTCGAACAGCCTCCAGGTTTTGAAGATACTATTCACCCTGATCGTGTTTGGTTGCTCAACAAAGCTCTCTATGGTTTACATCAAGCAGCGAGAGCTTGGTACGCAACCTTATCTAATTATCTGCTGGAAAATGGATTTCACCGAGGTCTTATCGATTGCACTCTTTTCATCAAAGAACAGGATGGAGATCTTCTATTGGTTCATGTATACGTAGATGATATTATATTTGGTTCTACTAACGATCTTTTGTGTAGGAACTTTGAGCGTGTTATGCAGGAGAAATTCGAAATGAGCGCCATGGGGGAAATGACTTTTTTTTGGGACTATAAGTGCAACAAATGAAGTCTGGGATATTCATCCATCAGACTAAGTACGTCAGTGACATCTTGAACCGATTCCAGATGTCCGAAACAACGCCCATTGGTACCCCACTTCAGCAAAATCACGGAATTAATCCGGACTTGAAGGGTGAAACTGTTAACTCTTCATATTACCACGCAACGATCAGATCTCTTATGTACCTCACTGCCTCAAGACGAGATATAGTGTATCCTACGTGCCTGCTTACCCGATATCAAGTCAACCTGAAGGCCTCACATCTTGCAGCTGTGAAAAGGATTTTCCGCTATTTGAAGGGATGCCCGGACACCAGTCTCTGGCACCCTAGGGATGATAGCTTTGACTTGATCGCTTTCAGTGATTCTGATTTTGGCGGATGCAAAATCGACGGCAAATCCACAACGGCTGGATGTCAGTTTTTAGGAAATCGCCTAGTCACATGGCAGTGCAAGAAGCAGACTTGTGTCACTACATCAACTTGTGAAGCTGAATACATTGCTGCCTCAAGTTGTTGCTCCCAAGTCCTATGGATTCAGCAACAAATGCGTGATTACGGTTTTGAATTCCTATCTACTCCTATTTTAGTTGATAATTCTGCTGCCTTACAAATCACTAGAAATCCTGTGCAGCATTCAAAGACCAAACACATCGAAATTTAGTATCACTTCATACGTGATTACTTTGATAAAAAGCTTATCGATGTTGTTAAGGTCCACACCGATGACCAACGTGCCGACCTTTTTACCAAAGCATTTGACAAATCACGATTTGACTTTTTATTATTGGTAAACGGCATTAAGGTCAAGCAAGAGTAAAACCGACATCGGAAAATTGTTTTTGTAAATATCTTTGTGTTTTTAATTTATCATAGTTTTTACATTTTAGGGGGAGTAAATCCAAATTAAAAAAAAATCAAAAACATCGAAAAATGCCAAAAACACAAAAACAATGGAAAACCAAAAATGAGTTTCATGACGAGCAAAAGAGAAAATGATAGTACATCAGTGGTCAGTCCAAACCTCTTTAAACTTAAAATGAAAAATGATAAGCAGCTCTATATAAGATGTATCGGTAGGCTCACAATCATTTTAAAGTGTGTAGGGTGATATAAACTTAAATCGACTAAAGACGAGGTAAGAACCGCTCATTGGCATATGGTCTTAGTTCCAAAATTTCGTTTGAGAGATTGCCGAGGTTCTGAGATATGTGGTCTTTATGCTGTTTATCATCTGGGTATCATGGTTGTTTTCTTTTACCGAAAAATAACGGAGACGAAGTCTAGATCTTCCATGATACCATACATATATGTACATATTGCATACGACCTCAATAAGTGATCAACAATCACATGTCCAAACAAAATAAGTGATAATATATCACAGCTTTCTTGCGGGAGTCAAGTTCGTCTCTTTGTCTGTACGATGGTACTAACCTGTTCACGGACTTGCTCCTGTGCCCTCATGCATCGAATATCAAGTTCCTCATCAATAAGTGATTTAATCACATAGGTTTAATCACATAGGGCTTGTTTTTCAATCAAAATAAGTGAGTATCTCACATTTTCCTATACGTCAAATAGATGATAAATGGTATACTCACCAGTAAGATGAACTCTCGTGCATACCTTGATACGGGAATGTGTCGTGTGTGGATGAACACCGGTCGGTAAGTATAAATCATACCTTAACATATCCCCTAAACTTGATTACATCTGATAAGTTGAGCTTATGTGGACAACAATACCGATAATCATTATAGGATGCTTATCTAAATATTAACTAATTGAACAACAAGAGCGTTTTGGCGTGACCGTACACCGATATGATTCTCTTACCCTCGAAACTCGCAAAAAGAATGTCTGTAAATATTTATTTAATGCTTTCAGTTTCTGCATCTTTGTTTATATTTATTTACTGCTTTCCGTCTTTACATTTGAAATATTCAAAATTTCAAAAAGAGTTTAAGTGTGTTTTAATTTAAACTTTATAAAAGCCAAAAAGATTTTATTTCTATCTTATTTTCGATTGCCCGATGTTGGATCTCGAGTCTTTTCCACCTGAAATCTGATCGAAAACCAAAACAACTAAATCTTCATAAACGGTTGAAATTTGCAAGTTTTGAAAGTTAAAAACCAAAATTGAACAATTTGTTAAGCTTTCAAACTGTCGGACGGTAGTTGATTGAAAATTGGTCACATGTGTGTCGTTTGTTTATGTTAACTATATTCCAAGCGGTTGTTCTCATTATGTGTTTAGCTTTCTTGTATGTGCAGATGCTACAATCAAACCAGCTAAAGGCGAAGAGAACGTATTAGATGACAAGCTTCGGAATGAAGACACGACATGGATGCACTCAAATGATCAAATGATCGAGTTGCCGCTGGCCACTCATCAATGCCACAAGGATCTAAAGTATCGAAAATCAAAAGATTCACGAGCACAATCAAAAGGAGTTTGTTAAAGGGGGAGTTTGTTGATGCACTTCCTATTTGTTACGGGGAGTTTGTTGATACACTTTCTACTTACGACACGTGAAGAATTTGAAGATCCTCCGACATGGAAGATGAACCTTACGAGTAGCGTCCAAGGGGGAGTTTGTTGATGCACATTATGTGGACACAACTCGTTGCGGTTCGTTATGTAGACGCGACTCGGTTTGGTTCGACTCGATTAGGTTCGGCTCAATACCGACGTCGCGACATTCCTCCATCGTGCGCCCCAGAGTTCGACACGCGAAGCACGAAGAGCCGCGAACCATCCCGCTTGAATGATGTTCATATCATGATGTCATAACTCTTAAATGCACTTGCAATTCTTATACTTGCTGATGTCAGTCAAGAAAGATGGTCACGAAGAACCAAGTATTTCGTGATGCATGATTTATATTTATTTAATCACATGACATCCACTAAGAATCATATATGCATGGAAAATGAATGACGAAGAACCTGTTTTGTTGTTTGTCCTCCTGACGAAGTTCCTTTTGACAAAGTCCTATGGTTCGTCAAGATGTGAAAGTGACGAAGATCTAAGTCTTCGTCACATGAGTTGTTAGACGAAGTGTAAGTGATGAAGATCTCACTCTTCGTCGTCTTGGAATCTTCGTCATGGATGCTTCGTCGCTGCGGATGGTTCGTCAACATGCATCATATATAAACAACAGACAGAAGGCAAACAAGGTAGAAGTCTGAACAGACTAGAGAGAGCACATTCAGAGAGAGTACACTGTGAAAACACACACACACACTGAGAGTTTATGAGGAGTTCTTGTAAACATTGCTTTGTAACCGTCATACGTATTAATACATTTGAGTGTTAATCGTTGAATCATGTTTGTCGTTTTCGTGTTCTAACTTGGTTTAACTTACCCGTTTGGATTCCGCACTCTCGGGTTTGTCGGAAAACAGAGAATAGAGGTTTGACTCGATCCTCCGGGTGGACCTACAGTGCATTGTAAAGAGCTCGATGGGTTCAAATATCGGCATGATTGGGTGCGAGATGTTTTGTGGGACATCCTGAGAAGAACTGGGATTTCGGCTAAGAAAGAGGCTCATGTGAATTTCTTTACAGACCCTATGGAAGGGAGATCTACTCTGTGACCAAAGGATCTGCTCGTCTTTGGTTGGGCTAGGGGAAACATGTTTGTGTGGACCTCACGGGGGTTTCCCCTCTGGCTGGTTTAAGGGAAAACGGGTTTGTAGCTGGACAAGCAGCAAGAAAGCCAGAATCGAAGAAAGTTGATAAGCATGCTAAAGCTTGTGCAGAGAACCAGCATGTTTTTGTCCCTTTTTCCTTTGACACATTTGGCTCCCTAGCGCCAGAAGCTATCCAATTCCTGACCAGGGTCCAACGGGTCACCAACAACAGGGGGACGGGGTTTCATCTTCGGTAGATTAAGGTTTGCAATTCAGAAAGGGCTGGCGGCGCAGCTTATTGCCCGTCTACCTTCTGTTTTGAAGTAACTTGACAAGTATAAATGAATGAAATAAACTTTGTTTGTAAAAAAATAATAATAATAATAATGAAAATTAGAATTGAGATTCTAACTCTAATAAATTATGGGAACCAAACATTTTAAGAGATGGAATTCAAATTCCAATTCCCTTATATTTCAATTACTTCATGCAAACCAAACACCCCCTTAATCACCTTCGTCATCTCTTTTTTTTATAGTAGACATTTTCCCTAGCAAAGATGATGACGCTCCACAATCATTGTTAGACCACAGTGAGATAGTAAAGTTGTTAATCTTGAACATGATTTCACAAAATTAAACACGTTAAACTGTATGAGATATCATCCCACATTTACCTCATTATATTTTGAAATTGCCCACACATTTACCTCTTGAGTGTCTATAGGAGGAGATAGATATACACCACTGTAAATATATAACAAAGTCAAAGAAAACTATGAGGACTCAAAATACATACCGGTATTTTTAAATGAACCAACCATCTTTTGTTGCTCACAGAAACATCTAAAACCTCCTTAAGTTTCAAGTTATTCATCATACATTGTTTTATCAAGTTTCCAACCAGCATTCATTCAATCATATAACATAAAATCATCCTTTTGATTAACCCATCTACCCATTCTCTATGAATATATCATAGAACAATGTATGGTGAATGTAGTTTATTTGTAAATTGTAAAGGAACGTATTATCTGTTGTTGCCTATGTAGAACATCTATAACGTTCAAGTTATTCACCATACATTGTTCATGATATTTTCAACCGGGATTCATAAAATCATCCTTTTAATGAACTGATTTTCCCGCTTTCTTTGAAAATATCATTCAACAATGTATGGGGCATAACTGAACCCAAAGGTTGATCTTCAATCAACATGTAGGCTCTTTTTAACATGAATATATTTCATTCATGAACTGAAACCAACTATAATGACAGAGAGCGTTAACGCTAATTTCTCTTTCTAGGGTCGCCACTTATGTAGATTGCGCCTTCGATCTATTAGTTGGATTTGGTTTATCCTTTGATAAATGTTTAATAAAATTAATCAAAAATTTCAAATACACATGTTTTCTCTCGGAAAAATAAGTTTTAACTCTTAAAAGCAGGAGAATTTATCAGAATTGAACTATATATGCGTATAACTCCCTATTATATTTAGGGGCTGTTTGGCAACTCTGAATGGTTAAGTGCTGAACCAATAAGATGTCCGAACCATTAAGTGTTAAACCAGTAAGAGGTCTGAACTACTCAGAGCAAGTATAACGCTTAACCGTTCAGAGGCAAAAATGTCTGACCAATTCAGATTAGATGTCTTAACCATTCAGACTTAGTATAATACTTAACCATTTAGGGGCAAATGTCTGAACCATTCAGACATCCGCTCGAGAAACAAACAGTTTGAACCATTAAGTGCTAAACCAGTAAGAAGTCTTAACCATTAAGAGACTCATTAAGAGGTAAACAAACAGCCTCTTAGGTATTTTATCAACTGACGCGGATAAGCGCCATTTACCCAACTTGACGAATACATGGCAAAAGGGCCTAAGTTAATATTACACAAAAGCTAACTTGGTAAATTACCGAATTTTTACTTATGGCTATGTGTTATGGTTTCACTAATATTCACTGTCACGTTTCTTGACGATTGCATCATTGTCGTGTAGGCAAAGCTCTTATTCACACATTTGTGTGTAACGGTTTCACTAACCACCACCATTAAATTAATAATTTAGTTTAATTAAGAAAAAAAGGTTGTGATGAGGATTTATGTTTTTGGATAACACAATTAATTCCCACATGGTATGAGGCTATGATTTTGTTTTGCATCGTTGATATGTGTAGTTAATAGTTCAGGGGGGCCTTTTGTAAACAATAATAGTATAGGGTTGTATTGTAAATGATTGTATTCAGTTAGTTGAGTTTGGCGGTTATAATAACAGATAGGCTAACAATCAGTAGTTAGCTTGGTTTGGAATTTCTTCTCTCTTTCAGTTTCTTTCACAAATTGAGCTCTATCATTGGTATCAGAGCTGTTCGATCTTCGGACAACTCGGAATTCAAGCCCTGATTCAGTCAAGGTGATTGTTCAAACAGTGTTCATTTGATTCTTCGGAATTGGTCAATTGTTCGATCAATTCCATTTCCGTTCAATTCAAAGCAGGAATTGATCATTTGTTCGTTCAATTCCATTTACGTTCGATTCAAAAACAGAAATTGATCAATTGTTCGGGTCAATTCCACTCGAATTCGTTTCAAATTCTGAATTAATCTTCGTTCGATTGATTCAAATTCAAAATGACAGCAGTTACTAGGCAACAGGAGATGGAGAAATCCATTAAAGATAATGCGTTGTCTATCGGTAAAATGGAGATTAGTGTGCAAGATCTTCAAGCCAATTCACAGTTAATCTCTGAGAATGTCCAGATGATGGCGAATGGTGTAGAAGAAAACAAAGCTGCTGTGGTGCAACTGCAATTACAAATTCAGGCAGTTTTAGATAAATTGTCAACAATTGAGAATAGTGACAAAGGATCACTGGTTCAAAATGGAAATCATGATCAAAGACTGCCAAGATTAGGAAGAATTGATTTTCCCAAATTTAGGGGTGAGGATGTAGAAGGATGGGTGTATAAGTGCAATCATTTTTTTGAAATGGATAAGACTCCAGAAGAAACAAAGGTTAGATTGGCAGTGATCAATTTGGAAGGGAAAGCTTTGCAATGGCATCAAGGGTTTTTGAGGAGTAGTGGAAGGAGTATTGATGATGTGGGCTGGGATGAATATAGTAGATCAGCTATTTCAAGATTTTCAGTGACCTTAATGGAGGATGCTATGGAAGAACTTAAAAATCTTCATCAAACAGGTTCACTTCAAGAATATTGTGATTCTTTTGATTCTTATTTGAATAGGGTAGTGGTTTGTCAAGAGTATGCTGTGAGTCTATTTGTGGGGGGGGGGTTAAAATCAGAAATAAGATGTCTAGTAAAGGCTTTTAAGCCAAAGACATTGAGGGAAGCTTATGCAGTAACCAAACAGCAGGAGATTGTGTATAATACACTGTTTGGAACTGGTATTCAAAAGAAACATGCTTATAACTCCTATAATGCTCATAAGTTCAATAATATTGGATTGAAGCCACCTCCTACTATGAATGCCAATACACCACCCCTATTACCAACACCTTTGAATGCTCAACCTGTTAAAGCCACAAGAAGACTGACCACTAAAGAAATGGCTGAGAAAAGATAAAAAGGAGAGTGTTTTTGGTGTAAAGAGAAGTTCACTCCTGCTCATAATTGTAGGAACAAGCAGTTGTACAATTTAGAGTTGATTGATGAGGAAGAGGTGACAGAGCAGGAACAAGTCACAGTGGATGAGGAACAGTTGGTGGAAGCAGAACCTCATATCTCTATACATGCAATTACAGGCATACCCTCTTATTCAACTATGAAGATTAATGGGTCAGTGGGCACTAGAAGGCTGAATATTTTAGTGGACTCTGGTTCCACTCATAATTTCATTGATACAAAGGTAATTAGTAAGCTGCAATGCCCTTTACAACCTGTGAAGCCTATGAAGGTTACTGTTGCTAATGGTAATCAATTGGAGTGTGGGCAAAAGTGTAGTCACTTTAAATGGATGATGCAAGGGGTGTGGTTTAATGCAGAAGTGTTGGTATTGCCCCTGGAAAATTATGACATGGTTTTAGGAGTGCAGTGGTTGGCTACATTAGGGAATATTAATTGGAACTTTGCTAATATGACTATGCAGTTTAAAGTGCAATGGAAAACTTATACATTGAAGGGTATTGAAACAAATGGTATGAGTTTATGTTCTGCTGAGAAGATGCATATGTTGGTAAATCAGGGTGCAGGGGTAGTTCAATCACAGATGTTTGGTCTACAGTTGTTACAGACTGAAGTGCAGGATGTGTTTGGGTCTACAGTATTGGATCCAGTGTTCAGCAAAGAATTACAAGCATTATTGGAAGAATATAATGATGTGTTTCAAGTTCCAAATGCATTACCTCCTAGAAGGCAGTATGATCATAAGATAAATTTGAATAATGAGAACAAACCAATCAATTTGAGGTCTTATAGATATCAGTCTGTGCAAAAGGATGTGATTGAGAAGATGACTCAAGAATTGTTAGAAACAGGAGTAATAAGAAGTAGCCAAAGTTCTTTTGCAGCTCCTGTTGTGTTGGTAAAAAAAAAAGATGGGTCCTGGAGGATGTGTGTGGATTACAGGCAACTCAATGAAGCAACAGTAAAAAATAGATTTCCTATTCCTTTAATTGATGAATTGTTGGAAGAATTGGGGGGAGCTACTGTGTTTTCTAAATTGGACCTCAGATCAGGTTACCATCAGATAAGAATGCATGAGCCTGATATACACAAAACAGCTTTCAGAACACATCAAGGGCTGTTTGAATTTTTGGTCATGCCCTTTGGCCTTACAAATGCTCCAGCTACTTTTCAAGCATTGATGAACTGCACTTTTAAGGAGTTCTTGAGGAAATTTGTCTTAGTCTTCTTTGATGATATTCTAGTTTACAGCAGTGGTTTGAAACAACACTTAAATCACTTACAGCAGGTTTTGGAAACTTTGAGACAAGGTCAATTATATGCTAAGAAATCTAAGTGCATGTTTGGGGGGCAGAAGGTAGAATACTTGGGGCATGTAATCACCAAGGAGGGGGTATCAACTGATCCTTTAAAGATTGAGGCAGTAGTTCAGTGGCCTAAGCCTGAAAATGTGAAACAATTGAGAGGGTTTTTGGGTTTATCTGGTTATTATAGGAAGTTCATCAAGGGGTATGGGGTTATAGCTAAACCTTTAACTGAATTGCTCAAAAAAGATGGGTTCAGATGGAATCAAAGTGCTCAGGACTCTTTTATCCAACTTAAACAAGCATTAAGTTCTGCTCTTGTATTGGCATTGCCTGATCTATCTCAGCAGTTTATAGTGGAGACGGATGCATCTTCTTTGGGTATTGGCGCAGTTCTCATGCAAAACAACCATCCTTTAGCATTCATTAGCAAGGCTTTGTCTCCAAAGCAACAGACTTGGTCAGTTTATGATAAAGAATTGTTAGCAATTCTGCTAGCAGTTAAACAGTGGCATTATTATTTGATCACTGGTCATTTTATCATAAAAACTGATCATAAGAGTTTGAAACATTTGTTGGATCAAAAGATTACTACACCTCTACAACACTCTTGGATGGTGAAATTGATGAATTATGATTTTGAGATACAATACAAAAAAGGGGTTGAAAATGTAGTGGCTGATGCTCTTTCAAGATTACAAAGCTCTTCTCTTTTCACCTTGGCAGTATCATCTTTTGATCCTTTATTACTGTCAAAAATAAAAGCTTCGTGGGAAACAAATGTTAATGTGCAAACACTGATTCAGCAGTTGAAGAGGGCAGTGGTTGTGGGTCAGTTCTCTTGGGAGACAGATTTGTTAAAAAGAAAAGGGAAGTTAGTAGTTGGAAATGATGCTCAGTTGAGGAAAGAACTGTTACAATGGTGTCATGGGTCAACTGTAGGAGGTCATTCAGGGGTTCAAGCCACTTGTCAGAAGTTGAAAGGGTTATTTTATTGGAGGGGCCAGTCTAAAGATGTGAGAGGGTTTATAAGGCAATGTCATGTCTGCCAACAAGCCAAATATGAGACTGTGGCTTCTCCTGGATTGATTCAGCCATTGCCTATTCCTACTTGTGTGTTTTCAGATATAAGTATGGATTTCATTACTGGCTTACCTTTGTCAAAGGGTAAAAATATAATTTTTGTGGTGGTAGATAGGCTTACTAAGTATGCTCATTTTATGGGCCTAACCTATCCTATTTCTGCAAGCTCTGTGGCTCAGTGCTTTATTGATCATGTCTATAAATTGCATGGATGGCCTACAACTATAGTATCAGACCGAGATGCAGTTTTTTTGAGTACTTTTTGGCAGGAGTTTACAAGACTGCAAGGCATTGAATTGGCCATGTCAACTGCATACCATCCACAAACAGATGGTCAGACAGAGGTGGTAAATAGGTGTTTGGAAACTTATCTTCGGTGTATGATTTTACACTATGGAAAATCTTGGGCTCATTGGTTGTCTTTGGCTGAATGGTGGTACAACACCAATTACCACACTTCTATAAAAACCACTCCATTTCAGGCTTTATATGGGTTTGCTCCTCCTTTGCATGTACCTTATATACATAGGGATACTAAAGTTGCAAGTTTGGATGAGGAGATGTGCTCTAGAGAAGAAGCTATATCAATATTGAGGTCTACACTGCTGATGGCTCAAAACAGATTAAAGCAACAGGCCAATAAGCATAGAAGTGATCGAATGTTTAAAGAAGGAGATTGGGTATATCTGAAACTCAGGCCTTATGTTCAGACGTCTTTGAGGATGGCAACATTTAATAAATTCTCTCCAAAGTATTATGGACCTTATTTGATCATAAAAAGAATTGGAGAAGTTGCTTACCAGTTGGATTTGCCTCAAGAATCACAATTGCACCCAGTCTTCCATGTATCACTGCTCAAACAGGCTGATGGTCCACCAACCACTGTTGTCTCGATTCCAACAATAGCTAGGTTCTTATATCAACCAGCCAAAATATTGGATCATCGTTTGATAAGGAAAGGAAGGAAAGGGGTACATCAGGTGTTAGTTCAGTGGGAGGGATTGTCAATAGTTGAGGCTACGTGGGAGAATAGACATGATTTACAACTGCGGTTCCCTGATTTCCATTTTTAGCAAGGGTTGTGGCTTGACAGTGGTTGTACATGTCAGTGGTTGTATCTTAGCAGTGGGAGAGGTCTGTCAGTAGTTGTTAGTATCAGTGGTGGTGTAACACCCTAAATTCTAATTAACAGTTTATCTGTAAATTACCAACAATTAGATGCGTAGTTAAGACTACACATATTGTAAAAATGCGGGTTTATTAAAACTTTTACACGTCATAAGTTATTCTACATAACGTGGTTGAATTCGTTGTTTAAGATTTACAATTTATCAAAGTGCGGAAGCGTGTGTCTTTATTGTGTTCGGTTCTTCGCTGAGCTTGATCGTCTTCCGGCATCCCAAGGCGTACCTACATTTCATAAACATGAAATGCTTTAGTCATTCGGGGTTTAAATCATGTCCGAACAATGTCCGGGAAACATTTGATTTTCAAAGGAAAAACAAAATATTAAAAAAATCATATCCACCGTAATTTACGGTTTACGGTGGGACCGTAAATTACGGTGGCACCTGGATTGCTATACTTCTGCCGTAAATCAGGAGTGTTCCACCGTAACCCATTTCAGGTCCACCGTAAATTACGGTGGCACCGTAATTTACGGTGGCACCTGCATCCCTCCTTTCCATTTTGCCGTAATTTGACACGAAATCTTTCGTATCTTTCAAACCGTTTATCCGTTTGACCTACCGTTTCTTCCTACATGTTTGTAATTTGATTCTCCATCATATGGAGTTAAAACCCGACATTCGGCTTAACAAAATTTAAGACCTTTAAGTGTTCGGCTTGTTACTCTTTTACCAAAATTTGACCCGTTTACGCATTTTATCAAACAAACGTATTTGTTTGATTCCTATATCACATACAACTCTTTAATTTTATATTACCTACTATTATAGGTTCTAATTATAGGTTTATTACACAGTTTAAACCCATTTTCACTAGTATGCTTATTTTGACCCGTTAAGGATATTTTAAGCACTTATAAACCCAAATTTCGTTTTTATTCCAATCTAGCATTGTAACCTATATTTCTTATCTAGTACTCTTCCATCACAACTAATGTGTGTTGGATTTAAAGTAGATATCTATGTGTTCCGGATTTATTTCCCTTGAAATATCATTTTACGTCAAAGACTCATATTGAGTCTTTTAGCCCAAGAATTACATCTTTCACTACCTATACTCGTTCTAAACTTTTGTTTAATCATAAGACTCCTTTCCAAACAACCTCTAAGAGTTGTTTGTTCAATTTAGCCTACAAGGGCGTTTTGGTCGATTTTGGTCCTTCTTTTACAATGAAGGACTATCACCAAATATTCGACCAAATTAGTACTTTTACATTCATCATAAATAAGCGTACCTGGCTCGGATCAACCCTTAGACCCAATTTCAATACCTTGCTTTATATTCGCTAATTAAGAGCAATGCGAATATCCATTGGATATCTATTCCTGTAAGCATATGACTCGACAAAAGAATCATTAGTCTATATAGTCAAAAGGTGTTGTCTACACCTTTTGACCCGTTTGACTGAATTGAGCATTTATCTTTGCGAGATGATATTTATTATCATCTCTTCTACATGACTCTTCTCGTTTAACACCATGTATTGTTTTTGACATAATATGACCAAATTATCAATTTACTTCTTTTTAACCATTATTATGGTTTCTATCATCTTTGATTTTCTTGTTCCGTTCGACTACACAACGGAACATCATGTTTCAATTGTTTAGATACCCCATTCATAATTTATATGACAAGAAAACATTCCACAATTTAAGACTAGTGTAAGCTATACTTACCTTGCATCCGAATTATGCTTTTCCGCCATACTTGCTTCGTTTGACCCGCTTCCTTTCCAAGCCTCCACCTAGCTTGTCAAGCGTCAAACTATCATCATAATTTGTAAGACGGTTATATTAGTCATCATTAATTATGACTATTCCATCTTACATATTTTCTATCACAATTATCATTCGATCTTATTAGTGGTCGGTTTGACTACTAAAAGTCAAACGCCCCTTAGCATATAAATGCACATTCAAATTCTATCTATCAATTAGTAGCTAACATGATCTTATACACTTAGCTACATGAACATGGCTACCAAATTTCATCATAACGTTCAAAACCCATTTCAATCATGTATGAACAAGTTCCCAAATCACTTAATTTGTTTGAGTGCCTTGTTTCTATTACCCGATATGATGATTTTAAACATAACTTATCATCATCTTTACTATTACATAAAAACCCACTTCCTAGTTTACTTGTTAATCACATACTAGTGATATTACTTCAAGTTCTTCATGATTTCATCATATCTAACAAAACCCACTTCTAGTTACTTATGAACTCTTAACAAACTCTCTAATTTGTTCAAGTAGTTTATTCATATGAGTTAGTATGATGTTTATAAACACCATTTGAACATCAATTTCATCAATTTAACCAAAACCCACTTAGCTCATAATAGGGTAATTATCAAATCCCTAGTTTATGGCACAATTCTACAAGTTTGCATCTAGGGTTTGTTTCTAGGCTTATACCCTCACTAATATCACTATAACATTGAACATCCATGCAAGAATTTCGTTCATGCAAGTTCATCAAAATTTCGAAATATCACCAAACATCAAAATTCAACATACCTTGTGATCTTCTAAGCTTGGTGATCACGATTTTATTAAAAGCCCTAATTTTTCAGCTCGATTTCTCTTTGATTTTGTTGAATTTGAGTGCTTAGGGTTCTTGAGGGAAGCCCTCTTTCTTCTCCTGCATATATCGACCAAACACACACTCATGTGTGTGTTTTGGTGTTTATTTATTTTAATTAAAAACAATCTTTCATCTTTGCCCCCTTTTGGTCCCTCTAGTTTCAAAGGTTATTTAAAATGCTTACTAGTTCATGCTTATATATTGTCTTAAAACAAATAACTAACTAGGTTGATTATTCCTAGTTAACGTAGTGGGTTTCGGGAGCTATAACCCGTTTATTTTAAGTCCCGTTAACTCGGGCTCCTTATAACTTTACTTTTCTCAAATCATCTATTCATGTTTTATTGAATATTAGGTTTATTTATTTTAAATCCTAATATTTACCGGGTTACCGTTACTGCTAACGGTATTTTACCCGTGTATTAATAATAACGAGGTTTGATTACCAAACCCGATTTCGGGGTGTTACAGGTGGTGTCTTAACAGTGGGTGAGTCTATCAGTGGTTGAGGCTTATCAGTAGTTAAGTCTTACCAGTAGTTAAGGATTATCAGTAGTTGTGGGTTAAAAGTGGGTTGGTCAGTGGTAACCTTAAGGACAAGGTTTGATTGAAGGGAGGGGTATTGATATGTGTAGTTAATAGTTCAGGGGGGCCTTTTGTAAACAATAATAGTATAGGGTTGTATTGTAAATGATTGTATTCAGTTAGTTGAGTTTGGCGGTTATAATAACAGATAGGCTAACAATCTGTAGTTAGCTTGGTTTGGAATTTCTTCTCTCTTTCAGTTTCTTTCACAAATTGAGCTCTATCAATCGTGGAGGGAATCACGTCCGCCAATGTAGGGCTAGCTCACTTAATAGAGACACATGTTTCTTAGAAGGGAAGTCTTAGGTTGAAACCTAGGAATAGTTAAGGATTATTCGTGTAAAAAGTAACATTAGTTGTTCAAAATAAAAGAAGGGAATCACACCTGAAGAGGGGGGGGGGGGGGGGGGGGGTAGACCATAATACTTGGTGTAAGATAGTATTCTACTAAGACAATGTATAAATGAATGAAATAAACTTTGTTTGTAAAAAAATAATAATAATGAAAATTAGAATTGAGATTCTAACTCCAATAAATTATGGGAGCCAAACATTTTAAGAGATGGAATTCAAATTCCAATTCCCTTATATTTCATTTAATTCATGCGAACCAAACGCCCCCTTAATCACCGTCGTCATCTCTTTTTTTATGGTAGACATTTTCCCCAGCAAAGATGATGACGCTCCACAATCATTGTTAGACCACAGTAAGATAGTAAAGTTGTTAATCTTGAACATGATTTCACAAAATTAAACACGTTAAACTGTGTGAAATATCATCCCACATTTACCTCATGATCATTTGAAATTGCCCACACATTTACCTCTTGAGTGTCTATAACAGGAGATAGATATACACCACTATAAATATATAACAAAGTCAAAGAAAACTATGAGGACTCCAAATACATACCGGTAATTGTAAATGAACCAACCATCTTTTGTTGCTCACAGAAAACATCTAAAACCTCCTTAAGGTTCAAGTTATTCATCATACATTGTTTTATCTTATTTCCAACCTGCATTCATTCAATCATACAATATAAAATCATCCTTTACCCATTCTCTATGAAAATATCATATAACAATGTATGGTGCTTGTAGTTTATTTGTAAAGGAACGCATTATCTGTTGTTGCCTATGTAGAACATCTATAACGTTCAAGTTATTCACCATACATTGTTCATGATATTTTCAACCGGGATTCATAAAATCATCCTTTCAATGAACCGATTTACCCGCTTTCTTTGAAAATATCATCGAACAATGTATGGTGCATAACTGAACCCAAAGGTTAATATTCAATCAACATGTAGGCTCTTTTTCACCGGAATATATTTCATTTATGAACTGAAACCAACTTATAATTATAGAGAGCTTTTAAAACAATTTACACCAATAAATAATTAACCAAGATATAACAAAATATTTGTTTACGCTAATTTCTCTTTCTAGGGTCATCACTTATGTAGATTGGGCCTTCGATCTATTAGTTGGATTTGGTTTATCCTTTGATAAATGTTTAATAAAATTAATCAAAAATTTCAAATACACATGTTTTCTCTCGGGAAAATAAATTTTAACTTTTTAAAATCAGGAGAATTTTATAAGAATTGAACTATATATGCGTATAACTCCCTATTATATTTAGGTATTTTATCAACTGACGCGGATAAGCGCCATTTACCCAACTTGACGAATATATGGCAAAAGGGCCTAAGTTCATATTACACAAAAGCTTACTTGGTAAATTACCGAAGTGTTACTTATGGCTATGTGTTATGGTTTCACTAATATTCACTGTCACGTCAAGAAATGACAGCCGCATCATTGCCGTGTAGGCAAAGCTCTTATTCACACATTTGTGTGTAATGGTTTCACTATCCACCACCATTAAATTAATATTTCGTTTAATTAAGAAAAAAAGGTTGTGATGAGGATTTATGTTTTTGGATAACACAATTAATTCCCACGTGGTATGAGGCTATGATTTTGTTTTGCAGCGTGGAGGGAATCATGTCCGCCAATGTAGGGCTAGCTCACTTAATAGAGACAGTGTCGTTCCTACATTTTTAGAGACCCTAATCGAACTACGAAGTGGTGGCCCTTTTACTTAACGCATAAAAGTATTGTGTAGATGTATATAGATTATAGACATTGATTGATGTTTTCTTGCCCCATTAGTCTAGACAACCCAAAACTCTAAACAACCATTTAATTCTTGTTTTTTGTAAAAAGTGCACCAGAGGGACGTCTAGACACAAGGCGATCAGTGGCGGAGCTTGAATGAAAACTCTGTGTGGGCAGTGGGCCGGACTCTCAAAACCCAAATCGGGGGGACCGGACTCTTAAACATCCAATACTTTACACTGAAATATTTTTTCAGTAAAATGAACACCACGAGCAAAAAATCAGTGGAGGTCGGGGCAACATTAACTTCCGCCCCTGAAGGCGACCTCAGGCCCAAAGGGTGTTGCTTCAAACTACATAAAGCGAGTATTTTACATTTTTACATAAAGTGCAGGTCAGGCAAAAATTTGGCATAGTACATGGCATTTTTTTATGCAACATGATGTTGTACAACAGGCTTATTTATAGCTAAATTTTGGGTAGGGGATGCTAAAACCTATGAGATATAAATATATATAAACACTATGCGTATGAAAGGGACACCATTTTGCACCTCCGTGCGCTTCTCGCTTTTCAAAACGAATCAGTTCTGTAGCAGCTAGTCCTAAACTGATCTTCCAAAGCTACTTATTTCATTTTAAACCCTAAACTAGCAATAACACCCGCGTGCGTTGCGAACGCGCGCACACCGCAAATATAGAATGTATTAGTCTAAATGTTATGTTATGCGTTAATCATATGAAAACACACATTTCGACGTATCTGATTGTGCTCAGTGTGACCTATATAAGCATTGCGATTGGATCAAAACGTAAAGTAAATCGAGTTTCTACTATACGATCATAACGTATTATATGTGACCCGACTCATATATGGAAAACATTAGCGGGTATAAAAGAAAAACTAATACATGTAATCAAAAGGGATTAATTAGACCGTTTGGGAAAAGCAAAATATGACTCCACTCGGTTGGCAACAAAATTTACGAAACATACATAAAAAAGCACGAAAACAAATTGTATTTGACCTGAGTCGTTTTCCAAAATAGTTTACGTTGAAACGTAGGCCAACTCTAATTTATAGCAAAACGCACATAAAAATATGCACGTAAATATTTGATCTGACTCGTTTCTAGAAAACATTTACGTCAAAAATAGAGCAATCGAAACACGTACATAAAAATATGCATGTAACCGTGCCAAGCAGCACCAATGTCACATCACTGCTAGCAACCACCAACATCGGAAAAACTCGTAAAACTAAATTAAATGAAAAAGGAAAAAATAATTCTGGACGAAAAGCAAACATAAAATCGTTAAACCACGCACGTCCGTTGCAGTGTGTTAATGCGAAGAAATTAGAATGAAACGTAAAACGTAGAAAAGCATAAATAAGTCGATCTAGGACACGCATGTTGCGACGAATCCGTCAATGCGCCTGTCAAACGGAAAAAAAATTGACGAAAATACGTTGAACCTCACACGCACGTTATGGCGTGTTAGCTCGCATAATTTAGAACGAAATGTAAAACGAAAAACTTGCGAAAGATGAAAACTGTGGGGGACCAAAGTTGAAAATAAAAAAACATTGGGGTTAAATTGTGAAAGATGAAAAGTTTTAGGTTAAAAGTTAACAAAGCAAAAGGGTTAAAATGCAAAAGGTAAAACCTTTGGGTTAAAAGTGAAAAAATCAAAAATTATTTTTGAAAAACTCCCCATGCATGGGAAAGATGTCTTTTAGAGGGGAAATCTTATGTTCAAACCTGGGA
The DNA here is from genome assembly GCA_030545235.1 of Helianthus tuberosus. Taxonomy (NCBI): domain Eukaryota; kingdom Viridiplantae; phylum Streptophyta; class Magnoliopsida; order Asterales; family Asteraceae; genus Helianthus; species Helianthus tuberosus. The sequence continues at coordinate 91,433,550 of CM060429.1, read as the reverse complement.
AAGATTATGCGTGTAAAAAGTAACATTAGTCATTCAAAATAAAAAAAAGGGAATCGCACCCAAAAAGAGGGGGGGGGGGGGGGGTAGATCATAACAGTTGGTGTAAGATAGTATTCTACTAAGACAATGTGTTACCATGTAATGCACCGGGCAAAAATGTGGCATGAGACAGCGTGAGACACCAGCCCTAGAGGCGTTAAAGGCCATCCCCATGGTGTGCGTAACAAGTAAGAGATGGTGAATGTTGGTGGGACCCAAGCTTTTCAGCTAATCAAACCTCATTTTTTTTAATTATTAGATTTAAATATTATTTTAATAAATGGTGGATGGTGAAAATTTGTGAAGCCAATACATACTAAGACTGCAGGGAGTGGAGGGGCTTGGGTTGGGGGCCTATGCAGTTAATAGCGGCGCTATAGCGGTGCTATAGCGGGCTATAGCGGTGTAGCGGTCTTCTGGCATCGTAGCGGTCCAAATAGCGGTTGGGCATAGCGGTTCCGCTAATAGCGGCGCTATAGCCCGCTATTTGACCGCTATTTGCCGCTATTTGGAAACCGGTATAGCGGTCATAGTCAAATTAGGTCAAAGTTTGAAAAAATCGGTCAAAAGTCGCCTATAATCGGACCAAATCGGTCAAAACTGGATCAGATATTAGTAAAAAATTGACCAAATCGGTTAAGTGAAACGAATTGTTACCTTAATTTGAACAAAAATCAGTTGTTGCTCCATGATTTTGAACCATTGTAGAGATAACTGGGTACGCCTGATGGAGAAGAGAAGGGGAGCGGGAAAGAAAACGGCGTATGATGAAAGTGGGGATAATTAGGGTTATTTAAGTTTGGGTATTTTAACATATAACCCCCCTCCATCTTCATTAGTTTATATTTAGTCCTCATACTTGTGAATTTATATATAAACAATATAAAATTAATTGTATATGTATATAATATATATAAAATACATAAATTGTGCATGGTATAAAAATTACCGCTATATCACCGCTATACCACTGCTATAACCTATATATCGTATAGCGGACCTTGACCGCTATCCGCTATTTTACCGCTTTAACTGCTTAGTTGGGGGCATTGCTCAACACGTGGCGTGGGTAGGATCCACAAGCTTATGGTGAAAAATGAGGGGTGTGGTGTGGCGTGGCCAGCCATGTGAATTTTTTTTAACTGAAGTAGCCAACCAACCAAAAATAGCCAAGTCATCCTCCCCCCCCCCCCCCCCCCCCCCCTCTCCCCTCGCGGCCCCACGCCAAAGGGGCACCGCCCCAACCAACGCCAACCTGGAGTGGAGCAGCTAGCGTTGGTTGGCTTCCCCCGCCCCAACCAACTCCCCACTCCGTGCAGTCTAAAGATGAAAAAAGGTGAGTGAGAACTCATGCCTATGTGGGAGTGGTGTGACAGTGACTTTTTAACGTGCCATTAAAAATTTGTCAAACGGTAAATGATAGCCTAACCAAACATCAAAACTTCATTATTAACTCTTTGCATCCTATCATTCAATGGATATCAAATTTGATTAGCTTAACCTATATCCATTTAGTCTCATTTACATCTCAATTACATGACACTAAAATCACTAACATAACCAACATAACTCAAGTACTATGCCACAAAAATTAACAATTGATACCGTACTAGAATTATAAAACTAAGCCTTTAAAAAACAAGTAGGACCAGTGATGTGTCAACAACCAACCGGGCATATTCGTGTATGTTTTCATGTACATACAAAAAACTTGAAGTTCAATTGGAAGCTTCCCATACGACGCTATTCACAGATTTGATATTCATGACTACTATTTAAACCTGCAGCTATTGATAACACAGTCGCGTAGAATTAGTCAATATATACAAGCCAATCACAATCTCTAGTCTTCTTCATTGGTAAATTGTTACCTGCTGGTTGTCTGTTGGTGGCCAGCGGTGCAGAGCTGAAGTGGTGGCCGGTGGAACCTGAAGTTTAAGTCCCAAAGTCCCGAGTCGATGTCTATCAATTTCCAGTGCAGCTGCCAGGATTTGAAAACATATTGAAATAAAATGTGATCAAATTACGGGTAAATGGTCCAACAAAAGAGAGCAGAGTGAATGAAACAAGTTATATGTGAGTAATAATATAGCATTGAAATAGGAAATAAAGACCCGTAAAGTGTTAAAGCAGCTTACGTGTTTGTGTTTCGACCATATTAATAAAATTTTGGTGTTTTACAGCCAACCAAAAATAATATGTCTTGAAGAATTCTTGGTTTTGATCTATAAGCTGCTGCAAGACTGAAAGAAACAAATTATATGTACGAGGTATATAAATATGTATTTATTATGGAAATTAACAAATTAATTACATACTGGTCTTCGTTAAAGAAGGCTCTATACATTCTCTTTGATATAGAATATCCATCACCTCCTTCTGGCTCATACAATGCACCAGGCATTGTTCAATTAGGTTCTTGACCTGAATCATACAACACGTACCAATCAATAGCAACATGGATACAATAAATCATGACATCTACAAGATTATAAACGTAAATGAATCAGGGTATAGATAATCAATCAAGATATAAAAGCTATACCATGTGCATATCTTGCTCCCGTTTGGTAGACATGGTCTCAAGCACAGATGACAACACTCCACTATCAAAACTTTCTACAACAGTCATTGTTAGAAACCAGTCAGATATTAAAGTTGTAAATCGTCTACGTGATTTCATAATTCAAAACATGTTAGTGTTTACCATCTAGATGTACCTTGAAACTAGTCACATACGAAAGTTACTAAAATTTAGAAAAATAAAAAATGGGGAGCCTATTGACCCGATGCAACAGTGACAGTTATATTAAAGTTGCTAGTTGGTATTTAATCCTTGTGAGGATCGATTATCAAAAATAGTATAAACCCCCCCTCCCCCCCGCGGATGATAAGCAATACAACAGAAAAGCAATACAAATAACTTAAGCAATTCCTTTACTGCAACCCTCAGACTTGCTGAACAATATATGCAATAAGTAAAAGCAATATAAAGAGAACCAAAAGATTAAAAAAGGCTCAAAATACACACCGGTATCAGTGACAAAACGCTTGATCTTGTGTTTTTGATAAACAACATTGATGACGTCCTTCGGGTTCAGGTTATGAATCTTGCAAAGGTGTATTATATTTTTAACCTGAATTCATTAAATCAATCAATCATAATTAGAAATACAAACACGTTGATCTCCAATCAAGATTTATGAATCCTAAATTCTACTTCGGTACAGAAATTTTAATCAATCAAAAGCGAAAGAAGATACAAGTGAAAAGGATTACCCTCTCTATGTCAAGTTCTACACCAATCACCTTCCCTTTGCTCCTTTCAGTAGACATTTCTCGCACAAACACAAACAGCTACAAAAATGTTTGAAATTAAAGCATCAATTGCAGATTTATATGAACAAGATAACAACTAAATCACTAAGATCGAGTTTATGAGAAAGAGAATTAATTACCTTGAGTAGCTCTCGTAGCAAATTTCTCTTTCTAGGGTTTCTCTATTCGAACTATACCGCCAAAATCAACAAACGAAACCCATATTCAAACCAAATTGCTCACTTGTTTCAGATTAGTCCTTCAAGTGATTACTTTTTTTTACTTATTTAATCCCTCTAATTCTATAAACCTTAATTAGGAAAAGTAAACAAAAACAGTTAAATGCCATTTTAGTCCCTGTGGTTTGGGACATTTGCCAGTTTAGTGCAAATGTTTCATTTTTCACATGTGGGTCCAAAAAGGTTTCACCGTTACCATTTTAGTCCACTGCATTAACTTCATCCATTTTTTTGTTAACGAGAAGGGCAATTCGATCATTTTATATGTAATTATGTTAACTAGATAGACAATTCGGCCATATAAAATGACCGAATTGCCCTTCTCGTTAACAAAAAATGGATGAAGTTAACTCAGTGGATTAAATGACAACGGTGAAATCTTTTTGAGCCCACAGGCAAAAAATGAAACATTTGGATTAAATTAGCAAAATGTCCTAAACCACAGGGACTAAAATGGCATTTAACTCAAACAAAAATTATAAATTTGACATGTTGAAAATTGCCATTTATCATGTAAACAAATGGAAGTCTAACTTTTAAAATTACAAGAAAATTCTATCAAAATTTAGGTAGCGTTTTGTGTGTAGGAATGAGAGGCGTAATTGAATGAAAAAAAATTGTGTTTCGTTGGCCAAAGTAATGGAATCGCCCATTACATGGGGTGTTTCATTCCCTCAAATTCATTCCATCCAACCTTCATCATCAACATCACCCACCACCACTACCACCCGCCACCCGGCACCGTCACCACCCGCAACCTGCCACCCTCTGCCGACCACCACCGCCACTGCCTGCCATTACTGCCACCCTTCGCCACCACCACTACCGGCCGACATTACCACCCTCCGCCGCCGATCACCACTGACACCGCTGGCAACCGCGACCACCACTCGCCACCACCGACCACTGCCACCCATTGTCGCTGCCACCCTCCGCCACCAACCACCGTTGACCACCGACGACCACCACACTACCACCCATCATTGTTAGCGCCACCACCCGCCACCCTCTACCGCCACCATCACCGCTACCATCCACTACCACCACCCCATTGCCGATTTTATTTCTTCGTCTTTTCCTACCAACTAAACAACACAGGTTAATGATTCATTCCATTCCTACATGCCAACCAAACAAGACTATGGAATGATAATGATCCATTTCATTCCTTTGTCCATTCCATTCCCTATACCAAACAGACCCTGAATGTATTATTTACCAATGGATTTGTTTACGCGATGTGATGAGTGTCATCGAGGTATTTTTATAATGCTATCTAATCTGATATGTCTTAAACACGAGTTATATTTAGGTACTGTTATTGTTATTAATGTAAAGTGCCAAAATCGTCCCTTAGTTTTGGACAGATTTGTATGTTCCATTCAAATATGTTTTATGTTTTTTTTTTTTTTAACAGCTAGATAGCCTTTGTCATTTGTTGTCATTTCCATCAAATTGACTAACTCTGTATATGTTTAACATTAAAATAAGGGCATTTTGGATATTTTACCATTTTGTTTTTTCTTTTTGTCTTTCTATTTTTCAGTCCTATTTTTACTTTTAAATAAAATATTATAAATATATTTATAATACCCACCCAGCCTAACCCCTCTATGTCCTCCCTTTCTTCCCCTATTTTTTGGTTTTTTTTTCTTCGGTGTTTGATTTTTGCTTGATTCCATCGGCGTTGTTCATGAGGTTCGATGTATGGTTAGGGTTCAGCGATGGTTGACGGTGTTCTACGAACAGCATGGGGTGGGGTTCCGGTGACTCTAACTTGACCCGATGGCTATGGATTCTGGAAAAAAGATTGGTACAATGACACCCATGGATCAGGTTCTTTGGATAACTCATTAGCTAGAGGCTTCACTCATGGGTACATCACCACTGTTTTGTCTTTTGTTTATGAATCCATTTATATGTTCAGCTTATGTTATGTCTCTTGGCCATGGTTTAGAAAGGGTGTGTGTTGATTAATGTTGTAAAGGTGAGGATGATAATAACAGGCTACGCATGATGTGTGTGTCTTTGTGAAGCTTTTCAAAACTAATTAAAGCATGATGGTGAGATTAATTGTTGTAATTGGGATTTATGCATATATGGGATAAAATAGGTGGCACTTTAGGATCTTGGAGGATTTAGGCCATTGTTCTTGGTTTGAAATCGTCGACAAATATGAAGCTTGTGATTATGGTGGAATCATACATCTTCTACGGGCTGCAAGTATGGAAAAGCTTGCAAGTTAAATCATGGAAGAGGAAAAAGTGTTAAAAATCACCAATGGTGGATTACAACTTTGTGGGCCAGCCAATTCACCGGTAATAAACAATTTGCAATTTTAATTATTCCATATATAAATTATGAACTTTCTTGTACATCATGACTTGTACTCTATTTTAGGGAATTTTTCAAAAAAAAAAAAATGATTTTCCACTTTCAACCTCAAAGTTTTATCTTTTACATTTTAGTCCATTACTTATTTTCCACTTTCTACCTTAAAGTTTTATCTTTTACATTTTAACCCATTTGAAATTTTCACTTTTAACTCAAACTTTTCATCTTTTGTAATTTACCACAACAGTTTATTATTTACAACTTTGGTCCTCCATACTTTTTATCTTTTGCAAGTTTTTCGTTTCGTTCTAAATTTTGCGAGTTAACTTGTTGTAGCGTGCATGTAAGCTTCAACGTTTTTGCTCTATTTCTCCATATTTGACAGACCCGATGCAACGCGTCTATTTTTTCCCTTTTGAAAACTTCGCCGCAACCGGGGGGTCCTATATCGACTAAGTTATTATTTTCTACGTTTTACGTTTCTGGTTAATTTCTTCGCATTAACACACTGTAACGGCTGTGTGTGGTTCAACGATTGTAGTCTCATTTTCGTTCAGTGTAATTTTTACCATTTTATCTATTTTTTTTTACGATGTTGAGAGTCGATGTCGTTGTGGCATTGGTGCTACTTGACACGGTTTTACGAACGTTTTTAACCTAATAAATTTTTTACTGATATTTTGTTTCGGTTTACCCCTATACTTCCTTTACTTAGAAACTATTTTTTACGTGTTATTTTTGTACGAGTATGTATAAATATGATTTCTTCTGCATTCCGACGTAGACTTTTTTTATAGACGAGTCAGGTCAAATATAATACGTTTTCGTTTAAATAAACCATTTTTATGTGCATATTTTTACGTATGTTTCGTATAAATTCAAGTTATTGTTTGATATGAATTCCATTTACTTTACGTTTGATCCAATGACAATGCTTATACAGGTTACACTGAGTTCAACTGGATACGTTGAAATGTGTTTTCATATGGTTAATGCATCATATAACGTTTAGACTAATCCATTCAATGTTTACGATGTACCCGCGCCGCAACGCGGGCGGGTCTTAACCCTAGTTATGTTTAAGATGTAACTTTTTTATTCTGACAACTTTTTTTACAGGGAGAGAAAGAATGCCCTTACTGCATGCGTAACGGTTCCTACAAATATGAGCCAAGTTATAGGTTTAATCGCAGAGCTTTGGAATTCATTGAAGCCATAAAAACTGGTATGGGAACTCGGTTCTTTGAAATCTCTAATTCTTTTAAAAACCTTAATGATGCAGTTTCGCGTGCAATCAAATGGCTCAAGATCAATTGATTAATCAAAGACGATAAATGAACCAAAGGTTCCAAGAACAACGTTCTTTCTATTCCATAATCAACAAAAACTGTCTAAACAATAACCCTAAACACCCTATTTATAAGATATGAATCATAATTCGAAAAGAAAACAAAATAAGATAAAATATTAAATTCAAATAAAGAGATAATTAAAGAGATCGGGTCTATCCGCATCATTCTCACCGTCTTCAAAAAAAACTCGTCCTCGAGTTTTGTCTTCAAACCAAAGCCACCTGGGTCGAAAGGAACATCAATCCGATTCCGATCTATTATCATCACAACCCACCTAAACAACTCAACCTTACGAATCGTTTCGCCCGACTCAGCACTTGTACCACCTGGATCAAAGGGAACATCGGGAGGTTTGTTGTTCGCTATAGATTTGACCCGCTCAAACAATTCAACTCCAACTAAACAATTTATTGTAGCAATTTTTGAAGTCAGTGAATTAATCTCTACCAAAGTAGTAGTAATGGACCCCTCGTAATCGTTTCTTACCATCTGATCTTGTAGCCCACAATCTCCTGGAAGATTGTTGTTAGCAAAAACATTCACAAATAAGCCCATGTCCACTTTATCATTATTTACTTGAGGCCCCATCATCAAATTTAAAGCCTTGTGACTTTTTCCATGCACTTTGTTGTCTTGCCACATCAATTCATTTAAAAGTCTCGTAGACTTAGGGGCCCCACATGTAAAAGCCTCATGCAAAGTTTGCATGCTTATCCCATTAGGCCGTGGGGTATGGGGCGGGGGTTTGGGCGTGGGTTGGGGTAAAACGCCCAAGGCACCACCCCGGGTGGGCTTGGGTTGGGGCGTGGCCCCTTGGGGCTTGGGTTTCAAGCCGGGCGTGGGGCGGGGGAGCAAGGTGACATGGCGGTTTGTGAATGGCTAAAAGAAAAGAGCCGTTGGGCTAGCCGTTGGCCAACGGCTATATTAAAAAAAAAATTATTCCATTTTTTCACTATAAAACTCACATTTTACTTCCATTTTTTACCACATTCAACCACATCTTCTATACATCTTGAATTCTCCTTCTACAAAACGAAAAAAATGCATCCTTACAACCGTCCTTTTGACCCGAGCAACCCGTATGGATTCCAAGAAAATAATCCTAGCCCACCACCCAATCGTCCAGTAGCTCGTCCATTTTTCATACACTCTCCTATGCCCGACTTTGCGGTTTATGCATCGTATATCGGGAATCGTGTGTTTACTAACTTCCCAAACACCGACGATTCGATACCTACCCCGTTTTCACAATCGCCCATCGACCTTTCACCAACCTCCATCGACCTTTCACAAAACGAATCCGTTCCCGAAACTCAACCACCCAAAGAGAGTCCTACCGCATCGAAACTCATCAAAAAAAGAAGTCATAAGAAAAAAAACCGAGGATAAAGTAGTTGAAACCGCCAAACGAAAACAACAAAAATGGGTCTATGCTGAAGAAGTTGCATTGGCGAGGGTTTGGTGTGAACAATCTCAACATTCAACTTTAGGTATTCTTAACCTTTGTTTTTATTAATGGAATGGTTATTTTTTATATAAGTTTGTAATATATTAATATTTTTTTATTAAAATAGGAAATTCGCAACATCGAACCGCCCTGTGGGAATGGGTTAGTAAACTATTCCATGAAGAAATGGGTAGGGAGACTTATCGTGAAAACGATAGCTTATCCTCAAAGTGGAGCGAAATAAGCACCCACCTAACAAAATTTAGTGGGTTTTTAAATAAAGCAAAGCAAAACCCTAAAAGTGGTGAAACCGAAGCCGACATTTTGACAAATGCACTGGTCGCATTCAAATCAAATTTAAACAGCGACTTCCGTTTCATTCATTGTTGGGAGATTTGTAAATTTCATCCAAAGTGGTCGACTATCCCCATTGGTAGCGAAACTAACTCGTCTTCCAAAAGGTCAAGGGCCTCGTCCCAAGCCCAATCTGATGCACGAGATCAAGAGTTTGAGGACCTTTTGGATGATTCGCCAAGCCCAAACCGGCCTGAGCATGGAAGAAATGCCTCAAGAAGGCGTGCTAAAAAACAAACGACATCGGCTTCAGCTGGGAGTTCTGAGTCGCGTAGGGGAATATACAGCGACCAGTTGGATGACATTTTATGCAAGATGGATACATTCAACGTATTCCAACAACAAAGGGCCGAAATACGAAGGAGCAAAGAAGCTAGAGATTCTACTAGAGATGCCCTGAAACAAAGACGTGATGATTTGAAGATTCTATCCCAGCCGATTGATCACCTACAGGGTGACGAGTTAGAAATAGTCTTGGCGTTGAGAGAAGAGATAAAAAACAAATATAAAAATTAGGAATTTGTTTTTTTTTTTTTTTGTAATTTTCTTTTCTTGTAATGATCTATTTAAAAATATTAAAAACTTTAAATTTGTGTTATTGGGTCTGCTCAGCGGGTCAGCCCAGCCGGTCAGCCCACAAGCCCACCAGACCCACGCCCCAAACCCCCGCCCCACCATACCGTGATCAATGTGGGTTTACCCAAGTCTGCCACCCCATTCCACGTGTCAACCAATGCCATACCCACGCCCAAACCCCCGCCCCACCATACCCCATGGTCTTAGCAAGTGTATCACCTGTTTCAAGAGTAACCGTGATACTTGGAGCAAAGTTAATATCATTTCCATTTTTAGCTTTCGATAATAATTCTTTATAGGTCACCCCATACAAAATATTATCATATTTAGCGGAAATTTCATCAACAAGATTGGCAATTGAAATATTATCCTTGTCTTGACTTTTAAAAAAAACAACTCCCCGTAATTTTTGGAGTCATTCGAGGACTTCTCAAAAATTCCAACCGGAGATTTATCATTGCCGGTGGCCATCTTATCTCCGGCAATATCCACAACACCACCATTATCGGCCGTTGAATCCTTTAAAAAATCATTAAAAGAACCTCCAAATGTCTTCACGTATTCTGCAATCTCTGTCATCAACGGCTTATCATCTTCATCTTCTCTGTGCGCTTCAACTTGTTCGTCCTCTTGTACAGTAGTCCCGTTAAGAACCTTTTGCATAAAAACACATTCTTCCTGATCGGGTTTAATACCGTCTTCATCGAATCGGGGTTCTTCTTCCGACAAACTCTCTTGATAGATCGGTTCGCAAAGGCGCCATTTTAAATCCAATAATGCCGATTACGAAGGAGCTGTTGATTCGCAAAGGGTAGAACGTCCAATCAATAATATTCAAATTCAAATTGAGTAAGTTATGGAGGTTGCCATAAATGTGGGTAAGTTAAGTAAATACATCGATATTGTTCCTAGCGAGGCCATTTTAAATTTGGAAATGATAGTGGAGGGGCCATCAAAAAAGATGTGAATCGTAGTATGGCACAAAATAAGAATGAAGAAATCAAAATGGGTGATGCCATGCATGGCAATTTAAATGAGATGCTTGCAAAATCTCTCGTGGGTTTACAAAATTGTGATGGGCCAATTTTAGAATTAATTTGTAGGCTTGTGTTAAATAGTCCATCGAAGCTTAATGGTAGTCCAATTGGTGGGGATCCAAAAGATGAAAGAAACGGGAGGTACGTGCTACAGTTGGGTGACACGACCCGTACAGTTGTGTTGTTTACACGAGTTTTTTTCGACGTTCCATACGACCCTGGTGGTACAATTTCAGAGTTAGGCGAAAAGGCCGATGAAGTTAAGCAGTTTAGACGGCCGTTTGATCTTAATCATATCACGTGGATCACGGTTTCTGATATCGTTGCCTCGGCCGGCGGATCTACGATCACAGTTTAATCGATCTCCACGAACACGTGAATCACCAATGTTCTTTTCGATGCCTCGGTCGGCGACTCTTCGAACAAGAAAACATTTTCCTTCACGTAGAGCCATTTGAAAACCAAAGCTCTGATACCACCTGATGCAGTTTCGCGTGCAATCAAATGGCTCAAGATCAATTGATTAATCAAAGACGATAAATGAACCAAAGGTTCCAAGAACAACGTTCTTTCTATTCCATAATCAACAAAAACTGTCTAAACAATAACCCTAAACACCCTATTTATAAGATATGAATCATAATTCGAAAAGAAAACAAAATAAGATAAAATATTAAATTCAAATAAAGAGATAATTAAAGAGATCGGGTCTATCCGCATCAATTAACAAACCATTTTTTCACTAAACTCATGTCTTCAGGTTTTGCTTGGATAAGTCTCATATATTTCTTTTAAGTGTATGAAGGGAAGTCCGCATGCTTGGCGGTTGTTAGACGGTCATGTGGAAGTTTCAATCGGGAGCTGTGCATCTTCCAATGACGAACGATGGACTCATGTGACTGCTCCAGTGACTTTGGACCTAATCAAGTCGGTTGGCAACTGTTGAGGTAAGAATGTAAGATACAAAACATACTCAATGGAAGGTATACACTTAAACTTGAATCCTTATCTGATTTGCACACCAACTTTTCAATATAATGCTCATTTAATTTGTTTCTTATTTGAAAACTCCAGTTGGTTTTTGAATTTGTTATTTTAGAAAAAGAAAGAAAGCAAAACTTGAGTAGACAACCCGGTAAATTGTAATTAGTAGAATTAGATTGTTTCTAATATTTATATTCCTTGAGTGTTATAGTTTTATTAATTCACAACAATTAATAGAAAGAATTTGTGAATCACCATGTCACTGACATATAAATTGGTGAGTAAAGATGAACATCAGATGCAGGTGAGATTTTATAGTAAATAATACTGATAATTGGTATATTATTCATGATTCATTTGCTATGACTTGTAGTTTACTTTGAATTGTTTATTATTCTGCAGCATGAATTTTCGCAGCCGCTTTGAATTGTTTATCACCCGACAAGAAAAAACCGTGCAGGAATTGCCAAGAATGCACGTTGTTTTTCGCGGCTCGAAGTCGGGATGTTCGGGAACTTGATTCTGTTAGCATGAATCAGGCGGAAAATCTTAGATATCTTTTGAAAAATGGCATGCTCCCACCGGTTTCTTCAAGTTTTAAGGTTTTTATAATTGACGAGTGCCAGCTAATGCACGGGTCTACATGGTCAACTCTTGTGAATTGCCTTAAAGAAGTATCACGTCACATTGTTTTCGTAATGATCACTCCCAACCTCAGCAAGCTGCCACGTGGCGTCATACCCATGTCTCAAAGGTTCCAGGTTTTAATGATTGGCGAAGCGGATACCGTTCAGAGATTGGTGAAAATTTGTTCAGAAGAGGGATTTGATTACGATCAAGCCGCGTTGGAGTTCATTTCTACACGATCTAACGGATCTCTAAGAGACGCAGAGATGACTTTAGAGCAATTGAGTTTGCTTGGGAAAAGAATCACCATGTCACTGACATATAAATTGGTGAGTGATTTTATATTTTATAACTTTACACTTGTTCTTTTGTGTAACAAGATTTTATTATTGTTTTCTTTTTGTACCGTTGCAGATTGGTATTGTTTCTGATGAAGAATTGCTTGAGTTACTAGCTTTGGCTTTATCATCTGACACTTCAAATACAGTTAAACGTGCCCGGGATTTAATGAGATCAAGAATCGATCCTATGCAACTAATTTTGCAATTAGCGAATCTTATTATGGATATTCTTGCTGGGAAATTTCAGGATGACGCTTCTGAGGTTAAACGACAGTTTTTCGAAAGACATACTTGTAAGTATATTTTATCACTACAATATGTTTTCATTTACCATATCATGTTTCGAAGTTCAAACCTATATTAACTACCTTTTTTTGTTTATTTTAGCTGAAGCTGAATTGCAACAACTTAATAATGCTTTAAAAATACTATCTGAAACCGAAAACAACTGAGAGCATCTAAGAACCAAACAACATGGCTCACTGTTGCATTATTACAGTTGAGCTCCGCACCACCGTTCAACCCGAATGATTCAAGTTTGTGTGTAAGATCAGAACACCCAAGAGGTATAAAACTATAAATGTTGTACATAGATTTAAAACATATGTCATAAATTATTGATACTTAAACGTCTCTCGTTTCTATATTAGTTTCTGCTGATGAGAGCTTAAAACATCTTGTACTATCTCTATGCAACCACAACAATGGATGTGAATCAGAAATGTTGAAAGACAAAGCAGCACTTGAGTTGATATGGAGTAGATCTATGGAATTATGCAAATAGTTTTCGCTTAGTAACTTCCTTAAACGACATGGGAACTTAGCTTCTGTTTGTTTTCACCAAGGTAATATTTTATTTTAGAGTAAAATGCCATTTTCGTCCTTGAGGTTTGGCCAGTTTTGCGACTTTCGTCAAAAGGTTTGCTTTTTTACATCTGGATCCAAAAAGGTTTGAATTCTTGCCATTTTCTCCGTTAAGTCGGGTATTTTCGTCTTTTTTGTTAACTTCAAGGGCAATTCGGTCTTTTTCACTTTATGTACAAGCATTTAATATACCCCTGACCGAATTCTATAAACCAAATTGCCCTTTAAGTTAACAAAAAAGACTAAACTACCATTGACTTAACGGAGAAAAATGGATGGAGTTAACGAGCCGGATGAAAATGACAAGATTTCAAACCTTTTGGATCTAGATGCCGAAAAACAAACTTTTGGATGAAAGTCGCTAAACTGACCAAACCTCAGGGACAAAAAGGGTATTTTACTCTATAATCTTTCTTTTATCACGTAAGATGTAACTGACCCAAATTCTGAGATTGTTTTTGTACACAGGATTGGCTGTAGTTGAACTTGAATTCCAAAATTCGAATCATGCATCAAAAGCTGAGAAATCATGGAAACTGATTGCAAGTGCGTTACAAGCTGCATTGGGCTGTAATGTTGAGATTCGGATCTGTTATTCGGATAATCCAAAAATTAAGAAATTGTCGTTTAGATTATTCAGTTGTGCTAGAGGAAACAAGCTTTTGTCCAACAAGAACAACAACAAATTATCTGAAAACATTAACAATGTCTCTGACGGTGGGTCCCATGGGTTGCGTACTTGTCAGTGAAAAGAAGCAGCGAGAATGATAAGAAATAGTGATGGAAATGCATTGAATATTGATTTGTCTGGTCAAGAATTATATCGACAGACATGCCGTTGTTTTCCTCGAAGGGTGAAACATCATAAGAAGATCCGTTCGTTAGATACATATACGACTACCAATGGTAAGTTGCCGTTCCATTTTCTCTAAGATTCTCTACTAGAGGTGGCATATTGGGTAGGCTGGGCGAGTTGGGAAACGACTCAAAATGGGTAATTTTTGTACGGGCCAGGTTGGATTGACTTAAAACAAAAAAAAAAGTTTGTTTGATTTTATTAGTAAAAAATAAAAAATAATGTTATCAAGACGTTTTAGATCTCTCGCTTCCCCTCAAAACTGAAAACTGGACAATTTTTTTGTAATGCTAGCTTATGCTTCTGCCATTCGCATCCTTCATCTGCCACCGCTGAGTGGATGGTGCCTGTGGTGATATGGTTCTAACAATCATAATCCGTGATGACAGCTCTACCGGCAACCACATCTTAGTCGGAATCGGTGGTTCCTCTGTCAGAACGCCTCTAACGAACCTCCAATCCCGTCGAGTTGCCACCACTGAAGGTAACGTACTCATGCGTGCTCTCAGGAATAATGAATTTGCCGATACTCTTTCGCTTCTTGTTTTATATATGTGTGAACGGTTTCCTGATCATCGTATATAATAGGTCATCAATCTTACCCTCTCTAATTGCAGTACATTGGAAAAAAGGGGTCCACTGTTGGTGTAAAAAAAGTATAATATTAGTTATTAGTGTCTTAGATAATCAAGTTTTTAACTTTTTATTGTTATTTTACCTTTTGTATTTATAACCCCTTTAATTCATAGGTACCTGTGATATACTTCAAAAGGAAATGCTTCCTCATGTGCGGTAAAGAAAATAAAGGTATACTACTTTGGGTAAATCTTGTTTCTTTTCATTTGTCATTGCCTTTGCTATAGTCCACCTTTTTAATTATATATATTTTTTTTGTAAAAGTAATGTTTTTTTACGATCATCAGATACTTTGCCCCCCTGACTTTTGTTATGTGTGTGATCCGGATCATTATGGTAACACGTTGATTGATCTTGCAGGTGAACAAAACTACCAGGTGGATGCAAATTTGGTCTTGCTGATGGTGAAGTTGAGAAGCGGCTGCAAAAGTATTTTTGACGAATGAGCTGGAAAAGCATGAAGGGCAATCTTTTTTCCGTCTGATATTGTATCAGTTTAATGATACTTTCGTTAGAATTTTACTTGCTCCAGCTCTGAATTTCTTTGTTCTGGCTTGGTATGATGGTGAGGTGGGGAGAATGCAATAAACAAAGACATAAAACAAGAAACAAATAATTCACCTTTGAAAGTTGTTGCATCGTGAGAACGTTCCTCAAGACTTCACGAGAAAACGGAGAGAACACAAAGCAAAAATGGCAGTCACAAGAACAAACACGTCTGACTAAAAAATTATGAACATTTTTATTTGTTTATAAAATGCTTACCTCTTGACTCACTCAGGTCTCATGTATCTGTTTAACAGTTCACTTTTTATGTGTAACTTTTAAAAGTTTTCTTTGAATATAAAATTTTAGGGTGAATGTACTGAGTCAAGTCGCATATGAGCAAGTTAATGTTAATATGGACTTGTTAAAAGCTCGAATCGACTTAAATCAATTTTGAGCCTAAATTGAAGCTCACTTTTGGTTTTGTTTTTTCTTATACAAAATTTTCATTGAGTAGCGCTTTTTTCTATCTAATTTTGTTAAAAATCATCCATCTTTCCCCGCTGCGAAGCGCGGGCTCTCCCACTGGTATATATAAACATATATTTTTACGAAAAATTACTAATTTAGACGGGTTCCCCGCTGCGAAGCGCGGGCTCTCCCACTAGTATATATAAACATATATTTTTACGAAAAATTACTAATTTAGACGGAGCCCGATAAAACTATACATTTGCTTCTCGAGTAGTTTCGTATATGATCACTCGGCATAAAATCACTTCCGGCTTTTAATTCAAAGGCACGATGGATCCTTTAGGATTATTTTTCTAAATATATATATATATATATATAGGGTAATGCTCTATAAAAAACCCTTGAATTTTAGAAAACTTTGCAAACCCAATGCATGGTCTAGATTTTGCCACGTGTCCATAGTAAATATCATATTCTTTTTGTCCTTGAGGGCATTATGGTATTTTCACATCTATCTTAGATATATTCCCCTATTTGATTTGACAATAATTAATACCCATCACATCCAAATCTACTTTCAAAACCCAAGATCCACCATTCAAAACCTCCATTTTTTCATTAACTTCATCTCTGTGTTTCAAGATCCACCCTTTCAAAACCTCCATTTTCCGTTAACTTCATATATGTTTCAAGTTCTACCCAAGATCCATTTCCATGAACTTCGTTTCGGTTTCAAGATCCACCATTTCAAAACCTCCATTTCAAGATCCCCACTGATGGGAACGTCATTCACAACGAGTTCCCTACTAACGAGTACAAGAATGATCAAGGTTTTTCATCCTTTTTTTTATGGGTTCGAGTTTTTTTTTTTCTTTTTTACACCCCTAATTCGACTTTACATGTTAATTTCTTAAAAGAAATCGAAGAACCAAGATACTGTCGAAGAATCAAGATCTTGTCAATAATAAGTTGGTTTTGATTTTTAATTGTCATTTACTTTGATTTTCGTTCTTCACAATTGGTTTTATTTTTTCCAGAATTAAGAATGTTGCCAAAATATTAATTATTTTTCAATACCATTGATTATTGTTTCAAAAAAAAATGACGTTTATAGGTAATAAATTTCAATACTATTGATTTTAGTTTGGTTTTCATTCTCCTGGTGTTTATAAATTTTGATTTTGATTCATGGATTACTTGTTTTGGTTTCAAACTCGTTTGATTTTGATCCATGGATTAGTTATTTTTGTGTTAAAAAAATGTGTTTGTTGGTTTGGGGATTTTGATCTGAACAGTAACTGTTTTTTTGTTGGGTTGGTTGCCTTTTTTGGTGCTTTTTGATCTGAATAGTAATTGTTTTTTGTTGGTTAGGTTGCTTTGTTTTGGGCTTTTGATCTGAATAGTAACTGTTTTTGTGCGTTATAGTACAGAAACAGACCCATAACATGTGTTAATCCCCTGTTAGAATGATATATAACGTGTGTTGCTTTACAGAAACAGAACAATAAAGATATTCAATCGACAAGCTGGATGGATGTAGGCGACGCTAATGTAGGGACATGTGTTAAAAAAAGATATTCAATAGGTCACATTTTTTGGGAAGGAACTCTTCGTTCATTTATAACATGTGTTAGTGGTTCATGCTGTAACAGAACTCCATGATGTAACCTGAGATGTGTTCATGTATAACATGTGTTAAGCCCCTGATAGAATAATATATAACGTGTGTTAACCTTTGTTAATTTAAAAAGTATGTACAAAGGACAAAAAGAACATGGTTACTTCTTTGACCATGTGGATAAATGTAGACCATGTATTCTATTTCATTTGACTAGATTGACATTCGAAATCATTGTGAAATTCTATGAAGCCAAACATCAACCATTGATTATGTTTTATTAACTAGATCTATGGTTGTCATTTAATTGGTATATTTATAACATTTTAATAAACTAGTAGTTCAAAAGCAAACATCCTGAACCATGGCGCCAACATGGTACAAACACACAAAACTTTTATTTGTAGTTATCCAAACAGAGATTCCTGCATTTGTTTTTTATTTTGCTGAGTGTACAACAATGACGAAATTACGTAGGGGATGATTGAGTACGAGTGCAAAAGCAGCAACATTTGAGAATGGCACATGGTACACACAAACAAAAACATAACGTGTGTAACATACGTGTTTTCATTAACATGTGTTAAGTTCCCGATATACACGAAATATAACGTGTGTTAACATGTGCAGCCAGCAGGAGGATGGCATGTAAATGTGCAATATGATTAGCGGATCACGTATTGTAACACATTTATAGGTAGCTTGGGAATAAATAAAATGAAACGCCGTATTTATTCCTTCAATGGAAAAATGACTTTCCCTAGTAGTACCAGGGGATAGTTGGTGGCTCTTGTGTTAGTGGTTCATGTGTATAACGTGTGTTAACATGTACAGACAGCAGGAGGGTGGCAGGTAACGTGAAATATGAATAGCGGACCAATAGTTGGTCAGATACTAACATGTGTTAGTGTACATGTAAGGTCACATTTGTTTTAATTAACATGTGTTACGTTTATGTCAGCGTTTGTTTTCACATTTGTTTTCATTAACATCCGGAACATATGATATATAACGTTTGTTAACATGTTAGCATGCGTCAAAAACGGGTGACTCCAACACAAAACATTTTTGTTGGTGAGTTTACAACAAAATGGATGCATAGAGCCCAATAGTAACACAAATATCCTTTTTTGCTTGTTGGTGAGTCTCATGGTGGACTAAGAAGGGATGGAGCTTCCGTTGACGGTCTGTCTTTGCTGTTTATCTGCTAAATTTGCTGACTCGTCCTTTGCATGAAATTGGTAAGTCAACACGAGTACCAATGATATTGTGATGACCCCATTTGAAGAGCACGGGACATTTATACTCAAATTCGTGTCCTATACGGGGTGTGCTCGGGTTGTGAACGAATTGCTTGGTAGTGAATTACAACACGTGTGGCCACCGAAACATAAGAATATATCGGTTAGCATTAAATGTATAATTTGAAGCTGACCATTTATGTGCCGGTAATTTTGGAAAGTTACATTGCTTAGGAAAAGAAATATTCGTTTAAATATAACATGTGTTAGAGAGTAATGTACTGGTAAATTTGTATGCAGAGATTTGGTTTTTCATGTTGTCAAAGAGCATTGTCTTAATTTCGTTGCCTAAACAGCGTGACATAACCAATTCAACGTGTGTTAATCCCTCATTAATACGTGTGTTAAATACGCCATCCATGGATGCATAGAGGCCGAAAAGAAAAATTGTTCGTTTGCATATAACATGTGTTAAAGATTAATGTACTGGTAAATTTGTCAAAAGTTAGATTGCCTAGAAGCAAGTTACTATATTACGTGAGATAACAAACGTGTGTTAAGGCCCTATTAACACCAATACTCATAGAATGGATGCATGTATGCCGAAAGAAAAAAGTTTCTTTTACACATAACATGTGTTAGAGATTAATGTACTGGTAAACTTGTAAAAAGCTACAGTGCCTACAAGCAAGTTACACACAAAATGGATGCATAGAGCCCAAAAGCAACCCAACTATGCTGAGGTCGACTTCAAGGCAGAAGTTCGGGAGGCCAGAACATTTTTAACAACACGTCCTAGATAAAATAATAAGAGTCTCACATTACATATTACTAGTAACCAAGGTTAACACACGTTATATATCATTCTAACAGTGGCTTAACACAAGTTATACATGAATAGATGTCAGGTTACATCATGGTGTTCTGTTACAGCATGAACCACTAACACATGTTATAAATGAACGAAGAGTTCCTTCCCAAAAAAATGTACACGTGTTACGATCAGTATATGCACATCATGGTGTTTTTGCAAACCACTTTTGATATACATGAATACAAGTCGGGTTATAATGGATGCTTACATGTTATCATATGTATACAAGTGGGGTTACAACAAGATTACGATATTAACTAAGCTCACCATTAAACTCATCCCTCCCCTTGACTGTTTTCACCCTTGTCATATGTTAATCAATTACATGTTCCGAACAGACAAATTGTAACACATGTTAGATCAGTATATACACATCATGGTGTTTTGTAAACCACTAGCTTATACATAAATACATGTCAGGTTACAAAAAGATTATAACAGAGGCTTAACACATGTTATACATTCCAAAATGTGCTAAACATGTTATAAATGAACGAAAACTTGTTATAGCATGAAAACTTCTTTATGGATCTGTTACAGCATGAACCACTAACACATGTTATAAACGAACGAAAACTTCTTTCCCAAAAGATTTGACTTATTCAATATCCCCGCATCCATCCAGCTTGTCAATTGAATATCTTTATGGATCTGTTTCTGTAAATCAACACACGTTATATATTATTCTAACAGGTGCTTAACACATGTTATGGGTCTGTTTCTGTAAATCAAACAACCCAACAAAAAAAACACTTACTGTTCAGATCAAAAGGCAAAACCAGCAACCAAACCAACAAAAAAAAAACAATTATTGTTAAGATCAAAATCCCCAAACAAGCAACCAAACCAACAAAAAATCCCGTTCAAAAATCACATCCTAAAGTTTTCGATTTATTTAAAATACATGGACATTAACCATTACTAGATCTTGATTGAAGACAGAGGAGAGGAGAGAGAGAGAGAGAACATTAACCATTACTAGATCTTGACTCCGATGACGTTTCGAACTCCGGCGCCACCAACCACCCACCCTCCACCACCTTCTACAACCACCCACTATCGCTGCTATCAACTACCAACAACCCAGAATGAACCAGCCACCACCTTCCACCAACCACCATCGTGCCTCACTCATCGTGCATCTACCGCCTCCCCTGCCCCAACCATAACGGTCAACAACACCACCGCCACAGCGCTGCTGCTGCCGTGGGTGGCTGGAAACCCACCAGTTTTCTCTCCCTCTTTCGATTTCTCTGGACCTCTCTTTCTCTTTCGATTTCTCTGGTACTCTCTCTCACGGCTCTCACTCTCTCTTTAGGCTTGCAGGTTGTAAGTGTTGTGTAGAGAGAAGGGAAAATCATGGGAAAGAGGGAATTGAGAGAGCTGAGATTGTGATTTTGAATTTGATATGAAGAGAGAGAAAGAGAGGTGCATTAAAGATGATAGGACTAGACAGTGGAAAGAGAAGGAATATACTACCCAAAATGCCCTTCTAGTTGACTAATGTGTATTATTACATTTCTTTTAAATCTAATTGTTACCAAAATTATGAGAGCCATTGATCAAGTGTGATGAAACATAATCAATGGATGGTATTAGATTTGCATAGTTTTTAAAAAAAGATGGGGTTTCTTGTATAGCCAAGCCCTACATATATATATATAAAGAGAGAGAGTATAATGTACATTACAGCTTAACCTACAAAACGTACGCGACCAAATTACGCAAGTGTATTTAAAAATAATGCACGTTATAAATGGGACCTAATCACGCATGGGACGTTATAAATGGACCTAATCACGCATGGAGATCAGTTTGTGTGCGTTATTACGCATACATGTTCAAATCACGCATGTTTAAATAATCACGCAGGGGACTGATTAATCACGCATGGAACTGATCTGACGGTTACTATACTCACGTACGTGAAGTATGATAAGCCCTAATGTATGTTAACCGCTCTCTCTCTCTCTATATATATATATATATATATTTGTTTAGCAAACTAGTCATGTCAAATTTTTTTTCTGGTTAATATAAATTATGATCTTCCAAATAGGAGCATTGAGTTCAATGTTGAGTACTAGAATGGATCACGGTCTCATGCATCACCTATATTATATATTTTATAAATAAATTTCATGAAATTCAAAGATATATCACCAATGGTTCGTTAAGTCAAAACATTTGGGACACAACAAGTATTCCTATCGAGTCTAGCTAGTTGGGTGAATATTATACATGACCAAATTGCATGCTAGAAACATTTATTTAGAACTTAGTCTCTTATTGGTTTAGGATACTTGTTGGCAGTGGCGGACCTAGAAAAAAAATTCAGGGGTATCCCAATTTTTTTTTACTACATTCATAAATAGAGCAATTTTTTTACTATAAATTTAGTGACGGATCTAGGATTTTATATGTATGGAGATAAAATCACTGTTTATAGATGCTTCAATTTCATACAAACGAACCTAAAATATTCCTGGCTCGGTTTGGTTCAGGTCTTAACATAAGTTTTGTATCTACTGATAAAAGATTGTTACAAATAGTAAGCTTTAAATAAATCAACGAGTGATGGTCTACTGGCAAAGTGAAAGCTTTTAAACACCTGAGTTTGGAAGAATGTATATTAGATTCAAGTCCTACATACGATAAGGATTAAAAAGAAATTTGACGCTAAAAAAGTAAGCTTCAAATATAAATAAAAGAAATTAATAAATTAATAGCTAATAAGTTAATTAAAAACCGTACATTTAATAGAACATGTGAGTTAATTAAAGTTAAATCATAATGTAATTAATATTAATAGTAAATAAAATAGAAAATTCATAATTGCTATATGATAAAAAAGAAACAGAATGAACAGTGGGTTTATTATTTAAATTAAAATTAGAATTAGATTAGAATTATTTAAAATTAGTAACATGATTAAGAGATGAGCAAATGGTATCGGGTATAGGTACCGGTCTCAAATTTACCAAACCGGTGTTTTTTTGGTACCGGTGTTTTTTTGGTATTCACCGGTTTTTACCCTCAAATACCGGTGCCGTACCAATACCGACCGGTACCTAACTGTGCCATACTAGGTATATTCGGTACCGGTACCCAATTTTGGGGATTTCGGTACCAGTATTTTCGGTACCGGTTGGTAACAAGCTCATCAAATCCTGTAGCAACGCAGCAATGCAAGTAATTGCACCGTTTAGATTACTTTTCATACACACAGTAAGTAAACTGTATTTCGTTTGAATGAGGTTTTATATACACAACAACTTATTTTGCTTTCTTTTTTGTCTTTTTCTGTAATGAATGAATTGTAGCATGTAAAATTAACTTGGATATTTAGAATATTGATGAGCAAATCGTATCAAATCCTGTAAACGAACCGGTATCATATCGGTTCCAAATTTACTATACCAAATCATTTTCGGTACCAATTTGGTACCCACCTTTTGGCGTTTTCAGAATCGTTACTTTCGGTTCGACACCGGTCTAGCACCATACCTGTATTTATTGATTTTTACCTTCAAATACCATACCGTATTGTACCGAGCATTTTCGATGCCGGTACCTAATTTTGATGATTTTCTGGATCGGTACTTTCACTGCCGTTACCGGTACCGAGCTCATCCATATTTTAACGTGTTAGCACCGTAATAACTGAACTGAAAACAACCGAATTTCCAACGTGTAGGACGTGTGAGTCCTATTATTATATATTAGGTTATTTAAAATCGTTTTTTATGACGGAGTGACTATCCTTACCATGTCATTTTATTTTTGTTTTGATATTCGGTATCTGTTTGCCGTTGCTGACACGCCTTTTGTAGTCATTGGGTCCCGTCGCAACGCGCGGGCGGAAAATTACTAGTTGTATGATAAAAATGTAGGCTGGGGAGACCACGTGCAACCCACTTTTCAAGAAAAGATAACAAAATCTATATAATAACAATTTTTTTTAAAGAAAACTGTGCCTTCTTCTTCTTCGTAAGCCTGCAACTTAGTTCCGGCAATAAAGCTCCCACTTTTTTTTCAAATTATTCCATTTTTCTTCATCATCTCTCTCTAAATTATATTCAGGGGTATCCTAATATTTGATTAGGGTATCCTAACACATAAAGACCGAAAAAAAGGAAAAAAATTACACTTCGCCAAGAAAGTTGAGGGGTATCCCGGGCAACCCCTGGTGTCCACATAGATCCGCCCCTGCTTGTAGGTCGGGATCATATATAATACATCGGACATTGGAATGGCTAGATTGCACGGAACACAAGTTGTGAGTTCATAACCCCCACGTTTTCTAGTTTTACATTTTTACAAATGTTTTCGAGGGTAGAAAGACATGCAAGTTTTTGCAAAAGCAAACACTATTTCGATGAACGAAAACACATATTTATAAACCATGTTGCAAATGAATTTTCAACAAACTCAAAAGGTTTACGAAATGTTTATACTAAACATACCGGTTTTACAAAACAAACGCATATTCTCGCAAACGGGCATGATTTTCATAACTAGTGACGGGAAGGTCCTAGTAACAACAACGGGACTGGGTTGGTCTGCGTACGAACAACGAGACAACCCAATGGGTTTATGTCCCCCTTTTCTTTTGAATATACATGTTAACTAGGGTATGATCAAGCTATGTAATGAATTCTTGGATCACGTGCGAATAGGCGCTAACTTAGGCACCATTAATCCTTTTAAGGACCACGAAACAGGGGGTAGATCTATCGGGTACGGGCGAGCCCCATTCACGGTCCTTGTGCGGCCACTTAGAGTGCTTTTGTGTCCCTGTCGAAGTGAATCGACACTTAAATCGTCTACCGGGTTGAGTGCTTCCTATGTCGGCACACATATTAATGTCTTAGCTACACATTAATGATCATTAGGTTCATAGACGCTTACATACCAACTTTCGATACTAAAAAAAAACTTTCAAATGTTTTTAATATTCATTTGACGCAAACTCATAATGCATGTATTTACAAACTTTGATAACGTTTTCAACTTATGTACAAGTAAAAGGACGTGTTGGTCCTGCTTACAAAGACTTTTTTGGGCTCGGCCCATTCTCTCTCGTGCAATGCACAAAGATTCTCGTGGGCTAAACTCACAGTTTTCATATGATATATCGAGAAAAATGATTCTATTATGTTTTCTCAACAACTTTTAAACTGGTTATCAAAAAGATTTATTTTAAATCTTTTCAAAACAAACTATGAACTCGCTCAACTTTATGTTGATTTTTCGCATGTTTCTTTCCAGGTTGCATTTTACAAACTACGGAACAGTTGGAATAGGAGAACCCATGGGGATTCGAGTACTTAGAGAGTGTTTACTGTTTAGAAGTCTTAGCTCAAACACTTCCGTTGTGCAATGAAGATACTAGTCCAGTCACACTAGCTCTGATATTTCGGGGTGTGACATAAATAAATCAATAAGTTTAATAAGTTAACAGAGTTAATTAATTAACTTAAATAAATAATAAATAAGTTAAAAAAGTTATATGAATAAATAAGTAAATAAATAAATTAAATAAGTTAAATATATAAATATAAATAAGTAAAAGGGGTCAAATAAGTTGAATAAGAACAAACCTCAAATTGCCCAAATAACCATCAGGTGTCCTTGTATCATCAACAGCAAATTCAAACGAAAACGCAAAAGCAGGTTGCATCCCTCAAACTTGCTGAACAATATATGCACCAAAAATTCAAAATCATGATTAAAAGTACAAACAGGTTGATCTTTAAACCAATAGCAATAGCAATAGCAATAATAATGAACAATAATGCATTAAAACGAAATAGAGAATGTTTAAATTTTAAACCAATCAACTCAATTTGCCACCTCTAATTTATAGTACAAGTTAAAATGGGTTGGACCGACTCGCAAAAAACTTCTTTTTGTCTTTGCTTTATTAAATTATACAAATAATTATTGCGCTAAAATCATTAGAAAAAAATAAATATTATTACAAAATAATCGAACTTACTTTTTATAAAACGTTTATAACAATCTATATTGAACAAATTTTAAGGGTACTATAATCCCACCGTGTCATATTTACATTCACATCTAAAACTTGAAATCCCCCTCCATGAATTATTATATATCAAATAAACCAAGAGGTGAGAACAAACTAAGCACAACATCAGTAATATGAACTTTGGCTACATCAGCTTTGACATCCGTATCAGCAGGCGTGCCAAATAGGACTACACGTGCCCCGAGCAGAGTCCAAAAGTTGAACTTGTACCCTACATCAAAACCAAAACCAAATCCAAATCCAAATCACCACAAATTGCAAAATTGTTAAAATTTCACTTTTTTTAGTTGCTCATAAAATCACTTTCTAGTCATGTCATCATATTTTGGGCATCTCTATATGTCATCATATCTCATATCATACCCCTATGGAATCATATTGTCCATCATCCGTACAAACGCCAACAAATGGTATGTCAATCAATGTACACATACCACCCAAAGAAGCACATATTTAAAGCAACACAAACCTTCATTTACTCTTCATCACAATATGATAAAATGAAAATTAGCCTAACCGCTACAAACAATTAGACCTACGGAGACACATAAAAAAGCACCGCTATATATAGCGAGCTATAGGTTGTGCCTAACAGTAATCTAATGTATACTTGGTTACATCACGGACAGATGGTAATCTAATATATACTAAGGCCATGTCATAAATTTCAGCTTTGTAAGTCAAGTAATGAGAATGATCGTGGATAATAATATAATAACATAATTGAAATACCAAATCATGGAGTTCAAATAGCTTATCAGAAGCTCAAAGAGCAAAATGGCGATGCCAAGGTGTTAAAATATATTTCATACATGGATATATTTTGTACCTTACATGTTGCTACCAAACACATCTTCCATAGGTTTTGACAGTAGGAAGTTAATCCACTTTTCCGCGATCTGTTAATATACATAGAATTATTATTAGAATTAACTACAAATCTGTAAGCTTTAATGCATCGACTTCATGTCTGTTTATGTTTCAGTTTCACTATGTAGATGATTATTTTATGAACCACATTTGTACTCATATATCGTTTAAATTGACTTTCTTAATACTTACAACCTAGTCTTAGCTATCTAAATTATCGTATAATCATATCAATTATCAAGAACATCATGAAGAAAGACTATACTGATTTACCAAACTATTTTGATGTAAGTACTAAATAGCATAAGCTACAAACTTGTGATATAAAGAAACATAACACACACCGGATTGGATCATGTCTTTCGTAGCAGGCCACTGAACACTCTCTCCATTTCCTTATTCAGAAGATAACCTACACATTTGTTATCCAAACAATCAAACAACGTTATAATTTACATATCATAAACAATTAAAGACTAATGTATACAAAAGTTATCTAATGAAGAAACATGTCAGTAACTAAATCGCCTTTGTTTTGTAAGCGTAGAACACCAACACGCTTCCTCGCTACAACAAATCACAGTCGATGTTACTTTCATTTTGTATATAAACAATCATAACGAAACTTGATATTGAAATCTCAAACAGATCTGGATTACAGAAACTTGATACCGAAATTTCCATTTTTATCATACCAAAAATCTTACCGAAATACGAATACCGAAATTCCACACCAAAACCCTTAATGCATACGAAGAGAAGTCGAGAACCACTGGAGCAAATGTTTTATGGGTGTACTTTTTCTTCAAAGGTCTTTTGCCCAAAGTCGACAGACGCTTCGGATTACATCATCTCCCTTGCTGCCCCACTACAGTTCAATCAAAACATCATTATCATTGGCATAATTGTTGACGGTGCAAGGCACAGAAGGTGAGCCTTGGACAAGTCAAAGATGATGCAGTGCTAAGATACTAAGATAGTATGCAATTTTTTCATGAAAGTTATTAAGCATGCTGCAACCTTTGAATTTAATCTAACCTGCAACACTAAAGTAACTGTTTAACCTTTTTGCCCTCATTTTTCTGACTTTTTTAACCAAAATTAGCAATGCATTGGCTTCCAACAACTTCACTTCAGGTAAAAAAGTGGGCTGGATTTTTCAAGCATCTAATCGTTTCTAGTTTATTAACTTGAACCACTTGTGATGCTTTATATCATTACTTCCCAGTTCCCATCGACCCATTCCAAAGTCTCTTGCTTGGATCCTTTTTGCAGCAACTACAGAGAGACGTATCTTGACTTTAGTGGTCAAACTAATTAAAAGCTAAAACTATTTAACCTTACTGTATTAGTGAAATGGTAAAATATATATATATTTATAAAAAAAAAAGTATACCAACCCCATTCAGCAGGAAGCGTGCTTCGCTTGTCAAAAAATGCAGGTAGATTTAGTTTATCCTTCACTATCTTTTTTGTATCTTTTCTCGATTACCTTCATGTAACGGTGAGTTAGTGACTATTCAAGAAGAAACACCATTAAGTAACTAAGAGAACATAGTAATATAATGTGATTTAACAACATATATATTGAGACTGGTTGATGGCAAAATAGACATTTACTAATAGAACCTTAGTTTAAATGAAATTGTTTCATACATATACGGGTTGGTAGGTTCAACCCAACCCAAACCTGAAAATTTTAGACGAACCCGTACCCGAAAATCTTGTCATACATATGAACCCGAACACGACCCGATATTCGCGGGTTGACCCAAACACGGCCCGTTCAACTCGAATTTTTTTACTTTCTAAATTTTTTTCCGCAAATTAATATATTAAAATTCACTAAAAAAACACAAATGTATATAATAAAATTACATTTAAATTAAGAAATATTATTTTAATTTCTCATTTTAAGTTATAATTAGGACATATAATACACACCCAAGTTAATTTATGATATAAAAAATATAGTAAAAAATATAATATAATACAAATGGGTTAAACGGGTCAACCCGACCGAGTTGACCCAAACCTGACCCATTTAGCTAAATGGGTTCGCGGGTTCAACTTGAAACTGACCCGACCTCGTTTAGACTAAACCCAAACCCACAAATTTCGTATTAGCCCCATTGACGTTTGCATTTCTCATCACATTACACCTTTCTGTCAACTGACCGATTGTTTGGCCGGTATGTTGTTAACACCCATGAGAATATTATTGGACGGAAGCGCGTACAGTGACGAACTATGCAAACATCAATGGGGCAGGTGCAAATTGGCGTTTACTCAAAAAAGAAACTTCATAATATAAAGTGTCACCTGTAAATAATAAACACTTGTTGTTGCTGGCCCGTTTGAAGCATTTGTTGAGCGAGATCATGCAACAACGGGACAAGTTTAGCCGGTACAAGAGTTGGTGGACGATAAACAACATCTTCCTAATCTTTATTATGATCCGCATGCATTTTCTTCCCAGCATCACCATTAGCCGTTGACGGTCTAAGGGAAGCAGGCAGGCAGTCCAAAAGGCGATCGGGTTCCACTGGTTTACTAAAACATAAGCAAACACACAACTTATTAACCAAAACAGTACGAATGTTTAACCGAAAGATATTGGAATCAGACCTGCAAGCGTGTAATAGCTGCCTGAACTCTTCCTCGACAATTAGCGAAGCCTTTTGAAGCAAAGTTGTAGAATGAGTAATCACTCTAATGCAGCTCTTAAGGTTTTTATTAGTGCTGCAAAACCTAGCAATTTTTTTCAGTTGATTCACTGCTTCTAAATAACTCTCCAAATCTTCATGAGGAGCCCTCATAATTTAAATAAATGGAACCATACATTATCAAAGACTTCTTAACAATCATCCAATTACATCATATGAAGAGCAAAACTGAATTGAACTAATTCTACAAGTTCATATTTCAATTTGAAATATTACCATATCTGATATTAAAATTCAAACTTTAGCTATCTTTTTTATAAATATAAACTGCAATATGAAAGAAAAATAGTGAACAATCACCTTAACATAGTCAAACACCCGCTCAAATCTATGGTCAGAGACTGGTTTAGGAGAACGACTCTTTTTGGTGATAGGAGAAGACAAAGCATCCATGGCTTCATCATAAGCTGAATTCAAAACAATACCAATCCACAAGTTAATCTCAGTTCATTTACTTCAAATTAAAATGTGAAAATCACAAATTCAAGGCTTCAACTACAGACTGGTGATTTAGCACGATACAGCACCTTCTTCTTTGCTTAAGCATTCATTAATCTGCAACAACAATTCAAACATCAGTCGGATGTATAATCTCACAAATCCAGTCTAGTTTAAATAAGAAAAACACAAATTATACGAATTAGTTATAGATTAGAGTTAGGTTTTTTAAACTGATTTAGGATCATTTGATACCTGACCTTGAACAATCAGTAAGACATAAACAGTTTCATGTTCATAAACATGAAGACCCAAATAAATTTTCAATAAACTGATTATAAATTACCTCGTGTGACAACAGATTATTGAAGGTGAGGTCTAGATCCAGATGGCGAATAAGGCGAATACCTGAACAACATGAACCGTGAAGGAAGATCCAGATCGGAATCTTTGAGAGAGAGAAAGAGAGGAAGAGGGATTTGAAATTTGAAATGAGATTTTGAGATCTGGGGTTTGAATTTTGAAAGGGAAGAGGCCGCCTGACATGAAAGGTAATATTGGGAATAGATATGTAGATACAGAGAAAGCAAAGAAGAAGAAGAAGCGAGGAAAGGGAAAGAAGAAGAAGAAGCAGGTTAGGGTTTTTGGACGCACATTTTGACTCGCAGGAAGAGAGAGAAAGGGGAAACAGACCTTTTGTTTGCTTTCGTTAATGCCTTTGACTCTCTAAACAGGTTTGAAAAAAAAAAAACCCGGAAAATTGGAGCAATCAACACGTGGACTCTCAATAACCCAGCAATTGACAAGTAGGAAAGAGAGCAATGTGGGGGCTTGTGGTGATGACACCTCAGCCAAACCCACTTTGATTTATTATAATAGAGATATGAATAACATGTGGGACACGTGTCAAGTGATGGTGCAACCACACTTGATTTTTGGCGGGAAAAATGTGGAAAACCTTTTATTTTTACACGGGATCTGAATGGCAACAACCATATCCGCATAGTTTGACCCGGGTATATAATGAACAAAAAAACCATAATCATTCACCAAACCCTAATACGCCGTTCAATCTCCCTGCCGATTCTTCCCTGCCTTCGATGCACAACCTCTAGAAGGCAAACCCTAGAGGTTATCCACAACTGTGATCCACATAATTGTCCAATTCACCACATAATCGTTGCCATCTACATGGAAATCGACGCACACATCAAAAACCCTAAAAGCTCCCACTTTCTTCTTCAATCGCCTGACAAAGGATTCCAAAATCAAACCGATTCACTTCCAGGTATTTCGATTCTGTATATATTGATTCTATACTTTACATTCATTTATCAACTCATTTTTTTTCTAAAATTTGTCTGTTTCATCGCCCAAGAGGAAGATGGTGACGGTGGTGGTCACCTGAAGAGGGAAGATGACAACGACATGGGTTGATTTAGGGTTTCTCCATTGGTGGTCTTGTGATTCTAGGAAATGGCGAAAGGGCGGCGGCTAGGGTTCCACCAACACATAAATCTGACCGATTTTGGTTTCGGCAGGTACTGGTAAGTTGTTGATCAGTTTTGTCCAATTGAAATTAGGGTTCTTAAGAATGTTCATCTTTTGTTTGATTTTGTTTGATTTTGAAATAGGTATGTTCATCTTTTGTTTGTTTATTTACAGATCTAGGGTTTTGCGTTCAATATTCTATATCTGATACTTGGATGGTCTGAGTCAAAATCGACATTACGATGATACATGGAAGGATGAAGGTGTTGACGATTTTCAATTCTTCACTCCAATGTGAGTTTATTTTACAATTACCTTGATTTGATGTTAACATTAGGGTTTAATCGATTTGTTCATAACTTGATATTACCATTTATTTTTCTTCAGATTTGTTCAGATTACATTTTTTTTACTAATCAGTTCCTTTTTTTTACTAATCAGTTCAGATTAGAGTTATTAATATCTTTTTTTCTCATAAAGTCGATTTTAATTAGTTTATTATTAATATCTGTTGTTCCAAATCTGCTGTTGATGAATTAATTTTACGAAATCGCTTATAAAATTTATGTTCATGTACTTAATTTCCAACTTTTTCGTAGTGATTCGTGTTCTATAATCTGAGAAAATGTTTAGCGGATAAGGCAAAAGGGAGGTGATTGGTGTACAACTAGACATACAGAAGGTAATCATGTCATTCGTGATTGAACTAAATTGATTTACAAATCTTGATTCGTATTGTGTAGTTTTGTTAATTGGGCTTGATATCAAAGTTAATTGGTTGATGGAAAAGTACCAATGTATTATGATACGTTATAAGACTTCTTATTCAAACTTATTGTTTAGGTCCACAACACGTTTCTTGATCTTGGTGATTCGAATATTCTTCGGCCATACATGAGTGATGCAATACAGATATATCTAAAGCATGTGAAGTTTTTAAAGCAAAAGAAGCAACACCTTCAGTTGCAGGTATCTTGACTTAGTTGACCTTTTTGTTCATTCATCTTTCTTTGTTACTGGGATCATCCTCACCGTTTAATTTCCCGATAACAGTTTCAGCTTTGCGTACACTTCAATATGAGATCACAAAAACCTACGTACAAAGTGTTAATTCATGGATGAGGTCTTCAACTAAAGAGATATTAAAGCGAATTGTGGGCCCCGGTTTTTGTTCTAGAAAGAAACTAATCTCCTGGTGCACAATTTCTCCCTTGCTTCTAGGATTTCGTTCTGTTATGGTCACTGCAAAGGATCAAATAGATATCTATACTATATATAAAAGTATATCCCAAGGACTTCTTAAGGTAATTTGCAAACTACGAATGAGAAGAATGAGAAGAAATCCAAAAAGGAAATCAGAATGTCTAAATGTTACCAGAGATCTGGCTCAATTCCCTTTCGTTGTTCTTTTTTTTTTATCTCAGGCTTCAGCAAACTACGAATGAGAAGAATGAGAAGAAATCCAAAAGGAAATCGGAATCGAAGCTGCAAGTGAGTTAACAATACATATTTATTAGGTTGTAGTTTTTTTTAGTTAATTAATCTTTTGGTTATTTGATCTTATTTAGGCGGTAGATTGGCGTAAACAAACTTGTAGAATTTGTTGGTGGTCAGAGATTGACTGTGTGGAGATCAACATTGTGGAGAAGTACTTTGCAATTTGGGATTTGTTGGTGGTCAGGTTTTTTTACTCTGCGGAATTTTAGAATCTAGATCTGAGATTGTGAATTGTTTCAATGTGAATGTAAACTATCGATCTTACTTGTAAATATGTTTCGGACAGTGAATACTAACTACTTACGTGTTTGGATGTGCTTTTCACAGGGTATGTTACTTACTGAGAAAAGGAGCTCTGTTTCATCAAGACAGAATGTGACTTTAGATTCGCCGTTAATTAAAGTAAGACCTTATTCTGACATGTGTTAACATAACATTTTACAGAAAATAAGCTTGGTTATCTTAGGCTTGATGTTTAACCACCCACACAGTCAAACATCACTCTCCATGAATCAGCATACGCTTATTATGATATTAGTTGAACATGTGATTCTCTTAAGCACTGACATTGTTTATTTGCAGGGAGGGCCATCAACACGTGTACATGAACTTTTGAAAAATCTCGGACCAACTCTTCCAAAGGTTCATTGCATACTGCTTTGATGGTTAAGACTCAACTTTTGTACTATTAGTATTAATCTGTTAGCAATAGACCAATGAGTAGTTATGTTAAAATTTGATTATGCTCTATACTGTGAATAATAAATAATGTTAAATAGTTTGAGCAATTTAGATGGGTCAAGTTATTTGCTCAAGGACTTCTATATATTTCCACGTATGGTTATTTAAGATTTCATACCGAGAGTTAGTGTTTAGCAGTTGATGCAGCATTGCAGCTATCAAGTCTGGTAAACTGAACCCCAAAAACAACTGTTCGATATCCAACATACATCTGGTGGGTAGAGATGGATGGATTCCTGCTTATTTTACTGTTCACGTCGAAACGGACAAACGGTACTGGATGAAATGGTACGCGTCGAAACGGTACGGGTCGAAACCCGTCTCGGTCCGAAACTTAATTATTTTGTCGGATTATTCGGCTATGCAGACTGTTCAATATCCTGTCGAACATCCCGAGAAATTTGAGAAGTTCGGTATGCTTAGGGGTGTGAATTTCTCACACGTATCAAACTTAACACGATACGTGGGCTTGGTTTTGGCCTAAACGGGTTTGGGACTTTGGGTCAGCATCAGACTTTTATTCGAACCTGTATTGGTTGGATTTATGCTGGTAAAGGTTCCGGGTTATACGTTTGGGCCGGTTAGCTTATGAAGACTCAGTTCTGGTACCCTATTCAGACTCAAGGGGACCGGGTTTTGGCTGTTATAATGTGTATTAAAATGCTGAAGGACAGGGATGTGCTGCTGTGTTTGGCTGC
This sequence comes from Helianthus tuberosus, assembly GCA_030545235.1. Taxonomy (NCBI): domain Eukaryota; kingdom Viridiplantae; phylum Streptophyta; class Magnoliopsida; order Asterales; family Asteraceae; genus Helianthus; species Helianthus tuberosus. The sequence continues at coordinate 91,399,337 of CM060429.1, read as the reverse complement.
AAGAAGTGGGCTCCGCCATTTGGGTTTGCCATTTTCGTGGATTAGCCATCTACGCTTGCAGCATTGCACGCCTTACATGTAAGAATAGTGTTACAATATCTACCCATCTGATTACCTTTATAAAAATTGTTATACTTCATCCTCGAGTTCCTGGGGAAGTATCTTGAGGATCGAGATAATAATACTAACTTTTTAGGTAGTATATATTTTGTTTTATCATCCCAAGTCTTATGTGCTAAGATCATATTTGAATATGTCAGCTATTTTTAGCTCTAACGTCCTTAATGTGAAATCATAATGGCTAGAGTAATAAACCGCGATGTATGCAATATGCTGAACATTATGAAAATGAAAATGACAAAAGAAAATGTGTTTTTAGAAGAGAGCAACAAGGCAAAATAAGGCATTGACTGAAACGGTCAACACGGCGATCACTACTTCAATTCATGTAATTACTCCTAAACAAAAAGAAAATCTCCATGTTGACTTTTTGCCTCACGGTTTGACTTCTGCAACCGCGGCTGTGAAAGATTTGAGTAAACTGAAGAATCTGCAGCTTCCAACGAAGAAATATGGTCAAGAATCGACGAAGGAAGAAAAGAAAGAGCGTATGGTTTACATTTTATTGTAATTCGTATCTTTATTTTACAAGATAACCGAATATTGGTTTAGAAACTCGGTTTTGTTTGATTGATGCAGGCTGCAGTGAAGGAGGAAAAACGAGAGGCACGACACGCTAAAAAAAGAATTTCAAGGAGTTATACAAGAGTGAGATGCAATTTTATTTTCAATTATAACATTCACTGAACAAGGATATGCATTCCTTTTGTTTTACATTACTTCGATGAAATATATGTAAATTTTAAACACATTACTTCAAGATCAATCTATCAGATCAGTATCATCAAAGTAAATATCAACAACTTCATCATCCACCTCCGCGTGAGGTATTGGACCGCTATCGGGTGTCCCACCAGTGTTAGGTGGTCCAAACCAATCACCATAATCGAGTATCTCATCATCAGGGTCGAACATAAGTGGCTCCGGCTCAAATGAAAACTCTGGGTCAGGCGCTTGTACGGGCTCGAGTGCCATGGCTTGGAAGGAGGTGACCATGATTATGATGAGCAAAGTCATGCTTAATGTGTGCATGAACAACTTTGCAGAGAAAGGGGGTTGGAATATTTCATTTTGGTAGTGAAATGATGTAATTTGTGAAGCATTTAAGCAGTGGTGAATGGTGGATAATGTTTCCATGCGTGTTGGGTTGCACTATGATTCTTTGCCTGACGTTTTTTATAAGATTAAAAAATGAAGAGGGTTGACATTTTTGGTCAAAATAAATGGTTGCTACGTATATAATGTTCTAAAAAAAGAACAAAGTTAGTTCTATGGAGTCGATGGTTCTCTTGATGACATTCGAGTTCCGTATAATATGACGTCAAATTATACATTTACATGAGATACATGAAATTAGTTCATCTATAATGTATTTATTTTATATTCACACATTAGAGTAACGTTTTAAAAACTAATAAAATGTATGACATACATACGTGAAATTTTTTCGTGTATCATCAAACATCTCTTTGGTGTTTAGTACAATGAAAAAGCCTTGAACTACATGGAATTATTTCACATATCGTATACGATGTAAACCAGTTTGACAATACAACATTTTGAAATATTATTATATCTTTTTTTATACTAGGACATGAATCCCATTCTATGAGAAACTATAATGGAGAAATGTTGCACTTATTGACAACCATTAGAAAACCATTAACGCCAAAGACTTGTGTGGTGGGAGCCACCTTGAGTGAGCCAATCAGATTTTTTTTTTGTTTTGTTTTTTTCTTTAAAAGAGACGCTAAACCACACCATCGTTGTTTAAGGGGGCGTCATTGTTGCCCTAAAACCTACATGGTGCTAAGTCGCTGACGTAACACAATAAAGCCCCTAGGGACTTTATTCCAAAGTCACCATCCAGCCTAAGCATATATAGTCACCATCCAGCCTAAGCATATATCATCGCTATATTTAAATTCAAGAAAAAGAAACTAAAGTCCCAGTTAATAAAGAGTGGTGGCTATATCTATAGACTAAATGAAAGACCAAATATTAAGATTATTATTTACTATTCTAATAATTAATTTACAATTTTAGTTTTCTAATTTGTAATCGGTTTATGTTAAACACCGATATGCGGATGCAATTTACACTATAGTAATTATCAAGTTGGGTGAATGTGGTTCACCTTAATTGGTCCATGTGTCACCATCTTATATGTCCATGTTTTCATTGTTTTTTTCAAATCCTCTCTCTCAAAGATGCTAACGTACAACACCACTTCTCCATGACTTCTCACCACCACCACTATCACTTCTCAACAGCGCCTACCATATAATTTTTGACACCGCCAATCATTTTTATTGTTTTGGTCAAGTTGTTTTAACTAGCCCACTTTTTGCACCGTCGCAACGAACCAGGCATACGTAGATATCGTTTTGGTCATATTACAGCCTTATTTTTTGGGTTCTCTTTTGGTTGCTATAGCGTGTGTCTTCCCTGGTAACGAACCAATCTTATATTTTCGGTATTCTTTTTCGTTACTACATTGAGTATCAGTACCATAACGAACCGGTATCGAAAAAGGAGAAAAGTGGTACCGGTACCTTTACCGAATATACCGGTTCGGTCCTGGTACAGGTATTTCATGGTGTTTTACCCACCGGTATCGAATATACCAGTTCGGTCCTGGTACCGGTACCGAATATACCCGGTACGGTCTGGTACTGGTTCGGTACCAGTACCCAGTACCCAATACTAAATGCTCATCCCTACTTCCAGGTAGGGGGTCTGGCTGGATTGGGTTGATACTTCTGGTGTCCAACTTCTTAAGAAAATATAGAAGATATTATGTTTAAAAAATACACTTAGTGTTACATTCGGTCTAAATGAGTTCAGGTCAGAACAAGTCCTTTTTAATGCAAGTCAAGTTGGGTCAGTTGGGTTGCATTAGTTTCTTCAACAACAAATTCAAATCATAAACTAATTTTTGATCTCTTGCCTCTTGGATCAGGTGGGTGTTCTCAACTAAAGATTTTTAAATATTTTGGAAGGCTGAAAAGGTGGTCATAATTATCTACATTTTGGATCACTGCAAAGTTAACCCTCACTTCTTACAGTTAAGGTAAACACTATAGTCATTATAAGGGAAGGTTATGTTAAAATGGTCATTAGTCACTTCAAAGTCAACCCTCACTCACTATACATATCCACACCAGTTGGTTTTTATTATTCCATCATAATATTAGGTTTCATATAATATGACATAACATTTTTTTTATTTTTATTTATACACTTTTTATTTAATGAAAAATTTTAATTCATATAATTTCTCAAAGTTTGTTGAAATCCAGGAAAAGCCTTTTCTTGGGCCAACCACCAGTTTGCGCAAGTCATGTTTTGGTATGTCAGATGGTTCAGAAAGTATGTAGTTTGGATCCATGATAAATGTGGTAGTTAATATGACTTTATTTTTTTTGTGTGGTGGATAAAAAGACTATGTATCCATGAATGAATGAATGTTAAATCATAATTGAAATATGTATGCATCATTAAATAAGTAAATTTTATTTTAAAATCCTATTTTCATGTTAGTTTTGAGCAATTATGAATTTATTTGGTAAACAAATAGGATTTGTAATTAAAAAAAAACAATATTGAGTGTACCATGTATCAGTGGCGAAGCTTGCCGGAGAAAACGGAGGGGGCTAAAACATATATACCCAAAAATTTCTATAGAATCGGGGGGTAAAAACGTATATATCCAAAAATTTCTATACGAAAACTACATATATAACACTACTGAGCGAAAAATCCCGGGGGTCGGGCGACCCCCCCCCCCCCCCCCCCGCCCCCAAGAATGTTCGCCCCTGCCATGTATAATGGATGCTAGCCTATAACCCGTGAACTTAACGGGTGTGAACTTAACGGGTGTGAACTTTACGGGTTGGAAAACTTGATTTATGTTAATCGAAGTATATCGTTAAATAAATTGAAAACTCCCGCACCCACAAAATCAATTGTTTTTAAAAGTAACTTTGATTTTTTAATACAAAGTAATTTATAAACACGAATCGTAAGCAATCAATAAGTTTATAAGTTTTATCACAAGTTCACAACCCGTGATTAAGTTTATAACTTTCTTATAGCTAAGGCATTTAATATGCCATACTTTTATATGATTTTAATTATGTAGGAATCATAAATATTTTTTATACAAGTAATTTCCTCGAGCCCGGGAAGCAATCCCGGGTGATAACCTATCTTCTATATCTAAATCTTCATTACCAACTATTTAATATTTCTTTTATTAAACTCATTTAATACACGAATTTCTAAATAATTTATAATAAAAAATAGATAAATAATTGGCTAAATGATATACAAACTCAAAAAGCCAAAACCTAACTCCAATTTTTGTAACTACGGATCTCTATCTGTTTTAATTTCACTCTACGGATCCTACGTATTGGTTATTTCTTTCCATTAATATTATTGTAACGTAAACAAATTAAACTCTATCGTCGATCTAGATGTAGATCTCACGGTTTCCTCCTTATCTATAGTTTAGCTGTGAGAACTTATAACTACACAAAATATTTCATCAACATAATACATATTGCAAGTTTGAGTCTAATCTAAATGTATTTGGGCATTTTCGGCTTGAAACCATAAAACGTTTAGCTAAGCAAGTTATGTTCGGATTAACTTTGCATTTCTCGAGTTAACCTATTTAACATACATGATGAATATGGTCATGGCATACATAAGGCTGCTTCGTGAAAATAAAGCGGAAGTACGTATTACGGCAACTGCCAAAGTCACCAAATCCTCTCGCTATGTGTATGCCTTTGTATTGTCTGGTCAGAATTACGATTAAGCATTTAAAATACACGAATATACAAATCTAAAGTTTGAATTGAATGTGTTTAGATATTGTTATTTACACGATTACTGAGGTATTTTTTAATACAATCAAAGTATTCATATTAATACATTAATATTTATAGTTTATAACATTCTATTATTAATCAACCTGACATTTGATATTTAAGGCTTTGATCACCATGATCATGATCAAAGCACTCTATTTAACATTAATTTATGAATCTCAATAAAAGAAAAACTAAAACCAAATACATATGATTGCATAAAAGACGATTATAATTTCTTTATTAATGTAATTCGTTGCAAATTCAAGTAACAACATATTCTAATATAATTTAAAAAAAAACATAAATCAATAAAACATTTTGTATGGGTTTAGAAAACATTCTAATAAAAATGAAGATTACTGAGGTATTTTTATTTCAATAGATGATTCATATTTAATTTTTGACCTTTGTTTCAGGGAAACTATAAAGAATTTATGAAAAAAGAAAGTCACATTCCAAGTGTTAAGAATGATGATGTTAACACCAGTTGTGATATCAATAAAATCAACAAACGTAAATTGGTTGACGTCTACAAGTCTTCAACTCCAAGTAATTTCAATGATTCGGAGAAAGTTAACAAAAATATACTTAGCTCATATCTCTATTAATTTAAAGCAGTTGTTATGATTTTTACGTTTTTACCAATGGGTATTTTGTATATTTCAGTTGGTTTGACGTGACTGTTTGATCTTTATATGTTTTGTTTATATCTATGAATAAATCTATCCTTTTTAACCAATATTTTTTTCTTCTTTCAATTTAATCAACTTATGATCTGTCGTGTACATATTTCAGCGCAATTATCAAAAGAGAAATATAACATAATTAAAGAAAAACAATATAACATTTTCTATGGGTTTGCGAAACAACTTTTAACTCAGATCTCAATAACAATTAAAACGTAATAAGCTTTACACAAAAACTATGAATACACATATAGACAAACTTAGGATACTGATGAAACGAAACAAATAAATTATTGTCAGAAGGGAAAGAAGATAGTAACGACTTTCAATATGTTGTTTGTTTACCTTTTATTATCGAAAACTAAATTCTCCTAACCCGGGATGTTCCCGGGTGATAGCCTAGTCTTTACTATATATAAAAGCATATCCGAAGGACGTGTCATTCTCTTAAAACACAATATAATTTATAATCCCAATTATACCCTTCACTAAAAAAACACACGTATACATGAATTTAGGGTTTACCCTTCACTCAAAAAACACACAATATGATTTACAATCCCAATTATACCTTCAGGGGTATTTTGTTTCCTACACCACCTATTTAGACATTTTACATCACCTAACTATAAATTGTAGTTTACATAAAGCTAAACTACAGTAATAGGTTTTGTAAGGCTGCACGGTGTGGGCTTCGGCCTAGGATGGTCGAGGACCAGCGCCGAACCCAACACTATTTCGACCCCTCCTTCTTTCGGCGTCCTCTCCGTCTGAAAGGAGATGTTTGAACCGGCCCACAAAAAGACAAAAAAAAGTGAACGTTATGCATGATGGACCGTTCAAAAATAAACAAAAAAAAATTAAATGCATAAAATAAAAACCAACGGCCAGTATTCAAAAACCCACCAAAATCAATAAAGTTTTTATTTAAATACAACATTTTTACCCCATTTTTTACCCACTACAACCTCATCTCTCTCTTAACTTTTTTATAAAATCTTTTACTTTTTTATAAAACATTCTTCTACTTTTTACAATGGATCCATACAACCCGAACAACCCAAATCCAAACTCGAACTTTTTTTCAGTGCCCGGGTACTATTCTACAATGGAACCGAACACTTTCTCGCAATTTTCCAATTCAAAGCGTATACGGAGGTCACCGCCCAAAAGGCAAAGGCGAAGGAACGCGTGGCGGAAGAAAAGGTTCGGGTGAACAATGAAAAAAACCAACTAAAAGAATGGGACATAATGACGGCTGACGTTGAAAATTATCCCGAAGAAAAACGAGCTACTTTAAAAAATTGCAAGGAAGAATAATGAAAAAGTATGAAAATTCTTAGGATTTTTATTTTTTAGTTTATTTTTTTTAAACTTATGTAATGTTTGGTTTCTTAATATTAATGAATTTATTTTTTTAACTTAGAGTAAATTGCAAATTTACCCCCTAAGGTTAGATGCGATTGACACCCTTACCCTCTACCATGAAATTTTTGTTGTCTAACCCCCGAATGAATGGGAAACGCTGCAATATTACCCCCCGGGGTTAAAAAAGTTAACAGTTCTGTTAACTGGGATGTTAAATGACTATTTTACCCTTTCTTATTACCCCCTATGCTTTGTTGTAAGAAAACGTATTACCCCCCGGTATTAAATGGCTATATTATCCTTTCTTATTACCCCTATGCTTTGTTGTAAGAAAACGTATTACCCCCCGGTGTTAAATATTTCTTTGCTTCCTTACCCCTGCAGAAAACGTATCCATTCCCGCCTAAATTGTTTGACCAGGCAAAGTCAAAGCCTACACATATTGATTTCTAATCCACTATGATTCTTCAAACAAATGAACCTCTAATCCTAATCCTAATTCCACTGTGAATGAAGCAACTGAACCATCATCAAGCAAATGAACATCATAACTAGCAGGAACAACATAACTTGTTGGAGTAAATCAAAAATCACAATCAAACAAAATCAGAAATCACAATCAAACATAATCAGAAATCACAATCAACTATAATCCACTATCAAACAATCAAGAAATCACAATCAACTATAACTATTTGGGCATGAACCTCTAATCCTAACATGCTGCAAATGACCAAAACATGCTGCAAATGACATGCTGTAAATGATCAAGCATGCTGCAAATGATAATGATGGTCTAACCTGCTAAACAACAAGTTCATTTTGACCTTTTACCTTATTTAAACATGCTGCAAATGATCAAAATGACCATTTTTACCTTATAAAGATGGTCTAACCTGCTAAGCTGCTGCAAATGACAAAAATGAGCATTTTTACCATGTCAAACATGCTAAGCTGCTGCAAATGAATTAAACCTGCTAAGCTGCTGCAAATGAATTAAACAGGCTGTAATGCTATAACTCATCATCATAATTAAGTTATAATTGGATCATTTTATATGAAGACTGTAACATCGACATACAAAATACAAAATTAACATCCTATTTAAGTTATCCTACTTCAAAGTACTAGTAAAATCATAGTTAAGTTAACCTACAAAATACACATTACTAGTCCTACATTACTACTAACATATTATCACTAAAGATCAACTCCCCGGTGAATAATGGAAGTTGATGACAGGGCGACCAAACAAGGAGACCACCAAGTGGACCACCGTCGATGAGCTGGATAGACTCATCGTCAGGTCAACTGTCAAAAAACACAAAACAACACAAAATTAACACACAAATCCGACTAACTTATTATCAATACTCTGTTTATAAGATCATACAAAATTATCAATACTCTGTTTATAATCAAACCTCCTATTAACATCAAATGCGACCGTGTTCGAACCTTCTATTAACATCAAATCCGACTTTGTTCGTATCAATCAAACTTGAAATTCAACTGTGTTTGACCGATTCAAAATGTGGAACCCTTTAAATATGGAACCCTGATTAAGTAAGAATATCATACACTAGAACTACGATTATACCTGAGGTGTGCCTGATAAGATATTTGATCACCCAATATACAACCGGCATTGTGTTGATCGGAAAGGAGCAGGAAGGGTGTTGCTGGTTGATTTGGGTGTTGTGTTCCCCGGAGAAGAGAAGGAGAAAGGGGGAATTCTTTAGGGGGTAAGGTGGAAGTGATTTTTATAATATAGGGTGTGGTGTTGAGTAAGCCATCAAACTCAAGTGGAAAAGACTATATTACCCTTTGACCGTTAATAACTGACATTGACTTTAAACATATTTTAACACCAGGGGGTAATAGTGTAGCGTTTTTTAAAAGTTGAGGGGTAAGGTAGCAAGATTTTCGTTTTAGGGGGTAAGGGTGCCAATCGCATCTAACCCCAGGGGGTAAAATTGCAGTTTACTCTTTAACTTATGTAATGTTTGGTTTTTTTAAAAAGGTAGATAAATTAAAAAAAAATTAAGATGGTGGGGTAGGATCATCCTCCATTTCCAGTGTTTCTACCTTGGAGGGGCATCCTCCAAGGACTATGATGTGACGCCTACGTGGCGGATCATCCTCCAAGGGAGGGCCATCACCATACCGCATAGCCTAAAACCTGACTGTAAATTGTAGTTTACAAATACTTAAACTGTGGTTAAACGTGTTTTATTGGTTTGTAAATTAGAAAAGGTAAACTGTAGTTTACCTAAATAAATGAAACTTTTAATATATATATATATAGGGTCGGGATTTAGAGAAAATGGTAGAAAGTGTGAGAACGGTGAGAACGCTTATGGATCGTCCGATCAAAACAATCTATGGACTAGATTGGCGTGGTGGCGTTTTCGTAAATAACATCAATTTTATTACGTGGACGCGCTTCATTAAGGATAAAAGGGTCTTTTGACTTCTCTACACAAAACGCCATATCATGAAATAAAACGCCATACAAATAGCACACACCATTCTAACTAAAAACGTCATTAGATATAAAACGCCAAACTTAATTATAATAAAATCCTGCCAAAAAAATCCTACATATACAACATCTCAGACCTTCAATTAAAAACACACACAAAACCCCAAACGCTATATTTAATATATACCATTCGTCTTAGAAACGCAAAAAAAAAAAAAACCCAAACATCAAATTTCTTCTAAATCAAAACTTTTATTTGAAATTCAGTTTGGTTGTCTGTAAGCCTTCGATCAATGTAATGGACAAAATCCTTAAGTGAGGATATTGTCCATTTCATTGAGTAAAATCTTATTGACTTATCATCAACTTCCATCCAATTTATAACGCCAAAACATACAAAAACATTATTGAGGTTTGTTATCAATAAAATTTAGCTGTATGGGGTGGACAACATTGCCAGTTATCTTTCTTAACCGAGGATTAACAATGTTGTCCATCTCATACAGCAAAACATTATTGATCTTAGCATGATCAAATTTTGAGGTTTAAAAGTGCTTTTATTTGGTAGCATTCTTTTTATCGGTAAAACGCCAAAATTAAAAAATCAAACATCGTTCATTGTAAAATTCAATATTCTTCTACGGGGAAAAGTTTCGCCGAATGGATTGTTAGCTCAATAAAATTTTGCTGCATGAGATGGACAAATCTTCAAGAAAAAGAGGCTGAAGATGAATAAAAATTAAAATGAATCATACAAAAGTCGAAACAGCCAGTGAAGATACTTCAAAAGAAGAAAGAGAATGCTGACAGTGAAGATTTGGAAGATCAATTGTTTATATTTTTTTCTATTTTTCTTTTTCAGTTGATTGTTATATAAATAACAAAGCCATTTATAATAAAAACGCCATACAGACAAATGTTTGTCAAAACGCCATAATGCCATAAAACGCCCCAAAAACTCCCAAGCTATAATTAAATTACTTTGGACAAGTATTATAAAAACCCATAAAAAAAATTAAAAACCAAACTTGAAATGGTAACTAAAAAGAGTAACTACAAACGGTAAAACTAAAACGCCAAACTTGAAAGATGGGACATGTTACAGACTTCAGAGATAAAGCTTATCAAAAACAATAATTACAAAAGTAACTGAAAACGAAGAATACTTTATTATAATAATGAACCGCCTAACCTACGCACCAAAATGACATCCTATAAAATGATACCAATCAGCAACTTCCATTTGATCAAACAAAAAAACAAACGCCAATACTACTAAATACCACTTGTTTTGGTCAAAAATTACCGAAGCAATTAAGTGATCAAATTAGTTAAGTGAGGTAGTGTGCTAAAAAGTGTGTTGAAAATATGCTGGTTAAGTTGTTTGGAAAAACAGTATTCAGGATACGGCTCAGGATATTAAGCTGTATCTATGATCAAACAATGAGCAAAAAGTAAAGGGGGTGACACGAGATATACGAGGAAAGCCCTTGATCAATCTAGATCGCCGGCATAAAACCTCGGGAGCTGACAATCGCAGCTGCCTTGTTCTTCTTATTGCTTTAAACGTCAGGATACAGTGCAGGATATCGACCAGATCGCTAAGTGTTACAATGCTTTTGTGCGAGAGTGAAAATTGCTAGAGAACAAGTGTGAGAGTGTGGTGAGTGTAGCTGTGATGTCCTATTCGATCTGATATACCCACCTATTTATAGTAACGAATTACAAACGAAAATTCCTATAAATATGGGATGCTCCGAATATTCCATTGTTAACGTTGTAGACCGAGTAATCCAGCTTCAACGTCTTTATTTGAACGACTTGGACCGAGTCTTCCGCGGAATGAGTCCTTGTGAACGTTGCTAGCTTCTAACCCGCGTACCTGCACATAATTCGTTAGTGATCCTGAGGATACCATTCAGGATGTTACCAATATCCTGAATCAGCATCCCGGATGTGAACAGATATCATATAACCAAGATATAACCCAAGATATTTCTCAGGATATGGGCTCAGAATTTCACCCATAACAATTGTCCCAAAAAATGTTACCGTTTAGTATCCTGCCACTAACGGTTACATTTTTCACAGAGGTCGAGGCAATTAAAAGATAAGACCCATGATGTGACCGTTTGCAACTACACAGCCTATATTTACTCATTGCACCCTATATCTTCTCATCCCCATCTCTTTTTTAATCACTACCGATAAGGAAAAATGTAAACATTCTCTCTCTAATCTTTATCTTCATCCTCCTCTTCCGGTCAAAAAATCAGGCGATCAAATGCCGAGACAGACAAGATCCAGTTCTAGTGATTCGGCTCCCACATTTATCCAGCAGAACCTTCTCCAAGAACCGGAGAAAGAGATATGCTCTTTTGATAGTGCCCATTTGTCAGCCCTCAAATCCTCTGGTATCTTTCCGAAAGGAACGGTATTCCGGCCGTTCGACCGGGAAATCCGGTCGGATATGGTTTCCAATGAGTGGTTGTGCTTTAGTGCCTTTCCCTTCACCTTAGGGTTACAGTTCCCCTTTCTAGACTTTATCACCGAATTCTTCAAGATTACAAAAATCTCTTTTAGCCAAACAATGCCGATGCTTTGGCGTGTTCTGTCCGTTCTTGACCAGATTAAGAAAAACCACATCCCTGATCTTTCTGTTCATGATCTCCCCCTAGCTTACCATCTTAGATGCCACAGATCATGTAGATTTTTGTTTTATTCCACCTCCGGTGACCCGCTGATACTTCGTGCTACCAGGAATGAGGATAATTGGCAATCTAAGTTCTTCTTTATAAAAAGAGACTCGATCCCTGGTGGAATGGAATATCCGGTGAAATGGTTGAAAAAGGGTAGGATTTAGGGTTTAAGGATGATCCTGCCTCTTATCCTGTTCCATATCCTGAACTGATCAACTTTCTTTTTTCTGTTGTGCACGCAGCTGATTTCAGGAAGATTGCACCTCCCCTTGTTGATTCACAAAAAAGGATTGCCGCCATCAGACTCCTTCCAGAGGCTGAAAGAAGTTTCAACCCGTCTCCACTATCTCCAAGTCCTCTTTCTAGTGCAAACATGTCTGGTAAGGATCCTGCAAAATATCCTGTACATACATGTCATTATTTGATATACTTAGGAGAAATTTTACTCCCTGTATGCAGACTCCAGCAAGGTTCCAGTCTACCTAGACCTTGATGAACTTGACAGCTACCCTACTCCAGTCACGGTCAAGAAAGAGACCCCTGTTGCCACCAGCTCCAAGCCGCTCCCGGCTCCTAAGGCTAATCCGAGGACTCGTGCTTCCACAGCAAAAAAGAGGAAAGCTCCTGAAGTCAGTGCTTCATGTCCAGAAGGGTTCTCCTACGATGAACTCAGCTTTTCTGACTCCTTAGAGCCAATGACATCCTTCCTCAACAAGGTAATATCCTGCTACATATCCTGCACATATATCCTGATAGGATATCCTGACAGGATATCCTGGTTAATACATTTTGACTCATACCTGAACTTGATGTGCAGGGCCTCCAGCATTTGCTCCACCTGTATAACGACGCCTATGGTACTGCTGTACTCCATGAAGCTAGGATTAAACAGCTCGAAAGTACCGTTGCCGACCAAGGTGCCATTGCTGAAGCAAAGAGCCGGCACTACGAGGGCATGCTGAAGAAGGTCACCCAAGATGCTGAGCTCAAACTTGCCACTGTCCAAATGGATCACGAACAGGCCATGGTTTCTTTCCGGGAAGGAATCAAAGCCTCTGCTATCGTCTCCCTGCTACAAGCTCGCATCAAGATGGCCTACGAGGCCAAGGAGACAGGCCTTGTATGCCCATCCTAGCCGGTTGAATCCTGGGTGGCCAAGCTGAAGGAGCTTGGAGGCAAAGCTGTGCTACTTCCTGCTGAAGTCGGAGAATCCTCTAAGTCAGCAGAGGTGGTAGACAAGGCTGGAGATAAGAAGGATGCTGGAGAGGATGCTGGGACAGATGCTGGTGAGGATGCTGCTCAGGATACTGAAGCTGAAAAGGCAGAGAAGGTTGGAGAAGATGCCGCTGTGTGAGGGCATTCAGGTGGGCAATGATGGATATATGTGCCAAGGCCGGAGCCCACCTTTTTAAATTTGAATGTTGGCTTGTAACCTCAAACAATTTACTTTTCCTGCACTTTACTTTTCTGCACCTGAACAATTTACATTTCCTGCATGCTTTTTGAACAATACAACAGTTGGAGGTGGATGGGTCTCGGTTTGAGATGAAACCTTCAACTGTTGGGTAAATATGCTTAAAGACTAATTGCGCTTTTGGTGGATGGATCTCGGTTTGAGATGAAACCAAAAGCACAAACTTTTGCTATGTTAATAATATAACTTTTCTTTTGGCCTTACCATTGTTGTTATTAGTGCACAAATTTTACTTATGAAAACTGTTTTGTTTGAACATTCTTGGGAATATTATGGGAACACATTCTGAGAGTATCCTGACAAGTATCCTAAAAGATATCCTGGTCAGGATATTGTCATATAACTTAGAAAACTTAAGTCATTTGAAAAAAGGAGAGATCATACCAAAGACTCTTAGAGAGTCAATTCCAATCTTCCACCTTAGGAATGTCCCCAGTGCACACTTACAAACTTGGATCCATCCTTTGAATAGTATAATGTATGTCCCCTGTGTACGACACGGAAATGCAAATGTATTCACACTTTGGCTTGAATAAATTCCGAATACCCCGAGGCAAAACCCTTGATATCCTGAAATGAATCCTTAGCATACTGGGGATAAACCCTTAATATCCTGGGGATAAACCCTGATACCCTGGGGATAAACCCTGAGTTTCATGCGCTACAGGCGAGAGTGTATAAACTCCAAACCTTAGAAAGGTGAAAACCTTTAAACCTTAGAGAGTATGAAAATACCCTTTCGTGAGAGAGGGTGATCAATCCTCATATACCTTCAGGATCCAGGATATAGCCAACAGTAACGAAATTGTCAGCCACTTTTACATGAACTGGTCCCGCTACCTTGAACTATACCTAGATAACTTGCGCTCCAGGCGAGGTGTTTAAACCCAATTCGAAAGAAAGGTGAATACCTTTAAACCTTTGAACGGATCAGGATCCCTTAAACGTGAGAGAGGGGGCCAATCCTCTAATCTTTCGAGTTATCCTGAGTGCATATCCTGGAGCTATATCCTGAAACATATGCTGCAAAACAACTGTAAACTAAGGTGGGTGTTAGCTTGGCTAACACCCTTCCGATGCTTAAGTCAGTATTGGGTTCAAGATAATAAACAAATATATTTAAAAGAGATAGAATACATACCATTCTGAGATAGAAATTAAATTCTATTCTTACTTGAAATAGAGCTTTAAGTGTATTGCATTCCAGGATCTCGGTAGCATATCCCCTTCCATATTTTTGAGTCGATATGCTCCTTTCCCTGCTTCTGACTCAACTTCATATGGTCCTTCCCATTTTGGAGCTAGCTTGCCATCGGCAGGATTAGTGGTATTTTGAAAAGCCTTTCTTAGCACCCAATCACCAACTTGAAATCTCCTAGTCCTTATATTCTTGTTATATGCTCTGGATATTCTTTGTTGATATGCTGCCATCCTTAGCCTTGCTGCATCTCTTTTTTCATCTACAGTATCCAAATCACGACATAAGGCTTCAGGATTCTGTTCAGGATCCTGTAGGATAGATCTTGCAGTAGGTATCGCCATTTCCGTTGGAATCATTGCTTCTGCTCCAAATACCAAGGAAAATGGGGTTTGGCCGGTTGCATTCTTTACCGTTGTCCTATCAGCCCACAAAACAAAGGGTAATTCTTCTGCCCATCTTCCTTTTTTGGCTCCAAGTCTCTTCTTTAAGTTATTGACAATTATCTTGTTTGAGGATTCAGCTTGTCCATTCGCTTGAGGATGTACCGGAGTAGACGTGATCATTTTGATTCCCCAACTCTTGCAAAAGTCAGTAGTCCTCTTGCTTATAAACTGGGACCCATTATCACAAATAATTTCAGCTGGTACCCCAAACCTGGTCAGGATATTCCTCTTTATGAAGGATACTACTTCTTCATCTCTAACTTGAACAAATGCTTCAGCTTCAACCCACTTAGAGAAATAATCCGTCATTGCTAGCATAAAGACTTTTCCTCCCAGAGCTTTTGGTAACTTCCCTACTATATCCATCCCCCATTTCATGAATGGCCAAGGGGAAGCTACAGGATATAGTGGTTCAGCTGGTTGATGTAGTATGTTACTATGCCTTTGACATGCATCACACCTTCGAGCATATTCTGCAGCATCTTTCCTCATCGTTGGCCAATAATATCCTATCCTTAATACTTTCG
Organism: Helianthus tuberosus; assembly: GCA_030545235.1. Lineage (NCBI taxonomy): Eukaryota > Viridiplantae > Streptophyta > Magnoliopsida > Asterales > Asteraceae > Helianthus > Helianthus tuberosus. The sequence goes on along the minus strand of CM060429.1, from coordinate 91,383,451 downwards.
AGAACAATGATCTGCCCCCAGTGTGGTTACCACAATCCCCTTCATGTATATCCTGAAGTACTTCTTTGGCTTCAGGATCCTCCAAGCACCTCAAATACGGTCCTGCAAGAGATTTCTTGTATAAAACATTATTTATAATAGTGAATCGTGATACCTTCATCCTAAATGCCTTAGGATTTTCATCTCCGGGGATGTGTCCTTCCTTGAGATATCTCATGATTGGAGCCGTCCAGGATTTAGGATCCTTTTCAGGATACTCTGCTCCAGGATCCTGAATACCCGCTACTTCTTTATCCTAAGGATTCGTTGCAGGATACAAGATATGTAATATTGGTATTTGGGTCCCTTCTGGTATCCTGATCGATGATCCCAGATTTGCTAAGGCATCTGCTTCAGCATTATCCTCCCTTGGTACCTGTTCAAGTGTAAAAACATCGAAATATCCTGCTAATTTCTTGAGAACATCGAGGTATTCGATTAATTTCTCACCCTTAACTGCATAGGATCCATTAAAATGGTTAGTAATTAACAACGAGTCAACATATACTTGCAAATTCTTGATACTCATATTCTTAGCCAATTCTAATCCTGCAATTAAAGCCTCATACTCTGCTTCATTATTAGTAGCAGGGAATTCACACCTAATAGCCTGGGGTAATATGTCCCCCTGTGGCAATTTTAGTAGTATTCCCAATCCTACTCCTCTTACATTAGATGCACCATCAGTATATAACGTCCAGGATCCTGAGGATTCTCCTAACTGTTGGACTTCTAGGTCTACCTCATCCTGAATGTCACTACTGAAATCAGCCACAAAGTCAGCTAAAGCCTGAGACTTTATGGCATTTCTAGGTTCATATACTAAATCATAAGCACTCAACTTTACTGACCACTTGGCCATCATGCCTGACATCTCTGGTTTCCTAAGCACATTTTTGACAGGATAATTTGTTTTAACATGAATCCTATGTGTCTCAAAGTAATGTCTAAGCTTCGTTGATGCCATAACTAATGCTAGTATCAACTTTTCTAAATGAGAATACCTAGTTTCAGCATTTAACAAACTTTTACTAACATAATAAACAGGATATTGTTGACCTTCATGATCCTTTATAAGGACGACACTTACAACATTCCCTGATACTGCGAGGTACAGGGATAGTGGTTCACCATTCTCAGGCTTCATCAGTAGAGGTGCAGTTGAAAGATATTGCTTCAAATCCTGCAGGGCTGCTTCATGCTTCTCACCCCATTCGAATTTCTTATTCTTCTTCAGGATATCATAAAACTCTTTGCATTTCTCTGAGGATCTTGAAATAAATCTGTTTAATGCTGCCACTCGCCCTGTTAATCGTTGAACATCCTTCATATTTGAGGGTGATTTAATATCCAAGATGGCTTTAATCTGCTCCGGGCTCGCCTCTATTCCTCTTTTGGTCACCATGTATCCTAGAAATTTTCCTGCCCCCACTCCGAAATGACACTTAGCAGGATTTAGCTTCATGTTATATTGATCCAGGATATCAAATGCTCCTTTAATATCCTGGAGGTGATCCTGAGCTTTCCTTGATTTTACCACCATATCGTCAATGTATACCTCCATGGTGTCCCCCAGCTTGTCTTTGAACATCATGTTTACCAATCTCTGGTATGTTGCACCTGCATTTTTCAAACCAAAAGGCATAGCCGTATAACAATAAATACCTGTTGGTGTCATGAAGGCAGTATCCTCCTGGTCAGAAGGCTCCATTTGAATATGCTGAAATCCTGAGGATGCATCCATGAAGGTCAACATTTCATGCCCGGCAGTAGCATCTACCATTGCATCAATGTGAGGAAGAGGAAATGGGTCTTTAGGACAAGCCTTGTTCAAGTCTGTGTAGTCTACACAGACTCTCCATTTCCCATTTTTCTTCTGTACCACGACTACGTTTGCTAGCCATCTTGGAAACTTAACTTCTCTGATCATCCTGGACTTCAAAAATCTTTCAACTTCCTCTTGGATAATCGTATTCCACTCAGGAGCAAATTTTCTTCTTTTTTGCTGAACAAGCTTGAATGATCTGTCAATTCCAAGCTTGTGAGTGATAATGTCTTTCGATATACCTGTCATATCCTCATGCTTCCATGCAAACGTTGACATCCTGCATTTCAAAAAGTAAGTTAACTGCTCTTCAATATCCTGAGGGATATTGGTTCCTACGAGCACCGAGATATCAGGATTATCCTGATCCAGGATAATTTTCTTCACATCCTGCTCCGAACCCTCCACGATATCCTGGGCCCGTGTCTTTAATTTCTATGCTGTACTAGGCTTGGTTGAGGATTTCATCGAGGATGAGTAGCATTCTTTCGCCTCCTGCTGATCACTATTAACCATGATAACTCCCCAAGGGGTAGGGATCTTAATGCATTGGTGATATGTTGATGGCACAACCTTCATATCGTGAATCCATGGTCTTCCCAGTATGATGTTATAGCAGGATAGAGAATCCATCACACAGAAACATTGTATCGAGTTGACTCCTTCAACATATACTGGTAACTTTATCTCTCCCACTGTGTTCCTAGCCTCTCCACTGAACCCAAGAAGCACGGTGGACTTCGAAGTGATATCCATCGGAGATACATTCATTCTCTTCAGAGTCTCTAGTTGGATTATGTTGACGGAGCTGCCATTATCAACCAATATCCTGCGTACAAAATGGTTAGCCACATATAATGTTATTACCAGAGCATCATGATGAGGATCCTGGACAGTATCCCTGTCATCACCATCAAATGTGATCACTTTGTCAGTTGTGAGGGTAGTCATCCTGACAGGTTTGTCTCCCCTTTCGGCCTTAGCTTCTTTTGCATGTCTCTTTGCCGCCGAATACGAAGTCCCACAAATGTCGGATCCTCCCGAAATAAAGTTGATTATCTTGGCATCCGCGGGAGGTGACGCTGCTCGCTCAGGATCCTTCTCAGTATCCTGACCCTTATTCTTCTTTCTTCCTAAGAGATCTTTCTGATATCCCTTGCTTAGAAGATAGCTTATTTCTTTTCTTAGAGCAATGCAATCCTCAGTTACATGTCCGAAATCTTCGTAGAAGGCACACCATTTTGACTTATCTTTCCAATCGGCTTTTTGTTGATTCTTTCGAGGCCACCTAGCCTTGTCTCCTAAACCCTGCATGGCATACATCAATTTAGGAATGTTAACAGAAAAGCAATATTCAGATAATTCAGGATATTCTTCAGGATCCTCGTCTTCGATAGCATTCACTTTCTTGTTTTCATTTCTACCACATGGCTTAGAGCGATATGGCTTAAATGAGGATTCTGACTTCCTGTTAGTTGACTCATAGGTGTTGGATGAGTTCATCCTCGCTTGCATCTTTCTGTCATCCTCCAATCGAATATATCTTAGGGCCCTGTTTCGAGCTTCATCCAAGTTCCTGCATGGGTTCATTACAAGGTCTTGGTAAAATTGAGAATCTTTTTGCAGCCCCATCTTGAAAGCTTGCACAGCTGTTGCAACATCAAGATGCGGAATGTCTAAGGATTCGCGGCTGAACTTGTTCACATAATCCCTTAGGGATTCTTGAGGCCCCTGTGTTATCCTGTAGAGGTCACTTGTTAGTTTTTCAAAGCTTCTACTACAAGAAAACTGACTATTAAATAAATTCACTAGGTGAGCAAATGATGTAATCGAATGAGGAGGAACATTTAGGAGCCATTTCAAGGCTGATCCTGTTAAGGTAGAACCAAAACCCTTGCACAAGCATGCTTCCTTGAGCTCCGGAGGGATAGGGTTAATCTCCATTCTTTCCCTATACTGGGCAATATGCTCTTCAGGATCCGTAGTTCCATCATAAAGCTTCATGTTGGGGGTTTGAAATCTCTTTGGAATCTCAGCATCACAGATAGCATATGCAAAGCGAGATATCATGTGGCTGTCTTGGGACACTTCCGGGATTGGCTGGACCACTCCAGGTACACTGGATATCATGTCCTTCAACTTCTGAAGCTCCCTAGTAAATGCTGATGTTACACCTATATCCTGCAAAGATCCACTATTGTTAGCAGCATGAGTATTATTATTATTTGACACGTTACCCGTCTGAGGATTCTGCCCATATCCTGAAGCATATCCTGAGCTCCTCATGGTTGACATCCTGACCGAGGAGGGTATTTCAGGAGTATGATTCTGAGGAAGGCTGGGCACAATATTCCCCTTATTATCCTCAGTGTACACAGCCAAACTGAAGTTCAAAGTTCTGGGTTGTAATGGAGTGACGATATCCTCAACAGATCTGCTCGAGCCAGACTTCAGGAGTTGTATTTGTTTTGGTCAAAAAATCTGATGAGGATAATGCAACCAAACTCTCTGTTACGGGGTATGATGCTTATAATGTAGAACAATGATAAGGATCACTTCAATGTAAATTGCACAAATGACACAAGGATTTATACGGGGAAAAAGCCCTTGATCAAGAGTTGATCTCCGGCACAAAAAACCCCGGGTGATGGAAACTACCGATCACCAAGCTCAAATAAATCAACAAATGTTTACAACTTCGGATAGTAACGAGCTAGGTACAAGGATCACTATCGTGAAATGTGTAAAAATGAGTGAAAACTAATAAGTGTTTGTCGAGAGCTTCAAGAATGCGTTTGTATGAGAGTGTGTGTAGCTGAAAATGGCTAAGTGTTCTAATTCTAGCTCGTTACCCCTTTAAAAATAGAAGTTAACTACAATAACTAACTATCCGACTTTCGTGCCAAGCTCCCACGTTCTCCACAACGTCCATTTCCGGTCAATCGTGTGCGAAATACCCGTGGAATATTCCATAGTAACGTTGCCAAGACCAAGTCAAGCTTGTTACTCCTGCGAAGTAATACAAAACACAAACAAACAATCGTTAGTATGAGGATCCTTAAGGTTATCCATGATCCTGATCCTGAAGCCCTTCTGAGGATCACTATCTGTCACAGAAGTAAGGATCATTAATTAGGATAACGAATAAGGATCACTAATTGTTAGAAAATCCTCCCCTAACAATTGCCCCCAAAATATAAGGAGTGATATGTAAAATGAGCGAGTTATGTTTTCTTGATCTTATCCGCAACTAACTATCGTAAATATAGCCGTTATTGTAGAACTATCTGTTGCAATCGTGACGTCACAGAAGTGACAACCCTGCATAATCATGATTATAAATAGGAGATAGAGATAGGATCGATTGCATTTAAATTCAAAGAAACTCCCTTTAAATTCTTGGTCGAAGATCTATCAGGTATCTCTTCTTTTATCTCCCCTTCTCTTACTTTGTTTTTCTTTCTTTCTATCATCTCTTCAAGAATGATGCTCCGGTCCTCCCCCGCCAAGGATCACCAGAAGGATAGTCCCTTGAAGAGTCAAGGGATCATCAAAGACTCGATACATGAGAGGTGTTGTTTTAACGATGCTCAAATAGACAAGATTCGTCATTGCTTTCCGGCGAGTGCCTTTTTCAAACCCTTCGATCCTACTATTCTGAGCGACTATGTTTCGGAAACATGGGTTGCCTTTCCAGTTACTCCATTCGCCATAGGGTACACCTATCCTTTCCCAGAGTTTACACAATCCTTCTTTTCCCTTACCGGCATTTCTTATGTCCAAGCCATGCCGATGATTTGGAGGGTTTTGTATACCCTAGAGAGGATCATCGAGCAGGAAGGCATTGATTTAGGAATGTCAGAGCTGACACAAATGTATGATCTTACTACCTTTGCTTCTCATCGTTATTTGTTCAAACGAAAATCCGGCAGAGAACACCCCCTTCTTAAAGTCACCAAGAATGACACAAATTGGAAACGTCGCTTCTTCTTTGTCAGGATGGATACCATTCTAAACGGAAAGGATCTACCAAGGACATGGTCCACCCATGGTAGGCCAGAGGATCCTGAGGAGGATCACCAGGTAGTCTTGTTTTTGTATAAGGATCACTAACCCCTTTTTATCTTGTGTTATGCGGCTATTTCTGTTTCACACATCATCACAACACCCGCAACCAAGGATAGGCTTGCTGCTTTTTGGAAGCTTGATCCTGAAATAAGGACATTTAAGATAGACACCCAAGACTCACAAGAAGTATCCTCAGGTTCCATCACCATGTCAAGTAAGTATCCTGCTTGATTTATAGTTTGATTATTAGAATAAATAATTAAATTGAAATAAGATTAGGACACTTATCTTGCTTTGAATGTGTAGGTGCCGGAAAATCTGCCAAGCCTGTATCCTAGTTCAACACGGCTGACCTTGATGTTGTTCGATCCAGGAAGAAGAGGGCCACTACCAGTCCTAGCATCTCCATTCCCAAGGCACCCATTAAAGGAAAGGGTGGCAAGAAGAGGAAAACTTCTGACACTGAGGACCTCCAAGGCCTACCACTGATCTGCCACCAGTTCCTTGAATACTTCAATGATGTAAGGATCACCAATTCTGCCTAGGTATCCTACTCGTATGAGGATCACCTGATCTTGAACTGCTTTGTCCTTTTCTTTGCAGAAATTTGCTGAGATTGAAGATTATGTGGGGAACGTCGAGGAGCAGGACAAGAAGATTGCTGACCTCCAACAGGTTGCAGTGCTTAAGGACCTTGCAATTGCTGATCTTCAGAAGGAACTCCAAGATGCCAAGACTAAGACGGCTAAACTTTTGATTGACCTAGACTATGAGAAGCATGATCTCATAGAAAATGCTAAGGTCTCTGCTGCCATCACAATGTATCAGACAAAATTAAAGATGGCCCAGGAAGCTCAAGATCCTAACTTCGATAGAAGCAGCTGGGATGTTGAGGGCTGGAAAGCAAGGTTGGCCGATCTGGAGGATGATGAGGAGGCTGAGGAGGTTTTGGCGATCGAAGCTGGAGGTAGTGGGAAGGATCTGGTGAAGGATACCGCAGCTGGAGGGGAAGAGGATGTAGCAAAGGTGTAGGCTGCACAATTGGGCGATGATGGACATTCCTAGACGCAGCCGGAGCCCAATTTTTAAATTTGGTAGTAGTTTTTTGTGGTTGTGATGTTGAACAATTTAATGGTTTGTACTGAACAATAGTTTTTAGGATTAAGGATCATGTATGATCCTTTGGACAATAGGCAGGATTGCAAATGGTGGAGGGATCCTCTGTTTGGGGGGTGAAGCCATTGTGATCCTGCCGCCTTTATATTCCTGCACTACTTTTGAACTTATTATCATGGACACCCTTTACCTACCCCAGCGGACGGGCCACGTTTTGCTGGTAGATGCTCGGGGTAGGTAATTTTGACAACCTTTTAAGGGTTAATCCTTTGTTAATAAATAAAACCTTAATCTTTTGTTGCTTATCTTGTGTTGTTTTCCTTTTATTTCTTTAATTCTCCTTTGTTTTGTCGCACATTTATTGAATAAACAATTTTGAATAAGTCATATTGAAAATATTTAGGACATGATCCATGATCAAATATCCTATAGTTAAAGAATCCCAAAAACCAATATGTTTTAAGGATCACAAGTCTAGTTGTCAAATTTTAAGGGTTATTCAAATAAATAATGAACATAATTCAAAATAGTTAAGGATCATACCTGAGGGTCCAAGTTAGGATCCTAACCATAATAAGGATAACTATAAGATAAACCTTAGAGAGAAGTAAGGATCAAGGATCCCTAGTCGCTTGTCTTCAAGGACCTGAAATAGATCATAACTTGGGACTAAGCCAATATAAGATAAGAGTTAGCAACTGGGGACAAGCCCAAGGATAACTGGGGACAAGCCCAAGGATCGTATGTAAACTAGAGTATGGCCCTAACTGGCGACTATCCAAACTTAGTGACATGAAGATGCCAAAACCTTAGCTAACGTGAAAACGTTAGAAACCTTAGGAACGGATGTATGGTACGTCTACCATTATACGTAGAATCCTAGGTATAGCCAGTACAATGGAATTATCAGCCCCTAAAGCGAGTACTGGTCCCACTGCCTTGAACTATATCAGGATCATCATGCGCTACGGGCGGAACTGGGGTCAAGCCCTAATAACTGGGGTTAAACCCAAGGAACGGATTGCTTCTGCAGACAACCAATGTTATGCAAAGGATACTTGAACTTTCAAAACTTAAAATCACGTGAGGGATGGATAAAGGATACATGATCCTTATCCTTATATGAGAAAATAAAGAAATGAAATAGTTTAAGATTAGGATATTACCAGAGTAAGGATCACCGATATTTTTAAGGATCCTTTAAGGATATCCCTAACGTAAGGATCATCTGTGCCATGAGGATCCTGCTCACATGAAATATTTCTTCAAGTGGACAGCATTCCAAGCTCTTGGTAGCAAATCACCTTCCATGGTTAGCAATCTATATGCCCCCTTTCCTGCTTCAGCTTCAATCAAATAAGGGCCTTCCCATTTTGGAGCCAATTTTCCATCAACAGGATTGGTGGTATTCTGAAATGCTTTCCTCAATACCATATCTCCAACTTGGAACTTCCTGATCCTGACATTTTTGTTGTAGGCACCAGCCATTCTTTGTTGATAACTGGCCATCCTTATCCTAGCCATATCCCTGATTTCTTCAATAGTATCCAGGTCTTGAGCCAAGTTCTCATCATTTTCTTCAAGATCACGGGTACTTGTTCTAGCAGTTGGAACCACCATTTCTGTTGGGATCACTGATTCTGCCCCAAATACCAAAGAGAATGGTGTTTGACCAGTAGCATTCTTAGGGGTTGTCCTATCAGCCCAAAGCACATAGGGTAGTTCTTCTGCCCATTTCCCTTTCTTGGATCCAAGCTTCTTCTTCAAATTGTTGATGATGATCTTGTTGGATGATTCTGCTTGACCATTAGCTTGTGGGTGGACTGGTGTTGATGTTATCATCTTAATCCCCCAGCTGTCACAAAAGTTAGTGGTTCTGCCCCCAATAAATTGGGAACCATTATCACATATAATTTCAGAAGGAATTCCAAATCTAGTTATAATATTTCTTTTAATGAAGGATATAACTTCCTTTTCCCTGACTTGGGTAAAAGCTTCAGCCTCTATCCACTTGGAGAAGTAATCAGTCATAGCAAGCATGAATACTTTTCCACCAGGTGCCTTAGGGAGCTTACCAACTATATCCATACCCCATCTCATAAAATGCCAAGAGGAGGATATAGGATGCAATAATTCAGCTGGTTGATGAAGGATATTGCTGTGTCTCTGACAAGGATCACATCTCTTAGCATACTCCACAGCATCTCTCTTCATGGTTGGCCAGTAGTATCCTGTCCTCAGGATCCTTGAGAATAATGCCCTGCCCCCAGTGTGGTTTCCACAATCTCCTTCATGGAAGTCTTTTAAAACTTCTTGGATTTCAGGATCCTCAATGCATCTCAAGTATGGTCCTGCAAGAGATCGTCTATACAACATGTTATTTAAAATTGTGAATTGAGATACCTTAGATTTGAAAGCCCTAGGGTTTTCTCCTGTAGGAATCTCTCCATGTTGTAAGTATCTCATAATTGGTGAGATCCATGATCCTGATCCTGAATGGGATTGAGTATCCCCACTAAGGATAATTGCAGAATCATTTCCTATCTCCATAGCCACATGATCCTCGATAGCCGGGGTCAGGATATGGATAATAGGGATCTTGATATCCTCCGGGATCTTCAAGGATGATCCTAAGTTAGCCAATGCATCAGCTTCTGTATTTTCTTCCCTTGGTACCTGCGTCAAACTAAAGGAAACAAAAGAGAGTGCCAAATTTTTGACTATCTCTAAATATTTGGTTAGCTTTTCACCTTTAACAGCATAGGATCCATTAAAGTGGTTTGTAATTAACAATGAATCTACATGTACCTCAAGATACCTGATCCCCATATGCTTTGCAATTTGCAAACCAGCAATTAAGGCTTCATATTCAGCCTCATTGTTAGTGGTTTGGAACTCACAAGCTATAGAGTGGGGTATTATGTCCCCCTGTGGTGATTTTAGTAGTATTCCAAGCCCCGTGCCATTGACATTTGAGGATCCATCAGTATAGAGTATCCAAGGATCCTTGGTCTCCTCTAGCTGCTGGACTTCTAACTCAGCTTCTTTTAGTAAATCACTACTGAAATCAGCCACAAAGTCAGCTAATGCTTGGGATTTGATGGCTGTCCTAGGCTCATATCTTATATCATATGCACTTAGCTTCACTGCCCACTTAGCCATCCTTCCTGACATCTCTGGTTTCCTGAGGACATTCTTAATTGGAAAACTAGTTTTAACAACAATAACATGAGTTTCAAAATAGTGTCTCAACTTAGTAGATGCCATAATCAATGCAAGAATAAGCTTTTCAAGGTGTGAATACCTGGATTCGGCATCAAGTAAACTTTTACTTACATAATAGACAGGATGTTGTGTACCTTCATGATCCTTAACAAGGACCGCACTTACTGCTTTTGAGGATACTGCAAGATACAAGGATAGCACATCGCCTTTTTCTGGTTTCATCAAGGCCGGGGCTGAGGATAGGTAATCTTTTGAGGATACTGCAAGATACAAGTGACATTTTGAAGGATTAAGTTTCATGTTATATTTGTCAAGGATATCGAATGCTTCCTCCAAGTCCCTTAGGTGATCCTCAGCTTTTATGGATTTTACCACCATATCATCTATGTAAACCTCCATAGTTTGTCCAATCTGATCCTTGAACATCATATTCACCAGCCTTTGATATGTTGCACCTGCATTTCTTAGTCCGAACGGCATAGCAATATAGCAGTATATACCAGTTGGAGTCATGAAGGCTGTATCCTCTTGGTCGGATGGTTCCATTTGGATTTGTTGAAATCCAGATGAAGCATCCATAAAAGTTAACAGTTCATGACCCGCAGTTGCATCCACCATGGAGTCAATGTGGGGTAATGGGAAAGGATCCTTGGGACATGCCTTGTTTAAATCGGTAAAATCGACACATACCCTCCACTTTCCGTCTTTCTTTTGAACAACAACCACATTGGCCAACCATCTTGGATATTTGACCTCTCTAATCATACCTGCCCGGAGCAATTTCTCTACCTCTTCTTGGATAATGGCATTCCTTTCCGGTGCAAACTTTCTTCTCCTTTGATGGATTGGTTTGAAGGACCTATCAATGCCAAGTTTGTGAGTGATTACATATTTAGATATACCAGTCATGTCTTCGTGTTTCCATGCAAAGGTAGTCTTTCTCCTTTTGAGGAAGGATATGAGGTCTTCCTTCATACCGCCAAGGATCCCTGATCCAATATAGATTTTGGATTCAGGATCATCAGGATCCATGAGGACTTCTACCACATCCTGCTCTCTTGCCTCCAAGACATCCCTTGGAGGATACTTTGATTGCTCTTGCTCCCTTGACTTCGAGGCTGGTTTCATCGATGAAGTATAGCAATTCTTAGCCTCCTGCTGATCACTATCAATCTTCACTATTCCCCAAGGACTAGGGGGCTTCACACATTGGTGGTAGGTAGATGGGACTGCCTTCATATCGTGTATCCAGGGCCTGCCAAGGATAACATTACAACAAGATAAACAGTCAATAACACAAATTTTTTGATAAGAGTGTAGGCCTTCGACGTATATTGGGAGTTTAATGTCCCCCAGGGTATTCTTAGTTTCGCTACTAAATCCCACGAGCACGGAGGATCTTGGTATGATATCTGATTCAGGGATACCCATCTTCTTTAGAACATCAAGCTGGATAATGTTCACTGAACTTCCTCCGTCTATAAGGATCCTGCAGACAAAATGGTTAGAAATGAAAAGAGTAATAACTAAACCATCGTGATGAGGATCCTGGATATCAACACGATCATCCTCATCAAAGGTTATGACTTTTCCTTCGGAGACACTTGATGTTCGAACGGGTCTTTCTCCATTATCCATTTTAGTTTCCTTTGCATGCCTTTTAGCTGCTGAGAAGGATGTGCCACAAATGTCTGATCCTCCAGAAATAAAGTTTATTACTTGTGCATCTGCTGGAGGGGCTGGAGCCTTCTCAGGGATCCTTTCAGGATCCTGAGTCCTTGACTTTTTTCTTCCCAACAATTCTTTTAGATGCCCCTTGCTTAACAAGTATCCAATCTCCTTTCTTAGTGCAATGCATTCTTCTGTGAGATGCCCAAAATCTTCATGGTATGCACACCACTTTGATTTATCCTTAGTTGCAGCTGGCCTATCATTTTTTCTGGGCCATCTAGCTTTATCACCTAGATTCTGCATCGCAAGGATTAGTTCATTGTTATCAACAGAAAAACAATATTCAGATATTGGAGGATAATCCTCATCATCCTCTTCTTGATTAATAGAATGCACGTTCGGGTTATCAGATCTGTTGTAGGATCTGAACTTGTTGTTCCTGAATGAGGATCCTTGCTTATCTTGCTTTGAGGATCCTGCTAACCTCTCCTGGATCCTCTTGTCATCCTCTAGCCGAATGAACCTAAGTGCTCGGGTTGTTACCTCATCTAAGTTCCTGCATGGTGTCTGTTAGGGGAGGATTTTCTAACAATTAGTGATCCTTATTCGTTATCCTAATTAGTGATCCTTACTTCTGTGACAGGTGGTGATCCTCAGAAGGGCTTTAGGATCAGGATCATGGATCACTTTAAGGATCCTCGTACTGACGATTGTTTACTTATGTTTTGTAGCATCTCGCAGGTATAACAAGCTTGACCAAGTCTTGGCGACATTCCTGGAGAATATTCCCAAACTATTTTGCACGTGCTTGACCAAAAATAGACGTTGTGGAGAACGTGGAGGCATGGCACGAAAGTCGGATAGTTAGTTTGGTAGTTAGATTTCTATTTTAAAAGGGGTAATGAGCTAGTAGAGAAACACTTAGCCATTTTTGCAGTTACACACACTCGTATAATCGCACACTTGAAGCTCTCGACGAACACACATTCATTTTCACTCACTTATACACATTTCACGATAGTGATCCTTGTACCTAGCTCGTTACTATCCGAAGTTGTAAACATTTAATCATTTATTTGAGCTTGGTGATCGGTAGTTTCCATCACCCGGGGTTTTTTGTGCCGGAGATCAACTCTTGATCAAGGGCTTTTTCCCCGTATACACCCTTGTGTCATTTGTGCAAATTACATTAAAGTGATCCTTGTCATTGTTATACATAATCAGCATCATACCCCGTAACAAAGAGTTTGGTTGCAATATCCTCAACAGATTTTTTGACCAAAACAGTTTGGCGCCCACCGTGGGGCAATTGGTGCTTCGTCCTTAGAAAAATTCACATTTCTATGCTCATTTCGGTTCACTACAACCAAGCAAATGGCTTCCTCAGCGAAGACTGCTTCAAACTTGATGCCTTCATTCACTTCTTCACAAGGCGTCCCTCCTTTGCCTCCACCACCTTCTGGATCCCAGAAGAATACTGAGAATGCCGCGAAGAAACCAACTCCCATTTTCTCAAAACCACCTACTTCTTCTGTCTCAACTAATCCTACTACTAATGATCTCTATGCCTTGATTTTGCAGATGAGGAATCATGCACAAGAGCAGGATAAGACCAACGAAAGGATCCTCCGGGAGATTGACGAAATCAAGAAACAGAAGAAAACGGCAGAGGATCGTTCCCCCCTGATGCCCAGATCTTTGAATTTTGATACTCCGGTGATTACTTCTCAGCCATCAGTGGTTCCAGACATTCAATATGTGGGTGGACCGAAAGGAGTGCACTATGGAACAACAACAATGACCCAGGCATCAGGTTCATATTTCCAGCCAGCGGGATCCTATCCTCAGCATATGGGATCCCTCACAAGTTCAGGAGGATATTCAGGAATGCAGCAGTTTCAAGGATCCTCCTTCGTTCCAGGATCATCCCAGGTTCAAGGATCCTCCTTCGTTCCAGGATCATCCCAGGTTCAAGGATCCTCCTTCGTTCCAGGTTCATCCCAGGTTCAAGGATCCTCCTTCATTCCAGGATCATCCCAAGTTCAAGGATCCTCCTTTGTTCCAGGATCTTCCCAGTTTCAGGGATCCTTCCAGATGCCAGGATCCTTGAGGAACTTGCAAACAGGAAGTTCAGATGTCCATCAGGGAGATTTTATTCCGATGCAGACCAATGCCTCTACTGGTCCCTCGATCATTCCAGAGCCTCAACAATATGGATTAACATCCATTCTTCCTAATTTAAATCCAATGGGAGGTAACACTTTTAATAATTCTCATACTACTAACCATGGTCTTATGCAGGATCCAGGTATCAATCATGCCATGGCTAGAGAATTGCAAAAGCTAAAGGATATGATATCAAGTGTTCCGGGAGTAGTTAAACCTATCCCAGAGATTGCAGATGGGAGCCACAAGATATCTCGTTTTGCACCACCAATCTGTGATGCTGAGATACCCAAGAGATTCCATGTGCCAACAATGAAGTTGTATGATGGTTCAACGGATCCTGAAGAACACATAGCACAATACAGGGAGAGGATGGAAATCAATCCAATTCCAGAAAGGTTAAAAGAAGCATGCCTGTGCAAGGGATTCGGATCCACTCTTACTGGATCAGCTCTCAAATGGCTGCTAAGTCTTCCTCCCTATTCTATTACCTCATTTGCTAACCTAGTTAACTTGTTTAATAATCAGTTTTCTTGTAGTAGAAAATTTGAACGATTAACTAGTGATTTATATAGGATAACCCAGGGTCATAATGAATCATTAAGGGATTACATTACCAAATTCAGTAAAGAATCCTTAGACATTCCCAACTTAGATATAGCTACGGCTGTTGAGGCCTTCAAAATGGGATTGCTTAGGGATTCGTCTTTCTATGATGATCTTGTTATGACACCATGCAGGAACTTAGATGAGGTAAGAACCCGAGCACTTAGGTTCATTCGGCTAGAGGATGACAAGAGGATCCAGGAGAGGTTAGCAGGATCCTCAAAGCAGGATAAGCAAGGATCCTCATTCAGGAACAACAAATTCAGATCCTACAACAGATCTGATAATCAGAACGTGCACTCTGTTGATCAAGAAGAGGATGATGAGGATTATCCTCCAATTTCTGAATATTGCTTTAGTGTTGATAACAATGAACTAATCCTTGCTATGCAGAACCTAGGTGATAAAGCTAGATGGCCGAGAAAGAATGATAGGCCGGCTGCAACTAAGGATAAATCAAAGTGGTGTGCATATCATGAAGATTTTGGGCACCTCACAGAAGAATGCATTGCATTAAGAAAGGAAATTGGATACTTGTTGAGCAAGGGGCATCTAAAAGAGTTGTTGGGAAGAAAAAAGTCAAGGACTCAGGATCCTGAAAGGATCCCTGAGAAGGCTCCAGCTCCTCCAGCAGATGCACAAGTGATAAACTTTATTTCTGGAGGATCCGACATTTGTGGCACATCCTTCTCAGCAGCTAAAAGGCATGCAAAGGAAACTAAAATGGATAATGGAGAAAGACCAGTTCGAACATCAAGTGTCTCCGAAGGAAAAGTCATAACCTTTGATGAAGATGATCGTGTTGATATCCAAGATCCTCATCACGATGGTTTAGTTATTACTCTTTTTATATCTAATCATTTTGTCCGCAGGATCCTTATAGACGGAGGAAGTTCAGTGAACATAATCCAGCTTGATGTTCTAAAGAAGATGGGTATCCCTGAATCAGAGATCATACCAAGATCCTCCGTGCTCGTGGGATTTAGTGGCGAAACTAAGAATACCCTGGGGGACATTAAACTCCCAATATATATTGAAGGCTTACACTCTTATAAAAAATTTTGTGTTATTGACTGTTTATCTTGTTGTAATGTTATCCTTGGCAGGCCCTGGATACACGATATGAAAGCAGTCCCATCCACTTACCATCAATGTGTAAAGCTCCCTAGTCCTTGGGGAATAGTGAAGATTGATAGTGATCAGCAGGAGGCTAAGAATTGCTACACTTCATCGATGAAACCAGCCTCGAAGTCAAGGGAGCAATAGCAATCAAGGTATCCTCCAAGGGATGTTTTGGAGGCCGGAGAGCAGGATGTGGTAGAAATCCTCATGGATCCTGATGATCCTGAGTCCAAAATCTATGTCGGATCAGGGATCCTTGGCGAAAAGAAAGAAGACCTCGTATCCTACCTCAAAAGGAGAAAGACTACCTTTGCATGGAAACACGAATATATGACTGGTATATCCAAAGATGTAATCACTCACAAACTCGGCATTGACAAATCCTTCAAACCAATCCATCAAAGGAGAAGAAAGTTTGCACCGGAAAGGAATGCCATTATCCAAGAAGAGGTAGAGAAATTGCTCCGGGCAGGTATGATTAGGGAGGTCAAGTATCCAAGATGGTTGGCCAATGTGGTTGTTGTTCAAAAGAAAAACGGAAAGTGGAGGGTATGTGTCGATTTTACCGATTTAAATAAGGCATGTCCCAAGGATCCTTTCCCTTTACCCCACATTGACTCCATGGTGGATGCAACTGCGGGTCATGAACTGTTAACTTTTATGGATGCTTCATCTGGATTCCAACAAATCCAAATGGAACCATCCGACCAAGAGGATACAGCCTTCATGACTCCAACTGGTATATACTGCTATATTGCTATGCCGTTCGGATTAAGAAACGCAGGTGCAACATATCAAAGGCTGGTGAATATGATGTTCAAGGATCAGATTGGACAAACTATGGAGGTTTACATAGATGATATGGTGGTGAAATCCTTAAAAGCTAAGGATCACCTAAGAGACTTGGAGGAAGCATTCGATATCCTTGACAAATATAACATGAAACTTAATCCTTCAAAATGTCACTTTGGTGTTAAAGCAGGTAAATTCTTAGGATATATGGTGACAAAGAGAGGCATTGAAGCTAGCCCGGAACAAATCAAAGCAATAGTGAACATCAAATCTCCGGCCAATGCTAAGGATGTTCAAAGGCTAACAGGAAGGATAGCAGCCTTGAACAGATTTATATCCAAGTCCTCCGAGAAGTGTAAAGAATTCTATGATATCCTAAGGAAGAACAAGAAATTTGAGTGGACGGAGAAGCATGAAAATGCTTTAAAAGCCCTCAAAGATTACCTATCCTCGGCCCCGGCTTTGATGAAACCAGAAAAAGGTGATGTGTTATCCTTGTATCTTACAGTATCCTCAAAAGCAGTAAGTGCGGTCCTTGTTAAGGATCATCAAGGTACACAACAACCTGTCTATTATGTAAGTAAAAGTTTACTTGATGCCGAATCCAGGTACTCACACCTTGAAAAGCTTATTCTTGCATTAATTATGGCATCTACCAAGTTAAGACATTATTTTGAAACTCATGTTATCATTGTTAAAACTAATTTTCCAATTAAGAATGTCCTCAAGAAACCAGAGATGTCAGGAAGGATGGCTAAGTGGGCAGTGAAGCTGAGTGCATATGATATAAGATATGAGCCTAGGACAGCCATCAAATCCCAAGCATTAGCTGACTTTGTGGCTGATTTCAGTAGTGATTTACAAGAAGAAGCTGAGCTAGAAGTCCAGCAGCTAGAAGAGACCAAGGATCCTTGGATACTTTATACTGATGGATCCTCAAATGTCAAAGGCACAGGGCTTGGAATACTACTAAAATCGCCACAGGGGGACATAATACCCCATTCTATAGCTCGTGAGTTCCAAACCACTAACAATGAGGCTGAATATGAAGCCTTAATTGTTGGTTTGCAAATTGCAAAGCATATGGGGATCAGGTATCTTGAGGTACACGTAGATTCTTTGTTGATTACAAACCATTTTAATGGATCATATGCTGTTAAAGGTGAAAAGCTAACCAAGTATTTGGAGATAGTCAAATGTTTGGCACTCTCTTTTGTTTCCTTTAGTTTGTCACAGGTACCAAGGGAAGAAAATACAGAAGCTGATGCATTGGCTAACTTAGGATCATCCTTGAAGATCCAGGAGGATATCAAGATTCCTATTATCCATATCCTGACCCCGGCTATCGAGGATCACGAGGCTATGGAGATAGGAAATGATTCTGCAATTATCCCTTGTGAGGATACTCAATCCCATTCAGGATCAGGATCATGGATCTCACCAATTATGAGATACTTACAACATGGAGAGATTCCTACAGGAGAAAACCCTAGGGCTTTCAAATCTAAGGTATCTCAATTCACAATTATGAATAATATGTTGTATAGACGATCTCTTGCAGGACCATACTTGAGATGCATTGAGGATCCTGAAGTTCAAGAAGTTTTAAAAGACTTCCATGAAGGAGATTGTGGAAACTACACTGGGGGCAGGGCATTATTCTCAAGGATCCTGAGGACAGGATACTACTGGCCAACCATGAAGAAAGATGCTGTGGAGTATGCCAGAAGATGTGATCCTTGCCAGAGACACAACAATATCCTTCATCAACCAGCTGAATTATTGCATCCTATATCCTCCTCTTGGCCATTTATGAGATGGGGTATGGATATAGTTGGTAAGCTCCCTAAGGCACCTGGTGGAAAAGTATTTATGCTAGCTATGACTGATTACTTCTCCAAGTGGATAGAGGCTGAAGCTTTTGCCCAAGTCAGAGAAAAGGAAGTTATATCCTTCATTAAAAGAAATATTATAACTAGATTTGGAATTCCTTCTGAGATTATATGTCATAATGGTTCCCAATTTATTGGGGGCAGAACCACTAACTTTTGTGACAGCTGGGGGATTAAGATGATAACATCAACACCAGTCCACCCACAAGCTAATGGCCAAGCAGAGTCATCTAACAAGATCATCATCAACAATTTGAAGAAGAAGCTTGGATCCAAGAAAGGGAAATGGGCAGAAGAACTACCTTATGTGCTTTGGGCTGACAGGACAACCCCTAAGAATGCTACTGGTCAAACACCATTCTCTTTGGTGTTTGGGGCAGAATCGGTGATCCCAACAGAAATGGTGGTTCCAACTGCTAGAACAAGTACTCGTGATCCTGAGGAAAATAATGAAAACTTGGCTCAAGACCTGGATACTATTGAAGAAATCAGGGATATAGCTAGGATAAGGATGGCCAGTTATCAGCAAAGAATGGCTGGTGCTTACAACAAAAATGTCAGGATCAGGAGGTTTCAAATTGGAGACATGGTATTAAGGAAAGCATTTCAGAATACCACCAATCCTGCTGATGGAAAGTTAGCTCCAAAATGGGAAGGCCCTTATTTGATTGAAGCTGAAGCAGGAAAGGGGGCATATAGATTGCTAACCATGGAAGGTGATTTGCTACCAAGAGCTTGGAATGCTGTCCACTTGAAGAAATATTTCATGTGAGCAGGACCCTCATGGCAGAGGTGATCCTAGCGAAAGGGATATCCTTAAAGGATCCTCAAAGTATTGGTGATCCTTACTTAGGTAATATCCTAAACTTAAACTATTTCATTTCTTTATTTCCTCATATAAGGATAAGGATCATGTATCCTTTATCCGTCTCTCACGTGAGTTTAAGTTTTGAAAGTTCAGGTATCCTTAGCATAACATTGGTTATCCAGTGAAGCAATCCGTTCTTTGGGTTTAACCTCAGTTATTTGGGCTTGACCCCAGTTCCGCCTGTAGCGCACGATGATCCTGGTGTAGTTCAAGGCTTTGGGACCAGTACTCGTTTTAGGGGCTGATAATTCCATTGTTCTGGCTATGCTTAGGATCCTACGTATAATGGTAGACGTACCATCCA
This sequence comes from Helianthus tuberosus, assembly GCA_030545235.1. Classification (NCBI taxonomy): domain Eukaryota; kingdom Viridiplantae; phylum Streptophyta; class Magnoliopsida; order Asterales; family Asteraceae; genus Helianthus; species Helianthus tuberosus. The sequence continues at coordinate 91,363,757 of CM060429.1, read as the reverse complement.
TCCGTTCCTAAGGTTTCTAACGTTTTCACGTTAGCTAAGGTTTCTAACGTTTTCACGTTAGCTAAGGTTTTGGCATTTTCATGCCACTAAGTTTGGATAGTCGCCAGTTAGGGCCATACTCCAGTTTACATACGATCCTTGGGCTTGTCCCCAGTTATCCTTGGGCTTGTCCCCAGTTATCCTTGGGCTTGTCCCAGTTACTAACTCTTATCTTATATTGGCTTACTCCCAAGTTATGCTCTATTTCAGGTTCTTGAAGATAGGCAACTAGGGATCCTCGATCCTTACTTTATTCTAAGGTTTATCTTGTAGTTATCCTTATAATGGTTAGGATCCTAACTTGGATCCTCAGGTATGATCCTTAACTATATTTAATTCTATTCATTATTTGTTTGAATAACCCTTAAAGTTTGACAACTAGACTTGTGATCCTTGAAACATATTGCTTTCTGAGATTCTTTAACTAAAGGATATTTGATCATGGATCATATCCTAAGTATTTTCAATTTGACTTATTCAAAATTATTTGTTTAATAAATATGCATCGAAATAAAGGAAAATCAAAGAAACACAAGGATAACAACACAAGATAGGCGACAAAAGGTTAAGATTTTATTTATTAACAAAAGACTAACCCTTTAAAGGTTGTCAAAATTACCTACCCGAGCATCTACCAGCAAAACATGGCCCGTCCGCTGGGGTAGGTAAAGGGTGTCCATGATAACAAGTTTGAAAGTAGTGCAGGAATATAAAGGCGGCAGGATCACAATGGCTTCATCCCCCAAACAGAGGATTCCTCCACCATATGCAATCCTGCCTATTGTCCAAAGGATCATACATGATCCTTAGTCCTAAAACCTATTGTTCAAGTACAACCCATCATTGTTTAGCAAAAAACATCACAACCAAAACAAACTATCAAACTTAAAAAATGGGCTCCGGCTAGAAATGTCCTTCATCGCCCATTCATGCAACCTATGCCTTTGCTGCATCCTCTTCCCCTCCAGCTGCAGTATCCTTCATCAGATCCTTTCCACTGCCACTTGCCTCAATTGCCAAGACCTCAGTTGCCTCCTCCTCATCATCCTCAAGATCAGCCAGCCTTGCCTTCCAGCCCTCAACATCCCAGCTGCTTTTGTCAAAACTAGGATCTTGAGCTTCCTGGGCCATCTTCAATTTTGTCTGATACATCGTGATGGCGGCAGAAACCTTAGCATTTTCTATGAGATCATGTTTCTCATAGTCAAGGTCAATCAGAAGTTTGGCCGTCTTGGTCTTCTCATCTTGGAGTTCCTTCCGAAGATCAGCAAGTGCAAGGTCTTTGAGCACGACAACCTGTTGGAGATCAGCAATTTTCTTGTCCTGCTCCTCAACATTCCCCACGTAATCCTCGATCTCGGCAAATTTCTGCAAAGAAGAGGATAAAGCAGTTCAAGATCAAGTGATCCTCATACGAGTAGGATACCTAGGCAGAATTAAGGATCCTTACCTCATTGAAGTATTCAAGGAACTGGTGGCGGATCAGTGGTAGGCCTTGAAGATCCTCAGCATCAGAAGTTTTCCTCTTCTTGACACCCTTTCCTTTAGTGGGTGCCTTTGGAATGGAGATGCTAGGACTGGTAGTGGACCTCTTCTTCCTGGATCATACGACATCAAGGTCAGCCGTGTTGAATTGGGATACAGGCTTGGCAGATTTTCCAGCGCCTACACATTTAAAGCAAGTTCTTGTGAGTCTTGGGTGTCTATCTTGAATGTCCTTGTTTCAGGATCAAGCTTCCAAAAAGCAGCTAGTCTATCCTTGGTTTCAGGTGATGTGATGATGTGTGAGACAGAAATAGCTGCATAACACAAGACAAAAAAGGGGTTAGTGATCCTATTACGAAAACAAGACTACCTGCTGATCCTTCTTAGGATCCTCCGGCCTACCATGGGTGGACCATGTTCTTGGTAAATGCTCTCCATCTGAAATGGTATCCCTTCTTACAAAGAAGAAGCGACGTTTCCAATCTTTGTCATTTTTGGTGACTTTAAGAAGGGGGTGTTCTGCACTGGGTTTTCGTTTGAACAAATAACGATGGGATCCAAAGGTGGTAACATCATACAATTGTGTCAGTTCTGACATGCCCAAATCAATGCCCTCCTTCTCGATGATCCTCTCCAGGGTATACAAAACCCTCCAAATCATCGGCATGGCTTGGATGTAAGAGATGCCGGTAAGGGAAAAGAAGGATTGTGTAAATTCTGGGAAAGGATAGGTGTATCCTATGGCAAATGGAGTAACTGGAAAGGCAACCCATGTTTCTGAAACATAGTCGCTCAGGGCAGTTGGATCGAAAGGTCTGAAAAAGGTATTCGCCGGAAAACGGTGACGGATGTTATCTACTTGTGCATCGTTAAAGCAACACCTCTCGTTCACTGAGTCTTTGATGATCTTTTGACTCTTCAAAGGGCTATCCTTTTTGTGATCCTTGGCCGGTGAACTTCGGAGCAACATTTTCGAAGTGACGGAGATAAAGAAAGAAAAACAGAGTAAGAGAGGAAGAAAGAGGAGAAAGAAATACCTGGTTGATCGTCGACTGAGAATTTAAAGGGAGTTTCTTTCGAATTTGAATGCATGATGATCCTATCTATATCTCTATTTATAATTATGATTCTGCAGGATTGTCACTTCCGTGACGTCATGATCGTAACGGCTAGTTCGATATTAACGGCTATATATCCATTAGTTAGTTGCGGATAAGATCAAGAAAATATAACTCGTTAATTTTACAAATTACTCCTTATATTTTGGGGGCAATTGTTAGGGGAGGATTTTCTAACAATTAGTGATCCTTATTCGTTATCCTATTTAGTGATCCTTACTTCTGTGACAGGTGGTGATCCTCAGAAGGGCTTTAGGATCAGGATCATGGATCACTTTAAGGATCCTCGTACTGACGATTGTTTACTTATGTTTTGTAGCATCTCGCAGGTATAACAAGCTTGACCAAGTCTTGGCGACATTCCTGGAGAATATTCCCAAACTATTCTGCACGTGCTTGACCAAAAATAGACGTTGTGGAGAACGTGGAGGCATGGCACGAAAGTCGGATAGTTAGTTTGGTAGTTAGATTTCTATTTTAAAAGGGGTAACGAGCTAGTAGAGAAACACTTAGCCATTTTTGCAGTTACACACACTCGTATAATCGCACACTTGAAGCTCTCGACGAACACACATTCATTTTCACTCACTTATACACATTTCACGATAGTGATCCTTGTACCTAGCTCGTTACTATCCGAAGTTGTAAACATTTAATCATTTATTTGAGCTTGGTGATCGGTAGTTTCCATCACCCGGGGTTTTTTGTGCCGGAGATCAACTCTTGATCAAGGGCTTTTTCCCCGTATACACCCTTGTGTCATTTGTGCAAATTACATTAAAGTGATCCTTGTCATTGTTATACATAATCAGCATCATACCCCGTAACAAAGAGTTTGGTTGCAATATCCTCAACAGATTTTTTGACCAAAACAGTGTCATAACAAGATCATCATAGAACGACGAATCCCTCAGCAATCCCATTTTAAAGGCTTCAACAGCCGTGGCTATATCTAAGTTGGGAATGTCTAAGGATTCTTTACTGAATTTGGTAATGTAATCTCTTAATGATTCATTATGACCCTGGGTTATCCTATATAGATCACTAGTTAATCGTTCAAATTTTCTACTACAAGAAAACTGATTATTAAACAGGTTAACTAGATTAGCAAATGAGGTAATAGAGTAGAGGGAAGACTTAGCAGCCATTTGAGAGCTGATCCAGTAAGAGTGGATCCGAATCCTTTGCACAGGCATGCTTCCTTTAACCTTTCTGGGATTGGATTGATCTCCATCCTCTCCCTGTATTGTGCTATGTGTTCTTCAGGATCCGTCGAACCATCATACAGCTTCATTGTTGGCACATGGAACCTCTTGGGTATCTCAGCATCACAGATTGGTGGTGCAAAATGAGATATCTTGTGGCTCCCATCTGCAATCTCTGGGATAGGTTTGACCACTCCTGGAACACTTGATATCATATCCTTTAGCTTTTGCAATTCTCTGGCCATGGCATGATTGATACCTGGATCCTGCATAAGACTATGGTTAGTAGTATAAGAATTATTAAAAGTGTTACCTCCCATCGGATTCAAATTAGGGAGAATGGATGTTAATCCATATTGTTGGGGCTCTGGAATGATCGAGGGACCAGTAGAAGCATTGGTCTGCATTGGAATAAAATCTCCCTGATGGACATCTGAACTTCCTGTTTGCAAACTCCTCAAGGATCCTGGCATCTGGAAGGATCCCTGAAACTGGGACGATCCTGGAACAAAGGAGGATCCTTGAACCTGGGATGATCCTGGAACAAAGGAGGATCCTTGAACCTGGGATGATCGTGGAACAAAGGAGGATCCTTGAACCTGGGATGATCCTGGAACAAAGGAGGATCCTTGAATCTGGGATGATCCTGGAACAAAGGAGGATCCTTGAATCTGCTGCGCTCCTGAATATCCTCCTGAAGTCATGAAGGGTCCCATATGCTGAGGATAGGATCCTGCTGGCTGGAAATATGAACCTGATGCCTGGGTCACTGTTGTTGTTCCGTAGTGCACTCCTTTCGGTCCACCCACATATTGAACATCTGGAACCACTGATGGCTGAGAAGTAATCACCGGAGTATCAAAATTCAAAGATCTTGGCACCAGTGGGGAATGGTCATCTGCCGTTTTCTTTTGTTTCTTGAGATCTCCGATTTCTTTGAGAATCCTTTCATTGGTCTTATCCTGTTGTTGTATATGATCCTTCATCTGCAAAATCAAAGTAAACATGTCACTAGTAGTGGGAGTGTAAGAAGCAGAAGAAGTTGGAGGTTTTGAGAAAATGGGAGTTGGTTTCTTCGCAGCATTCTCAGCATTCTTCTGGGATCCAGAAGGTGGTGGAGGCAAAGGGGGAACGCCTTGTGAAGAAGTGAATGAGGGCATCAAATTTGAAGCATTCTTCGCTGAGGAAGCCATTTGCTTGGTTGTAGTGAACTGAAATGAGCACAGAAATACGAATTTTTCTAAGAATGAAGCACCAATTGCCCCACGGTGGGCGCCAAACTGTTTTGGTCAAAAAATCTGATGAGGATAATGCAACCAAACTCTCTGTTACGGGGTATGATGCTTATAATGTAGAACAATGATAAGGATCACTTCAATGTAAATTGCACAAATGACACAAGGATTTATACGGGGAAAAAGCCCTTGATCAAGAGTTGATCTCCGGCACAAAAAACCCCGGGTGATGGAAACTACCGATCACCAAGCTCAAATAAATCAACAAATGTTTACAACTTCGGATAGTAACCAGCTAGGTACAAGGATCACTATCGTGAAATGTGTAAAAATGAGTGAAAACTAATAAGTGTTCGCCGAGAGCTTCAAGAATGCGTTTGTATGAGAGTGTGTGTAGCTGAAAATGGCTAAGTGTTCTAATTCTAGCTCGTTACCCCTTTAAAAATAGAAGTTAACTATAATAAATAACTATCTGACTTTCGTGCCAAGCTCCCACGTTCTCTACAACGTCCATTTCCGGTCAATCGTGTGCGAAATACCCGTGGAATATTCCATAGTAACGTTGCCAAGACCAAGTCAAGCTTGTTACTCCTGCGAAGTAATATAAAACACAAACAAACAATCGTTAGTATGAGGATCCTTAAGGTGATCCATGATCCTGAAGCCCTTCTGAGGATCACTATTTGTCACAGAAGTAAGGATCATTAATTAGGATAATGAATAAGGATCACTAATTGTTAGAAAATCCTCCCCTAACAGTATTTCCCTCAACAGCATTTGGTTTGTTTCCTGTTGCTGCCTCATTTGTTCCTGCACACTTCCAAATAAGGTTAGAATTTCATCATTAGAAGCTAAAATGGGAGCAGATCCCTGAATACTCCGAGTAGGGATAATATCCTGAGGTTGTGAAGAAGATTGCATCCTTGGAGGAGGTGGTGGAAGCACCGGACCAGTAGTAGCAGAAGTTGTAGCAGACACAGTGGAGGAGCTCATGTTTGATCTTGAGGCCATTGTAAACAATGTGGCAAAAAGTTTTGAAAATAGAAAACCGATTAACGATTTCACAAAGATTTTTAGTAAAGGGAGCAGCACTTGCCCCACGGTGGGCGCCAAATTATTTTGGTCAAAAATTACCGAAGCAATTAAGTGATCAAATTAGTTAAGTGAGGTAGTGTGCTAAAAAGTGTGTTGAAAATATGTTGGTTAAGTTGTTTGGAAAAACAGTATTCAGGATACGGCTCAGGATATTGAGCTGTATCTATGATCAAACAATGAGCAAAAAGTAAAGGGGGTGACACGAGATATACGAGGAAAGCCCTTGATCAATCTAGATCGCCGGCATAAAACCTCGGGAGCTGACAATCGCAGCTGCCTTGTTCTTCTTATTGCTTTAAACGTCAGGATACAGTGCAGGATATCGACCAGATCGCTAAGTGTTACAATGCTTTTGTGCGAGAGTGAAAATTGCTAGAGAACAAGTGTGAGAGTGTAGTGAGTATAGCTGTGATGTCCTATTCGATCTGATATACCCACCTATTTATAGTAACGAATTACAAACGAAAATTCCTATAAATATGGGATGCTCCGAATATTCCATTGTTAACGTTGTAGACCGAGTAATCCGGCTTCAACGTCTTTATTTGAACGACTTGGACCGAGTCTTCCGCGGAATGAGTCCTTGTGAACGTTGCTAGCTTCTAACCCGCGTACCTGCACATAATCTGTTAGTGATCCTGAGGATACCATTCAGGATGTTACCAATATCCTGAATCAGCATCCCGGATGTGAATATATATCATATAACCAAGATATAACCCAAGATATTTCTCAGGATATGGGCTCAGAATTTCACCCATAACACCACTCACTGTAAAACGCCAAAAAATAAAAAAAAAATCAAAGATGGCTAATATGCTTTCTTGGATATTCAGTATTGTTCTTCTTGAAGTTTTCACTGAATGGATTTTGCTGCATGAGATGGACAAAAATTCAAGAAAAAGATACTGATGACAGTCAATGTCATTTTGTGTTCTTTGTTCTTGAAGAAGGCTTGGATGACGTGTGGGTGGGTTTTTCGTTTGGTTCTTCAACTTGATCTTCATTTTCAAAGATATATATCCCCAAAAAACATCCACAAAAGCCGCTTCAACAGACGAGCATACAAAAATAACCAAATCGATGGATTTGTTAAGTTTTACATAAAACGCCATATATCTATCTGGTGAAGATTGTGAAGAGATAGACTGATGACATTGAAGATTGTGAAGAGAGATCCGATTAGGATTTTTTATTTTTTTTCGCATCTATTTTTTTCCCTATGGTTGTAATATAATCTTCCGATTGTAAAACACCAAGATACCACAAAACGCCAAAATGTATATAAAAAATAATAGAACAATGGACCATATTGTCTAAAACGCCTTTGAATCTAAGAACAAACAATGCGGCGTCATCCTAAAAAGTCCTGGCTATACTTGGTATGGATGAAGCCATTCATAGAGAAATTCTGACCCCTTGGGGTTCCAATGGCATACGATTTGAATAAGGCCATAAACGCCAAAATACTGATACAATGAAACCATGAAAAACGCCATATAATTATTCAATTTGGTTAACGCCAAAAAATCTTAAACGCCAAAAATAAATCAATATTGTGAAAAAAGAAATTAGAAAAGCGGAAGATAAAATGACCAAAAGCCCCTCGAACCCTAATCATGCCCCGCACCACGTGTTGGGCCAGGATGCGTTCTCACCGTTCTCACACTTTTTGTCGTTTTCTCCAGAACCTGTTTCTATATATATATATATATATATATATATATATATATATATATATATATATATATATATATATATATACCAGTGTAGTTTACGTACTGAGCGAACTAATCCTGGCCATAAATGTGTGTAGATCAATGGTCAGGATTTGATGATGAAATACACTAGTGTATTTTACGATTTGATGATAAATCCTAGCCATCCACGTGTGTAAATCAATGGCCAAGATTTGTTCACTCAGTTTGCAAATACACTACTATTCACTCTAGAACCCCACCCTATATATATATATATATATATATATATATGTATATATATATATATGGGGCCGTTAAAATGAAAACCACTCCCAGTTGTGAGAACCGAAAGAACCACTTTTCTACCATTAGATCTTCAAGATGGATGTATGAGATTAAAACTAATTAAAATTAATATTAAATACTTTTATCTTATTATGTTTTTAATATTTTAATGCAAAATGGTAGTTTAGTAAATTTACTTTTTTTTGTCTTTTTGTCTTTATTATTTTTTATTACTTATTGTTTTTTTAAACATAATTTTTTTTATTAAAAACCATTTTAAATTCAGATTTTTTAACAAAACAATTTTTTTTGCTCCCCGGTTTTTGCACGCCGTTTTTACGTCCGACTTTTCACTAGTCGTTTTTTTAACGCTCCGTTTTTTACGTCCAGTTTTTTTTACGCGACGCTTTTATGCCTCGTATTCACGCCCCTTGTTTAGGCGCCGTTTTATCACATGGTTTTTTACGTTTTACAATTTACGTACAAAAAAGTTTTACGTCTTACGTTAAAAAGTTTTTACATAAAAGTTTACGTTTTACGCTTTACGTTAAAAAGTTTACGTTTTACGCTTTACGTTAAAAAGTTTACGTTTTACGCTTTATGTTAAAAAGTTTAAGTTTTACGCTTTACGTTAAAAGGTTTACGCCAAAGAAAAAACTTTTTTTTACGGGTTTAAACAAAAAAATTTTACAAAACCTTTTTTACAACATTTCAAAAAAACGTGTGGATCTTCAAAAAAATGGGGTTTGGCTCAAAAGTTTCTAGAAATCATGGCTGCAAAGTGGGGTTGCGCGTCAAAAACCTACCCTCCACCGTCCTTGCCACGCCAACGTCATTAAATGGTCGGGAAAATTGTTTTGAACTATCACTGCCAATCTCAACCCCCAATATCAAAAACACAAATCAATCATAGGAGAATCCCACCAGAATCACTTTATGCAAACAAAATCACTTATGCAAACACAAAACCGACAGAATAAAAAACACAAATCGTATTTTGTGTTCAAAAACACAAATAAAAAAACTATCACTACCAAAATCTTAACCCTCCAAATCATAATTTGTTTCAAAACAGCTCATACAATCATAATCAAGAAACACAAATCATAATTTGTTTCAAACAGCTTACACAATCAGAATCAAGAAACACCACTGTCACCGTAAAAAACCCACCACCACCGTCGCCATTAATCCTCACCGGCACCCTTCACCACCGTCGCCGGAGAAACAAGGGGGGCCGGAGAAACGTGGGGGGGGCGCCATCACAGGTGATCAGGGGTTGTGGGTGACCCACCACCACCATCGCCGTCAAATCCTCGCCGTCACAGAATCGACCGGTGTTGTTAGTGCCCAGATCCGTACAACGGGTGTACAACGTGATGGCTCCAGCACCGGCTCCCCCGAATCACGAAACGGGTCATTAGGGTTTCTCTTCTTCTTCTTCTGATCCAAACCCAATTCCAGACCCCAATTTGCCACAAAATCCACCAGGCAACGGAGTTCCGGTGAAACCCTCAATAGGGGTACGATCGTGTGCGGCGGAGACAGCACAGCTACCGTGGGCATCCTAGTCGCAATCACGAGACAGAACAAGGTTATCGGTGGAGCAACGAACAGAGACGGGGGCGGACCGGCAGCCGTCGCAGATGTAGGAGCGGAGGTGCTTGTCGGAGAGGGATGGGAGAATGGTGGTGAAGATTTTTGAAGAGAGAGATGAGAGAATGGTGGTAAAGAGAGAGATGATAAATCTCTGCTTATTTAAAAGTAAACATGACAAGATAAGAGACACATAGATGGATGATGGATATGACATGGTGAGCAAATGACCAAAATACCCCTTAGAATATAAAATAATAGTGCATAAGTGGCATGATCTGATTGGTGGAGAGTGGTTCTCGTGGTTCTCACAACTAGGGATGGTTTCTATTTTACCGGCCCCTATATATATATATATGGGGCGGCTAAAATGAAAACCACCACCAGTTGTAAGAACCGAGAGAACCCCTTTCTAGCCACTAGATCAACAAGATGGATGGACAAGATTAAAAGTATTTAAAAATAATATTAAGTTTTTTTTGTCTTATTATGTCTTTAATATTTTAATCCAAAAGGATAGTTTAGTAAAATTAGTTTTTTTTTGTCTTTATTGTTTTTTTATTACTTTTTTGTATTATTATATTAGTTTTTATTTTTTAAACATGATATTTTTATTAAAAGCATTTTTAAATTCAGATTTTTTAACAGATTTTTTAAACTTTTTACGTTTTACGTAAAACTTTTTACGTTTTACGTAAAACTTTTTACGTTTTACGTTAAACTTTGTACGTTTTACGTAAAACTTTTTACGTTTTACGTTAAACTTTTTACATTTTATGTTAAACTTTTTACGTTTTACGTTCAACTTTTTACATTTTACGTTACGTTTTACGTTAAACTTTTTACGTTTTATGTTAAACTTTTTACGTTTTACGTTAAACTTTTTACATTTTACGTTAAAAAGTTTACGTTTTACGTTAAAAAGTTTACGTTTTAAGTTAAAAAGTTTACGGTTTTAACTTTGTTTTTACAAAAAACATTTTTATGCAAAAACGAACGCACCCAGAAATCGCAACTCGGTAGGTGTCTCAGATAGATTGTTATCATCATCGACCGGGAAAAAAAATGTGAAAATCCAACAACATCAAAACAATGTGTGGATTCTCGAAAAAAACGGGTTTTCGCTCAGATTTTCCGATAATCAAAAGGCTGCAAAGTGGGGTTGCCGGTTCAAAAACCTACCCTCCACCATCCTTGCCGTGCCATCGTTATCAAAATCTACGTTTTTTTTTTGAATCATCACTGCCAAGAACGCCATCGTCAATATCAATTGTCGGAAAAAAAAAGTTTCGCATTATCAGTACCAAACGACACAAAAAAACTCACTCCCTGATCCGACAACTTTTTGATCGGCACAACGGGGCACCACCAGGCACCATCGGCACCGCTTGCAAAATCGGTCACCTGTAAAAACAGTCGACATCGAAGCCGGCCAATAGAAGCACACAAAAAAGCATCTCTAATAAAACATCCAACACACATTTTCATAAAGAATACCCAAATCAAGGAAAACAAATAATCAAATTTCAACAGTATTCTACCTTCAAATTGTCATTTCAGAGAAATATCTAAGAGAAACAGAGACACAGAGCTAACCAAACAAGATGAAGGTGCAAACCAAAATCACAAAAAAGGTGTTTGATAAAATATCTCAGAGAAACAGAGCTAACCAAACACCACCGTCGCCGTCAAAACCCACCACCACCGTCTTCGTCAATCCTCACCACCACCACCACCACCGTCGCCGTCAAAACCCACCACCGCCACCATCGTCTCCGTCAATCCTCACCACCACCACCACCACCGTCTCCGTTGCCATCAAAACCCACCACCACAGTCGCTGTAACGCCCCGCTTCTTCGTACTTTCCATAATTAGAAAGCGTTGCTTGTATTTCTATTTTCGGAAACTTGTTTCCTTTGTAATCGTATTTCGTTTCAAGCAATTGTAAATCCGAGATTTTGATCGTAATGAAATGAATCTTTTATATGGAATACTATTTTATACGTGTTGCAATACTCGGGTTATATGTTACCAATCTCAAATGCATACGCACGACCTATACTCGACATACTGATATTCATAACTTATACATACTTGTTAACTATTAAATACGTGGTTAATTCTAATAATAATAATAATAATAATAGTAATAATAATAGAATATAATAATAATAATAGTATAATATAAAAATAATAAATTAAACATCAACGGTTGATGTTGGTCTTTCAAATATTACTTTACAAAAAATAAAAAAATAAAAAAAAATATAGAAGGTACAATGTGTCCCATCACACATGCTGCCATAATTGTCTTTCTTTTAAATTGTTTCAACATCCATTAGTTATAATATCCTAATATACATATTGTGTGCACCAATATACATCAAACATAAGTCTAAAAAACATAGAAGATATTTATGGTTGTGATCAACTTATGTCCGCAGCCCCTTTGAGGGTGATTGGTTTTGTTTTTTTAATGCCAATGTCTCAACTACTTGTATTAATTGCAACCCACTTAAACCCTAATCCTTCCCTGTAAAACCCAAGCACTATCCAAGCATTTTTCACTTTTCTAAACACTCTCAACTCTCTCTCTAATCACTCCCAAATCATCCAAATTCGCAGCTGATTGCAGAAGTTCGGGCAGAAGCATACTACTTCACTAAAGTGAGCATAACTCACTCAATTCTTGTCCGATTCACTCCATTCTTTTTCCTATGTGATTGGACTAACCTTAGCTTCGATTCCATGGGTTTTTAACAGTAAATAATTCCCTGGAACTCCGGAAAAAAGGCTCCAAAGTTCACTGTTCATTTCTGATTTCATCTAATCTTTACTAAACTTGTTCAACTTGAGTCTAACTCATCTCAAACCCACGTCCTAATGCGCATAACTACTTGTATGGTTAGTTGGGCTTAAAAACGGGGCTGAGACATTCGAAATTAGAGGTTAAACCTCACATAAATTCTGTTTTGTTTAGGGTTTTTAACCCACAAGTGATGTTTAAGCTCCAAGCTTGATGAAGGTGTGATTGAGGATTAACTTGGGTTTTCCTACATAAAATCCCCACATTACTTGATGATTTCTTTTAGAATAGTGTTTAATATTCTTGTATTTCTTGTAGTGCATGACCCTCCTTGAATGTTCTTACATCAAGTGTAGTGGTGAACACTTAGAGATACCTAAATGGAAGCTTGTTCTTCCTACCTCCTACATGAATTCTACGACACATTAGAGGTACTTAAATGAAGATTTAATCTTCTACCTCATGCTTGAAACATTGGATATAATAATATGTATACAATATATGTAATATACTTAACAAACTGAACCTTTGATGATGAACAAAATGGACATTGTCAAGTAGTAAGTTTACCATCCAAACATCATATGTTAAGGATGGTTATTTTCATATGTTTAAGTTTATGATGTTTAAATTCCGAATCTTTAATCCACCGTTACTCTCTGAAACTCATACGCCTTGTTTACTCCGTGTAGAAGGACTTGGTGTTCCAACCCCCTAATCAACAAACGACTCACTCGCGGATTCTCAAGTTCAAGACTTGCAAAACCGTGAATACACTTGACCCATTTACTTTTAAAGACACTTTGGGTTGTAACATGTTATTATACAAAATACACATTCACACACTTAAACATTCTTTATACTCTCAATCCGTTATACATGCTACTTGTTTACTTAGGTTCATGCTAGATTATACATGCTATATGTCATTAACTTTGCTAAGCCCTCACTTAGCATATATAGCGCTATAGGAGTAGCACACCACTCGTCGGGGTCTTGTTAAGTCATTATACTAAAACGGTCTCGTCACTTTTGTGGCGAGGGATGCTAAATACTAGTGGACACTTGGGTTTGACGTATTGTTATGCATGCTAGTTACCTTGTTTACAAATTGCCATGTGGATTCAAGTAAATGCTTTTATACTTATGCTATACTATTCAAACTTGTGTACTCGCCTTTGCTTTTGCATTGAACTTTATTTTAAACATGTTACAGGTTGAGGATGATGATGCTATGAGACGAAGTAGCAATGATGCCTAGATACACATTTAGACGTCTTAGGTTTAAATTGTTGTATCAAATTTTGTTTTATTATATTATGAACATTTTGTTATTTGAGATTTCTATGTAATGTTGACAATTTGACTTATGCAATGAAAATGGTTGATTTAAATATTGTCACAAATAGTGTTATGAAGTCTCTTGCAATCTATTTCGTCTCATCCCGATGATTCCGCCATCGGTTGGGGTGTGACAGATTGGTATCAGATCCATAACTATAGGGAATTAGGTAAAATTGCCATGTTCGACCTAGTCTATAGTAGGAACCATATTTTGACCATTCTTGATACTTGCTTAAAATGTTTATTCTTCCTACCTTACTTCTTTCTCTTCTTTTGGTCTTAATATATACATAATGTCTTTCCTAAGACGTTTTACACAATACACTTGAAGACTTGAAGACACTCTTTATACAAAAGAGACGAGTTTACCAAAATAGGCGTGAAACCCACAATTTGGTAACGACTCTCATTCCGCTTATTCTTATTTTGCACGAAATTTAGTCATTTAGCTAGGAGTGAAATCCACATCTAAATGGTAAATTTCCAATTCAAACTCTAGTGGAACCTCGTCAAAGTGTCGAAATTATATTTTAACCCGACGAGTACCAACCACATTAGGGTACGAAATCGTCAAGTTAGGGGTGAAACCCGCAACTTGTCGATTAAGTCCCATTCCTCGATTTTCGATCTTGCCAAAGTTTCGATTGTTTCAATTGATTAGAGACGTGTAGTAACTGAAAGGGCAAGATACCGTTAATCGCTTCTCGACGAGAATATCTTACCTATAGGCCAAAGCACATTTCTCTAATTTGAAAGGACTTTCGACTTACTTTGGAATAGGCGACGTTTCTAAACCCGAAACAATCCTATGTTTTATGAGCCTCTCTTTTATGTGATTCAATTTATATGTGATTTTATACTTGTTACTTCGTTCATTTCAAAACCGTTACACATTTCGCACGTCTCGCGCAATAAAAAACAATAATAATCTTCGTGAACAAACTAAATTTATACTCTTTTTATGCGTTCTTACGTGATTATACTTGTGAATACATGTTGCAAACTTACGCTTTATGTGAATCATACATGATACATGAACACTTACATGCTTTTACATGCAAAACTTTGCTTTAAAATTTATGATCAAGTCTCATCCTTTTCTTTTCTTTCAAACTTCTAGATGCCTTCCTCAAGCTCCTCCGAAAAGCCCAAGTCCAAGAAGGGTTCTCGCTCGGGTTGCATCTCCAAAATGGAACTCGTAGGCCTCACTGCTGAACAAATGGCCGATCAAATGGCTCGAGTTATACCCAACATCGTAAGCCGCATTTAAACCAACATCGATTCACCTCATGGTTCGGTGGACTCCAGGGTGGAGAAACCAAAGACACCTTTCCTCTTCAAGCAATTCATGGCTTGCCACCCGTTGGAATTCACTGGAAAGGATGGTGCTACCGCACTACTCACTTGGTTCGATGC
This sequence comes from Helianthus tuberosus, assembly GCA_030545235.1. Lineage (NCBI taxonomy): Eukaryota > Viridiplantae > Streptophyta > Magnoliopsida > Asterales > Asteraceae > Helianthus > Helianthus tuberosus. The sequence continues at coordinate 91,348,431 of CM060429.1, read as the reverse complement.
CATGGAGATCACTTTTCATCAGAGTGGTTGTCCTGATGAATTGCGCACCCAAAATGCCACAGGGGTGTTCCGATCAAGGGCGCTTGATTGGTGGACCTCTGAACGTGGCACAAGACGTGAGGACGCCGCCCACGCTTTGCCATGGGCTGAGTTGAAGAAGATTATGAAGAAGGAACTTTGTCCGCCACACGAGTTGAGGAAACTGGAAAGTGAATTTTGGCATCTTAAGCAAGTGGATAACGACAATGATGGTTTAACCTCCGTTTCAAACAGCTGAGCATTCTTTGTCCCGACCAAGTCGATACCCCTGAGAAAACCATCAACAAATACATCCATTGTTTACCCGATTCGTTCATGAACCTTGTAGAAGCTGCTTGCCCAGCTACTATTGAGGATACCTTTCGTTTGGCTGCACGTTTGAATAGCAACCATGTCATGCACAGGAATGCCACAAAAGCTCCGTTGAAAACCGCCCATCAAGCCACCGTTGAACCCACTATTGAACCCTCCTTATCCTCAAAGAAAAACCGAGGCAAGAAGCGGAAGGCTTCAAGCCAAAATTGTGCGGTCTTCACTCCGCCAAACCCCCAACCCATCCAATCAGTAGCTGCCGTTATTACCACAACCCTTGAACCACCAAGAAGAAACTACACTAGGACATGGCCCAAGTGTAACCAATGTTCTTACCATCACCCTACTGGCACCCCATGTCGCAAATGCGCCACCTGTCACAGGCTGGGGCATTTTTCCGATCACTTTCGCTACAACCCAAAGCCTGCCCAAGATCAGGCTATCGTTGCAGACCCCGTCCCCAATCAAGCTCAGAACCAAGTCACTCCTGTGCGAGCATGTTTTAAATGTGGTGATGTCAACCATATGGCTAATGTCTGTCCACAGCGAAACCAGCCCCAACAGCAGTAACAATAACAACCACCGCAACAACAACAACAACAACATGCTCAACAACCCGCTCGGGGCAGAGCCTTTCTACTTTCTACTGCTCAGGCCCAGAATGCAAACGCCATCATTACTGGTACGTTTTTTGTGAACAATGTCTATGCTTCATGTTTATTTATTACATGAACCGATAAAAGTTGCCAAAATCTTTCGCTATCGAAGTCGCTGATGGCAAAATCGTCGCTGTCGATTCCGTTCTTTCCAAATGTTCCTTGATTCTTAACGATCATACATTCTCGATCAATATTATACCTATGCAAATGGGTAGCTTTGACATCATTGTAGGCATGGACTAGCTTAGGCGAGTTCGTGCTGAAGTTGTTTGTTCTGAGAAGTTTATCCGCCTTCCTCTTCCAAACGGTGATTCTTTACACGTGTATGGTGAGAAACCTTCTCAAGGTCTCAAGCTTATGTCGTGTATTCAAGCGAACAAATGCTTAGGCAAGGGTACTTTCGCCTTTCTCGCCCACATTGTGGAGAAGAAGGATAAGGGCCCAAGCATAAGCGAAGTTCCCGTCGTTTGTGATTTTCACGAAGTGTTTCCCGACGATCTTCCTGGTCCGCCTCCTGCTCGTTCTGTTGACTTTCGCATCGATTTAGTGCCTGGCGCTACGCCTGTCACTAGGTATCCCTATCGTTTAGCACCCTCTGAGATGCAAGAGCTCTCAAGTCAACTTCAAGAGCATCTTGATAAAGGCTTTATATGCCCTAGTACTTCTCCTTGGGGCGCTCCCGTTTTGTTCGTCAAAAAGAAAGATGGGTCATTCCGTATGTGTATTGACTATCGTGAGCTCAACAAGCTTACTGTCAAGAACCGATACCCTCTTCCTCACATCGATGATCTCTTCGATCAATTGCAAGGCGCGACCAGCTTATCAAAGATCGACCTTCATTCTAGGTATCATCAACTTTGAGTACTCGAAGAAGATGTACCTAAGACTGCCTTTCGTACACGATATGGTCACTACGAGTTTGTGGTCATGCCCTTTGGTTTGACCAATGCGCCTGCTGTCTTCATGGATTTGATGAACTGCGTGTGCAAACCATACTTAGACTGTTTTGTGATCGTCTTCGTCGACGATATTCTTATCTATTCAAAGACACAAGGAGAGCATGAGCGACACTTGCGTCTTATCCTTCAACTCCTTCGTACTGAACGTCTATACGCCAAATTCTCTAAGTGTGAATTTTGGCTAAAAGAAGTTCAATTTCTTGGTCATACAATCAACGAACTTAGTATTCACGTTGACCCCGCTAAAATCGAAGCTGTGAAGAATTGGATTGCACCAAAATCTCCATCCGAAATCCGTTCGTTTCTTGGTCTTGCTGGTTACTATCGTCGTTTTATCTCCAACTTTTCAAAAATCTCCGTACCCTTGACCTCCTTGACTCAAAAAGAGAAATCTTTTGTTTGAGGTCCCGAACAAGAGGAGTCTTTTCAAACTCTCAAGGACATGCTTTGTAATGCTCCTATCCTAGCACTCCCTGATGGTAACGATGACTTTTTCGTGTACTGCGATGCTTTGAACCTTGGACTTGGTTGTGTCCATATGCAACGCGAAAAGGTTATCGCTTACGCGTCGAGGCAACTCAAAATACATGAGAAAAACTATACTACTCATGACCTTGAACTTGGCGCAGTTGTTTTTGCATTAAATATTTGGCGACACTACCTTTATGGTACTAAGTGTGTGGTTTTCACTGACCATAAGAGCCTCCAACATATATTCGATCAAAAATAACTGAACATGCGTCAACGTCTTTGGGTGGAATTGTTAAACGACTACGACTGCGAAATTCGCTACCATCCTGGTAAAGCGAATGTAGTAGCCGACGCTCTTAGTCGTAAAACTCATGTAAAGAGTATTCGTTGTCTCCAACTCGTTAGCGACCTTCAAAGCCGTATTCGTGAAGCTCAATATGTCTCTATTAATGAAGGTTGTCTCTCTGTTGAGATACGAGGCGCTATGGAGCATGACCTCATGTCCAAACCTGATGGTATGTTATACTATCTCAATCGTATTTGGACCCCTAATAGTGAAAACCTTCGAGACTTTCTGATGAACGAGGCACACAAATCGAGATACTTTGTTCACCCTTGTACTGATAGGATGTACCACGATATGCGTACAACCTATTGGTGGCCTGGAATGAAGAGAGATATCGCCTCCTACGTTGCGAAATGCCTTACGTGCTCAAAGGTCAAAGCTGAGCATCAACGTCCCTCTGGTCTGCTAGAACAACCAGAAATTCTTGTATGGAAATGGGAGAGCATTGCCATGGATTTCATCACTAAGCTCCCTCGTACTTCTTCTGGTCATGACAGTATTTGGGTGATCGTGGATCGATTGTCCAAATGGGAGCCCCAAATTGCGTTTTGATAATTTTGTGGAAAAATATCAGATGGTCACCCGCATCAATTTTATGTATTAGAAGGAAAACCCAAACAGATCGAATGTAGTCATCCACGATCGTTAAAAAAATAGTTTGCTCTTGAAAACGAAAGAGTTCTATACATTCCCCAAAGATCACAATGCAACAATTCAAAACATTCTTTGGTTTTGATAGAACTTATGGGAAAAGGTAACCGGGTGTGCTTGGCTTTAGCACAAAAATCACAATCAATAGTTTTAAAAGACGCATTCTTGACAAAATCAAAATGAGAAAGTTTACCGCTAGAAGCATTATCACACCCCAACCGATGGCAGAATCAACGGGGCGTGGCACTGAGCGAAACAGATTGTTCAAGAGAATTCATAACAACTATTAATGACGATATATTTAACGTTACTGTCCATACCACTAACATATAAAGTAAAAACAGTCATTACAGATAATAGTCTCAAAAACAAATAAACTGTTCCGACAACTCAGATTTCTTATTTGGTGGGTTTTTAGACCTCCTACTTGATTCATCACAGCAAGCTTAGCATCCTATCAACATGCCACATACATTAAAATAAGTCAATACACATAGTGTAAAGGCGAGTACACAAGTTTGCATATCATATAGTATAGCGAAAAGCATTTACGCTTAACCAGCATGAATCACGTAACGGGAGAAGCAAGTAACTATCAGACTATGCTCACACTTAATCACGAGACTGCGTTGTAGAGTATGCGCGACACATGTCCAGCGGACACGTGAAGTAAAGTAATGTGATCCCTAGCAACCCCCATCCACGACAGGTGTCACGACCCCCGACCCGGTTTTACCCGGTTCCGAAGCCGCAGGATAGAAAACCCGTGGTATTGGTGTTTAATTGGCAGCAGAAATATTTAACAGGATCGTTTAACTTAAAACACCGAGTTATTTTATTTATAATGTCGGGACAAATCCCGTATTTTACAAGAAAGGAATTTCTCAGGGAAATTCCCTGGTTACAGAAAACATGTTTATTTATTTACTGAGCCAGTTTATTCAAGCTGGAGTGCTCCGCGGCACTTTTCCTTGTTCACAGTAAAACACCTGAAACATGTTTAAATAGATTTTTATCAGCAGGGAAATACTGGCGAGTCATTCAATTTGTACAAAACAACACACTGTTATAAATTACAGTATTAAGAGTTTTTACATTTGCCCCTTATCTTATAATTATCTGGTCCAGTTGTCACTCGACCGGATTTATGACTGTGGCCATATCACTAATTAGGCTCACCCACCTAAGAGTGATAAATCAGTAGTAATGTGCACAATACCCCCACTTACTGCCAGTAATTAAAGATTTGCAAAGACTTAATCCCTGTACTTATAACTGGAAAATATTTAGGGTTTTACAAAGCAATTTTGATAAAAATAGAATGACTCACATTACAAGTTTAAACTGACAGAGTCTGCCTACTGATTAAGCATGGTAACCTAGTTAAATAAAATGCAAACGAAACTAGGTCAGTAACTTAATTCAACATTTATGATAATTTCACGAGATCGAAACCCTCACGACGAATGACAAAGTATAGTCTGAATTCAGGCAACACTTAAACATCCATCGGATCGGTTTTAATCGATCGGACATGGTATCGTAGCAGTGATCGAGTTATTACCCTGTTATCGTAGCAGAGGTTCAGGATTTAAATACTTTTGAACGAAACATCGTATAACTTAACATATATAGTGAGTTTTTACGTCGAAACACTCAAACAGTTCAAGTCCCAGGCCAAGGGCTTTATAGCCCAATTTGAACCCGCCCGCGTGTCGCAACAGGTTTCACCACCCCTGTCGCGTGTCGCGGGGCAAACCTAGATAGGCTAGGGTAGGCTTGTGTCCTGCTTAGCCCTAGTGAGTCAACCAATCTCGAAAATACATGTTTTAAACTCGTTTTCGACGGATAATTATCAACTAGGGGATACCCCCTTATGTTTTAGGGGGCCCAGATGCTGGTTTCCGGTGTTTTTCAAATTTAGGGTAGTACTGTATTACTTGGGGGTTTTAATTAGGGTTTTCTAATATACATTATTAGAATAAGAATTAACAATTTTAGTAAGAGTTGTTACATTCTCCCCACCTTGTTTAAAATCTCGTCCTCGAGATTTACTGGAACAAGTAAGGGTACTTTCGCTTCATTTCCGATTCCAGCTCCCATGTGTATTCGGATCCTCTTTTTGAATTCCACTTTACTTTAACCAACACCAATCTCTTGTGCTTGAGGAACTTGACCTTTTTGTCTTCTATTTGGAGAGGTTTCTCCACAAACTTTAACTTTTCATTCACCTCTATATCTTGAAGAGGTACTACCAGTGAATCATCAGATAAACATTTCTTAAGATTAGAGACATGAAATACATCATGTACACCGGCTAATTCTTCTGGTAGTTGTAGTTGATATGCAACTGGTCCTATACGTTGGATAATTGTAAATGGTCCTATGTACCTTGGACTTAGTTTTCCTTTCTTACTGAATTGGACCACTCATTTCCAAGGAGAAGCTTTCAACAGCACTTTGTCTCCCACTTGGAATTCTAACGGCTTGCGTCGATTGTCAGCATAACTCTTTTGGCGGTCTCGAGCCATTTTTAGTCTTTCTTTGATTTGAGTTATCTTGTCAGTGGTCTCCTGTACAATCTCGGGACCTGATAGTTGACTTTCTCCTATTTCTGCCCAACATACTGGAGTTCGACATTTTCGTCCATAAAGGGCTTCGAACGGGGCAGTGTTGATGCTGGTGTGATAACTGTTGTTATAGGAGAATTCTATTAATGGTAAGTGGTCATCCCAGTTTCCACCGAAATCTATAACACAGGCTCTTAACATGTCCTCCAGGGTTTGGATCGTCCTTTCACTTAAATTTAATCGTGTCCCCATTGCTTCCTGGAAACTTGTCCAGAAATACGAAGTGAACCGACTATCCCTATCCGATACAATGGAGAGTGGAACTCCATGTAGTGTCACAACCTCGTCTACGTATAACTTAGCTAGTCTTTCCATGCTAAAGGTTTCCTTCATTGGTAGGAAATTGGCTGATTTGGTTAATCTATCTACGATTACCCATATTGAGTCGTTACCTTTCCTAGTTTTGGGTAGCTTAGTAACGAAATCCATTGTTATTAGTTCCCATTTCCATACGGGCATTTCTAACTGTTGAAGTAAACCTGAAGGTTTCTGGTGTTCTGCCTTAACTTGCGAATAAGTTAGACATTTAGAAACGTAACTAGCTATGTCTTTCTTCATTCCTATCCACCAAAAGTTATTTCTTAAATCTTGATACATCTTGTTATTATCAGGATGCATCGTATACCTAGATTTATGGGCTTCCTCTAATATCTTAACTCTTAGATTTCCTTGTCTAGGTACCCAAATTCTTTTCTTATGGAATCTCCAAATTCCATCAGTCCCTTGCTCTAATTCTTTTATTCATCCTTTCATTCCTTCAGCGTTATCCTGGATTGCTGCTTCTTGAACATTTTTCAGTTGTTCTATTAAGTCTAATTGTAGATTTAATCTAAGAGCACAAATTCGCCTTTGATTCTCATGGTATTTACGACTTAGGGCATCTGCTATTACATTTGCCTTTCCTTCGTGATACCGAATATCGCAGTCGTAATCACTTAAAATTTCCATCCATCTTCTTTGCCTCATGTTTAATTCTTTTTGCCCAAATATGTACCTTAAACTCTTATGATCTGTAAAGACAGTAAACTTACTACCATACAGATAAGTCTCCAAATCTTAAGGGCAAAAATTATTGCTCCTAATTCTAAATCACGAGTCGTGTAATTTTCCTCGTGCTTTTCCAACTGCCTTGATGCATAGGCAATCACTTTCTTACGTTGCATAAGCACACATCCTAATCCTAGTTTAGAGGCATCACAGTATATTTCAAAATCTTCTGTTCCTTCAGCTAAGGTAAGAATTGGGGCATTTGTTAACTTATGCTCTAGGATTCTAAAGGCTTCCTCTTGCTTGGGTCCCCATTCAAACTTAACAGTTTTACAGGTTAGCTTAGTTAATGGAACAACTATCTTAGAAAAGTCTTTGATGAAGCGCCTATAGTAGCCTGCTAATCCTAGAAAACTTCGAACTTCAGCAGCTGATTGTGGGACCTTCCAATTTGTGATGGCTTCTATCTTAGAGGTATCTACGTGAATGCCTTCGTGATTCACCATGTGTCCTAAAAATTGCACCTCTTGTAGCCAAAATTCACACTTAAAAAATTTGGCGTAAAGCTTTTCTTTTCTTAGCAGGGTTAAGAGTGCATGCAGGTGCTCACAATGTTCGTCTTGACTTTTGGAATAAATAAGTATATCGTCAATGAAGACAATTACAAATTTATCCAGATACGGCTTATAGATCCTATTCATCATATCCATGAATGCTTCAGGAGCATTCGTTAATCCAAAGGGCATAATTGTAAACTCGTAGTGACCATACCTAGTCCTGAAAGCAGTTTTAGGTATGTCTTCTTCCTGTACCTTCAACTGATGGTATCCGGAGCGCAAGTCTATCTTAGAGTAATACCTAGCTCCCTGAAGTTGATCGAAAAGATCATCAATCCTAGGTAATGGGTATCGATTCTTAATGGTAACCTTATTTAATTCCCTATAATCGATACACATCCGCATCGAACCATCCTTCTTTTTCACGAACAACACCGGTGCTCCCCAAGGGGATGAACTAGGTTGTATGAATCTTTTCTTTAACAATTCATCTAACTGCTTTTTCAGTTCTAGCATTTCTGTGGGTGCTAACCGATAAGGTGCCTTAGCTATTGGTGCAGTTCCAGGAATTAGATGAATTCTAAACTCTACCTCCCTATCTGGTGGTAATCCAGGTAGCTCTTCTGGGAATACATCAGGGTATTCTGATACTACTGGGATTTCTTTAAGTTCTTTACTTTTAGTGTTAATGATCACTGAAATCATATACATTATTCCTTGTTTTTGTTCATAACTAGCAGCTTTCATTATAGAAATGAACTTCATTGGTTTACGTGGCTTATCTCCGGTAACCAAAATTACTTCTCATGTTGGCATATGTATTTCTATGGAATTTTGATCACATAGGATTCGAGCATGGTTGGCGACTAAACAATCCATTCCTAACAAGACATCGAATCCTTCTAAATTCATGGGTAGGAGGTTCGCAGAAAATTTATGGCCTAAGAGTTCTATTTTTCCTTCTTGGAGAACCTTATCTATATTAACAGAATTTCCTTCTACCGTTTCTATCGTATAAATTTGCCTAAGTTTGGTTAAAGGTCGTTTAAGAGCTTGGCAGAATAAAGTATTTATAAAACTTTGGTTTGCACCAGAGTCAAATAATACTTTTGCGTAAACGTCATGAACTAGGAACGTACCAGCTATCACATCAGGAATCAGATCGGCTTCTTGCGTTGTCAGCTGAAAGGCCATTGCATTCTTTTTAGTAGCTCCCTCAGTCGCTTTTGCCTTGTTGTCAGCTGGTTTGACCAATTTAGGGCATTCTGGTTTAAAATGCCCAGCTTCTCCGCAATTGTAGCAGACCTTTAACTTCTTCCTGCATTCCACCTCTCGGTGTCCCTATCTATTGCAGAAATTGCAATATTCCTTGCACTTTCCAAGATGCTTCTTTTTACAGTTACTGCAAAACAGAGCGGTGGATGACGGTTCGGTTCGCTTTTTCTTGAAGTTGCTATTATTACTCTCACGGAAACCTTGCGTAATCTTTTGGGCCAATTCCTTTTTCCCGTTTTCTTCTCTTGTGCGCACTAACCCGTCGTCAAGGTGTTGGCCAATTCGACCGCATCATCAATTATTCGGGGTCTCGCAGCTTTGATTATGTCATGAATCTCACTAATTAGTCCCCAGATATAACGAGAGATAAGTACCGGTTCTGGCGAGGCCAGAGTTAGTACAATTCTAGCATACTCGAAAAATTTCGAAGTATACCCCCGACAATCAACATCCACCATTCGGTGGTTCAGGAACTTATTTGTTATCTGTTCCTTTTCGTAGGAGGGATAAAACTTTCTTTCTACCAATTCCTTAAATTCCTCCCAACTCATGGCATAAGCCATGTCACTTCCTTTAGCTTGCAGCACTGTGTTCCACCATTCCAACGCCTCTTCTTTGAAAAGGTGGGATGCATACATCACCATGTCTTCTTTTGCGCACTTACTGATTTTAATCACAGCTTCGGTCTTTTCTAACCAACGTAGTGCGGAAGTTGCCCCTTCATTGCCTGCAAATTCGACTGACTTACATGCTAGAAATTCTTTGTAAGTGCAACCAGTCGTTGCCACTTTCATTTTCTTAAGTAATAGGGCTTGAACCACATCATTATTATTACCGCCCCCATTCACACTGTTACTGAAATTATCATCGCGGGTGCGTTTGCTATGGTTGGCTTGGGAAGGTTCAACAGGATTCTTAACGGCATCAACGATTGCTGGGATAACGTTGGCCATTCCCTGAGCAACTATATTTTCAATATCTTGCCTATTGAGAAAATGTTCTTCATTATTTAGTTCAGATTGGTTAACTTCATTTGCCGATTGGTTTACTGCGTTTTCCATCTCAATAATTAACAATATATATGAATTATTGTCACGAAAATGGCTAGCAACTAAACACAAGAAGGCAATCATAACACAATTAAGGTAACACATATAGCCAAAATCGTCGACATTGCGACATTTATATTCATATAATATTATGCGTCCATACCAACCAGATATTTTACAGATTTTTATTTTTATACAAAATTATACATTATTATTATTATTTTACAAAAACATCTCTTTAATAAAAACGATGCTCCCTCTCGTCGTATTTCCAAGAGATATTTTCCCCTACTTCCCGAATCCGATTTCCCGCATCCACCAATTCCTCGCCGTAACGGCGGAGTTCAGCAACATTCTCCGGGTTCATGGCTGGAAAGGGATTAGGTTCTAACTGGGGAAAGCCAACATCCGGGTTATTCATAAAATTCTGAAAATGCCAATCGCTAGTCCACCATTCTTCAAGTTCTCCTGGAAGAAGTTGGGGGTTGACTATGGGTTTTGGGATGGCAGGTTCCAGATTAATGGGAAATTCTGATTGGGCGGGAAAGCTGAAAAGGGTTTCATCAGTAAGGCCGAAGAGGTCACAGTTGGCCAGTTTTCTATCCAGCTCCTCCCAAGGTGGCAACTCTTGAGCTTGGCCAGAGCTTTCTCCTACTTCTTTTCCTTTTCCTTTGTCCTTTGGATCCTCCGTTTTCTTCACCTTTTGGGTAGCGGGTTTCTTCCTTCTCCCCCGTTTCAAGTCTAGCAGCCTTCTTCTCTTTTTGGGTTTGGTTTTCTCCTAAGTTTGGAATACCAATGGCTCCTCGATGTCAGCTTGATAACCGGACGGGTTTCCAGTAGTCTCCATATCAGTAGAATGGAGAGAGAGGTTTTGAAGGGCTTCAGATATTTCATTCATGCTGCTAGTCACACATAAGGAAAACACAAAATTTTCCAAATTAAATTTTAATTATGGTAATTTAATTTTCACAAAAGCACATAATTGCAAACAAATACTTAATTGGCTTAAATCAGTGGCTCTGATACCACCTTTTTCTGTCACGCCCCCGACCCGGTTTTACCCGGTTCCGAAGCCGCGGGACAGAAAACCCGTGGTATTGGTGTTTAATTTGCAACGGAAATATTTAACAGGATCGTTTAACTGAAAACACCGAGTTATTTTATTTGTAATGTCGGGACAAATCCCGTATTTTACAATAAAGGAATTTCTCGGGGAAATTCCCTGGTTACAGAAAACATGTTTATTTATTTACTGAGCCACTTTATTCAAGCTGGAGTGCTCCGTGGCACTTTTCCTTGTTCACAGTAAATCACCTGAAACATGTTTAAAAAGATTTTTATCAGCGGGGAAATACTGGCGAGTCATTCAATTTGTACAAAACGACACACTGTTATAAATTATAGTATTAAGAGTTTTTACATTTGCCCCTTATCTTATAATTATCTGGTCCAGTTGTCACTCGACCGGATTTATGACTGTGGCCATATCACTAATTAGGCTCGCCCACCTAAGAGTGATAAATCAATAGTAATGTGCACAATACCCCCACTTACGTATAACATGCAGGAGTGGTTAGCGTTAAAAGTATTTGCGTTGTGTGTTGTTGTGTTTTGACAGAGAACGTACGTAACACCCAAAAAATGCGTTAAAAGAAAATGGGTTTAAGTATGCACACAGTGTGTGTTTAACAAATAAACACTGTCTTGGATTGAAGGGAGCGCGTGGAGATTAACCTGAGCATAGAACAGTAGCGTAAGTGTTGAACAGCGTGTAAACAGTGCGTTGGATGAGATAATTGTCGAATGGTGAGTCAGACGGATGGTCATCCGGACGGACGACCTTTCGAACGGTTGATCATGCGAATGATTGAGTTTATTTGTAAATCGTTTTGAAACCTTTTGAAGTTTTCGTTGTGGCATTTGAACAAGTCATCTGGTCGGATGGTCATCCGGACGGATGGTCATTCGATCGGATGGCTAATCGTTTGAGTGGGTGTGTTTTGGAAAATTGTTAAGTGTGGAAAATAATAAGGGTCAGGCCACCTGGTCGAATGGTCATTCGATTGGATAGTGATCCAGTCAGATGGCCACTCGAGTGGCGAGCTGTTATTTTGAAAGTTTCAAGTTTTCAGAGTTAAAAGTTTGCGGTTTAACAGAGACGGCGTGACAACATGTTTGAACAACGGAAACACACCAGAGCCCAGCTCGTTCGATCGGATGGGAATCACCTCACTCCATTGTACTCACTGTTCTTTTGATGAAGTCTCATGTTCAACCCGTTAATCGGTCATCTCTATGGCGGAAATCCCTTTTCAAGCCGGCCCTCAACTAGAGAACGAGTGGAGGGTCTGAATGAGCAAGGATTCCATCGGTTTTGTGTTGAATGTTGAAGAAAAGTTTAAAAGGTAGAAAATAGTTGGAAAATGTTGAAATATAACTGAGATCTGTGTTAAAATATGTGGAAATCCTTTAGATATGAATCATTCTTGATGAGATGACGTCACACAACCGATTACATAAGCAATCTTGATGATGTCACCTTCAAGAGATCCAAATCAGGTGATTTCATAAGGAAAATTAGTGATTTCAGTGGAGAAGATGATGGAGAGGTGTGTATTGATGATGGAAGTAAAAGATTTAGGGAGAAATACTTACGGAATAGCCTTGAATCGAGAGAAAAGTGCTTGAGAGTGACTGGGAGCGAGTTGGTCGGGTAGGGAGCTATCACATCAGTGAACAGTGATGTGTACAGGTATTTATAGTGTGAGAGAGGAGAACAAGGCCGTGGAGAAACGAGGTGTCGGATGGCCAGTCGATCGGATGGTCATTCAGACGGATGTCCATTAGATCGGTTGGTCATTCGACCAGCCGAGTTGCGTTTTGTTGGTTTCCGATTTTCGTTTCGTGTGTTAAGCGGTGCGTTGCGTTTAAGCGAGTTGCGAGTGAGCGTTGCGTTGAGATAACCACATAACATTAAACAAGTAATCACACAATTAACATACATAATGCATAAAAGTAAATATGGGTTTCGAGTCTGCGTTGAGAGTGCGTTGCGATAGCGCTTAGTCATGTGATGTAACAATGCGATAAAGTGCGTGTAAATAGTAATAATCGTTGAAATTAGCGTTTATAATGTGATAATTGCGTTTCGAATAAGCGTAGTTTAAAATATCGTTTAACCCGTTTGCGATAATCGAAATCTCGAGAGTACAGGGCAATTAAGCAATAAATGACAGATCTAAGTAACGACTCGAAAATTCGGGTTGTTACAAGCATGACCAAGTCTTTTATGCCATACCTCCACCGACGCCGACATAGCCTTCATTTCTCGTTCGACCATCTTCATCCGGTATAAGTCATGTTGACATTTACCCGTTCCGATCAGTTTCTTCGAATTCAAGTCTTGCATTACGAAGAAGTCCGGAAAGAAAGTTATAGTGCAATGAAGGTCTCGAGTCAGTCGACTAACCAACAATAGGTTGCAAGTGAAATCTGGAACGTATAGGGCATCTCGGATTTCAGTCCCATTTGGTAAGGTAGACGACTGTTTCCCTTTAACAGGTATAGAGTCTCTATTTGGAATTCTTACCGTTAGTTCATGTGTTGTCTTTAAGTTTCCATGAAACAAATTAAGAAGGTTGGTTATGTGTTCGGTACACCCTGAATCAACGATCCAGTTGCCATCATCGCCTAATCTAGGCCCCATGTTTGCCATCCACTGGATTATCTCGTCATTAGTGAACGAGCTGATGAACTGTTCTTACTTCTCACGGTTTAATCCAGGGATTGGACTCGATTGATTTAGGTTGTCGGCAGCGGAATTGGATTTAGTTCGGCTCTGGTCATCACCGGCCATGGTGTGGGAGGCGAAGAAGAAGCCGAAGTGTATATATTTTTTTAGGGTTTAGTAACCCGCTCTGATACCATATAGAAATTGGTAATCTGAGTTTTATTCATTTGTCATATGCCTTTTTCTGATGATGAAATACAAAGAAGAAAGGGCCTTAAATAGGCAAAACAATAGACCAAACGAAGGAAACAAATAAAAGAGAATTAAAAATAATTGCTGGAGATATACGTGTATGTTTGATTGGGAGTGAAACAAGGAAAGAGATAATTATGCATAGAATAATGCATTTTCAATAAGACATAAAGGACTATATTAAATTTACACCATCTCTATTTTACTAAAAGTACCTCCTTATTAAATCAGCCGTTATGTATTCTATAATAGGGCTAATGTACCTATGTGGGCTCTTATATGAGCCATATAATAAGGGAGAACGCTTGTATATTGGCTGAATAAAAAGGTGACATTCGTGTGCTATATCTTATACATGTTGTATAGGCTTTTTAAAACAAATTAAAATCAATTAAATGACTGGGGGGGGGGGGGGGGGGGGTGCATGGGAGATACGTCTAGTCAACGCCAACAAAATATAAACCCCTCAACAATTTAGCAACAAAATGTTATCTTTTTCATTCACGTAAACCGACTAACCAAAGACAAACAGATGATTTTCTTATAAAAGGGTTAATAATTACAAAGTTAATAAAGGAGGGGCTGACTTTTAATAATAAAACTCAAAAAAGAATCATAGTCTCAGTTGGATTCAGGTGTTTGTTACCCCTCCTAAATACATGGCCATTAACTAATCAATAAAACTCGTTGTCAGGCTTTAATTTATCCGTATAATTACACCCAACCCACAAAATCTCACAGTCGAATTTCTAGCTATACTTTGCAGGTAAAACCTTTAAATGCAATCAGTTTCTATCATCATTCATTCTTTATCAGTTTACTGGTTCAGGATAATCATCATTAATGGCGGTGTTCGTTACACAGTAATTTGTAGAAGAACTCACTTCTTGCCTTTTGGGTTAATACAGATCAAGAATCAAGATCGTTTAAAAGAATTGTTACTGATATTTGTTGAGAATTTTATTATTGAGTTCAGATTTTAATATATGTTTATGAGTGATTCTTGTGTGTTTTTTTTTTATAATCTTTATAATGATTTTCTTTTAGGTTAATGTTCTCATGCTCATTCCTGAAAATTTAATTATCTGATCATGAACAGCTTTTGAATATTTAGATGTAAAACAATATATTTATATAATTTTTTAGCAACTGATAATTCCTAATTTACACTTTACATTCCAATGAGACTATTTTAGAATAATTTTAACCTGGTAACGAATTGAAGATTAGTCTATTTCCCTTGTATTTTTTTGTAGTTATATCATATATAGGTTTTGTTTTTTGTTTTTTTTTTAAATTTAAATGACTGCCTTTAATCATAAACCTTACATTTGTTAAACAAATTTTGCAGTAATTTGGTTTTTCTTGCAATGTCTACCGGAGAGGGCAGAAAGGTCACCATGGAGGATATAGATAGGGTAAGAAGACTTACATCTCGTAAATTGCTTAATTTAGTTTAGTTTTATGTAGTTAGGATTTACTAGAGACATAATGAATCTAATATGGGTAAGAAGGTGTGTAGTGCATGCTCGTAGATGCTAATGACCTGGCAAATGAGGTCAAAGGGGCCTGCAAATTCTCTTACAGAGTCTTGTTGTGCCCACTACTAGTTAAGTAGTGGGTCTGGTCAAGAGTCGATGCTACAAAACCTAAAGGGTCTACACGATAGTTTTTTAGCCTGCCAAAACGAAAAAACAGTAGAAAACTTGTACAAGATGGTATTTCAACTATTGTCTATAAGAATATATGAATATATAGCTTTTACTAACAAGCCGAACTCTTGATTTTGTACTGTTGTATCAGGTTAAAAATCTAGTAGAAGAGTGTATCCTGAATTACAAGACAAAGAAGGAAATCATTAATGTTCTCTATCAAGAACATAATATCGAGCCTTGCTTTACAAAGATAGGTACATACTTTTCACAATCCATTTCTCCTACTTTTTGATAGAAAAAAAAAGTTAAAATAGATATATTTATTTCTATTTAATAAACATATAATTTGTTTCTTTCAGTTTGGAAGAATCTTGTAGAACAAAATCAACATTTCTTTAGTAACTACCGTCTGAGGTTGGTATTGATCGGCCAAATAAAAAGGTTCAATGATCTTCTCGAAAAACAAGCTGCACTGATGAATCAGTTTAACCCACATGAAGTTGTTGCTGCTGGTGCTGCTTTTCTACCAGTTAATCTTGCAGAGCAACCGGTTCCGTTTGATTTACCACCACACGGGTTGGATAATGGTGGGTCGTTGGGGCTCCAACATCCTTATGATTACCAGTTTCATACGATGTTGGCTCAGAACCAGAACATTGGTATGATAGAACAATCACTAGCAAATAATGAATCCAGTGATTTGGGCAATTCGGCATCGTCCAGCAACATGGATACAAATTCACATCAGTTACAAAGAACATTAACTGATGACCTTTCACCATTTCTGTCACCACATCCAGACTACACTTTATTTGACTCTAATGGCGATATGGTACGAAACCAAGGTAAGTTGATTTTTAATTTCTAGACTTTAATGTTTATTTACTTTGAAATTCATTTTCTTCACACGTATTGCTTTTCTTTTCAGGAGTACCAAATATGTCAAGCAACTTGGATTTTCAGAATTCTGGGTTCGAAGAAATGTCAGAAAGGTACCTTACCTAACTAACTACTTTTTTTATATTAACTTTTAGTTGATTGCCATTTGTTGACTAACTCTATGACTTTGTCTGCTTGCAGGTCCAACTTCTTCTCGTAATGATAAGCAATTAGAAAGTAGTCCTGACCTTGTTTCCAGTTTTTGACTTGTGAACTAAGTGTTGGTTGCTGCAATGATCACTGACTTTTTAACAACAATGTTTATATCCTAGTGATCTTGTTTTGGATCCTACTCTATAGTTTCAACAAACTTTTTTTCTGATGAGTATGCAACTGTTCTTGTTTTGGTTCCTACTGTATAGTTCAACAAACTTTTTTTCTTATGAGTATGCAAATGTTCTTGTTTTGGTTCCTAGTGTATAGTTTCAACAAACTTTTTTTCTTATGAGTATGCAACACATATATTTCAGACTATAAAATATGAGTAGAATCTTCTAATCCTACGTAGACAGACTATCCATAGTAAGATCTCAATCATGATAACCTTGTACGGTTGTACTAAATCATTGTATTTAAAAAATCATACATCATCAAACTAATATAACTTTTGTAAGTATTGACTTTTTGACCCTAACGCATTACTTAGCCCGCCCCACCGTCCCATCCCACCACTAGATATTGGCGACAAAAGCAAATCACTCTTAATCTCTGAAAACAGAACTGAATTCAGTATAATTATAACAAGCCATCAAAACATATTCAACTTAACAAATGATATAGTACAACGGTAACGGAACTAGTCAACATGTATTTATACCATTCTTGCAGTCTACAGTCAAGCTGTAAAATGTCTCAACTTGTGTCTTTACCCTGTAACCTCAGTCTCGACTGCAACTTGCATACATCCATCAAACTCAACAGACTTCCCAGTTAAAACAGTTGTCTTATTTAACGTTCGTGTTTTTTTTATGATTACCTCCTTAGGCGATTCAGAGGGATCAGGATACATGGGAGGTGTCAGGTGGTGACATGAGGGAACAAAAGGAACGAGAGGTGGTGATGTGAATATATAAAATTTAGGGTGTATTAATTATGAACATATTCTATATATACAAAACAAACTTTGATTATAATAAGAATATATAAAATTTAGGGTGTGAGTTGGCTACAAAGTCGATTTTTATCCTACAAAGTTTAGGAAGTGTTATTATGGTGGCCAGTGGCGGACCCAATATTTTTTTTCAATGGGGTCCATTTTTTTCGGTATTCAAAATTTTCATAACAAAACGTTAAAATTTTCGGGTCGTTCCTCGTTCGGTTCGGGTCATAGAGAGGTTTGAATTAGATTTAAAAAAGACAGGAAAAAAGAGCTATACAAAGATTGAACCCATGACCTCTAGTTGGTAAAGAGAGGGATTTACCACTACACTAAGTTTTTCTTTCTTTCTATTGTGTCCACCTAATTATATTTATGGGCTTCTTATACAATTTAATATACCGAATCTACTAATTTTTTAGAAACATTAGGGTCCGGGGACCCCGACCCACTCTATGTGGTTCCGCCCCTGATGATGGCATGTGGCATCTAGGGATTTTTAAGAAAGGTAATTCAATAATTAAGTTATTTTTTAAAGATATATTTTAAACAATAAAATGAGATTTTTTAGGAAACCATATATCTTTTAACAATGCATAATATATTGTGAGTTACATATCATAATTCATTCGATTTTTTTTATATTTTTTTATTTTTGCTTCTTTCAATTCAACATCACAGAACAAAAAACGTCGATGTCCAATGCAATTGTTGATTGTGGTAATGGTAAGCTTTCGTTTTTTCATGTACTTGAATTCTCTGCATTGTGTTTTATTTGCTTTGTGGTTCTATAACAATTAACAGGCCATGTTATCAATCATGAACAATTTCTTGATGTTATGTGTTATCCGTTAATAGTTTATTCACATTATGTTTTATCAGTTACAAGCATAGTGAAGGACATGTTTTTATAGTTATTCATCTTTGCTCAGTTATTGGTTCATCAAGATTTGTTATACTAGTTATTGTTGTGTATTTTTTTGCCGGTGTGTAATAAGATTTTATGTCCTCACAAAGTGTTATATTTTATTTATTTACATAGTCTGTATATATTATGTGTCGAATACTATTGTTATCATGTTTTGTGTTAATATACACGATTTTGTTTCGTCCAATCTATTATTATGTGTTAGATATAGTGTGTTTTACGTAATTTGCAATGATCAAATGGTTAGACTTGGTAAAACGCGTCATTCAAACTATTAAACACACAATTTTTTTAATAGATCATTCAAACTTTAAAAGACCTATGCTCACCCAAACACCCTACTAAAACACATAATTCTTCACTATAAAACCCACCATTCCTTAAATCACACGATTTAAATTATAAAACACGTCATCATATAAAACACACCACACTGTCGCATAAAACACACCATTACTCAGGTAAAAACATATTAACTACTTGAAACGCAATTTTTTAGATATGTAGCAATATGGTACTCATATTAAAGATAAAAACAACGCTTGTTATCATGGTGTAATTTTTTTTAAATACAAATTACGTATAAAAAGTTATTGACGTTTTAAAAAGACGGGGGAAAGTTGCAGATGAAGCAAACTAAATAAGCAGTCTGAATTCCATCAATAATAGTGGTACGAGGATCACTTCATGAGGATTTTGTCGCTTATCCCTCTATGATATTGGCAATGTGTCGGTGATCCCTTGGTGAAATGACTAAAATCTGTCGGTAAATTCTATATTCATGTCATGTTTTACGACAGAGTATCACTCACGGAGTCACGGATTACTAACATGACCCACTTTCAAGGACTAAAAGCCCGTTGTTTTGTAGTGTATGAAACATTGTGCATATTCATGAAAAGTTGCCCATTTTCACTTCACTTTGACTATATCTACATTCACAATCCATGAATTCCAAAATTTCTTTCAGTCATCACTTGTTATACATATTGCCATTTCCCCTTAATCAATTTATAGTCGTCAAATTGTTTCTACTTCGACTTCTATCTGTCGTCGCTATGTATATTTTTGTCACACATTGAAGCCCTGGTATTCCCTTTTTGAGTGTGAGAAGACATAGGAATTGACATGTAGGCATCATGTTTTGGACTTAGGCATGATGTTTTGGCAAGAAAAACACAAAACATAACATTTTAAAACACAATGCAATGTATTATAAGCATGAAATTTAAAACACATTGGTTAACACTTAAAACACACTACGTAACGTTCTTGGCATGATGTTTTAAGTTTTAAGCCTAGAATTCATTGCATTGTGCCTTGAATTGTTATGTTTGGTGTTTTTCTGGCCAAATCAACCCAAAACATCATGCCTAAATCCAAAACATGATGCCTATATGTCAATTCATATGCCTTCTCACACTTCTCTAGTTCACGTGATACCCAGAAGCAAAAACAAGATCCCACATAAAAAGTCACAATCTTTTACATAAATAATCAAAAAAAATTGCAGAATTAGTGAACTTTTACCTGACAAAGCGATGGGAGTTTAGTGAATTTAATGAACTAGAGAGAGAGAAAAGAGGGGCGTATTAAACAATGGTCATAAAAGGTGAACAAGAAAGTGATAAAGTGGATTCCAGAATTGGCGTCAACGTTGGATTGAAAGCGACCTTGTTGGTGTTTGTGTTTTAAAGTCTTGAGTAAAATACTTTTGGTTCGGATCTGTGGTTTTGGATAGTGGTGCGGTGGTGGGGATGATGGTGGTGTGGTGGCAGTGATAATGGTGGTGTGGTGGCAGTGACAATGGTGGTGGTGCGATAGGGATAGTGGTGTGGTGTGGGGGGTGATGGTGGTGCAGTGGTGGTGGGTGGTTGTGGTTGTAGGATGTGTAGAAGAGAGAGAGAGAGAGAGCGAGAGAGAGAGAGAGCATAAGAGAGAGATAGAGAGTAGTGTGTGAAAGTGAAATGTTTGTGCAAATTTTTATATTATATATGTCGCAACCCCTGATCCCTGATCCCCGGGAACGGGCGGACGCGATCTCAGATTTTCGGTGGTATCGGTTATTTAATTCTTTGCAGCGGAATTTACATCAGGACCGTAGTTAGGAAATGTTTATCAGAGTAAAACCACCATATTCGATAATAATAACATGGGCAAAACCCAAGTTTCTTATTACAATACATTTATAGTGATAATCCCTATTTTATTGAATTTAAAACTTCGTTTATTAGGTAATTTTTATAGCCACATTATCCCCAAGCCTTCAGTGCTGTCCAGCTGGCTTTTTATTAATTAGCTGTCACATTGGGTTACCTGAAACGTGTTTTAAAAACATTTGTCAGTCGGAAATACTGGTGAGTGAATCCCAGTTTAATCAAGTTTAAATAAAAAGTCACAGTGAACAGTATTGAGAGTGATCACTTTGTTTATGTCTACACAATTACTCCATTAGTACTGTCAACCCTGACTTGTGGGTCATATTACCCATTGGCTAACTCATTGTCCAATGGTAACGTATTGTCATCCTCGACTTACTACTCACAGTGTAGCATATTTTGTATACAAAACCCCAACATACTGGCAGTAGTTGAAGAATTACAAAGACTCAATCACTGCTAAATTTCATAGTAAAACATTTAAGGTTTGGTAAAACATTACCAAAAAGATTTTCAAAAAGAGGATAAACTCACTTTGCTATCTTAGGCTTCTTGTAAGGGTTTCCTGGATATAATCTATAATTTATACAAATATACATTGGTTAGTATCATAACCCTTTGAAATTATTAATGATACCCTCCCCGAGATGGCATTCCAACAACTACGTCGGGCAGAACCACGACAGTTGTTACGGAACCCTAAATCAATCGGGCAGCGTAACTATTACGAAACTGGGGTTATAATACTTACAACGAAGCAGAACCTCGCTAATTAGGGTATAATACCCGACTATAATATCTCTTCTACAGAATTTGAGATTTGAGAATTGAAATGTGAGCGAGTTCGACTGAGATCTGATGCCCTTTATTTGTAGTTGCTGAACTTGGTCTCCACGCGGCCCGCGTAAAGCACAGGCCAGGGTTACGCGGCCCGTGTCAACCCTGGTCAACAGAATAGTTTATCCGGGTCATCTACTAGGCTCGACACGATCATGACACGTGTCGGCCTGGGGTACTGCCACTAATTTGATCTTACGCGGTCCGCGTACACTTAAAAGAACTCTAACGCGGCCCGCGTTAACTAAAGAAATCAAAGATATCAGGTTTAACCCTGATACCGCCCGCGTGAAAGGTTGGGGGGTCTACGCGGCCCGCCTCAACTCAATATTTTATGTTTTTAATTTATTTTATAAATTATAACTTATTTCGGGCTCGGTTTTCACATACGGGGTATAATATAAAACATATTGGAATATTTTTACACTATACTAGAGTGTCATAATATTTATGAAGGTGTTGGTTTTACCGAGGGTTGTTACATTCTCCCCACCTTGTTTAAGAGCTCGTCCTCGAGATCTTATTAAAACAAATGCGGATATTTCCTTTGCATTTCTGATTCTAGCTCCCATGTGTACTCAGGTCCTCTTTTGGAGTCCCATTTCACTTTGACTAAAACTAGTCTTTTGTGTTTGAGATTCTTGACTTTCCTGTCTTCAATCTGTAGAGGTCTTTCTACGAACTTGAGTTGTTCATTTACCTCTATATCCTTAAGAGGTACTATCAATGATTCATCAGCTAAACACTTTTTGAGATTAGATACATGAAACACATTATATATTCCTGTCATTTCCTCTGGCAGTTGTAGCTGATAGGCTACAGATCCTATTTTTCTAATAATCTCAAAAGGTCCAACATACCTGGGACTTAGCTTTCCCCGTTTGATGAATCTTACTACTCCTTTCCAAGGAGAGACTTTCAACAATACTTTATCTCCTACTTGAAACTCCAATGGCTTGCGTCGGTTATTGGCATAACTCTTTTGTCGATCACGTGCTGCTTTCAGTCGTTCCTTGACTTGAATAATTTTGTCAGTTGTTTCTTGCACTATCTCAGGTCCAGATAGTTGTTTTTCCCCTATTTCTGCCCAACAGACTGGGGTTCGACACTTTCTTCCATAAAGTGTTTCGAATGGTGCAGCATTGATACTTGTGTGATAACTATTATTATAAGAAAGTTCTATTAAAGGTAAGTGATCGTCCCAATTACCTCCGAAATCAATTACACAAGCTCTAAGCATGTCCTCCATTGTTTGGATTGTTCTTTCGCTTTGTCCGTCCGTTTGAGGATGATAAGCTGTGCTCAATTTTAACTTGGTTCCCATTGCCTTTTGGAAACTTGACCAAAAATGAGAGGTAAATCGACTATCCCTATCAGAAACAATTGATAAAGGAATGCCATGTAAAGAAACAATTTCATTTACATACAATTTAGATAATTGTTCCATACTAATTGTTTCCTTCATTGGTAAGAAATGAGCTGACTTAGTTAGCCTATCTACAATTATCCAAATTGTATCATTTCCTTTCTTTGTTTTAGGTAATTTAGTAACAAAATCCATTGTTATCAATTCCCATTTCCACACCGGCATTTCTAATTGTTGTAACAAACCTGAGGGTTTCTGATGTTCAGCTTTAACTTGTGAGCAAGTTAAACATTTAGAAACATAGGCTGCTATATCCTTTTTCATTCCTATCCACCAGAAATTTTTTCTTAAATCCTAGTACATTTTATCAGTTCCTGGATGCATCGTATACTTGGACCTATGAGCTTCTTCTAATATACGATGGCGTAGATTTCCTAATTTAGGTATCCACATTCTCTTTTCATGGAATCTCCAAATTCCATCTGTTCCTTGTTTTAATTCTTTCAACATACCTTTTAACTTTTCAGTATCTTCCTTGATTACTGATTCTTGTCCTTCTCTTATTTGTTCATTTAAATCTACTTGCAGATTTAATTTAAGAGAACGTACCCTTCTTTGCTTTTCATGATACTTTCGGCTTAAAGCATCTGCCACTACATTTGCTCTTCCTTCATGATACTGGATATCACAATCATAATCACTAAGCATTTCCATCCAGCGTCTATGTCTCATATTCAACTCCTTTTGTTTGAAGATATACCTTAAACTCTTATGATCAGTGAATATGGTAAACTTACTACCATAAAGGTAATGTCTCCAAATCTTAAGAGCAAAAATTATAGCTCCTAACTCTAAATCATGGGTTGAATAATTCTCTTCGTGATTTTTAAGTTGTCTAGATGCGTAAGTTATAACCCTTTGACGTTGCATTAACACACATCCATAACCTAATTTGGAAGCATCGCAAAAGACTACAAAGTCTTCAGCTCCTTCTGGTAATGCTAGTATGGGTGTATGGGTTAATCTTTGCTTAAGAATTCTAAATGCTTCTTCTTGTTTTAATCCCCAGTCAAACTTAACAGATTTACAGGTTAGCTTAGTTAAGGGAATGGCTATTCTAGAAAAATCTTGAATAAACCTTCTATAATAACCGGCCAATCCTAAGAAACTTCTAACCTCAGTTGGTGACTCAGGGGTTTTCCATTTAGTAATTGCCTCGATTTTTGTTGGATCTACATGAATTCCTTCATGATTAACTAGGTGTCCAAGGAATTGTACATGTTCTTACCAAAATTCGCACTTATTGAATTTAGCATAAAGCTTTTCTTTTCTTAATAGACTTAAAAGTGCGTGCAAATGTTTCGCATGATCCTCTTTATTCTTAGAGTAAATTAAAATATCAACTATGAAGACAATTATGAATTTATCCAAATATGGCTTACATATTCGGTTCATCATATCCATAAATGCAGCTGGGGCATTGGTTAAACCAAATGGCATGACAGTAAATTCATAATGGCCATACCTTGTTCTGAATGCGGTTTTAGGAGTGTCCTCTTCCTGTACCTTTAATTGATGTATTCTGACCTTAAATCGATTTTAGAGAAAAATCGAGCTCCTTGTAGTTGATCAAACAGATCATCAATTCTTGGTAATGGGTACCGATTCTTAATCGTGACTTTGTTTAATTCACGGTAGTCAATGCACATATGCATTGATCCGTCCTTCTTTTTAACAAACAGTATCGGCGCTCCCCATGGCTACGAACTTGGTTGTATGAATCCTTTCTCTAACAATTCTTCTAATTGTTTCTTCAGTTCCTGCATTTCGGCGGGTGCCAAACAATAAGGTGCTTTGGCAATCGGTGCTGTTCCTGGTAGCAGGTGAATTCTGAATTTAACTTCTCTGTTTGGAGGTAGTCCTGGTAATTCTTCTGGAAAGATATCTGAAAACTGTGATACTACTGGAATATCTTTTAGTTCTTTTCCTTTAGTGTTAGTGATTATAGAAATCAAATACACTATAGAACCTTTTCTTATAGAACTTGCAGTTTTCATCACAGAGATTAATTTAGTGGATCTAAACGGCTTATCTCCTTTAATTGTGATCGTTTTACCTTTCGGTGAATTCACTTGTATTGACTTTTGATCACATAAAATATTGGCTTTATTGGCTATTAACCAATCCATTCCTAAAACAACATCGAATCCTGCCAGATTCATGGGATAAAGATTTGCAATAAATTTCTGATTTAAAATTTCTATACTTGCTCCCTGCAAGATTTCAGAAATTCTAACGGTTTCTCCATTAGCTGTTTCTACTAGACATTCTTGTGGTAGTTTAGTTAATGACTGATTTAGAATTTTGCAAAATGATGTATTAATAAAACTTTGGTTCGCACCAGAGTCAAATAATACTTTAGCAAAGATATTATTAACTAAAAACGTACCAGCTATAACGTCTGGGATCATCTTGGCTTCATCTGCAGTCAGAACAAATGCTCTAGCATTTTTAGTATTCTTGTTGTCTGCAGCTGGGGTCAATTTCGGACAGTTTGGCCTGATATGACATTTTTCTCCACAATTGTAGCACAATCCATTACTGGATTTCTTCCTGCAATTTTCTTCCTTGTGCCCTGGCATCTTGCAATAATTACAAAGAATGGAGCATTTTCCCGAATGCTTTTTCTTGCAAACCTTGCAAAAAGGTGCAGAGGTAGAACCCATATTCCTACGGTTGAAATTTCCAGAACGAAATTCTTGAGTAAGCCTTTGGGTTAAGTTCCTCCTCTGATCTTCTTCTCTAGTACGGATTAACTCATCTGTCAAGGTATTGGCTAGTTCTACAGCTTCTTCTATAGTTTGAGGTCTAGCTGCCTTGACTACGTGTCTAATCTCTCCAATTAATCCCCAAATATAACGGGAGATTAACACTGGTTCTGGTGAAGCAAGAGTTGGCACTATTCTGGCATATTCAAAGAATATTTTAGTGTATCCCTTACTATCCACACAAGTCATTCTAAGGTTTAGGAATTTGTTTGATATCTGTTCCTTTTCATTGGGTGGGCAGAATTTCCTTTCTACTTTGTTCTTAAATTCTTCCCATTCCATATTGTAGGTTTTATCACTTCCTCTTGTCTGGAGGATAGTGTTCCACCATTCTAGTGTTGCATTCTTAAACAGATTAGAAGCAAACAGTATTTTATCTTCTCCAGCACATTTGCTTATCCTTAAGACTGCCTCAGTCTTTTCTAGCCAGCGTAAGGTAGCAATAGCCCCTTCGTTGCCCGAGAATTCCATTGGTTTACAAGACCAGAATTCTTTATAAGAACAACCATAAGGCATGGTTCTTCTCCTTTTGGGAATAGGCATTTGAAGTATAGGTCCATTGTTCACACTATGTTCTGGTTCAATTGGTCGCTTACTGCTATGTTTACTTTTATTATTCTCTTCTTGAACCGTTTGAAGAATAAATGGCATTGCATCTATAATTCCCTATGCCACTATGTGTTGGATAGCACTATTATCCATCTGATTTCCATTGTTATTGATGCTTGGGTTTTCATTAACCACGTTAATGTTACTCTGATTATCGTTATTCAGATTTCCTTGATTTTCTTCGTCGGCCATCTGAATTTTAAACATTTACCCCATATTAATATCACAAATAATAGTTAATATAGTAAATCACATGACACACAATCTAGCAAAAAACGTAGATTATTGCTACTATACTCTTTTCATATACATATGCTTCTATTACATACTAGTACTGAAATGAAATTACAATACCAACAGAAATAGAATCACACTAATAGTAATATGCATCCGTACACACATATTTTATTTTATTATTATTATTATTATTACTACCATTCCTCCATTCACGGATATGGATTTATCCAAAAATCCATATTGCGCTCATCGTATTTCCATACGAGACGCTCTCCCACCTGACGCATTCTCTCACTGCTCTCCAAAATTTCCTCCCCAAAAGTCCTAAGTTCTTGGACGTTTTTTGCACTCATTGGGGGTGCAGGTTCTTGGACTGGGTTTGGAATCTGGGGTGCGGTTTCCTGATATGGGGGTGACAGTTCATGAAATTGGTAAGGATCCTCTAATATGTCCCTAATATAATCATCTTGGTAATAGGGATCTAAATGGTCCATACCTGGGTAGGCTTCTATGTTATGTATGGGTGGATAATCTTGGATAGGGTAACGTTGCACAAAGTCCCTATTATCGTCCCACCAGGGGTCGTAATTCGGGTCTAGGGGGTTTGGTGCAGGTACCCTCGGGATTTCTTCTGGGTTAAAGTCGTGCATCTCCACTTGGTTTTCCTGGTTTTCTATCTCCATAGGTTGTTCTGGGTCTTGTGGTTGTGGGGTTAATAGTTGTTCCAGACTTGGGTCAGCAGCAGTTGTAGCTAGGATATGGAAATTAGCTAGTCTTCTATTAAGCATATCCTGTGTATGGGCATCTGTCTCTCGCTTAATAGCTGCTAAAGTTCTTTGTTGTTGCAATTTTCTCATTCTCATCCTACGAGCAAAAGCTTCTTTACTGAACCATCCTCGTTTCTTATTAGGAAATGGTTCTTCAGATTGAGATCTAAAATCAAATATTCCATCCTCCTGAGCAGTATACCCTGAAAGGGCAGGCTGTGATGATGTACCCTCACTCCTAGGTGAATCAGATAACTGACGATTCACGTCTTATGGTCCTTGATCACTCATACTGAAAACTAACAAATAGTCAAATAACACATAACAAATAATTACAGTTATGCACTTATTTCCATTATTTCCTAACACAAAATTTATATTTTAAGTGTCAGCAGAACACTTCTTTGGCTCAGACCAGTGGCTAGGCTCTGATACCACCTTCTGTCGCAACCCCTGATCCCTGATCCCCGGGAACGAGCGGACGCGATCACAGATTTTCGGTGGTATCAGTTATTTAATTCTTTGCAGCGGAATATACATCAGGACCGTTGTTAGGAAATGTTTATCAGAGTAAAACCACCATATTCGATAATAATAACATGGGCAAAACCCAAGTTTCTTATTACAATACATTTATAGTGATAATCCCTATTTTATTAGGTAATTTTTATAGCCACGTTATCCCCAAGCCTTCAGTGCTCTCCAGCTGGCTTTTTATTAATTGGCTGTAACATTGGGTTACCTGAAACGTGTTTTAAAAACATTTGTCAGTCGGAAATACTGGTGAGTGAATCCTAGTTTAATCAAGTTTAAATAAAAAGTCACAGTGAACAGTATTGAGAGTGATAACTTTGTTTATGTCTATACAATTACTCCATTAGTATTGTCAACCCTGACTTGTGGGTCATATTACCCATTGGCTAACTCATTGTCCAATGGTAACGTATTGTCATCCTCGACTTACTACTCACAGTGTAGCATATTTTGTATACAAAACCCCAACATACTGGCAGTAATTGAAGAATTACAAATACTCAATCACTGCTAAATTTCATAGTAAAACATTTAAGGTTTGGTAAAACATTACCAAAAAGATTATCAAAAAGAGGATAAACTCACTTTGCTATCTTAGGCTTCTTGTAAGGGTTTCCTGGATATAATCTATAATTTATACAAATATACATTGGTTAGTATCATAATCCTTTGAAATTATTAATGATACCCTCCCCGAGACGGCATTCCAACAACTACGTCTGGCAGAACCACGACAGTTGTTACGGAACCCTAAATCAATCGGGCAGCGTAACTATTACCAAACTAGGGTTATAATACTTACAACGGAGCAGAACCTCGCTAATTAGGGTATAATACCCGACTATAATATCTCTTCTACAGAATTTGAGATTTGAGAATTGAAATGTGAGCGAGTTCGACTGAGATCTGATGCCCTTTATTTATAGTTGCTGAACTTGGTCTCCACGCGGCCCGCTTAAAGCACAGGCCAGGGTTACGCGGCCCGCGTCAACCCTGGTCAACAGAATAGCTTATCCGGGTCATCTACTAGGCTCGACACGATCATGACACGTGTCGGCCTAGGGTGCTGCCACTAATTTGATCTTACGCGTCCCGCGTACACTTAAAAGAACTCTAACGCGTCCCGCGTTAACTAAAGAAATCAAAGATATCAGGTTTAACCCTGATACCGCCAGCGTGAAAGGTTGGGGGGTCTACGCGGCCCGCCTCAACTCAATATTTTATGTTTTTAATTTATTTTATAAATTATAACTTATTTCGGGCTCGGTTTTCACATACGGGGTATAATATAAAACATATTGGAATATTTTTACACTATACTAGAGTGTCATAATATTTATGAAGGTGTTGGTTTTACCGAGGGTTGTTACAATATATAATTATTTTATATATATTATTAAAATCTTTATGCATACTCTTGCACATATAAGAGTTGTACTTTGTGTGTAAATGACTAATCACTCTTGTAGTGTTAACAGACTTGGTGGATGGTGTTAAAAATTTGAATTCAAATGGTTACAAAAGTTAGCATTAATAGACTCGGGACATTCAACTTTTTAATTTTAGACTTAAGTGATTAAAACATAAGGACTCAAAAAGTAATTTTCTCTTATATCAAACTTTTCACTTGTTTCAAACTAGTCCTTCAAGTTTTTTATTGAACTTGTTTGCCATTAAATGTTAAGCAAAGTAAACAAAAGTTACAAATTTTACATGTTTAACATTCAAAATTTCTTAAATATATTGTTGGGGTCAAATTCACAATATCCTTTTTTTTTTCTTTGATAGCATTCTATTATTTTTCCTAACAATTATCTCTTTCATTATGCACATGTGCCATTAGAAGAGGAACTTAGAACTTGATCCACATATTCATTTTTGTTTGTGTCTTTGGCGTGAAAGACATGTTCGTTTTTGTTTGTGTCTTTGGCGTGAAAGAATTAGGGTGTAAGAACGATTTAGTTAACGAGATAGGTAGGACGGAATCAGTTACTTCTTAAAGAGCTGGAGTTACTCTTGTAAGAACTACCTTGACTACTTGAACTTGCATTCTAAATAGATGATCAAAATTGATGTTTAAAGTGGCATTTGATTTGTTTTCCTTCCACACTAAGAACATGTATAGTCTAACGGGGTATCGCGTCAAAGGGGCACACTATGGCACTGCGCAACACACCCCGAGGGCGCCATACGGCGGAATCCAGCGAGCTCGCGAAAATCATCACGGCGCTACACTAAGGTTTCTCTCACACACAGACACACACACACATACACACACATATATATAGGGGAATGTTTAAATGAATTAAAAGGGTTAACCACTACACACTCAAGTTATATACACCCCCCCCCCCTTTCTTACACATTTGCCGCGTGTCGTATAACCCCACATCGCAAGGGGTTATGAGAGGTTACCACTACGAATGGCCTAAGGCCATGTGTCAAGCCCCATAACCCCCATAGATGTGGGTTATACGACATGTGGCAATTGTGTAAGAAATGTGGGTTATATAACTTGAGTGTGTAGTGGGTTATATGTATGTATATACTAGTGGAAAACCTGCGCGTTGCGGCGGAGTCGAAAATTTACATCTAAATTTTTAACTAACTTCTTTAAAATTACAAAATACAGATTATGTTAAATTTGATAAATTTTGGTTCACTGATTAGTCCTTTAGTCCAAATACACAAATACAATAGAATGTATTTTTGAGTATATGTTATTGATGAATGTGATTAGTTTATTATCTATAACCTTATTTTTATTATTTATAAATAATCTAATATATGGTAAGTAGGACTGCCCGCGCGCGGATGCGTCTGTTTTATCACATCGTAGTTGTTGGGGTTTCTTGCATGGAGGACGTTTGTTTGTGGGTTATTCGTTATGACAACGTACACTTTTCATTAATTCTTTATGGTAAGGCCGACAACAAACATAGACTGGGTGATTCTCAGGGTTAAAGTTGACAAATAATGTGAAAGTTGCATCTTCAAATGGTTCAAGTCAAGTGTGGAGTGCACCAAAGTCTCTCCAAAAAAGAAGCGAACTTAATGGTTTGTATAATATAACAATAGGTAGAGGTGGCAAAAACGGGTGCAAGTAAAAAAACAGAACGGGTCAGGCCAATCCACCTAACTTTTTTGTTCATAGAATAATTTATTTACTTATATATTATTACAAAAGCCATATTTTAGAATAGTAAGATAGCAATAAGATGATTAGGCATTTAAAAACTACAGGGAAATCATGTGCTGCTAGGAGCACACATGATAAGTGGCCGAGAGTAGCTCAGGGATGTTTGTGTACATGTATAAATTTTGGGGTGTTATATTAAAAAACATTTAAGCCTTGGCTGAACCATGTATGCTGCTAGCAACACATGAACACATGACTCCACCATTGAACACATATTACAATGTTAGGCATCTTTTGAGCTTGATAAGTGACGTTGGGGCTCAGGCATATAAATTAAACAAGCTTATTTTTAGGCTCGAATTCGATTAAGCTCAACTCGATTCGAGTTTTCTGGGAGGTGATCTCAAGTAGCTCGCAAGTGCTTGGTTCGTTTACACTCTTACTGTTAAGTATTCTAACCACTTTTATGAAATTCCAATCTTACTCCTTGCATTTACTACTGATTATCTTGGTTTTACTTTGTTTAATCAAACATTCCTTTATCAATTTCCATCCCATCTATTTTGGTCATGTAAAAAAAGCCTGCGTTAACAGTTTAAACCCGTCTCAGCTAGACTTTGACTTTCCATTGCCTTTTTGGTCAATTTTGACTGTAAAATTTTTGTTACCTTGTGCATTTTTTAACTTTGACCGGAAAGCCAATCTGAGCAAAAATAATAGCTCTAACCAATCTCAGAGTTCAGACCAATAAGTCAATCAAGTAAAAAAAAATCAGCATACTTTTTATTTGTAATTTTGACCAGTGCATTTTGATCACTTTAACACATTTCCACTCGAACCCATTTTATTTGATTTATCATTTCTATATTTTTTTTAATCCTAATCCCACTTTGACTTTTTTTGTCTCCTGGCTAATGCTTACCCCAACAATGTTCAGTTTTCCTAAAAAACCCCTATACTTTGCATATATGATTATGGGTTTGGGCTGAAAGGGGCAGGGACAGTGTATCACTTCCAGTACATAAAGAAATGATGTCTCCCAATTCAAACCTACAACACACAGCCACCTGACTTTCTAACATTTGGTTATAGTGATTTTGATTGTATGATTGTTTAATAGTCAATAATCAATATTAGGTGTGTAAATATTAGTTAGGGGTCATTATACATTATATTCTTTAATAAGACACTTGAATAAATAGCTGGGGTTTATCAAACTTCAAATAAGGCCCACCCAAACTATGTCTATATCCTGAAACCCGAGCCACCAAACTGTTGCTCATGTTGTTAGAGCTGGTTATCTTAATGTAAAATATTCAAAATATCTTATAATCACATCCAGATGCAATTCAAAGATAGCCCATTTTGAACTGAACTTGTGTTAGTCTACTTTCCGACCCGCCCAAACTTTCAAGGAAAATGGGGGAGAGTATACCTCTAGGGGCATATAGCCAAGGGTCCCAGTTTCACAACTAATGTCATTTGGATTAGAGGCTTCAACACGTGCAAGCCCAAAATCAACAATTTTAACGATTCTGGTTTTGTCCAACAGCATGTTCTCAGTCTTCACATATATGTGTACAATCTTTTGGGAATGCAAGTCAGTTAACCTAATCAAAGTCATCAAATACAACCAAAGAACCCCAACTTCAGGTTTAATCTACATTGGACTCTTTGAATATAAGTGACAACTTTAAAACCTTGTTTAATAAAGCTACAAACTGAAAGTTGTACTTAATTCAGAAGCAAATATGTTACAAATTTTAAGTTTGAAAAGTAAAAGTTAGAAAATAAAGAGTTAAGAGGGTGTGCCCTTTTGCAAGATAATTCAAGAGTTGGAAAACAAATGGATATTAACATTAACCTGAAAGAATTTTAACAGTTTACCTGCTTATGTGAAACAGGATGCCACCCATAGAAAGGTGTTGATGTCAGCGGTTTCATGGTACCCCGTAAGACGTCGCTCATTACCATCCCTGTATGCAGAAAGAAATCACTCTATACAAATTTGAAAATAACTTTGTTATGTCTAAACTATTGATGGTATAAAAAGTTTGTATAAAAACAAAAGATGAAAAAAAACATGAATTGAGGAGGGTGTAAGTTCTTTCTGCATCACAATTATCAACCATTAATACAAAGTAAAACAGATAGCTCCTAAATAAAAGATTCAAACAGTGGTAGCCATATGATATCAAAGATAACTTTATTGCAAAACATTAAGGCTCATATTTCTTTTACCATCACATAAACAGACGTACACCACCCTGGCCGCAACAAAGGTTGCAACTGCAGTATGAAAGACATATCTTGCAGTTAGCATCCTCCAAATCTGCCACGCCAAATGCGGTGAATCTGAAACCCGATCAAATCAAATTTAGTCATCATTGCCTCTTATTGATCGTCTTTTATCATCAAACCTCACAAGATCAAATCAAATGAAAGGGGTTAGATCCAAAACCATTGATTTTAGAGAATCATACCAAACACCAAGCATAAATTATATATTCCAGTGATCTTGCAAATTGTAATCAAGTGCAAATCAGCAAAAGGGGTTGAAAATGATGTTAAAGAATTATAGCAAATACCAACCATAAATTAAAAAACCTTGTGGTTCTTGCAAATTGAAATCAAGTGCGAGAAGTGTTGGGGAACCGGATTATTTGCAGCGGAAGGTTTGTATAGATTCGAGTTCATAGACATGATTTTTGATGTGGGAATGTGCAGAAAATATCGAAAGAAACAAAGTGTGCAGAGTGTGAACGGTTGAGTGGACAATTTCGGTTGAAAGAAACTGTCTTGATACCGGATCATGTTGCCGGCAATCTAATATATACACATTAGTTTTTGGCGGTTGATATGGCGGGAAACTGCTCCGGCAGTTGTTTAAAAGTTCACCCGCTTATCAACTAAATTTGCATAAGATATCTACCTAATCCGAGTGCATATCACATAAATAATACATAAACATAATTAAGTTTAACTTTATTCTAACATAATCCCCCTTAAACTAGATTATGTTTTGCTGCATTCATCATGACACTGTAATTGGCTTCATCCACGGCTTTGCGGGCTTCGTTGAAGTTGAACCGGCGGCGTTTCTTGTGCAGGTTCCTTGATCCTTCCCAACTGTTTCCGGCATAAAGAGCATAATGCTCTGTTGCAGCAACCTCCGGTACCGTTTCTGCACTCTTTCTTCTTCCTTTGTCATCTTCACCGGCGTTTGAACTTTCTCCTTCATTCATCATCTCTTTATCCTGCACCTTTTCTTGAACATATTTGAACCTGTAATAGTATAACAAAACATCCAAATACATGGCATAAATGACTCTTATAAAGTCTCCGTCTTGATATTCGAAGCCCAAATCTTTCGCTATTGCCGGCCATAAGTTATCGATGGTGACACTTCGGTAGCCTCCGTCTCTTTCCACCATTACATATAAGCTAAGCAAATCAATCCTTCTTCCATCAGACAACAGTGGGGGAATGGATCTTAAAGATATTCCCATTTTCTCCTTTAAAAACCAACCCACCATTTCTTCGAATTTCTTTTCAAGATCGTGTTTGTATTTGAACACGAAATCTTGGTCATCAATCATATCTAATAATGCTTTGCAATCTGCAAAGTCATGAAACTCTAATGCCCTTATGATCATCCGACTCCAGTCATTCTCATTATCATTCGAAACATTTAATGTTTCGAAATATGAATTCAAATAATTATCTTTGAATTCGTCATCCACCGAACACAGATCCATCAGTCTTTGTTTCTCACTTAAACCCAATTCTTCCTCTTTTGTTAACCCACTCACTTCATTTACTGAGTTCACTACCGGAGATGAAAACATGGGAAATATCTTACACGTGTCACCGGATTTCCTGACCGTGAAACCTTGAAGAGTTAATTGATCAAGGCTAAGAACATTCCGGTCAAGTTCCGGTGAATAGAAAACGCTGTGTATTCTCAGTGTATCATTCCCAGTCTTTATTTCTACAGACCCCACCCCTCTTATGGACAGGAAATTGTTCATTCCTGATCTTGTTTCAACACCCATCATGTGTTTCACCCTTTTGAAAACATTAAGATTACCCGTAAAATGATGATTGAATGTCGGATTTACGTACCAGATGTATGCCCATTGTCCACCCTCAGTGTCGGTGACAATCATCTCATTCTAGCAGTGAACATCTTCTTCCTGTCTTCTAATTCCGGCGTTGATTGCCTGCTTTATCAGTTGCGTCGCTTTGTCATTTTCTTTGGCCTTGCACATGTAAATTTGGTGACCCGGTAGATGGCAGTAGTAGCAAAGTCTCACACGAGGGATTTGTCTATCTTTCTCGTCCTTCTCATCAACACAGTGTTGACAAGGCATGGTGGTTGAACTCGATTTGATTTCTGCACGTTTCCCTGTAGTGGCTCTGATACCACTATGTTGGGGAACCGGATTATTTGCAGCAGAAGGTTTGTATAGATTCGAGTTCATAGACATGATTTCTGATGTGGGAATGTGCAGAAAATATCGAAAGAAACAAAGTGTGTAGAATGTGAATGGTTGAGTGGACAATTTCGGTTGAAAGAAACTGTCTTGATACCGGATCATGTTGCCGGTAATCTAATATATATACATTAGTTTTTGGCGGTTGATATGGCGGGAAACTGCTCCGGCAGTTGTTTAAAAGTTCACCCGCTTATCTGTGAAAACTGTGTTCTGTAATCGATGTACGATGTAAAAAAATGATGATTATTAATAAAACAATGTGCTTTGGTGTTATTATGTGTGTAATTGTGTTTAGTGATTTTACAATTTGATTCGATTCCAATTTCAAGCTCCAAATCGCTTTCTGGTGCTTAAACGCAGTCAGTATAACGCGACAAACACTCCGGAATAGTGACACAGGCTTAACATACCTTAAATAACCTCCACATAACTTAGAAATAAGTTTTGAATGGTTTGGTGTGTCGAAATCAACTTTGTTCGATCGCAGGGACTATTTGTGTCAAACTGCGAAACTATGCCGATTTGTATAGTAACGAACATTCCGGAACTTGATCATAAGTTAAACATACCCTAAATAACCTTTACATAGCTTAGAAATAGGCTTTGAGGGGTTCGGTATGCTAAAAGCGTTAAAAAGTGCATAAGTTTGCATTTTCGCGCATAACTTACGTTCTGAATACATCCGGACATCCAAAAATTTATGTAAGCATTAAAATATTTTATTTTAGTGTTTGACATGATAAAATTCCATTCGTCGCTTAATTTGGATCGTTTTTACGTTCGTTACGACTTCCGTCGTAATTAAGCGAATAACGCAACCGTACGACCAAACGAACCGACATCCGAGATGTTTTTGAGCATATTTTAAGTTACCTATACTTTAACTTTATTTAAAGCCTTGATGGGGTTAACGGGGCTTAAAAGTGCCAAAAAAAATCAAGTTTTACAAGTGCAGGGACCATTTTTGAAATTTCTGGCAGATTCAATGAACCTAGTCCATTTTAAAGTGTGATGGTTTTCACCCATGGTTTTGCAAAACCATGGGCTGGTATTCAACGAACATAGTCCATATTAGGGGCTCCCATGGTTTTAGAAAACCATGGGCACACATGTAAGGTCCAGATCAAAGCTTAGTTTTTGAGGAACGATCTTAACGGTTCTAGAAATCCTATATATACCCCATCCATTTCACTTCAAAACCCACAATTTTGAAATTTTATTTATGCTCTCTAAGTGGAAGTATATGCTTCCTACCTGAGAGAAAAATCGGAATCAAAGCTTGCGGGGACCCTTTGTAAGTGTTCCTTCGTTCTTTTTATTCGTTTTAGCGTTAAAGTCAAACTGCGTTTGACTTTCTGCATTGACCAGTTTATGGTCAATGTGAAGTTCGTTTGAACTTCATAACGTGAGTATAATCACGATGGTTATAGCCCCTAGTGACTATACCTACTGATTACCACGTTATCTAGGCTCAGTGACGAGTCGAAGTTTCGGCCAAAATGCGCATTTACGCGTATTTTGTAACCAAACTACTTTAGGATATCAAAACCGTTTGTTTTGATATCAAAACCTGTTTTCTAACTTAGTTAAGCATGTTTTAACATGCTTAGCTCGTCACTTTTAGTTTAGTGCTTATATAGGGTCGTAAAGGTAAGCGATCTAATCAATCGCTTATACTTTCGAACACGACCCGTTTGGTCGATCATTAGGATCCGACCAAACATGTTTAGTGACCATAGTAGCATAGGGAATAACCTTTCGAGGTTATACCTTATGGTCACCTAGTTTAGGTAGTTGTATGATAAGTATTTTATATGCCTTAGGTAAATTACCAAAATACCATTTTCATGTATAATTGGTAATTAAGCTTATGTAACCTAAACTTTTGTCACATAACTGATTATACAACATGATTAAACATGTAATGGCATATAATACTTGTCATAGGACTAGTTAGACGTCTCGAACGCGCTTTGCGCGCACGACGCGTTAAAGTAGCGTAAGCTACCTTAATGGGTCGCGATGGGTCGAAAGCACTTAGGTTAGGTTTCATTTAGGGTGTAGGCCTTGTTAAACCATATCACATGAGTTCCAACACTCATTTGGGTTGCAAGACCTCATTCTGTCCGATCTTCCGATTTAGGCGTCTATTGTTTGACTAGTGGTTCGATTACTAGGTGCTGCTTGATTTCTCTGGTTTACTCGAGTTTGTTGAAGTACTATTGATTGAGGATACCTTGCACTACATGTGAGTACATAGTTCCCCTATTTTACTGTTTTCAATTGTTTTGGGGTGATTCATATGTACAAAATGTTTTCAAGGTTTAAACGATGGTTTCAAAAACGAATAGAACGATTTATACTAAACTATTAACGATTTCGATAATGTGAACGAACTTGTTGGTTGTAGTTACATAACGAACGGCATTCATTAGCATTGATCAAGCCGACCAGTATTAGGTTATGGTACCATAGGATATGACAAATCCCGTTATTGCACTATACCCATGCTTATGTGTGGGTGTTGTGGGTAACGACTGAATCTTTAATTATTAACTTACCCTTTGGGGGTTTGTTAATACGGAAGCGAGGAACGAGGTAGTCGAGTCACGAAGGTTTGAATGTTATTAGCGAGACGACCATATATATAAGTTTTCACAATTAAAACGAGGATGATTTGAAAACGATTTGGAAACGATTTGAAAACGATTTGGAAACGATGTAAAACGATCTGGGTAAACGATTGGTTTTTGGCTAGTGTTTAGATAACGGGATGGGTGTAATGTGGTGAAAACATGGTAGATACGCCGCTGGTACTTCTTATATATAAGTGTTTTCAACATATTACATGCCGTGGCGTTATTTAGTTCACTTGGCTAAACGATCTTCGAGACGATGTCACACAACGATGTTTTATTAACGAGTTTTTACAAGATGTTTTACGAATTGGTTTACTAAAACAAAAGCTTTTGGGTTGAGAATCATGGCTACGAGATTTTATAAATTATAACCATCTTGATTTGAGTTGGTTAATCATGTTGCAATATTATACACTTTTTAAAAACAAGGTTTTCGAGGTATTGCAATATATGTAAACAAGCCATGATTCCGATACTCTTATAAAACCTATGTACTCGCCAACATTTCTTTGCTGACTTTGTTTTTACATATGTTTCAGGTGTTGTTGCTTGATTGACGATCTAGGATGCATGCGTTACATAGGATCTGGACGAGGCCTTAGTGACATAATAACTATGATAGACGATATAATACTTGTTTGTTCTGGGTTAAGACAATGTTAATGTTTAATATTATCAATAAAACAAAACACTTTTTGTATCCATGGTTATGAAATGATAATTCTGTTACAACACTCTCCGATGTTTCCGTCACGCTTTGTTGTTTTACGTGGTCGGGGTGTAACATTATCAACTAAATTTACATAAGATATCTACCTAATCCGAGTGCATATCACATAAATAATACATAAACATTATTAAGTTTAACTTTATTCTAACAAGAAGGAACATGCATTGCGAACAGGGATGAACCGAAGTTGACCGGAATCTCTTCAATTCAGCCACATAATTCTATGGATCCATCTTGTATATGCAGCCACTAATGTTATCTTGTTGCATCTGTGTAATCGACTCTTTGAGTGCCTATAAACACCTAAATTGCAAACCCAACATTCAAGCCACATCTTCAATTGCATTCAATATGAAATTGAATGTACATTTAATTATGGCATCGATTACACAACTCCATGATCAAGAAACCGAAGAAATCATTGAAAGGAGGGGCAGATTTGAGAGCGGAGGATGAAAATCATGGAGATTAGCTGTGACCTTTCAGATGACGTCTTAGAAATTGAGGGGAAATTACATTTCTATCCATAGGAAATGCTTTATATAGATGTATAGATATGTGTGTGAGAGAAAAACAAATGATGGAGGGGTATGGTGCCACTAAAATTTTCGCAGGGCCGAAGGTTTGAAGGATCATAGCGCCCGCTGTGGCGATGTGCGGTGGAGCTATGGGGCACGATGAAGAAGGGAGACGCCATATAACCTTCCACTACGGAAAGTCTAATGAATAAACCTCTAGTAATGTCTTAGAGTTAAATAACATGCGGAAATATGTCATAATGGTTTCCAAAAGTTTTCAAAATTAAGTCACACATTTTTGAACCATGGAAAAACATTGCCACTTACGAACATTCATTTCTTTTCAACATGAACAGCTTAAATTAAGCTTTTCTGTATGGGTTTTGATTACAATATACAAGCATTTTTTGTAATGGTATAATTCAATTATTACACTTCTTATTTACAATACACCGTTGATTTGAAATTCAGACCCAACTAGTGAACAACTAAAGCGGTATGAGCACATTCTAAATCTCCTAACCCATTATCAAAACAGTACGGGTCGAAACGGTTCAGGTGAAAACGGCACGGGTCAAAATGGTTCGACTCCAAACAGTTCACATCAAAATGGTTCGGGTTGTAACAGTTTGCGTTGAAAGCGTTCAGGTCGAAAGAATTTGCGTCGAAACGGTTTGCGTCGAAGCAGTTCGGTTCCAAACGGTTCGAGTCTAAACAGCACAAGTTGAAACGGTTTGAGTGGAAATGGTACACGTCAAAACGTTGGTTCCAAACGGTTCACGCCAAAACGGTTCGCGTCAAAATGGTTCGAGTCCAAACAGTTCATGTCTCAGCGGTTCGGGTGGAAACGGTTCGGTGCCAAACGGTTTGTGTCAAAATTGTTCGAGTCGAAACGATACGGGTTGAAACCGTTTGGGTTGAAATGGTGCGGGTCGAACTGTCGAAGATTCCAATGAATTTTACTTTAGTTCCTTCACATATATGAAGGATTTTGAATTCCTTTAACTAAAGGAATTTGAAGGAATTCATGCCCAATTCCAATTCCAATTCCCTTGTCAACCAAACATATACACACATGAAAATTGAGGGGCTGGGACAATGTATGTCAGCAGTAAAATACAGAGCCATCCTTAAATACCGGCTGATGATCCCTATGTACCCAGAAGATGAAACCTGCCCGATATGTGATAAAGCTTGTATAGATAAATACGGAGAGCACGCAGTGCATGTTGATGCATATTATGTGGACACAACTCGTTGCGGTTCGTTATGTGGAGGCGACTCGGTTTGGTTCGACTCGGTTAGGTTCGGCTCAATACCGACGTCGCGACATTCCTCCGTCGTGCACCCCATAGTTCGACACGCGAAGCACGAAGAGCCACGAACTTTCCCGCTTGAATGATGTTCACATCATGATGTCATAACTCTTAAATGCACATGCAATTCTTATACTTGCTGATGTCAGTCAAGAAAGATGGTCACGAAGAACCAAGTATTTCGTGATGCATGATTTATATTTGTTTAATCACATGACATCCACTAAGAATCATATATGCATGGAAAATGAATGACGAAGAACCTGTTTTGCTGTTTGTCCTCCTAACGAAGTTCCTTTTGGCAAAGTCCTATGGTTCGTCAAGATGTGAAAGTGACGAAGATCTAAGTCTTCGTCATATGAGTTGTTCGACGAAGTGTAAGTGACGAAGATCTCACTCTTCGTCGTCTTGGAATCTTCGTCATGGATGCTTCGTCGCTGCAGATGGTTAGTCAACATGCATCATATATAAACAGCAGACAGAAGGCAAACAAGGTAGAAGTCTGAACAGACTAGAGAGAGCACACTGTGAAAACACACACACACACTGAGAGTTTATGAGGAGTTCTTGTAAACATTGTTTTGTAACCGTCATACGTATTAATACATTTGAGTGTTAATCGTTGAACCATGTTTGTCGTTTTCGTGTTCTAACTTGGTTTAACTTACCCGTTTGGATTCCGCACTCTCGGGTTTGTCGGAAAACAGGGAATAGAGGTTTGACTCGATTCTCCGGGTGGACCTACAATTGGTATCAGAGCGTTGGATCGATTCCTTGTTAAAACCAAGTTGTTTTTCTTGAGTTTTGAAAGATTTTCTTGCATTTTTCTGGAAATATATTTGTGTTCTTGAGTTTTGAAAATCATATTTTCTGGAAAAAGGTTCTAAAATCTGTGAAAAACCTTGTTATTCTGCTGTTTGTTTTATTAAAAACCTTGTTAAAACTCATGCATACATGATAGGTTGTGGTTTTTCTTGAAACATTGTGCAAAATTTGCGTTCGGAAATTTGTCCGACACCGTAAACTTCATCGAGTTCATCAGATCTTCAAGTTGTTCTTAATTTGTTCTTCATAAAGTTCTATGTTTGATCTTTGAGTTTGATGAATTATTGTTATTGTTGATTATTATATCAATTGTTTGAATTATTTGCCTTTCAATGATGGTTATTGGCTGAAAAGTCAAGTGTCTTTGACAATTGGGCATCTTTGTGTCAGAGGATAAGAGAATAAGGATAATATTGGTTTTTGAAAATATCTTAATTGTCTGTCACTTTGTCAACGAAGAGTCGTCGACGAACTATCCCATTCTTCGTCACGTTTGTCTTCAACGAACAATCCATCCTTCATCAAGTTTGTCATCGACGAAGAAACCAATACTTCGTCATACTTGTCTTTGACGAACTACCCATACTTCGTCGTTTGGAGTCTTTGACGAAGAATATAGTTCTTCGTGGACATATTGTGCACATTTCTTACAGAAGACTTTTATTTCATTGTTAACTGTTTGTTTTGAGATTTTTGAGCAGGTATTCATTATCATACCTCCAAAATGAGTTCAGATTGGTGGGGTATTCCATCTAATACGGAAAGCAAGTATACAAGAAAGGGTTTATCACCATCATGGGCTGAATCTCCCGCACCCGCATCTTCGTCAGTTCCATCTCAAGCGAATCAAATTTCGACAAGTCAATGGGCATTCATTCCAATCAAAATCAAAGTATTCAAAGTATACTTTTAAGCAAAAGTGAAACCGGAAGCAATAATCGTCCACCGAAGCTAATGCACATGAATGAATATCTTGGATGGGAAGACAGATTCCATACGTATATTCTTGGGCAAAACACGGAATTGTGGTTATGTTTTACTACAGATTTCGATCAAGCACTTGATGTTGCCGCTTCAACTGCCGCGACATTTGCAGATCTTACGGCAGACGAGAAGAAGAAATATGATTTGGAAAAGAAAGCATTTTCTATTCTAACTCAATCGTTGAGCAAGGATATATATCATCAGTTTGTCAGCTTAAAGACGACAAAGCGGTTATGGGATGCATTGAAGACAAGAGGTCTAGGAAATGAAGCGTCACGCAAATTGCGACATAATCTACTCAAGAAGGAGTTTGATGGCTTCACATGTATGGAAAGAGAATCTTTGGCAGATTTGACAAGTCGATTTTATCACTTGTTGACTGAATTGAATAATTATGGGGTAGCAACAACTCCAGCAGAGGTTGTCACAAAGTTTGCCGATGCGCTGCCACTTCAATGGAATGGTTTCTTAGAAATCTTGAAATACAATGGCACTTTGGCTACGACAAACATCAATGATTTCGTTCAGCTCTTGGAGAACAAAGATCAAGAAGAAATCCGGAAGGCGAAAAGAATTCCTGTGCAACAGAATCCGGATATGTATTATGGGAACTTGGAGCTTCTAGCACTGCTGTAAAACCTGCTCCACATGCTCAGCTACAAACAGCGTTTGTCTCAAGCACTGACTTGTATGGAAATCCACTACAGCCAGTTCCTCAGCAGCAAAACCAAAGGTCTACTGTAGCAACTAATTTGTACGGAAATCCACTACCTGTTCCATAACAAGCCTGTTATGGAAGCACTTCATCTGCTAATCAGCCATCTAATCCAAATACAGTACGGCTAGACACGTCAAGTTTCTCGAAAGTAAGTGTTGAAGTAGCTAAGGATCATATGGAGCTATTAAAAACATTGGTGAGCGCGTATTGTGGGTTAATAGCAGGTCAGATTGGAAACATCAATCTGACACAAGAAGATTATCAGCAGATTGATAAAGATGAAATGGATATGATGGACATGAAGTGGGCTTTCGCTAGTGATGTTAGGCGAGCTAAGGACTTCATGGAAAGGACTGGTAGAACCAACTTGGAAAGCAAGAAAGACACCAAGTACGGGTTTGATAAACAATCAGTTACGTGTTTCAATTGCGGTGAAAGAGGTTACTTCAAGAGAGAATGTACCAAACCAGCTCAGCATGGGAACCAGAATCCTTTTAGGAATCAAGGCAACCAGCAGAATCAGAATCAAAACAGGAATAACGAGCGCACCTTGATACCTGTAAACAATCCAGCAGGACCATCAAACAACAATCAAGCTCTTGTGGTACAAGTCGATGAAGGTTGTGACTGGTCAATGCAATTAGGCATTGATGTTCAGGATAGAACAGCTTGTTTCGCTGAGGTTGTCAAGGATCTGAAGCACACCAGTGGTGGAGAATCTTTTGCCAGTGGTGGAGAATCATCTGAAGATGAAGACAGTTCTGGCTATTGTAGAAGCTCAGATGAAGAAATCTCA
The DNA here is from genome assembly GCA_030545235.1 of Helianthus tuberosus. Lineage (NCBI taxonomy): Eukaryota > Viridiplantae > Streptophyta > Magnoliopsida > Asterales > Asteraceae > Helianthus > Helianthus tuberosus. The sequence continues at coordinate 91,304,395 of CM060429.1, read as the reverse complement.
ACTTCAGGCGATGATCTTTTGGATGAAGCATCTAGTGTGACAGTCGATGCAGACGATGATGAATTGTTGGGAGGAGCTGAAGCAGGGAATCATAGAAGATCAATCTTGGTGGATGAAGCTGCTTATTCTTCTTCTTCTTCTAATCATTCAGCCTTTATGGCTAATGTTGGTGGTTCATCAAACCCGGTATGTGTCGATGATCCAACTTCTGATAAATGTGATAAATGTGTTAATTTCGGTAATAAATTGTCGGACTTGCAAAGCAAATATGATGATTTGCAAAGCAAGTATGATGTGAAATATATCCACAATCAAAAGTTGATAGTGGATCTTTCGAAATGCACAGAGGCTTACATGTTTTATGAAAACCATGAAAAAGAGTTTAAAACGGTATTTGAAAATTTAAGAGAAGATAAAACCGAGCTAACTAGAATGGTTTCAAGATGTTGATGGATTATTTTGGTGTCTGTCACTTGTCTTAATTATCGATGTAATGTACTGTCTTTTATTTTATCGAGTCTGTAATTCGCTGTCGACCAAGTCGGATATCCTCCTATTCTACTTGTGTCCGACTAGTTTGTCTCGTTTGTTATGTATGGTTAAATGAACAATGCATGTTGCATGTTATGTTATGTTTGTGTGTTTATATTGTTTGCTGCAAACTGTCAAAACAGTTTGCAGCACATCAACAAATTGCAGCCCTCGACGAAACTTCCAGGTTTCGTCGAGCACTACATGAAGAAACCCCTCATATGGTCAAATCTTCATGTTTCGTCGTGATGGGTGACGAAACTCCTAGAGTTTCGTCGTCCTGGAGGTTTCTTCAGGCCCACTTCAGGTTTCGTCGACTGTTGGGCCTGGGCTGCTATATAAACACCACATAGTTTCACTTTGAAACTATGAGAGCTTACCCTGAAAGTCTACTGTCAAACTCTGTGTGTATTTGTTTGATCATTTTTCTCATCCTTTTAATCAATTGAGTGTGATTCATTGGTTATATTGTGTTCTTACTATTTATGTTTGATTTGGCATAGTCACGTGGATTCCGCACTCGTGACCGTGTTTGTGATAAACAAGTGATTTGGTTTCGTTATCGATCCTCCGAGAATCGGGACCTACAAGTGGTATCAGAGCATTGGCTCTTTTCCTTGTTTAAAATCAAACATAGTTCAGATTTTTATCAAGTATTAAAACTGGTTATTGTTGTTTTTTTCTGAAAATTGTTCTTGAAAAGTTCATACATTTCTGGAAAAATCTTCTTAAAAAACTGTTGATCTTGTTGGTTTTCTAAAAAGTTTTATCAAAAACCTTGTTAGATTGATTGTTCACGTGATAAACTGGGTTTTTAGTGAAAGTTTTAAGCAATTTCATGTTTCGGAAAGTTCGTCAGGTACTGGAAAGTTCATAAAATCTGGAATTGTTCTTCATATCTTCATCAGAAGTTCGTCAAACCTTCAAAGTGTTCATAGATATTCTTGGACTTTAAAATTAAATTTAAAATTGGAAATTTAAAATGGATTAAATATTGGTGACCATACCTTGGTTGGTAAAATAGGTATGTTGTGAGTTGAATCGTGTGTACCTTGTCAGACTAAAGATAAGATTTGCTTTTGAAAATCTCACCAACTTTCACCAACTATCTGTGACCATTCTCAAAGAAACCCCTAGAGTTTTCTCATAAGGAACATCGACGAAACCTGCTGAGTTTCGTCAAAGAGGCTTCGATGAAACCCCCTAAGTTTCGTCAAAGACATTTCGACGAAACCTCTTGAGTTTCGTGGGAAAGAGTTTCGTTGTGAACACTTGTCATTTTTAACAGAGGGCTTGCAAAGGTGATTTAACAGTTTGTTTTTAAGTATTTGATCAGGTATTATCATTCATATAACAAATATTAGTTGTACTAGTCCTTGGGATTGGAGTACGGACCCAAGACCAGGTGAAGATCAGACATCCGCAGCCGTGTGGATGAGGAATGTCTTGCCACCATGAAGTATTAGTGAGAGTCAATGGGCGTTGGTGACGAACCAAAATCAAAGCATTCAGAATCTTTTGCTAAGTGAGAGTGAAACGGGTAGCAACAACCGCCCGCCAAAGCTGAATCACATGAATGAATATCCGTCTTGGAAAAATCATTTCCACACTTATGTTCTAGGGCAAAACACCAAGTTATGGACGTGCTTCATTTCACCATACAATACAACTCTTGAAGAAGCGGGATCAAATGCAACAACTTTTATGAACATGCAAGAAGCCGACAAGAAGGCATATGATCTTGAGAAGAAGGCATTTTCTATTCTCACGCAAGCACTCCACAAAGACATCTATCATCAATTCGGTTATTGTACGAGCACGAAAGACTTATGGGATGCCTTAGTAGCGAGAGGAGAAGGGAATGCGGCTACGAGAAAGACACGTCATGACTTGTTGAAGAAGGAATTTGAATCATTTCAATTCATGGACAATGAAACACTAAATGATATGACAACTCGTTTTTATCATTTGATTAGTGAAATGTATTCTTATGGTGTTCTTGCAACTCAACGGGAAATGGTTGCAAGGTTTGCTGATGCTTTACCCCCGAAGTGGAGTTCTTTCATTGAACTGTTGAAGCATACGGGTACTTTAGATACTGTGAGTATCTATGAATTCGTTCAGAAACTGGAGCACAAGAATGATGAAGAAATCCGGAAAGCTAAACGGATTCCAGTTCCTCAAAATACTGAAATGTACCTTGCAGGTTTTAATCATGCAGCTAGTTCCAGTTCCGCTCAGCAACCAAAACTGCAAACAACATTTATGTCCAATGCAAGTTCCTGTCCTTTTCCTCAGTCAGCTTCTCCTCCGGTTTTCGATCCAAGAGCCTATCTTCCGCCAGCGCATGTTATTGCTCAAGCTCATGCGTTTTTCAAAACCTCAATTCGACGCAAGTGCCTGGCTACCAAAACCCGAACCTCCACCTCAAATTCCCACTACTCAACCTCAATTTGATCCAAGTGCTTATATTCCAACCCCACCACAAGCCCTACCACAACAACAACAGCAAGCATATTACAGTAGCCCTCCACCCCAAAACCCCAACACTGTCAGGGTTGATACTTCAAGCCTTTCTAAAGTAAGCATCGAAGTGACAAAGGAACAAATGGAACTTCTCAACACAATGTCAAGTGCCTATTGTGGATTGGTCGCAGGTCAAATTAGAAACATCAATATGACCCATGAAGATTATCAACAGATAGACCGTGATGAAATGGAGTTAATGGACATCAAATGGGCGTTTGCAAGTGTTGTTCGAAGGGCTAAGGATTTCATGAAATGAACTGGGAGAACTACGTTGGAAACCAAGAAGGATACGAAGTACGGCTTTGATAAGGATGCGGTTACATGTTTCAATTGCGGCGAAAAGGGTCACTTCAAACATGAGTGCACCCGACCGAGCAAACAAGGTAATCAAAATCCCTTCCGTAATCAGACGAGTACTTCCAATGCAAATCAAGAGAACCGTGAAAGAAGGTTGGTAGCAGTGAACAACACCACCAATCAAGCCCAGGCTGGACCTTCAAACACCAACAGAGCATTAGTAGTTTAAGCTGATGAAGGATGTAATTGGTCTGTACAATTTAGGGATGGTGATCAAGAAGGAGGAGGAACTGCATGTTATGCAAAGATCATCAATCACATCAAGCATGTTCACAAAGAAGAGTTTTCTAATAGTGATGATAGTTCTAGTTATAGCGGGAGTTCAGATGAAGAAAGCTCAAATTCGGTTGGTTACAATTCTGAATCTGATGTGAAGGAAGATGTGAATTCTGATTTTGAAGACTTATTGAATGAAGCTGAGGAGTTAAAGTGTTAGAAATCTATTCTAATCAAGAAGGCTGCTGTAGCATCAAAGGAAATGGAGAAATTCTTCTCTTAGGATGGATCTTTTTCTTATCAGACTGCCTTTATGGCAAATGTCTCAGCCTCGACGAGTCAGGTAAATTCTGATCCTCCTACTCCTAGTGTTTGTAAAATGTGTGCAGAATTGAAAGAGGAATCAGAAAAGGTTCATAGTCATAATCAAAGTTTGGTTATTGAGCTGTCTAACTGCAAAGAGGCAAATATGGCTTTAGCTAGAAATGAAAAGGATTTCAAAGATGTAATCGAAACTTTAAAGAAAAGTGTTTCCGAATTAACAAAAACTATTTTTAACAAACAAATTGGTATTAATAACTACATTAATATCATCGAGGAAACTAAGAAAGAGCTAGCCGTTGCCAAGCATGATGCAATCAAGCTCAAATTGGAGAGTTATTCTAACTCTCGATATGTGCTCAATCACATCATAGACACTCAACATCTAAAAGGGAACAAGAAAGGCGTTGGGTATAAGTCGTGTCCGCCCCCTTTGAGACATAACTATACTCGAATGCCCGATGAAGAAGAAATGCCACGTTTTGAACCCAGTGTGCCTCTTGATTATGAGGAAGTTACTACTGGTTTAGGGTTCAAATCGGACAGTTCCTCGAGTACCTCATCTGATGGAATAGACACTTCAACATTGACGAATCAAAGTGCTCCAATCATTGAGGATTATGATTCGTCTGATGATGAATCAGATGTGAGTGATCAGGATACATCACTTGATAAGATGAAGGGAGTAGAAATTCCAATTGAGAATTACATTCTGTGTGATCCTCCTACTCCTGCTGTGCAACCTGTTGCAAAACAAGTGATAGATCCTGTCAAGGATGACAAGGAATGTGTGTCTACTATTAAGAGCAATAACGTGTTGTACACTTTGGTCGGTGATGCTAAAATTTATTCGGACAATGATTTTCCAATTAAAAATGTCAATCCATCTTTGATTGATAAAGCTTTTGAGGACAATACGAGTAAATTTTTGGGAAAGACAATTCCGGGAGTTGTTGTAACTCAATGTGATCCAATTCCAAAATCAGAAATTAGAAAACAATTTGGAAACCAAAGATCACCGACAAAGTAACAACCTATTGTATCTAAGGGTAAACAACCAGTTCAATGAGCTCAAAAGCCTAAAGTTTCTCAATCAAAATTTGAAACAAAAGGAGCTCGTTACCAGAAGAAAAGCAGTGATGTCAAATTTGTAGCATCGAATGGTACTGATAAAATTGAGACTTTTGAAAACAAATCAAACACCGATTTTGTGCAACAAGTTAAAATTTTAAAACGTAACAGTCAAAACAATTACACTCAACATACAAACGGGTGTAATGAAAAAGCAAGTACCTCAGGTTCTATAGGTTCGACATCTGTTCTTCGATCAGATTCTCCTAAGTTTGTTGAGAGGAGAATGTGTTTTAAGTGAGGGGGAGTTTGGACACATCATTAAAAATTGTACTAATACTCCCAAAGAGAAATTTGTTGAGAAAGCCCCACCTAAAAAGGTTCACCCACAACGTCGTCCTTTTTCACCAAAACATGATAAAAGAACTGTTAAGGAACAAGAAACAAAACAAAGACGTCAAAACGTCAAGGCAGTTGAAAAGTCTTTAAAATCTGAAGTCAAGTCTGTTAAAAAGGAACCAAGTTCATCACAATCTTTACAACCAGAAGTTTCAAAATCTTTTCATACGAATCAAACTGGTAAACAAAAACAAACTTGGAAACCTAAATAGGGTGAAAGTTCAGGGGGAGGTACTTTATTTGAAAATCATCAAGAAATCGAGATCACTTTTCGTGATGCTCAGTGACGACCCAAGACCACTAAGGCTTGGGTCCCCATCCTCAACTAATTGTTGAATGAAATGTGCAGGATGTTCCAGGAGGAACTGTTAACAGTCATTGGATTGTTGACAGTGGAGCATCTAGGCACATGACAGGCGACTTACGTCTCCTTTATGATGTGAAAAATATTCGAGGAGGCTATGTCGTATTTGCTGGAGACAAAGGTGGATATATCACTGGAGAAGGAAAGATCTCCAATGGTATTGTATGTTTCGATAAGATCAATTATGTTCGACAAATTGATCACAATCTTCTGAGTGTTTCGCAAATCTGCGATAAGAAGTTCTCCGTGTATTTTGATGATGCCGGTTGTTATGTGCTGAAACCTGGTTTCAAAATTCCAAAAGAATGGATTATCTTATCGGCTCCAAGAGTTAATGATCTTTATATTCTTGATATGAGCCAAGTGATTACGACATCTGCACAAGTGACATGTTTTGTCTCGAAAGCCATAGAAAAAGAGCCTATATCTTGGCTCAGACGAATGGGGCACATTCACTTAAGAAAAATGAACTATTTGGTGAAAAACAACCTTGTGAATGGTGTGCCTGTTAGAAGTTTTCATCTACAAGACATCTGTGTGTCGTGCCAGAAAGGGAAGCAAACGAAAAAGTCTCACCCGCTTAAGAAAACCAACACTGTTAGCATGCCTCTCGAACGTCTTCATATGGACCTCTTTGGACCTATGAAGCACAAGACAACATTTGGGGATGCTTACTGTCTAGTGGTTACTGATGATTATTCTAGATTTTCTTGGGTAGCTTTTATGGCACACAAGAGTGAAACTCCTGGAATCCTCAAGGATCTTATTACTATGTTGGAAAATTTGTACACATTGAAAGTGAAAAGGATCCGAAGCGACAATGGAACTGAGTTCAAAAACCGTGTAATGGATGAGTTCTGTACTTCCAAGGGAATTCTTCATGAATATAGTTCTCGCTACACTCCACAACAAAATGGTGTCGCTGAGAGGAAGAATCAGACGATAATTGAAACTGCAAGAACTATGTTGGTAGAGTCTGAGCTTCCTATTCAGTTCTGGGGGGAGGCTGTGTCGACTGCTTGCTACACGTTAAACAGAGTTCTCACAGTTAAGAGACATGGAAAGACGTGTTTCGAACTTCTACAGAAAAGGAAACCGGATCTATCATACCTAGAACCTTTTGGCGGTCCATGTACTATGATTGAGCCCGATGGAAAGTTTGGTGCCAAAGCTATCGAGGGTTTCTTCCTTGGATATCAAACTCCGCATTTTTGTGTATGGAATTTAGCAACCAAAAAGATTGAATTATGGAGTGAAGTGAAGGTTCAAAGGTATACTAATCCTTTTAGAGCTCCGGGTGATCCTTGGATATTCGATTATGATGGGCTATTCGACTCCTTTAATTTGCCAACGTTTGACGAAGCATCTGCTGCTGCTCAAATGTTACTTGAAAGTGACAACACGGCTGATTCACCATTAGTGAGACCAATTGTTGTTGACCCTCAAGTTCTACTTCGGTTAATAACAATACGGTTCAAAATGATGTATCTGAAGACGCTACTGAGTACAATGAGTCATCGGAAGATGATGAATACCATGATGCATACGAAGGCACTTCAGCTCTGGTTGCTCCTGTTCAAGGTGCTTTTGAAGCAACTCCTCATGAGCAGAATGTTGACACTGCTGAAGGGAATGAATCCACTTCTACGTCTATGTCCGGTGTGGAATTGGTTGTTGATCTTAATCTTAACAATTTGGGTATCAATGCTCGTGTTCCTGATGTTCCATAATCGAGAATTCATGATACACATCCGCAGGAGAGTATTATTGGAGATGTCCATAGCGGTGTGCAGACGTGTAATCAGCTGAGAAACAACCAGAATGATGGTTTGTATTCAGCCATTAGAGAATCTGGTCTTCAAAATGATTGGTCCTTCGCGTGTTACGTCTCACAAGAAGAGCCAAAATCTTGGAAAAAAGCCTTAAAAGATAATTCTTGGGTGGAAGCCATGAAGGAAGAACTACAGCAATATCAAAAGCTAGGTGTTTGGAAGCTTGTTGAAAGGCCGGAAAACTACAAGAAAATTGGCACACGTTGGGTTTTCAAATAAAAGAAGGACGATCGTGGAGTAGTCATTCGAAACAAGGCGAGATTGGTTGTTCAGGGATTTCGTCAGATCGAAGGCATTGTCTACAATGAAGTTTATGCTCCAGTTGCACGTCTGGAAGCTATTCGGATCTTTCTAGCTTATGCTTCATTTAAAGGATTCAAAGTCTACCAGATGGATGTCAAAAGTGCTTTCTTACACGGTGTGGTTGAAGAAGAGGTGTACGTCGAACAACCTCCGGGTTTCGAAGATCCTATTCATCCAGATCGGGTTTGGTTGCTCAACAAAGCTCTCTATGGTTTACATCCGGCACCTAGGGCTTGGTATGCAACCTTATCCAACTATCTATTGGAGAATGGTTTTTGGCGAGGTCTTATTGATTGCACTCTCTTCATCAAAGAACAAGATGGAGATCTTCTGTTGGCGCAGGTATACGTTGACGATATAATTTTTGGTTCGACTAATGATTCTTTGTGCAGGCAATTCGAGCGTGTCATGCAAGAAAAATTCGAGATGAGCGCAATGGGGGAAATGACTTTCTTGTTTGGCCTACAAGTTCAACAAACCGAGTCTGGGATATTCATCCATCAGACTAAATATGTTGGTGACATCTTGAGCCGGTTCCAGATGTCTGATGCAACGCCCATTGGTACCCCACTTCCGCAGAATTAAGGGATTACTCCGGATCTGAAGGGTGAAAGCATTAACTCTTCATATTATCGCGCTATGATCGGATCTCTCATGTATCTCACAGCCTCGAGGCCCGACATCATGTTTCTAACGTGCCTGCTTACAAGATATCAAGCCAATCCGAAGGCTTCACATTTGGCAGCTGTTAAAAGGATTTTTCGCTATTTGAAGGGATGCCGGAACACTGGTCTCTGGTACCCTAGGGATGATAGCTTCGACTTGATCGCGTTCAGTGACTCTGATTTTGGCGGATGCAAAATTGACGGCAAATCAACAACAACGGGATGTCAATTCTTAGGAAATAGACTGGTCACGTGGCAGTGCAAGAAGCAAACGTGTGTTGCTACATCAACCTGTGAAGCAGAATACATTGCTGCCTCGAGTTGTTGCTCCCAAGTTCTTTGGATACAACAACAAATGCATGACTACGGTTTTGAATTCCTATCTACTCCTATCTTTGTTGATAATAATAATGTTGCCTTACAGATCACTAGAAATCCTGTGCAACATTCCAAGACCAAACACATCGAAATTAAATATCACTTTATACATGATTGTTTTGACAAAAGATTAATCGATGTTGTTAAAATACACACTGATCACCAACGTGCCGACCTGTTCACAAAAGCTTTTGACAAATCACGTTTTGATTGTCTTCTTTTGATCAATGGCATTAAGGTGATACCCGAGTAACTACTTTGGCTAATTGTTTTTGTAAATATTTTCATAAAAACTCTAAAAATACAAAAAGATTTTCAATTTAGTAATCTTTTAGCATTTTAGGGGGAGTAAATTCAAGAAAATATAAAAACATTTGAAAAATCAAAAATCCAAAAATATGTCTTTACTTTCTGTCTTTAAGTTTGAAAAATTCAAAAAAAAAATTTAAAAAGCAAAAAATTCAAAAAAATTAGAAAATCAAAAATGAGTTTCTTGGATTAAGGAAGATGATGATATTCACTGGTGTGGTCAGTCAACATGTTCAAAATGAAAAACAAAAATTGAGAAATGATAAGTATCTCTACTAATGATGTATCGGTAGGCTCACAATCAGACTAAAATGTGCAGGATGATACAAACCTAACAGACTTCAAGTCAGGTGGGAACCGTTCATTGGCATATGGTCTTGGTACCGAAATTTCGTTTGATAGATTGCTGAGGTTCTGAGATATTCGGTCTTTATGCTGCTTATCATCTGGGTATCATGGTTGTATCTTTTACCGAAAAATAACGGAGATAAAGTCTAGATCTTCCATGATACCATACATACGTGTACATACTGCATTCGACCTCAATAAGTGATAAACATTCACATGTCCAAACAAAATAAGTGATAAAATATCACATTTCTCCGAGAGTCAAGTTCGTCTCTCTGCTGTACGATGTACTGACCTGTTCACGGACTTGCTCCTGTGCCCTCATGCATATGAAAATCAAGTTCCTCATCAATAAGTGATTTTATCACATAGGGCTTGTTTTCAATCAAAAATAAGTGAGTATCTCACATTTTTATACGTTCAAATAGATGATAATCGGTATACTCACCGGTAAGATGAACTCTCGCGCATACCTTGATACGGGAATGTGTCGTGAGTGGATGAACATCGACTTGTAAGTATAATCCTTACCGTAAATCGTATCTCCTAAGTATGATTACATCTGATCAGTTTGAGCTCATGTGGACAACAATACCGATAATCGAGGTAGTATACTTATCCAGAGCTTTAAACCGAACAAAAATCATGTTGACTAAGACCGTAAGCTGGTATGATTCCTTATCCTTGAAATTCGCCAAAAGATTGTTTTTGTACAGTTGTTTATTGCTTTTCATAGCTTTTCGATTGTTTACCGCGCTTTAAATTCTGATTTAGTGTAGTTGTAAAGTTCATTTTTAAATTAGCCGAAGTTGTAACTTGGTGTTTTCTGCCGAAAGCCTAAAAACTACTTCATAAAATGTCCTTACATTTGGAAAACTCAATCAACATGGAAATCTTTCAAATAAACAAAATATGTTCAGTGTGCAAAAGTTTCAAGACTTAGTGAATTTGTGGAAAAATGGTCGACGAAACTCCTAGTTGTCGACGAAACTCCATGGTCAAAGTTAATGGTTTTCAACCTTAGTCAAAATTGGCCAAAACTGGTTGTGTTCACAACGAAACTCCTAGTTTCGTCGAGGTCACGACGAAACCCCACTGGCCCATTTAAGTTTCGTCATGGGCTAACTGTTTAAGCCCAATCCAAGCCCAAAACAGAGTTTCGTCGAGCCATGTCAAGTTTCGTCGAGGACTGAAGTTTCGCCGTGGGAGTTGGTATTTAAAGGGGTCCCATGTCAGTTTCATGATCACTTTTTCAAACCTCTTGACTGTTTATCTTCCTCAACACTCCAAACCCCCATACTTTCTTTCTCCGACTCCGACCCTCAAAACCTTTCATTTTCTTTGAAATTTATCAAAAATCAAAGGTATTTAATGGATTGTTTAAATGTTGTGAACCGTAGGAACGGTGTGCTTGTCCGATTGTTCGAAAAATCCCTCGAAGACACTGTATCCTCATTTTCTTCATGATATAAACTTCTTGTTTGTTTTTGCTTTTAGTCAAAACAGATGGTTTTAGGGTTTAAATGATGATATGTGCTTTGATTTGGGTTAGGATTTGGTTTACAAAAACAGGGGATTGATGTTTGTTGAATGTTTAAACTATTTTCGGTGGTTTCCAGTCAAAATCGGTGCCACTTTTTACTTCTAGGCTTGTGTTTATGGTTAAATCGAAGTGCCATTGTGTTTGATTTTTGGAATCATTCATCTGTTAACCTCAAATCGACGAAACCCCCTTTGGTTTGAAAACCCCTAAAGTGACGAAACCCTAACCTGGACGAAACCCTAACTGTTGATGACGAAACCCCCTTGGACGACAAAACCCTAAGTTTCTTCAAACTGTACACGACGAAACCTCCCTGACGAAACCCCTTCAAAATGAAACAAGTTTCGTCGAAAGGATGTCGACGAAACTTCACTGGTCAACGGTCAATATTGACTTTATTTGACCAAGGGAGTTTCGCCGTGAAGAAGGAAGTTTCGTCGCAGTATATAGAGTTTCGTCGTTCCATACTTAGAAAATTTTCTGTTTTGGTGCCCTTTCACAGTAGACTTGCATTTGAATGTTAAATGTCAATTGGACACTTGAACTTGCATAGACACTTGTCTAATGCACATGTTATATAATTAAGACTTATTGTGGATGTTTGCAATGTAGATGGCACCAAAAGAAAGAAAACGTAAGGCATCGACTAAGAAAGAAAACAAATCTGAAGAGGAAGTAATGTCCGAGAAGCGTCACAACCAAATTGCCTTTCTGGATCCAGAAGAAAAGATCACTGAACTAAAAGAGATTACACGGTGGATTAGGGAGTCGCGGATTAATAAAGTTGTTACCTTTTCAACGCCTGTTTACAAGACACTCGTTAAAGAATTCTGGAACTCCGCAAGCGTTGTACAGGTTGATGGAAATGAAGTAATTCAAGGGAGAGTAAATGATCTGGATGTGATTGTATCTCCGAATATCTTATTCACTGTCTTAGAGCTGCAAGACGATCCTGATGCTCCGTCCTCAATTCCAATCATGTGTACTCGTGGCTGCTTATTACGGATGAAGTGTATCGGTGACATCTTCAGTACTCAAATCAACAAGGGAGATTTTCCGTTGCGTTACAAGTTCCTTTTACACATTCTTATTCAGTGTATCAGCAATAGACGTGGAGGATATGATATGGCAGGCAATGACCTTGTAGGTCTCATGGTGGCATTGGTGCTGAACAAACCGTTTAGCATCTCAAAGTATATCTTTGCCAATGTGAAAGAGAATATGACGAGAACTGGTAGTAGAACAACCGGGAACAAATTCTGGATGTATCCTCATTTTCTACAGATGATCATGAACGTTCAACATCCTACTCTTCCAAAAGCCGACGATGACATCCTGAAGATAGAATCCATGATCTTGTAATCTTTAAAGATATTCAAGTGCCTTGCAGCAAAAAGATACACCGAAAGCAATCCGCCGAGGAAGTTGATAGGTGCTCTTGGAAAACCAGACTACATTGCTCCGGCAGATGATAAATGGCGTCACAATGACAGCCAATCAGATGATGAAGAGCCAGAGTTGAATAAAAAGATGATTGAAAAGTTTGGTCCAGAGGAGTCTGATTCATCTGACAGTGACAGTGATGATGATGAAGGTGGTGATGGTGGTGATGCAGGTGCTAGTGCTGTTGGTATATCTGGTGCTGGTGCATCGTTTGCTGGTGCAGCTGGTGGCACTTCAGCTGGTGGTGACGACGAGAGTTCTGAATCAGATGACAATCCACATGTGCCCGGATATGAAGTTTACTATGATGATCATGATGTGAAACGAATCAGGAGGATTAGGCAAGAGGATGACCCTGAATACGTTCCTCCGGATACCGAAGCGGAACGTTTGAAGATAAAGAAAACGGTTGTCCAACACAAGAAGAAAGCAAGAAAGTACATTGCTACTTCATCTGGACATCAATCTGTTCCTCAAGAGCCTTCACAAGAAGCGGAAATGGATCCTAATCTTGGATTCATGGAAACTGAAGCTTCTGAAATGATTCCATCACCTCCGAGGTCTACCGAACCAGTTCCTGTAATGAATTCAACACCTGAAACTCCTACAGTGACCCCTCAAGAGCCTGCCCCTTCCATAGCGTCAACCATTCGTGCAACAACCTCACAGCCAGCCGCAGAGCGCAGACAGACTATCTTTTCTCGGATGAATCAAGATGAAAAGCTAGACTTCTTATTCTCTCAACTACAAGCTGCTGCAGGTCAGATCAACAGGCATAATGAAGTGTTACAAGTTACTAGAGCAGACTCGATCAAGCAACAATTGGAAATTAACACGTTAAATTCCACTATTGGGTGACAAGCAGCAGAGATCACTCGTCAGCAAACTGAAATAGATCAATTGAAGGCTGAAAATGCAAGTTTGAAAGTTGCAGGTGAAGTAAGAGAGAGACAGTTGCAACAGATGCGAGCGGCGGATAATAATCGTGGTATAGAAATGAACCGCATAAAAGAAAGCAACTCTAAGCTTTAGAAGTTGGCCGAGAACCTCAAAGAAAGACATGACTTTATGAAAGAGTGGTACGATTCTCGGAACACCACGATAGTTGATGGGGTTAAGAAAATAACTGAAAGCTCTGAGATTGTTAGAAAGCGAGTCAATATTCTGTGGAATGATCGATGTAAACAACAAGAAGTGTTGAAGAAAAAGGATGATGATCCTGAAGATCAAGGGAACCCCGACCCTTCTGCCACTTCAGAACAACCGCCAGCAACTACCTCCTCTCAACTCGTTGTCTACAAGCCTTCACAGATTGAATCTGTGCAAGGAACCTCCAGTGGAACAGTTGAAGAAGTACAACAACTTCAAAGCAGCTCTTATATCGAAAGCTCTCTACCTGGTACATCTTCTGTTCCTAGTACAGCTGATCTTGCTTTACAGGCTGTCCATCCTATCACTGGAGAAATTCTAGAAGAGGGGGAGATTGTCTCTGATTTGTCACATGAGCAGTTGTTAGCCCTGAATGCAATGAAAGAAATTGATGATGCTGAGATTGATAAGATGCCGGTTGAACCAGAGACTGAAAATGTTGAAAACATTGAAGAGATCGTATTTGAAGGCGAAACCAACAAATAAACTTATGTTCGTGCTGATGGAACGGAGTTTGATCCATTTGACGAAGAATGGATGAAAGAGAATCAGGAAGACATTGATGAACAATTGAAGAATCGGGCATCTTCTGAAAATCTGACTGATTCATTGGAGGAATGGAGAACTTATCGAAGGTTGAAAAGCCTACACCGCCGGAAGCACAGGTAGATTTTCTACAATTTGAAAAGGTGAAGCCTCATGGAAGAATTATGAGCTGGATGTTTGTGAAGGATATTCACTGCGTTGCCATCAAGCGTGAATACGACATTCAGTACTTCAGATCGTTGCTAAGCATATTGTCCTTACCATTCTACGACGTTGTAGCTTTGACGAATCTGGAGCTTGTTAATCGTTCAAACTTCGAAGGAGCTACATTATTCGAGCGCAAGATAAAGTTTAACAAAAGGACAGGATGGAAAAACGAGTTATTCAAGCTGCAGTTTCCCATCTATCAACAGATCAAGTTCACGTTGGATCCGACGATAAATACAGCGCGATACAAGCTTGTCTATCAACCCGTGAAAGTTATGGACAAGATCCCGTTAATGCCGATGAAAAATAACTTCCTTGATGATATGAGGCTATGGTGCTACGATCCGGATATGCATGAGGCATTGATTGTGTTTAATGGTGATCGTGAGAATTTTCGGATGTTGGATCCGATGTGGATTGTTAATATGTCCGCGAATGACATCAGCAAGCTATTTCGGCATGATATATTTTACGAAGACAAGGACGCTCATCAAGCGCTTCGATTTCAACGTGTCGCTTGTTATTGCTTTTATCGAGGAATTCATGCTGGAAGCACCTGGACACTGAAATACTGAAGACGGAAGATTGAAGACTGAAGACAGTAACAGACAAGGGGGAGTTTGTTGATGCATTATTTTGGTGTCTGTCACTTGTCTTAATTATCGATGTAATGTATGGTCTTTTATTTTATCGAGTCTGTAATTCGCCGTCGACCAAGTCGGATATCCTCCTATCCTACTTGTGTCCGACTAGTTTGTCTCGTTTGTTATGTATGGTTAAATGAACAATGCATGTTGCATGTTATGTTATGTTTGTGTGTTTGTATTGTTTGAGTTTGCAGCACATCAGCAAATTGCAGCCCTCGACGAAACTTCCAGGTTTCGTCGAGCACTATATGACGAAACCCCTCATATGGTCAAATCTTCATGTTTTGTCATGATGGGTGACGAAACTCCTAGAGTTTCGTCGTCCTGGAGGTTTCGTCAGTCCCACTTCAGGTTTCGTCGACTGTTGGGCCTGGGCTGCTATATAAACACCACATAGTTTCATTTTGAAACTATGAGAGCTTACCCTGAAAGTCTACTGTCAAACTCTGTGTGTATTTGTTTGATCATTGTTCTCATCCTTTTAATCAATTGAGTGTGATTCATTGGTTATATTGTGTTCTTACTATCTATGTTTGATTTGGCATAGTAACGAGGATTCCGCACTCATGACCGTGTTTGTGATAAACAAGTGATTTGGTTTCGTTATCGATTCTCCGAGAATCGGGACCTACACAAGAAAACAAACTGACATAAACTGTTATATCAATAATCTCGAGGTCATGCAAAAAGAGTTAGCCTGTGTAAAATGTGAAAGTGAGGCGATCCAGCTTAAGCTAGATAGTTACTCAAACTCTAGGTATGTGCTGGATCACATCATTGACATACAGAAAGAGAAAAAGGATGTTACGTGCATTGGATATAAGAAGTGTCCACCACCTATTAGACACAATTATGACGCAATGCCGGATGAGGAGAATAGAACTTATTTTGAGCAATCTGTTCCTTTAGACATTGAGGAGTTTGCAACCGGACTCGGATACAAAACGGAAGTATCATCAGATTCGGATGTGTCAACAGTTACAAGTGTGTCAACTGCTGAACAAAATCAGGATCCTCCAGTCATTGTTGAGGTTGCTGATTCTTCAGATGATGAATCCGATGATACTGACTCAGCACAATCTGATGTGGTGATCAAAGAGGACATACCTCTGGAGAATCATATTTTGTTTGATCCTCCCGCAACACATGCTAAGAATGTTCTAGTCGAGTCCACGTCTGCAAAAAAGTCTGAGAGTGTGAATTTGCTGTACACTCTTGTTGGTAATGATAAAATCTATTCTGACCAAGACTTTCCGATTAAAAATGATAATCAATCTTTAATCAGTAAAGTTTTTGAAGATTCGACAAGTAGGTTTTTGGGAAAGTCAGGTTCACACATTGTGGTAACACAGTGCCCTTCGATTCCAAAAGCTGAAGTTCGAAAACAACATGGAAATCAAAGATTGCCAACAGTGAAAAAGCAACAAAATCAGACCAAACCAAAATTTAAATCAACGAATCAAGGTCGAAAGGAACACAACCAAAGGAAGAATCAAAAGGTGAACTTTGTGAAGTCGAAGGGAATAGATAAACTTGAAACATTTGCAAATAAATCTAACTTAGATCATATTAATCAAGTTAAAATGTTGAAAAGAAATGGTCAAAACAATTCAGGACCAAGTACCTCGCAATCACAAAGTTCATCACCAAAACATCAACATGATACTTTGGGGTTTGTAGAACGAAGATCATGTTTCAAGTGTGATAAAGTTGGACATATTATTCGTAATTGTCCATATCTTCATAAACTAAAAGCCAAAGTTGATGATCCCCATGAACTAAATTACCGAAAGCGATCTGTTTCTTCAAAACAAGATCCCCGTCTTGTAAAAGAAAGGGAAAAGAAACAGAAACGTCAATAAGTCAAGGTATTTGAGAAGGCAATTAAAACCGACATGTTTCACAAACAATCTGTTTCAGTTAAACCAGAAATTTCTAACACTTCTAATGATCACGAAGTTAAGATTTCAAAAATTCAAACTGGTAAAACACAACAGACTTGGAAACCAAAAACGGTTACTAATTCAGGGGGAGGATCACAATTTCCTAACCATCGAGAAATTGAAATACTTTTTGTCGATGAAAATGGAAGACCCAAGACCACAAAGGCTTGGGTCCCCATCTCCAACTAATCATATGAGTACATGTGCAGGGTGGTCCAGGAGGAACTTTCAGTAGTCATTGGATTTTTGATAGTGGGGCATCCAGGCACATGACCGACGACATGAGACTTCTCTATGACGTTAAATCTATTAGAGGAGGTTATGTTGCTTTTGCTGGATGTCACACCCCCAAAATACCACATGCGGGAACACCGCAGGACGTGTGACGTACCAGGATCCAAGCCACTAATCACATTGAACTATAAATAATATTTAAGCAAAACATTCCATTCATTTCATAATATAATTCCAAGTCATAAGTTAAAACCAAAGTAAACGTTCAGCGGAAGCATAATGTAAATTGTTAATCAACTGTTTCAAAACAAGTGTTCAAAACCAACGAAACAAGTATCCAAGAATCTCGACCCATGACCACTCCAGCTCTCCCAAATAGCAAGTCCATAACCAAGAATCTAACGACCTGCAAGCATGCAGATAAGTGTGTCAGACGACACTGGTGAGTTCAAAGTTTGTTAACACATTTTAGTTACCAGATATGAGTATAAAACATTTCAGATATTAGATGTTGTCATTAACTCGATTACCGCATATGGCTCCAGATTATTTACCAAAACCCCAATGCTCTATCATACATTGGTCAAGTGGTTAAGGTATTTTGTTCACGACCGTCCTCCCCGGTACGGTGTGAGGGTGCCAAACCTAATAGCGCTATTAACTAATAACCCCGTTGCCTCCCCGGCAACCAATCGGTATATGATGGGACTTAACGATAGAAATGAGTGTAATAACCAACATCCCAGGTTTAACATTCCAGTCAAACCTAACACACGACATTCCTCCCCGGAACGTTACCCGATATCCCTCCCCGGGATGCATGCTTGAAAAAGGCAGTGAACTCACCTTAGGTTTGCTCGGTATGTTTAATTACCCTTCCAGTTAGTCAACTAAACCTACCGTGGTTATCAGTAACAATCAGTTTCAAGATTTATGAAATAAGTCACGTATTTCAAAGATTGCATTCATCACAAGTATCACCGTACATCACATAGCACATACTCAGTACACATCCCATGTATAACACATAACTATCTCACAACAGTTAACTGGGCCACTTAACCAGGCCCAAGCCAACAGATTTCCCTTCGGCAAAAGACCCTACGGCAAAAGACTATGCTTGGTCGAGGTTACACATGACGAAAGACCCTAGTGTTTCGTCAACATCCACTCAACGAAAAACCAGGTTTTTTGCCAAGCCATGTTTTTCGTGGGATCAGTCTTTCGTCGGTGTCTTTACAGACAGTTACAGTTCCCATATTTTCAGCCGTAATTATTGCTAACACTTTGACGGTTTCATCAATCAAATCAAACGATACTTTTAGCCATGAATATGAACCCGACCATGATCAATCATCAACTATTCAAACCCATTCACAATATAACAGTTTCTATTCGACATACCAATCATAACTTAGTAGTTTATCATGTGAATCATCATACTAATCAAGCAACTCATCAGTTAGATACGAACCCAGAATTTCGTATAAGCAATTATCAATCACAGAGCTTTTAACCATTAGAATCGACATGAACCAATCACTAAAATCATTTATCTATTCTAAATGCACGAAGTCATAGACAAACCCTAGTCTCATATAAGGATCTCATGCAGCACAAACAATTATCCACAAAACAAACATTAATCAACATAAAGTGTGGCGAAGTACTAACCGATCGATGAGATAGTCACGAGAATACAAGAAGGCTTCGAAAAAGATGAATAGCGCTGCCGACGTTTACAATTGAGAAGAAAGTTCTAGGGTTAAGCAGGCTTATGTTTAAATAGTGTGAGCAGCGTGTCTGGGTTCCGTTTGGGCCAAAGCCCATTCCGGCGAATAACACTCCCGACGAAAGACCCATTTTCGTCGGTTGGCCAATGATGACGAAAGACCAGTCTTGCTTCGTGAACACTAAGTGATGAAATATTTGTAAGTCTTAAGCTTTCATTCACCAACAATTCATTAATCACATTCATTAATCACAAAACTCTAATCTTTCAAACAATTACACTTCACATAACATGAAACAAATTATCAAAACAGAATTGCTGTGACACCCCAGGAAAACCATACAACTTAACTAGCTTCCTCAGTGAGTACGTGCTAAATTTCGGGACGAAATTTCTTTCAACTTGGGGATAATGTGACAACTCGTATTTCAGAACCTATTGTTGTGCTTAATGTAACGTATGTGAACGTGAAGTGATTGTATGAACTTAATTGATTAAATGAATGTTATGTTGATATGTACTTTGTGTAACGTATGTATGTATATAAACAACTCGGATCGCACAACACTATTCGAACGCACAAGCCTTTGGGCTTTACTACTCACGGCCCACTTCTCTTGAAACCGAACCGAATGGACAGCTCATGTAGAGGGTTCGGCCCACCCACCCCTTGTGTCGCATAATATTAGGAGAAAGGGGTATATTCCTCATTTGGTTGCTAAACACTTTACACACAAACCCTAGTTCTCTATTTCTCTTGTTCGACGGCAACTCTCTTAGCAGAAGCATCACCTCGTGAAGTTCTCTTAATTGAACCACCTTGTGTTATCTTCTAACTGGTTAGTGTCTATCTATTGATTATATGTTATGTGATTATACATGTTTCATTCGATGATTGTAAATGATATATGATTGGTGATGATGTAAACTGTTAATATTGATGTCTCTAGAATCGGCTCACATGTGTATGATTTCATGTATTACTAGTTGGTGGGTAATGATGTGAGCCTATGATTGAATCGATGTGTATGTAATGTGTGGTCGAATGGTTTTCAAGTGAATCACATGAATGTCAGTACATGTCATCAGGCTTTTAATCGGCCCAGTCATGCTATTGTATTCAATAAAATTATAATAGGTTGCCAGATCCACTATCTCGGATCCATACATAGTATTTCATGTTGGGATTTTATGAATGGATATTGATTGGACCGAACCCCTGCTCCTTCATGTGATCATGTAGTAAATGGCTGGTATCAAGTTAATAGAATTGAAGATAAGTGATTTAATTAAGTGGATAGCTTTGACTAAAGTAAATGGCAGCCATGTGCTTTCTGAATCAAACCGTGTAGACATCTTTAATAATGTTGTCACTATGAATGTTAGGTGCATTAAAGGGTGAGATGATGAATGATTTTTGAACCGTTTGACTATGTTGCATGATTTGATTTATCTGAATGAATGTTAAATGCTGATCATGATTTAACCTAGGCGTAGAATCCAAAGATGTCCAAAGAAGTTAAATGATTGTGTTGATGATCGAACTAGTAAATGATTATGATGGATATTTATGTTTTGATTCGTATGAATTGTTGATGATTTACTTGGTTTGATCGAACAATTGTTAGGATGGAAACTGTTAAGTGATAATTGTAAATAAAGAAACAATTGAATGATTGTAACTGTTTAGCATAAATATCGGATGTTGTAAACTGTTCGCACAAGGAACCTAGTCGCACAAGTCTTGTCAGTCGCACATTATACCTCCAGTCGCACAAGGCTTGCTGGATCGCACTAGATGAAATATGTTTAACTGTTGGGCCTCAAAGCCCAAGTGAGTCGCACAATATGATCTGAGTCGCACAAGATAGTTTGTTGTTTGTTGTTTTTGGGCCGTAGGGTTATATGTGGGCTGGGTATTAAAGCTGATCGCACAAGTTGTTATTTGTTTAATTGTTGGGCCGGTTACTTGTTGGACTAATCATGCTTATTTGGGCTTCTTATTACTTGGGCCGGGTATCAAATGGAATCGCACAAGATGCATAAATCGTACAAGTTGAATTACAAGTTTAGTGTTGGGCCGAGACATGTGTGGGCTTCATTTGTATGTTAAACTGATATCGTTTAAAACGTTCTATGTATGTACTATGTTGCCATGATCGATACGTGAAGCAATTTGTTAAACTACGTGTAATCATACGTGCCTTACTTGAACCTAAACCTGACATGTGTGATAACCATGTTAGGACGTGGTTGACCACTAGCTGCTAGACTTGACCTTTCCGTGTAATCTGCCGAGCAAACCAAGGTGAGTTCACACTCCGTTACAAAGCATGGGATTCCCAGGGGTTGGGAATGGGTTAAGGAATAGGGATTCCTCGTCCGGTTGAGACGTAATCAGGAATATAGATTCCTCGTCCGGTTGAGACGTATTAAACTATACTAGACTAGAACTCTATCAACGAAGTCCCTCCATTTTATATCGAGTTAATCGCCGAGGCCAATGGCGAACGGGTCATTAGTTAAATAGCGCTATTAGGTTTAACAAACCTCACACCGTGCCGCAGAGGACGGGCGTGGACTAATGGACTATGGCACGTCAGTGATGATAGACACAGACGTTAGGGCACTTAAACATGACGAACGTTAGTAGTCGATATGGTAACGAGTCTGGTGAATTAAACATGGGGTAGCCCCCACGGCCATAGAGCCGGGCTGGAATAGCCAACGTAAGAACGGGTAACTAATAAACGTTTTTCGAACTATGGGGTAACCCCCACGGCTGGATAGCTGGTAAAGAACAAACTGCGTTTTCGGAATAACTATAAACTGGACAACCAAACGTGAACTCACTCAACTAGTTGTTGACTCGTTACTACATGCTTTGCAGGTCTATAGGTACTTAGCTGGAGCTTGCACAAGGAAGAGTCGTTGTGGGACATGGACAGCTGTGTGCCATGTTAAACCTTTGAATATCTAAACTTATGATTTGGTTTTAAAACATTATGCTTCCGCTCATAACTTAACTATGTTTGCTTTGGACACTAATCGTGTTGGTTGGACTTTTACACTTAATTATTTACTTGTTCAATATGATTAGTGGTTTGATCCTGGTCAGTCACGCCTCCAAGCGGTGATACTCCGCATGTGGATTTTGGGGGTGTGACAGATTGGTATCAGAGCCATTGGTTATAGAGAACTTGGTTTTAATAAGGGAAAACGTTTTTGTTAAAACCAGACTATAACCTGTACAGTGCTCTACGATCCACAACGACGCTTCACTCCACGTGCAAGGCTCGACATTCTAGGTGATATGGTTTATGTTTATATTGCCTACTTGCTAGATTGCATAGAACTTTGCTCAGGGTATGCTTAGATAAGCGTAGCAACTATAGTTTGAAAACACATTTGTGCTTGCTCCCTACTGTCACTACACACTTACGCACATTCGCGACACTTTTCCTACTTGTGTTTCTTTCGATGTGAAGATCATGAGGGAACGTGTGAAACTAACTTAAGCCAGCTGACGGCTCTTACCAACGAACAAGTTACGACAGCACTCGCAACCGCTCAGGCAGGAGGTATAACCTGCTATTACGAACCTACCCTAGGATGTTAGATCCTACTCTCATGACCCAACTCTCGCGCTTAACCCTGTTTCTTCTTCCTCGCGCAACAAGGCCAGGACGCTCAGCCGCCTGTAGGCACATTCAGGACGTTCATGGACTGTCGTCCTAGTACTTTCAGTGCAACTAAAGGAGCTGTTAGACTCCTCCATTGGTTTAAAAAGCTCGAGACTGTCTTAGAGACGTGTGAATGCCCTGAGACTCATAGGGTGAAGTACGCCACTGGTACTCTCGAAGGCACTAAGTTAACTTGGTGGAACTCGCAAGTTCAGATGCTGGGGCTGGCGGCTGCTAATGCCACCCATAGAACGATTTGAGGAACTAATCAAACGTGAGTACTGTAGTCGTGATGACATCCACAAACTGGATATGGAGTTCTTTAATCTGATGATGACGGGGTCAGAGATAGAAGCGTACACGAAACGATCCAACGAACTGACAGTGTTATGTCCAACAATGGTGGATCCTCTCATCAAGCGCATTGAGCTGTACCTCAAAGGTTTAGTACCAGAGATCCAAAGTCAGGTGACATAGGCCAACCTTGCAACCATTCAGGATATTACTCGTCTTGCTCAACGTCTCTCGGATCAGGCGATAGGACAGAACAAACTGCCGAAGCGTACTAATGCTGCTACAACTACTACGGATGCTCCTAGTGACAACAAACGCAAGTGGAATGGAAATTCGAGCAAGGGTCCCACTTCGGTTCAGTCTCAGTCGCAGCACAGGAGCCTCAGTCAGCAGTCTTTTGGTAATCAAAGTCAGGGTGGATACAGGGGAAACCACCCTAAGTGCAATCGATGTAATTTGCACCACAACGGGCAATGCAACAGAGATCGTTGTCAGAGGTGCAACGAGCTTGGTCATGGAGCCAAAGATTTTAGAATCTCACATCCTGCAAACAAGAACCGACAATAGCAGCCACAAGCTCCACAGAATCAGCAGCAACAGCAGGATAACAGGGGATATTATCAGTGTGGTGCTAAAGCTCATTTCATGAGACGCTACCCACGACTGAACCAGAATCAGAATCAGAACCACAACCAAGGAAACGGGAATAATAATGGAGGCAGCAACGGGAGTAATGACGATGGCAATGGTGCCAGGGGTCGAGTGTTCGTGATTGGTCAGGGTAATGCTAGGAATGACCCCAACGTTGTGATGGTTCGACATCATTATTGGTATGGATTGGCTACCTCAATATCGAGCAGAGGTTCTCTGCAAAGGGAAGGTCGTTCGTGTTTCTCGAACAGGTGATGAACCTCTTACGATTCGTGGCGACAAGAGTGGTGCTGTGGTGAGCATCATCTCTTTCCTTAAGGCCCAGGAATGTTGGAGAAAGGGCCACACTGCCATTTTGGCTCTCGGTACCGACACCTCGAAGAAAGGGAAAAAGATAGAAGACTTTCCGATTGTACGTGATTATCCTGAGGAACTACCTGGCCTCCCGCCTCATCGTCAGGTCGAGTTCCAAATCGAGCTAGCTCCTAGAGCAGCACCCATAGCTCGTGCACCGTATCGTTTAGCTCCATCAGAGTTGAAAGAGCTATCTACGCAACTACAAGAACTCTTAGATAAGGGTTTTATTCGTCCTAGCTCTTCGCCCTGGGGAGCTCCAGTGCTATTTGTGAAGAAGAAAGACGGTACGTTCAGATTGTGCATCGACTACCGTGAACTGAACAAAGTGACTGTGAAGAATCGTTACCCTCTTCCACGCATTGATGACCTATTCGACCAACTGCAAGGGTCGAGCTACTACTCAAAGATTGATTTGAGATCAGGGTATCACCAGCTGAGAGTCCGAGAGGAGGACGTCTCCAAAACAGCCTTCAGAACCCGTTATGGACACTACGAGTTTTTGGTCATGCCATTTGGGATGACAAACGCACCGGCGGTCTTCATGGACTTGATGAATCGAGTGTGCAAGCCTTACTTAGACAAGTTCGTTATAGTTTTCATTGACGACATCCTGATCTATTCTAAGAGTCAGGAGGAACACGAGCAGCATCTACGATTTATTTTGGAACTCCTTCGAAAAGAACAGTTGTACGCCAAATTTTCAAAATGTGACTTCTGGCTTCGTGAAGTCCATTTCTTAGGCCATGTAGTGAACAAGGATGGGATTCATGTTGATCCATCCAAGGTAGAGTCAATCAAGAGCTGGCCTGCACCTCCTACACCTACGGAAATTCGCCAATTCTTGGGATTGGCAGGTTATTACAGGAGATTTATCAAGGATTTTTCTAGTATTGCTCAGCCTCTTACTTCACTAACGCAGAAGGGCGTTGTTTATCGTTGGGGAAACGCACAGGAGTTAGCGTTTCAGCACTTAAAGGATAGACTTTGCAGTGCACCTATCCTTTCATTGCCAGAGGGCACAGACGACTCCGTGGTTTACTGTGACGCATCCATTCAGGGTCTTGGTTGCGTATTGATGCAGCGGGATAAAGATTATAGCATACGCTTCACGCCAACTCAAGGTTCATGAGAAGAACTACACTACACATGATCTAGAGCTGGGAGTGGTTGTTTTTGCACTTAAGATATGGCGACACTACTTGTATGGCACCAAGTGTGCTATCTACACTGATCACAGAAACCTCGAACACATCTTTAAACAGAAGGAACTCAATATGAGACAACGACGATGGGTCGAACTGCTGAACGATTACGAATGCTTGATCAGGTATCACCCAGGCAAAGCCAATGTTGTGGCTGACTCCCTCAGTCGAAAGGACACTGCGCCCAAGCGCGTACGAGCTTTACAACTCACTATACAGTCTAGTCTTCCTTCCCAGGTACGAGATGCTCAGGCAGAAGCATTGAAACCAGAAAACATCAGGGCTGAAGCCCTACGCGGCTCAAGGCAACGATTAGAACAAAAGGAAGACGGTGCTTACTACGTAACCGGACGCATTTGGGTCCCACTTTATGGCAACCTACGAGAGCTTGTGATGGATGAGGCACACAAGTCTCGCTACTTAGTACATCCTGGTTCGGATAAGATGTACCACGATATCAAAACTACATATTGGTGGCCTAGCATGAAGGCCCACATAGCAACATACGTTAGCAAGTGCTTGACTTGTGCGACGGTCAAGGCGGAATATCAGAAACCTTCAGGCTCACTTCAACAACCAGAGATACCACAATGGAAATGGGAGCAAATGTCCATGGATTTTGTTACTGACCTGCCTAGATCTCAACGTGGTAACGATACTATTTGGGTGATCGTGGATCGAGTTCTCCACACTAGCAGACGTATATCTTAAGGAAGTTGTATCGAGGCACGGAGTGGCCACCTCTATTATCTCGGATCGAGATGCACGTTTTACATCAGAACTGTGGCAAGCAATGCACAAGTCCTTTGGCTCACGCTTAGATATGAGCACAGCTTATCACCCGCAAACGGATGGGCAGTCGGAGCGTACCATCCAGACCCTCGAAGACATGCTTAGGGCATGTGTAATTGACTTTGGCAACAGCTGGGAAAAGCATCTGCCACTCGTGGAATTTTCGTACAATAACAGCTACCACACCAGCATTAAAGCTGCTCCGTTTGAAGCATTGTACAGGCGTAAATGCCGGTTACCTCTTTGTTGGGCAGAGGTGGGGGATAGTCAGATTACTGGTCCAGAACTTGTGGTAGACACAACAGAACGAATTGCTCAGATACGACAACGAACGGCGGCAGCTCGTGACCGTCAGAAAGTTTACGCCGATAAGGGCAGGAAACCACTGGAGCTCCAGGTTGGGGAGCGTGTACTACTCAAAGTTTCACCCTGGAAGGGTGTGGTTCGTTTTGGCAAAACGGGGCAAACTTAACCCACGATACGTTGGACCCTTCGAAGTCATTGAGAAGATAGGCAAGGTGGCCTACAGATTGAACTTACCAGCGGAACTCAGTGCAGTTCACAATGTTTTCCACGTGTCGAATCTGCAGAAATGTCTGTCAGATGAGACCCACGTAGTTCCTTTAAAGGAGCTCACGATCGACGAGCAGTTAGGATTCGTCGAGGAACCTGTTGAAATCACGGACCGGGATGTTAAGGTCCTCAAGCATACCAGAATACCTCTCGTTCGAGTTCGATGGAACTCACGTCGCGGCCCAGAGTTCACCTGGGAACGCGAAGATCAGATGAAACAAAAGTATCCCCAACTGTTCGCAACCGGTACAACCACTACTGAGGCAGAAGCTACGGAATTTCGGGACGAAATTCCAGATCAACGGGGGGGGATGTGACACCCCAGGAAAACCATACAACTTAACTAGCTTCCTCAGTGAGTACGTGCTAAATTTCGGGACGAAATTTCTTTCAACTTGGGGATAATGTGACAACTCGTATTTCAGAACCTATTGTTGTGCTTAATGTAACGTATGTGAACGTGAAGTGATTGTATGAACTTAATTGATTAAATGAATGTTATGTTGATATGTACTTTGTGTAACGTATGTATGTATATAAACAACTCGGATCGCACAACACTATTCGAACGCACAAGCCTTTGGGCTTTACTACTCACGGCCCACTTCTCTTGAAACCGAATCGAATGGACAGCTCATGTAGAGGGTTCGGCCCACCCACCCCTTGTGTCGCATAATATTAGGAGAAAGGGGTATATTCCTCATTTGGTTGCTAAACACTTTACACACAAACCCTAGTTCTCTATTTCTCTTGTTCGACGGCAACTCTCTTAGCAGAAGCATCACCTCGTGAAGTTCTCTTAATCGAACCACCTTGTGTTATCTTCTAACTGGTTAGTGTCTATCTATTGATTATATGTTATGTGATTATACATGTTTCATTCGATGATTGTAAATGATATATGATTGGTGATGATGTAAACTGTTAATATTGATGTCTCTAGAATCGGCTCACATGTGTATGATTTCATGTATTACTAGTTGGTGGGTAATGATGTGAGCCTATGATTGAATCGATGTGTATGTAATGTGTGGTCGAATGGTTTTCAAGTGAATCACATGAATGTCAGTACATGTCATCAGGCTTTTAATCGGCCCAGTCATGCTATTGTATTCAATAAAATTATAATAGGTTGCCAGATCCACTATCTCGGATCCATACATAGTATTTCATGTTGGGATTTTATGAATGGATATTGATTGGACCGAACCCCTGCTCCTTCATGTGATCATGTAGTAAATGGCTGGTATCAAGTTAATAGAATTGAAGATAAGTGATTTAATTAAGTGGATAGCTTTGACTAAAGTAAATGGCAGCCATGTGCTTTCTGAATCAAACCGTGTAGACATCTTTAATAATGTTGTCACTATGAATGTTAGGTGCATTAAAGGGTGAGATGATGAATGATTTTTGAACCGTTTGACTATGTTGCATGATTTGATTTATCTGAATGAATGTTAAATGCTGATCATGATTTAACCTAGGCGTAGAATCCAAAGATGTCCAAAGAAGTTAAATGATTGTGTTGATGATCGAACTAGTAAATGATTATGATGGATATTTATGTTTTGATTCGTATGAATTGTTGATGATTTACTTGGTTTGATCGAACAATTGTTAGGATGGAAACTGTTAAGTGATAATTGTAAATAAAGAAACAATTGAATGATTGTAACTGTTTAGCATAAATATCGGATGTTGTAAACTGTTCGCACAAGGAACCTAGTCGCACAAGTCTTGTCAGTCGCACATTATACCTCCAGTCGCACAAGGCTTGCTGGATCGCACTAGATGAAATATGTTTAACTGTTGGGCCTCAAAGCCCAAGTGAGTCGCACAATATGATCTGAGTCGCACAAGATAGTTTGTTGTTTGTTGTTTTTGGGCCGTAGGGTTATATGTGGGCTGGGTATTAAAGCTGATCGCACAAGTTGTTATTTGTTTAATTGTTGGGCCGGTTACTTGTTGGACTAATCATGCTTATTTGGGCTTCTTATTACTTGGGCCGGGTATCAAATGGAATCGCACAAGATGCATAAATCGTACAAGTTGAATTACAAGTTTAGTGTTGGGCCGAGACATGTGTGGGCTTCATTTGTATGTTAAACTGATATCGTTTAAAACGTTCTATGTATGTACTATGTTGCCATGATCGATACGTGAAGCAATTTGTTAAACTACGTGTAATCATACGTGCCTTACTTGAACCTAAACCTGACATGTGTGATAACCATGTTAGGACGTGGTTGACCACTAGCTGCTAGACTTGACCTTTCCGTGTAATCTGCCGAGCAAACCAAGGTGAGTTCACACTCCGTTACAAAGCATGGGATTCCCAGGGGTTGGGAATGGGTTAAGGAATAGGGATTCCTCGTCCGGTTGAGACGTAATCAGGAATATAGATTCCTCGTCCGGTTGAGACGTATTAAACTATACTAGACTAGAACTCTATCAACGAAGTCCCTCCATTTTATATCGAGTTAATCGCCGAGGCCAATGGCGAACGGGTCATTAGTTAAATAGCGCTATTAGGTTTAACAAACCTCACACCGTGCCGCAGAGGACGGGCGTGGACTAATGGACTATGGCACGTCAGTGATGATAGACACAGACGTTAGGGCACTTAAACATGACGAACGTTAGTAGTCGATATGGTAACGAGTCTGGTGAATTAAACATGGGGTAGCCCCCACGGCCATAGAGCCGGGCTGGAATAGCCAACGTAAGAACGGGTAACTAATAAACGTTTTTCGAACTATGGGGTAACCCCCACGGCTGGATAGCTGGTAAAGAACAAACTGCGTTTTCGGAATAACTATAAACTGGACAACCAAACGTGAACTCACTCAACTAGTTGTTGACTCGTTACTACATGCTTTGCAGGTCTATAGGTACTTAGCTGGAGCTTGCACAAGGAAGAGTCGTTGTGGGACATGAACAGCTGTGTGCCATGTTAAACCTTTGAATATCTAAACTTATGATTTGGTTTTAAAACATTATGCTTCCGCTCATAACTTAACTATGTTTGCTTTGGACACTAACCGTGTTGGTTGGACTTTTACACTTAATTATTTACTTGTTCAATATGATTAGTGGTTTGATCCTGGTCAGTCACGCCTCCAAGCGGTGATACTCCGCATGTGGATTTTGGGGGTGTGACAATTGCCACACAAGAGGTACGTAAATGAAAGAACTAGAAATCTCGGGTCGTCACATCATCCCCAACTTGAAAGAAATTTCGTCCCGAAATTTAATAAGCAGCACAATGTTAGGTTAGGATGACTGAGGATTTTCCGCGGGTGCCACATCATCCCCAACTTGTATGGGAATTTCGTCTCGAAATTCACTAGTTGTATCAGATTTAGATTTGTCAACTGGGAATAAGTGAGGGTACTTGAGCTTCATCTGATCCTCGCATTCCCATGTGAACCCTCACGATCGAAATTCGACTATGTTTACGGACCTTGACTTTTCGATCCATAATTTCTATTGGTTCTTCGACAAACTACAACTTGTCGTCAATCTTCAACTCTTGAAACGATACCACAAGTGTTTCATCGGACAAACACTTCTTTAATTGTGAGACGTGGAAGACATCATGAACATTACCCAACTCAGCAGGTAACTCTAACTTGTAGGCCACTTTGCCAATTCGTTCCAGAATTTTGAATGGCCCGACATAACAAGGGTTAAGCTTGCCGCGCTTTCCAAAACGCACCACACCCTTCTAGGGTGAGACCTTCAACATAACCCGATCGCCTACAGCGAATTCCAAGGGTTTCCTACGCTTGTCAGCGTAGCTTTTCAGACGGTCACGCGCTGCCGCCATACGACTTCTGATCTGAATGATTTTCTCTGAAGTTTCAAGTACAAGTTCTGGACCTGTGATCTGGCTGTCACCCATTTCAGCCCAACAAAGAGGTGAATGACATTTTCGTCCGTACAACGCTTCGAATGGAGCTGCCTGGATACTGGTATGGTAGCTATTGTTGTAAGAAAACTCTATCAAAGGCAAATGTTTCTCCCAACCCCTGCCAAAATCAATCACGCATGCTCTCAGCATGTCTTCAAGTGTCTGGATGGTTCGTTCACTTTGACCATCGGTCTGTGGGTGATAAGCTGTGCTCATGTCGAGACGTGAGCCGAGTGATTTGTGCATCGACTGCCACAAATCTGAGATGAAACGCGGGTCATGATCAGAGATAATAGAGGTCGGCACCTCGTGCCTAGAAACCACCTCCTTGAGGTAAACAGCAGCTAGTTGTGAGAACTTATCCGTTTCCTTGATTGCAAGGAAGTGCGCAGACTTCGTGAGACGGTCAACGATTACCCAAATGGTATCGTTCCCGTTTTGAGTTATAGGTAGCCCAGTGACAAAATCCATGGCAATTTGCTCCCATTTCCACATGGGTATCTCTGGTTGCTGAAGTGAGCCTGAGGGTTTCTGATATTCTACCTTGACTTTCGAGCATGTCAAACACTTACTCACATAAGTCGCGATGTGAGCTTTCATCTTCAGCCACCAATACAAGACTTTGAGGTCCTGATACATCTTATCCGAACCTAGGTGAACAGAGTATCGAGACTTGTGTGCTTCGTCCATCACAAGCTCTCTAAGGTTACCAAACAAAGGAATCCATATTAGCTCCATGAAATAGAGAATACCATCAGATCTCTCTACAAGTCGTTTCTCCATGCCCCGCAAGTATTATGCTTCAATGTTTCCTTCCTTCAATTCTTTTGCCTGAGCCGAACGGATCTGATCAGGAAGATTTGAGTGAATAGTGAGTTGTAAGGCTCGCACACGCTTTGGTTTCGTTTCCTTCCAACTAAGGGCATCAGCTACAACATTAGCTTTGCCTGGATGATACTTGATGGTGCAATCGTAGTCGTTCAAGAGTTCTACCCAGCGACGCTGTCGCATATTCAATTCCTTCTGGTCAAAGATATGCTGAAGGCTCCTGTGGTCGGTATAAATAGTGCATTTAGTACCGTACAGGTAATGCCTCCAGATTTTGAGCGCAAACACCACGGCTCCCAACTCCAAGTCGTGAGTCGTGTAATTTTTCTCGTGAACTTTCAACTGTCGAGAGGCGTAGGCTATCACCTTCTCGCGTTGCATCAGCGCGCAACCGAGACCCTGAATAGAAGCATCATAGTAAACCACAAAATCTTCTGTACCTTCAGGTAGAGACAAAATCGGTGCACTGCAGAGTTTTTATTTCAACAGCTGGAAAGCATGTTCTTGTTTCGTTCCCCAAGAGTATACAATGCCTTTCTGTGTTAACGAGGTGAGAGGTTGCCCGATCTTCGAAAAGTCTTTAATAAATCTTCGATAGTACCCAGCGAGACCAAGAAATTTTCGCACCTCTGAAGGAGTCTTCGGTGCCACCCAATTTCTGACAGCATCAATCTTAGCAGGATCCACATGTATCCCTGATTCATTCACAATGTGGCCAAGGAAGTGCACCTCTCGAATCCAGAAGTTACACTTAGAAAATTTTGTGTAGAGCTGCTCCTTCCTTAGGAGCTCCAAGATAAGACGCAGGTGTCGCTCGTGATCTTACTTGCTCTTTGAATAGATCAGAATGTCGTCGATAAACACGATATCGAAGTCGTCGAGATACGGTTTGCATACACGGTTCATGAGGTCCATGAAGATCGCTGGCGTGTTCGTTAACCCAAACGGCATAACTAAAAACTCATAATGCTCATACCGCGTTCGAAAAGTCGTTTTAGGAACATCCTCCTCTCGGACCCTCATCTGATGATAGCCCGATCTTAAGTCGATCTTCGAGAAAAAACTTGACCCTTGCAACTGGTCAAATAAGTCGTCAATACGTGGCAGAGGATAACGATTCTTAACTGTCACCTTGTTGAGTTCTCGATAATCTATGCACATGCGAAAGGACCAGTCTTTCTTCTTTACGAACAGAACTGGGGCTCCCCAAGGCGAAGAACTGGGTCAGATAAAGCCTCTATCCAACAGCTCTTGTAGTTGATTAGATAGCTCTTGCAACTCTCCAGGTGCAAGACGATAAGGAGCACGAGTAATCGGTGCTGCTCCCGGTGTAAGATCAATCTGAAATTCCACTTGGCGGTGAGGAGGTAAACCAGGTAGTTCCTCAGGAAATACATCAGGAAATTCACGAACAACTGGCAGGTCTTCGATCTTGCTTTCTTCAGACGGAGTATCTGTGACAAGTGCAAGAATAGCAGGATACCTCTTTCGTAGACACTTCTGTGCTTGCATAGCTGAGATGATACCAACCATCGCACCACTGCGATGCCCTTGAACCAATAGAAATTCTCCACTGGGGAGGGGAATGCGCACGATTTTCTCTTTGCAGAGAATTTCAGCTTGATGCTTAGACAACCAATCCATACCAACTACTACATCAAAACTACCGAGGATAACAGGAAGGAGATCAATATCAAACACTTGACTCACAAGGTCTAGTTTACATCCCACAAAGACGTGTGAGGCTTCAATTGTTTTACCATCGGCTAATTCTACTACATGCTTAGCTTCTAAAGATGTTGGAGTTAACCCTAATCGTTGACTGAATTCTATGGACACATAACTCCAATTGGCACCAGAATCAAATAACATAGAAGCAAAGAGGTTGTTCACAGAAAACGTACCAGTCACGACATTGCCGTCGTTCCTAGCATCACCAGCTCCAATCGTAAATACTCTTCCACGAGCACCATTGCCCCCATTGTTGCCGTTATTGTTGTTCCCAGCATTGTTATTTTTATTCTAATGGTTGTTGTTATCATTGGCATTCTGATTCAACTGAGGGCAATCCCGTTTAATGTGACCCTCATCCCCACACTAGAAGCACCGTTTCCTATTACCTTGGTTCTAATGGGGCTGCTGCCTTTGTTGTTGCTAATGCTGCTGATTCTGCTGCTACTGCTGCTTCGGGTACGGAGCTCTATAGTCTTTTGCCTCATGGCCCACCTTTTCGCACCTACTTCAAGCCCGGACACACGGTCCATGATGATGATAACCACACTTGTTGCACTTTGGCTTCTTACCAACGTAGGTTCCTTGACTCTGATTGCTGCCCTGGCCTTGGTTAACTAAGGACTACTGACTGAAACTACGGTTATTGTTGTTGTCAGGCCTTTTCTGCGATTGGCTTGCATTGGTTGCTTTATCAGCATCGTTCCATTTGCGCTTGTTATCACTAGCAGGTGTGGTAGCTGTTGCAGCAGGGGTAGTAGCAGAAACACGAGGCGGTAGCGATCCACGCTCGACCTCTTGTTCGGTAATCTTGTGTGCTAAACGGATGATTTGAGGTAGATTGTTAAGGTTTGAATCAATGACCAAACTCTTTACGGCTGGTGTCAGGCCTTTGATGTACAACTCAATTCTTCGAGGTGGAGGTCGAGACAAATTAGGGCACATATTTGCTAGTTCATGGGATCGTTTCGTGTAAGTCTCGATCTCGGATCCTTCCATCTTCAAATCGTAGTACTCGTTCTCAAGTTTCTGAATTTCGTCACGATGACACTACTCCTCCCGCATCAACTCCTTGAAGTCATCCCATGTAGTGGCGTTAGCCATCTCGATGCCCAACATTTGCACCTGGGCATTCCACCAAGTTAAGGCACCATCCTCCAAAGTGCATGTAGCATACTTCACACGATCCCCCTCGGGAAAGTTACACATAGCGAACACTGACTCAGCCTTCTCAAACCAACGTAGTAACCCCACAGCCCCTTCAGTCCCACTGAACGTCTGTGGCTTACAATCCATGAACATCTTAAACATGCAAGCAGGCGGATTGTTTTGATTCTTATGTGCTTGCTGACCTAAGGATGAAAGAAAATACAGCACACAGGTAAGAGTTGAGCACGCGATACAAGAATAAAGGGTATTTGGCACATATCATACCAGCTTGGTAGGCTGCCAAAGCCTCAACCACATGGGTGTTAATCATGTTTGTCAGTTCGGCCTGTGTCATCGCAATGTGACCACGCCCATGGCCTCATCCACTCATGATTCTATATAAGAAAAGAGGACAGGTTAAGAGTCGAGATAAGGTAGGAGTCAAAGCTCACGAAGACTTCTACATGTTACTAAGTTTACATCAAACAACAGAGCGGAACCCCTCTCACACTTGTTAAGCCTCACTGGGATTCACATGCACCCCACATTATTATTATGTGTGCACCCATAATAACAATGCGTTTTGCATGTTTATCTCAGCTCCTCCTAACTTATGCTAAAAGGTTCCTCAAATCCGAGTAGCAAGACACAAGATACCACAAACGTAAACCACGAAAGTCTAATGAGATATCACACTGTGACTCTATCAACCACATAAGTTAGGCAAGTACACATGAGTTCAGTCTATAGTGCTAAGTGTGCAATCACATACATCATCATATAATAGTGTACCCTAGATATGCTATGTAATAAGTAAACGAGAGACGAACCTTGCAATCTGGAGCTGAGTGTCATGGTCGATTTTGAAGCTGATCGGTTATAATCTGGTTTTATGAAAACGTTTTAAAACCTAGTTCACTATAACCAGTGGCCCTGATACCAAACTGTCACACCCCCAAAATACCACATGCGGGAACACCGCGGGACATCTGACGTACCAGGACCCAAGCCACCAATCACATTGAACTATAAATAATATTTAAGCAAAACATTCCATTCATTTCATAATATAATTCCAAGTCATAAGTTAAAAACAAAGTAAACGTTCAGCGGAAGCAAAATGTAAATTGTTAATCAACTGTTTCAAAACAAGTGTTCAAAACCAACGAAACAAGTATCCAAGAGTCTCGACCCATGACCACACCAGCTCTCCCAGATAGCAAGTCCATAACCAAGAATCTAACGACCTGCAAGCATGCAGACAAGTGTGTCAGACGACGCTGGTGAGTTCAAACTTTGTTAACACGTTTTAGTTACCAGATATGAGTATTAAACATTTCAGAGATTAGATGTTGTTATTAACTCGATTACCGCAGATGGCTCCAGATTATTTGCCCAAACCCCAATGCTTTATCATACATTGGTCAAGTGGTTAAGGTAATTAGTTCATGACCGTCTTCCCCGGTACGGTGTGAGGGTGCCAAACCTAATAGCGCTACTAACTAATAACCCCGTTGCCTCCCCGGCAACCAATCGGTATATGATGGGACTTAATGATAGAAATGAGTGTAATAACCAACATCCCAGGTTTAACATTCCAGTCAAACCCAACACCCGACATTCCTCCCCGGAACGTTACCCGATATCCCTCCCCGGGATGCATGCTTGAAAAAGGCAGTGAACTCACCTTAGGTTTGCTCGGTATGTTTAATTACCCTTCCAGCTAGTCAACCAACCCTACCGTGGTTATCAGTAACAATCAGTTTCAAGATTTATCAAATAAGTCACGTATTTCAAAGATTGCATTCATCACAAGTATCACCGTACATCACATAGCACATACTCATTACACATCCCATGTATAACACACAATTATCTCACAACAGTTAACTGGGCCACTTAACCAGACCCAAGCCCAACAGATTTCCCTTTGGCGAAAGACCCTACGGCGAAAGACTATGCTTCGTCGAGGTTACACATGATGAAAGACCCTAGTGTTTCGTCAACATCCACTCAACGAAAAACCAGGTTTTTCGCCAAGCCATGTTTTTCTTGGGATCAGTCTTTCGTCGCTATCATCACAGACAGTTACAGTTCCCATATTTTCAGCCGTAATTATTGCTAACACTTTGACAGTTTCATCAATCAAATCAAACGATACTTTTAGCCATGAATATGAACCCGACCATGATCAATCATCAACTATTCAAACCCATTCACAATATAACAGTTTCTATTCAACATACCAATCATAACTTAGTAGTTTATCATGCGAATCATCATTCTAATCAAGCAACTCATCAGTTAGATACGAACCCAGAATTTCGTATAAGCAATTATCAATCACAGAGCTTTTAACCATTAGAATCGACATGAACCAATCACTAAAATCATTTATCTATTCTAAATGCACGAAGTCATAGACAAACCCTAGTCTCATATAAGGATCTCATGCAGCACAAACAATTATCCACAAAACAAACATTAATCAACAACAAAGTGTGGCGAAGTGCTAACCGATCGACGAGATAGCCACGGGAATACAAGAAGGCTTCGAAAGATATGAATAGTGCTTCCGACGTTTACAATTGAGAAAAAAGGTCTAGGGTTAAGCAGGTTTATGTTTAAATAGTGTGAGCAGCGTGTCTGGGTTCCGTTTGGGCCAAAGCCCATTCCGGCGAATAACACTCCCGATGAAAGACCCATTTTTGTCGGTTGGCCGATGATGATGAAAGACCAGTCTTTCGTCGTGAACACTAAGTGACGAAATATTTGTAAGTCTTAAGCTTTCATTCAGCAACAATTCATTAATCACAAAACTCTAATCTTTCAAACAATTACAGATCACATAACATGAAACAAATTATCAAAACAGAATTGCCACACAAGAGGTACGTAAATGAAAGAACTAAAAATTTCCATAACATACATAACATGATTTGTATGTCCTTGATATGAGCCAAGCAATTACAACATCTGCACAACCAACTTGTTTCGTTTCCAAAGTCACAGAAAAGGATTCAATCTCTTGGCACAGACGGATGGGACACATTCATTTAAGAATAATGAATCATTTGGTGTCAAATGAATTAGTGACTGGTGTTCCTCTTAAAAATATCCATCTTTAAGACGTCTGTGTTTCATGCCAGAAAGGAAAGCAAAGAAAGAAGTCGCACCCTACAAAGAAGATCGACACTGTGGCAGTTCCGCTTGAACGTTTGCACATGGATTTGTTCGGTCCTGTCAAGCATAAAAGCATCAGGAATGATCAGTACTGCCTCATGGTGACTGATGATTATTCAAGATTTTCTTGGGTGGCGTTCATGGCACACAAGAGTGATACTTTCCAAATTATCAAAAACTTGATCACAACGATTGAGAATTTGTATACTTTGAAAGTTAGACGGATACGCAGCGATAATGGAACTGAATTTAAGAATCATGCAATGGCGGAGTTTTGCACATCCAAAGGCATTCTTCATGAATTCAGTGAAAGTTACACTCCTCAACAGAATGGCGTCGCTGAGCGTAAGAACCGTACATTGATCGAAACTACTAGGACTATGTTGGTAGAGTCCCAGTTGCCCATTCCATTCTGGAGTGAAGCTGTGGCCTCTGCATGTTACATAATGAATCGAGTCCTTATAGTTAAAAGACACAATAAGACATACTTTGAGCTTCTTCACAAACGGAAACCATATTTACAATTTCTTGAACCATTTGGAGCTCCTTGCACAATGAACGATCCGAATGGAAAGTTTGGGGCAAAAGCCATTGAAGGATACTTTCTTGGTTAACCCCGAACTTAAGAGTCTGGAATCTAGAGACAAAAAGGGTCGAGGAATGGTCTGAAGTCAGAGTACAAAGGCACACATTGCTAGTCAAATGTCCTGGTCAGCCTTGGATGTTTGAGTACGATGACTTCTTCAATTCGATCAATATTGAAGAAGTTGCAGTAGATGCTGCGGCACATATGTTTTTCGAGAGTGACAACGCAACAGATTCACCGTTGGTTCGTCCAGTTATTGTCACCAATCAAGAACCATCTTCAGTTAACAATAATGCTCTCGACAATGAGGATTTTCACGATGCTACCGAACTGAACGAATCTTCAGAGGATGATGAATTTCTCGATGCAGACCAAGAAGCTGTTCATGGTACTTCAGAGGCTACACCTCCAGTGGACGCCCCCAAAACAGCTGAAGCTACTGCATCATCCTCTTCGCCAGTTCAGGGTATTGACTTGGTTGTTAATATCAACTTCAACAATATGGGTACAAATATTCAAGTTCCAGATAATCCAAAAACAAGAATTCATAATACCCATCCTCAACAAAACATCATCGGTAATGTACAAAGTGGCGTACAGACGGGAAATCAGTTGCGAAACAACAACAATGCGGGCTTATATGCAGCTATTCGAGAATTGGGTTTGCATAATGATTGGTCCTTCGTGTGTTATCTATCACAAGAAAAACCAAAATCTTGGAAAGAATCTTTGAAAGATAATTCTTGGATGTCTGGATACTAGTTGACAAACCTGATGATTACAAGAAGATTGGTACCCGTAGGGTTTATAAGTGCAAAAAGGATGACCGTGGAATTGTCATTTGTAACAAGGCGAGATTAGTTGTTCAAGGATTTCGTCAGATTGAAGGGATAGACTACAATGAAGTTTATGCACCTGTTGCACGTCTTGAAGTAATTCGGATCTTTCTAGCCTATGCTTCCTACAAAGGATTCAAGGTCTACCAGATGGACGTAAAAAGTGCATTCTTACATGGTATAGTTGAAGAAGATGGGTACGTTGAACAGCCTCCAGGTTTTGAAGATCCTATTCACCCTGATCGTGTTTGGTTGCTCAACAAAGCTCTCTATGGTTTACATCAAGCACCGAGAGCTTGGTACGTAACCTTATCTAATTATCTGCTGGAAAATGGATTTCGCCGAGGTCTTATTGATTGCACTCTTTTCATCAAAGAACAGGATGGAGATCTTCTATTGGTTCAGGTATACGTAGATGATATTATATTTGGTTCTACTAACGATCTTTTGTGTAGGAACTTTGAGCGTGTTATGTTGGAGAAATTCGAAATGAGCGCCATGGGGGAAATGACTTTCTTTTTGGGCCTACAAGTGCAACAAACAAAGTCTGGGATATTCATCCATCAGACTAAGTACGTCAGTGACATCTTGAACCGATTCCAGATGTCCGAAACAACGCCCATTGGTACCCCACTTCAGCAAAATCACGGAATTAATCTGGACTTGAAGGGTGAAACCGTTAACTCTTCATATTACCACGCAATGATCGGATCTCTTATGTACCTCACTGCCTCAAGACCAAATATAGTGTATCCTACGTGTCTGCTTGCCCGATATCAAGTCAACCCGAAGGCCTCACATCTTGCAGCTGTGAAAAGGATTTTCCGCTATTTGAAGGGATGCCCGGACACCAGTCTCTGGTACCCTAGGGATGATAGCTTTGACTTGATCGCTTTCAGTGATTCTGATTTTGGCGG
Organism: Helianthus tuberosus; assembly: GCA_030545235.1. Classification (NCBI taxonomy): domain Eukaryota; kingdom Viridiplantae; phylum Streptophyta; class Magnoliopsida; order Asterales; family Asteraceae; genus Helianthus; species Helianthus tuberosus. The sequence goes on along the minus strand of CM060429.1, from coordinate 91,264,633 downwards.
ATGCAAAATCGATGGCAAATCCACAACGGCTGGATGTCAGTTTTTAGGAAATCGCCTAGTCACATGGCAGTGCAAGAAGCAGACTTGTGTCGCTACATCAACTTGTGAAGCTGAATACATTGCTGCCTCAAGTTATTGCTCCCAAGTCCTGTGGATTCAGCAACAAATGCGTGATTACGGTTTTGAATTCCTATCTAATCCTATTTTAGTTGATAATTCTGCTGCCTTACAAATCACTAGAAATCCTGTGCAGCATCCAAAGACCAAACACATCGAAATTAAGTATCACTTCATACGTGATTGCTTTGATAAAAGGCTTATCGATGTTGTTAAGGTCCACACCGATGACCAACGTGTCGACCTTTTTACCAAAGCATTTGACAAATCATGATTTGACTTTTTATTATTGGTAAACGGCATTAAGGTCAAGCAAGAGTAAAACCGACATCGGAAAATCGTTTTTGTAAATATCTTTGTGTTTTTAATTTATCATAGTTTTTACATTTTAGGGGGAGTAAATCCAAATTTAAAAAAAATTCAAAAACATCGAAAAATGTCAAAAACACAAAAACAATGGAAAAACAAAAATGAGTTTCCTGGCGAGCAAAAGAGAAAATGATAGTACATCAGTGGTCTGCCCAAACCTCTTTAAAGTTAAAATGAAAAATGATAAGCAGCTCTATATAAGATATATCGGTAGGCTCACAATCATTTTAAAGTGTGTAGGGTGAGAATCGCTCATTGGCATATGGTCTTAGTACCAAAATTTCATTTGAGAGATTGCCGAGGTTCTGAGATATGTGGTCTTTATGCTGTTTATCATCTGGGTATCATGGTTGTTTTCTTTTACCGAAAAATAACGGAGATGAAGTCTAGATCTTCCATGATACCATACATACATGTACATATTGCATACGACCTTAATAAGTAATCAACAAACAAAATAAGTGATAATATATAACAGCTTTCTTGCGGGAGTCAAGTTCGTCTCTTTGTCTGTACGATGGTACTAACCTGTTCACGGACTTGCTCCTGTACCCTCATGCATCGAATATCAAGTTCCTCATCAATAAGTGATTTAATCACATAGGGCTTGTTTTTCAATCAAAATAAGTGAGTATCTCACATTTTCCTATACGTCAAACAGATGATAAATGGTATACTCACCAGTAAGATGAACTCTCGTGCATACCTTGATACGGGAATGTGTCGTGTGTGGATGAACACCGGTCGGTAAGTATAAATCATACCTTAACATATCCCCTAAACATGATTACATCTGATAAGTTGAGCTTATGTGGACAACAATACCGATAATCATTATAGGATGCTTATCTAAATATTAACTAATTGAACAACAAGAGCGTTTTGGCGTGACCGTACACTTATATGATTTTCTTACCCTCGAAACTCGCAAAAAGAATGTCTGTAAATATTTATTTAATGCTTTAAGTTTCTGCATCTCTGTTTATATTTATTTACTGCTTTCCGTCTTTACATTTGAAATATTCAAAATTTCAAAAAGAGTTTAAGTGTATTTTAATTTAAACTTTATAAAAGCCAAAAAGATTTTATTTCTATCTTATTTTCGATTGCCCGATGTTGGATCTCGAGTCTTTTCCACCTGAAATCTGATCGAAAACCAAAACAACTAAATCTTCATAAACGGTTGAAATTTGCAAGTTTTGAAAGTTAAACACAAAAATTGAACAATTTGTTAAACTTTCAAACTATCGGACGGTAGTTGATTGAAAATTGGTCACATGTGTGTCGTTTGTTTATGTTAACTATATTCCAAGCGGTTGTTCTCATTATGTGTTTAGCTTTCTTGTATGTGCAGATGCTACAATCAAACCAGCTAAAGGTGAAGAGAACGTATTAGATGACAAGCTTCGGAATGAAGACACGACATGGATGCACTCAAATGATCAACTGACCGAGTTGCCGCTGGCCACTCATCAATGCCACAAGGATCTAAAGTATCGAAAATCAAAAGATTCACGAGCACAATCAAAAGGAGTTTGTTGAAAGGGAGAGTTTGTTGATGCACTTCCTATTTGTTACGTGGAGTTTGTTGATACACTTTCTACTTATGACACGTGAAGACTTTGAAGATCCTCCGACATGGAAGATGAACCTTACGATTAGCGTCCAAGGGGGAGTTTGTTGATGCACATTATGTGGACACAACTCGTTGCGGTTCGTTATGTGGACGCGACTCGGTTTGGTTCGACTCGGTTAGGTTCGGCTCAATACCGATGTCGCGACATTCCTCCGTCGTGCGCCCCAGAGTTCGACACGTGAAGCACGAAGAGCCGCGAACCTTCCTGCTTGAATGATGTTCACATCATGATGTCATAACTCTTAAATGCACATGCAATTCTTATACTTGCTGATGTCAGTCAAGAAAGATGGTCACGAAGAACCAAGTATTTCGTGATGCACAATTTATATTTATTTAATCACATGACATTCACTAAGAATCATATATGCATGGAAAATGAATGACGAAGAACCTGTTTTGCTGTTTGTCCTCCTGACGAAGTTCCTTTTGACAAAGTCCTATGGTTCGTCAAGATGTGAAAGTGACGAAGATCTAAGTCTTCGTCACATGAGTTGTTAGACGAAGTGTAAGTGATGAAGATCTCACTCTACGTCGCCTTGGAATCTTTGTCATGGATGCTTCGTCGCTACAGATGGTTTGTCAACATGCATCATATATAAACAGCAGACAGAAGGCAAACAAGGTAGAAGTCTGAACAGACTAGAGAGAGCACATTCAGAGAGAGTACACTGTGAAAACACACACACACACTGAGAGTTTATGAGGAGTTCTTGTAAACATTGCTTTGTAACCGTCATACATATTAATACATTTGAGTGTTATTCGTTGAATCGTGTTTGTCGTTTTCGTGTTCTAACTTGTTTTAACTTACCCGTTTGGATTCTGTACTCTCAGGTTTGTCGGAAAACAGGGAATAGAGGTTTGACTCGATCCTCCGGGTGGACCCACAGTGCATTGTTAAGAGCTCGATGGGTTCAAATATCGGCATGATTGGGTGCGAGATGTTTTGTGGGACATCCTTAGAAGAACTGGGATTTCGGCTAAGAAAGAGGCTCCTGTGAATTTCCTTACAGACCCTATGGAAGGGAGATCTACTCTGGGACCAACGGATCTGCTCGTCTTTGGTTGGGCTAGGGGGAAACATGTTTGTGTGGACCTCACGGGGGTTTCCCCTCTGGCTGGTTTAAGGGAAAACGGGTTTGTAGCTGGACAAGCAGCAAGAAAGCCAGAATCGAAGAAAGTTGATAAGCATGCTAAAGCTTGTGCAGAGAACCAGCATGTTTTTGTCCCTTTTTCCTTTGACACATTTGGCTCCCTAGCGCCAGAAGCTATCCAATTCCTGACCAGGGTCCAACGGGTCATCAACAACAGGGGGACGGGGTTTCATCTTCGGTAGATTAGGGTTTGCAATTCAGAAAGGGCTGGCGGCGCAGCTTGTTGCCCGTCTACCTTCTGTTTTGATGTAACTTGACAAGTATAAATGAATGAAATAAACTTTGTTTGTAAAAAAATAATAATAATAATGAAAATTAGAATTGAGATTCTAACTCCAATAAATTATGGGAACCAAACATTTAAGAGATGGAATTCAAATTCCAATTCCCTTATATTTCAATTACTTCATGCAAACCAAACGCCTCCTTAATCACCTTCGTCATCTCTTTTTTTATAGTAGACATTTTCCCTAGCAAAGATGATGACGCTCCACAATCATTGTTAGACCAGAGTGAGATAGTAAAGTTGTTAATCTTGAACATGATTTCACAAAATTAAACACGTTAAACTGTATGAGATATCATCCCACATTTACCTCATTATATTTTGAAATTGCCCACACATTTCTTGAGTGTCTATAGGAGGAGATAGATATACACCACTGTAAATATATAACTAAGTCAAAGAAAACTTTGAGGACTCAAAATACATACCGGTATTTTTAAATGAACCAACCATCTTTTGTTGCTCACAGAAACATCTAAAACCTCCTTAAGTTTCAAGTTATTCATCATACATTGTTTTATCAAGTTTCCAACCTGCATTCATTCAATCATATAACATAAAATCATCCTTTTGATTAACCCATTTACCCTTTCTTTATGAAAATATCATATAAGAATGTATGGTGCATGTAGTTTATTTGTAAAGGAACACATTATCTGTTGTTGCTCATGCATGTAGAACATCTATAACGTTCAAGTTATTCACCATACATTGTTCATGATATTTTCAACCGGGATTTATAAAATCATCCTTTCAATGAACCGATTTACCCGCTTTCTTTGAAAATATCATCAAACAACGTATGGTGCATAACTGAACCCAAAGGTTGATATTCAATCAACATGTAGGCTCTTTTTCACTGGAATATATTTCATTTATGAACTGAAACCAACTTATAATTATAGAGAGCTTTTAAAATAATTTACACCAATAAATAATTAACCAAGATATAACAAAATATTTGTTTACGCTAATTTCCCTTTCTAGGGTCGTCACTTATGTAGATTGGGCCTTCGATCTATTAGTTGGATTTGGTTTATCCTTTGATAAATGTTTAATAAAATTAATCAAAATTTCAAATACACATGTTTTCTCTCGGGAAAATAAATTTTAACTTTTTAAAATCAGGAGAATTTTATCAGAATTGAACTATATATGCGTATAACTCCCTATTATATTTAGGTATTTTATCAACTGACGCGGATAAGCGCCATTTACCCAACTTGACGAATATATGGCAAAAGGGCCTAAGTTCATATTACACAAACTTGGTAAATTACCGAAGTTTTACTTATGGCTATGTGTTATGGTTTCACTGGTATTCACTATCACGTCAAGAAATGACGGCCGCATCATTGCCGTGTAGGCAAAGCTCTTATTCACACATTTGTGTGTAATGGTTTCACTATCCACCATCATTAAATTAATATTTCGTTTAATTAAGAAAAAAAGGTTGTGATGAGGATTTATGTTTTTGGACAACACAATTAATTCCCACGTGGTAGCGTGGAGGGAATCATGTCCGTCAATGTAGGGCTAGCCTACTTAATAGAGACAGTGTTGTTTCTATGTTTTCAGAGGCCCTAATCAAATTACGAAGTGGTGACCCTTGGCATAAAAGTATTGTGTAGATGTATATAGATTATAGACCTTGATTGATGTTTTCTTGCATTAGTCTAGACAACCCTAAACTCTAAACAACCATTTAATTCTTGTTTTTGTAAAAAGTGCACCAGAGGGACGTCTAGACACAAGGCGACCAGTGGCGGAGCTTGAACAAAAACTCCGTGTGGGCAGTGGGCCGGACTCTCAAAACCCAAAACGGGGGGACCGGACTCTTAAACATCCAATACTTTACACTGTAATATTTTTTTCAGTAAAATTAACACCACGAGCGAAAAATCAGTGGAGGTCAGGGCAACATTAACTTCCGCCCCTGAGGCGACCTCAGACGCAAAGGATGTTGCTTCAAACTACATAAAGCGAGTATTTTACATTTTTACATAAAGTGCACGTCAGGCAAAAATTTGGCATAGTACATGACATTTTTTATGCAACATGATGTTGTACAATAGGCTTATTTATAGCTAAATTTTGGGTAGGTGATGTTAAAACCTATGAGATATAAATATATATAAACACTATGCGTACGAAAGGGACAGCATTTTGCACCTCCGTGCGCTTCTCGCTTTTCAAAACGAATCAGTTCTATAGCAGCTAGTCCTAAACTGATCTTCCAAAGCTACTTATTTCATTTTAAACCCTAAACTAGCAATAACACCCACGTGCGTTGCGAACGCGCGCACACCGCAAATATAGAATGTATTAGTCTAAATGTTATGTTATGCGTTAATCATATGAAAACACACGTTTCGACGTATCTGATTGTGCTCAGTGTGACCTATATATGTGACTCGACTCATATATGGAAAACATTAGCGGGTATAAAAGAAAAACTAACACATGTAATCAAAAGGGATTAATTAGACCGTTTGAAAAAAAGGGGAAAAGTAAAATATGACTCCACTCGGTTCGCAACAAAATTTATGAAACATACATAAAAAAGCACGAAAACAAATTGTATTCGACCTGAGTCGTTTTCCAAAATAGTTAATGTTGAAACGTAGGCCAATGAAGGGGTATGGTCCCAGATCTCGCGTCAGCACGACCGCGAGTGACCATTACCCTTATTAAAAACCCCTACCAGCAAGAACTTATCTGTGTCCGTGCGGGCACGCGCGAACACAGCGGTTGAAACCAATCTGTCCATTGATGAGAAGACTTACCTTAAGTACGAGAACGAATGTTACGCGTAGCGATGCGGCCTGGCACCGCATCCTATGAACATTTTCGTCACGACAAGGGATCTGGACAACAGTAACGGTCACTAAGCGGCGATGCGGGACGGCACCGCATCCCGCATACATCTTGGCCAGAACAAGAACGCGGGAACGACATCAGTTACCGCAAGCAGCGATGCGGCCTGGCACCGCATCCTGCCTACAAGGCAAGTGGGTCTGACACCACAGTGCAAGTGGCACTGGGAACAGTCGCCTATCAGCCCACATGTGTGCAACAGTCTGACACCACAGCAGGACGTGGCATCACCACCGTAACCGACAGGTCTGACACACCTGCAAGTAGCTGTGCGATGTCAGACTAGCTACTCAACTACCCTCCTTCACTCCTCGGCTATAAATACCCACCCCAAACCAGGTTTGAGGTATCACTTCTCAACTCTCTCACTACTACTACTATCACACTTTGCTTCCCAAGCAAATTACTGATTCTCACGCCGGAGAGTGGTAACAAGGAGCACCCCCCCCCCCACCCCATCCTCCTTGTTACGAGTCACGGCTTGTTTCCTTGTGCAGGAAACTAACCAGTAGACGATCCAGCCAGCGTTCCTCAGAAAGAAGGGATTAACCCTACTTGACGAGACCAGTGAGTTAACCCCACCCGGTTAACCATTGTTTCATCATTGGCGCCCACCGCTACTCTTAGCACTTTTTTCCACTATCCTTTTCTCTCCAAAGATTATGTCTGATCGTCTAAACAACACTACCGGGGATAACCTAAACCCCGCAAACCAAGGGCCTACGGGGACCATTCCCCTAGCCCCTAATGCTGAACATATTGGCACATCAACGCAAGGGGGCGCATCCCTTACGTTCGGACACGATCTATCACAGTACGCTTCTGTGATACCTCCAGGCATGAACCTTCATACCTGGTACGACCAACAACAAGCTCTGCTGGCCGCAACATACAACAGAGCTTGCGCAGAAGCGCAAGTACCTGTGGGGCCTACCCTAGCACCGCATACCCCTGCGGGTCGTATTTTACAATACGACGGCAGGGCCCCAACACACCCAGCCTCCAGAAGCAGGCAGGAAGACCGCGGTTCCTCTTACTGCGACGTCCGCACACTTGATGAGGACGATTCCTCGTATGGGTCCCGCCGTAGGGGCCCTATACATAGCCGCCTAGACCCCCATGGCGAAACTAGGCGACAGTCTACAGCCCACCACGGCCCCGGCATCCATAGCCGGCTGGGACCTCAGTCCCACCATGAAGGGCAGGGTCGTACCGATCCGGACGACGGTACATATGGCGAGGAGTCGCATGCTACTAGCAGTAGACCGGTAGGACGCAATTATGTTCCTCCCACTCAACCCCGCACCACATACCTACGCACCGCAAAGCGCCACCAGATCCAACCCTACAGGCCGAAATCTGCGGCCGAAAACTTCAAGTTTGTCCCGGAGATTGCCAACGCCGATGTCACCACCACCAAATTCCCATTAAACATTGGGAAATACAATGGTTCAGCCGACCCAGATGACCACATGAACATCTTCGTCGGCGCCGGGTGCAACGGCAGGTGGGATGAACCCACTTGGTGTCAATTTTTCCCGCAGACCTTAACAGGTCTGGCCAGGGCTTGGTTCGATTCGTTGCCAGTGGGGTCACTGACCTCATTCGAGGACTTGCAAGCAAAGTTCCTCGCGTATTTTTGCCAGCAGCGACGTCATGAACGTGATTCTATGGACGTCATGAACATCTGGCGCAGAGACAACGAATCGCTTGAGGCGTTCGTTGTCCGTTACAATAAAGAGTGCCTGGAGATAGGCGACGTTGCAGACCAAATGGCACGCAACCATTTCATTGTTGCCGTTAAGGACGAACAAATGGTTATGACTATCTCCGGCAAGGAAGGCTTGCCTAAAAAATGGGAAGATGTCATGGCTGCGGTCAAGACATACGCCCAGACTCAGCGGTCCCTCAAACCGCACGTATCAAAGGCACAGCCCCAAACGGAAGGCCAGTCCTCCTACCAATAACACAAGCGCAACAACAAGCGCAACCGGGACACATGGAATCGGGGCAGCGATCCCAGACCATATGTCCCGCGGAACAACCAGCCCGACGCAAGGGCTACAATCAACGCCCAGTGTGAAAACCGGGCGTCGAAGAAGGAGTCTCGGGACCGTAGCTGGACCGAGATCAACCAGTCGCCAAGCGACGTCCTCCTTACGGACGCGCAATTCCTGCGACCGGCCCAACCGATGAAGTCCAAGAAGAACCAGGATCCCGCACTCTATTGCGAGTACCATAAGGACTCGGGCCACACAACAAACAACTGCATCAGTCTCCGACTGGAGATTGAGCGAGCCCTTAAGGAAGGGAAGCTGCAACATCTGTAGCCAGCAGTGCAAAAACCTACCAAGCGCATCACCCCCCACAACGAGGGCACCTCCACGGGTAAGAGGACCATGCACGTGGCCTCTACCCACATGATCAATGGAGGACGAGGAAGGCCACGCAAGGCGGCAAGAAGACCGGACAATGACTGGAAAGACGAGCAAGTCGTCTTTCCAAAAGTCCGAGGCGGACCGCGCGACAGGCGCGCTGTGGTTATCACAGGCCACCTGGCTCACTACTGCACCGAGCGATTATTCATCGACCCGGGCAGTACATCCGATATTATATACGAGCAGTGCTTCAACCAATTTGATCAAGAAGACAAGGATCAGTTGCAGCCGGTGGACTACCCGTTGGCCGGGTTTGCGGGGGAAACCGTATTCCCCCTGGGCCAGATTACTTTTCCTGTGCGCCTCACCAATGGTAGGCACACAAGAACGGAGGAGGTAAACTTCATGGTTTTACCTCACACCTCCAAATACGACGTACTTCTCGGGAGGGAGTCCCAGGGCGACTTCAACATGATCACATTCGTTCTCCACTCTGCCATCGGTTTCCCAACCGAGACGGGGATCGCGATAATATACGCCCAAAGAGAAGTTATGTCTACGGACGAGTTGCGTCCGGCCAAGGTAGCAAGGCCTACCCCCAACACTCAACCAGAAAAATGGGTTCTTAACGCAAGACACCCAGAGCAAACAGTTACGTTGGGCCACGCCTTGTCCCCTACTATCAAAGCGCACCTGAAGCAACTCCTCTTCAGGAACCAGGATATTTTTCGTGGACACCCGCAGATATGACAGGGGTACCACGTGAAATCGCGCAGCACTTCTTGAATACCATGCCAGGTATCAAGCCGGTGATCCAAGGCCAACACCACCTTGGATCAGCAAAGAACGAGGCGATGCATGAGCAGGTCCAAGTGCTGCTCTCCGCAGGCATCCTGCGGGAAGTCAAATACCAGACTTGGTTGTCAAACCCAGTCATGGAAGAAAAACCATCCGGGGGCTGGCGCATGTGCGTCGATTATAAAGATCTCAACAAAGCCTGCCCCAAGGATTGTTACGCACTTCCAGAGATCGACGAGAAGGTCGATAACCTCGCACCATTTCGATGGAAGTGTTTCCTTGATTGTTACAAAGGTTACCACCAGGTACAGATGGCAATCGAGGACGAAGATAAAACAGCATTCCACACTCCTACCGGTAACTACTGTTACACAAAAATGCCGTTCGGGTTGCGCAACGCGGGCGCAACCTATCAAAAGTTGATGAACGACACTTTTCGCGGTCAAATTAGCAAAAGTGTCGAAATCTATATGGACGACCTGGTCGTCATGAGCATGGAGGAAGACACCATGCTCAACGATATTGAAAGAACATTCCAAACTCTGCGAAGCGTCAACATGAAGCTTAACCCAGGGAAATGCTCGTTTGGAATGGAAGAAGGCAAGTTCCTTGGATTCATCGTAACCAAAGATGGATTCAGGGTGAACCCGGAAAAAGTCCAAGCGATCGAGCGAATGCCATCGCCTTCCACGATGAAAGAAATGCAACGACTAGCTGGCAGGCTAGCCGCACTAAATAGATTCTTAGCCAACCATGAAGCTAAGTCTTACCCTTTCATCAAGACCCTGCGGAGCTACTTAAAAAAGGATCAATTCCAATGGACCGCAGAAGCCGAGAAAGCATTCCGGGAGATGAAAGAGTGTTTGATTCAACTCCCAACTCTAACCGCACCACGCAAAGATGAACCACTTATCTTGTACTTATCTGTCGCGGACAATGCGGTAGGCGCGGTACTCATAGTGGAGCGAGAAGGAGTCCAAACACCTATCTACTATATCAGCAAAATGCTCAACGACCCTGAGACAAGATACTCCATCATGGAGAAGTTGGTACTGGCACTAGTGCACGCATCGAGACGGTTACGACGTTACTTTGCAAACCACGTCATCACGGTGTTAACCAACTACAGGATCGGCCCGATCCTATCCAAACCTGACATCTCTGGGAGGTTAGTAAAATGGGCAATTGAGCTGGGCGCACTTTCACTGAACTACAAACCGCGCCCCGCAATCAAAGGCCAAGTTCTAGCTGATTTCGTTGCCGAGGTACCGGAAAATCGCATTCAGGAATGTGAACAAGAACAAAACCCTACGCCACCACCATCCTCCTCAGAAACATGGGCGCTATTTACCGATGGTGCATCCAACGAGGATGGTGCAGGTGTGGGTCTGCGACTCGTCAGCCCTGATGGCCAAGAGCTTACATATGCAATCCGCCTCGATTTCAAAAGCACAAATAACGAGGCAGAGTACGAGGCTCTACTGGCAGGGCTGCGTCTAGAAGTCAAACTCAGCGTCCAACATTTGGAAGCACACGTCGACTCACTATTGGTTGCAGGCCAGATACGCTGCGACTATGCCGCAAAAGGGGATATCATGATCCTCTACCTCGAACAGGCTTTGCAACTGAAATCAAAGTTCACTTCCTTCAATATCCGCCATATCAACAGGAGTGATAACAAACCCGCGGATGCACTGTCAAAACTTGCATCCACCAGTTTTCAACACTTGGCAAAAGAGGTACGTATCGAGATTCTGCAAAATCCCTCAGTACCCTTGAGCCAAGTCAATGTCATCCAGTACGGTACAACATCCTGGATGACACCAATAATTGCATACTTGCAATCAGGTGTTACTCCCGAAAGCAAGGCAGAGGCACGTAAGTTGCAATACAAAGCGTGTCATTACCAAATGGGAGATGGTATCTTATACCGTAAATCATACCTGGGGCCACTCCTACGATGCGTCGACCCCCAAGATGCCACATACCTTATCAGAGAAATACGCGAGGGGAATATGTGGCATACACGCAGGCCCACGCATGGTGGTGGCCAAAATCATGAACACCGGGTACTACTGGCCCGGCATGCACCTGGATGCAGTCAAAGTCTTGCGCAAGTGTTTCAATTGTCAGCGGCATGCTCCCAAGACCTTGCGCCCCAAGAATAACCTGACCCCCGTCACCACTGCATGGCCATTCCAAAAATGGGCAATCGATGTGGTGGGACCATTTCCAGATGCACCAGGTGCAGTGAAGTTTATCATAGTGGCTGTTGATTACTTTACAAAATGGGTAGAGGCTAAACCGTTCGCCTCAACCACCGCTATGATAACAAGGAAATTCGTCTGGGAACATATCATCTGCCGTTTCGATCTACCAATGTGCATCGTTACCGACAACGGTACCAACTTCGCTGCCGATGACTTTCAAAAATGGCTAAAGGAGCTAAAAATTGAACACATATTCTCCTCCGTGGCGCATCCGCAAGGGAATGGCCAAGTCGAGAGTATCAATAAAAGTTTAGTCGAAGGCATCAAAGCACGGTTGGGAACAGCTAGACGCGGCTGGGTTGATGAACTCCCAAGTATCTTATGGGCCCACAGGACAAGCCCAAAGACAAGTAACGGTGAGACACCCTTCAGCCTGGTCTATGGCACTGAAGTGGTGATCCCCGCGGAAGTAGGCCTCCCCTCACCTAGAATGTTGGCTATCAACAAGATAGACAACAATGAGGAACGCAGGGTTGACTTGGACCTCCTGGAAGAAAGGCGTGAAAACGCTGCCATCAACGAAGCCAAATACAAAACCAAACTTGAAAAGTATTACAATGCACGCGTCCGCATTTGTACCTTCAACCCAGGAGACTACGTCCTTCGTGACAATGAAGCATCTAACGCGGAACGCCCAGGGAAACTTGCCCCCAAGTGGGAAGGACCCTACCTCATCCAACAGGTCCTGGGCAAAGGCGCGTACAAACTGCAAACATTAGAGGACGAAACTATCGCACGCACATGGAATACACAACAGCTAACGTTGTTACATGTAAGCCATGTTTTTTACAATCGCCATGTAACCTATCGGGCTGCAGGCCATTTGCAAATAAATAAATAAACGATTCAATGCAATATTGTTTATTTACTTCTATTACAAATGCGTGACCCAGTCTGCGGTATCTACAAAAACAGATTGGCAAAATCTTCATTCGCGATACCCACACAGAGTGGTGACCACACGCAACTATTGTAATAGGCCAGCAATGGCAAAACATCAACTGTCTATCCGGCTGGATATGCAAATACGGTTTTCACAAAGCCTACACAATTCCTAAACCCTAACGGGATAAAAACAGGAATTGACTAATACTCATACGACAAAGGTATAGAGTATACTCAACCGCGCTTATAGCAGGTAGAGTTTCTTCATATACAAGTTCAAACACGCAAGTAATAAAAACACTTGTACAACTTGAACAAAACGGTTAAAACTTTATATTCAAAAAATTTCTACACCTACGCGGTGCACAAGGGATTTACATAAGGTTCTTAACATTTACATTGAGGAAACAAAAGAGGCACGCAGGCCAGCCTAGTCTTTCTTTGTACCGCTGGAACCCGCACCATCCTTGCCATCACCAGCAGGCTTTTCCTCATCTTCCTTATCAGCATATAACACCCGCAAGCGGTCTACATAGTCTTCCGCATCCAGGCATTTCTCAAGTTCCTCAAGAGCGGCAATGGACGTGTCGTTGTACGCCGCAAGAGCGGAAGCAAGAAGCGCTTCAGTGTCCACACCATGGAACCCAGACCTTTCATCAGTATATTTGCCCTGGGCCAAAACATTCATATGAGAAATGCAACGGTTGTAGCCAGCTTTAAAACCAGCATCCCGGGCGCGCAGCCTAATCTCATTAACCCCTGCCACATTCTCAGGTGTGTCAAGGATGGACGTAACAATCTGCGAAACAAAAATAGTACGGTTATCAAAGGCAAACCTAAAAAAGATAGCAAAGGCAACGGATACTTACATGCCCGATACCGTGCATACGCACCCATTCGCGATCGTCCTTGAGTTGATCAAGTGAAGAAGCAAGGCTATCTCTAGCCTCAGCATCGGCAGCACGGGCACTGACCTCCTCAATAACGGCTACCCGGCTCTGCACTTCAGCCTTTTAACAAGGAAAACACAAGTACACAAAGATAATCAACATACTTGTGGGATATATATACAAATTCAAGAGCCAAAGAAATTCATACCTGGAGGCCCTAAACAGTTTTGTCTAAATTGGTGCGGTCAGCATTTGCCCTTTCAAGAGCCTTGGCAGCACGGGCCTCCGCCTCCTTGGCCTCTTCAAGAGCCTTGGCAAGGCGAGCTTCTGCCTCCTTGGCCTCTTTGGCAACCGCATCAGCTGCGGCTTTCTCCTTAACCAAAGCAGCATTCGCTGCCTTGACGTTAGTAAGCTCCTGACGAACACGAAAGAGAGTTTCATTCTGTTTGGCCCAAGATTCTTTCCAAGTCTTGCGCTCATCAGAAAGTGTCTGGCGCTCATTAGAAAGAGATTCTTTCCAACTCTTATGCTCATCGGAAAGCAGTTTGGCGAGGGTACGAACCTGTTTAAGCTCAGCAGTTGCAGCCCACTCCTCAGTCTGCTTACGCTTTTCAAAGGCAGCCTTATCCTTTTCAAGCTGCTTTGCACCCTCACGAGCAGCCTTAACCAACTCTTCAGCTTCAGCCCGCAAGCGAGCAGTTTCCTCCTCCTTGCGCCCCAGCACTTTGTAGTCTTCCATAATGGCATTCACCATTATGGAACTCCCCACAAGCATGGAAGAGAGCTGATTGATCCGGAGCTCACGTGGCAAACCGCGAGCCCAGTTAACTTCAAACGGGGTGCCCAAACCACCCAAAATCTCCCTGCAAGCGGAGGGATCAGCAGAAATATCATCCCCTTGCATAACATTCCAAGGGGGACGGTGATAGTTCACAGCCCGGTCATCAGTATAGGTGCGGTAATTGAACTCCAATTCAGACTCTTCAGGCTAAATAGGAGTCCCTTTAAAACCCGCACCCCCAGAAGCGGAACCAGAAGCTTTCTCAGCAGCAGGAGATTTCTTCCTCTCAGTATAAGCAAACTTCAGGTTCAACTCATCAGTATCCTGCGGGGAGATCAGGTTATCATGAGAATCTACCGTATCAACGATCTGCACCGCAGGTTTCTTCCCAGTATCTTCTACTTACGCAGAAGGTTCAGTGGTAACATCCTTATGAACCCCCGCATCCGCAGCCGTATCATGCAGGGGGGAATGAGGAGCATCAAACACAGAGAACCCTTCATCTTGTGGTTCTGTAAACAAAGAAAAAACACTTTAACTACAAGTACAAAGACAAAATACTTGTAAAAGCTATGAATCACTTACCAGAAGCAACCACAGGTTTCACAACAGCTGTCCGTTTAGTCTGTATTTTCAGACGCTTCTTCTCACCGGCATCAACAGCCTTCTCTGGCTTTCTCTTCTTCTTCTCATCAGCAGGTTTGGAACCCGCAGAGGATCCACCTGCCGCCGCACCACCTGGAACACCCAAACCCTCAAGGGTGTCAGATACTACCACGTAATCAGTATATCTGCGGAAACAAGAACGAGAGATACCTACAGTATGCGGCACCAACGGAGGAACAACGGCAGCCTCAGGCTTTTTCTTGCCGCGGCCCCGCACAACCTTCTCTAGATGCTTTTTCTCAGCATGTTTCTTGAGGGCACCCTTCACCTCAAATTTACCCAAGGCCCCAAGAGTACCTGCATTTACACCATCAAAACAAGCAAATAAGAAAGTTGAACTTCTTTACAAAGCAAGTAAGAAGATTATGGAATATACCTTTGCCTTGCGGCAGGGGTGCGTTCAATGCCCCGCGAACAGGAACGCGGAAGTTGTTAACGATGGTCAAGTTAAAACCTTCACCTTCCGCACATTGAAGAATCTTAACCTTACTTGTGAAGTTCGGATCAAATATCCTCCACAGCTCAACATCCTCTGATAAGTACACTCACAAATCAATAACAAACAAGGAAGTAAGGAAACAACACAAGAGTAAGAACACTTACCACCACTCTTTTCCCGCACAACGGGCCTTGTATGCCTATCAGCCCTGGTCAACATCATCCGCAACACCCACAACTCCGTGTTGTCCAGCTTCTTGCTCAATGGTCCTCAACCTTGGGAACCACTCCACCGTCTCCGCACTGGGAAGATCAATATCCTCCGCAGGGATCACCTCGTTCACGTTGCGGAAGGTCATCCTTGCAACGACCACCGCTGCCTTAACGTAGAAGAACTTGGTCTTCCACTTTGTGATACCCTTGGGTGGGGTCATCAGCTTAGTGCTCCCATACCATTGGCTAAAAGAAAAAAAAACCTAGTATTTACAGTTAACTGGTAAAACCGCCGGAAGTTTTCTATAGAAATTTCCAGGCCAAGAGCACGAAAAGTGTACTCAAAATTTTGAATCCGAATCATCCCGAACGGACTCATCTGGGAGATATGGAGTTTGTAATACTCCAAAACCTCAGCAACAGTCAATGGTAAACGAAGGTTACCATCGACGAAGAAATCAGCCCACATGGTGACGTAACCGGCCGGAGCATCGCCACCGGTTTCACCTTCCTGTGGGAGTACAGCCCCATACTCTTGGGGCATCCGAATGCTGGTCATCAGGTTGTCAAACATAACCTTCGGCCACTTCAGCGGTGGTAGGCCCCCGCCGGGTGCACTACCACCTTCTTCATCTTCCTCCACCGCCGCCGGCGAAGAATGTTCAGGGTTTGCACCCTCAGCATGGTGTGGATCGGATGGTTCAGCCATCAGAGAATGTAATGAAGAAGATAATAGAACGAGGTCACGAGAAACACAAAAAACCACCGGAAGTTCAGACAGGTTTATCGAAGAAGACAAAGGAAACACCCTCTTTTTCACAAGAAAAAATTTCGAAAATTTTGAACAAGTGAGGAAACCACAAACGGTTTCCCCTTATATACTCATCGCAATTAATGCGATGCAGTAAACCGACTCATCACGTTCAAAACAGACGAATTACGCGGCGACACGTGTTCAACGACGGTTCCGCTGACGGTTATCACGCGCACGTGGCCGTCCACGCGCCTGACAAAAGACACTTTTTACACTCCTTGCTACAGTGCATTTATGACCTCGGGCAGTGCAAGCGTCCTTTCATTTCAGCACATGACAGAATCCTACCAACTTTCACCAACCCACACGTGCAATCGTGACGTATGCAGCACAAAAGCGACAACATTATCCAAATATAAGCGGCATGCGGTTTCTCTGGTTCACCGCACCATAACCCGTACCGCATGTCGTTTTTTACATACCCCTCAAAAAAGGCAAAAAATATATCTCTACATTATGTAAAGGGGTATAACCTATAACCGCACATACCCACGAGCACACATGGAATATGCGGAGATGACACACACGAACCCGTATAGGTGTGTCTGATACTCAGAACCAGCGTTGTTCTTTGGACTGCGAAAACCGCATTCCATACAACATTCTTCAAGGTTCAAATCCCTCGTGTCCGGTTCACAACCACAGAGGGAACGCAAACAGCTTCTCCTTAGGATAAAGGATAGGAATACGGAACAACCGCACATCAGCAACCCTGACTCCTGATCCTTGAAGAGCCGCATCCAAGTTTCAAACTCTCTAGAAGCGAGTTCTTTGATGCAAACCGCAGACACTCACGAGTAGCTGCGGCGGAATATAATTACCCTAACGGTAGCTATGAAAGAGCCACGACTAAACCGCCACGCGGTTGATTAAAGCTACTTCAAGGAAAACTACTTTCCACCAAAGCGTGAAGGAAAGTAGCTCCAGAACAGTGGTACAAGTCTTCTTATGACTGGTTGCCCACCTATGGACCGCATAGAATAAACAATGGTGGGCACAACCATCCCTAAGACCATGTTTATTTGCCCATAGTTGTGACACCTGTGTCACTTCAACCATCAAACAAATGCCAAACCAATGAAATAATGTATTTCATACTGGGGATTTGTAAAAATATGTGTATCGTTTACACATACCAACTCTTGTTCGATTTCAAGCTCTAAATCGCTTTCTGGAAGGTTATACGCGCACTAATGCGTAGATATAACCAGTTTAATGCAACGAACACTCCGGAATAGTGAAATAGGCTTAACATACCTTAAATAACCTTTACATAACTTAGATATAAGTTTTGGAAGGTTTGGTGTGGTGAAATCAAAGTTTATTCGCTTACAGGGACTAAATTTGACAAACTGTGAAAGTATGCCAATTTGAACGGTAACAGACATTCCGGAACATGACCATAAGTTAAACACACCTTAAATATCCTTTACATAGCTTAGAAATAGGCTTTGAGGGGTTCGGTGTGCTAAAATAAACTTTTGTGTCATTCAGGGACTAAAAGTGTCAAAAAGTGCACAAGTTTGCACTTTCGCGCATAACTTACGTTCTGAATACATCCGGACATCCAAAAATTTATGTAAGCACTAAAATATTTTATTTTAGTGTTTGGCATAAGAAAAATCCATTCGTCACGTCATTTGGATCGTTTTACGCGCTTATGCGCATTCCGTCGTAATTAAGCGAACATCGCGTTCGTACGGCCAAACGAACCAACATCCGACATATTTTTGAGCATGTTTCATGTCCACAATGTTTAGGCATCATTTTAGGGCCTTAAAGTTGGCTTGACGGGCCTTAGAGGTGTCGGAAATGGCCTTAAACACGTGCAGGGACTGAAACTGTAATTTCTGAAACTTGTGGCCGCCTGAGACTTGTGTGATCCTGAAGCGGGCCACGTCCGACTATCAGACCAGATTAACTGCATTTAACAGCAGATTACAGCTGTTTGATTCTCACCCACACATTCCCAATTGCTTAGTCAGATGATAAGGATCATTTTTAGCTACCATAAGGTTCCGACACTTGTACGGATGTGATTAAGGCACGATATTCGACAAACGATCCTAACGGTTCGGGTATTCCTATAAATACCCATCCACCCCATTGCAAAACTTACAAGAATTTTGATTTGAGAAACTCTAAGTTGAAACTATTGTTTCATACCTGAGATTTTTGAATCGAAATTAGCATTCGGGGACCCTTCGTAAGTATTCTTTCGTTCTTTTATTGCTTTTCGAGTCTTTTAGAGTCTGAAAGTCAAACTTTGTTTGACTTTCTGCATTGACCAGTTTATGGTCAATGCGAAGTTCGTTTGAACTTCGCAACGTGAGTGTAATCACGTTGGTTATAGTCCCTTGGGACTATGCCTACTGATTACCACGTTGTCTAGGGTCGTAGGGTAAGCGATCTAATAAATCGCTTATACCTCGAACCCGACCCATTTGGTCGATCATTAGGATCCGACCAAATACATTAGGAGACCATAGTAGGTAGGGAATAACCTTCCGAGGTTATACCTTATGGTCGCTACGTTTAAGTAGTTGTATGATAGGTAGTTTATATGCCTTAGGTAAATTACCAGAATACCCTTTTCATGTATAATTGGTAATTAAGCATATGTAACCTAAACTTTTGTCACATAACTGATTATGTAACATGTTTAGGCATATAACACTTGTCAAAGAGCTAGTTAGGCGGTCCGAACGCGTTTCACGCGAACGACGCGTTAAAGTAGCATAAGCTACCTAAACGAGTCGTAATGGGTCGTAAACAATTATATTAGGTTTCATTTAGTATGTAGGCTTTGTTAAACCATATGACACGAGTCTCTATACTCGTTTGGTTTACGAACCCTCCTTCTATCAGATCTTCCGATTTAGGTCCGGTTTATTAACATAGTTACCTATATTAGGTGTCGTTTGATATCCGCGATCTCTAGCATTGTTTGGTTGTTACTCAAAGACTTTCGAGCAATCTCAAGTGAGTACATAGACCCCTCTTTTACTGTTTTCCAAACATTTTGGGGTGGAACACATGTGCCTACTTGTTACTTTCATGCTTTCCCGTTTTCACATCATATACCTGCTATGTTCGTTAGTACATTATAGTACATGATTTCATTACATTTTATGCTATGTATGTCCATTGTGTGCATACTTAGTACATTGTTTTACATTACATTTTGTTGCATATGCTCATCCAGTATATGAACACATTATATTACATTTAGAACCGTTTATAACTATTTGACTATGTGAACCGTTGAAATCATTTGACTATGTGAACCGTTTGTATCTGTGAACCGTTTGTATCTGTGAACCGTTTGTATCTGTGAACCGTTTGTATCTGTGAACCGTTTGTATCTATGAATCGTTTGTATCTGTTAACCGTTTGTATCTATGAATCGTTTGTATCTGTGAACCGTGTGAACCGTATTTGACCATACATAAACATTTCTACTATTGTTAAACATTACTTTGGTGGTTTGGTTTGATTAAGTGATTAAGTAACGAAGCGTGTGTAATATGATACAAGCATGGTGGATACGCCGCTGGTACTTCCTATATATAAGTGTTTGTATGGTATTACATATCATAGCGTTATTTGAATCATTTCAGTTTGAGACATATAACATTTTATACAAATAACATACTTTTCACAATACATTGTTTTACAAGCAACTTAACTTATACAAACTCATTTTACAATGGTTATTCATTTAACCATACATTATTCTCTTATTTATACATATCATCTGATCTTATCGTTTTTCAAATGATTTACAAAACAAAGCAAATTACAAGGTTCATGACTAAACATTTTCTCAAACATAAGTCATGAAACCTATTTTCACAAAACCTATGTATCTCACAGGCATTTTTATGCTGACGTACCTATTTTCACATGTGTTTTTCAGGAGCTGTTGCATAAGATGATCAAGATACACATAGGCAGACTTGGGCTTTAGTGACAATAAAAGATGCAAGACTAGTTAATTATGTTGTATTTCTTTGTTTGTTAAGACATTGTAACACTTTTAATCAATAAAACGAAACTTCAATTGCCATGGATTTGAAACAATTAATTCTGTTACAACACTCCCCGATGTTTCCGCCACGTTTTGTATGTTCTACGTGGTCGGGGTGTGACAATAGTCCAGATTCAAATTGTTCGACCAAACACTGCCAACAATGACGCAAGTACCTCACGAGGCTCGACTACACATGGCCAACAATGTACAGCAACGAGGTAACCGCAAAGGACGTGCGGTTACTTGAGAGCTAAAACGCAGAGGACGTGCGGTTACTAGAGAGCTAAACCGCAGAGGACATGCGGTTACTTGAGAGCTAAACTGGAGAACACGAACACCCCATAAAACAGGGATCATCGTTGAATGTCCAGTGGCTGAACATAGAGCTTGAGCAAAGTACTTACAACATTGCATCAGCTGACGCAGAGGTTACAACTAGAGTGGCGGAGACAGACATTTTCCGTCACCATCTCAAAGGTTGGTTCGAACCCTGCTAACATCTTCAGTCACCGTCTCAAAGGTTGGTTCGAAACACCAACAGGTGGCTGATGACATCAGAAAAAGGTAGACCACATCACCATTTCAAATCCTTGGCTGAGAATTCCGCATCAGACGGAACTTGCTCACCGGTACGGAAGAGACGTCACCGGATCCGCAGCTTGAGTTACTGAAAGTAGGATCCATCTGCATGGCCCATATTCTACCTTCTAGACACCATAGTCCAGTATCCATCCCACATGCAACTTGCATAAGGAAGGAACAAAAGACTGGGGGACTTGAAGGGGTATGGTCCCAGATCTTGCGTCAGCACGACCGTGAGTGACCATTACCCTTATTAAAAACCCCCACCATCAAGAACTTATATGTGTCCGTGCGGGCACGCGCGAACACAGCGGTTGAAACCAATATTTCCATTGATGAGAAGACTTACCTTAAGTACGAGAACGAATGTTACGCGTAGCGATGCGGCCTGGCACCGCATCCTATGAACATTTTCGTCACGACAAGGGATCTGGACAACAGTAACGGTCATTAAGCGGCGATGCGGCACGGCACCGCATCCCGCATACATCTTGGCCAGAACAAGAACGCGGGAACGACATCAGTTACCGCAAGCAGCGATGCGGCCTGGCACCGCATCCTGCCTATAAGGCAAGTGGGTCTGACACCACAGTGCAAGTGGCACTGGGAACAGTCGCCTATCAGCCCACATGTGTGCAACAGTCTGACACCACAGCAGGACGTGGCATCACCACCGTAACCGACAGGTCTGACACACCTGCAAGTAGCTGTGCGATGTCAGACTAGCTACTCAACTACCCTCCTTCACTCCTCGGCTATAAATACCCACCCCAAACCAGGTTTGAGGTATCACTTCTCAACTTTCTCACTACTACTACTATCACACTTTGCTTCCCAAGCAAATTACTGATTCTCACGCCGGAGAGTGGTAACAATGAGCACCCCCCACCCCATCCTCCTTGTTACGAGTCATGGCTTGTTTCCTTGTGCAGGAAACTAACCAGCGGACGATCCAGCCAGCGATCCTCGGAAAGAAGGGATTAACCCTACTTAACGAGACCAGTGAGTTAACCCCACCCGGTTAACCATTGTTTTATCAGCCAACTCGAATTTATAGCAAAACGCACATAAAAATATGCACGTAAATATTTGATCTGACTCGTTTCTAGAAAACATTTACGTCAAAAATAGAGCAATCGAAACACGTACATAAAAATATGCATGTAACCGTGCCAAGTAGCACCAATGTCACATCACTGCTAGCAACCACCATCGGAAAAACTCGTAAAACTAAAATAAATAAAAAAGAAAAAAATAATATTGGACGAAAAGCAAACATAAAATCGTTGAACCACGCACGCCCGTTGCAGTGTGTTAATGCGAAGAAATTAGAATGAAACGTAAAACGTAGAAAAACATAAATAAGTCGATCTAGGACACGCATGTTGCGACGAATCCGTCAATGCGCCTGTCAAACGGAAAAAAATTTGACGAAAATACGTTGAACTTCACACGCACGTTATGGTGTGTTAGCTCGCATAATTTAGAACGAAATGTAAAACGAAAAACTTGCGAAAGATGAAAACTGTGGGGGACCAAAGTTGAAAAAAAAACATTGGGGTTAAATTGTAAAAGATGAAAAGCTTTAGGTTAAAAGTTAAAAAAACAACAGGGTTAAAATGCAAAAGGTAAAACCTTTAGGTTAAAAGTGAAAAAAATCAAACTATGCCTTTTAGAGGGGAAGTCTTAGCTTCAAACTTGGGAAAGAAGAATAGTTAAGGATTATGCGTGTAAAAAGTAACATTAGTCGTTCAAAATAAAAGAAGGGAATCACACCCAAAGAGGGAGGGGGTGGGGGGTAGATCATAACACTTGGTGTAAGATAGTATTCTACTAAGACAATTTGTTACCATGTAATGCACCGCGCGAAAATGTGGCATGAGACAGCGTGAGACACCAGCCCTAGAGGCGTTAAAGGCCATCCCCATGATGTGCGTAACAAGTAAGAGATGGTGAATGTTGGTGGGACCCAAGCTTTTCAACCAATCAAACCTCATTTTTTTTAATTATTAGATTTAAATATTATTTTAATAAATGGTGGATGGTGAAAATTTGTGAAGCCAATACATACTAAGACTACGGGGAGTGGAAGGGCTTAGTTTGGGGGCATTGCTCAACACGTGACGTGGGTAGGATCCACAAGCTTATGGTGCAAAATGAGGGGTGTGGTGTGGCATGGCGTGACCAGCCATGTGAATTTTTTTTTAACTGAAGCAACCAACCAATCAAAGCCAGCCAAGTCATCCTCCCCCCCCTCCTCGCGGCCCCACGCCAGGCTGAATACCCACGCCAAAGGGGCACCGCCCCAACCAACGCCAACCTGAAGTGGAGCAGCTAGCGTTGGTTGGCTTCCCTCGCCCCAACCAACTCCCCACTCCCTGCAGTCTAAAGATGAAAAAAGGTGAGTGAGAACTCATGCCTATGTGGGATTGGTGTGACAGTGATTTTTAACGTGCCATTGAAAATTTGTCAAACGGTAAATGATATCCTAACCATACATCAAAACTTCATTATTAACTCTTTGCATCCTATCATTCAATGGATATCAAATTTGATTAGCTTAACCTATGTCCATTTAGTCTCATTTACATCTCAATTACATGACACTAAAATCACTAACATAACCAACATAACTCAAGTACTATGCCACAAAAATTAACAATTGATAGCGTACTAGAATTATAAAACTAAGCCTTTAAAAAACAAGTAGGAGCAGTGATGTGTCAACAACCAACCGGGCATATTCGTGTATGTTTTCATGTACATACAAAAAACTTGAAGTTCAATTGGAAGCTTCCCATACGACGTTATTCACAGATTTGCTATTCATGACTACTATTTAAACCTGCAGCAATTGTTAATACAGTCGCGTAGAATTAGTCAATATATAAAGGCCAATCACAATCTCACAATCTCTAGTCTTCTTCATTGGTAAATTGTTACCTGCTGGTTGTCTGTTGGTGGCCAGCGGTGCAGAGCTGAAGTGGTGACCGGTGGAACCTGAAGTTTAAGTCCCAAAGTCCCGAGTCGATGTCTATCAATTTCCAGTGCAGCTGCCAGGATTTGAAAACATATTGAAATAAAATGTGATCAAATTACGGGTAAATGGTCCAACAAAAGAGAGCAGAGTGAATGAAACAAGTTATATGTGAGTAATAATATAGCATTGAAATAGGAAATAAAGACTCGTAAAGTGTTAAAGCAGCTTACGTGTTTGTGTTTCGAGCAGATTATTACAATTTTGGTGTTTTACAGCCAACCAAAAATAATAGTTCTTGAAGAACTCTTGGTTTTGATCTATAAGCTGCTGCAAGACTGAAAGAAACAAATTATATGTACAAGGTATATAAATATGTATTTATTACGGAAATTAACATATTAATTACATACTGGTCTTTGTTAAAGAAGGCTCTATACATTCTCTATGATATAGAATATCCATCACCTCCTTCTGACTCATACAATGCACCAGGCATTGTTCAATTAGGTTCTTGACCTGAATCATACAACACGTACCAATCAATAGCAACATGAATACAATAAATCATGACATCTACAAGATTATAAACGTAAATGAATCAGGGTAATAGAAAATCAATCAAGATATAAAAGCTATACCATGTGCATATCTTGCTCCCGTTTGGTAGACATAGTCTCAAGCACAGATGACAACACTCCACTATCAAAACTTTCTACAACAGTCATTGTTAGAAACCAGTCAGATATTAAAGTTGTAAATCGTCTACGTGATTTCATAAATTCAAAACATGTTAGTGTTTACCAACTAAACCTACCTTGAATTGCACCTGTACTAAAATTCATCCCAAATTTACATCATGATTGTTTAAAATACACAAATAAATTACACCTGACATCAACGGGGAGCCTACTGACCCCTTGAAAGTCGATCAAACCTACGGATTTTGTTATACTGTGTTCTCTTGTTCCATTATTTTGCAGTAAGCTCCTACCATGTGTATATAACAGGAAAAGGCATGTTGGTCTAGGGCTATCAGCCTGGCCCACAAACCAAGAGGTCATGGCTTTAAGCCTCGTTAGGGCAGGCGTGCGCCAGTATTTCGGTTCAAATAAATAAACAAACAAACCTCTAGTTGCCCAATGAATAAAATAAATTTTAAAAATTTCAAACTGCCCAAATAAATAAATAAATTAACAAACCTCAGCCTGCCCAAATAACCACCAGATTCAAGGATGATTGCAAGAGCGTCACACATCCGGTCATTCCTTGTATCATCAATACACATATTCAAACGCAAAATCAAAAGCACGTTGCATCCCTGACGGTCCACAGTTATATATTAGAGTTGTTAGTTGGTAGTTAATTCTTGTAAGGGTCGATGATATTCTATCTCAGGATATATAATTACAACTGAGATATAAATAACAGAAAGCTCCATATTGATAAATGAGGATATGAAACAACAGAAAAATTAATATAAAGAGAACCATAAGATCAAATAGGACAAACAATACATACTGCTATCTGTGATGAAACGTTTAATCTTTTGTTTCTGATAGACCACATTGATGACTTCCTTCGGGTTCAGGTTATGAATCCTACATAGTTTTATGATATTTTCAACCTGAATTCATTCAATCATACAACGCAAAGATCATGATTAGAAGTACAAACAGATTGACCTTAAATCAATAGCAACAATAATCAACATATAGCTCTTAAAACTTTACAGCAATAGTAAATGTTGTTCAACACATTTAAACCGATAAATAATCAATCTCGATGACCAATTAACAAAGCTACATATACAAACATGTTGATCTCAAATTAAGAGCCCAACAATTTTAACGGTTCCAAGATTTGTGAATCAAAAATTCTACTTCTGTAAAACAGTTTAAATGAATCAAGAATGAAAGAAGATACAAGTGAAAAGGATTACCCTCTCTATGTCTAGTTCTACACCAATCACCTTCCCTTTGCTCTTTTCGGTTGACATTTTTCTCCAACGAACACAAATGGCTACAAAATGTTCGAAATCAGTCACACGAACATAAATTTCTATGTGATTTCGTAAAATCAAAGCATCAATTGCAGATCGAACGAGAGACTCACCTTGAATCGCTTTCTGTTGTTTCTAGGGTTTCAATTCGAACGGTACCGCCAAAATCAACAAATGAATCGCATACTTAAATCAAACTGCTTACTTGTTTCAAATTAGTCCTTCAAGTTTTTTATTTTACTTGTTTTACCCTTATGTAATTGTTGAGAAAAGTAAACAAAATTTACAAATTTGTCATGTTTAAAATTGGCATTTCTCGTGAAAACAAATTCATACTTGTTTACTTAATAAATAGCAATTGGTTGCGCTACGTATCACAGTTTTATAAGTCCAACAATCTTTTTCCCAAATCTCTTAGGGGCTATTTAGCAACATCTGAATGGTTAAGTGTTGAACCAGTAAGAGGTCTGAACCATTAAGTGTTGAACCAGTAAGAGGTCTGAACCATTAAGAGCATGTATAATGCTTTATCGTTCAGAGGCAAATGTCTGACCAATTCAGATTAGAGGTCTTAACCATTCAGACTATGTATAAATCTTAACCATTCAGAGGCAAATGACTGAACCATTCAGACATCTGCTCGTGAAACAAACAGTCTGAACCATTAAGTGCTGAACTAGTAAAAGGTCTGAACCATTAAGAGCCTCATTAAGAGGTAAACAAACAGCCCCTTATTATGTTGTAAAGTGTTAATTACAAAGACGGTCCATTTGATTTGCACTGATTTCTTAGATGCCCCCAATTCACACTAGTAGTCCCCAAAGTTGACTATTAGTAATTGTCGTTAAACAAAAGACAAAAACAATTAAAAAGGCAGTCAAGTGGGCTCAATTAATTAACCACACATGCCCTTATATTTTTCTTTACCCTCCCCCCCCCCCCCCCCTCCCACCCAATAGATTCCACCGGCCACCCAACTTAGTCACCACCTGTTAGGACCGGTTTTGACTCCGTTTCGATTGCGAACCGACCGTGCGACGTGCGGAATCCGTGCATGAACGAGACCGAACACACGTGACGTAATTATAACTGTGATTCTGTTAACAAATCTGATAACGTACAGCACCTGAATCACATACACGGAACTTTCTCTCTCTAGCTCTAGATCTCCAAAGCTCCTAAATGCCAAATGAGCAAAAGTTCCTAAATGAAACCCTAAGGCTCCTATTTATAGGCCAAGGGATATAATGAGTGATCTCATTATTTACATAAATGCCACCTTGCATTTTTCTAGATATTTCTAACTATTACAATATAAGCACTAGAAATAAACTGTTTCAGCTACGATCTTGAGATGACGGAGGCGATAGACATACTGCACTAACAGACTCCCCCTTGGATATTGCCGCAGTCAATCTCAATCATTGAGTCAAACTCGTAGCGTCTTTTCTTTCACTCTCTAGCTCGAACAGAATCCCCGTGGATCTGTCTTCAGCTTCAGCTTCCCCTTTCGGTAGACTCTTCAGGCTCCCCCTTTCGTCAAGCTTCCGTGCTTTGGGATCGACACCTGGCTTTCCGGTTACAAGCTCCTCTGGGATAGTTACGTGTCTCCTTGAATGCATGCTCCCCCTTTCGTTGAGCTCGTCTTCAGACTCCCCCTTAGACTCGGCTATTGGGATCGTAGTCTGGAATCTGCAATCCTCAAACATTTATAAGTAAAACATTTTTAGATTTCCAGGTATCGTAACCTGGCTCCATCAAACTTTCTAAATCAAGATCCTGGGACTAAGATATAATAATATGAATATATCCAGAATTACTTGATACTCTCCCCCTATCAACAATCTTTACAGATTTGGCAGTTTCAGTGAACCGGATCGGAAACTGGCTCTTTTACAGATTTTAACTATAAAAGCATCCAAATCCCTCACAGTTAATCATCCAAATCCAAATTAATGACCTTGGAGATATCACAAACTGTTTTTGATTTTTGAATTTAAAAACTTCAAGTTTCAAATTAATGAACTTGTTTTATTTTCAGAAACACAATCAGCATACTTAGATTTTGAAACTCAGCTTCCCAGACATCGGTTGTCGAAAATAAAGTAGAAATCAAAATCTTTTTGAATTTTTCTGAAACATAAAGCAATAAAGAAATATGTACAAACATATTTATACACGATATTTTTGTTTGAGTTTGCGTCAGAGGATCATATCAGTTTTTGACAAGTCACAAGTACCGTTGAGCTTAGTTACACATTAAGAATTAAACAATTCACTTAGATTGTCGATATACTGATCCACTTAAATTTTCACACAAATTTCAACTGATTCAGGATACGAATTAGATGTTTTAAGAACTTAAACTCATTCATATGTCCCACCTCTTGAATATACTCCCGTATCCAGATCCCAATATTCAGTCTTACAGGTGAGTATACCTAGATGATATCTGTAAGGGGAATAAATTATAGTACGAAACCGTGAGAGCTCAGGTCAGAACTTCCGTTCAACAGAGAGATGACGGCTCGACTTTTGGTATGTCCCCTTTAGAGGATCTTTTGTTACAACAGCAATGACTATCAATTTTATTGTTTCATCAATTTGTTGAGGGCGGCGCTATATTTCAAGCAAGCATAAAGTATTTTCCGGGGACTAGGCCATTGCTTCCGCAAAATCAGAAGTCCCGGGATAATACCCCAGATATCACCAAGCATAAAGACCTAGTATCTCAGAAAGAGGGGTCCTTCAAACGAGATTTCAGGGGTTACCTATATATCCAAGTAGTGTTCCCCACGAAATAAGCAAGTTTGAATTTAAGTTTATATCCCGAAAAAGTTTACTAAATGTATAAAAACCTATCGGCATATCATCAGTGAGACTGTTTAACGCTATAAAATCATTACATTTCTTTAGCGTACTGTAACTGTCTACTGATGTACTATCATTTCCTCTTTTTACGCAAAAAAACTCAATTTTTCATTTTATCATGTTTTTGACTTTTTCAAATTTTTTAATGTTTTTGGATTTTCTGACAAATTTTCTCCCCCTAAAATGCAAAACCATTTAAAGAAAAATTTTTACCGGTTTATCCTCAACGTCTAACCAAAAACTTGATGCGTGTGAAGTGTTACTTATTTTAGGTGTGTATTTTAAGCCCTTTTTAACACTTATTTTAGCCAAGTTTTAAATTTATAAAACACGATATTTCACTAACACTAAACACACATATGGGCAAGTGCACCCATCGTTGAGTGTAGTATAGCGTTGGTAAGATACCGAGGTCGTCCAAGGACACAAGAGCTTTTAGTACCGGTTTATCCTCAACGTCTAACCAAAATAAAAGTTTAGAAAAATGTTTTAAACTAAGAAAAATAAAACTAACTAAAATGCTGAAAATAAAAATAAAATAAAAACAGATAGACAAGATGAATCACTTGGTTCCGACTCGTATCTAGTATAACCTTTGATTATTTCCGCACTTTTGCACATAATTAAGAGATTATCTTAGTTATTGTAGTAGGCCCCTCTTTTGAAGGCGACGTTACCCTCACCCCAGTAGTTTGAGTCAGCAGAGATACAATCCTAAAAGGGTGGATTATTGGAAGATAATGAATTAAGTTATTAATGCAGTATTATGGTAGGCCCCGCTTTTGGCGGTGACGTTACCCTCGACTAAGTAGTCTGAGTCAGCAGGGATACAGTCCTAAATAGCCGGGTTATAGTATTAATAGTAGTTAACTTATGAGGGGGTCAAAGAGTTTGGACCCCCGCCATCCAATA
Organism: Helianthus tuberosus; assembly: GCA_030545235.1. Lineage (NCBI taxonomy): Eukaryota > Viridiplantae > Streptophyta > Magnoliopsida > Asterales > Asteraceae > Helianthus > Helianthus tuberosus. Next base: position 91,234,681 of record CM060429.1, on the reverse strand, counting down.
CCGTGAAGTATTGAAGGAGGTCCTACTAAATTTGACCCAGGTCCATTGCAGGACCTCTAAACGCTGAACAATGGCAAGACCTTTACCAAACCGTTCCCTTAACCCCCTACCAGGTAGCCAACATATCTCCATATAGACCGTGGAGATATGAATGGTGAAAATCCTTTATTTTATATAGACAGTAAAATAATGCCAAGACACCACGGACAAACGATAAGGAAAGATCACCTTCAACATAAGTAACTAGTTATTAAAGTCATTAATACAAAACCAAATAAAAAGTGCAAAAGATTAGAAATAAAAAGTATTATACTAGACACTTTGTCTTCACCAAGTGATGTAAGAGACTTAGGCAAACATGGCCTTGATTGTCAAGAACTCTTACGATCAATCTTGGATCCCGAGACGACTCACACACTCTACGATGGACAATGGATGATGGTGGTGGATGATGGTGTTGTGATGGTGGTGGGTGGTGGATGAAGTGTGAGAGAGGTGGTGTGCCAAGGGATGAGATGAAATGAATCCAAGCACTCCTATTTATAGGCTGAACAGAGAGCTGGACACGGCCCCGTGTCCGCTGGGCACGGCCCCGTGTCCGTCTGACACTCTCTCTCCTCATTAATTGTAATTCGCAATTACAATAAATGCGCCTGCTGTACTTTCGACACGGCCCCATGTCCGCTGAGCACGGCCCCGTGATGGGCAATAGAAGCTTCTATGGATTTGTCTTTTCTGCTGCTTCTTGGGCACGGCCCCGTGCTGGCTGAGCACGGGGCGTGTTCAGCCTTCTGTCTTCTCCTTTTTGCTTTGGAAGGTGCCGTTGAGGGGTCGGGCAGTCCACTAATATTCCTTTTCTTGTATTTATGTTGGATTTAGCTGTCTTTTTGCTTCTTTTGCGTTTTTGAGCTCATTTAATCCTGAAAATACAAAAGGAAGACAAAAACACTCTTTTTCCAATATTAGTACTTAAAAAGGGTTAGTTTTATGCCTTATTTGATGTAATTTATATGTTGCATTTTACACACATCAAATACCCCCACACTTGAACTTTTGCTTGTCCTCAAGCAAAACTCTTTAATATGTGGCTTACACTCCCAAATGGAATAGGTAGAAGAGAAGGTTTTGGGCTTGTCGTAGAGTGTCGGGATTTCCAAGATCTTTTTGGGGTTTTATTTTTATTTACTTACACTCCTATTCGTAATGATTTATTTAGAACTTTTCATAAAAGAAATTACTTATTTGGGCATAACATGCCTTTTTAAAATTCTATTTATATACAAGTTCACATACCTCACGGGGAAATCACTCACACTCGGCCGAAGGTGTATTTTTAGTGAATCACTCGAGAGCGGCATGGAACTTATTCCTACCATAGGCTTGCCAAGAAATCAATCCTCCTCCTTTTTAACTTTTATACCTTTGTAGATATCAAGAGGACTTTGTGGGTTAAGGGTTTGGCTAGGGTTAAAGGTAGGTGGTTGGGTTAGTGGTTAGTAGAAAAAGGGCTAAAAGCGTAACAAGTGTCGATTTTCGTATTTTTGCAACTTTTTATTTTGATGAAGCTTTTATTCAAACTAAGTTATTTTTGATTAACTTGTTTGTTTATTTTCTTTTTGCTTCATCAGTATCACACTTCTCTTTTTTTTTTTTTTTTTTTACGAAGAACCGAACTTGTTACTAAAATAAAGGGTTAAAAATGAAAAAGGTTTTGGTGGGTAAAAGGGTTTTTGTTTGGGTGATGAAACGAAAAGGTTTAGGCTCAAAGGGGCTAACTAGGGGGATTTTTGGGTAGGTGGTAAAAGAAAAAGAAAAATAATGGTGTAGAAAAAAAAAGTTAGTCCTAATGCCTCCATCATTTACTTACTCGGGTTTAAGTTGATAAGGATTGGGAATGCATTGTCATGGCAAGTTCTAGAGTCGTAAGAACCAAGCGGCTATTCACACAAGAAACGAAAAATGAGCATTTAGTCAAATGATATGTAATTGTGTGCTCCATAAAGGCTCAAAACTCACTTTTGTGGGAATGGGTTTTTATGTGATCAAGTATATATAATCAAATTTTAAATAAGTTTGCTATGTCTTTTCATAATTTTCTTATGTTGGTTCTTATTATCACTACGCTATTGGTTGTAAAATTTGTAAAAATATAACCTTTTTGAGAACTTGAATTTCCCGAGTTAAACCTAGACAAGTAAAAAAAATGAAATTTTTGAAAAAATTTGGGGTGATTAGCGGTTCCAATAGAGTTTTGTGTAAGGCTTGTATTTAGGACTTGCAAAATTCAAGGTTTTAGCATCCCCCCCCCCCCCCCCACACTTAAATTACACATTGTCCTCAATGTGTCCCAAAAATAAATTTTTAGGTTGATTAGATGTGTAAAATAGTGTTTAAAAAGCAAAAATCTGTGTTACTGGGCACTGAACACGGCCCCGTGTTATCCGGGCACGGCCCCGTGTTCAAGTGCCAGTAACAGAATTAAAATAAAAGAAACAGAAGCCTGGACACGGGGGCGTGTTGGGTGAACACGGCCCGTGTCCAGTTACCTGAACTGGGCGTTTTACTGCAGGTGGTTCAGCACGGGGCCGTGTTGGTTGGGCACGGCCCGTGTTGAACCTTCTGGAATGGTGAGAATTGTTGGGTTGCCTTGTTCTTTGTGCATGGGTTCATTTTTCTCGTTCCCCTTTTCATCCTTTACCACCATGAGTGTGTTTTATTCATTACAAACCATCCAAACCTTAAAACCATCATTTCATTTTATCATAGAGAGAACTTACATAGTCCTAAATTAAGATAAAATTAAAACTTAACTAAATAGGTCAGCAGGTACACGAGGTTATCATAAGGAGTTCTACTATTTTAGGAAAATTTCGAGAATAGTTTCCCGATATAGTAAGACTTTTAGCCGAATGGATTATTCCCTAAACGTCTAAAGCCATTCTTCAATCTCCCTAGGAAGGAAGAATGCGGCTTCATTTTCCTCCGCAGCTGGTGGCTGAGGGTGAACATTCACCGGGACTCCTTGCACCACTCTTCGCGGAGGCTCTTGGTGCATGGCGTACCATTCGGCTGGAATGACAACTTCGGGTACCATGTTCCACGCCCTTTGGGATATTATAGGTACCAAAGGCGGGTAGGCGAGAAGGTTCAACCTCTGGTGCAAGAGGTTTACTTCATGGAGACAGCTCTCCAGCCCCACTGTAAGATGGTTGATACGGTCGACCAATGCTTCCTCCACTCCCGTCATTTCATCAATAGCCTCTCTTAGAGCGTAAACATAGTTCACAAGAGAGTCTTCTGCTGTTGAAGATCTCCTCCCTTGTCGGTTACTTCTTGAAGATGATCCGCTTGTTCTGCTTGCCATTTTCTGTGAAGGAAACCGAAGAAAGCTAATTTTTTACAAAACAGAGCCCTGGACACGGCCCCGTGCTCGTTGAGCACGGCCCCGTGTCCATTTGTCTGCAGGATTTTTGGCTGAGGATTCTTGGAGTTTTAAATTATTTTTATAATTTTTATCTGGGTTTTAAGCTCAGATAATTTAAAACAAAGTTATACAACTACTTTAAACAAGAATCTTTAGCAAATAATCTTACAAACTTCACATAGAAGGTTGGAACAAAGGGATTTCCAAGCTTCCATGGAGGAAATTTTGAAAAATTTAGAAAGAGGAGGAAATGAATAAAAGTGGAAGGGACAAGAGGGTCCCTTGGAACCTTCTTTTAGCACTTACCTAGGATGGTATGAGTGAAAATCCCAGGGATCTCTGTCAATTGAAGTGGTCAAAATGAGCAGGAATCAGGCTGCATTTAAAGAAAACGACAACGCACTGGGCACGGCCCCGTGTTGACTGGACACGGCCCCGTGTTCAGAGGAAATCCTGACACATTTTGTCCGTATTCTGACCAAATCTGCAGCGAATCTTTTTGGTGAGCACGGGGGCGTGTTGACCTGGACACGGCCCCGTGTCTGGAGGCTGTTTTATGGAGTTTTGCTGCTTCAAGGATCTCGTCGAAATCGGGTGGTTCCTTACTGGTTGGAACAAGCCCAAAGTGCCTAAGATACCTTAATTGTCCTAGACTAAGGCGAGAACGCAAGAGGTTGTCGGTGAGGGTAATTCCTATTTTCATTCTAGGTGGACAAGTCCAACCCTTTCCCGGGCTCTCGTTAAAGAAGGTGTATGCCGAATCGCTCAGGTCTATGTATGCACCGAACGAAGTCGATGGGGAGTCCTTCACGGCACAATCGACACAGGGACGACTATCGTCCAAGTCTTTGCTAGGAACGAAGGTATTTTCGGGAGCAACGAGGTTGTCGAAATGCGGTTCCAACGTTTCTTCATGGTTATCGTCTTGGGGAGGATCAATGAAATCCTTCCTAAGCTCTTTTAACCAATTCAGAATTAGTTTTTCTAGTTGAAAGAACTCATCAAGGAGCATTTCCCCTAGAATCTCTGGCTGGGCGCATTCGAGGGAGAAATAGTGCTTATTTTTACTTTCGCCCCTCTTAAGGTTGTGAGAAGTCGGTGGGTCCATGTAGTGGGGCCTATAATTTAGAAAGTAGCATTTTACTTCTTCATGTTTGCCACCACATAATTGACACCACGTACCATAAGAGTGCCGAAAGTAAAAACAATTACTATCACTCATGTTTGTGTCAGAAATTACCAACCGCCGGGATCTAACGGTTCTGTTTTCAGTAACTGAAACTTGGGCACGGGGGCGTGTTGAGTGGGCACGGCCCCGTGATCAGCTTACTGTCTGATGTAAAACAGGATTGCCAGTTCCAAAAATTGAGCACGGGGGCGTGTTCAGCGGGCACGGCCCGTGCTGAGCTCTGCAGAAGCTGAAAAACTAAGAAAATCCTAAAAAATTAAAAAGAAAAATAAAAAATGATTAGGCCGTTGATTCCTAACTTTCTTAAAATCCTTGTGTCCCCGGAAACGGCGCCAAAAACTTGATGCGTGTGAAGTGTTACTTATTTTAGGTGTGTATTTTAAGCCCTTTTTAACACTTATTTTAGCCAAGTTTTAAATTTATAAAACACGATATTTCACTAACACTAAACACACATATGGGCAAGTGCACCCATCGTTGAGTGTAGTATAGCGTTGGTAAGATACCGAGGTCGTCCAAGGACACAAGAGCTTTTAGTACCGGTTTATCCTCAACGTCTAACCAAAATAAAAGTTTAGAAAAATGTTTTAAACTAAGAAAAATAAAACTAACTAAAATGCTGAAAATAAAAATAAAATAAAAACAGATAGACAAGATGAATCACTTGGTTCCGACTCGTATCTAGTATAACCTTTGATTATTTCCGCACTTTTGCACATAATTAAGAGATTATCTTAGTTATTGTAGTAGGCCCCTCTTTTGAAGGCGACGTTACCCTCACCCCAGTAGTTTGAGTCAGCAGAGATACAATCCTAAAAGGGTGGATTATTGGAAGATAATGAATTAAGTTATTAATGCAGTATTATGGTAGGCCCCGCTTTTGGCGGTGACGTTACCCTCGACTAAGTAGTCTGAGTCAGCAGGGATACAGTCCTAAATAGCCGGGTTATAGTATTAATAGTAGTTAACTTATGAGGGGGTCAAAGAGTTTGGACCCCCGCCATCCAATACCGTGAAGTATTGAAGGAGGTCCTACTAAATTTGACCCAGGTCCATTGCAGGACCTCTAAACGCTGAACAATGGCAAGACCTTTACCAAACCGTTCCCTTAACCCCCTACCAGGTAGCCAACATATCTCCATATAGACCGTGGAGATATGAATGGTGAAAATCCTTTATTTTATATAGACAGTAAAATAATGCCAAGACACCACGGACAAACGATAAGGAAAGATCACCTTCAACATAAGTAACTACTTATTAAAGTCATTAATACAAAACCAAATAAAAAGTGCAAAAGATTAGAAATAAAAAGTATTATACTAGACACTTTGTCTTCACCAAGTGATGTAAGAGACTTAGGCAAACATGGCCTTGATTGTCAAGAACTCTTACGATCAATCTTGGATCCCGAGACGACTCACACACTCTACGATGGACAATGGATGATGGTGGTGGATGATGGTGTTGTGATGGTGGTGGGTGGTGGATGAAGTGTGAGAGAGGTGGTATGCCAAGGGATGAGATGAAATGAATCCAAGCACTCCTATTTATAGGCTGAACAGAGAGCTGGACACGGCCCCGTGTCCGTCTGACACTCTCTCTCCTCATTAATTGTAATTCGCAATTACAATAAATGCGCCTGCTGTACTTTCGACACGGCCCCGTTTCCGCTGAGCACGGCCCCGTGATGGGCAATAGAAGCTTCTATGGATTTGTCTTTTCTGCTGCTTCTTGGGCACGGCCCCGTGCTGGCTGAGCACGGGGCGTGTTCAGCCTTCTGTCTTCTCCTTTTTGCTTTGGAAGGTGCCGTTGAGGGGTCGGGCAGTCCACTAATATTCCTTTTCTTGTATTTATGTTGGATTTAGCTGTCTTTTTGCTTCTTTTGCGTTTTTGAGCTCATTTAATCCTGAAAATACAAAAGGAAGACAAAAACACTCTTTTTCCAATATTAGTACTTAAAAATGGTTAGTTTTATGCCTTATTTGATGTAATTTATATGTTGCATTTTACACACATCAACAATCAAACTTCATGAGCACCTGCACATTCACAAAAACTCAATTACTTGAACAATTTAGCCCAGGTCTGTTGGACCTTAGGCATTTCAACACAATAAGTTTCATTCAATGATGGAAAATCTTTGTCATTTCGTACAAAAACTTTTTCATCTTTGAATTTAACTTTTTCTTCATTCACAGAAGTCACTTGTTTCTTAACCACCCAGTTCTGTCCTTTTGAAGCACTTCTCTTGTAAAATCGTGACTCATTTTGATTATTTTGACTTTGAACAACAACTTTTGGTTTCCAAAATTGGTTTGGTTTTGTCATATCAACCGATGTTTGCCAACTTTGTGTTGTTCTGAATCTGGGTGTGTGAGAATTCTGGGTTTGTCTTGAATCAGACCTAGTCTGTTTTGGTTTCCAAGTTTGATTCGAAGCAAACTTGTTTGTGTTGAACCTCCAAGTTTGTTTTGAATCAAATCTGGTAGACTTTTGTTTCTCAACCTCAGATTTCTGTTTTTCAACATCAACAGGCTTGGATTTTGACACTTTCGAGCAACATGTCCAATTTGATCACATTTAAAACACACTTTCTTTGAAACATCCTTGGCCTGTTGTTGTTTCTTTTTCATAGCATCAAACTCCGCATTAGACTGTTGTCCAATTTTGAGTTTTTCTTCTTCTGCTAAACTTTTTCCTTGAACAAAACTTGTTTTAACCTGAACATTTTTCTTCCAATTTTGTTTCTTTTTATAACCCAAACCATCCTTCATGTTTTTCTTCTTAAAACCAGGTTTGTTATAAAAAGATTTATGACCTTTACCAGCAAACTTTGAAATTTCCGACTTCTCAATCTCAACCATTTTGAAAACTTTATCGACCTTCTCTGAAATCACATTCTGAATCGGGAATACAACATCTAAGAATAGTTTGTCCGATCCAATCATGGTATAGACCAATCCCTTTGAATCATCATCCAAATTTTTCTCGGGTTTTGTGTTTTTTAGATAACCATCATGAAAATTTCCTTCATCTTCATCCTGTGATTCAGACTTACCTTTTGTAGACTCATCTTTCAAAACGCTTTCAACAACCTTACTTACCACCTCTGAATCATTAGCATCATCAGATTTGGAGTAAGTCACATCGATACTTTCAGGTAACTGGTCAGCTATGTTCAAACCCTTTGCCACCTTTTCCTCATCATAAAAAGTATAATTGTTTCTCAATGGTGGTGGTACCTGATGAAACTCTGAACCAATACCCTTTTTGCAATTGTCAGTATCTTTGTCATCTGGTGTGATGTTGAAAATGCGTTCAAGAATGTACGAAGAGTTATGATAACTTTGAAGTTTTGTAACAACCTTTTCTTTTTCAGCCAAGACTTGTTTAAGATTAGCAATTTCATCAACACATTTGTTTAATTCAATTTGCTTTTCTTTAAACTTTCTTTCATACATTTCTTTAGTGACTAAAGTTTCTGACAATCTTTGATCAAAACTTTTGACTTGGCTCTTCAAAGTATCATAAGCTTCTTGTACTCTCTGACTCGACCACTTTAAAGAATCATACTGTTTTTGTAAATCTTGACATTTAGATTCTTTTTCAACACAATCAACACATTTTGCTGAACACATTTGTCTATAAACATCATTATCCTTTTCAAGACCTTGACATTTCTGTGTCAATTTTTCAACTTTTAGTTTCAAAATTTCTTCTTTGTCAATCATTTCTTTACATTTTGTTGTGAAAACATTTTCAAGTTTATCTATTTCATTATTTTTTGTTTTTATGATATCATCTTTTTCAGTACAGGCTTTGCACATTTCTATGCAATTCATGCACTTGTTTTCTTTTTCATCAACCGATTCAACATTCGACAAGTCAGAAGATTCATTTACCTCAGTTTCTTTCAGCACCGATTCTTCTGTCTCAACTTTCTGATCTTCCTCCTTTTCTTCTTTCTGAGCTTCTTCATTCTTCTGTTCTTCTTCAGCTTTCTGGTCTTGTTCAGCAGCAATCTTCACAACATTCTTTACTTCTTCAATCATCTTCTTCAATTCTTCTTCTTTTCTCTTCTTCATTTCTACCACCTTCGGTAGACTTGCTTCACAAACCTCTCTTATCTTCTTCTCCAAATCAGGCAGATATGCTTTATCAAATAACCTTCATGTATTGAAAGTAGCCTGCCTTGGAAGCAAACTTGTTACAGCTTTGAAATCCACTTTTGATGGGTCAGCAACTGGATTACCTCGTGGATCCATGTAACATTCCAACTCATCATTCCATCGTTTGGCTCTCTGAGCTTCTTTGAATGGTTCGTTTAATTTTCCAATTTCCCATCTTGCATAGTCTGCTTTCCACCATCTATCAGGATCAGCATCAGCCACAAACGCATACCCAACAGCATCTTCTTCAGGGCAAACTTGACTCCAGTCGTAACCTTCATCGTCATATATAACTGCAAGAGCCCTTGATTTTTCTTCAGGTTGTTTCAATCTTGGTGGCTCAGACTTGTTCTGATGGTAAATCGCTTTCTTGTAATAATCTTCATTGAACGGGTTTGCAGAATCATCATTAGCATACGCATTTCTGCACTCGCGCTTAAAGTGACCTCTTTGTTTGCATTTGAAGCATGTCACCTTAGATTTATCAAATCCCAATTTGGTAGATGGTCCACCAATTGACTTCCTCCCCGTGATCTCCATGAACCGTTGTGCTCGACGAACCGCACTGGCCATGCACCATCTTATATCCATTAGTTCCATCTCCTCGGGGTCTAATTGGTCATAATCTTCTTTCGTCAAGTTGGTATTGCCAATCTTCCCTGCAACGAGGCTTTCATACGATTCAAGTACAGATGCCAAGAAAACCATCTGTTGTTTTGCCGATTCTTCGCTGAAATTCTGCCCATTCTTCAAATCCACTGAGATATTACACTGAAACAAATTCTTGGAAGCAGATTGACTTGAAGTGTTTGAAGAAGATTCACTGTGAAAACCACTGTGAAAACTTTCATTGTTCACTGAATTTGAACTTTCTGCAGAGAACGTTGTTCTTGGAGACCCAGCCTGTGGTACATTTCCTCTGTAGTAAAGCTCTACATTCTGCTGATAAGCCGGATTGTTGACTTTAGATCTCTTTATCTCCAACTCATGGCTTTCAAGCCTTTCAATCAGTAAATCCACTTTTAAATCTTCAGGCTTGATTGTATTTTTCAACATTAGAGCGAAGTATTGCCACTCTTGTTCATTTGGCAATGAATCAAACAATTTATCCACCAGCTCATCTTCAGAATATGTGATTTCATGTCTGGCCAACTCCATTTTCAGATGTCCAAATCTCTCGATCATTTTACAAACAGATTCATTTTTCATACAACTGAATAAATCAAACTCTTTATGCAACAATTTATTTTTGTTTTTGACAATTTCATTACTTCCTACACACTTTCTCCCTAACGCTTCCCACAAACTCTTCGATGTTTTCTCTTGTTCAAGTAACGAGATAATATCCTCTCTCACTGACTGTTTGATTAATGTGATCATCTTATATATCTATGTCTGAGAACTCTTTTTCCTCTACTAACTCTCCTCCTTCTTTCACTGGTTCTGTATATTCATTTTTCAATTTTAACCAGCTTTCAGGAGCGAAAGCTTTTACCCAACCCTCAAACCGATTTTTCCACCAGTTATAATCTTCAATCTTCATTAGCTTTGTGGTTTCTGTTGGCTTCCATACATATTGTCATATTTCAAATTTTCTGAAATCTCTTTCGAATACTCTCTTATTTCAGATCTTCTTTCGGATGATTCTGAAGTAAAGGCACTGTAGAACGTGTTGTAAAATTCTTCACCGCTGCTCGACATCTTCAAATTTTGTCTTGAATTTGAACTTTGTATATATTCAATCACCTGAATCACGAACAAACAAACAGAGTGAGTTTAATCAATATCAAACAAATGAATCGGACGGGTATCCGATCAAGTGAGTCAACACAAGTCAACAGTGAAAATAATCGTGTGACAACGTTGTCCGTTCGGGTGAGATAGTATCCGTTCGGATGAGAAAGTATCCAGATGGGGATCCGTGCGGATGGGGATCCGTGCGGATGGGGATCCGTGCGGATAGTGGTGATTCGTCCGGATGGTCAAATAACAGTCAACACGGATTGTTGAGGACAAGTGTCCGTTCGGATGGTCAAATATCAGTCAACACGGATTGTTGAGAAGCGAATTGCTTATTCGTGCGGACAACCAGTCAACAAGACTTTGCCCCGGATTGTTATCCGTGCGAGTGATTTATCCGTGCGAGTGAGTAATTCGTGTGAGTGAATTATCCGTGTGAGTGATTTATCCGCCCGAGTGAGTTGTCCGTGCGAGTGATTTATCCGCCCGAGTGAGTTATCCGTGCGAGTGAATGATCCGGATGATGTGTGGTTGAAGGTAAACCGTACGGGTGGGGATCCGTGCGGATGAAGATGATTCAATGAGCTGGCACAAATCACATGGAATCAAACAACTTCACATGCACTCTGATACACAATCAATAGCCGACAAACTTTATCACGATCACATGCAATACTGAATATTCAATTAAATGTCATGTGCTTATGTTACTTCACACCGATTGAATTTAATGTATCATATAAAGTGCTGACAAAATTGACTGACTATTCTGACTAATGTTGACTAGGCGACTTGATCGGGTGAGATGTTGTGACACGTATTGTTATCCGCGCGGAGAAGTTGTCCGTGCGAGTGGATTATTCGTTCCGAGAGGTCAACTTAAGTCAACCCGGATTGTTTATCCGCACGAGTAATAATTCGCTCCGAGAGGTCAACTTAAGTCAACCCGGATTATTTATCCGCACGGATTGCCATCCGTGCGGTGAACATCAAGAACAACAGCAACAGTTTTCAAAATTTTTCAACTTTTTCGAACCACAAATTTCTAATTTTCTCACAAATGACTATGAATTAAGATATGAAACTTTGTAGGCTTGTAGATCAATGAATTTCGCACAACATATCCAAATTTTAGCCGATTTTAACTGTAAAAAGTTGATTAATTTGACGATTTTCAGTTTAAAACGTGAAAGAGATGAAAAATAAAGAACTTGATCGAATCTGATGCGAATTGAGATCTGAATCTGATGAATTTCCGTGCGAATTCGTGTGATTGATCCGTGCAATCGAGCTCCTACTCTGATACCACTTGTTAGGACCGGTTTTGACTCTGTTTCGATTGCGAACCGACCATGCGACGTGTGGAATCCGTGCACGAACGAGACCGAACACACGTGACGTAATTATAACTGTGATTCTGTTAACAAATCTGATAACGTACAGCACCTGAATCACATACACGGAACTTTCTCTCTCTAGGCTTTCAATCTCTAGCTCTAGATCTCCAAAGCTCCTAAATGCCAAATGAGCAAAAGTTCCTAAATGAAACCCTAAGGCTCCTATTTATAGGCCAAGGGATATAATGAGTGATCTCATTATTTACATAAATGCCACCTTGCCTTTTTCTAGATATTTCTAACTATTACAATATAAGCACTAGAAATAACTTTTTCAGCAACGATCTTGAGATGACGGAGGCGATAGACATACTGCACTAACACCACCCTCCATCCGCCGTCATCAGCCCCGAAAACTCCTCATCTGCACTGTCGATCTCATCATCTTATGTAACAACCCAAAAATTTTCGTCCAATTAAGTGACGACACATGTCCCGAATCTCCAACTAATTCCAACTAGGTGGAAGGAGAGGGACCCACACTAAATACGTTGACTGAAACGTGTCTCGAAATCTCCAACTAATCCCGACTATGTGGAAGGAGAGGGACCAAATACGCCTAGATGGGAAAATATAAAAGTCCAAGGACTAAAACTACAAAATGTCAAAATTCCATCTTTGGAGATCTTTTATAGACCGTAAGGTACCACTTACGGACCATTAGGGGTTCAAAACCTGTAAGGCGGTTTAAACGCCCCTTACGAACTGTAACCCACATCTTACGGTACGGCCCATAAGAGGTGCCTAGCAACAGAAGAATCACAATTGTCATTACCAGCTGCGTTCCAAGCCACCTGGTCGCGAAAATGCCACCATTTCATCTCCTTGTGCACCTATGAAGCCACTAATCGATAGGTGCCCATGTGCTCATTTCTAACTCACACCTTCAATTCACTCTAAATCTGTTCTTGGGAGCATTCCTGGAATTTGGGAGTAGCTCTCAATCCTTTTTAGGAGTCCTTTAGTCTAGTAAGTACTTCTCATTTGCTCAATTTCAATTAATTAGTTTAAATTCAACTGAAAGTCAAACAGTTTGACTTTTCGTTTGACTTTCAGTTATGACCATTATGGTCAAGTCAAAGTTTAATCCGAACTTTCCTACGTGATCGTAATAATGTTGGTATGATTCCTCTGTAATCATACCTTCCGATAATCACGTTAAGTAAGTGCAATGACGGGTCAAGCATGCTTATTTTAAAAGTCAAAATGCAACGGTTTATGTAAGTTGCATAAATGAGCTCTTAAGCTTATAACTCACTTGTTTTGACATTAAAACAGAATGTATAACATATATAAACCTATTTTAGCATGCCTAACTCGTCCATTTCAGTTTAGCACCTCATTCTATGTCGAAAGTCAAGCAGTTTGACTTTTACTTGCTTTCGATTCTGAACCGTTTCGTCAACATTAGAACTTGTTTAAACCCGACATTATGACCATATTAATATAATGTATAACCCTCTGAAGTTATACCTTTTGGTCATGTTGTTTGGTAGGTCAAATGACAAGTCTAGTATTTATATTTTAAAAAGGACGACTATGCCTTTTTCATCATAAAAGCTAAAGAAATGGTTTTTAAACCAAAGTAGTTAACATTCTGACTTTCAAACAGAATGTATAATGTTATAAAATATGTTTTGACACCTTGGACTTGTCATAGACCCAACCGACCTTCCGAACCCGCTTATACGCGCATAACTAGTTATACAAACCTAGTTCATATAAACTAAGCGTAACGGGTCTAAATACTTCAAAATCACTTCAAAACATAATGTTAACCATAATTGACTTTTATCCACAGAGTCCTTGCACTCGGATAGGCATAAAACACATTTATTCTAGTCTACACTTAATCTAGCGAAACCGAGCCTATTCTTAAGTTAACGGGTCAAATCTAAGGAACTTACCTATGACCCGTAGACATTCTAATGGATAACTAATTCTGTTCATTCCAGACTATAGAACCCCCCAGATAGTCGGACTTGTATCAATAATACTTAGACTTGCGGCTTTTGCTAAACAAAAATCGTTATCGGTTGGAAGCTAGCAAAAGGTAAATACTTTTAACTTATTTTATTTTAAAACTTGGGGTATGGAAAATATGCCACTTGGAGCGGGTATTATATAAATGAGCCCTGGGACTGCTTATAAATATAATAACTCGCTTTAATCCGTATTACTTGATAACTGAAACAATTGGAGGTTAATGGTACCGTGTCCGGGCGTCCCGGCTCATGAACTATTATGGCCATACTAAATAACGCGTTGGGGTAGGCATACTGACTATAAGATGTGTTATTAAACTTTGGTGTGTACCTTAATCATTATAACACTGAAAATGACCGGCTATGCTTTCTAGTTCCCGGCTGTATGACAAGTATTGTAAAACTTGTGATAAGATAAAATCACAAAAAATATTAAATGATTACCTATGGGTTTTCTCTATCTATGAAATTCTTTTTGAAAAACTATTTTCTAAATGTGTCGGTTAATTGTATTTACCAGTGAAAGCTGACGCATTTTCAAAAGATTGAACCGCATGTACCAAACCTTGATATTAGGCCTGAAATCCGGGTCGGCTATGACAAAGGCTATGGAATTTGCAACTATTCAGCTTAAGGCCTATAATGTCCAAAGCTCTTTTTATTTTGATCCCGACTGTGGGCATATACTCGAACGCTTGTATAGACTTTTATATATATTCAAGCTTTTATTGATTAAATATTTTTACTTAATACTTCCGCTGCATATAAAATTATGATATTGTTATTCAATCGTCATATTTAAACCAGGGTGGCATATAAAATTATGATATTGTTATTCAACCGTCATACTTAAACCAGGGTGTGACATCTTATAACCCATTTGCACCCCACATAACCCTCGCATCACCTTCACAAACCAGCAACACATCCTGTTATCTTCTGTCTCATGTCACTGTCGCCCCCCATCACCTTCACCTTTCCACCATGATCAAATGACCATGTACATTAGATCACCCTAGTCGTGTACATCAGGTTAATTTGGTGTGTATGTTTCTATATGTTCGGTTTCATTATTTTTTTTCATTGCCATGGTAGAATACAGAAATGATATGATAGTAAAATTTGACAAGAAGAAGTTTGGTTAGTGGAAGATGCAGGTTGAAGCAGTGCTCCGTCAGAAATATTTATACGTACCACTTATGGATGAAAATCTATAAGATATGTCTTAAGTAGGTTGTAAGATGAATACGAAAGCCAGAGTTGTGATAACACTTTTTCTATCGAAGATTACTGCCTATAACATCCAGAAAGAGACCTTAGCTAGAGGTATTTATCAAACATGTAAGAGAAGCTTTCTGCAGCAAATAAGGTCAATCTTATTTGAGAGCTTTGGATGATGGAAGGTGACTTAGTAAAAAATTACATAAATATCCTAAACTCGATCTTTTCTCACTTAGAGTTTGATGATGAGGTCCAAGCCATATTATTATTATCCTCATTACCCGAGAGTTAGTCCAGAACCAAAATTGTTATTATTCGTTCCTTAGAAACGAGTAAGTCCACATTTGAGATGATGCAGGATCTTATTTTGGGAGAGGATGTTCGATGCCATGGTTCATGTGATTCATCGGGTTCTTTGTTAAGCATAGAGGGCAGGGGAAGAAAGAATCAGCGAGGAAATTGCTAGGGCATGAGAAATGTGTCTTAAGGATTCGAAGGTTATGATATGTTAGGATTTCAAGGAAGTAGGACACCTTAGGAATTAGTGTCTGAAACATAAAAAATAATTTTAGTAGATGATGATGCATTGATATGTAGCATGGAGAGTAGTGTGGATTCCTAGGTCATAGATTTTGGTGCTTCATTTCATCCTACCCACAACAATGAGGCATTACAGAAAAAATGACCGAATTGCCATTCTCGTTAACAAAAAAAATGGATGAAGTTAACCCAGTGGACTAAAATGGCAACGGTGAAACATTTTTTGACCCACAGACGAAAAATGAAACATTTGGTCTACACTGGCAAAATGGCCCAAACCACAAGGACTAAAATGTCATTTAACTCTAGTTATTATTATTGTGAGTTATGGCTTGTTTTTTTACTTTTCTTTCGCATTCCCACTAGTTCATAAACGAGTCAAATTATCAGTGTGTTTCTAATTTCCACTAGTTCATAAACGAGTCAAATTATCAGTGCGTTTCTAAGAATTCATATATCTTGTTCGTTCTCGAAAAAATGTGACTTTCTGTAATGTTTTATTATTATTATTATTAATTTGTTTTTAAATCAAATGGGCATTGGGTTCACTAAACCCGATGCCAATAGGCTAACTTCTAAACCATGAAAATTATTTTGTAAATTGGCCTATCTTAGAGTTAGTATGGGTATACTATTTAAAAAAAAATAACATATAATGTCGGATTTAAAAAAAACATGTGCCTCTCGAAATCACTGCCCTGTGTGGTGGTCCTCCCCGCTCACCCTCATCACCGCCACTGCAAATAAATTCACAAGAGTTGTGTGCATTGTTAGCAGATATTGATGCTCAATCGATTAATAGGAACATGATATAATAAGTCAAGATTAATGAGAATAACCCCTTGGTACACATTTTCCAAAGCAAAGATGATGATGCTCCATAATCATCCTTGATCTCAGTCAGATCGTAAAGTTAATCTTCTACATTTATTCAAAAAATTAAACATGTTAATAGTTTATTAACTGTACTTTTTTTTCTTCCCACCTTTACATCATGACCGTTTAAAATAGCCCACACATTTACCTCTTGAAAGTCTGTAAAGGAACTTGCTATCTTTTGTTGCTCATAGAGAACATCTATAACCTCCTTAAGTTATTCACCATACATTGTTTTATGAGATTTTCAACCTAGATTCATTGAATCCAGGTTGAAAATCATCATAAAACAATGTATGATGCATAAGTTGAACCAGAAGGTTGATCTTCGATTAATAAGTAGCATCAATAATCAATATTTAGCTCTTTATGAAATTTTATTATTCACAAAAAGAAACCAAGATGGAGAATGTTTAACACATTTATACCAATAAATAATCAATGAAGATATAGCACAATATCAATTAAATAAGATTGAGTTTATCAAAAAGGGATTTAACCATGAATAGCGCCAGTTTCTGTTCACATATTTTCCGCTAATTAGTTAAAACAAGTCACTTGTTTAAAATAAGCCCTTCGATTTTTGAATTGGACTAATAAATGCTAAGAAAATTTAAAAAAAAAAATACATATGAATCGGTTTCTCTCATAATTCATAAAAACAAGTGTTAACTTTTGAAAACACGGGAACACTTTCTTCTTTAAAAACTGAAATATTTCACCTATTGAGTTAAGTTCCTGTGAAAATAAAATAAACGTACGAAACGTACGAATTGAAAGAAAGTCAAAAAAAGTGGCGGTAGCATTTTGGTAATTATCAGCAACTTCAAAATTACTCTAGTAGAGTAATTTTGAGCTTCTGTAGAGTAATTTTGTAAATGTTTATGTAGAGTAATTTTGGTCGTGTAGGGTAATTATCAAAATTGTAGGGTAATTATCAAAATTACACTAACCTCCCCCACCCCCCAAAAACCTAAACCATCCCCCCCCTCCCCCTAAAAACCTAAACCACCCCCCCCCCCCCAAAAAAAAAAAAAACCTAAACCACCCCGCCCACCCCCCCCCCCCAAAAAAAAACCCTAAAAAAAACCTAAACCACCCCCGCCCACCACCCCCCCCCCCCAAAAAAAAACCTAAAAAAACCTAACCCCCCCCCCCCAACTAAAAGCTAAAAACTAAACCATAAAGCTAAACCCCATAACTAAATGCTAACAAAATTACTCTACAAGACATTTTCCAAAATTACTCTACAGAAGTCAAAATTACTCTACTAGAGTAATTTGATAATTACCCTACATTTCCCAAAATTACTCTACAGATGCTCAAAATTACTCTACTAGAGTAATTTTGAAGTTGCTGATAATTACCAGATTGCCACCGCCACTTTTTGCTTTTTCCCTAGTAATTTGAAGTTGCTGATAATTACCAAAATGACACCGCCACTTTTTGCTTTTTCCCTCAATTCGTACGTTTCGTACGTTAATTTTGTTTTTATTTGATCCTTTACCTTCACCTATTTAGCTTTTTAAAAAACACGGGAACACTTTTTTCTTTAAAAACTGAACTATTTCACCTATTTAGCTTTTTAAAATATGTTACAAATTAAGCTTACACTCGTATTATTTGGTTTGTGTGTGGGGAGGCACACCGGGAGATAGCTGAGGAGGTTAGCCTCAACATCAAGCAATGTCTTAGGAAAGTGGGTGATGGTCACTTCATTGCTGCAGTTAAGGTGTTGTATTCCAGTGGGGTTGCTCCCCGGGGGAATCTACCATGCAAGCCCTTATCGACAAACATCCCTTCGCGCCGCCCCCGAACCTCCTTTCAACCCCTCTTTCCCAACCTGCGTTATCCGTGGATGAAGACTGCGTCCACAGGTGTGTGAAATATTTCCCGAAAGGGACAACTTGTGGGCGAGATGGTCTCCGGGCCCAACACCTGTTGGACACTCTTAGCGGCGAGGGGTTGGCTACTGCCTCGGGACTGCTTACTACCATCACTGAAGTGGTAAACCTTTGGCTAGAGGGGTTATGTCCTAGGGTGCTCGCGGATTTTGTTGCTTCGGCCCCCTAACCCCGTTGTTGAAGCCTGATAATGGAATTCGCCCCATTGCTATGGGGGCAATTTGGAGAAAAGTGGTCTCCAAAGTGGCCATGAAGAAAGTTGGGAAAGAAGCTGTGAAGTACTTGGGAGACTACCAATTTGGGGTGGGGGTCCCCAATGGGGCGGAGGCGGTGCTTCACAGCGCTAACAGGTTACTTAATTCTTTTCATTCAGATGGCTCGCTGGCCATGCTTACGGTTGATTTTTCCAACGCTTTCAACTTAGTTGACCATTCGGTTTTGCTTCGCGAGGTCCATCGCCATTACCCCTCCATATTCTCATGGGTTCAATTTCTTTATGCCCAACCTACTAGGCTATACGTGGGGAATGACCGCATCGGGGCATTCACGGGGGTCCAGCAAGGGGATCCCTTGGGACCTTTGCTTTTTACCCTAGCCTTACACCGCTTAGTGCTTCAGGTGCAGGAAAACTGCAAACTCCCCTTCTATGCTTGGTACTTGGTGACGGGACGGTTATTGGGGACGCTGTTCAGGTTGCTAAAGCTCTTGACATCATCGTTTCGAAGGGTTCAGCCTTGGGGCTACGACTTAATATCAGAAAAACTGAGTTATTTTGGTCGACATGCAACGGGGTGAAGGTCCGGCCAGGGCTTTTACCCAGTGAGATTAGGAGGTCGGAGAGAGGTGTTAAACTGATGGGAGGGGCAGTCAGTCGTGATGCCAGTTTTATTAGTGGTCTAGCGGCTAACAGGGCAATGCGAGTTGTTTACATTATGGGACACCTTCCCTTGTTGCGGGACCCTCAAAGCAAACTCCTCTTGCTTAGATCTTATATGGAGGTTGCAAAGTTGCTATTTGGTTTGCGAACTTGTCAGCCCCCCTTTTGTGGATGATGTTGTTTCATGTTTTGATAAAGGTTTTCGGTAGGCAATAGAAGACATTGTCGTATGTGGGGGGGCCTTTTTTTGGTGAACTCTAGTGGCGGATCATGACCTTGCCGATGCGGCTTGGTGGATTGGGCCTTCTCTCGGCCCGGGATGTGGCTGGCTATACCTTTGTGGCTTCCAGGTCTCAATCTTAGGAGTTGTAGGACCGCATCTTACGTAACAGTGGGGTTGATAACACTGACCCAGATTATGCTAGCGCCTTGGAACGCTTGCATGACTCTCTACCTGACTTTGATCTCGGTGATTTCTCTATTAAGGACACCGCCCCCAAAAAGCCACAAAAAACTTTGGTGAATGCCCTTTTGTTGTCGAATCGCACAAAGTTTGGGAGAAGATTTCCATTTGTCCCCCACCCCCCGCCAGAAAGCCGTCATTGAATGCCTACAGAGGCCTCACGCTCAGGATTTCTTAACTGTTATTCCTATTGAAGGTCTAGGTTAACGTATGTTAGCGGTGGAGTACTGGTCAATCCTTAAGTACCGTCTGATGATCCCCATGTTCCCGAATGATGAAACTTGCCCAGTCTGCCGTTAAGCATGCCTGGATAAATACGGGGAGCATGCGTTACACTGTGGAGAATTGTCGGGGTTTAAGTATCGCCATGACTTTGTTCGAGATGCGTTAATGGATATTATCAGACGAGCAGGGATCTCAGCAAAGAAAGAGGCACCGACTAATTTTTTTACAGACCCGGCAGAAGGGAGGTCAATCCTACGCCCGGCTGATGTGCTAGTTTTTGGTTGGGAGGGCGGGAAACATGCTTGTGTCGATCTCACAGCTGTATCCCCCTAGCTGGGTTCTGGGAAAATGGGTTTGTGGCGGGGCAAGCGGTATTGAAAACTGAGTCAAAGAAGGTGGAAAAGCACGCGAAAGCTTGTGAGGATAATCAGCATGCCTTTGTCCCCCTGGCGTTTGACACGTTCGGCTCCTTGGCGCCGGAGACGGTTCGGTTCTTGGCTAGAGTTCAGCGTGTGGTCCACAACAACTTTTCGACCCCTCAAGGGTGAGGCCTTGTTTTTAATAGATTATGGTTTTCTATTCAGAAGGGGATGGCGGCGCTGTTTGTTGCTCGCTACCTGTTATCCTTATGTAATTTACCTTGGTGATTGGAATGAAACATTATTAATTCAGAAAAGTTTAAATTTTTTAATAATTGTATTAAAACTTAAATATCAATATTTTTTCTCTTTCAACTTTCTTTTATTAATATGATACATTTTGATATTTATTTAAAAAAGTGTTTTTATAGAAAGTTTTTTTTAACTTATCAAAAGTTTTTTTTGAACTTAATAATAAAACTTGTAGAGTAAAATGCACGGATAGTCCCTGTGGTTTCTCAAAATTTTATCCTTAGTCTCTAACTTTTTAAAATTACATGTATGCTCCTTGTGGTTTGACAACTTGTTACTTGGATAATCTCTAGCGTGGATGAAGATTAGTTTTTGGTGTTAAGTGGATGTAAATTGACTAAAATGCTCTTATCATTTAATAAAATAACTTAAATATAAAAAAAAATATTGAGTTAATTGCTCGGATGGTCCCTGTGGTTTCTCATTTTTTCACATTTAGTCCCCAACTTTTTAAAATAGCATGTCTGCTCCCTGTGGTTTGATCTTTTGTTACTCGGATAGTCCCTAAAGTGGATGGACATTGGTTTTCTCAATTAAGTCTAAGTAAAATGACTAAACTACCCTTACTAATAAAAATAATAATTAAAAAACTAAAAGAAATATAAATAATCATTTATAGTGGGTCCCACTCTCACCACACCCTCCCTGTCCACACTATCTTTCGCCGGTGCCAGTCATCTTCTCCGGCGAAATTGTTTTTCCGGCCACCAAACACCACCCGATTTCTTGCCTTGTTGACTTCTTCATCTACAATCTAAAATATATGCCAAATAGTTATAGAGCAAAAGCAAACCTTTGTTTGTTGGTTCCACTATTGCACATCTCAAGAACCCGACCACCTTCATTGCCGCCACACAACTACCTGCTCAACACCACCGCAAAACCTGCAACCAGCAACCTTAAACAGTTAAACCACTAACCACCGCCTACCACATCATCAAAACATCACCGACTACTCCTCACCTTTAACCCCCACCTCCGACGACAACATCACCATCACAATCTCCGACCTTGATTCCGGCGGTACGAGATGAAACCCTAGCGGTGGTGAGTGGTACCAGGTCTTGATTTCAGCGGTACGAGATGAAACCCAGCGACGCTCTTGATTTCGACGAGTCTTGATTTAGGCGGTCTTGATTCCAGTGGAAAAGTAAAGGGTTAGGGGGTTTCCGGCAGTCTTGTAGGTTCTAAAAAGGTGGAAGACGTGGGAAGGGGTAGGGTTGGGTTTAAGAATTTTGGTGTAGATGACGGTGCCAGAAGAGGAAGAGGGGAAAGTTGGAAGGGAGAGCGGGGGGAATGGTGATAGTGTTGCAGGTTTAGAAAAATGGGGAAGATGAGGGGGATGGGGTTGGGTTTAAGAAATTTATTTAATTTGTTTTTTCATATATATGTGGGCCCATTTATTTATAGTTCCTTTTAATTGTTTTAATTTTTATTTTCAATTGTAAGGGCATTTATGTAATTTTACAAACACTTAACTGAATAACTTAACGCCCATCCAGTGTAGGGACTATCCGAGTAACAAAAGATCAAACCATAGGGAGCAGACATGCTATTTTAAAAAGTTGGGGACTAAAGGTGAAAAAATGGCAAATCACAGGAACTATCCGGGCAATTAACTCTAAAATATATTTAAAGTATAACAAATTAAATGGACCCACTTTTTTATATTCAAGACATAAATAACCTAATCTTCACCACCAAAATCATCTTCAACCTTTACCTCCTGCCTCCACCCACCTCCACCCACACCCTGCACTAACACACACTCTTTAGAAATCTAGAAAACCTAGACAGAGAATCAGATATATATATATATATATATATATATATATAGAAACGGGATCAGGAGAAAACGCTCAAAAGTGTGAGAACGCATCATGGCCCAACACGTGTCACGCGACATAGAGAAGGGCGGAGGGACTTTTTTGTCCTTTCATATTTCTTTTTTTAAACGCGTGCAACATCATCTTTCCACTTTTGGCGTTTAATAAATATGCGGCGTTTTTATTGTTTTTAGATAAGGATCAAAGTAATATTTTGGCGTTTTAAGTATGTTTTGGCGTTTTTATTGTTTTTAGTTCAGGATGCAGACCTATAATGAAAAAAACATCAGTAATTTTCTTGATGTTTATTATATCAAGTAGGATATAGGCCTATAATGTGACAGGCGCGTTTTGAAAAGATAAATAAATTCAATTTTCCATGTAGTGGCTTTTAATATAATAAATGTTTGGCAATAATGTTATCGTCTCTTCATTTTACTGTTTAGCAATTACTGTTTCGTTCAATTTCATATGTCAATTAGTGTTGATTTTTCCAGTAATACTTTGTTTGGCGTTTTATATAGCAAAATCGTGCTTTGCTAGCATCCTTTCTCACATATTTTCACACTATCAGGCGTTTTGGTGTTTGTAGTTTTTGGCGTTTTATACTCAATTTTTTTATTAGTAGAGAATTAGATAATAAATAACAGAGAATGAGATAACAAACAATAGAAAATGAAAAAAAAAATTAAAAATTATAATCTAATTTCTCATCCAAATCTTCACTGTCATCAGCCTCTTCTACTTAAACCTTTTTGGCGTTTTGAACATGTTTTTGAATAACTTATGTAGATCCTTATTTTCCTACATAACACCCGTCTTTAGAAGATGCTTATTTTTGTGGCATCCTTTATTGTGGTTTGATATATACTTGTTTGATGACATGTTGAAGACCAACGCCTACTCTAATGTATTGATCCCTTCATGCCATCAATATATCCATCAAGAACAAAGTGACATGATGACATATCAGTGTCATCAGTCTCTTTTTCTTGAATATTTGTCTATCTCATTCAACAAAAGATTATAGAGATACCCACCTCAGAGAAGAATCCATTCAGTGAAACTTCATTCAGAACAATACTCAATATAGAAGAAACGAGGTTCCGCACCTGTGGCTTTTTTAACTATTATTTTGGCGTTTTTAAAGTGAATGGTTTCTAGGTAATATGGCGTTGTTTTTGGTTTGTGATCAGTTGATTGTGCAGAGACGTCTCTCCTATAGGATGTTTTTGGCGCGTAGTTTAGGCGGGATTTTATTTATAATAAATGATATTAATAAAGTAACCGTCTTTTCAGCTACTGTGTATTTTTACTGTTTTTGTTCAGCTTTTTATGAGTTTTTAGGATCATAGACTTTCCATCTCCCAAGCTTGGCGTTTTTTAATGACTTTAAGTAGTTTTTGGCGTTTTTTTTTAATTTGTAGCTTTTAATAATACTTCTGCAAATTACTTTTATTATAGTTTGGGAGTTTTTGGCGTTTTACTGCATTATGGCGTCTCACAAGCATTATGACTGTTTGGCGTTTTATTAATATAATGTATTTTTTTATTATAAGTTGAAAAATGCATAACAAACAACAGAAAAAGAAAATTAAAAAAATAAAAATAGAAACAATTCATCTTCCAAATCTTCACTGTCATCAGTCTCTTTCTTCTTTGAATCATGTTCACTGGCGGTTTGGCTTTGTCATGCTTGTGTTTTTGTGGCCGTTTGGAAAGACAAAATGACATGAGTTTTTTGTTTGAATATGTATCTTCAAACAACTCATCAGTGTCATTTGTCTTTTTATGCCATTATAATATTCATCAATATCAAAACACAAAAAATGACATAAGTCTGACCCTAGCATCTTTTTGTTTATGATTTGTCCATCTCATGCAGCAAAATGTTATTTGAGTCACAGCACCTCAGGGAAGAATGCATTCTCCGAAACTTGGCGTAGAACAATATTGAATATTCAAGAAATGATATTTGCCATTTTTTGTGTTTTACTGAGGAAATAGTTTTACTGGGAATCTTTGATGTTTGAGTGTTTTGGCATTTTCTAAGATTAGGGCTGTCCAAACTGCTTGACGATCGAGGATCGCTCAACGATCGCTCGAAAAATGCTCGTTCGATTCCCGCTCAGTTTGTAAATGAGCCGATCGGATTGGTTCGATCCAAATTCAATCAAAGCATGAGCAAAAGTCTGCTCGCTCGTCGATCGCTCGGTTTCACTCGAATTATTTTTATTAATAATTAATGCTTGTGTTTATAGGTTATATGTTGATTTGAAGTTGAATTTTGTGGATGGAGATGATCAAGCTTAAAGAAGAAGTTTATGGCTTTTGAACTAAATGACAATTTGTATCTCACACTTTATTTTGTGCTTCTTGATATTGTTATGAACATTTTTAGAATCATAATTTTAGTTATGTGTTGCTTTTGTTAGTAAAGTGTTGGACATGTTTTAATTAAGTTAGGATTTGTTTTTGTTGAACGCAGCTTTATAATTCAATCGATCGAAACCGAGTGAAAACAATCCGCTCGATTTTAGTTAGGATTTGATAAAAACCTAGCAAAACCTAGCGAAAACGATCCGATCGATTCAAATTCAATCCGAGGATGAGCATCACTTTTGTGCTCGGTTTTACAAATTTGATCCGATCGGATCGGATCGATTGTAATTCAATTCGAGCATGAGCAGACCCTCGATCGGATCGGATCAGTTCATGAGCACCCCTATCTAAGATGATTGGTATATAGTAAAATATGTCGTTTTTTGAGTAGATGTGTTTGATATTTTGGGGATTTTGGCGTTTGTAAGATGAATGGTATATAGTAGAAAATATGGCGTTTCAGGTTCTGGGCGGTGTGTTTTTATGTCTGGGATGTTTTTGTTTATATAGGGATGTGTTTTGGTCCGTAATGACGTTTTGGTATAGAAGTGTAAAGACCTTTTTACCCTTAATGAAGCGCGTCCACTTAATAGAATTCGTGTTATTTACCAAAACGTCACCGCGCCAATCTAGTCCATAGATTGTTTCGATCGGACGATCCATAAGCGTTCTCACCGTTCTCACACTTTCCACCATTTTCTCTAAATCCTGACCCTATATATATATATAGAGAGAGAGAGAGAGAAAACCCTGGAATGTTAGAGAGAGTAGTGGGAGATCGGAGATAGAAGAGCTCCGGCGACTACGTAAACGACCCCCATCATCTGAATCTGAACAACGAATGGTCCCTTCATCTGAATCTAAACCCGACGGGTCCCCTTCATCTGAAATCGAACGTCGACGGGTTCCCTTCGTCTGAAATCGAACGTCGACGGGTCCCCTTCATCTGAAATCGAACGTCGATGGGTCCCCTTCGTCTGAAATTGAACGGCAACGGGTCCCCTTCATCTGAATCTGAACAACGACGTGAATAGTTGTGTATGAAAGAAGAAAAGGGTGATGAGGGACTATCCGAGTAGCAAGTTATCAAGCCACAGGGAGCATACATGTAATTTTAAAAAGTCAAAGACTAATAGTGAAATTTTGACAAACCACAAAGACTATCCGTGCATTTTACTCAAATTTGTATAAATAATGTTTTTCGATGAAATAACAAGATTTGATGTGATTTTTTTGGCCGATATGGAGAAACTCTTTTCTTTTATATAACAATACTTTACTCCAAACCACTTTCTATTATAATTATAAGTATAATATAATGAATTGAACGCACGTCATTTTTATCAGAAACAAACATCGTATCACAATTAAGTTACTAGGTCAAAATTCAGGGTAGGTTATAACAAGTAACTATTTTTGAAATAAAAGAAAATATTATTTTATAAAGTGTTAGATATCAAAGTAGAATGAATTTTAAGATGTGTATTTAATACGTAATTATCTATATAATCAAATAATTCTATTGCTGATAAATTTTATATTCTAAATGTCACTATTAGTACATCTATTCTTTTTGTAACTTCCAACAAAGTCTCATCACCCGAACGCACTTATAGGTAAAATGTCACTCACGTTGATCGCAAACAACGTTGGTGACCCTAACTGCTATCAATTCCAAAGAAACCCACTATCTCATCCGTAGATGACATTTTGTCACGAACAAGACCAAGACCATGACCATCAACCTTCCCGAAATAAAGTCACTAGAGTGCTTGAATCACTACAAAATTTCATCCCAA
This sequence comes from Helianthus tuberosus, assembly GCA_030545235.1. Classification (NCBI taxonomy): domain Eukaryota; kingdom Viridiplantae; phylum Streptophyta; class Magnoliopsida; order Asterales; family Asteraceae; genus Helianthus; species Helianthus tuberosus. The sequence goes on along the minus strand of CM060429.1, from coordinate 91,207,990 downwards.
AAATACACAGATAGCCCACACATTCATATCAATGGAGAGCATGTCGATCTCTTGAAATGAAGACACAATCTTTTGTTGTTCATCAAGAACATCTACAACCTCCTTGAGGTTAAGTTATTCACCATACATGTGTTTTCTTTGAATACCGCACATAACAATGTATGGTAATTAACTTGAGCTCGAAGGGATAGATTTTCTTGATAAACAACAGAAGGTAATGTGTTCCGATACAAATGTATTTTGAGTTCCCATTAGTTAAGTTGAACACGAAGGTTCAGCAAGATTCAATATGAATCATAAAATTTTACAACGATGGAGATTGTTTAACACATTTGCACCAATAGATTATCAATCATCAATCGATAAAGATATATATACAAAAAAAAGAAGAAGATCGAGTTTTTCAGATAGAGATTTACTTTATATAAATAACTAGAGTTGCGTGGGCCAAAAGCAACAAGCGAATGGCATATACGATTTATTTTACCCTTATAAAATGTTAAGAAAAGTATTAAAAATAACAAATTGACGTGGTCTTTTAAAATTATTAAATTTAAGCTTGCTTTCGTCTGTATTGATTAAATTAAAAGTTTACATATTACGGTCTTTTAAAATTGTTAAAAACTGAACGTACAATCTAGGTATGTTTGACAAAAGTAGCTCGTAGCTGTAACTGGTAGCAGGTAGGGCTGTAAACGAACCGAACGTTCAGCGAACAGTTCGTGAACTGTTCGGCGGGAAGTTCGTTTATGTTCGTTCGTTTAATAAACGAACGAACATGAACAAGAAATTTCGTTCGATTAGTTAAATGAACGAACATGAACAAAGGTCTCGTTCGTTCAATTGTGTTCGTGAACGTTCGGTAAGGTGTTCGTGAACATTCGTTCATTTGCATTCGTATGTTCGTGTTTTAACTAAAGATTTTTATGCTTTCATATATTTTATCTATACTTTTTATACTATTAAACTTTTATTTATATCATTACCCTAACAATTAAACTAGCAAACCCTCTTTCACCTTGTTTATGCACCATTTCCCTTTCTTTTCTCATTATTTACATCGACGAATATGATCTACCTCCGTTCCACAATAAGGGATTCAAGTTCTAGTGCTACTCTCTGGGCCATCCACCTTTATCCTTCATCGCGTTCGCCGAATTTATTTGTGTTCGCTTGTGTTCGTGAACCGTTCGTGAACACGCTCATTTCCTTAATGAACGAACACGAACATAAAATCTCGTTCGGTAAGTGTTCATGAACCGTTCGTGAACACATTTATTTCCTTAACGAACGAACACGAACAAGGCCTTGTTCGTGTTCTTTCGGTTCGTATACAGCCCTAGTTGCAGGTAGCTGTACCTTTTTAGATATATGTAGGTGTTTAACAGAGTAGCTGAAACTTTTAATAAAATGTATAAAATGTATAAAATGACCAAAATGAACATAACTAAAAAAACATAATACTAAACGTAATCACACACATACACACACATATGAAAGGTTTGGATAGAAACTAATCAAATAAACATTGTATATTGATCAACCAAGATATTCTTTATACACACAAGTTCTAGTAATCGATAAAGTCAAAATTTTCACGTGTAACAGAAGAGATAACGTAACAGAAAATCGGTGATGAAGGGGACGATCGAAGAAGAACGTCTGGGAATAACAGTATACGAAGATCGTGTATATATAATCAAAGAATTTGTTTAAAAGATAACTAAGAATTTGATGTTTCCTTATCTTTAGAAAAAAATTTAAAAAGTTGGTGCATTAAAAAGTTCATTAACTTTAGAGGTTAAAATAATTATTTTTTCATTAAAAGCTTGTAGCTCATTCTAAACGCTAGTAGTAGGAGCGTTCAACCAAAAGCTTCAAGCTCCTAACCTAAAAGTTTCAAACTCCTTCAACCAAACAAGACTTTATATTGAGTAGGAGTTTTTTCTTAAAAGCTAAAATCTTCTAAAAGTTTCATGCCAAACATACCCTCTATATAAGTTTACATATTTTAAATTGTCAAAAACTGAACTCACACTCTATATAATTCTTTTAAACGGAAAATTTGGATCACTGGAGTATCATCGTATCACTAGCGGAACAACCCGATTATATCCATCTCTACTAGGAAATAACACATATACACCAATTAAGGAGGAAACCAAAAAATCTGAGAAAACTCCCTTGTGATAATCGTACCCGGGGCTTAATGCTCTATAAGCCACATCCCACTCCTAAAATGTCATTAGGCTATAATGTCATGGGCTTACACTCTATATAAATATCAAGCATGATAATATTCCATTAGTTTGTCGTTCATGATATTTATAATTTATGAATTAGTAACATCTCATCTTTAGGCTTATTTGGTGTTTTGCTTGAAATCATGTGGGTGACATATGTAATTGTATTGGTTTTGAAAGACTTTCATCTCTTTGTTTGGTCAGAATTCATTCTCTCACCTCTCTTTCCATCTCCAAAAATTATTTTTATCTGCACAATTTTTCTGGCATGACATGTTTACACTCCTTTGAAAATGTTATTTTATACAGAGAAACATGAAAGGTGTTCCAGAGAGAGAAACATATCAACATTTGTGCGGCATTGCAGTTGTCGACGCTTTTCCGACTGTCTATGTCGACGACATACATTATTTGTTGTTTTGGTTGACACGTATCTCACCTCTACTCCTTTCGGTTTTGTGGTACATTTGTTCTTTTGGGAGGTTTTAAAACCGGTGTTGTTTTTTGTTTCATGATTTGTGCTTGGCGGTGTTAAGTTGCTGGTGACGACGCCGACATTGGTGAATAACCGACATCTTCACAATGTTTGCAACCAGTGGTTTGTGCTTGATGTTTTTGAGGTGTCGATGTCTATTGCAATATGTACTTGAACATTCATGATAGTGGTATGGCATGGATGGTAGGTAGGTTTTGACCGACAACCCCATTGTAACCACTTCTTTTGACACTACTGAACCTAATTTTGCGATTTAAATTTTCATTTTGGCTTACTTTTTCTATCTGCCGTAAGTATTCATGGTTTGTATGTTTTTCCAAGTTTTCTTTTTATTTGAGTTTATGGGGTTGTAGAGATGGAGGGATGATGTGTGTGAAATGCAACATATAAATTACATCAATTTAAAACTAACCCTTTTTTAGTACTAATGTTGAAAAAAGTGTGCTTGTGTCTTCCGTTTGTATTTTCAGAACCAAATGAGCTTAATTGAACAAAAGGAACAAATATGCAGCCAAATCTAACATAAATACAAAGAAAAGGAATAAACGTGGCATACTCGACCCCTCGACAACATCTTCCCAAGCAGAAACAAGTAAACAGAAGGCTGACCACGGCCCCGTGCCCAGCGGACACGGGGGTGTGGCCAGGTGTCTGCAGAAAGGACAAAGCTATAGAAGCTTCTATTCCCGACACGGGGGCGTGCCCAGCTCAACACAGGCCGTGGTCAACGCTAAGATTCGCATAATCCAAGCAAATATTGATAGTACAGATACGCTTCTGCACACGGGGCCGTGCCCAGCGGACACGGGGGCGTGTGGAGCTAATGCAGACAAATTGCAATTAATGAAGAAAGAGAATAAGGATGGACACGAGGCCGTGCCCGGGCTTCTGTGCAGGCTATAAATAGAGGTGTTTGGTTCATTTCAAAGGCATCCCTTGACAAACCACCTCTCTCCCACTTCACCCACACTCCACCACCACTACAACCCACATCCACCACCATCATCCATCATCCATCTTAGAGTGTGTGTAGTAGTCTCGGGATCCAAGATTGATAGTAAGAGTTCTTGACAATCAAAGGCCATGTTTGCCTAAGTCTCTTACATCACTTGGTGAAGACAAGCATTTAGTGTAATACTTTTGATTTTTAATCTTTTCGCACTTTTTATTTGGTTTTGTATTAATGACTTTAATAACTTGTTTCTTATATTGAAGGTGAAACTTCCTTATCATTTGTCCGTGGTGTCTTGGTGTTATTTTGCTGTCTATATAAAATAAAAGATTTACACCATTCATATCTCTACGGTCTATATAGAGATATGTTGGCTACCTGGTCGGGGGTTAAGGGAATGGTTTGGTAAGGTTCTTGCCTTGTTCAGTGTATAGATCCTGCAAGGACCAGGGTCAAGCTTACTAGGACCTCCTTCAATACCCACTGGTATTGGATAGCGGGGTTGCGAATGGCTTGATCCCCTCATATGTAAACTACTATTAATACATTAACCCGGCTACTTGGGATTGTATCCCTGCTGACTCAAACCACTTAGCCGAGGGTAACGTCACATTCAAAAGAGGGGCCTACCACATTACGCATTAATAACTTAATTAATTATCTTTCAATATTCCGACCCTTTAGGATTGTATCCTTGCTGACTCAAACTACTGGGTTGAGGGTAACGTCACCTTCAAAAGAGGGGGCTACTACTATAACTAAGATAATCTCTTAAAAAGTGCAAAAGTACGGAAATCATCAAAGGTTACACTAAAGGCGAGTCAGATCCAAGTGATTCATCTTGTCTATCTGTTTTTAATTTTCAGCATTTCTAGTTTTTAATTTTCATATTTAAAACTTTTTCTAACCTTTTGATTTGATTAGACGTTGAGGATAAACCGGTATTAAAAGCTCTTGTGTCATTGGACGACTTCGGTATCTTACCAACGCTATACTACACTCACGATGGGTGCACTTGCCCATATGTGTGTTTAGCATTAGTAGAATATCGTGTTTTATAAATTTAAAACTTGACTAAAGTGTAAAAAAAAGGGATTAAAATATAACTAAAAATATATCACGCTACACACGCATCATGTTTTTGGCACCGTTGCCGGGGACACAAGGATTTTAAGAAAGTTAGGAATCAACGGCCTAATCGTTTTTCTTATTTTTCTGTTTTTTTAGGATTCTTTTCAATTTTTCAGCTTCTGCAGAGCTCAGCACGGGGCCGTGCCCGCTAAACACGCCCCCGTGCCAAATCTTTGGTACTGACAATCCTGTTTTAAGTCAGACAGTAGCTGAACACGGGTCCGTGCCCACTAAACACGCCCTCGTGCCCAAGTTTCAGATACTGAAAACAGAACCGTAAGATCCCGACGGTTGGTAATTTCTGACGCAAACATGAGTAATACTGATCATTTTTACTTTCGCTCCTCTTATGGTACATGGTGTCAAATATGTGGCGGAACTCATCAAGATTTAAAATGTTATTTTTTAAATTACAATCCCCACTATATAGACCCATTGTTTTCCTGTACCCTTAAGATGGGCGAAAGTAAAAACAATCCCTATCTCTCCCTCGAATGCTCTCAATCATCCCTTCTAGATGAAATGATTCTTGAAGAACTATTTCAAATGGAAGAACTAATTCTCCGATGGATAAAAGAACTTAAGATGGATATAACTAATTTATCTCAAAACGACGATCAAGGAGAATTAGTGAGATCGCATTCGGAATATAACAACATCGTTGCTCCCGAAATCACCTCAAACTCTTGCGAGGACTTGAGCGATACTCGTCCCTGTGTCGATTGTGCCATGAAGGACTCCCCATCGGTTTCCGCCGAGGCATACATAGACCTGAGCAATTCGACATATACCTTCTTTAACGAGAGTCCGGATAAGGGAAATAAAGGTTGGTTTCGCCCACCGGTATTTAGCTTAGGAATCACCCTTTCCGATAACCTCTTGCGTTCTTGTCTAAAACTAAGGCAACTTAGGTATCTCAGGCACTTCGGTGTTGTTCCATCTAGTAAGGAACCACCCGATCCAAATAAACTCCTTAAAACAGACAAAACTTCATAAAAACTTCTAGCCACGGGGCCGTGTCTAGTTCAGCACGCTCCCATGTCCACCCAAAGATTCCCGTCTGACTTTTGGTCAGAATACGGACAAAAAGTGTCAGAATTTTGTCTGCACACTGGGCTGTGTTCAGCCGACACGAGGCCGTGTCCAGCGTGCTGTCGTTTTCTATAAATGCAGCAAGATTCCTGCACTCTTGGACCCATTCCAAAGACAAAGATCTGGTGGGATCTTCACATATACCATACAAGGTATATTCTAAAGAAGGTTCTCAACAACCATCTTGTCTTTTCTACTTTTGTCCATTTCCTTCTTCTTCATTTTCGCCTCAAAACCTCCATTAGAGTTTGAAATCTCCATGGTTTCAAGCTTTATTGTGATATTTGCTAGGTTTTTATTCAAGGAATCTTGTCAAAAATAAGTTTCACAACACTGTTTTAAGTTACTTCTGCTTAAAAATGCTTCAAAAGTCAGAAAAATAATTTAAAGGTCCAAGATTCCTTGTTTCAAAAACCTACAGAGAGGTGGCCACGGGGCCGTGCTCAGCGAGCACGGGGCCGTGTCCGAGGTACTGTTTCATTAATTTAAACTCTTTTCGACTTATTTTTCATAGAATGTCGAGCCAGAATAGTGGAACCTCTTCAGCACATTCAAGGAACAGTCGTAGGGAACGAAGGCCTTCAATCGAAGCAACTCTTGTGCACTATGTGATGGCACTACGGGAAGCTCTCGACGAAATGACATCCGTAGAAGAAGTCCTAATCGACCGTATTAGTTATCTCACGGTGGGGCTAGAAAACAGTTTCCAAGAAATCAACCTCTTGCACCAGAGGTTGAACATTCTTATAACACCTTCCATGGAACCAATCCTTCCTCAAGAAGATTGGAACTTAGCTCAAGGAGTCATTAACCCCACCAGGTGGGATGACATCCCCGCAGAACCTCCTCTTGACAACTTACAAGAGGTTCCGGTGGAAGTCACACCCCCTTAAAACGAGCACGCCAATGAGCCCGCCGTTCTTCTCCTTCGGGAGATAGAAGAATGGCTCAACGATGTATGAGGGGCCATTCCCGGAGAAAGAAGTTCTTCAAGCCGCATTTAACCGAGAAAATTATCTTTTTCGAAAACTTTGCTCTTAAAATAAACTATAGGCTAGGAATTCTTTGTGGTTTTAGATTTCTTATGTTTCATGACCTACTTATCTAGATTTAGTTTATGCTTTTATTTTCTAGGATCTTATGTAATTCACTCTTTGATGAATGATGGTTTCTAAAGTGTTAAATGATGTTTGGATGATGTTGTAATGGAATAAAACACACTCGGAATGATGGAGGTTACTAAGGGAAACTTGAACCCACACCCCATGCACAAAAACGGAGCCACCCGACAATTTTTCTTCATTACAACAAGTTCAGCACGGGGCCGTGCTCAGCCCAACACGCCTCGTGCCCAAGGTTCTGCAGAAAATGCCCAGTTCAGGTAACTGGACACGGGGCCGTATTCACTGAACACGCCCCCGTGCCCAGCCTTCTGTTAATTATGATACTGGCTATCTGAACACAGGGTCGTGCCCGGATCAACAGAGGCCCGTGTCCAGACGCCCATTAACATAAAATTTTGTTTTTAACACCTTTTTACACATTCAATCAACCTAAAAACTTATTTTTAGGACACATTGAGGACAATGTGTAATTTAAGTGTGGGGGAAGCTAAAACCTTGAATTTTGCAAGTCCTAATAACAAGTCTTACACAAAACTCTATTGGAACCGCTAATCACCCCAAATTTTTTCAAAAACTTTTCATTTTTTTTACTTGTCTTGGTTTAATTTGGGAATAACAAGTTCTAAAAATGTTATATTTTTACAAATTTACAACCGATAGCGTCGTGATAAAAAGAACCAACATAAGAAAATTATGAAACGACATAACAAATCTAGTTAAAATTTGATTATATATACTCGATCACATTAAAAACCCATTCCCACAAAAAGTGAGTTTTGAGCATTTATTGAGCATAAAAGCATACATCTTTAAATTAAATGCTCATTTTTTCGTTTCTTGTGTGAATAGCTGCTTGGTTTCTTACGATTCTAGAACTTACCATGACGATACATTCCCGGTCCTTACCAACTTAAACCCAAGTAAATAAATGATGAAGGCATTAGGACTAACCCTTTTTCTTTTCTACACCATTATTTTTCACTTTTTTATCACCTACCCAAAATCCCTCTAGTTAACCCCTTTGAGCCTAAATCTTTTCGTTTCTAAACTCACAAAACAAACACCCTTTACCCACCAAAACCCTTTTTATTTTTAACCCTTTATTTTAGTAAAAAGCTCGGTCTTCATGTGACATCCCTTATCAAAAAGAAGAAGAAGAAGAAGAAGAAGAAGTATAGCAATAAACAAACAAGTTCCTCAAAGAAACTTTGTTTGAATAAAAGTCACAAAAAACAAAAAGTTTTACGACGACCGACGCTTTTTACGCTTTTCGCCCTTTTTACTAACCACTAACCTAAAACCACTTACGTTTAACCCAAGCCTAACCCTTCCCCAAGTCCTCTTGATATTTACAAAGGAGTATAGTTAAAAAGGATGAGGATTGATTGCTTGGCAAGCATATGGTAGAAGTAAGTTCCATGCCGGTCTCGAGTGTTTCACAAAAATACATATTCGGCCGAGTGTTGAGTGATCTCCCGTGAGGTATGTGAACTTGTATATAAATGGAATTTTAAAGAGGCATGTTATGCCCAAATAAGTAATTTCTCTTATGAAACGTTCTAAATAAATCATAACGAATAGGATTGTAAATAACATAAAAATAAAGCCTAATAAAGATCTTGGATTCCCGACACTCAAGACAAGCCCAAAACTTCTCTTCTACCCATTCCATTTAGGCGTGTAAGCCACATTATAAAGAGTTTTGCTTGAGGACAAGCAAAGATTCAAGTGTGGGGGTATTTGATGTGTCTAAAATGCAACATATAAATTACATCAATTGAGGCATAAAACTAACCCTTTTTTGGTACTAATGTTGGAAAAAGTGTGCTTTTGTCTTCCTTTTGTATTTTCAGGACCAAATGAACTTAATTGAACAAAAGGAACAAATATGCAGCCAAATCTAACATAAATACAAAGAAAAGGAATAAATGTGGCATGCCCGACCCCTCGACAGCATCTTCCCAAGCAGAAACAAGTAAACAGAAGGCTGACCACGACCCCGTGCCCAGCGGAGACAGGGGCGTGGCCAGGTGTCTGCAGAAAGGACAAAGCTATAGAAGCTTCTATTCCCGACACGGGGGCGTGCCCAGCTCAACACGGGCCGTGGTCAATGTTAAGATTCGCAGAATCCAAGCAAATCTTGATAGTACAGATACGCTTCTGCACACGGGGCCGTGCCCAGCGGACACGGGGGCGTGTGGAGCTAATGCAGACAATTTACAATTAATGAAGAAAGAGAATAAGGATCGACACGGGGCCGTGCCCAATGGACACGGGGCCATGTCCGGGCTTCTGTATAGGTTTGGTTAAATTTATTAACCACTAGTAAATAGTAACTAGTTTATTTTTAATATAAATATTCAACCCAAATAGTTTTAAACACTATTTTATATAGTTGGTTGAAATATTATATTAATTGGCCTGTATATGGGTGACATTTCTAATAAAATAAAAGTCTATAAAAACTTATATTATTAGACAGGTATATTACGGGTAAGTCGACTGTTAGATATATGAAGTACCTAGACGGGCCTAGGAACCGTATAATAATTCAAATATAAAAATACATTGTATTTTGAACCTACTCCGATTTTAATGAAAGTTGGTTCAAAATGTAGACAAAAATATACTCGTTCTAATAACATATTTATTGTTTTCTAGAACGCCATATTTTAGAAATTATACGCGCCAAATAAGTAAAGCAGTTAAATTAATTATAATATAAATAATAAAATAATAAATTTAACAAATGAGAATTGTTGAATGGTGTGTAGGCGTGTCAAGATAATCATTCAAAACAAAATATAATAAATAAATAAAATTACATTTGAAAAGTTAATACATGCTACGTATCTTTTTGATAAAGATAAAAATTTCATCAAATGAAATGAAAGCATATGTCTAGAATAAAGTACATACGTGTCTCTAAATTGGAAAAAAATAAGATGACCAGGAGACCATACCTTCACTATAAATTGATAGCCTTTCTAAGAAATTGTGCAAACAAAATTCCATGTTCTGTCGCCATCTCCCATAAATCAATACTTCTAATTTTTATTTTATTTTTCCCTTATAATAATAATAAGGTTCTGTCCCGTTTTAAATGTTTTAACTCCCGATCACCGTTACCCTTTCCGATTGATCTAAGCCCCATAACATATGTCAAGGCTCTGCCTGACTAAGTTCGTTGGGGTTCTGTCTCGTGACATAAGGGACAAGGTTGAAATAGGGGTATTATACTTACCACGAGTGCAATATATATTTTTATATAGCTCAGAAATTATACCCAAAATTCTACCAGGAGATTTTCTAGTTGAACACTAAAGTCACAAAGTGGGTCCATTCTCTTTTCTCACCATTTTATTTCCTTTTTTGTCCCAAACCATAACAACTCTCACCAAAACTATTATTTATTATTATTATTATTATTATTATTATTATTATTATTATTTTGTCTAAAAAGAAACCCTAATTAAAACCCCGAGTGATTCTGTATAAAACCTAAAATTTTCATAACAATTAGAATCAGGATCAGGGCCCCTAAAACTCAAGGGGGGATATTCCCACTTGACGATTATCTTCATATCTCGCTGTAGAAATCGAAAATTAATATTCTGTCGACTCATACAAGCTAGTTGGACACGTGGCAACCATATGAGATAAGGTGGCCCCTGGCGCCATGCGACGCCCAAAGGGTGACCCCTCGCGTCACGCGAGGGGGTCAATTTTCATGTATAAATAGCAGGCATTGGGACTTGATTTCCTGCATTGGAACGACGAACAAATTCGTTTTACACTTCGAGATATCACCTGATTACTACCAAACACACACATAGCACGAAACGCTGCTACGATACAAGGTATTAACTTGATCGCTGCTACAATTTAATGTCCGATCGATTGAAATGATCCGATGGATGTTTAAGTACTATCCTTTGTCATTTGTCTTGATTCCGACAGGATGTTTGAGTACCACCCGAACTCGGGGAATACTCTGTCATTCGTTGTGAATCCGATGGATGTTTAAGTGATTGCACTTTGTCATTCGTTGTGAGGGTTTTAATCTCGTGAGTTATCGTAAATGCTGTATTAGTTACTTACCAAGTCGTGTGCACTAGGTTACAAGACTAATCAATAGGCTAAGCTCTGCCTGTATCTGCAATATATCAAGGCTTATCTATAGACTAAACTTTGCCGTATGAATCTGCATGCTTATAAAGTGAGTCATTCTCTTTTTATCAAATTTGTTTACAAAAGCATGTTTATTTTCAAAGTTATAATTACAGTGATTAAGTTTATGTAATCACCAAATTACAGCCGGTATGTGGGGTATTGTGCACATTACTACTGTTTTTATCACTTTAGGTGGGCGAACCTAATTAGTGATACTCTTCACTATTGGGTGACAGGACTCAATAGTGATATGACCACAGTCACCGAAACGAGTCGATGACAAATATTGTGGGTAGTTGGTTGATATCTGAAACATTGTAATCTCTCTTAATACTGTTAATTATAACAAACGTGTTGTTTTAGTAAAATGAATGATCTCACCAGTATTTCCCGCTGACAAAACCTTTTTAAAACGCGTTTCAGGTAATTACAGTAGATTGGAGTAAGAGATGGATACGGCACTGAAAGGCTTCAAGAAGTGGCTTATTTTATTAATTAAATCAAATTAAGAAATATTGTTTTATGTAATCAAAATTATCTTTATTAAAGCTACCGTTGTAAAAGATGGGTTTATCCCATTTATTTAATAAATAAAATCCGGTGTTTTCTAAACTCCGATATTTTTCCTAACTCACGGTCCTGATGAAATTTCCGCTGCAATATTTTTCAAAATAATCACCGGTACCACTTGGCTGTTCGCGGCTCCCGATTCCGTCCAGGGTGGGTCGGGGGTCGTGAGAGAAGGTGGTATCAGAGCCACTACTTTAAACCAATAGGTGTTGTGATAATAATACCTAATCTTATATAAAAGAGTGAGGAGATTGCTATTAAATGGTAGCACACATGATAGCATTTAGACTTGAACTTAAGAAAAGATGCCTTAGTATAAGCTTCGAGATAAGCTAAGTACTTGTGTAAATAAAGTATGATGGATTTTGGTATGCTGTAAAAATGACGATTAGAACATTGCAGGCAATAACAATTAATTGCTATTAATTCTTGCCTATTGATATTACTTGGTCTAGAATAAGATATGTTACGGGAATATAAATTTCCCTAATTCTGGATAAAAGCCTAATAAAAAAAGGCACTTTTAAAAATACTATTTATTGGGAAATATAAATTTCTTCTCCGGCAAGACTGGGTATGGTGTAGCAGACTCTCCAGTTTGTCCGAATATACTGAGGTTACCTCTCCGGCGCAAACCGGATAAGACGGGGTATATAATATGTCAAACAAGTGACAAGATTTCCCTAAATAGTATCATGACCTGATATCTGACTTGTTTTTGGAAATAGGAATCTGTTAAATACATTGACCTTATAAAAGGTATGTATATTACAGCATGTGAAATATATGATTATATAGATATGTATATCTATAAGGAATTCCAAAAAGTCAATTAAGAATAGAACACAAGTATCTGTGTCTAGATTTCTTTATCAGGAATCTCTTTTCCGACATCAAACATTATTTCGTTTGATCATATATCTCGTAACTCATGCGACAATATAAACAATGGAAACCTTTAAGTTGAAATAAGATTTCACAACCATCAGTGCACAGTCTAATCAGAGTCATAATTATTATCACTGAAAAATGAGTCACATACCTTTGCAAATCCCCTATTTCATTTTATTCGACATTCCCTGGTAATGTCACTTAACAACGGTTATCACATGAAATTCCAGATAAAATTCTTATATTTCTTTTTCTGACTTCTGCATATAATAAGTTGACTTCCATGTTTCTACTTCCTCTAATGGTCATCATACCATGAGGATTTTTTTTCATAGTAGTGAATATTGATCTGTTTCATTTTTTGGTAAATCCACACGTTACACATGCACTGTTTGTTGCGCATGTGGTTCATTCGATTTGTGAAGACCACACCTCAACTTCATTCTAATTTGTCATTTTATCCAAACTCAAATATCATTTCGCTATATTTGATTTTTACTGTAAACCGTATTATTGCAAAACGGTGACTCTTTGATATCGAGTCAATGAATTTTGTTAAATAATTGAGGTGAAGAATTTATACTTTTATATATATGTATAAAAAAAATTATGTTGAGGTATACTTTCATTTAAGTTTATATTTAAGTTATCTATTATTAATAATTTTATATTAATAATAGTAGTGTTAATATTATTTTTAGGTACTAGGATTATTGTCAAGGGCAGGTATTGGATAGCCTAGCCTTAGTTAGGCATGGACTAATCACCTATGCTTAAACAAGGCAGCACTAACCAATATCCAACCATGATAATGACTAGTTAATATATATAAATTAAGTCATCATACTTATTTAATAAATTTTCATTATATTTTATATATATATATATAAATATATATACTTTGTACTGTAAGGAGAAGACATATTTTCATAAAATAATACAAGAATTAGAGGAACGAATAAAATTATATAAATAATTGTGTATCACATGTTGTGGTAACTATGTACCATAACACTCTGGCAAGAAAATAACCATATAAGAATAATATGATAGTCATTAACTACGTTGGGTTAGGAGAACATTGCACTATATAAGAATAGTCCCCCTTTTCACTTATTTACAACATTTGTAAATACATTTACAACGTTATATGGTTTCAAAATGAAAATAAGTAATCACATAGAATCAAACCATTAAGTGTTATATATTTACAAAATATTTTACAAATACTTTTGTACAATAAATATTTTTACACCTTTATTTACAACTTTCATTTAACGCTATAAATAATAGTGATTTCTTTTACAAAATAATAATACTAAAATATTTTGTAATATAATAACTCCATTACGGTGTTTTGTAATATATATTACATAGTAAATATAAGTTATTTTACATAGTATAGTAAAATACTAAAATAATATTTATTTAAAAGTGGTGACCATTTACATATAGTAAAAATGCGTAACAAATAATATATATTACATAATAATTATATTTGATATGTAAGATACGGTGCAGACAGGGACACAAATAATATATATTACATTTGCTTTACAAATATAATATAATGGTTGGTTGTAACGCCTCGTATTTTCATATTTGTATTTTAACTTTTCAAGGAGTTAATCATAATGGTAATACATTTTTTTTCACATTGTTAATGGGTAAACACAAGATTTTTATAAGAAACCGAAAAACTATACAAAGAAAAAATTATTAGAAAAAAATTATTTTTCTAATAAATTTTTATACAAAAGAATTTTTAATAATTTTTAGAAATGGTTTTAGTATAGGTCTCTTTTTATAAAAAGTGTTTGTTTTAATCCATAGTATTAAAAAAAAAAACTGTTAGCGTGAATAGTACCCTGCAGGGTACTATTCACATCAGCAACTAAAATTGACGAAAAATGCAGAATTTTCTCCATCTTGCAGCCATTTTTGCAGCCATTTGACCCATTTAGATCACCACCTACCACTTCCATCTATAAATACAAGATCTCTAGCCTTCATTACAATTGCCAAACACCTAAAAATCCTCCCATAACTCTCTCAAAATCGCAGCTGAAAGTTCATGTTCGAGTAGATTCACCACCTCTTACAAAAAATGAGCATAACTTGCTCAAAACTCAACCAAATTACCTGATTCTTTTTCCTACTTGCTTGTATAATCATGGGGTTCGATTCCTTGACTTCTCCTGGGAGAAATCAGACCTGGAATTGCCCCGAAATTGTCCATAAACTTTCTGTTTTGTTTTAAACTTTCTTAAACTCTTGCATACTTCAAACAAACTTGTGTTCTTATGCTTCTAGTCTATTGTATGATTAGTAAAGCCAAACCAAGGTTGTTTTACACTTAATAAGAGTGTCTAAACATTCTAAACTTTCTGTTTTAATAGAGTTATTAACTCACAAGTGGTGCCAAGTCTTGAACTTGAAGATGGTGTGACTACTTGGTTAGCATAGGCTAACTTACCTACAAGTCCACACATCACTTGATGTTTTGTTTAGTATAATTGTACCTTTAAATTCTTGACCATACCTATGAGGTTCCTAAGTGGAAGGTTCAACCTCCCGCCTCTTACATAACCTATATATTAACATAACAAACGAGGTAACCAAGTGGAAGGTTTAACCTCCCGCCTCCTACATAACTCATAAGACACCAAGAGGTAACCAAGTGGAAGGTTTAACCTCCCGCCTCCTACGTGGCTAACTATATTATTATTATGTATATATTATGTATATATAATTATGTATATATTATAAACCGAACCCTTGATAGTGATTATGTAAATCTACTACCAAGTTAATAAGTTTCTCACTATGTGTGTAGTTCCTTGTCACGATTCTAATAGGTCTTGAACCTATGAAATCATATGTAATCCTTAGGGATTACCATAGTGTCAAGACAAGTGCTAATACCATAGTGAATATTTTCCTAATACATACTTTGTCATTTGGTGAATCTAATTCCGAATCTCGACTCTAAACATATTTGGACTTTAGCCTCTACATATTCAACCTTCTAAACTCGTCAACTTCGTTACATTGGATAATCGGAAAACATATGCAATATTGTGAGTATACTCGATCCCATTTTCATTTTAAACACATTTAGGTGCAACATGTATTCTATATTCAAAAACGCAACACTTGAAACTTGTTATATGCACACTCTATCCATTTTTAAACATGACACAATTTGATGCTTGTTAATCTTGTATGTTAGGTAAACTTTTCGTGTCTATATGCTCATTAACCTTATTAAACTTATTAAACTTCTGAGACTTATTAGACTTCTTATACTTATTAAATTCCTATGCTATAGGAGTACGCTCCGCCCTTGAGTGAGTCTTGGGGTGTTTGCGTTGGAAACTTGGGTTTGACATATAGTGACACTGTTTCAGCATATTAATGACTTGTATTATGTTGTTCATGTTGGATATGAGTACTTTTATTCTATGTTATATTATGTATCAAACTTGTATACTCGCCAACTTTTTGTTGATTTTATTTTAATACATGTTGCAGGTTGATAGTCAAGATCATGAAGGAATCAAGTTAGGATGGACTAGATACACACTTTTAATCTATTTATCTTTGAATGTTATGTTGAAATTTGATCAATGTTGTTATTTCTATTTTAAATGTTGTATGACAATTTAGCACTTGCAATGCAATTTGAATTTAAATAAATATTGTCACATAGTGTTATGAAGTCTCGAGCAATCTATACACACTTCGTCTCATCCCGATGTTTCCGCCATCGGTTGGGGTGTGACATTGGTCATGCCAAAACAACTTGTTATTATTATATTTCGATCTCTAGGACATAGTATGAAAAATATGGTCACTAATAGTATACTATCACATTGTTTCGCAATTAAAATAACTTGGAACTCTAAACAATGATACACTAACTCTATTGTCTTTTGGTGTATCTTTACAATTCACTCATTTCAACACTTTGATTTTCTCATATCATAAATATTTGACAAATCATTTTTCATACTTTTATTTCATTTAGAACCTGTCAATTCTAAGTCTTCCTCAGTTGCCAATCAAAGTAAGCTTTCTTTTGACAAAGAATTTTATTAATTCTAAAAATCTTTCACATTCATTTTAAATATCTATTGATCTTATTTCTTTTGGTTTGAACCTAGTCACTTTGGAAATTATATCATTTCATCTCATTCGTTTGTCATCGATTTCTTGAACTAATTCAGTTGAACCATTGAATCCTACTTATGGTACAACTCGTATTCACAAAATTTGATATTTTAATTCTGTGTCATCTATCTTAATATTGTTTTTATTAACTAAGATATGACATAAGTCTAAAAGAAATATCGTAACCCAAATCTCGAGGACGAGATTTAAAACAAGGTGGGGAGAATGTAACACTCCTATTTTTATATAAGAATTATAGGTTTGGTTAAATTTATTAACCACTAGTAAATAGTAACTAGTTTATTTTTAATATAAATATTCAGCCCAAATAGTTTTAAACACTATTTTATATAGTTGGTTGAAATATTATATTAATTGGCATGTATATGGGTGACATTTCAAATAAAATAAAAGTCTATAAAAACTTATATTATTAGACAGGTATATTACGGGTAAGTCGACTTTTAGATATATGAAGTACCTAGACAGGCCTAGAAACCGTATAATAATTAAAATATAAAAATACATTGTATTTTGAACCTACTCCGTTTTTAATGAAAGTTGGTTCAAAATGTAGACAAAAATATACTCGTTCTAATAACATATTTATTATTTTCTAGAACGCCATATTTTAGAAGTTATACGCGCCAAATAAGTAAAGCAGTTAAATTAATTATAATATAAATAATAAAATAATAAATTTAACAAATGAGAATTGTTGAATGGTGTGTAGGCGTGTCAAGATAATCAATCAAAACAAAATATAATAAATAAATAAAATTACATTTGAAAAGTTAATACATGCTACGTATCTTTTTTATAACGATAAAAATTTCATCAAATGAAATGAAAGCATATGTCTAGAATAAAGTACATACGTGTCTCTAAATTGGAAAAAAATAAGATGACCAGGAGACCATACCTTCAGTATAAATTGATAGCCTTTCTAAGAAATTGTGCAAACAAAATTCCATGTTCTGTCGCCATCTCCCATAAATCAATACTTCTAATTTTTATTTTATTTTTCCCTTATAATAATAATAAGGTTCTGTCCTGTTTTAAGTGTTTTAACTCCCGATCACCGTTACCCTTTCCGATTGATCTGAGCCCCATAACATATGTCAAGGCTCTGCCTGACTAAGTTCGTTGGGGTTCTGTCTCGTGACATAAGGGACAAGGTTGAATTAGGGGTATTATACTTACCACGAGTGCAATATATATTTTTATATAGCTCAGAAATTATACCCAAAATTCTACCAGGAGATTTTCTAGTTGAACCCTAAAGTCACAAAGTGGTCCATTCTCTTTTCTCACCATTTTATTTCCTTTTTGTCCCAAACCATAACAACTCTCACCAAAACTATTATATTTTATTATTATTATTATTATTTATTAATATTTTGTCTAAAAAGAAACCCTAATTAAAACCCCAAGTGATTCTGTATAAAACCTAAAATTTTCATAACAATCAGAATCAGGATCAGGGCCCCTAAAACTCAAGGGGGGATATTCCCACTTGACGATTATCTTCATATCTCGCTGTAGAAATCGAAAATTAATATTCTGTCGACTCATATAAGCTAGTTGGACACGTGGCAACCATATGAGATAAGGTGGCCCCTCGCGCCACGCGACGCCCAAAGGATGACCCCTCGCGTCACGCGAGGGGGTCAATTTTCATGTATAAATAGCAGGCATTTGGACTTGATTTCCTGCGTTGGAAAGACGAACAAATTCGTTTTACACTTCGAGATATCACCTGATTACTACCAAACACACACATAGCACGAAACGCTGCTACGATACACGGTATTAACTTAATCGCTGCTACGATTTAATGTCCGATCGATTGAAACTATCCGATGGATGTTTAAGTACTATCCTTTGTCATTTGTCGTGATTCCGACAGGATGTTTGAGTACCACCCGAACTCGGGGAATACTCTGTCATTCGTTGTGAATCCGATGGATGTTTAAGTGATTGCACTTTGTCATTCGTTGTGAGGGTTTTAATCTCGTGAGTTATCGTAAATGTTGTATTAGTTACTTACCAAGTCGTGTGCACTAGGTTACAAGACTAATCAATAGGCTAAGCTCTGCCTGTATCTGCAATATATCAAGGCTTATCTATAGACTAAACTTTGCCGTATGAATCTGCATGCTTATAAAGTGAGTCATTCTCTTTTTATCAAGTTTGTTTACAAAAGCATGTTTATTTTCAAAGTTATAATTACAGTGATTAAGTTTATGTAATCACCAAATTACAGCCAGTATGTGGGGTATTGTGCACATTACTACTGTTTTTATCACTTTAGGTGGGCGAACCTAATTAGTGATACTCTTCACTATTGGGTGACATGACTCAATAGTGATATGACCACAGTCACCGAAACGAGTCGATGACAAATACTATGGGTAGTTGGTTGATATCTAAAACATTGTAATCTCTCTTAATACTGTAAATTATAACAAACGTGTCGTTTTAGTAAAATGAATGAACTCACCAGTATTTCCCGCTGACAAAACCTTTTTAAAACGCGTTTCAGGCAATTACAATAGATTGGAGTAAGAGATGGATACGGCACTGAAAGGCTTCAAGAAGTGGCTTATTTTATTAATTAAATCAAATTAGGAAATATTGTTTTATGTAATCAAAATTATCTTTATTAAAGCTACCATTGTAAAACATGGGTTTATCCCATTTATTTAATAAATAAAATCCGGTGTTTTCTAAACTCTGATATTTTTCCTAACTCACGGTCCTGATGAAATTTCCACTGCAATATTTTTCAAAATAATCACCGGTACCACTTGGCTGTTCGCGGCTCCCGATTCCGTCCAGGGTGGGTCGGGGGTCGTGACAGCAAGGATACAGTCCCGCAAGGTCGGTTTAATGTTAATAGTAATTTATAGATAATGGATTACAAGCAGTTCTTACTTCCCCTGATTTGATGCTATCTGCCACAAGGGAAGTCCTATTAAGCTTGAATCAGGTCCTCGCAGGATCTATACACTGAACGAGGCAAGAACTTTACCCAAACTCCCTTCTAACCCCCTTCCAGGCAGTTAACGTGCTTTATATAGACCGTAAAGACACGAATGAGTGAATAAAAAAACATGAAGAAATGATTAAGTAAATTCACCTTCAATATAAAAAAAACTAGTTATTAAAGTCATTAATACATATCCAAATAAAAAGTAGCCAAAGATTGGATATCAAAAGTAACACATAAAAGATTCGTCTTCACCAAGTGTGTAAGAGATTTAGCCAAGCATGGCCTTTGTTTGACAAGAACTCTTACAATCGATCTTGGATCCCGAGACTATTACACACTCTAAAAGATAAAAGATGGATGATGGTGGTGGGTGTTGGTGTTGTAGTGGTGGTGGACTGATGGCAAGTGTGAGAGAAGTGGTTTGCCAAAGGATGAGTTGGAATGAAACCAAGCACCCCTATTTATAGCTGGAAACAGATCATTCACACGGCCCATGGTCTTCAGTTTCTCACCGTTCATTAACTGCAGATGTCAGGTCTTGTACTAACACGCTCCGTGGTGGCAGAGCACGGCCCCGTGGTGATTGTACTTGTTGTACTATCTTAGATTCTGTGAATCTTAGGTCCCTTCATTAATGGAAGATGTCAGGTCTTGTACTAACACGCCCTGTGGTGGCAGAGCACGGCCCCGTGGTGATTGTACTTGCTGTACTATCTCAGATTCTACGAATCTTAGAGTTGACCATGGCCCATGTTGAGTTGGCACGACCCCATGTTAATTTGTCTTTTGTTGTTGTCTTTTCTGCAGGAAATCTTGATTGGGCACGGCCCCATGCCTGCTGGGCACGACCACGTGCCTAAGCTTCTGTTTTTGTTATTTTTGTTGGTTTGGATGTGGATGGGGGTTCGGCAAGTTATGTCAATCCTTCTTCTTTGTATTTGTGCTGGTTTCTGCTGCAAATTTGTTCCTTTTGTGCGTTTAACCTCTTTTGATACTGAAAATTAAAAGTAAACAAAGAAACATGCTTTTTCTAACATTAGTACCGAAAAAATGTAGATTTTACGCCTTGTTTGATGTAATTTATATGTTGCATTTTACGCACATTAAATACCCCCCACACTTGAATCTTTACTTGTCCTCAAGCGAAACTCTAAAATGTGGTTTACACACCCAAACGGAATTGGTAAAAGAGAAGTTTTTTGGTTTTATCTTTAGAGTGTCGGGAATCCAAGTTCTAAATTTATTTTGTTTTTATTTTATTTAAAATCTTATTCGTCATGATTTATTTAAAACACATATTAAGAAAAAATTATTTGATTTGGGCATAACATGCCTTTATAAAATTCTATTTAGTTATATACAAATATACACACCTCACAAGTGGTCACTCAACACTTGGCCGAAGTTGTTTAAGTGAAAATGCTCGGACCCGATTTGAAACTTACTCCTACTATAGGCTTGACAAACAATCAAACCTCATCCCTTTTAACGTTTAATCCTCATAAATTTCATGAGGGCCTTTTAAAAGGGTGGGTTTTGGCTTAGGTAGGTGTGTTTAGGTAAAAATTATGAAAAGCGTAAAAAGTGTCAGTTTTTCATTGCTTTGTGGCTTAGAAAAAAAAGACTTTGGCTAAATTTTTTTAACCAAAGTTGAAACTGAGCCAAAACCGAACTTTTTACGAAAAATAAGGGTGTAAATAAAAAGTTTTGTGGATGTGGGTGGTTGTTTCTCCAAAAGTATATATATTTTTGCGGGTTTAGAAATGAAAGGGTTAAGGCTCAAAGGGGTTTATCTAAGGGGATGTTTTTGGTAAGGATTTGAATTATATTGTTTTGGCAAGTTCTAGATTTGTAAGAACCAAACGGGCTATTCACACAAGAAACGAAAAATTGAGCAATTAGTATAGATGTGTATTTGTATGCTCGGTAAAGGCTCAAAACTCCCTTTTGTGGGAAAAGGGTTATAGTGTAAAAATGTATATATAATCAAATTTAACAAAGATTTGTTTTGCCCGTTTTTATAATTTTTTAATTGGTTCTTTTTATCACGACGATATTATGTGTAAATTAGTAAGAACTTATTTTTCCCAACTAAACCAAGATAAGTAAGAAAATTAAAAAAAATGACAAAAATTTTTGGGGAGATTAGCGGTTTTCCAATGCGAGTTTTGTATAAGGCTTGTTTTTAGGACAAGAGATTCAAGGTTTAACATCCTGACGTGACCGTGTCATACCGATCAGTCAAAAACCCAATTAAACCTAGGGTAAGTATTGCACGACCCGTTCGATTAGTTAGACTATTTACAAACAATGTACAACGTGATTATGAAGTTTGCTAATTTTATTTGTTTAATTAGTTTGAAAGGATATTGGAGTGAACCGACAAATTGATATTATCTAAAACAATTATTTATTAACGAAACTTGAAAAACTAAACTACTTAATTGAAAACAAGAATTAAGAATACGGATCACACCCGGTTTCGGTAATTGTAAGTCCTAGGGTTCCTACATGTTTTTAATTCAACTCAATTGCATAACGATTAACGGATTTAGGATACCGTGACTTAGGTGCCAATAACTATCAACGTCCCAAAGAACGGACAAGAATGCACTTTGTAATCAACACAAGTAAATCCTAACCACGACAACGCATAATTACACATAACCATTTCACAAAGTCATAACTTGTAGGATCGATATGACCGATCAAATGAGTCAATTTGAATGTGTTTACACTATTTAGATGGCGGAAACATCTAAACAGCTTAGAATCAGATAGAAAAGAGTAGAAAACAGAATAGATTCACTTTTAACACTAGTTCTCTGTTATATATTGACTTGAAAAACTGGCAGCACTTCGTTACAACTTCTCGGAATGCGTACCAACTGAGAACTACACAAGCCTATTTATAGGCAACTAGATTTCGCTTCAACATGCCTCAAGCGAAATCTTATCATGTGATTTCGCTTGAGGCTTACATCAAGACCCCTGAAGCGAAACCCTTACAAACTAAGTTAAACTTTACTTTCAGACCCCTACACTTTACAAACTTAACATATTTAGACCCTAGACTTATGACGTAGGCTTTAGACATCGTGTATCAACAAACTCCCCCTTGGATACAGCCGAAGTCTTCAGTCTAGATCTTCACATGGACTTGTACTTTTCTTCTCTAGGCTTAGGTTTTCTCAACAACATCTTCCTAAGCTTTTCATTATCATCAGCTCTTTTCTTTTCTTCAGCAGCTTGCCTTTGAGCAAATGTCTCCCGAAGATATCTATCCTTTTCTTCTCGAGCTTTACGTTCTTTTTCAGCTTTCTTTTTGACTTTCTCCTCCAAAGCCCACCAAGATGACTTCCATTTAGATCCAGAATTGATATTCTTTTGAAAACACACATTCACAACTCTCTGAAACTGCATTGCTTGATCTCTATCTTTTGGCGAATGATGAATCTTGTTGATGAACAAGCATTCTATATCTTTTGCCGAGCAATTAACAAGCCACATTGGATCAAAGACACGAATTTCTCTAAGTTTACCTCCTGCTTGATACGAGATCACTGCTTCAGTAGACAGACAACTATATACCCAATGTATAAATCCTTTATAGAATTCTTGTTCCATTGGAGGTACTGGTATAATCTTCATTGTCTTTGGCTTCTTGATATTAAGAATCCTTTCTACAGCACCAGTTTCAGAATTAACTCTTGGAATAATCTTTGGACGATGAGGCTTCCAGAATCTGAATCCCTTAAATGATTGAAATCTGATAAACCCCCACATTTTAATGTCATTCTTCCTCACAGGATATTCTAAAGCTTTAACCTGTGATAACTCCTCAACATCCCACCATGGGAGTGACATAAGATCAAACAACTTTTCAAAATACTGAACACCACATTCTCTTCTGACTGCATAAGCATTCACGTGTGGTAGATAACCCCAACTAATAATATCTCCAAGAGAAATACTACGATCACGTTGATAAAACTTCAACGGTCTTTTGAACTTTCTTTCATGATCAACTTTGAACCATTTCTTTTTCTCTTCTTTATCCAGATCTTTCTTTGAACCATCAGGATTAAAGTTTTTAATAACTTCAGCAAGTTTTCTTCTTAACTCATCCTGATTCTCTTTAGAGAAAAATTCCATCAGTGTAGGCAACTGAGAAGTATCTTCATGAACACTTTCATCATCTTCCCAGTCTTCAACTTCTACTCGATCATACAGATCAGCATCTTCAACATATCGATATTCATAATCATCATAATGATCAGCATCAAACTCATTCAACTCTCTTTCTAAATCAGAATTCATTTCTTCTTCAAAATCAAACTTGAACTCTGGATGATCTCTTCGAGTCATTTCTTTTATGGTTTCCAGCGAATGATTATGAAAATGCTCTCCTTCTTCCCGATAAGTATCCAGTCTAAGAATCAATTTTTCAGCTTGATCAACATTTTGATCATCACCACGCTCCCCCTCACTTGTTGCACTATCATGCTCAACATTTGCATCATCTTTTAATAAATCATCAATTGCTTCTTCAGTTGTTTTCTCAGAAATTTTCAGACCAGAAGCACCTTGATCTTGATCATCATCTCCATCATCATCATCACTACTACTTGCAGAAATCACATCATCATCTGCATCTTCTTCTTCATCTTCGTCATCATCTTCTTCATTCTCTCCAGTAAGAAGGTCATCAATTTCGACATCAGCATCAAAAATACCAGAAACTGATGTAAGAGGACGAACATTCAGAATGATATCTTCAGAAACATCAACTGGAATAATAGATTTTTCTTCAATTTCAGGACCCTTTCCTTTATCCTTCATTTGCTTATCAATTTCAGCTTGTTTCTTAGCTTTCTCTTCATCACGAACAACTTCATTGAATTTCAACTCTAAAGATGTACCCACCAACTTTTCCAACACTTTCTTCATCATCTTGCTTTCATGTTCATTTCGTGCTTTGATTTCCTCCAACTCTTGATTTTTCAACTCATAGTACTTAAGATGTTCATCCCTATTCTTCTTTTCTTCCAGTAATTCTGCAATCTGAACTTTCATAATATCCATCTCTGCTTCATTAGATTCTATTTTCTTCAACAAAGACTTGTTTTCAGCTTCAGTTGCCTTTACTCTCAATTCAAGAACTTTCTCACGATTTTCCATCTTTTTACACTCAGCTGCTAACTTCTTGTTTTCATCAGCTACAACATCAATTCTCTTTTCAACATGTATAATTTGTTCATCTGTTGCAAAAGCAATATTTCCAATATCATCAAGAGAAACATTTTCAGGAATACCAGCAAAACCTTTAAATCCAGAAGATCCAGGTGTTGTTTGAATGCTAGGTTGTGAAGATGGTGGTGTTTGGATATTAATTTGTGGAATAGGAATAGTTTGTTCATGTGGTGGTGAGAGATGTAATGGTGAAGTTTGATGTGGTGGTGAATGAGGTGGAATAGGTTCAAATGGTGGTATAGATTGACTGGTTCCATCAGTTGTTTTCTTCTTCAAGACAATTTTTGGAATCTTGATTGTTGGACTAACAACTCGAGTCTTCTTCTGAGCAACTTTCTTTCGAGCTCCTCTCTTCTTTTTACCACTATCAGGAGTTTGTGACTCAGATACATGTTCCGGTGAAGGTTCATAAGCAGCATCATCCTTCTCTTGTCTCTTTCTCTTTTTTAACAACTTTTCTTGTTCAGCTGCTTCTTTAATTCTTCTTTGACGTGCAGCTTCATCAATAGCTTCATCTGACGAACTAGAAGAACTTGCATCAACATCTTCAATCACTACATTGTCAGCCGCTTTACTTTGTTCAGGAACAGATTCAGAAATCCCTTTCAAAAACTCTGTAGATCTTGGAGAAAAACGAATATCTCCTTCAACATTTGTTTCAATTTCAGTTTCAACATTAGCTTCTGCTACAGCTTCAACTACTACTTCATCTTCAGGTTCATCAACCAATAACGTTTTAGCAACTTTCTTACGACGCTTCTTTGGTTGTGAAGATGAACCTTCTTCAGCTTGTACTTTAGGAGTTGTTTTCTTACTCCTCTTCTTTTGTTCTTTCACAAACCACACACTTCTTGATGATTTAAATTCTTTCAAAATCTCCAATTCATCAGCATAACCAGCTTCAGTTCTTTCATTTTCATTCCTCCAGTGTTCATGATTAACTGGATCAGGATCTTGATAGTCTGGATTGCTTATGAAACCAAAAAATGCAACTTCCTTCTTTGGTTCAGGATGATTTGTATGATATCTTGCTAATTGAGCAATAGAATCATTATTCATGTGAGCTAGAACCAACAAGTCATTCTCCATGTCTCGAACAATTCCAGGATAAGCATGATCAATCATCATTTGAATGACTCTTGGATATATCCAGCTTCTCCTTTTTGATGTCACCTCTTCCACAAGATAATGAAATACAATATGAGAGAAATTGTATTTCTTGTTTAAAACAAGAGCAACTACCATGTTCATGTGATAATCACGCATAGCATCGTAACTACCCTTTTGATGACTTAGAGCAATCAACACTGAATGAATCAAGAACTTGAACGGCTTTGTAAACATTGATTTCAACACATTAGCAGCTTTCACATCTCCAATGTATCCCATTCTAAGCAAACATCCTTTCACCATCTTTTCAGGAAATGCTGTTGGTGAATCTTCAGTATCAGGAAAATCCAGAATCTCACGAACATATGCCTCCGTTATCAGAATTTGTTTCTTTTCATCAGCAACCTTAACAAGCGAAGTAATTACTTTGTTTTTCTCATCATACACAGCATGTTTCCAAAAACGTTTGATGTGTGACTCAAACACCATTCTTCTATCTGTTAAAGCTTTCTGTATTGGCAATCTTCTCATGAATTCCAGAATGCTAGAAAACTCAGACAATTTTGAACTCCTTGTTACATCAAGATCACAACAAGAATTGTGAAGAGCTTTGAACATAATACTCGAAGGCTGCACATCAAATACCACAAAAAAATTCAAACTCATTAGACAATTTTTTATAAAATTTCAAAATTACTCATCATTTCAAGCGATATCCATGATTTCGCTTAAAAAACATCTGATCATATAACACTTTGTTCAAGTGAGATGGTATTTGATCATTTCGCTTGAAGAATCAACAAACAACAACAAATGTTCAAGCGAAATAGTAACAGAATATGTTTTTTCTTGAAGCGACAGTAACAACCCCTTGAAGCGACACTCCTTGAAGCGACACTCCTTGAAGCGACACTGTTCAAACCTCTCAAAAATTTTTTTAAACATATGATCAAATTGATCACACAGTCCTGTTCTACTTTCAATTCCGAGCAAACTGATATGAATTTTATTCATTTTGACCCACACAAACCTTCTAGATCTACGATTAAAAATCTGTTCATCCGTCAAATTTGTATAAACTCAGATCTGAATCAATCAAACAATACACATCAATCTACACATGATTCCGACAACACACATATGTTTTGATTTGATTTTATCCAGTTAAATCCCTAAATCTAGGTGTTCTAACCCTAACCGTCTCCGACACACCAAAAATCAACGAAAAACGGTACAAATCAACACCATCACTTACATTCACCATGTTAATAGTTGTGTATGCCAACTAAAAACACAAGATTTGAGTGAATTTGGGCAGAGTAACGGCAGAAAAACGAAGATTTAGATGAATTCGCTTGAAGTCTCTCTGACAGACCTTGAAGCGAAATGTTTGAAAATAATGACTGAAGCGAAGCATGTTGTCCTTTTATACTTCTGACGATTTCGCTTCAGGCATACTTACCACATCTTGAAGCAAATTCGTTAACAATGAAGATTTCGCTTGAAACAAATTTAAGCGCAATTTTGATTCTTGAAGCGAAAACCTTAAAAACTTGTTTTACCTTTTTGATTTTTTCAGATTTTAATGTCACACCCAGTTAACCAAGTCCAAGTTAATGACCTTGGTCAACTAACTAGTCTGCCAAGTCCAAATCAATGACCTTGGCTAACCAAACTATGAAGATACCAGATTTCTTTGAAAAAAAATAAGTTCAAATTAATGAACTTTTGAATCATTTTGATC
This sequence comes from Helianthus tuberosus, assembly GCA_030545235.1. Lineage (NCBI taxonomy): Eukaryota > Viridiplantae > Streptophyta > Magnoliopsida > Asterales > Asteraceae > Helianthus > Helianthus tuberosus. Next base: position 91,180,043 of record CM060429.1, on the reverse strand, counting down.
TTTCAAACTCATTTTAATCAACCAACACTTGTACCAAACATTGTACTGCATCACAAGCTTACCCAATCCTCATCAATCTCAGACATGATCTGCACAAGACTTTGAACTTTCGATTCCCAATGTCAGTTGTCGAAAATAAAATGAAAAATTAAAATCTTTTTGGATTTTAAACTGAATAAGCTGAAACTATGTACACACAATCTTTTTGTGAGCGTGTTAAGGGATCATATCAGCTGCCAACAAGATACAAGTACCGTTAAGCTGTTATTTCATTTTAAGCATTAAACAATTCACGTAGATTGCCGATATATTGATCCTCTTAAATTCCCACAAAACTTTCAATCAGCTCGAGATACAGAATTAGTGTTTTAGGACTTAAACATCTACATGTGTCCCACCTCAGTATATACTCCCGTATCCAGACCCCAATATTCAGTCTTACAGGTGAATATACCTAGATGATATCTGTAATGGGTTAATTGCGAGGGCCGTGAGAGCTCAGGTCGATCTTTCGATACGCAGAGAGATGACGGCTTCGACTTTTGGTGGGTCCCCTTTGGGGATCTTCTTTTCAACAGCCATGATTAGCATTTTTCAATGTTTCATCATTTTTTAGCTGAGGGGAGGCTTATATTTCAAAGCAGCGTAAAGTATTCTCCGGGGACTAGGCCATTGCTTCCGCAAAATCAGAAGTCCCGGGATAATACCCCAGATATCACTAAGCATAAAGACCTAGTATCTCAGAATATGGGACCTTTCAAACAGGATTTCAGGGGTTACCTATATATCCTGGAGGTGTTCCCCACGTAAATGCAAGTAAATTTTATGTTTATATCCCAAGCTAATCTACTAATTTTGTGAAAACCTATCAGCACATCTTTAGCGAGACTGCTTAATTGCATTTTATACATTCCATTTCTTTAGCATACTGCACCCGTTTAGCTGATGTACTATCATTTCCCTTTTATACACAAACTCATTTTTACTTTTTCAAATGTTTTTGGTTTTTATAGATTTTATCATGTTTTTGTATTTTTCTGCAAACTTTCTCCCCCTAAAAATAAAAACATATTTTTGTGTTTTTGTTTTTATCGAAAAGCAGAAAAGTAAAACTGTACAAACAAAATTGACATCCCGACAAAGGTTCACGTCAGATCGCCGTCCAATTCGGCATCACATTCAACAACCCTCCCAGATTTCAGATTTTTCATTCCATTCAATTTTAAAAGATAATAAAACCTCTTTTTATCAAATGGTTTGGTATAGAAATCCGCTTTCTGTTCATCGGTGTGCACATATTCAATCCGAATTAATTTTTTCTCGTGACAATCTCGAATAAAATGGTGACGGATCTCAATGTGTTTTGTTTTTGAATGGTGAACCGGATTTTTAGTAATGTTAATTGCTGCTTCATTGTCCACAAAGATTGGAGTATCTAAGAATTGCAAACCAAAGTCACGCATTTGCTGTTGGATCCAAAGGATCTGTGAACAACAGCTGGAAGCTGAAACGTATTCAGCTTCACAAGTAGAAAGCGCTACAGTGGTTTGTTTCTTACACTGCCAGGTAACGAGTCGAGTTCCTAAGAACTGACACCCGGCAGTGGTGGACTTTGCGTTCTGTTTGCAGCTACCGAAATCTGAATCAGCGAAACCGGATAAAGTAAAGTCACCCAATCTAGGATACCACAAGCCAAGGCTTGGGCAGCCTTTCAAATACCGTAGTATACGTTTCACTATTGTCAGGTGTGACTGCTTCGGATTCGACTGATATCTGGCACATAAGCATGTCGGATACATGATATCCGGACGGGAAGCTGTGAGATACATTAAGGAACCAATGATTGATCGGTATAATGTTTCATCCATCTTCACTCCATTCTCATCTGGACTAATCCCATGATTCTGTGCAAGGGGAGTAGATGCTGGACTGCAATCTGTCATATCAAATTTGTCTAGCACATCCTTCACATACTTTGACTGATGAATGAAGATTCCGTCGGGCATTTGTTCTACCTGCAACCCGAGGAAAAACTTCATTTCGCCCATTGAGCTCATTTCAAACTTTTTCTTCATCACTAGCTCAAACTCTTTGCACATCTCGTCGTTGGTGGATCCAAAAATGATATCGTCCACGTAAATCTGCACAATCAACAAATGGTTTTCTTTTTCTCGTATAAACAAAGTACTATCTACTGTACCTCTTGTGAACCCGTTGTCCAACAAGTATGTCGAAAGCGTTTCATACCAGGCTCTCGGGGCCTGGTGAAGTCCATATAACGCCTTGTCCAGTAGAAACACCTTGTTTTTGTGCTGTGGGTCTATGAAAGCTGGCGGTTGCCCCACATACACTTCCTCTTTGATAGTTCCATAGAGAAAAGCAGATTTCACGTCGAGTTGATATACTTTAAAGTTCTTCCATGATGCAAAGGCCAGAAAAATCCGAATTGCCTCTAGTCTTGCAACTGGTGCGTAGACTTCATCGTAATCAATTCCTTCTTGTTGACTGAATCCTTGAACAACCAGTCTTGCTTTGTTTCTCACCACGACTCCTCTATCATCTCTTTTACATTTGAAAACCCACTTTGTCTTGATTAACTTCTGATTTGGTGGAAGATCAACAAGCTCCCAGACACCCAGCTTTTGAAACTGTTGTAGTTCCTCCTGCATTGCATTAACCCAACTCTCCTCAGTCAATGCTTCTCTGTACGTCTTGGGTTCTATCTGCGAGATAAAACATTTGAAAGAAACCTCTTTCTGCATGTCAGCAATAGATGAATAAAAACAAGTAAGAGCTTGATCTATTTGGTGTCGAGTTTTAACACCACTTTGCAAGTCGCCAATGATCTGTTCTGAGGGGTGATAGGATAATGTTCGTTGCATTGCACTGTCAGGCACACTAACTTCCGATTCCAGATTTGAAATGTCAAGATCAACGATTTGATCTTCAGTTTCATTTGGATCCTCGTCAAAAGACGGACCAGGTTCCGCTTCTGAGTCGTCAGATTCGTCTAATGGTGAAACTGGTTCCTCTGTTTCCTCTGGTGGTATATGAACTGTTCCACTTGGTCCGGCTTCATCATCATTGGTACCCACGGTGGGCGTAGGAACATCTAGCGGTCTAGATTCTGGCTCTGACAAATGACTTTGTTGATACAAGTACATGAGAGCAAGTTCCTCCTCACTTGGCTCGGACGGCAGATGAAACGATTCCCAGAGTTTATCGTAGTCAAATAGGAATCTTTGTCCGGGAAGTTGTGGTGACGGAGTATGCTTCTGACAATCCACATGAAGCACCTGAATCACCTTGCTCAGACATGGTACGAACACCCTTTTTAGTGGGCTGGCGTATCCTACAAAGAAACCTTCATTTGATTTTGCCCCAAACTTTCCGTCTTCATCAATGAACGTACACGGTGATCCGAAAGGTTCCAAGAACTCAAGATTCGGCTTGTAACGATGCAGCAACTCAAAACATGTTTTTCCATACTTCTTGACAGTAAGAACTCTGTTCAGTGTATAGCACGCTGCAGATACTGCTTCACTCCAGAAGAAAATAGGTAGCTTGGAATCTGCTAACATTGTACGTGCTGTCTCGATTAGGGTTCTATTCTTTCTTTCAGCTACGCCGTTTTGCTGTGGAGTATACGGCGCACTGAATTCATGAAGAATTCCCTTTTCATTACAGAACTCGTACATTCTGTTGTTTTTAAATTCAGTTCCATTGTCGCTTCTAATTCTCCGGATAGGCAGTTTGTATACAGTTTCCGTCTTCTTGAAAAGTATCATCAAAGACTCAAATGTTTGATCTTTCCGTTCTAAGCACACAACCCAAGAAAATCTTGAAAAATCATTTGTAACCACCAAGCAATACAAATCCCTGCTGATGCTCTTAACATTGACAGGCCCGAAGAGATCCATGTGCAATCTCTCAAGAGGTAACCTGATCGAATTCATGATCTTCAAAGGATGTGATTTCCGAACCTGTTTACCTTTCTTACACGCAATACAATCATCATTTAAATGAAAAATTTTCAAGTTTACACCCTCAACTAAATCATTATGAACTAAAAAATTCATTTTGCGAACATGAATGTGGCCCATCTTACGATGCCACATGATAGAATCTTTTTATGTCGCTTTGTTTTTAGACACAAAACACTGTTTCTGATGAGATGTTGGCGTTGCTGTGCTCATGTCAAGATAATAGAGATCATTTTCTCGAGGTGCACGCAACAACACCATCTCATCAGGGATTTTAAACCCTGGTTTCAACACAACACATTCAGTTTTAGTAAAATGTACACTGAAATCTTTATCACAAATCTGTGAAATACTGAGTAGATTGTTTGTCAACTCCACTATGTAGTTTACTTTGTCAAACGATATCACACCATTTGTCAAAGTTCCTTGACCAACAATTCTTCCACCTTGACTCCCAGCAAATCCTACATGACCTCCATTGATGGATTTTACATCATAGAGCAAAGCAAGCGTCCCAGTCATGTGCCTTGAAGCACCACTATCCATGATCCATTTTGATAGAATTGACTTGGGCAGCCCCTGCATATATCATATCAAATTCATTCAAACAATGAACTCCATGACTTCTTAACTGATGACACACTTCCAAAAACTAAATCACACTTCTCATCAGTTTTAGGAAAGTTAAACATGACATTTGGAACAACAGATTCTACTTTTGATTTTAACATATTTTCTTTGATTGGAGGAAACTCTGCAAGAAACTTATCAAGCTCAGATTCAAATTCTTGTTTATCATTAGCACCCACTTTTGATGCATAAAATTCCTTTGTTCCTTTGACCTTTCTGTCAACCATTTTTCCAAAAATATTTTGAACAGTAGGATTAAAAGCTTTTGAATCAAACTTTAACTCGTTTTCCATTTTCTTTACCTCAACTGATTGTGATTTGGTTTCCACAACTTTTGATTCATTTTTCAAAATATGTTCCATCTTTTTCTCCTCAACCGATGGTTTTGATTTTACAACCCAAAATTGATTTTCAAAAGTTTTCGTTTTTGGATAAATCTTTGAAGTCATTTGGGACTTTGAAGATTCGCCAGTCTCAAATGTTGATTTCAGCTTATCTTCCGGCTTCAATGATTCACCCCTTTTTAAGATTCGAATTGATGAAACCATCGGCTTTTTGCCCTTTGTGTTAACTGGTGACTTAGGTTGAAATTTTTTAACAAATGGTTTAATGACCAATTTTTCAAAAACTTTCTTGCATTGTTTTGCCATGTGTCCAATTTCATTGCAGCGATTGCAAACTCTTTTGTCATATTCGACAAAAGTTGATTTGAACGACTCTTCTTTCAGTTTCTTCGCTGTATTGAAATCGTCAATCGCTTTTTGACTAAAAATGTATTCCTTTTCTTCATCAACACTTGGACCAACAACAAAAACATCATTCATTTTATCTTTTGGCTTGACAACCTTCTTAGCCAACTTTTTCTCAAAACCAATTCCTTTGTTTTTAAAGTTGTTACCCTTTTTCTTGTTATCATTACCTTTCCATTCCTTTTTCCCAACGTTGTTAAAACGTGTTGTAACAAATGATTTTTTAGGTTTCGAAAAGAATTCTTTGTTATTAACCTCATCAATGTTCATTTCAACCAATTTGAAAACTTTCTCAACATTTTCAATTTTCACATTCTGAAGAGGATACTCGAAATCGGAATAAAGTTTGTCTGTTCCAATCATAGTATATACTACCATAATCGAATCATCATTCGCACTCTTGTCCGATTTCGGTATAAACCGTTCCAAGAAATTACTCTCATCTTCAGAATCTGTAACACCTTTCTCAGATTGTGACTTCTCAGAGTTATCAATCTCTTCATCTAACTCCTGATCGACAACAGTTTTGATAACCTGTGATTCGTTGTCGGTGTCGGATGCAGAGAATGTAACATCAATGCTTTCAGGCAAATCATCCTCAATTGATCTCAATTTGAGATTCAAAGCAGCTTCCACCCCATCTGGATATTTCTGTGTGTAATGATTCCACATTGGGGGTGGAACACTCTTAAAGACTGGTGTTTCATCAGGTTGTTTTGGGACAATCTGTTCAAGGACATATGATGAAGCCACATAACTCATCAACTTCTTATCAATTCTTTCATTTTCAATTTTTGTTAACTCCAATTCCCTTTTTAATGAAGCAATAATGTCCAAATAAAAATTGACTTCCACTTGTTTATCAAAAAGTGTAGCTTTTGCTAATTTTGTGGCTTTATCATTTTCGACACTTTCCTCTTTAATCATTTTAACTGTTCTAGATAGAGTATCATATGCTTCTTTGACTTGTCCAAGGTCAAATTTTATCATGTCTGCATGATGTTTCAATTCCTGATACTTAGTGTCTTTTTCAAAACACTCAGTGCATGGTTCTAAACACCGTTTGCACGTTGTTTCAGGGATTGAGACAACCTTTTCAACAACTTGTTCTACACAATTAGTTTTACCGACATTGTTTGACTCAGACTCAAACATTTTCTCAGATTTTACCTCCTTTCTTTTAGACTCCTCGACAGACTCCTTTTGTACTGACTCGGTTTCGACAGACTCTGGTTTAACAGATTCTGTGTCTACCTCTTTCAGTTTCGCCATTAGAGCTTTGTCAGCTATGTCTTTCAATATTTCTCCAGTCATCTCTTTCGACACATCTATCAACTCTTCAACAACTTCTTTCTTCTCTTCAAATCTTGGACATGATCCGGTCTTTGGTTCTTCAAAGTAACCTGCAAAAGATTCAGAAATATTAGGAGACAATACAGATTTCATTAAATTTCCCAAAACCTCCTGTTCTGACTTATGATAATCCACTTCAGCAGCTATTTCTTCAACATCGATCACATTCTTAGTAGGAATCTCTTCAACAACTACAGACACATCTTCAGTAATTTTCTCTGCCTCAGAAACCATCTCAGATATCTCAACAACTTCTGCCATCATAGCTTGATCATCACTATCGGGAATATACTTATTCCAGCTGAAACCTGCAGCAACCTTTTCATCATCTTGATTCACAATCATCGCCTTTTCTGGTTTATTCTCAATTTGTGGCCTTTGAACAGTTTGCTGTTGATTTGGTCGGTGATAGATTGCTTGTTTATAGTAGTCGTTGGTGAACGGGTTTTGATGATTGTTTACTTCACGATTCGGACATTCTCTCTTGAAATGACCACGTTCTTTACACTTGAAACATGTAACTTTCGATTTATCAAACCCTAACTTCTGATCAGGACCTGAGAGACTGTTTCTGCCTGTGATCTCCATAAATCGTTGTGCTCTTCTAACCAAACTCGCCATGCCCCATTTTATATCAATCAGTTCAAGCTCCTCCGGGTCGATCTGATCGTAATCCTCTTTGGTCATATCAGGATTACCAATCCTACCCGCTACTAAGCCTTCATAAGCCTCTAAAACGGAAGCAAGTACTGCAATATGTTGTCTCGCAGCAGTTTCAGTAATTTCATTTCCATTCTTAATATTCACTGCGATGTTACATTGCACCCCAGAAACATACACCTGATTATTTGAACTTGTAGAGCTTTGAGGTGAAGACTGCTCTTGAGCTTTGAAATTTGGATCATAGTTCACAAATGGTGAAGAATTTCCGGATTGTGGAGTGTTTGAAGAAACACTTGGAGTGTTATCAGCGATGAACCCTGTTTGTATTTTTGGGCTTTGATTGTTTGATACTGTAGGGTTGCCTTTGTAATACAACGATACATCCTGCTGCACACTTGCTGCGTTCATTTTCTTGATTTTTAGCAATTCCAACTCGTGAGCTTCAATCTTTTCTATGAACAAACTAAGATTGTAATTGGCAAAGTCTGAATTGTTCTTTAGCATTATCAGGTATGTACCCCACTCGTCATAAGGTAACGCATCAGCCAATTTGTCAATCCATTCTTCATCGGTCTTTTCAATTTTTAATCTATTCATCTCAAGTACCAAATGGCAATATCTTTCAATTAGTTGCCTTGTAGTTTCACCCTTTATACCGGTAAAAATATCAAACTCCTTCTTGAATAGAGCCTTCTTGTTCTTGAGCATAGATGCACTACCTTCAAACTTTGATTTTAATGCAAACCACATAGATTGAGCATTATCTTCATATTGCAACAAAACTAAAATATCTTCTTTAATAGCCTGCTGGAGTATACTAATCATCTTTTTCTCGGCTTTGAAATCATTCTGTTCTGTTTCTGACAGGCTTGCAATATTCTTCTTAATATTTAAACCATCAACTGGTGGAACATACTTTGTCTCTATCTTCATCCAACATTCAAAATGGTTAGCCTGAACCCAATTCTTAAATCTGCTTGACCATCCAGCATACTCATCTATGTTCATCAATTTGGGAGGCTTTTGCATTGTTCCCAATTCGTTCTCCATGTTGACGTTTTGTATAACACTACCCGATGTTTGTCCTGTTGCCATTCCACTTCCCGAGAAGAAGTTATAAAACTCTTGGTTTTCCATTTTTAGAAATTTACCGAATAGTTTTAAAATTTTCACACACACTTTTCACAAAATCAGACTATCGAACAAGTTCACGAACACTATGGACTATCAGTAATCTCAAGCGAAATCACTCAAACTTCAAGCGAAATCACAGAAAAAATTCAAGCGAAATCCTCAAATCAACAAAGTATGATTTCGCTTCAAACAGCAAAATCTCAAGCGAAATCTATGGTTTCGCTTCAAACCAAATTTTCAGCTAACCACAGACTCCTCAAGCGAAATATACGATTTCGCTTCAAGCAATCAGAAAATTTCAAGCGAAATCCACGTATTCGCTTCAAAAATACCAACAACCAAACTGCTCGCTCAAGCGAAATCAGATTTTCAAGTCATTTTTGTCAATTTTAGTCCGAGTTTTAATATGAATTTCTCAAGGCTTTGTTAAAACACACTTTTACACACACTGTGAAAGTCTTAGTCCATTTTGTCCGTGTTTTCGTCCAGAAATCAGTTTTTGTGAGTAAAAACCAACTGATTCAAGTGAACACACTCATAACTGGCTCTGATACCAATTGTAGGATCGATATGACCGATCAAATGAGTCAATTTGAATGTGTTTACACTATTTAGATGGCGGAAACATCTAAACAGCTTAGAATCAGATAGAAAAGAGTAGAAAACAGAATAGATTCACTTTTAACACTAGTTCTCTGTTATATATTGACTTGAAAAACTGGCAGCACTTCGTTACAACTTCTCGGAATGCGTACCAACTGAGAACTACACAAGCCTATTTATAGGCAACTAGATTTCGCTTCAACATGCCTCAAGCGAAATCTTATCATGTGATTTCGCTTGAGGCTTACATCAAGACCCCTGAAGCGAAACCCTTACAAACTAAGTTAAACTTTACTTTCAGACCCCTACACTTTACAAACTTAACATATTTAGACCCTAGACTTATGACGTAGGCTTTAGACATCGTGTATCAACATAACTTTATCACCGTTCGACAATTTACGAATACGAAACAAATGTAAACTATTGTCAATGGTTTCAAAAATCAATACAATTTGTCACAAATTCGAATCAAACTACAAATGCATAAACCCTAGAAAATACAACTACCTACACCGGGGTGAAACCGAAGAGACTAGCCGCTCATGGTTGGGTGGACGCGATCACCGGCCGACAAACACGAACATGGAGCCATGACCTTAAGCCTTGAGGAGTGGTGGAGGTTAGGGTTTGAATGGTGAATGAAGATTATGGTGATGGCGGGATTATGGAGATGGTGATTTGATTAGGGTTAGGATGAAGAAGTTGTCAGTGGTGAAGGGTGTGGTGTTAGATGGATTAGGAATGTGTTAGATGATGAAAAAAAATGATCCCCCATGGTCTTGTAACCTCCTCCTACTCGTAACCCTTGATTCATGGTCAAAACATGTCATTAAACCTGGAAAAACACCCAAGAATTGAACTTTCGCGATAGAAGAAACTGGAGCCCGTCGCCGACGGCCCTGACCCCGTCGGCGACGCCCTTTACTTTTGTTGTTTTTTTGCGATGCACTAATTGACTGGTTACGAGCTCTCTGGTGACGGGGTTAACTACGGGGCGTCACCGACAGCCCTAGGGTCATCGTCGACGACCTCCCCAAGTTCCATTTTCTATTTTTTTCCATTTTGCACTCCCGGTTGACCCGTTTGATGTCCCGGTTGTCCGGTTTTCGACCCGGTGACTCGTAAAGCTCCCAAAAAGCTCCTTAAACTCCATTAAACCTGCAAAACACAAATCTAATTAAAAGTAGGCTATTCAAGATTAAAACTTATGTAAAAACATTAAGTTACACAATTACGAACACTGGTTTTCAACCACGTATCACATCCCCACACTTGTCTTTTGCTTGCCCTCAAGCAAATTTGTTTTTCACTTTCACGTGGGCCGAACAACGAATACACTCTCCATTCCCGAGACTAAGGTTAAGGTCAATTTTCATACTAAAGTTCAAACTCTTTACAATTTCCAACATATTTAACGGTAAAGTGAGCATTCACATATACAATGGTTATCCAAGATTAACCCACCCGTGAAACCAACAATTCATGCAACTCCCTCACAATGTTCTCTCCACTCAGCTTATAAATTGGCTAATGTGTATAATGTATTAGCACTTCAACAAATAATCGCTCAAAACTGATTAGAATACGTACCCACATAGGCTTGCAACTCAATCATTCTCCACCACCGAACATGAATACCAAACACAAGTCATAAGGTCTTTGAACGGGTTGTAACGGGGCTAGGCTAAGGGGTAGGAAGTAGGATATTTAAAGTGGCTAAGGTGATGAAAATTCGTTTTTTATTACAAACCACTAAACTAAACAAAACTAAATATAAACATCAACTATGAGGCAACAACTTTCGCCTTTTATTCTACAACTACAAACACATCTTTTTGTGTTTTTCTCAACGCTTTTTTTCATTTTTTTTTCATAACATTTTCTGAATTTTTTTATATATATGAATAAATCACAACTATACAAACTTAACTCCTATAATCGAATCTTCATCACACGGGTTTAAAAAGAAAAGGCTTAAGGTTATGGGCTATAGGGTGGATCAAACGAAAGGTTTAGGCTCAAAGTGGGCGACTAGGGGATTTATTTGGGTGAAGGTAAGCAAATGGTGTAAACGGAAAAGGTTTACCTAATTCCTTAATCATTCTCGTGCTTGTATTCGGTCTATGGTCTCAAACGCATCAAAAGTCGCAAATTCTACAATACGTGACTAATGGTCCACTCAAACAAAGAAAACACAAATATGTAATTCTATGATGTAAAAGTGGCTCAAAACCTCACATATAAAAGGTATGGTATGTGAAATGCATGATGTGCTAGTTTCTTAGGCGGATTATTCTTAAATAACCACCCGCTAAATACCCGTCATGCTATTAATTTGAACTTGACCATGACAAAAGACCAAATGGGTTGTGCCATCCTTCGTTGACTTAGTTACTTGTGCTTTTGAGATCGCTTTCGAAACAAGACTTTTTTGAAATTTTCCCTCATCCCCACACTTGAGGTAAACATTGTCCTCAATGTGTAGTGTTTAAACGAACGAGTTAAAATTGAAAAACTTTTACTACTCCCCCATCCCCACACTTGAGGTAAACATTGTCCTCAATGTGTAAGAACTAGAGTTTTTAAAATGCACAAGGGATGTGACACGGCTAACCTCCCCAAAATTTCACCCCGGAAGATAAGATACAAAATACAATCCACTTATTTGCTAACTAAACATCAAAAGTAAAAGGAAACGTATGCACCTGATTTTTGAGCTCATTCCTCGTTTGCTCTTCTTCTCTTCAAGAAAGCGGTCATCCCACGAACATAATATACCTACAAATCTTAACCCTTGTGTAGAAGCATGCTTCTCACAACCATTAAAATTTATTAGCTACCTAGTTCTACCACTTTTATGAAAATATTACCAAATCATACATTAATTTACTTTGATTTATGTGGAAAACTAATTTACAATAACAACAACCCCAATTCACTTTCGTAGGAATCACGGTTGCATTTAGCTTATGCAACAAGCCCTTTTAAACCACCCGATAGCTCGGGAGGACGAGTAGGTCTCGTGAGGGTTATATAGGGAACACACCCACAACGTTCATTTAACTAGGAAAAAAATAAAATGAAAATAATACAAACTCTACAACAATCATACCTGATTTGCCTCTCATGGTGGTCGAAGCGCACATTTGCCTACCGAGTTTCCAACATACGCTCGGTAGTTGGCATGCCTGATCCATTCTCTTTTTATTTTATGCGGCATGCGTATCAAACTACTTTGGGTTTGTTTCTTGACAAATTGTCCAATGTCTTACAAGGCCACCCTTCGAATCCTTATACCCGCACCCGCATCCCCAACTTTGTTGGTTGGAGTGATAAGTTTGGGAGAAGGAGAGATATGACTTTGAGCTTCTTTTGACCCTGACCTGTCTTGCGGTGTTACGTCTTCCGCTCAATTCAAACATTCAATTACTTGATCCGGAAGTTCCATAACCTCTTCCACCACATCACCATCAAACATGGTACCATTAGCCAAAAGCTCTTGGTCTCGCCTAAGTTGGGCCATCTCCTCGGTTAATTGACCAACCTGAATAACCAAAGCCTCAAATGATTTGTCTCTCAGCTCGTCTTTCTTTTTCATTTCTATCATCATATCCATAATCATATCGAGCTTAGAGTTTAATGAATCTTGAGGCTCCTCGTATGTCGGCTGAGGGGAGTCATGATAATAGTCATCATACTCCTCCTGGTAACTCGTGAAATGTGCCAAGTCGGGTTGATAGTTGTTGTAACCCTGCTCTTGCTCATAATGGTAATCTAGCTCCGAATAGTAATATTCTTGATAATCTGGTGGTGGTGGTGGTCTAGCGTATAGATAATGTGAGGATGGATCAATGAAATCTTCATAATCCGCCCTCCTATATTCATACAGTCCGTTGAGGTAGTCTTCCCGGTCCTTGTAGGCTTGAACCTTTTCGTGGAAAACAGAGCAATCCTCTAAATAATGCTCTCCGCTTCCGCAACACTCACACGGATCATCATCTACCCAATTCATATTGAAAAGTAATTCCTGCAAAACATGTACCTGCACACACAAGCTCGACCACCCAAAGTAAAATCACAAATATACAAGAAAGAAAAGAAAAAAAACTAAACTAAAATCGAACAAGCAATGAAATACTAAGCGCACTAGCTCCCCGGCAACGACGCCATTTTGACGTGACCGTGTCGTACTGATCAGTCAAAAACCCAATTAAACCTAGGTAGCTAGGGTAAGTCGGGTATCGAATCCACGAAGAGCAGGTGGTCTGTATTGCATGACCCGTTCGATTAGTTAGACTATTTACAAACAATGTATAACGTGATTATGAAGTTTGCTAATTTTATTTGTTTAATTAGTTTGAAAGGATATCGGAGTGAACCGACAAATTGATATTATCTAAATCAATGATTTATTAACGAAACTTGAAAAACTAAACTACTTAATTGAAAACAAGAATTAAGAACTGATCACACCCGGTTTCGGTAATTGTAAGTCCTAGGGTTCATACATGTTTTTAATTCAACTCAATTGCATAACGATTAACGGATTTAGTGTACCGTGACTTAGGTGCCAATAACTATCAACGTCCCGAAGAACGGACAAGAATGCACTTTGTAATCAACACAAGTAAATCCTAACCATGACAACGCATAATTACACATAACCATTTCACAAAAATCATAACTTTATCATCGTTCGACAATTTACGAATACGAAACAAATGTAAACTATTGTCAATGGTTTCAAAAATCAATACAATCTGTCACAAAGTCGAATCAAACTACAAATGCATAAACCCTAGAAAATACAACTACCTACACCGGGGTGAAACCGAAGAGACTAGCCGCTCATGGTTGGGTGGACGAGATCACCGGCCGACAAACACGAACACGGAGCCATGACCTTGAGCCTTGAGGAGTGGTGGAGGTTAGGGTTCGAATGGTGAATGAAGATTATGGTGATGGTGGGATGATGGAGATGGTGATTTGATTAGGGTTAGGATGAAGAAGTTGTTAGTGGTGAAGGGTGTGGTGTTAGATGGATTAGGAATGTGTTAGATGATGAAAAAAAAATGATCCCCCATGGTCTTGTAACCTCCTCCTACTCGTAACCCCCGATTCATGGTCAAAAAATGTCATTAAACCCGTCAAAACATCCAAGAATTGAACTTTCACAATAGAAGAAACTGGAGCCCGTCGCCGACGGCCTGACCCCGTCGGCCACGCCCTCTACTTTTGCTGTTTTTCTGCGACACGCTAATTGACTGGTTACGAGCTCTCTGGCGACGGGGTTAACTACGGGGCGTCGCCGACGACCTCCCCAACTTCCATTTCCTATTTTTTTTCCATTTTGCACTCCCGGTTGACCCGTTTGATGTCCCGGTTGTCCGGTTTTCAACCCGGTGACTCGTAACGCTCCCAAAAAGCTCCTTAAACTCCATTAAACCTGCAAAACACAAATCTAATTAAAAGTAGGCTATTCAAGATTAAAACTTATGTAAAAATATTAAGTTACACAATTACGAACACCGGTTTTCAACCACGTATCACACCCCCCCCCCCAAACTTAAATTACGCATTGTCCTCAATGTGTCCCACATAGGATTGTTTTGATTAAATGTACAAAAAGTGGGTAAAAATAATAATTTTACTTGTCACTACAGCACAGGGGCGTGCCAGGTGGACATGGCCCGTTGGCCAAAGTGCCAATAACAAAATTAAACAGAAAACTTACAGCATGGTGGACACAGGGCGTTTTGGGTGGGCACGACCAGTGCCAACTTCTCTACAGAAGATTTGGAACATCAGACAATTGGGCACGACCCCGTGCTGTAGACTCTGATTTGCAGTTTTTGAAGTGGGAGGCTATCGTTTACGTGCATGGGGTTCTTTTTTCAACTTCCTTTTGGCTTTTTCAACTTCTTTCACACATTTATTGTTATCGCCATCAAAGATACTTTCATTTCATTCAAATAAAAAGAAAAATACAAGGAGAAACAAAAATTACAATCCTAAACTAGATAGATAAAGTCTTGAGAGATGCCCCTACGAGATCTTATTCTAAACCCCCTAATAGCTACTTCCTAAATTTAAGAATGGTTGGTGAAAACCAAGGTTAATCTTCGGAGGGCTTCAAGCTATTCCCGGAAATACCCGTTTAGAGGTCGTTGAGCATTTCCTCTATCTCCCTCGGAAGGAAGATAAAAGGTTCCTCATCAACTTCTTCTTGAGGTAGGGGAGCGAGATTGATCAAAACCTCAAAGGCGACGTTAAGAGGAGGAGGTTCTGGTATCTCGTCATCCCATCCGGTGGGGTGGATGACCTTTTTAGCAAGGTTCCAATCCTCTTGAGGCCAAACTGGTTCCATTGGAGGCGCAACCAAGATATTCAACCTTTGATGTAAAAAGTTGATTTCCCTGAAGTAATCTTTCAATGCCATGGAGAGGTAGTTCACTCTGTCAATTAGAACCTCTTCTACCGTGGTCATCTCCTCAAGAGACTCTCTTAAAGCACTTACGTACCAGACGAGAGTTTCTTCAAGAGAAAGTCTCTTTCCTCGGCGGTTATTCCTTGAGCTGTTGGACGATGTTCCACTCTGTTGGCTTGACATTCTAAAAAATATGACAAACCATTAACGATTTGGAATAACAGACGAGTAACACGGCCCCGTGCTGCATCATCAGCACTAAAATGTTAGCTCAAGAAATTTTATTTTAAGTTAAATGTGTTTGATTTCTTACTTTTCTGGATGTAAATAACTTAAAATAATGTTTTAATGTAGTAGATTTGCAAAACTTTAAGCTAAAAATCATGCTTTTGACCCTCCAATTGAAGTATTTTGAGCTTGAAGCTTCAAGCTTCAATGGAGGTTTGGTGGAAGGAAGAAGAGGAAATGACTATAAGAAGTAAAGACAAGAAGGTTGTAAGAAAACTTTTTTAAGAACATACCTTTTTGGGTATGTGGATCTTGTTCTTTTTGGAATGGCTTCAAACATTCTCCTCAAGGCTGACTTTATAGACTGTGATAGCACGTCGACACGGCCTCGTGTTGCCTGCATGAGTCAGAGAATGTTGTCCGTTAGTGAGACACGGCCCATGTCTATATTGACATCGCCCCATGTTGAAAAATATGAGAGGCAGACCCGGTGTTTATTCAGCGCGCCCCCATGTTTGGAAGAAAATTGGACATGACCCCGTATTCGAGGAACAGGGCCCCGTTTTTCAGGGGTTTTATGAAGTTTTATCTAAGGTTTTTAAAGAACTGTCCTTTATCGGGTGGTTCCTTACTGGTTGGAACAACACCGTATTTCTGGATATACTTTAGGCTCCGGCGAGAGCTACGAAAGCGCAAGAGGTTGTCGGAAAGATATAATCCTAATATAAAAATGGGAAAACGAAACCTTCCCTTATTTACCTTATCCGAGCTCATGTTAAAGATGGTGTGAGTCGGCTCGCTCCCATCCAAACTATCAGTGTGTAACTCACACACTGTAAAGGGTACTGTCATCGCTAGGTCGATACAAGGACGACTATCGCTTTCATCTTCGCAAGTGTCTAGGGTGGGTTTGTTGGTCTCGGTGTTGTTTGTACCTGAATGTTCCTCCATTGATTCTCCTTTACTTAAATTCCTTGATGAATATCGTGCCTTCATCATGGATTGTATTTCTTTGAGTTTTTGGAGAATCCTCTTTTCTGTTTGACTTACTTCTTCTAAGTCTCCTAGGTAAGAGGGTTGATGGGGTTCAGGTGGATGGATGTCATTATCGTTTTTACTCCCGCCCATCTTAAGGTGATCTTCACTAGAAAACGATGGCGCTAAGTAGTGGGGAGCAAATTTTAGAATGAAACATTCTAATCCTTTATGCATTCCACCACTGAACTTTCACCATTCATCGTAAGAGTGGCAGGGGTAAAAATAATCATAAACATCCATGTTTTCCAGAGAGTTCTTAACCTTCGGGATCAGGCGGTTAGTATTTTCTTACATACTGTTGATATGACACGGCCCCGTGCTGCAGTCTGTATCTGGCAGAAAATAGTTCTGAGGTTACTGGGGGTATGGCACGGCCCCGTGTAGATCACACACGATCCCGTGTCACTTTTGCAGAAAGTAGAAAAAATGGGAGAAAAAGGGAAAACTAAAAAAGATAAAAAGGATTAGGCCGTTAATTTTAAGCTTTCTCAAAATCTATGTGTCCCCGACAACGGCGTCAAAAACTTGACGTGTGTGCGGGTGTGTATAATTTTTACACATATTTTAAGCACTTTTTACTCGCGAATCAAGCTTTAAATTTATAAAACACGATACAATACTATCACTCTACACACATTAGGGCAAGTGCACCCATCGCGGACGTAGTATATTGATGGTAAGATACCGAGATCGTTCAAGGACACAAGAGCTTTTAATACCTGCTTATCATTAATGTCTAATCTAATCAAATTTTGATAAAAGTTTTGAAAGGTGTTAAAAGATAAACTAGAAAATAAAAATGCAAATGTAAGGAAAAACAAATAGACAAGAAGGAATCACTTGATTCCAACTCCCCTTTTATGTATCCTTTGATGATTTCTGCACTTTGGGCTTTTTAAGAGATTATCTTAGTTATTGTGGTAGGCCCCCTTCTAGGAAACGTTACTCTCAACCTATTAGTCTGAGTCAGCAGGGATACAGTCTTGCAAGGTCCGATTATTGAAAGATAATTAAGTAAGTTATTAATGCGAAAAGTGGTAGGCCCCCTTCTAGGCAAGGTTACCCTCAACCTATTGTCCTGAGTCAGCAAGGATACATTCCCGCAAGGTCGGTTTTAATGTTTTTATAGTAGTTTATAGATAAGTGATAAAAGCGGTTCATACTTCCACCGTTTTGATGCTATCTGCCTCAAGGGAAGTCCTACTAAGCTTGAATCAGGTCCTCGCAGGATTTATACACTGAATGAGGCAATAACTTTACCCAAACACCCTTCTAACCCTCTTCCAGGCAGATAACATGCTTTATATATACCGTAAAGACACGAATAAGTGAATCAACAAAACATGAAGAAATGATTAAGTAAAATTCACCTTCAATATAAAAAACTAGTTATTAAAGTCATTAATACATACCCAAATAAAAAGTAGCCAAAGATTGGATATCAAAAGTAATACATAAAAGATTCGTCTTCACCAAGTGATGTAAGAGATTTAGCCAAGCATAGCCTTTGTTTGACAAGAACTCTTACGATTGATCTTGGATCCCGAGACTATTACACACTCTAAAAGATGAAAGATGGATGATGGTGGTGGGTGTTGGTGTTGTAGTGGTGGTGGACCGATGGCAAGTGTGAGAGAAGTGGTTTGCCAAAGGATGAGTTGGAATGAAACCAAGCACCCATATTTATAGCTGGAAATAGATCATTCACACGGCCTCGTGCCCACCTGGCACGGCCCCATGGTCTTCAGTTTCTCTCCGTTCATTAACTGCAGATGTCAGGTCTTGTACTAACACGTTCCGTGGTGGCAGAGCACGGCCCCGTGGTGATTGTACTTGCTATACTATCTTAGAGTTAACCATGGCCGATGTTGAGTTGGCAAAACCCCATGTTAGTTTGTCTTTTGTTGTTGTCTTTTTCTGCAGGGAATCTTGACTGGGCACGGCCCCATGCCTAAGCGTCTGTTTTTGTTATTTTTGTTGGTTTAGATGTGGATGGGGTGTAACGCCTCGTACCTTCGTATCTGTGTTTTAGACGATTCGTATTCGTATACTATTTTCGAGGCGATACTGATAACAAAAATTTGTATTATATACTTAATTATTATTCGCGCAATAAACCGTTCAAATACGTACTTATACACAAACCAGTACGTTTCGGTTTGCAATTACGCGCATAACAAGCATTAAAACATTAATACGTAGCGTATCTAGATGAAAACTAACTTAAAATGGCTCTTGGTAGTCCTTGGAACATCTATCCGATTTTACAATACGCAAATGGTAATTTGCGGGAAAACTGCTAAACGTCAAACGGTAAACGAATTGACACCGGACGGAATGCTGACAACGTTGAAAACCTCGATTCGTTTAGCTTGATAATCAACTTTTATTATATATATATATATATATATATGCATCCGTGATCGAAAGCAGATCGAAAAACGGATTTGATACGATCCGCGAAACGACTCTCGCACTATTTAACAAAACGACGAACGTACACGACAATTATCAATATCGACGTCATTTACACATTTTTGAACTTAAAACTATACTTTACTTCATTTTACGACGCTCGGGTTTGAAAACGAGTCTTGAACACGTTACCGGGCTGCTCTAAAACGCGAGAACCAAGTTAACGGGCCTTGGGCCCAAACCTAACTAACCCTAGCTATTTAAACAAGCCATACACACACTCACACTCTCAAACACACACACACACAGCCGATACCCCCTTCCTCCCCTGCTCTCTCGCTCCTCAGGCGACCGGCACCGATCCAGCCGGCTCTCCGACGACAGGTCACCCGACAAACACCACTACCCTTTTTAACTCTCCCTCTCTCGTCTGAAATACAGCCGGCTCCAGCAACCAGAGCCACTTCCGACGACACTCAATTCAGTCGCACCCTTTCTCTTCCGTTTCGTAATCCGACAACCGCCTAAACCCTCCTTCCGTTGAACTATTTCACCCACTCCTCCACCTCTGTTTGATAAACGACTGGCCACCACCATTTCGGTGGTGGCGTATGGCGACGCCTGCACAAATGAGAGAAGAGAGAGAGACCACGAGTGAGAGAAATGAGAGAGAGAAATCAGAGACGCCATTCACGGCGGCGGTGACGGCAGCGGGGTCACGACGGTTCGACGGCGGCAGCGGCTTGCTTCCGGCAGCTCGGGTCTTGAGTTGGGCTTCGGTTTGAATCTCGCAACACAATCGGTTCAGGTGAGACTCCAGTTCTGGTTTCGTTTGGTTAAGTTTGATTCGACTCTTGTTTCAATTGTGGTTCGGAGGTCCCAGTTCTGGTTCCGGCTTGGGTCGGGTCTGGTTCATCAGATTCGGATTTGCGATTCAGCTTCATGTTTCGTCTCGGTTTTGAGTTCGGGCCTTGGTTCGGGTTCTCGGTCAGTTTCGAGTTCACTCCGGTAATACTCGGGTTCAGATTTGATGCCCAGTCAACTGTGGTCAAACTCCATTCAACGGTGGTCAAACTCAGTCAACACAGATTCGGTAAAAGATTAAATAATGTGAAATTTTGTTATTTTGTTAATATTTAATTAATACGAACCGAGCTCAAACTGACAAATCAAGATGTAATTTTATTGTATCGTTAGTGTTATATTAATCGGTTAGCACTTGATAAAATTACTTTTTTTGCGTACTTGACGAAAGCTATTTATTGATATTACATTATTTGTTGCGTTGACGAATATATCGACAACTTGTGTTGTCGGGATTGTCCAAAAACAGAGGAAACTCTGCCCGTTTTTCGTAAAAATCCACATTTTGAAAAGTGTTCATCATACCTCAAAGCCTAACGAATTCAAGTAATCTTTTATAAAAATAAATGTAAATGTATATTTATTTTAATAATACTTTGGCAACCACTAATATTTATATACCTTCATTTACTTGTGTATGATGACCTCGGCGTTGCGATATCAACCTCTCCAACTCTTCACGGGATTACCAAGAAATGTGTTGCGAAACAGTACCCCTTTTTACGTTTTAACGCATTTTTTTGGGGTGCAACATGTATACAAAATCCACTTTACATCATTGATTATAATCAAACACAAAATTCATTGAAGCGTTCGTTGTTATGCTTAGGTTGTTAATACTTGTTAGTTTCAAGGCGTTACTGATAACAAAAATTTGTATTATATACTTAATTATTATTCGTGCAATGAACCGTTCAAATACGTACTTATACGCAAACCAGTACTTTCCAGTTTGCAATTACGCGCATAACAAGCATTAAAACATTAATACGTAGCGTATCTAGATGAAAACTAACTTAAAATGGCTCTTGGTAGTCCTTGGAACGTCTATCCGATTTTACAATACGCAAATGGTAATTTGCAGGAAAACTGCTAAACGTCAAACGGTAAACGAATTTACACCGGACGGAATACTGACAACGTCGAAAACCTCGATTCGTTTAGCTTGGTAATCAAATTTTATTATTATATATATATATATACATCCGTGATCGAAAGCGGATCGAAAAACGGATTTGATACGATCCCCGAAACGACTCACGCATTATTTAACAAAACGACGAACGTACGCGACAATTATCAATATCGACGTCATTTACACGTTTTTGAACTTAAAACTATACTTTACGGCATTTTACGACGCTCGGGTTTAAAAACGAGTCTTGAACACGTTACCGGGCCACTCTAAAACGCGAGAACCAAGTTAACGGGTCTTGGCCCAAACCTAACTAACCCTAGCTATTTAAACAAGCCATACACACACTCCCACTCTCAAACACACACACACACACAGCCGATACCCCCTTCCTCCCCTGGTCTCTCGCTCCTCCGGCGACCGGCGCCGATTCCGGCCGGCTCTCCGACGACAGGTCACCCGACAAACACCACTACCCTTTTTAACTCTCTCTCTCTCTCGTCTGAAATACAGCCGGCTCCAGCAACCGGAGCCACTTCCGACGACACTCAATTCAGCCGCACCCTTTCTCTTCGTCTTCTCCGTTTCGTAATCCGACAACCCCCTAAACCCTTCTTCCGTTGAACCATTTCACCCACTCCTCCACCTCTGTTTGATAAACGACCGGCCACCACCATTTCGGTGGTGGCATATGGCGACGCCTGCACAATTGAGAGAAGAGAGAGAGAGAGACCACGAGCGAGAGAAATGAGAGAGAGAAATCAGAGACGCCATTCACGGTGGCGGCGATGGCAGCGGGGTCACGACGGTTCGACGGCGGCAGCGGCTTGCTTCCGGCAGCTCGGGTCTTGAGTTGGGCTTCGGTTTGAGTCTCGCAACACAATCGGTTCAGGTGAGACTCCAGTTCTGGTTTCGTTTGGTTAAGTTTGATTCGAGTCTTGTTTCAATTGTGGTTCAGAGGTCCCAGTTCTGGTTCCGGCTTGGGTCGGGTCTGGTTCATCAGATTCGGATTCGCGATTCAGCTTCGTGTTTCGTCTCGGTTTTGAGTTTGGGCCTTGGTTCGGTTTCTCGGTCAGTTTCGAGTTCGCTCCGGTCATACTCGGGTTCAGATTTGATGCCCAGTCAACTGTGGTCAAACTCTAGTCAACGGTGGTCAAACTCAGTCAACACAGATTCGGTAAAAGATTAAATGATGTGAAATTTTGTTATTTTGTTAAATTTTAATTAATACGAACCGAGCTCAAACCGACAAATCAAGATGTAGTTTTATTGTATCGTTAGTGTTATATTAATCGGTTAGTACTTGATAAAATTACTTTTTTTGCGCACTTGACGAAAGCTATATATTGATATTACATTATTTGTTGCGTTGACGAATATATCGACAACTTGTGTTGTCGGGATTGTCCAAAAACAGAGGAAACTCTGCCCGTTTTTCGTAAAAATCCACATTTTGAAAAGTGTTCATCATACCTCAAAGCCTAACGAATTCAAGTAATCTTTTATAAAAATAAATGTAAATGTATATTTATTTTAATAATACTTAGGCAACCACTAATATTTATATACCTTCATTTACTTGTGTAGGATGACCTCGGCGTTGCGATATCAACCTCTCCAACTCTTCACGGGATTACCAAGAAATGTGTTGCAAAACAGTGAGCATACTCGACCCCTTTTACGTTTTAACGCATTTTTTTGGGGTGCAACATGTATACAAAATCCACTTTACATCATTGATTATAATCAAACACAAAATTCATTGAAGCGTTCGTTGTTATGCTTAGGTTGTTAATACTTGTTAGTTTCAACTTGTATTCCCATGATATCGTTATGCTTAGGCTGTTTATGCATGTTAGTTTAAAAATCATAATTTCATACTATTTGCTATGTTTAAGTTGTTTATGTATGCTCGTTTCGATGTGAATAATAAATGCTATGTGAATTTGAGACAAACTTTTATACTTATAATTATATTCAAACATGTATGCTCGCCAGTGCTTTTGTACTGATCCATGCTTTTAATACATGTTGCAGGATTGTGACAGATGAATCCAGTAGGATTGCCTAGAAACGCATTCAAACTTTATTGCTCGTTGTATTGTAATTTGCTTTCCATTCTGTTGTAATCTGCTTCCAATACTTGTAATAATTAACTATCAATGAAATGAAATTTAATTATTTGAATACTTATTGTGCATTATTTATTTTAATCTTGTGGTATTCTAGCTCAAACCATGTAAAATGTAATTATTAAATACGTGACACAAAATAGCGTTATGAAGTCTCTTGCAATCTACACACTTCGTCTCATCCCGATGTTTCCGTCATCGGTTGGGGTGTGACCAAGGGCGTAGCTTTAAAGGGGCCGGGAGGGGCGCCCGACCCCCCGAACTTTTCGCTCAATAGTGTTATGTATGTACGTTTCGTGTAGAATTTTTTAGGTATATACGTTTTCGACCCCCCGATTTTATAATTTTTTTTTACTTATATAGAATTTTTAGGTTCGGTGACTTCCGACCCCCCGGTGGAAATTTTCAAGCTTCGCCACTGGGTGTGACAGATTGATATCAGAGCCATAACTATAGAGAATTAGGTAGAATTGCCATGTTCGACCTAGTCTGTAGTCTAAGTACCAAAACTTGACCATTCCTTATTCTTGCTTAATATGTAATTCTTCCTATTTGCTTCTACATCTTCTTTTGTCTAAATATACAATGTGTCTTTGTAAAACATTTCACACAATACATACTTGAAGATACTCATATTCCACAATCGAAATGACTCACTCGAATAGGGGTGATTCCCGCCTTTGGTGACGAATTTCAATCCACCTTACATGTTATTTTGCACGGAATTTCACCATCAAGTCAGGAGTGATATCCGTATCTTGATGGGAATTTCCATTTCATACTCTAGTGGTTCCTTATTAACGAGTCAAGATTTTATCTTGTTTCGTTCAATAAACCACATTTTGGGGACGAAATTGTCAAGCTAGGATTGATATCCACACCTTGGTGACTGGTCCCGCTCTACCAGGGGCGAAGCTTAATGGGGGCGGGGGGGACGTCCGCCACCCGGGATTTTTCGCTCAGTAGTGTTATATATGTAGTTTTCGTATAGAAATTTGTGGGTATATACGTTTTCACCCCCCCCCCCCCCCGGTTCTATAGAAATTTTTGGGTATTCTATAGAAATTTTTGGGTATATATGTTTTCACCCCCCCCGGCCGAAAAATCCAAGCTACGCCACTGCGCTCTACGATTTTCAATCTCGCCAAAGTTTCGTATTTTCAATCAAATTAGGGACATGTACTAACTGGAAGGGTAAAATACTGTTAATCGCATGGAGACTAGGGTTGTTCAAACTGCTCGGCGCTCGACGCTCGTTCGATACTCGTTCGGAAAATGCTCGGAACTTGCTCGTTCGATTCAGCTCGATTAAAAAAATGCTCGGTTCGGATCGGTTCAGTTTGTAAACGAACCGAGCACGAGTAAAGGTTCGCTCAGTTCGGTTCGGCTAGGCTGCCTCGATTTATTTTTTAATATATATATGTACATATATATTTGTGTTTGTGTGTATCATTTTTAATGAAATGACTAGAGACCAGCATTAACAATGTTTGGTTCAAGATCCAAATAGAGCTTATTTAAGTAATTAGAATTGAAATCCAATACCAATAGTCCATTATCCAATACTTAAATGTTCGTTTGAGTAATTGAGTCAAATTTCAAATACTAAAATGTGAAGCGTTGATCAATACTCAAGTCTCAACCCGCCATTTGATTCAGAAGTGCAAGACCCTAATCAAAACCCCTCATTGGCCATCGTTATTCGATTTCTCCATCGTCACTCACCAAGACGCCAACTCGCCAACTCGCCAGGGTTTCGCTTCAATCGATTCATTCAATTTCAAACTTCCGATAGAACAAGGCTATGTTTCAATCGGTCGATGATTTATCTTTCCGCTTAGTTAATCTCGATAGAACTAGTTGAGTGTTTTTGTATTCCTTGTTATTTGTTAAATTTTTACTTGTGTTCTATTAGACGAAACATCAGGGACGAAAACTGCACTTTACTCTAATAACTAGCACTCCCATTGTCACTTTCCTTGTTTATTATGCGACGCTCGATGCTCGCTCGACGTTCGTTCGAAAAATGCTCGGATCGAAAGACGCTCGCTCGACTTTGGCTCGGCTGAAAAAACGCTCGGTTTGGTTCGGATCGGTTTGTAAACGAACCGAGCACGAGCAAAGGTCGGATCGGTTCGGCTCGGCTCGTGAACAACCCTAATGGCGACGAGAGTATTATACCTATTAGGCCAAAGCATGTCTCCCTAATTCGAAAAGACTTGCGATTCACTTTGGAATAGTCGAAGCTTCTAAACCCGAAGCACTCCAATACTTATCAAGCCTCTCTTTTTTATTAACTTAACTTTTATGCGATTTAATACTTGTTACCTAATCATCGTTTTTACACAATAAATTAATACACGCATACTGATACGTTATACTTGATTCGGGATTACTGGACATTCTTTATGTGATGAACTGGTCATTAGCTTCGTAAGAAGCCACACCTTAACGTATATAGTGCTTGTGAAGCACTATAGGAGTAGCGCACCGCCGCATGGATTTGCGGTTACGTTAAGTTAAATTTTTACGGTCTTTATAGCAACGAAATGATGACATGTGCTATAGAGATGATACTAGCAGACACGTTGGTTCGATTTTTTCGAGCTTCACCTTAACATATATAGTGCTTGTGAAGCTAATTTGTTCCTTTTGTGCGTTTAAACTCTTTTGATACTGAAAATTAAAAGTAAACAAAGAAACATGTTTTTTCCAACATTAGTACCGATAAAAGGTTCATTTTACGTCTTGTTTGATGTAATTTATATGTTGTATTTACGCACATGAGTAGGAAAAATATAATCTGCAATCCATAGGTTTTGAATATTGCTAAAAAAACATGAAATAGCTACTAAACTTGGTTGCATTGGGTTGTAGAGATGAGAGGGGGGGGGGGGGGGGGAGGCAAGGTGCGCAAAGTTTCTATGGTGGTGTTGTGATGGTGGTATTGCACATGGTTTTCTATGCATAGTGTATATAGTTCTTTTGGGAAGAATAAAACAATTTTTAGAAAATAATTTTTTAAATAAAACAAAGGTTCCCGAATATTTGGTCTTACTTTTAATTGGTGCAAGTTTTATGGAGAGTTTCTTAGAATTCTATTGCAGATTCATCTCATACAACACCAAGAATTCTTAAAGACAATCCATTCTAGATTTGAACCACAAAAATGTGTTTATGATAATGTTCATCTATATGAGTAAAGGTAAACGACCTCCATCAACCACGAAAAACCCCAAAACAATCAAAACTCAAGTTCTCGAATGGTGATTTTTGCCGAAGAGTGTGGTGGGGTTTTGCGTGAAGTCCGGCTTGAAGGTTCATAACTTCATTTATTTATGGATGACCGAACCCGGAAGTTTTTTTGAAGGATTAAAGTGATCGGATCTTCAAGAATCAAAGTGCCTGGATTTATAAGTCCGGCAGGAGAGAGTGTGATAACCGGATTTGTAAGATTTTGAAGATCTTGGAGGTTCATGTATTAGATCTCAGGAGATTTATGTGTTTATTTGCTTTAACAACTTGTATCACATGTATTAGGAATTGTACATCTTTTTTACTTTGATATTATATGTATTTTTTTAGTGCTAACTTCAACTTGTAAAGATTTATGGTTGTGATTCGGATGACCCCACTTTTTTCTGTAGTTACATGTATTTTTTTATCCAGTAATATGTAACATTTTTTGCAGTTACAGTTTTGTTTATCAGTAAATTGTAACATTTTTTGACCTGTAAAAATATAACATTTTTTATAGTTACGTTTAAAAATTATTAGCTTTGATATTTTGATTTAAAATAAGTAATAAATTGTATGCAAATACAAGTACATATACGTAAATAATTATATATATATATGGAACCCATTAAGTGGGCGGTTACTGTTGAAATCAATATCATCCGTTCGATTATGCTGAGATTAAATCTGGGCCGTATAAACTCTTAAATTTTTAACCGCTGTTGAGCCAGTTTTTGAGCAGTTCTGAGCAGCACCATCTCACGTTTGAGCAGTTTTTGAGCAGTTCTGAGCAGCACCATCCCACGTTTTTGCAGTTTTTCTGTCCATGTTCCTACATAACTGAACCGAACAGCACCATCCCACGTTTGAGCAGTTTTTCTGTCCATGTTTTTTGGCAGTTCAGCACCTAAAAAAATGGGTAGTGGTGGATTTAACTGCTCAGTTCCTAAAAAAGGGGTAGTGGTGGTACCTGCTGCAGTTGTGTTCTATATAAAGAGAACTTGAGAAGCAGTCTTCATCGTTCACTCATCATTTTTGTCTGAAATAATCACAGCATGGGTCACTCACCACCAAAGCCATCAGTTATGCCCAAAGACCAGCCTGCTGGACACTGTAACATGCAAATGAAGCAGGTTAACACATTTATTTCCATTGGCTATTGTTTCTTTTTAAATACTAAATTTTAGTAAACTGCAGAAGCTTCGAAATGGTGCTGAAATAATCAAAAGCGACCAGTTCAGATCAGACAAGGTTCTTTCTATTCCATTTTATCATGTCATCTGGATTTATTTGTGTTTGAACTTCATTTCTGTTTAACATGTTGCTTGCTTTTAACATATTTTGAGATTTTTCTTTGCATCTTTTATATAATCCAGTTTTATTCTCAATTGGTTCTTTTTCTGATGCAAAATTTGAGGCTTTTATGCAAAAATTTGAGAAAAGAGTTCATATTGACACGTAACAAAAGTCTAAAATCATTTTTTGCTAAAAAATAAATGAATAACCTTATTGTACTTCTTTTGTCTATATTTGTAGCGAACGAAATGCTTTGTGTTTTTATACAAGGAGGAAATTACGTACAAATGTGAACTTGTGGCCATAAAAAATGGCCAACAGCAACCAAGCAGTGAAGATGTAAAAATTGCTATGGAAATTAAGGTTTGTATTCTAAAATATAATAAAATAATCACTTATACTATAGACATTCTAATAAATTGCTGCATGTTTTTCTTTATGAAGGGATGAAAATGTAGAGACAAAATCATCTTACGACAAACACACATCATCTTTTGTATAAGATCTCAACCAAATAAGAGAATTGGTAATCAGTTTTTTAATTCACATAATATCAAATAGTTTTTATTCTACATTTTATTTTATTACTAAATTATTAACATTGTTATTATGATAGAAGCAAAAGGCCATCAGGTTCAACAAGAGATTGGAAAACCTTGCCACATGGAATTAGGAGCAAGTTATAGATGTGAGCAACAGTGAGGAGGATGAGATGGTTGATACCGAAGATGAGGTAGACTTCGAAGATGAAACAGGTTTTTTAATATATATAAAAAATGATATTTATATAAAGAAACGTCTTGGACTAATATATAAAGAAGTTACTTCATACCCCATTTGCCCACTTTCTAATAAACATTAATTACATATCTAACGTATTTAGTCCTAAATTTTAGAAAGTGGACAAGTGGGGTAAAAATATAGCTTCTTTATATATCAGTCAAAAACGTTTCTATATTTTTTAATTAGAAAACCAGTTTTTTAACATTTAAAAAACACAAAAAAAACATTTTTCATATCACTCATGATCCCCTTTTATTATGGACAAAATAAAATCAAAAGGCAAAAACTTTAGCATGTACTCCAACCTTTTGTAAAAAAATCTTCACCAAAATTAAAAAGATATATGTAGTATATAACATATATACAGTAAAAATAATAGTTTTTAGAAAATATACATTAATTTATGTTCATAAAAACAAAAAGGGATGTGTCATATAAAATATATACAGTAAAAATAATAATTTTAACATAATACTATTATTTACATAAGTTATCATTATCTATCCTACGCTCCAGATTAAAAAAAAACTACTTCTGCAACAAATTTACCAATTATTTAGTGCATGGGTGTGGTGGATTGAGTTAACCGCTGAGTAGAATTAACTGCTCCAATGAATGCTTTAAATAACAAAGCTTATGTACCATATTTCAACTTTCCATTCGTACTCACTTCTCAGGTCATCATACACGGTTAGCAAAGTTTCTCTTTATATTGTTTATGTGTTTCACAAACATTGCCATTTCTAATGTTAATCGTTTACAGGCATATAAAGATTTCTACATTCTCTTTAACTACAGGTAACGCTTCTCTTTTTATCATTATGTGCTTTAGATACATAGATATTTAGTTCTTGCTTCGGTTTTTTTTTTATGTTTTTACAATCTTAATGCTTATTTTGAAAGTGTTTAAAGAACCTCTTTATAATACACATCTAGAAAACTCAAAGGTTATTTCATATAAACTTAATTCAAAAAAATGTATTAGCAACCCTAATCTTTTAAACCATTCCATAACACCCCAAGTATAAAAAAAACAAAAAGTCTAAACACTTAAAAAATTTACCTTGCCCCATTATACTAATCCTCTTTTTATATACCTTTTACATTGTATAAAATTTGTTCAAATAGTTAACATTTGTATAAAATATGTTCAAATTAACTTAAAACGTTCAAAGTGTTAAGAAATAATTACAATGTGTGTCTTAAAGGTTAATGTTCCACTTATAACATTTGTATGTTAAAAAAGTTATATTTTTTGTTACAAAAAACTTAAGTTTTTTTTTCATTTGAATGCTCACTGCAAGCTTAACATTTTTTAAAAGTTACAAATAAATATTATATGTTATACTAAGCTTTATGCCACTAGGCTAAGCAGTCAAATATTCCAACTATACTAATAAAAATTCACACCTTTGTTAACAGATTCATAAATATAGCAAATTTAAAAGTAAGCTCCATAAAACATTATCTCTGTCAATGCAATCCAACATACTAGCTAAGAAAGTATAACTACCAACTAAAAAAAGGCAAAGAAATGCTTACATAAACATGGATAAGTCCTTCCTTCGATTAAAAAACCGATGCCACCAGTAACCATGCTGAATCTTCCATATAACTTCTGAAATTAAACACAACTCTTAAAAAAACTATTTAAATATATTATAAAATCACTGATGTTATAATACAAACCAAATAATAGATGATAAATTACCTTGAAAATTTTAGAACTCTTTAAGAAACTCTACATGTTCGAAAAGGTTTTCTACTTAAATACGTGAGTTTAGCTCCTCCAGTATTGCTAAATTTGCCTCGACTGGCCGGTGGTAGATCTATGGGATTGGATTATGGCGACGATAGGTATAGGATGAGAAGATGACGATTTGATTTCCGATGAGGTGTCTGGGTTCTGAATAGGTGGAGGCTATGAGGTTTTGTTGGCTTAGGGCAAAGTATATGAGATTCCTTATAAGAAAAGGGGCGCATAATTTCTTAGGGTTTCTCTACCACACCTAGGGGTGTCCAAACTGCTCGGCGCTCGAAGATCGTTCGACGATCGTTCGAAAAAGCTCGGAAATTTGCTCGTTCGATTCCTTGCTCGGTTAAAACCGAGCCGAGCAGCTCGGTTCGGTTTAAAAACGAACCGAGCACGAGCATAGGTACGTTCGCTCGTCGCTCGTTCGGTTTCGATCGAATTTATTTTTATTATTAAATATAATAAACATGTAACATATCCAGCCCCTAGAATCCTCATATCTTCATATCTTCAGTTCAAAAAAAAAAACATTAATCTCTCTCAACTAAGTTCAAAAAAAAGAGGGGTGTTTTATGTGTTTGAATTAATGTTACTGTATCAAATTTTATGTTTTGAATTCAATTTTTGATTGAAGATGTCTGGAATGACTTCAACGCGTGTTTTTGAAGTTATTTTGCATTTTAGATGTTCTTAAACACTAAACATTTGGATGACATTTTGTGTTTATTTTTGTGGGACTTTTTATGTTTGTATTTTGTTAAAGTGTGTGTGAGACATATAAGTTTGTGAATTTTGGTGAATGAATGGCCGTGTAGGAATGCTAAATAAAACTGAGCAAAAGCGAACCGAACCGAGCGGCTCGGTTCTAAACCGAACCGAGCATGAGCATAAGATTTCCGCTCGATTTCCTAAATCCGAACCGAACCGAGCGGCTCGGTTTCAAACCGAACCGAGCACGAGCAGACCTCCGTTCGGTTCGGTTCGGCTCATGAACACCCCTAACCACACCTAACTTATATATAGCAGCACCAAGCCCATATAGCAGCCCAACTCATTTGTGTGTATATATGAATTATGAGCCCACTTGACCATAAATATATAATATAAACAATACGTAACACTGCCCGACTCATTTCTACTATTGATAATAAAAACAATGTCAAATCCTTCTAATGAACCAGTTTACTCTAAAATAAATAAAGGTTAATATATAAAGGTGTAAATCACACACTTTACTCTAAAATAAATATTAGAAATACTTAAATAATTTACATTCTAATAGCTGCTAGCATATTTGGAAAATTGAAGATTTTCCTCTCTTCTCAAATTATTGGTTTTAATATTTCATTCATACTTTACATGATTATAAGTGATCTTGGTTTTTTTACTTAGGTTTTTTAGTATTATTTTATAATATATGTATTTTTTTGTTTGTATTATGTTAGTTCCATAAATACGGTTATGGCCGTGATTCCGTATACGCTAAAATTGTTTGAGATTATTGCAAGACTTCCTGCGAAGGTTGTTTTTGGGATAGATTTAGAAGTATTGAGTAACATGAGGTTGCCTCGGTCGACGATGCGAAAAATACACCAACTTTGACAAATGGGCACCATGCATCAAGTGAACAAGTCGAAAAGAGATCACCTTTGAGGTTAAAGAGGACGATCCAAAAGCCGAAAAAATTGAGTCAGTAAACCATGTTTGAATGTTATTACACTTTAGCCCAGTGTTGCCTACCGTTTACTTTTGCATTACAATGACATCATTTCATGTTTTATCACTCTATTACTTTTATTTTATATTGTTTTGTGGTTGTACACTGTTCACGTTCGTTTTCCTTTTATAAATTAAAAATGGTGTTTTTGTTTATAATGTTGTTTAGACTTGTGTCCACTTAATGTGGGTGTTTGGGATTGCTTATTTTGAGCTCCTTTTAAGTTTTTTGCCTTCTTAAAAGTTAATAGGTCATTTTGTAGTGTTTGGATAATGTGTTTTGAGAAGAAAATGAAAAGTTAGATGGTTGCAACATTTTCAAAAAAGGATATGGAAAAGAAGAAAAGGAGAAGCGTTCCCGAACACCCTCAATATACATTATCTTTGTTTGTTACATTGTTAGCGTAAGCCGTCCAACGGACGGGTATTAAACTAGTTATTATCTATGAAAGATGATTTTTAATGCAACTTTTAAAAAGTATGAGATAGAAATGAAATAAAAAGTGAGAAGATTGTACTTCGTCAGGGAAGAGAAAATTTAAATTGTTACATTTTCTGAAACTAGCATTTGTACTTGAAAAGTTTTATTTAGAGTAAAAATTTCAAAATGGTCCCTGAGTTTATATCACTTTTGACACTTCAGTAAAAATGAAATATTTTTGTATCTGGCTCCATGAGCTTTTATTTTTATTGTCAATTTTTCCAAATTACTAACACAGTTGAAATGTATTGTTAAGTCGTAGACTATTTTAGCAATTCTCAAACCTCATGGAAGATTTTGGCAATTTACCCATTTATTCTTTTATTTTTTTTAATTTTCATTTTTATCTTTAAATAAAAAACAAAAGAATAATTATAAATATAATATATATACATACACACATATTTGTATATACATACTTATTTTTTTAATTTTCTTTTTTACCTATGAAATAAAAAATAATAAATTAACAATAATATATATCACACACATTTATAATTTTTTATATACACATTGGTGAAGCTTTATTGGGGCAAGGGGTGGCCCAGCCTCCACCAATTTTTCACTCGTAGTAATAATTTTATCAAAATTTCTGAATTTTTTTGTAGTGTAAAATATTGGATATTTTAAACGCCCCCCACCCCCACCGATTTGGATTTTGAGAGTCCGGCCCCCACTGAGTTTTCGTTCAGGCTTCGTCATTGTATAAACACGCCATACACCCTCTTTCTCATATATAATTCTCTCTTCTCTACCTCTACCTTTATCACCACCACTGTCGTCGCCAAAACCACCACCTCTATCTCGGCACTCGTACCTCGTCAACCCATCGTACCAAACATCATTAATAATTATTATTTTTATTTAAAGGTAAAAATGATAATTACAAAAAATTAGTATGTAAATATATAAATTATATATATATATATATATATGTGTGTGTGTGTATGTGTGTATGTATATAAATTTTATTTATAATTATTTTTATTTTTTCTTACTTAAAGATAAAATCAAAATTTATAAAATTAAATAAACAAAAGAATAAATGGGAAAGTGCCAAAATTGTCCCCGAGGTTTGAGAATTGCCAAAATCGTCAATGTTATTAACACTACATTTTAACTGAGTTAGTGGTTTGGATGGAAATGACAACACAAATGAAACTTCAGGGACCCAGATACAAAAGATTTATCTCTGGACTGAAGTGGCAAAAGTGACCTAAACTAAGGGATACTTTTGGCATTAGACTCTTCTATTTATTTCAAAAGAAAAAAAATGGTTTTGTGAGATTCAATCACAACCATGGATGAGATGAATGATTGATCCACACTTCTCAATTGAGTTTTTTCGTTATCCTTCTCGTGTGTATATATATATATATATATATCAAAATTTATAAAATTAAATAAACAAAAGAATAAATGGGAAAGTGCCAAAATTGTCCCTGAGGTTTGAGAATTGCCAAAATCGTCAATGTTAATTAACACTACATTTTAACTGAGTTAGTGGTTTAGATGGAAATAGCAACACAAATGAAACTTCAAGGACCCATATACAAAAGATTGTGGCAGAAGTGACCTAAACTAAGGGATGCTTTTAGCATTAGACTCTTCTATTTATTTCAAAAGAAAAAAAATGGTTTTGTGAGATTCAATCACAACCATGGATGAGATGAATGAATGATCCACACTTCTCAATTGAGTTTTTTCTTTATCCTTCTCGTGTATATATATATATACACACACACGTGCGCACACAATTTGAATTCAAATTTGTCAAAATTCGAAAACGATTTGAAATTTGAAATCTGAATTCATTAGAAGAATCAAAATTTAGACTCAAATTCGAAACAGATGGTCATTGTGGTTTGCAGATAATGCAAGAAACACGTGCTTTCGAAATTACACAGATGGATAGTGTGGTTTGAAGTTTATAACTAAAGTGATTCTTGATAGAGGATGGTGTTAAGTTTTTCAGTTTAGTGAATGTGAAATGGCCATTTTACCTCTACAATAACGTTGTGTTCTCGGATTAATTTAAGGAGATAAAAGAAAGGATTCTCTGCCTTTCTTTTCTCTCCATTTCCTCTCAAATTTGGAATGATGAATTTTAGGCCAAAAATCTCTCCCTTTCTCTCCTTTAACGGAACTCTGGAACATAAATTCTTTCCTTCCAAATCTTTTCTTTTCCTTCCATTAATGAAACTCGGAATACACTGTAAAAACAAAACCGTTAAAAACATTATGACCCACAAGTTTTAAGAAGTGTGGATAAAACCTACATATGTAAACCTGCAAACCAAACTAACACCACACATGACTACCACTACCACCACACCACCATCTTCTCTGGCAACACCACCACCTTGAAAATGACACCGACATCCATTTTTAGGCGAGTAAAACAAGGTGGGGGTTTATAGATCATTGTCTAGAGAGAGAAGCGAGTGGGGGTTTCATATCTACACCCCATCACTGGCGACCAAACCAACGAGTAAAACAAGGCGATCACCTGGTGTACACAACCAAAATCCAGTGCCTATGGTTTGGTAGCTAGTGTGGTTTGATGTATATGATCACATGATCATGCTGGATTAGTGATGGTTGTAGGAGGTGATGGTGCGGTGACAGGAAAGAGAAGATACCGAGTCTAAATGGTTAAGTCCTCTTATCTGAATAGTCAGACGTTTGTCTCTGACCAGTTAAGTATTATACTGCCTGTTAATGGTTCAGACCTCTTACTGGTTAGATTTCTTACACGAGAAATCCCAATTTTAAACATGACACATTTGTAATGTTTGTTTACTTTTCTTAACAATTAGGGTAAAACAAGCTAAATAACAAACTTGATGGACCAATTTTAAACAAGTTGTCGGTTAATCAGTTATTTGATTTTGGCGGTACCGTTCGAATACAAACCCTAGAAACTGAAATTAGCGATTCATGGTAAGTTTCTTTCTCATAAACTCGATCTTAGTTAACTAATTTATATTTTGTTGTTAGAATCTGCAATTGATGCTTTGATTTTACAAAATAACGTTGAAATTAATGTTCATGTGACCGACTTCGAACATTTTTTGTAGTGATTTGCGTTCGTGGGAGAAAATGTCTACTGAAAGAGGCAAATGGAATCTTGTAGAAGTAGATGTAGATAGGGTAAGGCTTTTGACTTGTATCTTCTTTCATTCTTGATTGATTTAAACTGCATAACACCATTAACCGTAGTCGAATTTTGTAGGTTTCATTTAGGGGTGTTAAACGGGTCGTGTTTGTGGGACCCGAACCCGAAAATATATCATACATATGAACCCGAACACGACCCGATGTTTTGTGGGTTGACCTGAACACGACCCGTTCAACCCGAATATATATTTTTTTTTTCTGAAATCAATATATTAAAATTAAATTTACTTAAGAAACACAAATGTATATAATAGTATCATATTTAAATTATAAAATCTATGTGAATTTCTCTTATTAAGTTATTGAAGGGGTATGGTCCCAAAAAGCCGCGCAACCCCCTGTAAGGTCGCGCGGGACCATACTCCTTAATCAGCAATTTTCTCGATTGCCAACCTCGCGCGGGCTACAACATATCTGTGTAACGCTGCGCGAGGTCCACACAAGAGTAAACTCCAGTTAGCAACACTTGGCATTCTAAAAAGAACATCTGAAAGCCCATGAAGCTCACGCGAGGTGATAACGTGCTCAGCAAGAATCATGCGTAACTGCGGCGCGAGGCCTTTCCAGATAGTACACAAGGTACAAGTGACAGAATAAAAGAGCCAATCAGGGCCCTTCTGTTCCTGCGCAATCGTGCTCCACGATCGTCTGACATGCAGGAGACAAAAAGTACTTATGGACGCCTATGTGGCACCAATCACAGGGCAGAGACAACTGCCCCACGATCTCCACTTACCTGCTGATGGCAGAAGGGCGACCAGGCCGGCAACAGTGACACGTGGCTCCAATCACGTTGCGCCAACTCCATAAAGCTCCTAGAAGCCACTAACGGTCGACACCAGTGAGACAAGGAGCATATCCTCCATGTTGTCGCCTTCCGGCCCAAGGCCCATCAGCCCACACCCTCTTACACCTCTCCGGCTATAAATAGAGACCTTCACTTCACAGGTTATTCATTCCATTCCCTCTACTCTCACCTAATACTTAATTCTCTCCCCAAAGCAGTCGCTTATTCTCACGCCGGAGCCCGGTTAAGAGGGAAACCCCCACATTCCCCTCTTAACGAGTAACGGTGTTTTATTTTGCAGATAAACCACGGTCATCAGGAGCTCAGGAAACCTTCAAGAAGATTAACCATCATGGTAGAAACATAAACCAAACTGATTAGTCCCGTAATTAGTTCAGTGTTTCTTCATTGGCGCCCACCGATTTTTTCTACAAACCACTTTCATCTTCTTATTTCCTGAGTTTTCGTTGCTTTTCTTCCTTCGATCATGGCTGGTCAAGGAATCATTCCCGAGTTCGTTGGTCTTGGAGCAGACCCTAACGCAGCGTTGGGGGTGGATAACCAAAACATCCAACCCCAACACGTTGAAGAAATCGGCGAGATCGAGATGGCCAACACTGGGGGTCCGCGCGGGAGCTTCACCTGCATCAATCAAACTACCCCAGGAAACAACGGTGCTGGACCTTCGAACACAACTCCACCTTAGAATATCTCAGCGCTATTAGGGCTACCAGAGGGCGAAACCCCAGC
Source organism: Helianthus tuberosus (assembly GCA_030545235.1). Lineage (NCBI taxonomy): Eukaryota > Viridiplantae > Streptophyta > Magnoliopsida > Asterales > Asteraceae > Helianthus > Helianthus tuberosus. Next base: position 91,142,703 of record CM060429.1, on the reverse strand, counting down.
CTCATGGTACGCCAAGCAACTCGCCACTATTAACGCGGCATATCAATCCTTGAGCGCGCAACAAGCAGTTCTAACGGCAGAACCTTCCTTGGTTACACCAAACGGCCCAAGTCACGGGCCGCGCCAGATGCCACCACCGCAAAATATCCAGGGAAGAGCCAACAGACCTCCTCCTACCCGAAGACTAAGCGTGCAGGACACGCGCGATACACAGGGGGAGACAGAAAGCTACTATGACGAACCGTCAAACTTCCAAAGAGGCCCAGTTCATAGCCGGCTCACGCCGCGCAACATGAACGATGAGTGGGAAGAGACTGACCCAAATGATCCAACCTGGGAGAACGATGACGAATCTTCGGTCTTCAATCGTTTGCAAAGAAATCACGAGTACTACAAACCAAGGCAGCACGTTGGGTATACCGAAGAGGCAGAGCGTGACTTTCGCCTCGCCTATCGACCAGAGGAAGCTATAGAGCATTCGAAGTTCATCCCAAAGATAGCACTAGCGCCGCTCAAGAGAGAAAAATTACCTCCAACTGTCGGAAAGTTTAACGGATTGACTGATCCCGATGAACACGTCAGAGTGTTTACTAGCGTGGGCTGCATGGGAGGTTGGAACATGCCCATGTGGTGTCATCTGTTTATCCAAACATTAACGGGGGCTGCTCACGCCTGGTTCGACAGCCTTCCTCCGGGAAAGATAAAATCATGGGTAGATTTCAGGACTCAGTTTTTGAGTCACTTCAGTCAACAAAGGCGATACCAGCGCGACACAGCTGAAGTTGAAGATATCTGGTGAAGAGACAACGAGGGTTTGGAAGATTTCATTACGCGTTTTAACAAAGAATGTTTGGAGATCGGTGGCGTGAGTGAACAACTCATGCGCTGCCACTTCAAGAAAGCCATCCGCTGCGATAGCCTAATTAGAACCATCACTGGGAAGGATGGAATGCCCAAGGAGTGGGATAAACTCATGGAAGCCGCGAAGATAGTCGCGCAAACGGAAGAGTCACTCGCACGAAACAACAGCTATCGTTCGGAGGATAGATTTTCTAAAGGGGGTCACTCGCGCGACGACAACAGACGTAACAAAGGCAAGAACCCTGGGTGGAAGGCCAACCACTCCAGCGGTTATAGTGAACGACCCCGTTATGAAGAACGATCCCGCTATAAGGAAGACGCGCGCGATACCATTGATCGCATCGGTTATAGAAAGGCAGTCCGAGATGATAATCGTGAAAAGCATTGGACTCCGCTCATAAAAACACCAAAAGAGGTGCTAATGACGGAGAACCATGATTTTAAGGCTCCCAGGCCCATGACGAACAAAAAGGGGCAAGACCCCAATCTGTATTGTGATTTCCACAAGGATACAGGCCACTTAACAGATGATTGTTACAGCTTGCGTCAAGAGATCGAGAGAGCACTAAAGAGCGGAAAGCTGAGTCACTTTGTGAAAAACGTGCGCAAAGAAACTCGACAGCTTCATCGCCACGATGAAGGAAATCACAAGAAAGTTCGACGCCTAGAGACACACATGGTCAATGGACCAAGGTATAGAGCGAGAGAAAAAGGCAAGAGACCTTATGAGCCTTCATGGCAAGAACAGCAAGTTATTTTCCCGGTGGTGCGCGGGGGTCCCCGAGCCACACGACCCATCGTCATCACCGGTATCATCGGCCATTATGAAACTGAATACGTCTTCATTGACCCGGGGAGTACAGCAGACATCATCTATGAACAATGCTTTAACCAGTTCGACGACGAAGATAAAGCAAGACTTGAACCAGTTGACTACCCACTGTCTGGGTTCTGCAATGAAATGGTCTTCCCGTTAGGCCAAATTAGCTTCCCCGTCACACTTTCTGACGGGAAGCATTCAAGAACAACGGACGTTAACTTCATGGTGATGCCTGTTAAGTCAAGACATGACGTACTGATCAGGAGAGAGACGCAAGGTGAGCTGAATATGATAACTTCCACCCCCCACTCAGCGATTGGTTTCCCAACCAAGACGGGGGTGGCAATCGTTTATGCAAAAAAGGAAGTGATGTCAATAGAAGAGATGCGCCCAACAAAAGCGGCGAAGGTTTCAGCGACCGAGCCCGAAAAATGGGTTTTAAATCGCAAATATCCGGAGCAAACGGTCACGATAGGCCACACTATCTCACCAAACATCAGAACTCGTCTCAAGCAGCTCCTATTCAAGAACATGGACATTTTCGCCTGGACCCCGGCCGACATGACCGGAGTCCCGCGCGACATCACAGAGCACTGTTAAAATACCTACCCCTCGGTCGAGCCGAAAGTCCAAAGAAGGCGAAGCTTAGGGGCAGACAAAACGAAAGCGATGAATGAGCAAGTATGTGAGTTACTTAAAGCCGGCATCCTGCGAGAGGTACGTTATCAAAGTTGGGTTGCGAACCCTGTAATGGTAGAGAAGTCTAGTGGTGGATGGCGAATGTCTGTTGACTATACCGATCTCAACAAGGCATGCCCTAAGGATTGTTACTCTTTGCCTGAGATCGACAAAAAGATAGACTCTCTCGCGCCATACAGATGGAAGTGCTTCTTGGATTGCTACAAGGGGCACCATCAAGTTCAGATGAAGCTCGAGGATGAAGACAAGACGGCTTTTCGTACTGATCTTGGGATTTTTTGCTATACGAAGATGCCATTCGGCCTGAAAAATGCTGGCGCCACATACCAGCGATTGATGGACAAGACCTTCGCGGGTGACATCGGAAAGCATATTGAAGTTTACATCGATGATCTAGTGGTCAAAAGTCCCGAAGAGGACCAACTGTTGAAAGACATCGAGAAAACGTTCAATTCATTGCGCAGCGTAAACATGAAGTTGAATCCAGCCAAGTGTTCTTTTGGCATGGAAGAAGGGAAGTTTTTAGGCTACATAGTCACCAACGGCGGCTTTAAAGTGAATCCGGAAAAAGTCCAGGCAATAGAGCGGATGCCATCGCCGCGAACAATCAAAGAAATGCAACGGTTGGCCGGTCGCCTCGCCGCGCTTAACCGCTTTTTGTCAAATCACGCCGCGAAGTCGTACCCTTTTATCAGCACGCTGCGCAATTGTGTGAAGAAGCAAGAGTTCAGATGGACCCCCGAAGCAGAAAAGGCTTTTCAGCAAATGAAAGAATGTTTGATCGAGCTCCCCACACTGACTGCACCGTTTGAAAAAGAACCACTCGTACTGTACTTATCTTCTTCAGATAAGGCAGTAGGATCGGTGTTACTGGTGGAAAGAAATGGAGTTCAAACTCCGATTTATTATGTCAGCAGGGTACTCACTGACCCGGAAACGAGATATTCCACGATGGAAAAATTGGTACTAGCGCTGCTACACGCCTCCAGAAGGCTGCGCAGATATTTTACAGGGCATGTGATCACCGTGCTTACAAATTTCCATATCCGCAAGATACTTCAAAAACCAGAAACGTCCGGGCGGTTAGAAAAATGGGCCATCGAGCTGGGGGGCCACAACATTCTGTATCGGCCGCGCCCGGCCATCAAGGGTCAAGTTCTAGCGGACTTCATCACAGAAGTCCCAGTTGAGAAAATCAAAGATTGTGAGCTAGTGGAGACTCCCGAAAAAGACACGACAAATGAGACTTGGATGCTTTATACTGATGGGGCCTCAAACGAGGACGGCGCGGGAGCTGGATTGCGCCTAGTAAGCCCTGAAAACCACGAATTCACTTACGCCATCAAGTTGGATTTTAAAAACACCAACAACGAGGCGGAATACGAAGCATTTCTGGCAGGCTTGCGCCTCGCCATCGAAATGGGAGCTAAAAATCTACAAGCACATGTTGATTCACTCTTGATAGCCAGCCAAGTCAACGCTATATACGATGCAAAGGGTGAAGTTATGGCCCTATATCTGGAACAAGCAAAAGAGTTGCTTCAACAGTTCAAGTCTCACAAGGTCATCCACATCAATCGCTCTGAAAACAAACCAGCTGACGCTTTGAGCAAGCTTGCTTCAACATCCTTCCAACATCTTGCCAAAGATGTAAGGATTGAGGTACTCAAGAACCCGTCAGTCTTGTTACGACAAGTCAATGTGATCGAGATAGGGCAGCCATCCTGGATGACCCCTATCATTCAGTACTTGAAAGAAGGAATACTCCCAGAGAATAAGGCAGAGGCAAGAAAGATTCAGAACAAAGCTCTGCAGTACGAAATGAATGGTGGTATCTTATACCGCAAGTCCTTCTTGGGGCCACTACTGCGCTGCGTGGACCCCCAAGATGCGAATTATCTGATAAGGGAGATTCACGAAGGAATCTGCGGCATCCATGCGCGACCACGAATGGTTGTTGCGAAGATTATGAACGCCGGGTATTACTGGCCAGGGATGCATGTGGATGCCCTGAAGGAGCTGCGTAAGTGCGACTCCTGTCAGCGGCACTCTCCAAAAACCCTGCTCCCCAAGAACGACTTGATCCCCGTATCCACTGCTTGGCCTTTTCAGCAGTGGGGAATTGACATGGTAGGACCCTTCCCAGACGCTCCCGGCGCCGTCAAGTTTATAATAGTGGCCGTCGATTACTTCACAAAATGGGTGGAGGCCAAAGCCCTTGCTTCAACTACAGCCATGATGGTGCGCAAGTTCATTTGGGAACACATCATCTGCAGATTTGGGCTCCCACTCAAGATTGTAACTGACAATGGCACCAACTTTGCGTCTGAAGACCTCCAAAACTGGATGAAGGAGATGAAAATCGAACACACTTTCTCCTCCGTTGCGCATCCTCAAGGCAACGGGCAGGTTGAAAGTGTAAACAAGTGTATTGTCGATGGGATTAAGGCCCGACTGGGCACAAAGCAAAGAGGCTGGGTGGATGAGCTCCCGAGTATCTTGTGGGCTCACCGAACCATGCCGAAAACAAGTACCGGCGAAACCCCTTTTAGCCTAGTCTATGGCTCAGAAGCGGTTATCCCGGCAGAAGTTGGCCTGCCCTCTCCGCGTTTGACAGCAGTCAACGCAATCGACAACGAGGCAGAGCGTCGTCTTGACTTGGATTTGCTAGAGGAAAGGCGCGAAATCGCGCGACTCAAAGAAGTCAAGTACAAAACACAACTGGAGAGGTACTACAACGCACGAGTCCGCATCTGTACCTTCACTCCAGGGGAATATGTCTTTCGAGACAACGAAGCCTCAAACTCCGAACGCCCAGGAAAACTAGCACCCAAATGGGAAGGCCCATACTTGGTTCACGAAGTGCTAGGAAAAGGGGCTTACAAATTGCGCACCCTGGATGGACACATCATCCCGCGCACGTGGAATGCGCAACAACTGCGCAAATTCTATATATGACTATGTTAGGCCCTGCGCCTTTATCCACTAATGTCGGTTACGCGCCCTTTACTTTCTTATGTTGGCTACACGCCTTTTATGTTACAAGCAATGTATTTCGGCCTAAGCGCCTACGTAATAAATGAAAGCATACGACATGCTCTTTTATCACTATCCGACTTACTTCGTTACAAATGCATGTTAAACTTCTGATTAGCATGAAAACACTCCAGTTACGCTCGCACAAGAGCCTCTCTTACATTTATTCGCGCTAACTTAACCAAAGTTTCTAACAACAGTGCAATAATTGTAACGGGAAAATAAGCAAACATACTATTTAATAAGCGCAACCGCGCAACAGTTATAAAAACACAATGTCATTCATTAGATAAAAGCGCGCCCGCACAAAGAGTTACATCAGAAACCTACTGGAATTTTTTACAAGGCACAAAGCCTGTTGACAAACCTATTCAAATTCATCATCTCCACTGTCATCATGCTTATCGCCTTTATCGCCATCGCCGCCAGGCTTACCGTCATCACCATCGTTTCCACCATCATTGCCCGCCGCTTCATCTTCGTCAGAGAGTTCTACGTGCTCTGGTGGATCAAGAATGCCCTTCATACGTGCATACCAATCATCATGTTCTAGAGCCTTCGAGACCAAATCCATCACAGGTAAGGCTAAATGATTATAAGAATTTTCAGCTCGAGCCAACTCGGCATCAGCTCCATCAGTTACCGAGCAATGACTGGCATCAAACTCTTGTCCAAACATTTCTGCGGCATGCTGCGCACACTCCATATAACCTCCGCGATGTCCAACGGCGCGAGAAGCATCAATGAGAGCAGCGACAGTCTGGTCCAGCTCGCCAGCATTAAGAATCGAGTTAGCCATCTGCATCAAAATAAGCAAATAAGGAACTAACTTGATAAGTAAAACCAAAGTTTAAGATATACCAGAACTATTCCCCGGCCGCGCAGCCACTCGGCATCAGAGACAAGAGTATCCACGATACCCTGTGCTTCAGCATAATTAGTCTGCGCTACATTAAGAGCCGCAGTACTAACATCACGCGCTTCCTCAGCCCTCAGCTTCGCCTCTTCAGCTGAGGCAACCTTAGACTTTTCAGCCTCCAGATCGATCTCCAAGGATTCACTTTTGTCAACCTGCTCTCGCAGGCGACGTTTCAGCTCAGCGATCTCGACATCCTTGGCCCGAAGATCCTTGTCCTTGCCCGACACCTGCAACTTCACGTCAGCAAGCTCAACCTAAAAAGGACAGGACTTAGGATATTTTGCAAACAAAGCACAGAAGGAAAAGGTAGAAGTTGTACAAACCTCAAGCTGTTCCTTAGCAGCCTTAGCAGCTTGCACACCCTCGACCTCCGCCGTCAACTCCACAATCTTGGCTTCAAGGTTGACAATCTTGTTACGAGCCGCGGCCGCGCGCTCATTGTCCTTCTCGCATATGCGCTTGAATTCGGCTTTCTCCTTAGCCAGCTTCTGTTCAGCAGCGTGAAGCTTGTTTTTCAGGCCCTCGCGCCCCCAGTCTTCTGCCTTTTTATCAGCTTCAAACTTCGCCCTCTCTTCATCAAGGGCAGTTTTTGACTTCTCAAATTCACTAATAAGCTTCAACATCCGCTCGCGGTACCTCTCCCAGTCCAACCGCTCCCTAACCATTGTCCGCCACTCACGGACGATTTGGTGGTTAGCAGCGCGAGGATTCGCCTCCCCGAGCATGTAAGTACGATACAGCCCTTCATGAGTTTTCGCCTTCTGCCTATTAACCTCACCAGGAGTGAAAGAGTTTAAGAACCAATCGCGGCAAGGGCCGAACTCTTGAAAGGTGTCCTTTTGCCTCAAATTCCAGGGAGCCTGGTGGGGAGCATTACCACGTTCCTCTTCGGTATAACTTTTATAGTAGATATCACCGAGAGTATCCTTCGCCCCGATAGCTTGTGGATTATAACCCCCAGCGCCACCAGAGCTCGCGCCACTAGAAACATAAGTAGGGCGGGTAGGTCTTTCAACCTCAGGATCTTTCCTTCTCTCTTGATGGGGCTTTGCAGACCCCACGACGCTCAAAACCTCCGGACCCTGCGCTTTCTCTTGGATAGTGACAGCAGCGGAACCGGTATACCTCAAGGAATCATCAATAGGCTTTTCAATAGCCTTTTGCTTCTCCTTCTCCACTTCAGAGGCTTTCTTCCTCCTCGCCTCCTCAGCCTTCCTATCTTCCTCAGCCTTCCTCTTCTTCTCCTCCTCCGCTTTCTTCCTCTTATCCTCATCAGCTTTCTTCCTACGCTCTTCAACAACTTTCCTCTTATCTTCGACAGCCTTCGCCTTATCACCTTCAGCAACATGTTTGTCTTTGGCAGTCTCAGCGCCAGCAGCCTTGGAAGATTTAACGGTAATCTTTGGCCTCTTTGGCTCTGGCTCCGTAATCACAACACCCTTCTCAGGGGTTTTCTTCTTACCCTCTGCAAAAGCCAAGTGATCAAGAAAAAGAGCAACAACAAGGAAGAGCTAAAAACAAACTTACCAGGAGAGAACCTATAAAGTGAGCGCAGATTGCTCTGTTTACCAAGCACTAGAGCCCCGCCAACCTTCGACGCAACGGACACACCAGCAGGCGCCTCGCTCCTCGTTCTTTTTCTGCTGATCAACTTTTCAGCAGCCTCCTCTTCTTCTTCCTCTTCCTCTTCCTCCTCATGCGCAACAGAGGAAGGAGTAGCGCCAGCGTCCGGGTTGCGAGAACCCGCGCTCCTTGAGCCACCAGTTCCAGTCTTCTTTCCGCCTGCGCGCGACAAACCTTCAAGTGAGTCACTAACAATCACGAAATCTCTCAAGTCACTCTGACGGAGGCGAAAAATACCTTTATCCACAGCACCAGTGGTTGCGCGACTATTCCCAGCACCCTTGCTGGTCACCTCAGCATCCTTCTTCTTCACTAGTTTTTTCTTCTTCTTCTCTTCAGGGTCAATACCCAAGTCGCGCAACACACCTGCAAAGACGTTAGACCACGAACTTAGCTCTCCGTTCGAAGACCCTACAGACTCCTCGCTGGAAAGATAGACAACCTCTTTCCCAGCAGAAGTCACAGAGCGCAAAGGGCGAGGGTTCGGTATGTGCGCACCTTCGTTTGCAGTAGGCGGCGAGGCAAACGCATCAGCAACAGGATACATAAAGTTATCCTTTATTTGGTCATACCAATATTGTTCTCCGTCTTGAAGCGGGCGCACGCCCATCTTACCGCCAAAAGTGGCGAAGGCAGCTTGATACAAACACACCTCTACAAGATAAATCGTATATAAAAAAAAACGCAAGCTGCGAAAGATCAGTAAAAATAAGAAAATTACTAACCTCGGTCATCAATCATTAAGATAGGAACCTCCTTGCTATCAGGCAACCACTGATCGCTCATTCGCGCCGCTACCAAGACATTCTCCCCAAACACTCGGTTTGGGGTGGCAGTAAGCTCCCGATACCAAGCCTCAGTCTTGGGGATCTCCAAGTCTTCCTTCACGATCGCTTCAGTCCAGGCGCGAAACGTCATGGGTATCGGAACTACCTCCTCCCGAATATAGAAAAACTTTGGTTTCCAGTCATGGAAACTCTAGGGAGGGTTTAACAGTATCTTCTTCGCCGCGCCTCGGCTGGCGAAGGAATAAAAACCCATGTTTCTCTGAAGTTGGTAGAAAACCCGGAATTTATCAACAGTTGGCTCGATGCCATGAGCCCAGCACAGGAACTCGAAATGTCGAACCCGAACCATTCCGGGTGGGCTCATTTGAGATATATGAAACCCATAATACTGAAGAATATGAGCCATGAAGTTCGTTGCCGGCAACCGGAAGTTGCCCTGATGAAAGAAGTCCTCGAACAAAGTAATGTACCCCGGTGGTGCATCAGCGGCCGTCTGGTTCTGGCCGGGGTACCGGGCATCCCACTCCGGTGGGAACCGGAAACTACGTGAAAGCTGTTCAAAAAGCCCTAAATCCCACCAGAGAACAGGCACAGGACCTTCCTCTCCGGGATTATCTTCATGTTGTTCTTCAGCCATCGATAGATAAACAAAGGTCTTGAATATTCTGGAAACAAGCTTGATAATCTGCTACGATGTTCTTCGAAAACTTGAAGATCTGCTGTCACCGTGTTCTTCAAACTTTGAAGATTCAGAGAAGTTCGAGAAGAAATAAAGGAATAGTAGAAGAGAAAAGTGATAAAACCTCACGTCTCTTCGGACATATATACCCATCGCATTTAATGCGATGGGTAATCGTGCCGAGGTCGCCGCAAGCAAGGCCAACCAGAGAGCGCCACGTAAGGCGTGTTTCCCGGAGTGACGGTTACCACGCGCGCGTGGGCCTCACTCTCCTGACGAAAAGCTGAACCGTCAACAACAAGTTGATGACAACCGTCAGAGGTCAACTCAGTCGTCACCAACCACGACTTTTGCACCAACCTGTCAGAAAATTCGAATTTCGAGGTTTTTCCCGCCCAAAGTCATTAGAAACTTCGTGTTAAAACTAACAACAAAGCCAGCAACAAGCCTGGTAGCCGCGCCGTAGTAACCAACAACTTACACGCGCGCCGTCTACCAAAGCCAAAAGCATCATTCTACTTTATTTTCTTAAGTCCAGAGCTCCAACCACTTGCCTTGCGCATGGTGCAGCACTGGACTGGGGGGACTTGAAGGGGTATGGTCCCAAAAAGCCGCGCAACCCCCTGTAAGGTCGCGCGGGACCATACTCCTTAATCAGCAATTTTCTCGATTGCCAACCTCGCGCGGGCTACAACATATCTGTGTAACGCTGCGCGAGGTCCACACAAGAGTAAACTCCAGTTAGCAACACTTGGCATTCTAAAAAGAACATCTGAAAGCCCATGAAGCTCGCGCGAGGTGATAACGTGCTCAGCAAGAATCATGCGTAACTGCGGCGCGAGGCCTTTCCAGATAGTACACAAGGTACAAGTGGCAGAATAAAAGAGCCAATCAGGGCCCTTCTGCTCCTGCGCAATCGTGCTCCACGATCGTCTGACATGCAGGAGACAAAAAGTACTTAAGGACGCCTATGTGGCACCAATCACAGGGCAGAGACAACTGCCCCACGATCTCCACTTACCTGCTGATGGCAGAAGGGCGACCAGGCCGACAACAGTGACACGTGGCTCCAATCACGTTGCGCCAACTCCATAAAGCTCCTAGAAGCCACTAACGGTCGACACCAGTGAGACAAGGAGCATATCCTCCATGTTGTCGCCTTCCGGCCCAAGGCCCATCAGCCCACACCCTCTTACACCTCTCCGGCTATAAATAGAGACCTTCACTTCACAGGTTATTCATTCCATTCCCTCTACTCTCACCTAATACTTAATTCTCTCCCCAAAGCAGTCGCTTATTCTCACGCCGGAGCCCGGTTAAGAGGGAAACCCCCACATTCCCCTCTTAACGAGTAACGGTGTTTTGTTTTGCTGATAAACCACGGTCATCAGGAGCTCAGGAAACCTTCAAGAAGATTAACCATCATGGTAGAAACATAAACCAAACTGATTAGTCCCGTAATTAGTTCCGTGTTTCTTCAGTTATAATCATGGCATAAAATACACACCCCATTTAATTTATGACATAAAATATATTGTAAAAAATATAATATAGTATAAATGTGTTAAACGGGTCAACCCGCCAACCAAACCAGGTTGACCCGAACCTGACCCGTTAACCTAAACAGGTTCGCGGGTTCAACCTGAAACTGACCCGAACCCGTTTAGACTAAACCTAAACCCGCGAATTTCGTGTTAGGTTCGTGTCGAGTTTTCGGGTCGTGTCAGAAATTTACACCCCTAGTTTCATTAATCTTGACTTGTATGCATGTGGAAATCATTAAAATTGTTTAACATGTTTGTAATTGTAGCTTTCTTTTAACAGTTAGAGTAGTTGATTACTAAGTTTTATTTATGGAGTCGAATTAGTGTTAATTTAGTTTCATATTTGAGTGGTATAGGTTTCTTGTTCTCCAAGATGTTGGTTTAGTATAAATCGATGGTTAGGGTTACTGTTGGTTTTGGTTTGTGGATCATATAAAAAAAGAGTCGAATGTGTTTGTTTGATTTTGTGTTCTGTGTTCGTGTTTGTGTTTGGGGCTTGATTGTCCAACAATATACTACTTTCAACATGTAAGGAGTTTTTATAGAAGATAAGGGAAAAATAGGCGTTGTGATGAAAGATTCTCTGAAATACAGAGGTGATGTCTTATAAGTTATATCTTGATTTATTATGTGTTGGTGTAAACAAGTTAAACATTCTCTACAGGTGTTAATGCATGTGTTAAACTTTCCTGCCATTGCTTTGTAATTGCCTTTTTTCGTGTGGAATGATATTGATCTTCATTTATTGGTTGATTTTGTAAATGGTTTCATTTTGTGAACGAAGTATATTCCTGTAAAAGAGCAACATGTTGATAATTGTTGCTATTGATTAAAGATCAGCCAGTTTATACTTGTAATGTTCTGTGCAATTTTCAAAGATTATAATGGATAAATCATAAGTGGCTTCATTGAAAAGGCTGTAATCATATCTTTGTGTTGTACGATTGAATTATATCAGGTTAAAAAGTTTCTCGAACAATGCTGGGTCCATAACCTAAACCCGATGGTGGTTTTAGATTTTCTAGATAAACAAAGGAAGATATCCTGCACGTGTACGGGTATGTATTTTGAGTCCCCTTTAATTGGTTTCTCTTTATCTCTGTTCTCACATGACATAATTTGTTTGTCTTTCAGTTTGGCCGCAACATGAAAAACAAAACCCCGAATTTGTTGAGAACTATTCACGGTTGGTTATGAAAGAACAAGCTGGTGTGGCAAATCAGTCTAGTATATCTCAGTTGTATTTATATATCCTGAGATGGAATACAATTGACCCTCACAGGGATGCAACATGCTTTTGATTTTCCGTTTGAGTATGTTGTTGATGATATAAGGAATGACCGGATGGGCTGGCTTACAATCAATATTGAATCTGATGGTTATCTGGCCATTTTGAGGCTCGTCTATTATTGGGGCAATTTGAAGTTGGTCTATTTATTTATTTGGGCAATTAGAGGTTGGTCTGTTTATTTATTTTAGAGGAAAATACAGGCGCACACTTGTCTCTAACACGCCTTGAAGCCACAATCTCTTGATTTGTGGGCCATGTTGATAGACCTAGACCAAGACGCTTGTTGATTTCATATACACATGATAGGACCTGACTACAGTTATGGAACAGGAGGACACAGAATAACAAAATCAGTAGGTTCATTGATGTAAACGTGTGGTCTATTTGTCTATTTAGATGATCATGATGTAAATTTTGGATGAATTTTAGTACAGGTTTACTATCTGACTGAGGTGTAACAATGATTTTTGTAGTAAATTTTGATCATGGAGCTTCACAATTTTTGCTTGAGAAAATGACTAGCAGACTAGACGACGAGATACAGATGGTAAGGGTTTATATGTTGTTTAATTGTTATTAAACTGATTTGTTTAGGGTTGTATCCTTGTAGGATTCTCATGAATTTTGATTTATGATAATCATGTTGCTATTGATCGGTTGAACATCTAACAATGCACTCAAATCTTGTGAAGTTGTTAATGAAGAAATTAGGTACAGTTAATCATGATTTGGTACGTGTTGTATGATTCAGGTTAAGCATCTAGTTGAACAATGTTTAGTCCATTTAATGAGCCAGAAGGAGATGGTGGATATTCTATATAAGAAAGAAAATATAGAGCCTTCCTTGCCAAAGACTGGTATGCAATTAATATGTTAATTTTTATAATAAATTCATATTTATGTATCTCCTACATATAATTTGTTTCTTTCAGTTTTGCAGCTTCTTATTGAACAAAACCAAGAGTTCTTTAAGAGCTACTATTTCTTGTTGGCTGTGAAACACCAACCAATGAATCAGTTGTATCACCCCCCAGTTGAAGTCGCAACAATGGTGAATCACAACTTTAATCCACCAGCTACAGCAAGTAAGCTACTTCAACTTTTTATGGGTCTTTATTTCTCGCTTAAATGCTAAACTCTTATATTTTACTTCTTGTTTTTGTAACGTCATTTGTTGTGCCTGTATCCTGTGATTGTAATCGCATTTAATGTATATATGTTTTCAAACCTGATAGCCACACTGGAACTTGATCGACGTCGACCCGGGATTTTGGGACTTAAACTTCTGGTGACCGACAACCAGCTGTTTGGCTTCGGCTAAGTACAGGTACAAATTTACCAATTAAGAAGAGTTAACATATTTTACCAGTGTGTTAGATTGTTACTAATTCTATGCGACTATATTACTAAATTGCTGCAGGTCAAAATACTAGTCATAAATAGCAAATTTTGTAAACGGCATCGTATGGGAAGCTTCAAAGTTAATATCAAGTCTTTATGTACATGAAAACTTAGACGAGTATGCATGGTTGTTGACACGTTACTACTCATACCTGTTTTCTGAAGGTTGAATTTTAATTCAAGTACGCAATGAATTGTTAATTTTGGCGGCATGTACTTGAGTTATGCTGGTGATTTTTGGTGTTAGTCATTTTATGTTTTTGAGATTTAAATGAGACTAAATGGACATAGGTTAAGCTTTAAAACGGGTTAGGAGATGCGAAATGTAGTCAGTGTAAGCTTAACCGAATTCTGAGATCCCTTGAATGATGCGATTTAAAGGGATAATAATGAAGTTTTGATTTATGTTGGCCTCGAACTATTTTACTAAGTTAGCTTTTGCATAAGTCAAGCATGTATTTGGCTTAAGATTTTATACAGTTTAAGTAAGAATATTTAGAAGTAGTAGTGCTTCAAAGAGACGAGATAATGAAATGGAAGTGGGAAGTAGGAACTACGGGACGACCATAGAATGAACCAGTGAAATGAAATGGTAGTCCATACAACAGTTGATGACTGAAGGGAACTTTGGAACAAATGGGTTATGAAAGTAGAAAGTAGACAAGAGGTGAAAATGTGCAATAATGGATAATCTAGCTTAATAGCGCGAGGGTCCTGGGGTGGTGGTATTCCTGATTGTCATTGGGAAACTGGCGTAATAGTTCTTTGATGGTCGTTTGAAGCACTTAGAACTTCTTTGGCATCGCCTTCGCTCTGCCTGCATTATCGCGTCCTATGCCTCAAGATCCCTCCGCATTGCTGCCTGCCTCGCGTTCTTTATATTCCCTCTGCATTGTTGCCTCCGTGCATCTTATTCCCTCCGCATCGCCGCCTCTCATGCCACTTGATCCATGTGCATTGCCTCTTCTTGTTATAAAACGGTAATCTAAAACATACACAAAGTGGCGCCATACGTAGCCATATCCCACTGCAAGTTTACTTTCAGACGATTTTAGAGTTTGTTTCATTCATGGTTTTCTTTTCAACCTGCATGTCTCTGATACAATAAGAGGGATGATTGATGATGAAAGTAAATCGCATCAAGTAAAGTTGTAGAACCAACAAAAGTCCAATAAGAAGCCTGTATGCAAGACCTGCTATAAAAGGCACTGGGGACAGTGTCGAATAGAACAAAGGCCAAAGCAGTGTTGCGTTTGTAAAAGAACTGGTCATCAGTCCCACGAATGTAGGGACATAAAGAATGCGGTCTGTTTCAGCTGTGGCGAGAAAGGCCACAACAGTACTAATTACCCTAAAGCTGCCAAAGAAGGTACAGCTAAGCTTGGAGAGGCTAAGAAAGGAAACACCTGAACTACCTGACGAATACTAGAGGCAGTACATATCAATAATGTCATCAGGTTCATTCCTTATCGTTTATCTGTAACACCCCGAAATTTAAGAAGCTTTATATTAGCATTATATAAAGTACAAAATAAACGAGAATGAGCTAACTAGGAAATAAATAACCCAGTTAGTTAGTTATCTTGTTTTAAAGCACGAATGAATTTAAAATGCCAAAGAAATAAACTAAATAAAAGTGGAGGGGCCTATGTTGTTAAAATTGAAACTTAATCACTTAAAACAAAATTAAAACACACTCAAATGGTGTGTCTGGTCGATCAAGAAGCAGGGGGTGACAAGGGGTTCCTCCAAACCCTAGTTTTCACACAAAATTTTCAAATTGAAGGCTCAAACCAAGTCAAAATCGAGATCTGAACATAGATTCGTGATCACCTCGTCAAAGGGATCATAAGGTATGCCAAATTAGGTTGTTTTGAT
This sequence comes from Helianthus tuberosus, assembly GCA_030545235.1. Classification (NCBI taxonomy): domain Eukaryota; kingdom Viridiplantae; phylum Streptophyta; class Magnoliopsida; order Asterales; family Asteraceae; genus Helianthus; species Helianthus tuberosus. The sequence goes on along the minus strand of CM060429.1, from coordinate 91,127,164 downwards.
TCAACTCAAATTCCTTGCATGTGATAGAAATCGAATGTTGAGCTTGATTATGTGTTGGATATATGAAATTGGAAGTGATATGAGGTTTAGGGACAAACCCTAGATGATTTCTTATCAAAGTCTTGCATGATACTTGTAAGGTTCATAATCACCATAGTGGGTGATTAATAAGTTAGTAGAACTTGATAAACACTAGGATTAAGATTCTTGTTCTAGTGTAATCAGAATTTATGAGATCATTTCTGAAAAAGTGATGTTGAAATATGTGTACAATCGCCTAATTAAAGTTGATTTAGATAAGATAACAAGTCATGAACTTGGTAATGATTATGTAGAAATCTGACCCGCTAGGTGTTTGTTGAAATGCCTAAGTGGGGATTAATATATTAAAAATCGGATGAAAATGCATAATTGACTGTTATGGCAAATTATGTGTTTATAATTACAAAAAGGGTTCTAAATTGAAGTTGAATTAAACTCCTTAGGCAAAGAACCCGGATCATCGAGCGAACAAGCCGGAGGAGGAGATACGCGCTTGAAGGGTGCGCTTTAAAGGTACGCGATTTATGGTTTCGCTACATTATGTTTAATTGTTAGTCTTACTTTGTTATACTGAAATTTGGTAAACAAGGAAAACCCGTAATGTCACGGTAGTGACAGGGTGTCTTAGACAAGAAAAACGGGTCAAAACATATGCTAGAAATAGAGTTTGGATGTGTCTTGTAATGTTGACACCCATTCGGCATCCAAACGGGTTAAAACAAGTTGAGTTACAAATATAGAAATTAATAACCATCTATTGTGATTGGTAAGTATATATATATATATATAAAATTAAAGCGAAAGCTGTGAGGCGGATACGCTAAACTTGTTATAAACAAACCCATAGTGTGGGATAAAGATGCATGTCAAATTGATAAGAGGAGCATGTTAAAATCACCGAAAACAATGCATGTTGTTAAAGCGTAAGCTGTGAAGCGGATACACTAACTTGTTGCAAAAATATGAACCCTTGTAGAGGGATTAAAGTTCTAAATTTTTACTTGTCAAATGTCCGAGAAATAGTATGCTTAAACCCTTAGAAAACAAGCATGATGATTATTGTGTAAGTGCCCCTTTTAAAGTAGCGAAACGTTGTAGTGGGTAAACCGAGATTGAGTAAATCGGTTGTAAACATGAGATGACAATGAAACAAGATGTTAAAACTTGTAGGCAAACGGGTCGAATAAATAAAGAGCCAAAATAAAGACAAACTGATTTTAAAACTGAAAAATTTGGGTGAATTGAATAAAAGGGTCAAACAACAAAGTTACAGAACCTACCGTAAGTTACGGTCTCTACCGTAACTTACGGTGGAGAACAAAAAGGTTACGGTGGTTCATTACTGTCTTACGGCAGACCATGATCATGCAGCGTCTACCGTAACTTATGGTAGATACCGTAAGTTACGGTAGAGTCCAGAAAATTTTGTTAAATTTCTGCATATTTAGTTAATCGAATCCGTTTCTGAGCGTTGCTTCGATTATACAAATTTTCTAAGAACCCTAAAACTAATATTTGTCAAGATTTTCAGTTTGTAGGTATTGCAAGTATGTGGACGATGATCAAGTTGATGCTTCAAGAACCGAACACGAAACTTTTGGATGCTTCCGCACTAATCTAATCTAGTTGATACATGTAGTATTGTAAACACTACTGAATTACCTATGTTTGAAACCAGATATTTTACTATGTTAAATACTAAGATGAAGTATGATTTAGTTTACTAACTAAGTTTTTGTTAGTTAAAAATCTTCTTTTTTTTTTTTTTTTACAATTACCACTTTTCTTATGATTAAATAATGAAAAGTAAAAGACGGGTGTTACAAGTTGGTAATCATAGCTTAAGGTTGTCAACAAAGTGTTCGGTTCAAGCTTGATCAATCATCCGGTAAGAATTAATTAATTATTTTAGTAGATTTCATTAAAACATTAGAAAATGAATACGATTGGATGTGCAGGGGAAGAGTGCGTAATACACTCAAACCCGGAAAGTGCACCAAACATGAATGGTTTAAGCAAGTTGCAAACTTGGCTAAACCAAAACTAAAGATGCGAAAGATATAAAATGAAATGTTTTAGCAAAAACATTTCAGATTCAAGATGGCCGATGAAGGCAATAATGATACGGTGCCGATAGTCACCGAACAGATGAAAGAAATGCCCGGTGTAATCGGGGGCGAATCAGCATCTCAATTAACTGAAGAGATAGAAGCTAAAATTTCCGAGGAAGTCGGAAAGGCAATAGAAGCCAGTCTACCGCAGTTCGCCGAGAGACTACAAACCACAATTTTGCTAGCAGTAGAGGATATGATAACCGAATTAAAAAATAGTCTCTCACAAGAAAAAGATGACGGGAGTGAGTCGGATGTGGACCCAAGACCCGTAAAGAAATCAAAGCTTGATACTCCAAAAGAGAAGGCAAGGTCTTCCTACATGACAGCCGCAGAGGCTAAAGCTGAACTTGATATCATTTCAGGTATGTTTCTTGTAAATTAAAGTTTAGCACAAAGATCATTTCGATACGAGTGCGAATAATAGTTATAGATGGACATATATGAGTAGTGAGACGAGTAAACCTTGTGAAAGAAATATACATATATATATATGTATATAAGCATGAACAGAAGTGATCAAGTAAAGATCGAGCCAAAAGTAATCATGATAAATATTGCCATGGGAAGGGGTGCGTGCACACTCAAACCCGAGAACGTAATGAAAGATAAGCGTCATAATGGAGAGAAATGTAATAACGCCCGAACCGGGGGAGTTTGCGATAGTAATAAATGACAAGGACATGGTTATAGATTAAGCCAAACCAAATGAAACATATAGAAACATCGTTTATGTCAACAAACGATGTGGATAAATGCCATACAACAAGGTGAAACAATAACATGAAATGAATAGAATTGTTAGTGTAACAGTGATTAAGGTAAAAAATCGAGAGACTAAGATTTGGATAGGAATATCCTCGAGAAAGAAACTAAAATGGGTAATATGTACTATTCATTGCTGTAAATAATGAAATACCAATAAATTCGGATTTACAAGCCCGGATATGGGTAGATACCCAAGTAACATGCTATTAATGAAACCCTCCTGAGGAAGAACGATAATCACATTGATGGGGGTGATTATACAAAAGAATTAGTAAGATAAACGTTATGAAAGCATTAGAATAAGAGCGGGTAAACCCCAGAAAGCTGAATAACAATAGCAGTAGTTTACCAAATAAGACTTGAGAAATGGGCCTTCGGGACATTAGTAAAAGAAACAGACCTAAGGGTCGCTAACAAAAGAAAGGTGGTGTTCGGGTTAAATAAGTAAAGTGCTTGATAATAAAGGTGAACGGAAGCCGGATAATGGGAGCATATTACGTTAAGATAATGAGCCCAAGGGAAGGGATAAGAATCAAGGTAAACAAAATATAAATCGACAATTTAGAATATCAAAGCATAAGGATAAAGTTGATTGTCATAAGTGATGGAACTCACACGAACAAGTCAAAACGAGACGAGTGAAAGAATAAAAGACTTGGTTGAGTAAAAGAAGTGGATTTTGCTGATACGATCAAATAAATCGAGAAACAAAGTCTCAATGAATGCCGGAAAGGTTGCTATGAAAATAATTTCTGTAAAATACCCAATTGATAGGTATGTTTTCAGATATATGTGTAACCAACAGTCAAGAACGCGAATTAAAAGTCGAAAGACTCGGATTAAGAGTTATGACTAAGAAGACGATAAAATTTTGCAAAAATAGAAATTTCTCTAGTCATGTTCAACTACTTTAATGTTGGACGGGCTGAATAAAGTATAATGAGTGATATCCCAGGCAAGAGCAACCCAAATAATGAAAGTGTAAAATATTATTGAATCTATGTGATAAGTCATAAAAGAGTATGGAAAGGAAAAAGCAAACCAATGAAACCGAGGTGTTGGAAACATCAAGATCTAGAACCCGGGTAACGGGATGAAAGGAAGTAGAGACATAAACTAAATAGCGGAATGAGTGGGATAAACCGACGCGAAAAACTATGTAAGAACTCATAGAGTCGAAAAGATAATCCGAAAGAAAATGAGTTTACTCTTAGACTACTGATGCTTTGTCAAGTGTTATATATATTAGGTGTATATTTTAAGCCCATTTAACACTTTTTAGTCAAGTTTTAAATTTATAAAACACGATATTTACTAACACTAGACACACATATGGGCAAGTGCACCCATCGTGAGCGTAGTATAGTGTTGGTAAGATACCGAGGTCGTCCAAGGACACAAGAGCTTTTAGTACCGGTTTATCCTCAACGTCTAATCAAAATAAAAAGTTTAGAAAAAAAGTTTTAAACTAAGAAAAATAAAAACTAACTAAAATGCTGAAAATAAAAATAAAAATAAAAACAGATAGACAAGATGAATCACTTGGTTCCGACTCGTATCTAGTGTAACCTTTGATTATTTCCGCACTTTTGCACATAATTAAGAGATTATCTTAGTTATTGTAGTAGGCCCCTCTTTTGAAGGTGACGTTACCCTCACCCCAGTAGTTTGAGTCAGCAAGGATACAATCCTAAAAGGGTGGATTATTGGAAGATAATTAATTAAGTTATTAATGCAATATTATGGTAGGCCCCTCTTTTGGAGGTGACGTTACCCTCGACTAAGTAGTCTGAGTCAGCAGGGATACAGTCCTAAATAGCCGGGTTATAGTATTAATAGTAGTTAACTTATGAGGGGATCAAAGAGTTTGGACCCCCGCCATCCAATACCGTTAAGTATTGAAGGAGGTCCTACTAAATTTGACCCAGGTCCATTCTAGGACCTCTAAACGCTGAACAATGGCAAGACCTTTACCAAACCGTTCCCTTAACCCTCGACCAGGTAGCCAACATACCTCCATATAGACCGTGGAGATATGAATGGTGAAAATCTTTTATTTTATATAGACAGTAAAATAATTTCAAGACACCACGGACAAATGATAAGGAAAGATCATCTTCAACATAAGCAACTAGTTATTAAAGTCATTAATACAAAACTAAGTAAAAAGTGCAAAAGATTAGAAATAAAAAGTATTACACTAGACACTTTGTCTTCACCAAGTGATGTAAGAGACTTAGGCAAACATGGCCTTGATTGTCAAGAACTCTTACGATCAATCTTGGATCCCGAGACGACTCACACACTCTACGATGGACAATGGATGATGGTGGTGGATGATGGTGTTATGGTGGTGGTGGGTGGTGGGTGAAGTGTGAGAGAGGTGGTGTGCCAAGGGATGGTTTGAGCTTGAGCCAAGCACTTCTATTTATAGGCTGAACAGAAGCTCGGGCACGGCCCCGTGTCCAGTGGGCACGGCCCCGTGTCTACATCCTCTCTTTCTTCATTAAATGCAGCTTTGTCTTATTGGTTGACCACGCCCCCGTGTCCGCTGAGCACGACCCCGTGTGCAGAAGAATCTTTGTACTATGAAGATTTGCCTGGATTGTGCGAATCTTATAGTTGACCACGGCCCGTGTCCGCTGAGGACGGCCCCGTGGTGGGCAATAGAAGCTTCTACCACTTTTTCTTTTCTGCTGACACTTGGGCACGCCCCCGTGCTGGCTGAGCACGGGGCGTGTTCAGGCTTCTGATCTCTTGTTTTGCTTGGGAAGATGCTGTTGTGGGGTCGGGCATGTCACGTCTTGTCCTTTTTCTCGTATTTATGTTAGATTTTGATGTCTTTTTGCTTCTTTTGTTAATTTGAGCTCATTTAATCCTGAAAATACAAAAGGAAGACAAAAGCACACTTTTTCCAACATTAGTACTAAAAAGGGGTTAGTTTTATGCCTCATTTGCTGAAATTTATATGTTAATATTTGAACACATCAAATACCCCCACACTTGAATCTTTGCTTGTCCTCAAGCAAAACTCTTTAATATGTGGCTATTACACTCTCAAATGGAATGGGTAGAGAAGAAGGTTTTTGAGCTTGTCGTAGAGTGTCGGGACTTCCAAGATTCTTTATTCAATTTTATTTTTATTTATTTACAATCCTATTCGTCATGATTTATTTAAAACTTTTCATAAGAGAAATTACTTATTAGGGCATAACATGCCTTTGTAAAATTCTATTTATATACAAGTTCACATACCTCACGGGGATCACTCAACACTCGGCCGAAAATGTATTTTTGTGGATCACTCGAGAGCGGCATGGAACTTACTCCTACCATAGGCTTGCCAAGCAATCAATCCTCCTCCTTTTTAAATATCAAGAGGACTTTGTGGGTAAAGGGTTAGGCTTGGGTTAAAGGTAGGTGGTTGGGTTGGTGGTTAGTGGTTAGTAGAAAAAGGGCGAAAAGCGTAACAAGTGTCGGTTTTCGTAAGACTTTCTATTTTTTTTTGAAACTTTTATTTTGATGAAGCTATTCATTCAAACAAAGTTATTTTTTATGAACTTGTTTGTTTATTTTCATTTGCTTCATCATCAACAAAAATTTTATTTTATTTTATTTTATTTTATTTATTATTTTTTTTTTGACGTCATACGAAAAATCGAACTTGTTACTAAAACAAAGGGGTAAAAATGAAAAAGGTTTTGGTGGGTAAAAGGGTGTTTGGTTTGGGTTATGAAATGAAAAGGTTTAGGCTCAAAGGGGCTAACTAGGGGGATTTTGGGTAGGTGGTGAAAAAAAAAGAAGAAAAATAATGGTGTAGAATAAAAAAGGTTAGTCCTAATGCCTCCATCATTTACTTACTCGGGTTTAAGTTGGTAAGGACCGGGAATGTATTGTCATGGCAAGTTCTAGAGTCGTAAGAACCAAGCGGCTATTCACACAAGAAACGAAAAATGAGCAATTAGTTCTAATGATGTGTAATTGTATGCTCAATAAATGCTCAAAACTCACTTTTGTGGGAATTGGTTTTTATGTGATCAAGTATATATAATCAAATTTTAACTAAGCTTGTCATGCCTTTTCATACTTTTCTTATGTTGGTTATTTTTATCACGACGCTATCGGTTGTAAATTCATAAAAATATAACCTTTTTGAGAACTTGAATTTCCCGAGTTAAACCTAGACAAGTAAAAAAAATGAAAATTTTTGAAAAAAATTTGGGGTGATTAGCGGTTCCAATAGAGTTTTGTGTAAGGCTTGTATTTAGGACTTGCAAGATTCAAGGTTTTAGCATCCCCCCCACACTTAAATTACACATTGTCCTCAATGTGTCCCAAAAATAAGTTTTTAGGTTGATTGAATGCGTAAAAAGGTGTAAAAAGCAAAAATTTTGTGTTACTGGGCGCTGAACACGGCCCCGTGTTATCCGGGCACGGCCCCGTGTTCAAGTTCCAGTAACAAATTTAAAACAAGAGAAACAGAAGTCTGGACACGGGGGCGTGTTGGATGAACACGGCCCGTGTCCAGTTACCTGAACTGGGTCTTTTTCTGCAGACAATGCAGCACGGGGCCGTGTTGGGTGGACACGGCCCGTGCCGGGCTTACTGTAAATGAAGAATTTTGTCGGACGGTTCTGTTTTCCTGTGTAGAGTGTTGGTTCAAGTTTCCCTTGTATCCTTTGCCATCTCAAGTGTGTTTTATTCCTGAAAATTAAAACTAACTAGAAAACAAGAAAATTAATCTAAACTAAGGATAGTTCCGCGGAATGCCTCCGTGGTGCGCCACGTTTATAAGGGTCCTTGGCTAGACCCAAAGCTTGGTCATATATTACCCAAGTGGGATGTATTGCATCCCATGTTACACCGTCGGAGAGCGTCATCCAGGCTTGAGTTTATGACCTTCATGTATTTGACCGGGTCTTCTTCCTCTACTTTCTTTCCACATTCAAACTTCACTTCCTCATCCCCAAACTTCAATGTTAACGTTCCGTCATTCATATCCACCACTGCTTGGGCGGTGGCTAGAAATGGTCTCCCAAGGATGAGAGGGACATCGGTGTCTTCTTCCATGTCTAGGATGACAAAGTCGGTTGGAAAAACGAAGTTGTCTACCTTGACCAGCAGATTTTCAGTAACACCTTGTGGAAATTTGACGGACCTGTCGGCGAGTTGTATGCTCATCTTTGTAGGGCTTGTTGTTCCTAGGCCGAGTCGTTTGAACATTGACGTGGGCATGAGGTTAATGCTAGCCCCAAGATCGGCTAATGCATTACGAACGGGAGACTTCCCAATCGAGCAATGAATTGTGAAGCTCCCGGGATCGATTTTCTTTTGTGGAAGTTTGTTGAGTACTAAAGCGGAGCATTCTTCGCCTAAGTTAACTAATTGCAATGATTCAATTTTCCTTTTGTGAGTGAGGAAATCCCTCATGAATTTTGCATATTTAGGCATTTGGGTTAGGACCTCAATAAAAGGAATATTAACATGCAATTGTTTTAGTAAGCTTTCAAACTTTGCGAATTGCTCATCGGTCTTTTGACGATTTAACCTACCGGGGTATGGAATTGGAGGAGTCTTGGTGGGCTCCTGATTTGGTGAAGAAGCCGTTTCTGGTTGAGGTGTAGGTGAAGTCGTTTTTTGACTTCCTTCAACTGGTGGTAACGGGGCATCCTCGGGACCCACGGTTCGGTTTCTCAAAGTGATGAGGTGTACTTGCGCATTTGGGTTGGTTTCGGTATTACTTGGTAACGCGCCTTGTGGTCTCTCGGAGAAATTTTGAGCTAGTTGATTTAATTGTTTTTCAACGTTTTGAATGCTAGCTTGTTGATTTCTAAAATTCGATTCTAATTGTTGAAATCGATCCGAGTTTTTCTTTTCGGTGTCGGAGATGAGGCGAGATACGGTATCTTCAAGCCTTTCTCTTCCACCTTGTTGTTGAGAGAAATTTTGTGGTTATTGAAAGTTAGTACGTTGGTTTTGTTGGTTACTACTATTGCCGGGATCTCTCCAACCAAGATTTGGGTGGTTACGCCATCCTTGGTTGTAGGTACCCGTTGGAGGACCCGACGGCCTAGGTCTATTATCAATGTAGTTTACCGTTTCTGCTTATTCATCTAATTCTTTCATACAACTCCAATTTTCATGTGACCCACCACACCCTTCGCAAGCCATAACCGAGGCCGTTTTTGTCATTTCTAACTTTTTGATTTTCGAAGAGAGGGCCTCGATTTGGGCTTGTAAAGAAGTGCTTTCATCGACCTTATGGGCGCCCGGGGCAATAGATTTATTACCTCGGGGGGTGTGCCTTTGAAAATTGGTTTGAGCAATTTCCTCAATTTGATTATATATTTCGTTTGGGCGACGATTACCTAAAAGTCCCCCGGAGCTTGAATCAAGTGTCTGTCTTGTGTGTGGCAACAACCCATTGTAGAAAGTGGATACTTGTTGCCACACCGCTAGACCGTGATGAGGACACTTTCTTAGAAGCTCCTTGAACCTTTCCCAAGTTTCATATAAGGATTCCCCATCTTCTTGTGAGTATGTATTAATTTCAGTCATTAGTTTAGCCGTTTTAGCAGGAGGGAAATACTTATATATAAACTTTTGGGCTAGTTCATCCCAGGTGTTTACCGAGCCAACTGGGAGGGTGTTAAGCCAAGCCTTAGCTCGGTCCTTTAGTGAAAATGGAAACATCCTAAGGCGAATGGCGTCGTTTGATGCCCCATTGATCCGAAAAGTATCACATATTTCCAAGAAATTAGTAATATGTAGATGGGGATCCTCGTCCGCAAGCCCATGGAAGGTTGCGGAGTTTTGGAGCATTTGTATCAAATGCGGCCGAAGTTCGAAGTTGTTGGCTTCGACATTCGGTGCATTGATAGCGGCGCCGAGATTGCCTACGGTGGGCCGTAGGTAATCCATGAGGGTACGTTGGTCCGCCATTGGAAGTGGGTCCCCCGAAACTTTCTCTTGATTTTTAGCTTTAAGTCTTTTTCTGAGAAAGCGTTCGGGTTCTTCTAGGGGTTCTTTTATGTCTCTACTAGAACTGGAGCTCATGCACTACGTAGGAGGTTCAAATGTGGCACCTGGGTTCCAAGTCCTGCAATAAAAACAGAAAAGAACGTTGGTCAGAAGGTTCACCACGGTCCCGTGCTCAGTGAACACGGCCCGTGGTCAGAGATACAGTAATTGTTTCCCGGATCCCTGTTACTGGGAGTTGGACACGGCCCCGTGTTGCACCGACACGGCCCCGTGTTCAGCTCTCTGTAACTCAGAAAATAAAAACTGCCAGTGATGTTGCTGGGCACGGCCCGTGTCCGACCAGGCACGGCCCGTGCTGAGCTCTGCAGAAGCGGAAAAACTAAAAAAAAATCCTAAAAAAAATTGAAAAATAAGAAAAACGATTAGTCCGTTGATTCCTAACTTTCTTAAAATCCTTGTGTCCCCGGCAACGGCGCCAAAAACTTGAGGCGTTGTCAAGTGTTATATATATTAGGTGTATATTTTAAGCCCCTTTAACACTTTTTAGTCAAGTTTTAAATTTATAAAACACGATATTTACTAACACTAGACACACATATGGGCAAATGCACCCATCGTGAGCGTAGTATAGTGTTGGTAAGATACCGAGGTCGTCCAAGGACACAAGAGCTTTTAGTACCGGTTTATCCTCAACGTCTAATCAAAATAAAAAGTTTAGAAAAAAAGTTTTAAACTAAGAAAAATAAAAACTAACTAAAATGCTGAAAATAAAATAAAAATAAAAACAGATAGACAAGATGAATCACTTGGTTCCGACTCGTATCTAGTGTAACCTTTGATTATTTCCGCACTTTTGCACATAATTAAGAGATTATCTTAGTTATTGTAGTAGGCCCCTCTTTTGAAGGTGACGTTACCCTCACTCCAGTAGTTTGAGTCAGCAAGGATACAATCCTAAAAGGGTGGATTATTGGAAGATAATTAATTAAGTTATTAATGCAATATTATGGTAGGCCCCTCTTTTGGAGGTGACGTTACCCTCGACTAAGTAGTCTGAGTCAGCAGGGATACAGTCCTAAATAGCCGGGTTATAGTATTAATAGTAGTTAACTTATGAGGGGATCAAAGAGTTTGGACCCCCGCCATCCAATACCGTTAAGTATTGAAGGAGGTCCTATTAAATTTGACCTAGGTCCATTGCAGGACCTCTAAACGCTGAACAATGGCAAGACCTTTACCAAACCGTTCCCTTAACCCCCCGACCAGGTAGCCAACATACCTCCATATAGACCGTGGAGATATGAATGGTGAAAATCTTTTATTTTATATAGACAGTAAAATAATTTCAAGACACCACGGACAAATGATAAGGAAAGATCACCTTCAACATAAGCAACTAGTTATTAAAGTCATTAATACAAAACTAAGTAAAAAGTGCAAAAGATTAGAAATAAAAAGTATTACACTAGACACTTTGTCTTCACCAAGTGATGTAAGAGACTTAGGTAAACATGGCCTTGATTGTCAAGAACTCTTACGATCAATCTTGGATCCCGAGACGACTCACACACTCTACGATAGACAATGGATGATGGTGGTGGATGATGGTGTTATGGTGGTGGTGGGTGGTGGGTGAAGTGTGAGAGAGGTGGTGTGCCAAGGGATGGTTTGAGCTTGAGCCAAGCACTTCTATTTATAGGCTGAACAGAAGCTCGGGCACGGCCCCGTGTCCAGTGGGCACGGCCCCGTGTCCACATCCTCTCTTTCTTCATTAAATGCAGCTTTGTCTTATTGGTTGACCACGCCCCCGTGTCCGCTGAGCACGACCCCGTGTGCGGAAGAATCTTTGTACTATGAAGATTTTCCTGGATTGTGCGAATCTTATAGTTGACCACGGCCCGTGTCCGCTGAGGACGGCCCCGTGGTGGGCAATAGAAGCTTCTACCACTTTGTCTTTTCTGCTGACACTTGGGCACGCCCCCGTGCTGGCTGAGCACGGGGCGTGTTCAGGCTTCTGATCTCTTGTTTTGCTTGGGAAGATGCTGTTGTGGGGTCGGGCATGTCACGTCTTGTCCTTTTTCTCGTATTTATGTTAGATTTTGATGTCTTTTTGCTTCTTTTGTTAATTTGAGCTCATTTAATCCTGAAAATACAAAAGGAAGACAAAAGCACACTTTTTCCAACATTAGTACTAAAAAGGGGTTAGTTTTATGCCTCATTTGCTGAAATTTATATGTTAATATTTGAACACATCAACTACTGTCGAGGTCATGCAAGTTTCAAAAGCGAAAATAAACTATTTTGAACATAAAAAGGGAAGGGTGCCTAAACGCCATATATATACATATATATATTATTAAATAAAGACAGGAGTAGAAGGTGATCTATGGAAATCGCTATACCCTTCGGGTTATAAGCGATATAAGGGTCTATGGGATCAAAATGACCCTCAGGTCACAAATACAAGAAACAAACAATAGGGTCTCACCTTAAAAAGGTGAAGATCCAATAAAATAGTTTATGGGCTAAGTAAAGGAACCTACGGGTCGATAATATAAAGCGTGGGAACCAGTTATGGTTTTCCACGTAAAATAATAACGGAGAAGAATAATTCTTGCCGTCAAATTTTGATATGATTGATTGGCAAGTGATCAAGAGGAAAACATTCAACTAAAAATTGGTTTTAGTAAGAAAAGATGTTCTAACACATATAAATATTATGTGAGAAATTAGAAAATGGTTAATGCCAAAGAATATAGGTCTTAACGCCGAAAGGTGTAAGACGAGGCATTCGAAGGGAAGATTCCTTATAATGAAAATCCGACGTAAAACTTAAACATGACGTAATACGATGCGACCACAACCATAAAAGTGATATAGAATATAATCAGGTTATAGCGCAAGTTATGGGATAGGAGATTATAAACTCACATAAGTCCGATTGTGGCAAGGGGGTAGACCCAAACCAACGGGGAATAAGATGACGACAAAATAGTATACCCGAATGACGAGGTATGAGGTAAAATGGTGACTAATCAGCCTAGCCAGTAAAGCAATTTTATCAAAGTAATGTTGTGGCCAATGTTAAGAGTTCGGCAATACAGGATTAACGTGAAGTAAACATGCCGACGGACATAGTGACCGGGTGGTCAAGAGATAACTCGGTCAAAAAGGCGACAAAGATAGGAAATCAATGATAAAAGGTTACAGTCCATGAGGACATGTGTCTAAAAGACGCACATGACAATACAAATGAAAAACTTTATATTGGAAAATAAAGAAGGCCTTGAAAAAAACAAAACTGAGATAGTTAGGTCCAAACCAAAGGTCTACTTAAGGAAGGTTTCGGGGACGAAACCCTTTTAAGGGGGGTGGACTTGTGACACCCCGAAATTTAAGAAGCTTTATATTAGCATTATATAAAGTACAAAATAAACGAGAATGAGCTAACTAGGAAATAAATAACCCAGTTAGTTAGTTATCTTGTTTTAAAGCACGAATGAATTTAAAATGCCAAAGAAATAAACTAAATAAAAGTGGAGGGGCCTATGTTGTTAAAATTGAAACTTAATCACTTAAAACAAAATTAAAACACACTCAAATGGTGTGTCTGGTCGATCAAGAAGCAGGGGGTGACAAGGGGTTCCTCCAAACCCTAGTTTTCACACAAAATTCACAAATTGAAGGCTCAAACCAAGTCAAAATCAAGATCTGAACATAGATTCGTGATCACCTCGTCAAAGGGATCACAAGGTATGCCAAATTAGGTTGTTTTGATTCAACTCAAATTCCTTGCATGTGATAGAAATCGAATGTTGAGCTTGATTATGTGTTGGATATATGAAATTGGAAGTGATATGAGGTTTAGGGACAAACCCTAGATGATTTCTTGTCAAAGTCTTGCATGATACTTGTAAGGTTCATAATCACCATAGTGGGTGATTAATAAGTTAGTAGAACTTGATAAACACTAGGATTAAGATTCTTGTTCTAGTGTAATCTGAATTTATGAGATAATTTCTGAAAAAGTGATGTTGAAATATGTGTACAATCGCCTAATTAAAGTTGATTTAGATAAGATAACAAGTCATGAACTTGGTAATGATTATGTAGAAATCTGACTCGCTAGGTGTTTGTTGAAATGCCTAAGTGGGGATTAATATATTAAAAATCGGATGAAAATGCATAATTGACTGTTATGGAAAATTATGTGTTTATAATTACAAAAAGGGTTCTAAATTGAAGTTGAATTGAACTCCTTAGGCAAAGAACCTGGATCGTCGAGCGGACAAGCCGGAGGAGGAGATACGCGCTTGAAGGGTGCGCTTTAAAGGTACGCGATTTATGGTTTCGATACATTATGTTTATTTGTTAGTCTAACTTTGTTATACTAAAATTTGGTAAACAAGGAACCCGGTAAGTCACGGTAGTGACAGGGTGTCTTAGACAAGAAAAACGGGTCAAAACATATGCTAGAAATAGAGTTTGGATGTGTCTTGTAATGTTGACACCCATTCGGCATCCAAACGGGTTAAAACAAGTTGAGTTACAAATATAGAAATTAATAACCATCTATTGTGATTGGTCAAGTATATATATATATATATATATAATTAAAGCGAAAGCCGTGAGGCGGATACGCTAAACTTGTTATAAACAAACCCATAGTGTGGGATAAAGATGCATGTCAAATTGATAAGAGGAGCATGTTAAAATCCCCGAAAACAATGCATGTTGTTAAAGCGTAAGCTGTGAAGCGGACACGCTAACTTGTTGCAAAAATATGAACCCTTGTAGAGGGATTAAAGTTCTAAATTTTTACTTGTCAAATGTCCGAGAAATAGCATGCTTAAACCCTTAGAAAACAAGCATGATGATTATTGTGTAAGTGCCCCTTTTAAAGGAGCGAAACATTGTAGTGGGTAAACCGAGATTGAGTAAATCGGTTGTAAACATGAGATGACAATGAAACAAGATGTTAAAACTTGTAGGCAAACGGGTCGAATAAATAAAGAGCCAAAATAAAGACAAACTGATTTTAAAACTGAAAAATTTGGGTGAATTGAATAAAAGGGTCAAACAACAAAGTTACAGAACCTACCGTAAGTTACGGTCTCTACCGTAACTTACGGTGGAGAACAAAAAGGTTACGGTGGTTCATTACTGTCTTACGGCAGACCATGATCATGCAGCGTCTACCGTAACTTACGGTAGATACCGTAAGTTACGGTAGAGTCCAGAAAATTTTGTTAAATTTCTGCATATTTAGTTAATCGAATCCGTTTCTGAGCGTTGCTTCGATTATGCAAATTTTCTAAGAACCCTAAAACTAATATTTGTCAAGATTTTCAGTTTGTAGGTATTGCAAGTATGTGGACGATGATCAAGTTGATGCTTCAAGAACCGAACACGAAACTTTTGGATGCTTCCGCACTAATCTAATCTAGTTGATCCATGTAGTATTGTAAACACTACTGAATTACCTATGTTTGAAACCAGATATTTTACTATGTTAAATACTAAGATGAAGTATGATTTAGTTTACTAACTAAGTTTTTGTTAGTTAAAAATCTTCTTTTTTTTTTACAATTACCACTTTTCTTATGATTAAATAATGAAAAGTAAAAGACGGGTGTTACATTATCAATGATAATTTCTGCTAAGTGTCCTGTTTTAATTCAGATAATAATAAGTCTTTCATAGACCATAAGCTTAGCAAACTTCTAATTATACCCATAAGAACTCCAAATATTAAGTACAAGGTAGAACTTACCAAAGAAACCATAGAGACCGTTTCTTCTATTCTCGACGATGATCCTTCAGTCCGAATCTAGAGTACTCTTTCTCCAGATAGAGTATGACAATATATGTTATTTTAATTATTATCTCATTGATTTCTATCAACTGCGAGTGCCAACTATGTTTGATAAAAGCACCATATGAGGATTGGCGTATCCCAGTGTGTCCCATAGATTGCGTCCATGCCTAATCAGTATGGAGGTTTAATGCATGGAATCACTAAGATATTCCAATGGTTATATTGTACTAAAGTCAGCTAGTGGTATTCAAAGAAGATATCCATTATAGAAATGTCTAAGTAGGCATCTCTACTTAAGGCAACATTGTACTCGTAAAACGGATGTGTCATTTGCATGGCACAAATGACGGTAAGTTAACCGAAGCCGGAGATTTGAGCTATCTCTATCATGTTTGGATAACTTGATGTCTTCTCCGTAGAACTACCCTGTTTACCTCTTGAGAGGCAAGTGGAGTTAGGATTGACATCCTATTAGGAGCTGTGTCTGTTACAGAAATTCCGATTATTGTTAATAAAAGAAAGCACGGTGCAATACGCTTGTGCATTGATTTCCGCAAACCTAACTAGGAAACGATTGAGAATCGCTATCAACTGCCCAGGATCGTCGATTTATTCGACTAACCATGAGGGTAGTTAATTCCTTAAGATTGATTTAGATAGTAATTGAAATGATCATCTCACCCAATTAAGTTCTCCTATAACTCATAATTATTATATTAGTGTCAAGGCTGCTCCTTTGGAGACCTTGTATAGGAGAGAGTGACCAACGCCCGTTTGTTGGGCAGGAGTTGGGAAAGCCCAATTATCAGAATCTGAGATTGTCCTAAAGACAACAGATAAGATAATATGAATCCGTAATCGTCTGAAAACTGCCAGTAAACGGCAGAAGAGCAATGCGAACAAGAGGCGCAAATCTCTTAAAGTTCCAAGTAGGGAACAAGACTCTATTGAAATTACCAACATAGAAGGGTGTGATACGTTTCAGTATAAATGGCAAGTCGAGCCCTGGATATATAGAACCATTCGAGAGAATTGAATACGTCAGATTAGTAACCTATAAGCTAAAGCTTACTCGAGGAGCTTGGTGGAATTCACGATGTATTCCACATTTGTAATTTAAGGAATATCTAGCCAATAAGATGCTAGCATTGTCACATGAAAATGTGTAGATAATAAAAATGTTCGGTCTGTTGAGAAACCAGTATCGATCAAGAACAGATAAGAATCAAGAAACTTCGATGAAAACGTATAGCTATTATTAAGATTAAGCGGGATGCCGTGGAGATCCCGATTATACATGGGAGGTCGTGTTCACTACATGACAGAAGTACTCCTATCTTTTTGAGCAAATCTCGAGGTCGAGATTTCTTTTAAAGGGGTGAGGATGTAACACCTCATAAAATCGTGTCCAATGATGTGTTGACACGTGTAATAAACCCTAATAAAGTCAAACATTGACTGTGAGTGACTAATTTCGTCGAAAACGAAAACTATATTTATAGAAGGACTAAAAGTGTCAATGTCACACCCCAACCGATGGCGGAAACATCGGGGTGAGGCACTGAGCGAAACAGATTGTCCAGGAGAAATCCATAACAACTAATTTACCAGATAATTAATATTATGTCCCATACCATAACTTATCAAAATAAAACAGTTATTACAGACATAGATATCTCAAGACAAATCATTGTTCCGACAACTCAAAATATTAATTGTTTGTTTCTAGACTCTTCCTAACTTGATTCCACATAGTAAGCATCCTAGCATCTCAAACACCTGTCACATACGTTAAAATAAAGGTCAATACACATACTGTAAAGTTGAGCATACAAGTTTAATAGTATAATAGGTAGCGAAATCGTTTTACGCATAACCAACATGTAACATGTAGCAAAGTGAAGCTAGTAGGTTATCGACAATTAAATATGCACAGACGTGACTGCGAGTTGTAGAGTGCACAACACATATCACCACTGTGACACGTGAAGAAATACCCTTAGCAACCCCCGTCCACGACAGGTGCTGAGTCCAAACTATAGTACTATCGTTGCTAAGGTGTCAGGCAACAATCACTGTGTAAACATAACATACAAGCATTCATCGAGTAACACGTATAACATGCAATAACGGTCAGCGTATAAAAATGTTTGTGTTGTGTGTTGATTGTGATTTGAATAAGTAACGTATGTAACACCCAAAAGTGCGTAAAGCAAAAAGGGATCGAGTATACTCACAGATCGTGTTTAAAATAAACACAGTCTTAGATTGGATTGAAGGGAGAGCTGGAAAGTTAGCCTGATTACAGAACGATAGCATAAGCGATGAACAGTGCGTTAAACGGTGACGAGTGAGCTGAATGACGAAGGGCCATTCGATCGGATGACAATCCGTACGGATGGTCATCCGGACAGATGGCCATTCGGTCGGATTGTCCTTCGTTTGGGAGGGATGTGTTTGTGTATGATGGCTTTGAAGTTTTCATTGTAGCATTTTAAAAACAGAGAAGTATCTCTACCTTTCAGGTCGTCCGGTCGAACGGTCGTCCGGTCGGATGGCCGTTCGCTCGGATGGCGATCCGTTCCAAGTGAGACATCTCATAGAGAACAAGTTCACAGCAGGGTGGTCATTCGATCGGATGGTCGTCCGATCGGATGACTATCCGTTGGAAACTGATGATCTTTGAAAATTTTGTAAACTGTTAAGTATTTGAGGCCACAAGTCATCCGATCGGATTGTCGTTTGATCGGATGGTAATCCGATCGGACGGCAGTCCGTTGGGTGACTTGCTCGTTTTGAAATTTGGAAAATTTTGCTAAGTTTGAGAAGTTCGCGGTTTGACCGAGACGGTATGACAACGTGTTAAACAACAGAAACCCCATCAAGTCCGAGTCTTCCGATCGAAGTGGGAATCACCCCAATCCGATCAGTTAACTGTTCTTGACGGTTGTTCATGTTCAACCCGTGAATCGGTTGTCCCTTTGATAGGAATCCGTTCCCAGACCGACACTTCGCTAAGGAATGAGTAGAGGGCCCGATTGGGCTCCGATTCTATCGGTTTTGAGTGCAAGAGTGTAAAAGAGTTGAAAGAAGTTTATGAAAACATCTTTCAATCCTTTTAATCTTGAAAATGTTTAGTTTCTGGCGAAATCAGTGTTTAAACATGTTGAAATCTCTTAGATCTGAGTTGTTCTTGGTGGAATGAGGTCAAATCTTGAAGTTCATAAGAACCCCATGATGACATCATCCTAGAACACCTCAAACCAGCCGATTTCATGGCGGAAAGTTAAGATTTGATGGTGAAAAAGATGAAGTAGTGTGTGCAGATCAAAGATGTACAAGATTTGAGGTAGAAACTTACAAGAATCGTGAGAAATCGAGAGAAAATAGCCCAAAGTGTGCTGGTCGGATGAGAGATCTGTCACATCACTGTTCATGATGTGACAGGTGCTATTTATAGGTGACAAAAGAGGAAAGGCGGTGTGCAGTGATGGATCGGAGGGCAGTCCGATCGGATGCCATCCGATCAGATGGTCATCCGGATGGATGAGCATTCGATCGAAGGGTTCAAGTGGGCTAGTTTCCGACGTTTCGTTTCGTGCATTAAGCGTTGCGAGTAAGCGGTGCGATAGTATTAAACAATAATTACACAAATACCCTAACTAATATACAATCAACCTAAGTAACCTTGCGTATCCAGTTTGCGATGAGATTGCGTTGCAATAGAGTTGCGATTGCGTTTTCGATTAATCACCATAAAACAAATATAAACATGCATAAGTAACACATAAATATCACACACACGTAAAACAATATCCAGAACGCATAATTCGAGTTGCGGTGCGATAGCGATGAGATATCGATAGATCGATTAGCGATAAACTGCGATTATTACATTTACTCTACATAATACAACTAAAGCAACTTAAAATAGAGTATCGATTACAAGTCAAAAAGTACAATCAATAATTAAGCAAGGAGTGACAGATCGCATTTAGCAATCTTTTCTTCCTTTGACTTTGACTTTGACTTGTACTTTGACTTCAAAAACACGGGGTGTTACAGTCAACACGCTGAAACTAAGCCTCTGTGTAACCTTATACGGTGTCCGTACTCTCATATAAGCCATTTGTTGGACGAGAGGAGCCGTTTACATAATTATCCGAAAGTTGCGCAATTGTTTGAAAGTTCGCACGACAAAGGGTTAAAAGCGTCAACATGTTAATTCTTACCTCTGAATGACCTTTTAAAGAACCAGGAGCCTTATGATGTTTAATCATACTCTTGGGAATGCTTAATATTGGCCATATAGGGTTTCATTGCCGATAAACGATAAAACGCACAAGTTTGCGATTTAAAGGGGTTAAAAGTGTCAATATGTCAAACTATACCTCTGGGTGACCCTTTTAACGAACCGAGAATTTTATGATGCTTGGTCATACTCTTGGGTGTGCCTAATATTGGCCTAAGATAGCTTTTTATACTAAAAACATCGATACGTGAAAGCTTGGAAGTGCAGGGGCCAAACATGACAACAGATGAAACTTTGTTTGGCTGACCAGGGTCCTTACGGGCCGTATACATAGACCCTTATGGTCCGTATACAAGTGCCAGCTGTAGAATTTTCCTTGCAGCCCACACATACCACTCCTCACTCACATACTCGAATCTATGGACTCTCTAATGGATTTTAAAACCTGCCAAGACACCTGGGATGATCTTGGAACTCCTCTAACACATGGCATGATCCAAGGGATTCATGTTCTAGTATAAATAGAGGTCCTTAGAGGCATTGAATTCTTACACCATTCATTTCTTTCTACCTCTCTCAATATTAGAGGGTCCTGAACAATTGGGAACCTCCATTGAGTATTCTTCAGCCTCTAGGACCACTTGTGAGTGTTCCTTTCATGGCAACTTATTTTATTTGGTTTTTAAAGCCGAAAAGTCAAGCGTTTACAATAAACGCTTTGACTTTTAGTTAGACCTTAACGGTCAAGCTATGGTTCGCAACGAACATGGCTACGTGATCGTAATTAGGTAGGTGTTAATCCCTCAAAAGGGCACCTCCTAAGAATCACGTTTGCTTGGTCAATTGACGAGTCAACATATTGACATTTTAAAAAGTCAACGGGTCAGATTTTAAAATAATTGCGATCTGAGTTTAAAAGTGTTCTAAAATATGTTTTATCACTTAAACAACTCGGTAATAATTATTAGAACATGTGTAAACATGTTCGGCTCGTAAATTCTAGTTTTAGGGTCGGTTCGCAACCGAAAGTCGTGAAGTTTGACTTCTGCTTTGACTTTCATTTATGAACCGAATTAGAAATAATTGCTACTGATTTAAGTTTCCGTTAGGATTGTAATATGACGTAGTATAACTTCCTAAGGTTATATTACATGTCATATAGTGATTTGAGATTTTAATGCAAGTTCCGTTATTATGCTTAAAGTTGACCATATTGCCCTTTTCGCTAAAAATAAGGTTTTAAGCATACATGAGCATGCAAATAAATTGCATTCTGATATGTTAACATGTTTAGCACATTTTTGATGCTATAAATCTGGTCATAAACTGAGTTGCTTAATTGGTTGTAAATTATGCTTTTAAAAGGACGAAAATGCCCTTTTCACATCTAGAATGTTTTCAAGCATACTTTGTTGGTAAAACTTGTTACCCACTAATATGATATCATAATTAGGATTATTTGGGATGTCAAGTTAGACTATATCCTGAGTTTACGCACAAGTCTTTGATAAGTATTATTAAATGACGATAATGCCTCCTAAGGCACTTAAATTAGTTTTTAAGCATAATAATCATGTCAAACCTTTTACCTACTGATATGTTATGATAATTAACATATTTTAACTATTCAAAGCTGGTCATAACATCAGATTTACTAAAACATCGTTAATATCGTCATTTAACGACTTTTACGCCGATTAGGCGCATAGTATGGTTTTAAACCATACTTATCACCCAAGACTTGTTACTTACTGATTTTATAAATCATTTCAAAAAATTTTATAGTAAGTATAAGTCACGAACTCAGAATCCCAAATAAGTCCTTAAAACTATGTGTGAAAGGACCAAAATGCCCCTACGGTGCATAGTTTGGTTTTAAAGCATAAACCACACATATATTTGATATCCTACTGATATTATATCATAAATAAAATATTTTTCCAGAATGTTTATGACCGTAACATCAGATTACTTGCAAGCTCCTTTTATAAGTCAGAAAATGACCAAAACGCCCTTATGAGGCTTAATTCGATTTTAAAACCTTAATGGGCATACATGTTAGTATCCTACTGATATTGTAACATGTTTTAATAATAATGACTTGTGGAACATGTATATGTATCATCCGGTTACTCGTAATCGCTTATACGCGTACGATTAGACTTACGTAACTAGTTTACGTAAGTTTACCGAAACGGGTTTAACCTTATCATTTTTATCTCAAAATCCAGAATGTACTTAGTTTACCCATATTATACAAGTCTTCATACTTTTTGGATCTAAATTACATTCTATTCCGGTCACCGCTTAATCTAGCGAATCGTGTTTTAGATACTTTAAGCTAGCCGGTCTAAGCCTACGACTTAAATAAGACCGTTAGCATTCTGAATTGGTTATATATTACCATCATTCCAGACTAGAGCCACCCGGTAAAAGCTACCTGTAATTAGTTAGATTAGATACGACTGAGTTATTTTGCTGTGAATAAAGTATTAGCTCAGATAAATACTTTTAACTTATTTTCCCTTATACGGGCTTGGGATATGATAAATTATTACCGCTTGGTCGGGTGTGGGATCAATCAAATGCCGGATTGTGGCTAGTAAATCCACCTAACCCGTTTTGATACTGTTTTGTTGATAACTTAAACATTGGGGGTTAATGCGACCATGTCCTGGATATATCCTCGGCTCATTAAAACTGCTAATGGCCACGACCGATGCGCAAGGTGTAGGCATACACCGAAAAGATGCCAATACTAGAATATTAATTTCCCACAAGTTGGGGATAACTCCTTTATGGGTTTATAAGTGGTGTGTTGGTTAATCATGTCTCAGTCTCTGTACTGGGCCCCATATGTATGGAAAACATGTAATTCAGTATACAAGATTATAAATGTAATTATCGCAAGTTATAAAAGATTTTCATGCCTGGTGCACCTAAACCAATTTTCATAAAACATTTTCAAATAAGTCGGTTAATTGTATTTACCAGTGTAAACTGACGTATTTTCAAAAGACTAAGTGACGGGTACTTCTCGTAATAGGCTGGGAGCTGCTCGGTGTCGAAATAGAGGATCTTGAAAATCCTTAAAGATGCCTTAAAGTCTACTAAACTTCATCTTATACATTCTGTAATGATCCGCCTGTGGATTTGATATTACAAACTCGTCTATAATTAATACTTTGATATTTTCAGACATTTGGGTTTGTAATAATATTTTATATTCCAAGACTTCTGCTGTGCTATTCTGTGTATATTTGACCATGACGATACCAATCTTACGTCAAGATATTCCCCACCGGGCTGAGCTGTAAATATCGGGGTGTGACACACCCATAACAATTGTCCCCAAAAATATGACTGTTGGATATCCCCACTTCCAACGGTTATATTTTTTAATGCTTCAAGACTCCCAATAGAGGTATGATGTGACATAGAACAACTTCCCATGCGATTTTCACTCATTATTATCTAGACCTTCCCTATAACTTCTCTGCATTTGCTTTTTTTCACTCATTATTTCGAAGATATCATGTATACTTCTCTCCATTCATCTCTTATTTCAGTTTCTGGTGCCCTTCATCTCCCTTTATCTTTTACCCTCATCGTCTCGGATAACCATGGCGAAGGGAACCAGATCCTCGTCCGGTGATTCTGTTCCGACATTCGCGACTCAAGACCTGCTCCAAAATCCAAAGCGAGAGATCTGCTCATTCAAAAATGTCGACATTGCAGCTCTCCGTTCTTCTGGTGCCTTCCCCGACGGTGCGATCTTCCGGCCATATGATCGGGATCTCCAATCAGATGTGTCGTCCAACGAGTGGCTCTGTTTTTTATCTTTCCCCTTTACCATGGGTCTTCGATTTCCTTTCTCCGATTCATCACGGAATTCTTCCATACCACCAGTCTGAGTTTCAGCCAAACCATGCCCTTGGTTTGGAGGGTTTTGATCGTGCTCGACCGTATCAAGAAAAACCACATCCCTGACCTTTGCATCAACGATGTTCCCATAGTTTACCGCTTAAGATCCCATGGGTCCAGTCGGTTCTTGTAGATTATATTTTTCCTTACTGATGTGCGTAAAATGCAACATATAAATTACATCAAACAAGACATAAAATCAACCTTTTATCGGTACTAATGTTGGAAAAAGCATGTTTCTTTGTTTACTTTTAATTTTTAATATCAAAAGAGCTTAAACGCATAAAGGAACAAATTAGCAGCAGAAACCAACACAAATACAAAGAAGAAGGATTGACATGACTTGCCGAACCCCCATCCACATCCAAACCAACAAAAATAACAAAAACATAAGCTTAGGAACGGGGTCGTGCCCAGTCAAGATTCTCTGCAGAAAAAGACAAGAACAAAAGACAAACTAACACGGGGCCGTGCCAACTCAACATGGGCTGTGATTAACTCTAAAATTTGTAGAATCTTAGATAGTACAGCAAGTACTGTCACACCCTGACTTTTGCGGAAGCGTGATTATGGTGTGACTTTCTTAATATCATTGCATTCAATCATAACAACAACTAAGTGATAAAACCATAGATTCGTCATCCATTAAATAAGTATAAAACATAACAACATTGTTTTGAAACGTAGACCTCCAATTCAAGTTTTACAAACCGCACAAATTGTTTATGAGTTCATTAAGGACTTGTCAAAAGATATTGATTAACACCAAGGTTTGGAAGACGTGTCTCGTCCAGGAGTAAGACACACTGACCAAACTCAAAGACCATGGATGACATCTTTATCCCTAACGCAGTTCACAAATTACACACAACATTTTTGTGTTTTATAATAATTTTTTTATATGTTAACAAAGTTTATAAAAAAATCAAACCATACACACATATTTTTTTTTTCTAAAATCATTAATGTCGAACCTTTAGACTTTGATACTTATATATATCTAAATAAAATTTGAAACATATATATTTATGGATTTGGTATAGGCGTACATCTATTTGTATATAACTTATAAAAATTTCCAAACGGGTCGAGGTTTGGGTGCCCATTTTGACGGATGTTACAGTCTCCCCTACTTTAAGAGATTTCGTCCTCGAAATCTAAGAGGAAAACTTTTGAAAAGATGACATCTAAAGGTTTAAAAGAGAGAATAGATGAGACTTTGATCATAATGTTTTGTTTAAGGAAAATTGTGTTCATGAATGTCACATACCATATAGTTTCACATAGCATACAAAAGGTTCAATTAGTTTCACATAGCATAATCATGAATTTCACATAGTGTAACATGTAAAATGAAAGCATCGTAAATTTAGTTTGTTCACGAGAGATTATTATTTGTTTTAGATTGCGAACATAGTGTGTAACGTGTCTCCAAGCCTGAAATGAAAGTAACGTTCAAATATAAAGTTTCATTTAGAACGAAGAAGAGTTGTTAACTAACTCCGAGGTAAGGAAATCACCCCTAGCTCATTGGTGAAGTTAAAAAAATGAGCGGAGCTAATCGTCAAGGTAAGGAAATCACTCCTATCTTGATGATATTAGCATAAAATTTAGAACAATCCACATGACACACTTAGTTAACAAGATTAACGTATCACTGGCATGTGAATAAACATGTCAACCCATCGTGTACCGCAATTGAATGACTTAACATGACCACTCGTTCACGGGTGGTGCGCTACTCCTATAGCACTACGCATAGTGCTATACATGTTAAGGCGTGGGTTAAAAGACATGTTCATCACATAAGAATCACCCAGTAACACGAATCCAGTATAACATACTAGCGTGCATGTATTAGATTGAAATGATATATCGTACAAATGTAAAACACATGAAAATTGAGATAGCATAAAAGAGATTTATCGTAAAACATGGATTGTCACGAAACGTAACATAAGACTATTCCAAAGTAAATCAAAGTCCTTTTCGAATTAAGGAAACGTGCTTTGGCCTAATAGACAAATACTCTCATCGAGGAGCGACTAACGATATTTGTCCTTCCAGTTACTACACGTCCTTAATCGATTGGGAAAATCGCAACTTTGGCGAGATTGAAAATCGAAGAGCGAGACTAGTTAGCAAGATGCGAGTTTCACCTCTAACTTGATAACATCGTACCCTAATGTGGTTGGTACTTATCAAAAGATAAGGGTCCACTAGAATATGAAATGGAAATTTCCTTCAAGATTTGGATATTACTCCTAACTTGAGGGTAAATTTAGTGCAAAAATCAAAGTATAGCTGAGTGAAAGTCATCACCAAATGTGGGAATCATCCCTATTTTGGTGAATCGTTTCGATTGTGTTATGAGAGTGTCTTCAAAGCCTCCAAGTGTGTATTGTATTAGCCTTTGGAAAGGCATGTATGCTAAAGACCAAAGAGAATAGAGGGAAGCAAATAAGATAGAAGGGAAGTAGTTTTAAACAACACATAAGGATAAGGCTCCTAAACTATAGACTAGGTAAAAGCATTCCTACTTTTCCTAATTCCCTATAGTTATGGCTCGGACGTGGTACGCTTTTCTGTTTTATACATAAAATTAACCAGAGGATAGTCCTCATATTCGTTTATAACCAAACCGAACAACCATCCCCCTTTGTAACTGATTATGATTTCTAAACCCCCTGTTAAAGTTTCTTATCATAAAACGAAATGAAAACGAGTTGGGAGATAAAAGAAAGATATACCGAAACAAAAAGGTGCGAGATGTTTCCCGGCAACTTCGGGTTCTCCGACGATGTTTGGACGACGATCAAACTTCTCCGACGAGTATGCGGTTTGAGCAAAAAGGTATGGTGAAGGTGTGAATCCCGTTGCGAACCCCATACATCTCCAGCGGACGTCTCCGACGTCCCGGTCACTTGCAGTTTCTCCGGTGAAGGTGTAGTTAGCGAGAGAGAGTTTGAGAGTGGGTGAGAGTGTCGAGTGTATCATTAGCGTTATACGGAAGGCTATATATACACTCTTGATTCTTGTTTTTCTTTGGTAACACTAGAGTTTCCGAAACTTATACAGGATGTACTTGCTTAGAGGAAGGACTAGGTTCTTGATTGTGTCAAAAAAAAAAAAAAGAAACGCATAATCAAGAGTAAATTCCGAACAATTAGCGAAACCGATCAAGCGTTTTGGGCGGCAATCAATTAAAAAGGAAACCATTCATTTTGGTATAATAAAGGTTTTATGTGAATATGAAAGCTATTTGCGACAGTTGAGGTGCTACAATTAAAAAGATTCATCCTTATTATTAGTTGCCTTAAAACTTTGATTTTTTTTTATATTTTTAACAATAATATCTAAAAAAAGATATGAATTCTTATTTTTAAACACTAATGCGTTCACAAATTACACACAACATTTTTGTGTTTTATAATAATTTTTTTTTATATGTTAACAAAGTTTATAAAAAAATCAAACCATACACATATATTTTTTTTCTAAAATCATTAATGTCGAACCTTTAGACTTTGATACTTATATATATATCTAAATAAAATTTGAAACATATATATTTATGGATTTGGTATAGGCGTACATCTATTTGTATATAACTTATAAAAATTTCCAAACGGGTCGAGGTTTGGGTGCCCATTTTGACGGATGTTACAGTATGTATGTAAGTTTATAAATCCCGGTATGATAGCAACAAGGAAAAACAGATCACCAATGGTTTATAAGGCCATTGATATGTGTGAAGTGATGCAGGAAAACTCAAACCTAGCAGATTTCGTCAGTAAGACATAGTCACCACATGGCTCATTCGGCGTGCGCATGGGTGGGGCTCGCTACACCCGAATAGATCTATCACTCATGTCCCTCGGTCCTACAACGAAGATTAATGGCCTTAAGTGTCATACCCACCACTCACATGATCAAGCAGTACCCTTCCTTAGCTAACCATACCACGTAAAATGTTCATAAACAGTTTGTAACATGTATTTCACCCCCGAAGTATAAAACTAAAAACAGTTAAAAGAAAAGGGGGACATGAACTCACAGTTTTGCGTTCCTTGTATCTGATGTAACTCAAAGCTTCCTCTAGATCGCACGACTATCTACATGCGTACTATGGTCCGTTAGACGAGCGGGTCGTGCCTTGTCTTAGTATTTACGTTTTGAGTTACGTTTCTTTTACGCTTCTGATATTATTCCAAGTTATAATTACTTGTTAAAATAATAAATATTTTAACTTTAAATTATATTTAATTTTGGAATAATTGTGAAACAATATTTTGTAACAATACTTCTCAAGTATTTGTATTCGTATTTCCTTCCCAAGGATGGGTATATTCGTATTTGTATTTGTATATTTTGCCACGTATTGGTGTCGTATTCCGGTGTGTACGTATTTTCCTAATAAATATCCAATATACTTCCAAAACAATATATTTTCAAGTCTCACTTAGAAAATATATATAAACTTATTTCGTCCAAAAATAATGTATTTCAAGAAAATAGATGTTTACTTACCAAAATAATATATTTTCTCCTTGTCGAAAATATGATATAACTTTTGTAATAATCATAAAAACCCTATTTTCATCGCTTGTGTCCAAAATATTATTTACCAAAAATTTATAACGGTATTTTCCGGAATATTTTGTAAGTTACGTTCTATCGTTCGGTTCCACAATATTATGTGTGTAACTTATGTAATTTATTCCTTGTGATTTTCGGTAATATTCTGGATTGTAATTTCTTGGTATTTTGTCAAGTTATATTATTTTAAATCTTAAAATAATATAACTATTCCACAAAGTATACAAATATTCACACACAATGTGTCTTTAATGTAAATATATTCCAAATACATATTTATCCATTTTTATTTATAAAAACCAACCTCCAATATTTGTATTTTTGTAACAAAATCCATGGCAAAGTTTATATTGAAAACTCATGATCAAAATACACTTGTAAATACTAGTTTGAAAATATTTTCTAAGTGTTTATATTTTTAGAAAATTTTGCCATAGTTTCCCCTAAAAATGGAGGTGTCCATGCTATCAGAGCATATCATTTTCTTTTCAAAATCATCACACACAATCAACAATCAATCTACACTTACCGAGTGCCAAAACAATGTTATCTACATAATAATCATGAACTTGAACTCTCATAAAAACTTGTAGTAACTTGGTAGTGTGTTTAGTAGGTTTAGTTACCCTTTAAAGTGTGTTTAGTTCTTTAAAAATCTCATTCTTGGAAGATTTAGGTGTTTACAACTTGTAAATATGTTTTATAAAAAACATTTCTTTATGGCATCTTCTTGTTGTTTAACTTGGTTTCTTTGGAAAACTATTTTTGAAATCATCCCAGTTTATGTCTAGTAAACATGTTACATACTACATCATTCACAAAAATCATTTTCATTCTTCAAGTTCATGAAAACATAAAGCATGATGATCTTGGTCTTTCACAAGATCACCACCTTAACTTACTAGATCATGTGTTTAATCACAATCTAGTAGGTTTCTTATGATGTCTAACATCACTAACACAAATAATCAATCATCAAGAAGCAAATCAACACAAATCAACATGTATTTCTTATGTTATTAAGCTTATGTTAAAGATTTATGATTATGTTCCTTAGTGTTCATTATGTTTAACAATATACAACATCTTTTAACCATCAAAATATGAAGTAAGATCAAGTGATATGAAGCTTACTACTAGCACAAAGGCTAGGGATGAACACTTGATGTTGATGATGGCAAATGTGATGGATAAAAGCAATCGGGAGAGGTCCTTCACGATCCACAAGCTCCACACTTCCTTAAACACCTTCTTACACCTTAAGATGGTCTTGGAATGGATGGAATTGAGATGGAAATGATGGTGGTGGTGGTGCTTGATCTCGGTCGAAACCAAGAGAGGGAGAGGAGAAGAGGGTGTGTGTGTTGAGTGGGTGTGAGAATGAGGGGATCATGACTTCTTATAACCATCTAATGCCTTTATCCATTGGTTAACATGTCTTCAAAGTACACTACATGATCTCTAGGCAATCCAAGGAAGATCAAGGGAGATCTTGTAAGATTTTGGAGGTGGGGGGGGGGCCACATGGTGACCGTAAATATATGGGGGGGGGGTATTAGTTGGTTTCCAATGGGTAGTTAAGTGATTAAGTTAGATTTCAAGTGTAGTGTTTAGTGTTTAAGCATATCATGTGTTATATAGTGTGTTAGGGTGTTCGGGGGTCATAACTAGCTCAGAAACATTAAAACAATGATTCTAGTATAATTTTGGTATTTTGGGTAGTGTCCGGTTGTTCGGTTAGATACCGGTTCGTTAAAGTGTCAAACTATTCCGTTTAGTGGTCTTTATGTACCCTTTTATCACACTTTTAATTCTTGACACTTAGGAAAGCATTCAGGACCATTTAGTCATGTTTTTGCATGTAATTAGCTTGTTAAAATGCTGAATTTTGCTGAAATATGCTGAATTCAGCACTTTAAGTGGGTTTTAGGCACTTTCCGGCACTTAAACTATCACATAGTGAAGCAGTTTTGTGATCCTCACTTTCCTACACTTTATACTAGTGTAAAACTTAGTCTCTGGCCCATACTGGGTCTCAAAACATTGTCTGTCTATGTACTGAACATTGTCAGCATTTTTCTGAGTTATCCGCTAGCTGTGCTAACCGTGCTTTGTGCATCGTCTATGTCACTAAAGTTTGTATGTAAAATGATGTGACATTATACAATATGTGATGCACATATAAGTATGATGCAGTAATCAGAAAGCAATTAATTGTAATTCAGCACAGTCATTAAGCACTAATCAAGATTAATTAATTGTACGGATATCTGGATTTTTGGCAGTTGTCACAAGTACAATCACCACAGGGCCGTGCTCTGCCACCACGGGGCGTGTTAGTACAAGACCTGACATCTGCAATTAATGAAGGGACCTAAGATTCGTAGAATCTGAGATAGTACATGTTTTGGTCAAAAATTACCGAAGCAATTAAGTGATCAAATTTAGTTTGTGAGGTAGTGTGCTATTGATGATTGCAAAAATGTGTTAAGTTGATTGTAAATGAAAACAGTTTTAGGATACAGTTTGAGGATATCAAACTGTATTGGCTAACAAATAACAGACAATAAAAGTAAACGTGGACACGAGATGTACGAGGAAAGCCCTTGATCAATCTAGATCGCCGGCACAAAACCTTGGGAGCTGACAACTGCCAGCTGCCTTGTTCTTCTTATTGATTGAATAACCAGGATACAACTTCGGGATAATGCTCAGATCTGATCTAAATGTTACAATGATTGTGTAATGTGAGTGTTTGAGTGTGATTGCAGCAAGAAATTAGAGAGTGTACGAGATTGTGAGCTCGAGAGTGTGTGTTTTCTACTAATCCGGCACCCCGTATATATAGTTACATAAATAAACAAATTATCCTATTATTCTGGGATACTCTGAATATTCCTTAGTGACCGTTGCAGACCACTTCTTCCAGCTTTAACGTCTTTCTTTCAACCAATTTGAGCGAGTCTTCAGGGGGACTTGGTCCTTGTGAACGTTAACTACCTGCAGCCACCGTCTACAAGCAAATCGTTAGTAATGACCAAGATACTCCTGTAGGATGTTACCACAATCCTGGTTTAGTATCCTGATCGCAGATAAGAAACACAAAATCAAGATATATTGTCAGGATATAGGTTCAAAATTCCACCCATAACAGTACAGCAAGTACAATCACCACGGGCCGTGCTCTTCCACCACGGGGCGTGTTAGTACAAGACCTGACATCTGCAGTTAATGAAGGGAGAGAAACTGAAGACCACAGGGTCGTGCCTGGTGGGCACGGGGCCGTGTGAATGATCTGTTTCCAGCTATAAATAGGGGTGCTTGGTTTCATTCCAACTCATCCTTTGGCAAACCACTTCTCTCACACTTGCCATCTGTCCACCACCACTACAATACCAACACCCACCACCATCATCCATATTTTATCTTTTAGAGTGCGTAGTAGTCTCGGGATCCAAGATCGATCGTAAGAGTTCTTGTCAAACAAAGGCCATGCTTGGCTAAATCTCTTACATCACTTGGTAAAGACGAATCTTTTATGTATTACTTCTGATTTCCAATCTTTGGCTACTTTTTATTTGGGTATGTATTAACGACTTTAATAACTAGTTTTTTATATTGAAGGTGAATTTTACTTAATCATTTCTTCATGATTTGTTGATTTACTCATTCGTGTCTTTACGGTATATATAAAGCCCGTTAACTGCCTGGAAGGGGGTTAGAAGGGTGTTTGGGTAAAGTTCTTGCCTCGTTCAGTGTATAGATCCTGCAAGGACCTGATTCAAGCTTTGTAGGACTTCCCTTGAGGCAGATAGCATCAAATCGGGGGAAGTAAGAACCGCTTGAAATCCCTTATCTAAACTACTATTAAAACATTAAACCGACATTGCGGGACTGTATCCTTGCTGACCAGGCCAATAGGTTGAGGGTAACATTGCCTGGAAGGCCCACTTTTCGCATTAATAACTTACTTAATTATCTTTCAATAATCCGACCTTGCGGGACTTTATCCCTACTGACTCAGACCAATAGGTTGAGGGTAACGTTTCCTGGAAGGGGCATACCACTATAACTAAGATAATCTCTTAAAAAGCCCAAAGTGCGGAAATCATCAATGGATACATAAAAGAGGAGTTGGAACCAAGTGATTCCTTCTTGTCTATTTGTTTTTCCTTACATTTGCATTTTTATTTTCTAGTTTATCTTTTAACACCTTTCAAAACTTTTATCAAAATTTTGTTAGATTAGACGTTAACGATATGACGTTAACGACCTCGGTATCTTACCATCAATATACTACGTCCGCGATGGGTGTACTTGCCCTAACGTGTGTAGAGTGATAGTATTGTATCGTGTTTTATAAATTTAAAGCTTGATTCGCGAGTAAAAAGTGCTTAAAATATATCTAAAAATTATACACACCCGCACACACGTCACCTACTCTCTCTACCCCCATTATACCTCCATCTGTACAACCCCATAAACTCAAATAAAAAAAATTGGAAAAACATACAAACCATGAATACTTACAGCGGATAGAAAAGGTAAGCCAAAATGAAAATTTAAATCACAAATTAAATTAGGTTTAGTAGTGTCAAAAGAAGTGGTTGCAATGGGGTTGCACGTCAAAACCTACCTATCATCCATGTCATACCACTATCATGAATGTTCAAGTACATATTGCACCTCATTATAGCTAAGTTCGAAGACATCGGTACTGTAACCGGCATTGACACCTCAAAAACATCAAGCACAAACCACTGGTTGCAAACAATGTGAAGATGTTGGTTATTCACCGATGTCGGGGCCGTCACCAGCAACTTAACACCGTCAAGCACAAATCATGAAACAAAAAACAACACCGGTTTTAAAACCTCCCAAAAGGACAAATGTACCACAAAAACGAAAGGAGTAGAGGTAAGATACAGGTGTCAACCAAAACAACAAATAATGTATGTCGTCGCTGTAGACGGTCGGAAAAGCGTCGCCAACTGCAACGCAACACAAATGTCGATATGTTTCTCTCTCTAGAAACACCTTCCATGTTTCTCTGTATAAAATAACATTTTCAAAGGAGTGTAAACAGGTCATGCCAGAAAAATTGTGCAGATAAAAATAGCTTTTTAGAGATGGAAAGAGAGATGAGAGAATGAATTCGGAGCAAACGAAGAGATGAAAGTCTTTTAAAACCAATACAATTACATATGTCACCCACATGTTAGATGTGGAGATGTGAGATACACATGTCAAGCAAAACACCAAATAAGCTTAAGTTACAACACCTAATGCCTAAAGATGTTACTAATTCATAAATTATAAATATCATGAACGATAAATTAATGGAATATTATCATGCTTGATATTTATATAGAGTGTAAGCCTATGACATTATAGCCTAATGACATCTTAGAGGTGAGATGAGGCTTATAGAGCATTAAGCCCCGCGTACGATTATCACAATTCTCAGATTTTTTGGGTTTCCTCCTTAATTGGTGTATATGCGTTATTTCCTAGTGGAGATGGATATGATCGGGTGGTTCCGCTATTGATACGATAATACTCCAGTGATCCAAATTTTTCGTTTAAAAAAATTATATAGAGTGTAAGTTCAGTTTTTGATAATTTTAAAATATGTAAACTTATATAGAGAGCATGTTTGACATGAAGCTTTTAGAAGCTTTTAGGTTTTAAGAAAAAGCTCCTACTCAATATAAAGTCTTGTTTGGTTGAAGGAGCTTGAAACTTTTAGGTTAGGAGCTTGAAGCTTTTGGTTGAACGCTTCTACTAGTAGCGTTTAGAAGGAACTACAAGCTTTTAGAGAAAAAATGACCATTTTAACCTCTAAAGATAATGAATTTTTTAATTTTTTTTTTCTAAAGATAATGAAAAATCAGATTCTTAGTTATCTTTTAAACAAATTCTTTGATTATATATACACGATGTTCGTATGCTGTTGTTCCCATACGTTCTTCTTCGATCGTCCCCTTCATCACCGATTCTGGTACGTTAACTCTTCCCTTACACGTGAAAATTTTGACTTTATCGATTACTGGAATTTGTTGTGTGTATAAAGAATATCTTGGTTGATCAATATATATATAGGGTCAGGATTTAGAGAGAATGGTGAAAAGTGTGAGAACGGTGAGAACGATTTTGGTGGTGATATGTGGCATTGATTTTAAATTACACTAATGGGTAATATTGTCAAAAAAACTCACTCACATGAACTGAGCATTCAAATAAAACGCCATAAGCTATTTTTTGAGCTATAATTTACAACAGCTCAAAAAAACCATTTTTTTTGAGACATATAGCTCCAGTTAAAACGCCATAACAAAAAAAAAAAAAAAAAAAAGCTATTTTTTTGAGCTATAATTTACAACAGCTCAAAAAACCATTTTTTTAGCCATATAGCTACTAGTTAAAACACCATAACAAAAAAAAGCTTTTTTTTTAGCTATAATTTACAACAGCTCAAAAAAACCATTTTTTTAGCCATATAGCTCCCAGTTAAAACGCCATAACAAAAAAAAAACTATTTTTTTGAGTTATAATTTACAACAGCTCAAAAAAACCATTTTTTGAGCCAGCTCTCAGTTAAAACGTCATAACTATTTTTTGAGCTATAATTTACAACAGCTCAAAAAAACCATTTTTTGAGCCAGCTCTCAGTTAAAACGTCATAACTATTTTTTGAGCTATAATTTACAACAGCTCAAAAAAACCATTTTTTGAGCAGCTCCAGTAGTTAAAACTAAAATGCCATAACAAAAAAAACTATTTTTTGAGCTATAATTTACAACAGCTTAAAAAAACCATTTTTTTAGCCATATAGCTCAAAAAATGTGTCTAACCGCCTAAATTAATATTTTTTGAGTTCAGAAAAATCGTAATTTGTACTGTAAAAACGCCATAAAACACCCAGTTCAGAAAAACACTCTGAAAAAACTCAGTTGAAAACGCCATAAAACACTCAGTTCAGAAAAACGCCATGAAAATACCTAGTTAAAACGCCATAAAAACACATAGTTCAGAAAAACGCCATGAAAATATATAGTCTAAAACGCATAAAACACGAAGTTCAGAAAAACGCCATAAAACCCAGTTAATTTTTTTCGAAAAGTATATCAATAGTATACTCGTTGGAAAGATAAAAAAAACGCTGAGTTTTATGGTGTAATTTTTTTCGAAAATTAATCACGTATAAAAAAGTTATTGTCGTTTAAATATGATGGGGGAAAATGACATGTGATTAGCATGTGCACCTTTGTTTGAATCTTCCTATTTTACCCCTCCTGGTAGTTCCAAGGCCCCTATTATTTACAAAAATGTCACCGCATCAATCTCAGCCACAAACCACTAAGATCTTGTGGCTGAGAATCGTTATCACCGTTCTCACACTTTGAGGCGTTCTCTCCTGATCCTGTTCCTATATATATATGTATATATATATATATATATATATGTGTGTGTGTGTGTGTGTGTGTGAGAGATTACGTTTAGTATTATGTTTTTTTTATTTATATCTATTTTGATTATTTTATACATTTTATTAAAAGGTTGAGCTGCTATGACAAACAATTAAATATATTTAAAAAGCTACTTTTTCCAATCATACCTAGAGTGTAAGTTCAGTTTTTAACAATTTTAAAAGACCTAATTAAACATGTAAACTTTTAATTTAATCAATATAGACGAAAGCAAGCTTAAATTTAACAATTTTAAAAGACCTATATATTCGCAAATATAGTTCAGTTTTGATAAAGTTTTCCAGCTGTTTTACGGGAACCAATATTAAACGCGTCAATTTGTTATTTTTTATTACTTTTCTTAACATTTTATAAAGGTAAAATAAATCGTATATGCCATTCGATTGTTGCTTTTGGCCCACGCAACTCTAGTTATTTATATAAAGTAAATCTCTATCTGAAAAACTCGATCTTCTTCTTTTTTTTTTTTATATTTATCTTTATTGATTGATGATTGATAATCTATTGGTGCAAATGTGTTAAACAATCTCCATCGTTGTAAATTTTATGATTCATATTGATTCTTGCTGAACCTTCGTGTTCAACTTAATTAATGGGAACTCAAAATACATTTGTATCAGAACACATTACCTTCTGTTGTTTATCAAGAAAATCTATTCCTTCGAGTTCAAGTTAATTACCATACATTGTTATGTGTGGTATTCAAAGAAAACAAATGTATGGTGAATAAGTTAACCTCAAGGAGGTTGTAGATGTTCTTGATGAACAACAAAAGATTGTGTGTTCATTTCAAGAGATCGACATGCTCTCCATTGTGGGCTATCTGTGTATTTTTTGGGATGAAATTTTGTAGTGATTCAAGCACTCTAGTGACTTTATTTTGGGAAGGTTGATGGTCAGAGTCTTGTTCGTGACAAAATGTCATTTACGGATGGAATAGTGGGTTTTCTCTGGAATTCGTAGCGGTTAGGGTCACCAACGTTGTTTGCGATCAACGTGAGTGACATTTTACCTATGAGTGCACCCGGGTGATGAGACTTTGTTGGAAGTTACAAAAAGAATAGATGTACTAATAGTGACATTTAGAATATCAAATTTATCAGCAATAGAATTATTTGATTATATAGATAATTACTAAATACACATCTTAAAATTCATTCTGCTTTGATATCTAACACTTTATAAAATAATATTTTCTTTTATTTCAAAAATAGTTACTAAAAGCACCCAAGTTTTATTACTTGTTATAACCTACCCTGAATTTTGACCTAGTAACTTAATTGTGATACGATGTTTGTTTCTGATAAAAATGACGTGCGTTCAATACATTATACTTATATAATTATAATAGAAAGTTTAGGTGGTTTGGAGTAAATATTGTTATATAAAAGAAAAGAGTTTCTCCATATCGGCCAAAAAATCACATCAAATCTTGTTATTTCATCGAAAAATAATTATTTATATAAGTTTGAGTAAAATGCACGGATAGCCTTTGTGGTTTGTCAAAATTTCACTCTTAGTCTTTAACTTTTTAAAATTACATGTATGCTCCCCGTGGTTTGATAACTTGCTACTCGGATAGTCCCTCATCACCCTTTTCTTCTTTCATACACAACTATTCACGTCGTTGTTCAGATTCAGATGAAGGGGACCCGTTGCCGTTCGATTTCAGATGAAGGGGACCCGTCGACGTTCGATTTCAGATGAAGGGGACCCGTCGACGTTCGATTTCAGATGAAGGGGACCCGTCGGGTTCAGATTCAGATGAAGGGACCATTCGTTGTTCAGATTCACATGATGGGGGTCGTTTACGTAGTCGCCGGAGCTCTTCTATCTCCGATCTCCCACTACTCTCTCTAACATTCCAGGGTTTTCTCTCTCTCTTTCTCTGTATATATATATATATAGGGTCAGGATTTAGAGAAAACGGTGGAAAGTGTGAGAACGGTGAGAACGCTTATGGATCGTCCGATCAAAATAATCTACGGACTAGATTGGCGCGGTGGCGTTTTCGTAAATAACACGAATTCTATTAAGTGGACGCGCTTCATTAAGGGTAAAAAGGTCTTTACACTTCTATACCAAAACGCCAAACTAATGAATAAAACGCCATTACGGACCAAAACACATCCCTATATAAACAAAAACATCCCAGACATAAAAACACACCGCCCAGAACCTGAAACGCCATACTTTCTACTATATACCATTCATCTTACAAACGCCAAAATCCCCAAAACATCAAACACATCTACTCAAAAACGCCATATTTTACTATATACCAATCATTTTAGAAAACGCCAAAACACTCAAACATCAAAGATTCCCAAAAATCGACTTTTTTTCAGATACACTATTTCCTCAGTAAAACGCCAAAAATGGCAAATATCGTTTCTTGAATATTCAATATTGTTCTACGCCAAGTTTCGGAGAATGCATTCTTCCCTGAGGTGCTGTGACTCAAATAACATTTTGCTGCATGAGATGGACAAATCATAAACAAAAAGATGCTGGGGTCAGACTTATGTCATTTTTTGTGTTTTGATATTGATGAATATTATAATGGCATGAAAAGACGAATGACACTGATGAGTTGTTTGAAGATACATATTCAAACAAAAAACTCATGTCATTTTGTCTTTTCAAACGGCCACAAAAACACAAGCATGACAAAGCCAAACCGCCAGTGAACATGATTCAAAGAAGAAAGAGACTGATGACAGTGAAGATTTGGAAGAAGAATTGTTTCTATTTTTATTTTTTTAATTTTCTTTTTCTGTTGTTTGTTATGCATTTATCAACTTAGAATAAAAAAAATACATTATATTAATAAAACGCCAAACAGTCATAATGCTTAGTCATAATGCTTGTGAAACGCCATAATGCAGTAAAACGCCAAAAACTCCCAAACTATAATAAAAGTAATTTGCAGAAGTATTATTAAAAGCTAAAAATGAAAAAAAAAAACGCTAAAAACTACTTAAAGCCATTAAAAAACGCCAAGCTTGGGAGACGGAAAGTCTATGACCCTAAAAACTCATAAAAAGCTGAACAAAAACAGTAAAAATACACAGTAGCTGAAAAGATGGCTACTTTATTAGTATCATTTATTATAAATAAAATCCCGCCTAAACTACGCGCCAAAAACATCCTATAGGAGAGACTTCTCTGCACAATCAACTGATCACAAACCAAAAATAACGCCATATTACCTAGAAACCATTCACTTTAAAAACGCCAAAATAATAGTTAAAAAAGCCACAGGTTCGGAACCTCGTTTCTTCTATATTGAGTATTGTTCTGAATGAAGTTTCACTGAATGGATTCTTCTCTGAGGTGGGTATCTCTATAATCTTTTGCTGAATGAGATGGACAAATATTCAAGAAAAAGAGACTGATGACACTGATATGTCATCATGTCACTTTGTTCTTGATGGATATATTGATGGCATGAAGGGATCAATACATTAGAGCAGGCGTTGGTCTTCAACATGTCATCAAACAAGTATATATCAAACCACAATAAATGATGCCACAAAAAATAAGCATCTTCTAAAGACGGGCATTATGTAGGAAAATAAGGATCTACATAAGTTATTCAAAAACACGTTCAAAACGCCAAAAAAGTTAAGTAGAAGAGGCTGATGACAGTGAAGATTTGGATGAGAAATTAGATTATAATTTTTTTTTCATTTTCTATTGTTTGTTATCTAATTCTCTGTTGTTTATTATCTAATTCTGTACTAATAAAAAAAATTGAGTATAAAACGCCAAAAACTACAAACACCAAAACGCCTGATAGTGTGAAAAACTGTGAGAAAGGATGCTAGCAAAGCGCGATTTTGCTATCTAAAACGCCAAACAAAGTATTACTGGAAAATCAACACTAATTGACAGATGAAATTGAACGAAACAGTAATTGCTAAACAGTAGAATGAAGAGACGGGAACATTATTGCCAAACATTTATTATATTAAAAGCCACAACATGGAAAATTGAATTTATTTATCTTTTCAAAACGCCATAATTGTCTGTCACATTATAGGTCTGTATCCTACTTGATATAATAAACATCAAGAAAATTACTGATATTTTTTACATTATAGGCCTGCATCCTGAACTAAAAACAATAAAAACGCCAAAACATACTTAAAACGCCAAAATATTTACTATGATCCTTATCTAAAAACAATAAAAACGCCGAGTATTTATTAAACGCCAAAAAATGGAAAGATGATGTGACACGCGTTTAAAAAAGAAATATGAAAGGGCAAAAAAGTCCCTCCGCCCTTCTCTATGTCGCGTGACACGTGTTGGGCCAGGATGCGTTCTCACGTTCTCACACTTTTGAGCGTTTTTCTTGATCCCGTTTCTATATATATATATAGGGTGGGGTTGGGCTACAAAGTCCATTTTTCTTACAAAGTGTACAAAGTCATAAAACACCACAATTTTAGCCATCAAACACACTCAAAACCCACAAATAACACAGTCAATATCACTAAAACATAATATCCAAACCCTAACAGTCCTTAAAAACTCCAAACACACCATCGTATAACTATGAATATAAAACACAACATGATAATTAACATAAAACACACTAATGTTAGTCATTCGATAATCAAAGCCTTATCATCCAAAACACAACACAAAACCCACAAATGTGGTGTTTTAGTAATCTTCACTATGTTATTTGTGGGTTTTGAGTGTGTTTTATGGTTGATATCATGGTGTTTTATGACTTTTTACACTTTGTAAGAGAAATGGACTTTGTAGCCAACTCCCACCGTATATATATATATATACTAGGTTAGTTACCCGTGTATTACACGGGCTGTACAGTCTAAATTATACTTTCTAAATAATGGAAATATAAATGAAAATTACATATTACATTAAATAATGTCATACGAGTAAATCAATTTCGAAACTAAGATCTACTGCAATAGCAAACAGGAATACTCAGGCAGGTTGAAATAAATGGTGTTGACATTGTTCATCCATCTAGAAGCCTTGCCCTATAAACTACATATAAAAAACAAATACAGTGTTAAGAGGTCTAACCACTCAAGTTTATGTTGTGATATTTCCTAAAATAGTGACCTACGTATGTGTTACCAGTTCCATAGAACAGGTTTTGACAAACATATGTACGGGTTAAAACAAATGGTTTAAAAAAATAAAGAATACCACACACCTCACAAATTGTATATCAGCTTCAATGTCACCAATTTCACCTCACTAAACTTGCAGGCAAAAAGTTTTACAAATACCCCAATATATCAATTAACAAAAGAAATAAAAATATGCAGAACAATGAACTATGAAACTGATTTGGAAACAAACTCATACATCTGATCTTATGTAATTTGGAAACTGCTTTGAATTTTTATACATCTGATCTTATGCAATTTGGAAACTGATTTGAATTTTCATTACCTAGGTATAGTTAGAATAAAAAAAAATAGAATTAGGTTTTTTGTACAGCTGATCGAGGTGTATATAAGAAATATCTCAAATCTTAAAAAAATATACGAATAGAACAAAAGCCTAGTCTGATACATTCAAAAAATAATAACAACCCAGTCTAACCCGTTTCATTAGAAAGAGGATACCATATCAGCCTAGCCTGATCCATGACACAAAAATCAACCACCCATATCAACCCGTAAACATTAAAAAGCAATCCATATTTCCACCCAGTTTTAAAGCTTCATGTCAAGAATGCTAGGTATATTGTAGATCCCCTCAACAACCACAATTATCTTCTTAAGTTCTTACATGGTTTATTTGTTCTTGGTTGTCCATCACCAATGAGTTATCTCAATAAAATTAATTATATAGCATATATTAGATGATCATCAAACAGTTATATCTGGCGACCTTCCCATCTTGCATTAAATACATATCTATCCTACAATAGTCATGAGTTTATCATATACAGATTACAACTATCGCAGTCAAACACATATTAATTTTGTGATCTATGATTTTCAAACAATAATGTTGTCTAGTCAAAATCCTCAATTCGACCCAAATGCATATCTATGAGATATAAAAAAATCATTCAATCTATTCGCAAAGGAAAACACTTAGGGATCAACTTTATTAAGTATGAGCATTCTGTTTCAACCATCACACATTGTAGATTCATATAAAAATCATTAAATCTACATTGTAATCAATGAAGGGAGTAAGGGGCACCCAAGGGTACTACCCTAGCCCCATCCAATCTTATGCTACCATGTCAATTCTACACCCAAGTACCCTAGAACCACCAAAACATTGGCAGCGCCTACACACAACTACCCTAGAACCATGGACCCCACCCTTGTACTCCACCCACCTTAATCTCTCCAAACCTCAAACCCGTTCCGGCAAAGGTTTGCCTAGCGGAAAACTACCCCTGCAACCCTAGGGGTGGCGGCGATGTTGCCGCATGGCTTCGAATCCTGGGTTTATTGGATCAAACTGAATTGCTTTTCCATCTGAGTCTGTTTTTCCCCTTATCTAAAATCAAGGACAATATTATTTATTTATGCTGCTTTATTGGATCAAACTGAATGTTTTCCATCATCGCCCATTCTCTTATCTTAAAAAGAAACACAATTGGAATTTGTAAACATACTGTTATTTAAATATTTGAACTCGAATGTATATCATAATAATTAATAATACTCTATGAACGGAATACTAGAAGCTTATCATCTTAGGTCATCAACCAACCTCTAGGATGACACGACAACTTCAGCAGATTCATCTTCAAAGTAAACGTCCTACAGAAAAAGGATTAAACAATAAACTGAGTTTTGTCACTACATATATTTGCTAAAATGAAAAATTAAATTGAAAAATTACCTCATCATCTTGATTAAGGGCACCGTCACCGTCTTCAGTCTTCACTTTCTTCATTGTCGAATAAGGGCATCGTGACCGCCACAATACTGCCTTTCATTAATCAAGCAGTCCTAAAAACCAAGGGGTCCTTATGATTACACTAAGGAAAAAAAATTATTAGAAAGTGAAGAAAACAGAAGTATAGAAGTATAGTTGAAGATCGATGGTCGGATTATGTTTTTCTTCATGTCGTGAATCTGCTATAGATGAGTTAGGGCTTTGATAGTTGAAGATCTGTGGCTGGATATGGGTCTTCTTCTAGTCGGCGGCTGAAGGTAAGGGTTGGGAGTTCTCTAAATAAAAACCTAATTAGATTAGAGTTATTAGAGGCACAACGCAGCGGACATCGTGTATATAGAATAAAACGACACGTGTACAAAATGCCTACGTGGCAACATACGAGAACATTAAGTTAGGAGAATTAGGAAGAGGTGGGCTGAAACAAAGCCAGGTGTATATATTGGTTTGTTTGTAATATAGAGGCACGCTAATTCTTAGCCCCTCTCTTCTCTCTCTCTAATTCTGCACTTGTAAAATATTTTGAAGTTTGAATAAATAAAATCTTCCGACCATTGAAGATCGCCCCGGTGTTTCAGAGTAAGAATTTAAATTTTGTTTTATTTATTATAATCATGATGGGCTAGAGCCCTTAAAGTATTGAAGCATGGCTCAATTTCATCCTTTGATAACATGGTCCTAATATTATAAAAGATTTTTGGTTAAAACATAAACTGGCAGGGTTAAAACTTTAAATTGGCAATTAATGATCTAAGGGAACCTTGGTCCGGCTTATCCCGTTTTTATAATTAAACATAAAGGGAGTTTTTGTGACTGGTTTTAATTTGCCTTATAAGTTAATTTGACGGTTTTAAATTTTGTAAAATTTATGAACCCACTTTTGACGGTTTATGTCTTGTAAAACACCGGGGCGATCTTCAATGGTCAGAAGATTTTATTTATTCAAACTTCAAAATATTTTACAAGTGCAGAATTAGAGAGAGAGAGAGAGAAGAGAGGGGCTAATTGAGATTGCCATCTAGCAAACATTTGTTTGGAAACATCATGTTTAAAATCTTTTTGGAACATGAATTTAGCTGCTTGGCAATCAGTTTTTATTATAAACTTCTGATTATATAGATCATCTTGAAATTTTAAAACACATTTTAAAATTGCTAAAATTTCTTTTGCGATAGTAGCATATTTTTTCTGACTATCTAACCATTTTCCTGAATGAAATCTAACAAGATATTCTTGTTTTGTTTGAGGAGAAATTTGTTTTAATATTCCTCCATAACCTATTTCTGAGGCATCTGTTTCTATAATTTTCTCCCAATTGAGATTAGCAATAGTCATGCAAGGAAGACCTAAAACTTTTTTCTTTATTTTTATAACTGCTTGAGTATGATTTTCATCCCAAGGTTTAGGATTCTTTTTTAACCTATCATATAAAATAGAAGAGTCTTTAGCTAAATCATGGTAATAAGGAGCTATATAATTTAAACTTCCTAAAAACCTTTGAAGTTGCGTTTTATCAGTACTTTTATCAGGGAATTTAGAAGCAAATTCTATACTTCTATTTATAGGAACGATTTTCCCCTTTTCTATGATATGACCTAAAAATCTAATACTTGTTTGAAATAACATCATCTTTGGACTAGATATAACCAATCCATTTTTTATAATAATAGTTTTAAATATATCAAGATGTTTAAAATGAGTTTCAATATCTTTTGAAAATACTAAGATATCATCTATATAAACAATTATAAAATTGGAAAAATGAATGAATATTTCA
The DNA here is from genome assembly GCA_030545235.1 of Helianthus tuberosus. Lineage (NCBI taxonomy): Eukaryota > Viridiplantae > Streptophyta > Magnoliopsida > Asterales > Asteraceae > Helianthus > Helianthus tuberosus. Next base: position 91,082,484 of record CM060429.1, on the reverse strand, counting down.
TTCATAATCTTTTGGAATTCTGAAGGAGCATTCTTCAGGCCAAATGGCATAACATTCCATTCATATTGCCCAAAAGGAACATTAAAAGCAGTTTTATACCTGTCTTTTTTATCAATTTGAATCTGCCAATATCCTGATTTTAAATCAAATTTTGAGAATATTAAGGCATCATATAATCTATCTAACAAATCTTTTTTATTAGGAATTGGATATCTTATCCATTTCAAAATTTTATTAAGAGGTTTATAGTTTATAACTAATCTTGGAACACCTCTTTCAATCTCAGAATGTTTATTAACATAAAAAGCAGTACATGACCATGGAGATTTTGAAGGACATATTAATCCTTTCTGTCTAAGAGATTCAATTTCTTTTTTACATAACTCCAGGTATTCAGAATTCATCTGACAAGGTCTTGCCTTGGTAGGAATATCGCTTTCTATAAAATTATCTTCATAAGGAAGGGAAACAATATGTTATTTTCTATTCCAAAAAGCATTAGGATGATCATTACATATCTCCATATTAAATTGATTTTTTATAGTTTCAATTTTTAAAATTAACTTAGGATTTTTTAATCTTTCCTCAATAGTATGAATACTAATTTCTTCTTTAAGGAAATTAATTTGATTAATCTTTACCTGAATAAGAAATTCATTCAAGAATTTTTCAAATGGTTGTGTTATAAACTCAAAATACAACTCTTTATTATTATAAAAAGCTTTAAATCCTTTTTTATTAACTTCTTTTAAAGGATATATTTTTGAAAGAAATGGAGTTCCTAATATAACTTCATTTGTTATATTTTTTACTAGAACAAATGATAAAGGAATACATTCTCCATTATTGCAAATCTTTGCATTTGGGATTTTATATTCAACTCCCATATCTTGTTTATTAGCCGCTTTAAGAATATGAGTTGTTTTTTCAAAATATTTTGTAGGAATCAATCCTTCTCTTAAACAGTTTAAGTCTGCTCCAGAATCAATAAGAGCAATAAAATCCTTTTTAAAAGTATTTTGTATTAATAAAGTTACTTTAACTAACCATTTTTGAGAAATAAATTTTTCTATTTTATTAATATACTCTTCTTCTCCTTTATTTTTAATAACTAAAGGAGGAAAATCCCGATCATAAGTATTAGTAGGACTATTGACCGGAGAAGGAGGTTTATAAGAGGTTTCTCCTATTTCATGAGTAGAAGATTTATAAATAGTTTCACCTATTATGATTTTTCCCTCAAGATTTATAATCCTTTTTTCAAAATTAGAATTTTTCTTTTTTAAATAAGATATTTCTTCTTTTAAATTTGTAATTTCCATTTTTAAATCTTCAGAAGTAGTGGAATTATCTTTTCTAGTATTTAAAATATTATGAACATGTTTCATGGAATAGGGCCCCTCAGGTTCCTCTATTCGAGTATCCTTTTGAACTTCTTGAGTTTCTCCATTTTTATATATCTTATGAAGAATTTTTAACTTTTCTTCTGGATTTTTAATTTTTTCCAGAATATTTTCTAAAATATTACTATCTATAACATTAATCTCACTATTATTAAGATTATTATCTTGGAATTCTGACATAACTTTATAAAGCATTTCATTATCAGAAACAATTTCATTACAACAATTTTCTTGACAATTATCAGAACAAGAACTTTCCTCAGTGCTATCATCTGAGGATTCTTCATAATCAAAAATTTTATACAGTTCATTTTTGACATTCTCTTCTATGTCTAGGCTATTTATTTTATTTTTCACATTTTTTCTTTGACGGCATTCATTCGCCTTATGACCCTTTTTCTTGCATATATAGCAAGTAGGAACCCATTTTTCTCTTCTTTGGGTTTTTCTCCTTTCTCTTTTTTCTCTTCTTTTTTGAAAATATTTTCCCCTTTTTTCCCTTCTGTATTTTTTATAATATTTTTCATTATCAAAACTCTTTCTTTGGTACAATCCATACCAAATTGTTCACAAAATTCTCCTAACTGTCTCTTTTCAGTTAGACTTTGTTTTTTAATTTGTTGGTTTAATTTTAACTCATTACATAGAGCTAATCCTTCTTGAACACAAACTCCTATAAGTCTGCCATAAGTATAACTATCATAAGGGATTTGAATATTATTTCCCCTAAGAACTTTTCTCACTCTTTCAGCAAATAAAGACGGAAGACCATCAATGAATTTGGACTTCCAATGAGAACTATTATTCTCAGGGAGCTCATAGACTCTACTTAAAAATACATCTTTATATCATCTAAATGAGGTTAAAGTATGACATTTAAGACCATTTAACAGAGTTCTAATGGTTTCAGAATTATCAGACCATCTACCTGTAAAGTGTTCTATAATAGTTATAATTAAAGTGTAAACAGCATCAGAAATTTGTTTATCACCCTCTTGCCTATAATGTTTATAAATTTGTTCTTGTTTATCACTAATATAATTATCCCACCATCCTTTTAACTGACCTGTAAAGCCTGCAGTTATCATTTTACAGACTACTTCATCAGTATTTTGATTATTTTTAGCTATGGTGGCATACATCAATATTCTATGTGTCACAGTATAAACTTGCCTATCATTATAACCATCTAAATTCCATTCATAAATGGCTTTTCCATTATAAGAATTATTTATTTCTAATTCTTGTTCCTCATGAAGAACATCCTGAGGAGTAGGCCTAGGATAATAATATAATCTTTGTCTAGGTCTATCAGAATATTTATTATTATAATTATCATAACTCTTATGTTTCTTACCTTTTCCAAATTTGTTTATAGAATCAGTGACATAAGCTTCATATGTTTCATTATCCATATTTTCCATATCACTCAAAACATTAAGTTGGACATTAGAAAATTTTTCTTTTATAATCTCTATTAAGTCATCCATAGACTTAAGCTCTTCTTCAGGTTTTATTTTATAATTTTCTATTTCAGGAGGAGGCTGAATAGTAGCTTTGGCCAATATAATTGACTCAGGTTCAGAAGTCTTTATATTACTAGACTCTCCTATTTCCTTTTCTTGATTAACTAAAACCTTTTCAATTTTATTATTTATTTCCTGAAGATTTTCAGATAAATTTTTTAGACATAAATTTGTATAATTATTCTGTTGTATAATATGATTAATATGAGCAATAGTAGCAGTCATACATCCACTTCCTAAAGCTCTTTTAAAAGCAGCAAAATGAATAGCATCATTTTCTTTTGTCATTTCAAAATCATTTTGGGGAGGAAAAATAGATTTTATTATCTCTCCTGTAATTAACTTATAATTTTTCTCAATAACTGAAATATATTTCAAAGAGTATTTGTTTATAAACCAAACAGGAAATTCTATAATTTCCTGGATATCATTCAAATCTTTATAAAATTCTTTTCCTATTTCAAATCTTTTTTCTCTAGAGTATGACTTTAAAAACCAATCTTTAAATGGTTGCCAAATAGGATGTCTATATTTTTCACATATTTTCTGTCTTATGACAGATCCAGGACTAAAATCAAGTTTTTCTTTATTCATTATAAACTAAAACTCATGTGTGAGACTGTATCATCCTCACTAACAGGTTGGTATATTCCTGAAACTAAATTATTATCAACATTTAAATTTTCTACTCTACTATTTCTTATCTGAGAAGTAGAGGCTCTAGAAGATTCAGGTAAATCTACTTTATAATCAAGAGGAGATATATAGGATCTAGCAGAAATAGATTTTAAAAGTTTTTTTTATCTTTCCTTTCTTCTTCAAATTCTATTTCTATATTTCCTTCAGGAGTTTCTATTAGTCTCCTTAACTTATGATTTATTTGAGGTTGTATTTTCACAGCCCTATTAATGACCCAATTTTCTGGAAAAGTAATTTCTTCCCATTTAACTGGTCTTCTTATGGAAATATTAGATTTTCCATAGTTTGTTTCTATCAAAATAGTTTCATCACTAGATTTATCAACCCTTTTACATCTAGCATTCATAGTGGTAAGTAATCTATAATATATTCTATAACAAATACATATAACTTCGGATCCTTCAGCATAATTATAACCATGTGTTTTAACATATAAAGTTAAAGCATCATCAATATTTTGATCTGTTAGAGATAAATGAACATCAGGATAAACATTAAAATATACTGGACCATGTGCCAGACTGGTTTCTATAATACCCATTAACGATTGTTTCCAGTTTAAGTTACGAGCATCTCGTAACACAGCTATAAAACTTTCTGGTAAACCTTTTAATGTTAATGGTTTAAAAGCAACTTGGACTAAACCAATATGCATAAAATTAAAATCTTTTTTATATCTATTTATCTCAGACATATTTAACAGTTTTATTATCATTTCCTCATCTTTTATAGAGGCTGATTCTTCAGTGGTTTTAACCACATGTTTGTTTATTAGATTATCAAAACTTCCAATTACTCTTTTTCTTAAATAAATTTAACATGAATAAAATTAAAGTATTAAAACAAGACATACAATAACTCCCTTTGATTCCATGGCTCTGATACCATAAGGAGAAATCTTATGGATAAAGTTTTACAAGACATAAACCGTCAAAAGTTCATAAATTTTACAAAATTTAAAACCGTCAAATCTATATATATTAATAAATGAGATGATGTGGGCTATGTGTCCTTGAATGGTGAAGCCATTTTGATGATGTGGCAGCCATTGGTTGAGTAGAGAGTGATTTTGGGAGGGAATTCTCTATAAACAAACCAAATTCACAAAACACAAACCAAAACTTACTTCCACGCGGGATCCGAATTATTTGGGTCGGTTTATTCCAGTTTTCCAAAAAACTCATTTTGAATACGGATCCTATTTATTATTTTGACTCAATTATTCTTCATAAACATCTTCCTACAAACAAGTTCTTTCTCTCTGTTCTCTCTCTTCTACCTACCTTCTCCTATCATAAACTTAAAGCAAGAATCCTTCACAAATCAAAGGTAAACTACATGATCGCAACGAAATACTCTTTATTTTTGTTCTTCGATCGTATAGTAAGTTGTTTTTTGTCAAAACCCATTCGGAAAATGCTAATGATTATTGTTGTTCTTTTTTTTAGATCATTCCACTTATTCTGCAGGTATGTAAATTATATTAGATTGTTATGTATTGTAAATGCTTAATCGTAGTTTTTTTTTTATCATTTTTCTGTAATTTTTTTTGTTGTTGATGATGAATTTAATTCTCCGATTCTAACCTTATAAATGGATCTATTCTTGATGTCTTCAAAGAGTGATGTTGTTAGTGATTTTTTTATTTTGGTTTTTGTTTTTTCATGAGAAACCCAAAATTTTATGCAACTGCCGGACTCTAAATCTTCGTCGAACAGAAGAGGTAAGTTTAATTTTATGGTTGTTTTGGTGTTTTTTGATCCGATAATTGTTATAGGTTAAATCGTTTATGCTAACCTGTATAATTTTTTAGTTATTTTTATTATTTTTTATTTTTGAAAATCTAACTATGATATTTTTTAAAATTTGAATGTCTTTGTTTTCTTAGTAATAAATTTTGTATTGTATTAATTATCAATCCATTAAAGATTTTGTTATTTCCTTTATTTTTAGTATGATAATTTTCCGGAATTAAGGTTTCTATTTCTATAAATAAATGGTGATTTATTTTTAGTATGATAATTTACGGGATTGGATGTTAGTGATTTAATTTTCAGAATTCAAATTTTAAATTTTAAATTTTAAATTTTAAATTTTGAGGTTTCTATTTTAAATTTTAAATTTTAAATTTTGAGCAATTTTAAATTTCGTTAGTGATTTATTTTTAGTATGATAATTTTCCGGAATTAAGGTTTCTATTTCTATAAATAAATTGTGTTATGTTTTTTGAAACCTCAAATTTAAAATTTTAAGGTTTCCATTTCTATTTCCGGAATTTAAATTTTAAATTTAAAATTTTGAGCAATTTTAAATTTCGTTAGTGATTTACTTTTAGTATGATAATTTTTCGGAATTAAGGTTTCTATTTCTATTTTCGGAATTCAAATTTTAAATTTAAAATTTTGATCAATTTTAAATTTCGTTAGTGATTTATTTTTGAAACCTCAAATTTAAATTTTAGTGATTTATTTTTAGTATGATAATTTTCCAGAATTAAGGTTTCTATTTCTATAAATAAATGGTGATTTATTTTTAGTATGATAATTTTTAGTATGATAATTTATGGGATTGGATGTTACTGATTTAATTTTCAGAATTCAAATTTTAAATTTTAAATTTTGAGGTTTCTATTTTAAATTTAAAATTTAAAATTTTGAGCAATTTTAAATTTCGTTAGTGCTTTATTTTTGAAACCTCAAATTTAAATTTTAGTAATTTATTTTTAGTATGATAATTTTCCGGAATTAAGGTTTCTATTTCTATTAATAAATGGTGATTTATTTTTAGTATGATAATTTTTAGTATGATAATTTATGGGATTGGATGTTAGTGATTTAATTTTCAGAATTCAAATTTTAAATTTTAAATTTTAAATTTTGAGGTTTCTATTTTAAATTTAAAATTTTGAGCAATTTTAAATTTCGTTAGTGATTTATTTTTAGTATGATAATTTTCTGGAATTAAGGTTTCTATTTCTATAAATAAATGGTGTTACATTTTTTGAAACCTCAAATTTAAAATTTTAAGGTTTCTATTTCTATTTCCGGAATTCAAATTTTAAATTTTAAATTTTGACCAATTTTAAATTTCGTTAGTGATTTATTTTTAGTATAATAATTTTCCGAAATTAAGGTTTCTATTTCTATTTCCGGAATTCAAATTTAAAATTTAAAATTTTGAGCAATTTTAAATTTCGTTTGTGATTTAATTTTGAAACCTCAAATTTAAATTTTAGTGATTTATTTTTAGTATGATAATTTTCCGGAATTAAGGTTTCTATTTCTATAAATAAATGGTGATTTATTTTAAGTATGATAATTTTTAGTATGCTAATTTACGGGATTGGATGTTAGTGATTTAATTTTCATCTTTAATGTAAGCGATTGAACATTTTTAAATTTTTTTGTTGATTTTTTTTTCATGTGAATCCCTAACTCTGTGATTACAATCGGAATCTCATCATTCGTTAAACAACTGAGGTTAGTTAAATGTTATAGTTTATTTAATCTTTTTTAAGTTTGTGATATTTGATTTTATCCTTTCTGTTCAATTTTTTTTTAATTAGTAATATATGTTCTAAATGTTTTATTGTTTGTATTTTCTCATGGTGAACCCTTCAATCTTTTGTGAATTTCGGACTTGGACTTTTCGTCCACCAAAACAGGTTAGTTAGATGTTATTCGTATTGTTTGTTTTTTGATATGTAAATTCTTTCCTTTTCTTAGTAAATTTTGTGTTTAGTGTTAATTTGAAACTTTATGTGATGTTATAGTTCTTTAATTTTTTTTAAGTTTGTGATATTTGATTTTATCCTTTCTGTTCAGTTTTTTTAATTAGTAATATATGTTTTGAATGTTTTTTTGTTTGTATTTTCTCAGGGTGAACCCTTCAATCTTTTGTGAAATTCGGACTCTGACTTTTCGTCCACCAAAACAGGTTAGTTACATGTTCTTCGTATTGTTTGTTTTTTGATATGTAAATTCTTTCTTTTTCTTAGTAAGTTTTGTGTTTAGTGTTAATTTGAAACTTTATGTGATTATGGTTTGAAGTTCATATGGTTTTTTTGGCAGTTATCATTTTTTCAATTTAGCTTTAAAGATACCTTTAATTTCTCAATAAAGTTGTTTTTTGTTTCTATAAACAGATTACTTTTTAAGGTTAATTTTTGCATTTGGAATTATAACTCGGTTTCTGTAATTAGACATTGTTTCTATAAACAGATTACGTTTTTTTTGTTAGTAATAAATTTTGTATTGTATTAATTACCAATCCATTAAAGATTTTGTTTATTTTATTTTATTTATGGTCTGATATGTTTTTCCAGAATATTGATTTTGTTTCTATAAATAAATTGTTTCTATATTAGATTATTATGTATTGTAAGTGTTTAATCCCAATTTTTGAAGATTTCTCTGTATTTTTAGTGTTGTTCTTTATGATATACATTATCCGATTTAATCACTGTTTTTTGCAAACAATATCAAGATCGGAGGTTTGTTATCATCATCTACATTCTCTGATTTCTGTAGTATCTATGAACGTTAATCATGTCTTGGGCATTTATCAAACTTACTGATTTTGGTTTTTTTTGATTTTCATGTGAATCCCTAAATCTTGGATAACAATCGGACAAACGATCATTGAACAAACAACAGAGGTTAGTTGAATGTTATAGTTGTTTTCTCTTTTTTAAGTTTGTAATATTTGATTTTATCCTTTCTGTTCGATTTTTTTTTTCAAAAATTAATAATATATGTTCTGAATGATTAATGGTTTGTTTTTCTCATGGTGAACCCTCCATCTTTTGTGACAATCGAACTCGGAGTGTTCGTCAACCAAAACAGGTTAGTTCAATTTTCTTGGTGTTGTTTGTTTATTGATATCTATAGTCTTTGGTTTTAAGTTTTGTCTTTATGCTTTATTTTGAAAGTTTATGTGATTATCTTTTGAAGTTCATATGGTTTGTTTTATCAATTATATTTTTTTTCTATTTAGTTAGTTGTTAATTCTTTAAGGATACCTTTAATTTCTTTTTAAAGTTTTTTTTGTTTCTATAAACAAATTACTGTTTTAAGTTTAATTTTTTTGTATTCGGAATTATTATTCGGTTTCTGTAAATAGACATTCTTTCTATAAATAGATTACCGTTATATTTTTTAAAAACATTGATTACTTCCTTTGTAGTTATGGATCCTAAAAACAACGCTCCTTCGTTGTTAAAGTTGATTGATACGATCTTATTAGTTGAACTTTATTTAACATTGTTACTAATGTGGACTTTTTATCTGTAGTCGAAGGAGAAGCCACAGACTACCGAAAGTCATGTTGAAGAAGGTGTTGCTGGGGATAGTGTTGGTCACTTTCAACTTCAAAATTTTGAGTCTATTTTTAATGTATGTAACTATGTTTTAATATATATTAACAAACTTTAACAACCAGTACATTGTTGTATTCTTATATTTTTATATTTATGATGTCATTTTTTAGGATACTGACGACTACAAGTTTGATCGACATATAGCTGCTCTAATTGAGATGGAAGATGCTAAGAAGCTGGTAAGTGTATACGTTCAAATTATTAACATATCTTATTATATCTATTAGATAAGTACACTATTAAATTGTGCTACTATTTTCTTTTATGTAATTCAATGATGGTTGGAATACAAAGAATGATGCTTTGAAAGAGACTCTGTCTGCTACCTCTCAATGTCATGTAATATTTTTTTATAAGTTTGTTTATATATTATATAGATGCTATTAATTACTTCATGTTATATTTATATGTTTAAACAATTTGTCTCTTGCTTTCGATTTTTTTACAGCTTGATGTCTCTGATTCGTTTGGTATGAGTCAGTCTAAGTTCCAATATGCTGGTGGTGAATGCTCTAAGGTTTAACTTTAAAAATATACTGATATATACTTTCAATAGTTGTGTTATTATAAATTGTTACTCCACACCTGTTTCAAAGGATTACGTGGGTGACTTGAAGCAATCATCTTCTGATTTGAAGCGTAACCTTGGTGATGTTTATGTGATTGAAGAGGGATTGGAGTCGGCAGCAAGTAAGCCTCGCATGTGTGTTGAGAACAATGATCTTGACGAAGATTTAGGCAAGAATTGATAAACGAGATTTTACAAATGGTGGTTACAATAAAAACAATTTATTTGTTATTGGACTATTGGAATTTTGTTTTGTGGTTTTTAATTTTTGATGTTTGAATACATTTTTATGGTTTCCATATATATTATGACATTTTGACTTATTTTTTACGATTTTTGGTTGGAAATCATGTTTGGTTATGTTCCTTATTTATAAGACTACATTTATTATTTATTGTGTCATAACTTAATCATCTGATAATATAAAAATAAGAAAATGAAAAATTACATATTACTTTTGACCTTAATGAATTACTTTTCATGAAATGAACATTAATCATTTGTTTAAATATTTATACAATTCAGTTACATTTCTATAGTTATTTTAATAAATATCGTAATTATAGCAACTCGATTTTAGTGTTGACACATTCTCTTTAATTTCCCAAACTTATAAATATAAGATTGTTTCCATATTTCAGACCATTAATTTGATTGCAACTGATTTTAGTAATCTTTATTATTAATTACGTAAATAAGTTATAGCTTATGTTTATAAATACAGATACTTTACACACTTTCAAACATCTTCAAGGTTCTTTGAATAGATATTGAAAACTCACGGACAAGTATATGTGACGCTTTCAAGATTCAAAAGTATGGATGGCTTAAAGATGTTAATATTTAGACAGTGATGGGAACATTACTAATAAAATTACCAATGTAGTCTACAAAGAGATATTCTGAAATTTATACTTTCAGTATTTTAATAGTAATTTCCAACTTTTATTTTTCTTCGTTGATTTTTTATGGAATTCTTCTTTACTGTTTACTTCAACATTTAAGGTTACAATAAATTGTTAGTAAATATGAGTTAGAACTTATATAATAAATGCAAATCACATATAAACAGCCACATCTTAATTTGTAAATATATATATATTTTAACATCGATAATCAACAAGCATTTATAGTCGATACCATTGTTAGTTATATTCAAAAATATGGTATCTGTCATGATAACATACCACTAATTGTTTTCAAGCTTAAACTACCAACGACGAAAATTGAACATGATAAGAAGAGAACGTGCATGTCCAAAAAAAGATACATAAAATCAGTAGCACAAAAGACTCATGATTTCGTCTTCACAAACACCTTCAACATTAGTTTATAAGATTACCTGTTAACCTGCATTAACTGCATCCACGTGTGATAAGATCAGGAGATTTCCTGAACTTACAAATGTGAAATGCATTGTGTCACCCGCACAAAGGTCATTCTCCTTCATGAACATCGACCAACCTTCGATTGCATACCTTACACCCTCTCCATTCTTCTGACGCCTAAGATTCATATCGATGGTTTTTCCATTCATGTTCTTTACTTTCAACTCATGCACTTTATTTTTGAATCCGGCAATTCTTACAACATCAGCAGGCATTCTCTGCATGTATACGAGAATTAACAGCTAAATCAGGCTTATGATTGTTATACTTTTACTCTTAATGAATGATTAGTGTAAAAAAGCATACCATGCGGTATTTTCCCTTCTTTGTGAATTCATAATTATCATTTTTTTCAACATTATTTGTCCTTGCAACACGTTTTGGTTCAACATCCAATATCTTCAATGCATTAGCATATCTCTTTCCATTTTCGTTAACCTTATTATTACAGATACACATTATATTTAGAGTAGTATATTTTATCCATTAATGTATAACAAATATTTATAAGTAAATGTTGTTAACTTTTTCTATACATACCAACAGACTGCGAGTTCTCCGTCTAAATGTTGAGACGTTTGGCATTTCCACTTCTGTTCCGCATATCAACCGCTTACTATCGTCTGGATTACAATATGCCGCAATCTGTTTCCCTTTCTTTTTAAACTGTTAATACAATGATTAAAGTTAAATAACATTAACCAACAATCATTAACTAAATATGTCTACATATATGAATGAAATTACTGATCTATTATTATGTTTGAAATAATTACATTTTCTTTTCTTGGTTTGTTTCTCTCTTCCATCCTCAAACTCTTTCTTCATACCTTCGACTTTTGTTTTCCACCAATGTTCTTATTCACCTCTTATTTGTTAGCAGCTTCATGCATCTATGTATGATAATTAATAAAATCCACAAAATCTTATTGTAATGTATTCCAATCTATATACATGTAAACTTATTACCTCAGAAATCAACTGATCTATTGAGGCTTCGTCTTCAGACAAGGTCTGTTATACAATAATATGCGTAACTAAGTCGTATTTTGTAGTAAACCATGCTACTTTAATTCAAAATACTTACAAAGTTAACGTTTTCATAATATGTTTCTTTAGGTATTTCCAGCAGAGAGTCATCTTCAGTTTCTTCCTTCTTGCTTAAAACTACCTCAACTCCTCTACGATAAAATTTTAACTCAAATGTAACGGTATCCATCTTCATCAACAACAACATATCCTCCTCTTCTATTTCAAGATCATCAAATAATTTCGTACAACCCTTTGTAAAAACATAATTATCATTGATTTTGTCGGTCTCAACTTTCCAAGTGTGACCTGCTACATATATGTTATAACAATCGTTGACTGGGGAGTAAGAGTAACAGTTTGTGATATAAGCTTCTGGAATCACCTGAAAAGTTTTGTAACATTTTATTGTTAGATATATATGTATACCATTTAGTTGACAAGTATAACAAAATAAATATTGAATCAAACATGTTAGTATACTTACTATTATCTTTAGAACTCCGTAACGGTTTACTGTCACAAATGATTCACCACATATGTTTTCTACGAAACAATCGATTTCAATATTTTTATCTTCGATTATCCTAAACAGCAAGAACGTCCTCTTTGTCAACTCAAGATCCCTTACGACATTACCCCATCCGTCAGTGATAACGGATTCCCCGCTTACACTTCTCAACGATACTTGCCAACTTCTTTGACTTTGATGATGTATCATCTTATTTGAGTACAACTAAACAAAAATTCGTTTTAATCAATGAATTTATAATAACATATATGTTTTCCTTCCTTTATGATTCATTACAAAATCCGAATATACCGTTTTCATTAAATATATAATCCACAATGTAAATCACACGAAATATCTACATTAGATGACAAACATACCAAATTTATCAAAGCTTCAAGATGATTAAACCCTAAAATTCAATTTAATGTCTAACACCGATTTAGTCTCATATAAAACACCGTATCTTCTGCATATACTAACTAAAACATGTTTAGTTACTGAATTTTACAAAAAAATCGACCTTTAGCTAATCGGATTTTGGAAGGAAGTTTACCGGAATCCAAACGACGGTGAAGGGAGATTTTTTTTTCTTGCAATAGAGATGATGAAGATTGGTAAGTTGATGGATGTGTTGATAAATGTAGATTGTAATGATGAAATATCTATTACCTATAAAGTTAGCATTCATTTATTTATTTTATAATCTTCTAATACAAACGGTTGCATTTTTTTTGTTGATTTTTAATTATAGTAAGTATTTACATTTACTTATTAATGATAATTGCATCATAGATTTGTATCTATATATTTAAAGAAATTTGTTAAATATGTGTAATAAAAGTTTAACAATTTTCATTATATATGGAAAATAGAATAACCATGTTTTTACATATTATTTGTCTTTAAATAACTTTTTCTTATAAATATAGATAATATCTAAAGCATCTTCATCTAATTCAAAGTTTTATTATCAGTGAAGATGCTTAACTGTTTTTTACATTTTCTATCAAACAACAAGATGAATTCTTGTGTATGTTGATGTTATAATTATTTTTATTTCTTTATTATATGTTTGTATTAATTCTTACTTTGCATATAGATTTTACCGAGGAGTTACCACAACTGGGTAGCTGATTTCAAGTTAGCTACTGATGGTATGGTTCAAATCATTACACTTGATGAAAGAATTTTTAATGTCAAAATTAGAAAAGCAGGTTCTTCATACTTTTTTCACGAAGGATGGTTCAATATGATTCAGTCACTACTATTACCAAAGAATTCATTGCTTATGTTTCAGTACGAAGGTGGTCTAACTTTTAGATTGATATACTTCTATCAAGATTTTGCACTTGCTCAAGGTGATTTCTTACAATGCCAAACATCATAATTCTCTGAACATAAAGATCATTTGGTAATTATTTTTTTTTATGTTTGTACTATAGTGGTATTTGACAATTTTACAAAACTTTCTTTAATATAAAATATTTTTTTTGTACTTGCAGCTTATCGATAGATTTTTTGTTCATCATAAGTTGAAGAACATACTACCTACGAAACATGTTACTATAACCTCTTTTCCTAACCGTACATGGTTGGTTGTTATGGAAAAACATGGTGACAATTTTTATATGACTACCGGATGGGATCGCATTAAAGAAGACATGAAAATTGAAGATGAACACTTTATTATCTTCGATATGATTTCTGAGTCAAATTTTGATATGATGGTTTTTAGAGGGATGGAAGCTTTGGTCCGTATTCCTGAACGACATCTTGGACGTGTTAAAGTAGAAGTTAATGAAGAAGGTGTTGCTTAAATTGTTTAGTGTTCTTTATGCTATGATTATGAACGAATAAAAGAGAAGTTTGTTGTTCTCAGTATTACATTTTATTAATTTTTACTCATATAGACGTTCTTATCATTTATTCATCCTCCTTATTCATCATGCAATTTTTCATTTATTAATATATATGTATGTATTATTTTTTTTACAAAGATAGATTAACAACCCGTGAGTATTCACGGGTTATAACCTAGTTAACTTATAAGGCAAATTAAAACCAGTCACAAAAACTCCCTTTATGTTTAATTATAAAAACGGGATAAGCAGGACCAAGGTTCCCTTAGATCATTAATTGCCAATTTAAAGTTTTAACCCTGCCAGTTTATGTTTTAACCAAAAATCTTTTATAATATTAGGACCATGTTATCAAAGGATGAAATTGAGCCATGCTTCAATACTTTAAGGGCTCTAGCCCATCATGATTATAATAAATAAAACAAAATTAAAATTCTTACTCTGATACACCGGGGCGATCTTCAATGGTCGGAAGATTTTATTTATTCAAACTTCAAAATATTTTACAAGTGCAGAATTAGAGAGAGAGAAGAGAGGGGCTAAGAATTTGCGTGCCTCTATATTACAAACAAACCAATATATATAGAAAACTAGAAAGGAAGCAAACAAAAACCAAAAGAAAGAACGGACAAATGAAGAAAAGTAAAAGTAAAAGTAAAGCAAAAGTGGCTCTATAATTGTCCAAAGTGCTCTATTATTGCCCATAATGCCGTGTATGATGGCCCAACTTTTCACATTTTGTCAAAGATGCCCATTATGAGTGGGGCCCTTGTCTCGATTCAATGATCAATCTTTTTTCACCTCATCTTTGGATTCCTTTTCTGGGGTAAATTCTTTTACCACTGTATGAAGATATGCTTCTAGGTCATCATCCAGTTTTATTTCTGGAATATCTTCTATTGGTTGAGATTCTCCGGCTAGACATGAAAACCGGTTCTCATCATCTTGACTGGTAGATGAGATTGACATTGCTTTGGAGGAGCTTTCAGTAGTTGATTCAAAAAACTTTTTTAACTCCTTCTTCATCTCTTCTTTATATAATTCCAGAATTTCAGCCTTTGAGGTTATGGAGACTGCTTGCTTTTCCTGAATCCTTCTTGACATTTGTTCAAAGGGACTTGGAAGCTGTCTTTGTTGTCTTTTAACAATTTGAGTTTTATAATACTCAGTTTTATTGGTGATCAAATTTATTGTGTCTTGACCTTCCAATTCTTTTGTAGAGTTATTAACTCTTATCATTTTTGACCAGAACTTTGTATAAGAAGTCCTTTTGAGACAGGGAATATTATCCCTCAGGGTATAACCTGTTGTGGGTTTCCATCTCCAAATCCATGGTATGGAAAATTCTATAAAGAAATACATCGAGGCTATTCCCTTAAACCAAGTTTTATTATACTCGGCTTCTATCAGGTCTGGATAAACTGCTACCCATTCTTGGTAGAGACCTTTGAATGGTTCAGGAAGAATTTGAACCGATGGACCATATAAAATGAACCATTTTTGGAACCAACTTGGAATTCCGTCTTTATAAATCTTATCACTCACTTTTATGAACCATGAGTGCTTCTTGCTGGGATTTTCATAAAATAAACATTTTCAAAACTTTGAATGTAATCCTAGTAATTATATTTATAAGTTTGTTTATTAGAATTTATAAATTCTTTTTCATTTAGAGTACTTAATCCCCATTTTTGAGGAGATAAAAGAGTTTTTATAAAAATTTTACTAAAATTAAATGAACTCTTAATTTTATCTGCTGGGTAAAAATGTCTTAATTCAGCAGACTCAGAAACTTGTATAATACTTTCATAATATTGCATTGGTTTATAAGAGGTGGCATCATATGATGCTGGTTCTAAATATTTTTGCATCAAAAACCAAGGATCATCAAAAAACTTTTTATCTTCTTGGTTTAGAAGAATTATTTTCTTCTGTCTGTCGGATATAACCCAGGACTCTTCATCATCTTCTTATGCTATATGAGCATAGGAGGGAGCCTTTGAGGCTTGTTCCTCTTCTTGGGCTTTTATAATAGCCATGATCTTTTCATATGACGGATCATTGGGACTAATTTGAATACCCATATTATTATTATTTGAGCTGCTAGAAGCAACATCAGAGGCTATGAGCCTTCTGTTTCCTTGCTGAACCAAGACTAAATCTTGGCCTCTTCCTCTTCCCCTTCCACCTCTTCCCCTATAAGTGGGAAAAGGTTGTTTTCCTCTATTATGAGGAATCATACCTGAAAGTATAAAATCAGGCTGATGAGATTATTTTCTCATTATCCTCAAGAACCTTTATTTGATTCTTGATTACATTTAAAACAGTATATGCCTCTGAAAGATCTTTCATTCTATTAGGATTACTATAATCATTCATTAAATTATGAATTCTTATAATATACATTCTTTTTGTGATATTATAATTATTTTTATCAATCTGGATATTATTAAAAACTCTTTTTAGAGGTCCTCTGGCCTTTGTCATTATTATACCTGCAAATTAAACAGAAATATATATATATATATATATATATATATATATATAGGGGAAGGATCCACTAAAAAGTGGATTTTGCCTAAGAAGGATTGTGATGATGACATGTGGCACTCCTAAAAACTAGGAATGAAGGGTATTTTGGTCCTTATAAATAGGAGTGAAAATGACATGTGACACCCCTTTTGTTTTTTAAAAATACAACAAAAAAATCTATTACAAAAATCTAGCACAAAAAATCTAGTACAAAAAAAAATCTAGAAAAAAAAAATCTAGAACAAAAAAATATAGCACGAAAAAATTCAGCACAAAAATGTAGTACAAAAAAATCCAGCACAAAAAAATTTGAGAAAAAAAATTTAAGACAGAAAAATTCAACACAAAAAATTTAGCACAAAAATATAATACAAAAATCCAGCACAAAAAAATGTTATACAACATAGAAATGCAACACATTTTAGTGGGTTTTTTTAGTCTTCATATTTTATATAGCAATATGGTACTCAAATTAAAGATAAAAAGATGCTCGATTTTACGGTGAAATTTTTATGAAAAAATAATGTCGTATAAAAAAGTTATGAACATTTAAAAAATGGGGGTGGAATATGCATGTGACTTGCATGTGGAGAGAGAAAGTGCATAAATAGGATTTTCCCAAGATACCCTTGCACTCCTCCTTTCTCCTACACTTTCATCTTAACCATTGATTTGAAAAATGAATGGTTAAGATTCATTCTCATCCTTCTTAGGCAAAATAAACTTTTTATTTAATCTTACCCCTATATATATATATATATATATATATATATATATAGGGGACCGCTAAAATGAAAACCACCTCCAGTTGTAAGAACCATGAGAACTACACCGTACGGGGCGAGTTGGACCAAATTTTTTTATAAACGTAGATGCGTGTATTATAAACACATTTGTAAAAAAAAATTCAAAAAAAAATGCGTGTATTGTACGATCTTGTGTTCGGTCACGTTCGTGTACGGATTCCGCACGTCACACGTTCGGTTCGCAATCGTTCGGAGTCGAAAACCGGTCCTACAATATATATATATATATATATATATCTGATTCTCTGTCTAGGTTTTCTAGATTTCTAAAGAGTGTGTGTTAGTGCAGGGTGTGGGTGGAGGTGGGTGGAGGCAGGAGGTAAAGGTTGAAGATGATTTTGGTGGTGAAGATTAGGTTATTTATGTTTTGAATATAAAAAAGTGGGCCCATTTAATTTGTTATACTTTAACTATATTTTTGAGTTAATTGCCCGGATAGTTCCTGTGATTTTACATTTTTTCACCTTTAGTCCCCAACTTTTTAAAATAGCATGTCTGCTCCCTATGGTTTGATCTTTTGTTACTCGGATAGTCCCTACACTGGATGCGCGTTAAGTTATTCAGTTAAGTGTTTGTAAAATTACATAAATGCCCTTACTATTGAAAATAAAAATTAAAACAATTAAAAGGAACTATAAATAAATGGGCCCACATATATATGAAAAAACAAATTAAATAAATTTCTTAAACCCAACCCCATCCCCCTCGTCTTCCCCATTTTTCTAAACTTGCAACACTATCACCATTCCCCCCGCTCTCCCTTCCAACTTTCCCCTCTTCCTCTTCCAGCATCGCCATCTACACCAAAATTCTTAAACCTAACCCTACCCCTTCCCACGTCTTCCACCTTTTCAGAACCTACAAGACTGCCGGAAACCCCACAACCCTTTACTTTTCCACTGGAATCAAGACCGCCTGAATCAAGACTCGTCGAAATCAAGAGCGTCGCTGGGTTTCATCTCGTACCGCTGAAATCAAGACCTGGTACCACTCACCGCTGCTAGGGTTTCATCTCATACCGCCGGAATCAAGGTCGGAGATTGTGATGGTGATGTTGTCGTCGGAGGTGGGGGTTAAAGGTGAGGAGTAGTCGGTGATGTTTTGATGATGTGGTAGGCGGTGGTTAGTGGTTTAACTGTTTAAGGTTGCTGGTTGCTGGTTTTGCGGTGGTGTTGAGCAGGTAGTTGTGTGGCGGCAATGAAGGTGGTCGGGTTCTTGAGATGTGCGATGGTGGAACCAACAAACAAAGGTTTGCTTTTGCTCTGTAACTATTTGGCATATATTTTAGATTGTAGATGAAGAAGTCAACAAGGCAAGAAATGGGGTGGTGTTTGGTGGCCGGAAAAACAATTTCGCCGGAGAAGATGACTGGCATCGGCGTAAGATAGCGGGGAAAGGGAGGGTGTGGTGAGAGTGGGACCCACTATAAATGATTAGTTATATTTCTTTTAGTTTTTTAATTATTATTTTTATTAGTAAGGGTAGTTTAGTCATTTTACTTAGACTTAACTGAGAAATCCAATGTCCACGTAGATGATACTCGCAATCACTAGAGTGTGATCTTAGAGCGAGTATCCGAGTAACAAAAGACCAAACCACAGGGAGCAGACATGCTATTTTAAAAAGTTGGGGACTAAATGTGAAATAATGAGAAACCACAGGGACCATCCGAGCAATTAACTCAATATTTTTTTATATTTAAGTTATTTTATTAAATGATAAGAGCATTTTAGTCAATTTACATCCACTTAACACCAAAAACTAATCTTCATCCACGCTAGAGACTATCCAAGTAACAAGTTGTCAAACCACAGGGAGCATACATGTAATTTTAAAAAGTTAGGGACTAAGGGTAAAATTTTGAGAAACCACATGGACTATCCGTGCATTTTACTCTACAAGTTTTATTATTAAGTTAAAAAAAACTTTTGATAAGTTAAAAAAAAAAAACTTTTGATAAAAGGGGAATTGGTCTGTAATAATCCCACCTAGACCTTATTGGCCATTAATAATCCCACCTCAGAATATTCCCCCCACCAGTCCCACCTTTCACCTATTTTTCCTACAATGGTCCCCCGTTAAAAAAAACTTAACGGAGTTAATCTTTTTTCCAAATTACAAACAGATTTTTTAGGGCTTTTGATCAGAACGATGATACGAGTCCATTGATATAAAACTTACTTCGAAATGGTGCTCCAAGTGACTTGATTTTGGTTAACTGGAAATTTAAACACCCGAATTGAAGCGCCGTTTTCATCGTCTGGAGCGCCGTTTCGAGGCAAGTTTTACATCAATGGACTCGTATCGTCGTTCTAATCAAAAGCCCTAAAAAATCTGTTTGTAATTTGGAAAAAAGCTTAACTCCGTTAAGTTTTTTTAACGGAGGACCATTATAGGAAAAATAGGTGAAAGGTGGGACTGGTGGAGGGAATATTCTGAGGTGGGATTATTAATGGCCAATAAGGTCGAGGTGGGATTATTACAGGCCAATTTCCCTTGATAAAAACACTTTTTTAAATAAATATCAAAATGTATCATATTAATAAAAGAAAGTTGAAAGAGAAAAAATATTGATACTTAAGTTTTAATACAATTATTAAAAAAATTAAACTTTTCTGAATTAGTAATGTTTCATTTCAATCACCAGGGCAAATTACATAAGGATAACAGGTAGACGAGCAACAAACTGCGCCGCCATCCCCGTCTGAATAGAAAACCCTAATCTATTAAAAACAAAGCCTTGCCCTTGAGGGGTCGAAAAGTTGTTGTGGACCACACGCTGAACTCTAGCCAAGAACCAAACCGTCTCCGGCGCCAAGGAGCCGAACGTGTCAAACGCCAGGGGGACAAAGGCATGTTGATTATCCTCACAAGCTTTCCCGTGCTTTTCCACCTTCTTTGACTCTGTTTTTAGTACCGCTTGCCCTGCCACAAACTCATTTTCCCAGAACCCAGCTAGGGGGGATACACCTGTGAGATCGACACAAGCATGTTTCCCGCCCTCCCAACCAAAAACTAGCACATCAGCCTGGCGTAGGGTTGACCTCCCTTCTGCCGGGTCTGTAAAAAAATTAGCCGGTGCCTCTTTCTTTGCCGAGATCCTTGCTCGTCTGAGAATATCCATTAACGCATCTCGAACAAAGTCATGGCGATACTTAAACCCCGATAATTCTCCACAGTGTAACGCATGCTCCCCGTATTTATCCAGGCATGCTTAACGGCAGACTGGGAAAGTTTCATCATTCGGGAACATGGGGATCATCAGACGGTACTTAAGGATTGACCGGTACTCCACCGCTGACATACGTTAACCTAGACCTTCAATAGGAATAACAGTTAAGAAATCCTGAGCGTGAGGCCTCTATAGGCATTCAATGATGGCTTTCTGGCGGGGGGGGGGGGGACAAATGGAAATCTTCTCCCAAACTTTGTGTGATTCGACAACAAAAGGGCATTCGCCAAAGTTTTTTGTGGCTTTTTGGGGGCGGTGTCCTTAATAGAGAAATCGCCGAGATCAAAGTCAGGTAGAGAGTCATGCAAGCGTTCCAAGGCGCTAGCATAATCCGAGTCAGTGTTATCAACCCCACTGTTACGTAAGATGCGGTCCTACAACTCCTAAGATTGAGACCTGGAAGCCACAAAAGCATAGTCAGCCACATCCCGGGCCGAGAGAAGGCCCAATCCACCAAGCTGCATCGACAAGGTCATGATCCGCCACTAGAGTTCCCCAAAAAAAGGCCCCCTACATACGACAATGTCTTCTATTGCCTACCGAAGACCTTTATCAAAACATGAAACAACATCATCCACAAAAGGGGGGCAGGCAAGTTCGCAAACCAAATAGCAACTTTGCAACCCCCATATAAGATCTAAGCAAGAGGAGTTTGCTTTGAGGATCCCGCAACAAGGGAAGGTGTCCCATATTGTAAAAACTCGCATTGCCCTGTTAGCCGCTAGACCACTAATAAACTGGCATCACGACTGACTGCCCCTCCTAGCAGTTTAACACCTCTCTCCGACCTCCTAATCTCACTGGGTAAAAGCCCTGGCCGGACCTTCACCCCGTTGCATGTCGACCAAAATAACTCAGTTTTTATGATATTAAGTCGTAGCCCCAAGGCTGAACCCTTCGAAACGATGATGTTAAGAGCTTTAGCAACCTGAACAGCGTCCCCATTAACCGTCCCATCACCAAGTACCAAGCACAGAAGGGGAGTTTGCAGTTTTCCTGCACCTGAAACACTAAGGGGTGTAAGGCTAGGGCAAAAAGCAAAGGTCCCAAGGGATCCCCTTGCTGGACCCCCATGAATGCCCCGATGCGGTCATTCCCCACGTATAGCCTAGTAGGTTGGGCATAAAGAAATTGAACCCATGGGAATATGGAGGGATAATGGCGATGGACCTCGCGAAGCAAAACCGAACGGTCAACTAAGTTGAAAGCGTTGGAAAAATCAACCGTAAGCATGGCCAGCGAGCCATCTGAATGAAAAGAATTAAGTAACCTGTTAGCGCTGTGCGGCACCGCCTCCGCCCCATTGGGGACCCCCACCCCAAATTGGTAGTCTCCCAGGTACTTCACAGCTTCTTTCCCAACTTTCTTCATGGCCACTTTGGAGACCACTCTTCTCCAAATTGCCCCCATAGCAATGGGGCGAATTCCATTATCAGGCTTCAACAACGGGGTTAGGGGGGACCGAAGCAACAAAATCCGCGAGCACCCTAGGACATAACCCCTCTAGCCAAAGGTTTACCACTTCAGTGATGGTAGTAAGCAGTCCCGAGGTAGTAGTCAACCCCTCGCCGCTAAGAGTGTCCAACATGTGTTGGGCCCGGAGACCATCTCGCCCACAAGATGTCCCTTTCGGGAAAGATTTCACACACCTGTGGACGCAGTCTTCATCCACGGATAACGCAGGTTGGGAAAAAGGGGTTGAAAGGAGGTTCGGGGGCGGCGCGAAGGGATGTTTGTCGATAAGGGCTTGCATGGTAGATTCCCCCCGGGGAGCAACTCCACTGGAATACAACACCTTAACTGCAGCAGTGAAGTGACCATCGCCCACTTTCCTAAGACATTGTTTGATGTTGAGGCTAACCTCCTCAGCTATCTCCCGGTGTGCCTCCCCACACACGAACCAAATAATACGAGTGTAAGCTTAATTTGTAACATATTTTAAAAAGCTAAATAGGTGAAATAGTTCAGTTTTTAAAGAAAAAAGTGTTCCCGTGTTTTTTAAAAAGCTAAATAGGTGAAATAATTCAGTTTTTAAAGAAAAAAGTGTTCCCGTGTTTTCAAACGTTAAACAACTTTCATTTGTTATTATGAATTACGAGAGAAACCAATTCATATGTATTTTTTTTTTAAATTTTCTTAGCATTTATTAGTCCAATTCAAAAATCGAAGGGCTTATTTTAAACAAGTGACTTGTTTTAACTAATTAGCGGAAAAAATGTGAACAGAAACTGGCGCTATTCATGGTTAAATCCTTTTTTGATAAACTCAATCTTATTTAATTAATATTGTGCTATATCTTGATTGATTATTTATTGGTATAAATGTGTTAAACATTCTCCATCTTGGTTTCTTTTTGTGAATAATAAAATTTCATAAAGAGCTAAACATTGATTATTGATGCTACTTATTAATCGAAGATCAACCTTCTGGTTCAACTTATGCATGATACATTGTTTTATGATGATTTTCAACCTGGATTCAATGAATCTAGGTTGAAAATCTCATAAAACAAGGTATGGTGAATAACTTAATTAAGGAGGTTATAACTTATAGATGTTCTCTGTGAGCAACAAAAGATAGCAAGTTCCTTTACAGACTTTCAAGAGGTAAATGTGTGCAGGGGCGGTTCTTAGTGGAGAGGTGGCAGGGCCACGACATGTTTAACGGGCAAGATCCGCCACTGAATGTGTGGGCTATTGTAGTTGATAAACTATTAACATGTTTAAGTTTATGAATAAATGTAGAAGATTAACTTTACGATCTGACTGAGATCAACGATGATTATGGAGCATCATCATCTATGCTTTGGAAAATGTCTACCAAGGGGTTATTCTCATGAATCTTGACATATTATATCCTGTTCCTATTAATCGATTGAACATCAATATCTGCTAACAATGCACACAACTCTTGTGAATTTATTAATGCAAGGAGGATGTTACATTCTCAAGAAGAACTCGAGGACACTCTCTTTTCTTGAGAGGAAGAATGATAGGGGATCGATAATTTGCAGTGGCGGTGATGAGGGTGAGGGGGAGGACCACCACACATGGCCCGTGATTGCTCTGAAAGCCAAAGAGGAGAGCATTGGGATCTTGTCAATGTTTTAAAAAACCGGTTCAAACCGGCCGGCTGTACCGGTTGAACCGTCCGGTACAGTATAAAAACCGGATTTTAAAACATTGGATCTTGTGGGTCATCAATAGGCCATGCTGATGTGTATAAAATGCAACATATAAATTACATCAAATGAGGCATAAAACTAACCCTTTTTAAGTACTAATGTTGGAAAAAGAGTGTTTTTGTCTTCCTTTTGTATTTTCAGGATTAAATGAGCTCAAATTCACAAAAGAAGCAAAAAGACAGCTAAATCCAACATAAATACAAGAAAAGGAACATAAGTGGACTGCCCGACCCCTCAACGGCATCTTCCCAAGCAAAATAGAGAAGGCATAAGACTGAACACGCCCCGTGCTCAGCCAGCACGGGGCCGTGCCCAAGAAGCAGCAGAAAAGACAAACCTATAGAAGCTTCTATTGCCCACCACGGGGCCGTGTCCAGTGAACACGGGGGCGTGGCGAAAGTACTGCAGGCGCATTAATTGTAATTGCGAATTACAATTAATGAAGGGAGAGAGTGTCAGACAGGCACGGGGGCGTGTCCAGCGGACACGGGGCCGTGCCCAGCCTTCTGTTCAGCCTATAAATAGGAGTGCTTGGTTTCATTTCAACTCATCCCTTGGCACACCACCTCTCTCACACTTCATCCACCACCCACCACCATCACAACACCATCATCCACCACCATCATCCATTGTCCATCGTAGAGTGTGTGAGTCGTCTCGGGATCCAAGATTGATCGTAAGAGTTCTTGACAATCAAGGCCATGTTTGCCTAAGTCTCTTACATCACTTGGTGAAGACAAAGTGTCTAGTATAATACTTTTTATTTCTAATCTTTTGCACTTTTTATTTGGTTTTGTATTAATGACTTTAATAACTAGTTACTTATGTTGAAGGTGATATTTCCTTATCGTTTGTCCGTGGTGTCTTGGCATTATTTTACTGTCTATATAAAATAAAAGATTTTCACCATTCATATCTCCACGGTCTATATGGAGGTATGTTGGCTACCTGGTCGGGGGTTAAGGGAACGGTTTGGTAAAGGTCTTGCCATTGTTCAGCGTTTAGAGGTCCTGCAATGGACCTGGGTCAAATTTAGTAGGACCTCCTTCAATGCTTCACGGTATTGGATGGCGGGGGTCCAAACTCTTTGATCCCCTCATAAGTTAACTACTATTAATAATATAACCCGGCTATTTAGGACTGTATCCCTATTGACTCAGACTACTTAGTCGAGGGTAACGTCACCTCCAAAAGAGGGGCCTACCATAATTTGCATTAATAACTTAATTAATTATCTTCCAATAATCCACCCTTTTAAGATTGTATCCTTGCTGACTCAAACTACTGGGGTGAGGGTAACGTCACCTTCAAAAGAGGGGCCTACTACAATAACTAAGATAATCTCTTAAATATGTGCAAAAGTGCGGAAATAATCAAAGGTTATACTAGATACGAGTCGGAACCAAGTGATTCATCTTGTCTATCTGTTTTTCTTTTTATTTTTATTTTCAGCATTTTAGTTAGTTTTTATTTATTTCTTAGTTTAAAACATTTTTGTAAACTTTTTATTGTGATTAGACGTTGAGGATAAACCGGTACTAAAAGCTCTTGTGTCCTTGGACGACCTCGGTATCTTACCAACACTATACTACGCTCACGATGGGTGCACTTGCCCATATGTGTGTCTAGTGTTAGTAAATATCGTGTTTTATAAATTTAAAACTTGGTTAAAAAAGTGTTAAAGGGGCTTAAAATATACACCTAATATATGCGACACTTCACACGCATCACATGCTTTGGGATCTTTTGCCAAAATGACTCAATAGGTCAGGCTTGGACTTGAACTTCCAATTGTCCGTGTTTTCACCTATCAAGAAATGACTCATAAGTTAGTATAAAACATCTCTTGCCAAAATGACTCTGATATCAAGTTAGAAGGGTGTGGCCTAGTGATGTTGAACTCCTAACAATCAGACTCTCGCCCATCAACCTTAAATGCATGTATTGTGGAAGTTATAGGGATGTCAATCGTGTCCGGTTGACGGGTTGATGATTTGGGGTTCACGGGTTGAATTCGACCCATATACTTATTTGTCATGTTTTGTTGTGTCGAACCCATATTAAATTATGTCATGTTCGGTCGTGTTCAAGTCGACCTGGTTTAAATGTTTGCTGATGCACTTTATGTGGATGCGTGTCGTTTCGGTTCGCCCGCGTTACAAATGGAAGACCGAGACTCGATATCCTCCATTGTGTCTCGGTGCGATCTCAGCTGTGTCTGCAAGTTCTGCATGATTGCTGCAAGTCTTGTTTGCTGCATTCCCATCCACGAAGAACCTGAATGGTGACAATGTGCTTTGGGCGAAGAACCTACATCAGCATGAAGAACCTCCTCACGAAGAACTCTGCATGGCGAAGAATTGCCTTGGCCGAAGAACCTCAAAGGCCGAAGAACCTACATGGGCGAAGAACAGTGTTTCGGCCATAAGTGTTTGCTGTTATAAGGTTCACGAAGAACCTTTACTTCTTCGTGGATCTTGGTTCTTCGTGGGCTTCCTGTTCAGGCCTAGTTCCATTCTTCGTAGCATGTGGATAAGGTTGGTATAAAAGGCTTGCAACAGCAAACATAAGAACACACAGAACACAGAGATGTTAAGCAAAATATTTAATTGTCATAAGTTAGAGGGTTATTATTGTAACTAGTAGAATATATATAAACCTTTTTGTATTCAATATTGAAATCATGAATGAAATTATGAGTTGATATGGTATTAGAGCCTATCAACTTGTAAACCCTAAACAACCCCAACTATAATAGCTGCCGTAACATTCTTTCTTTGAAGGTTCAAATATTGCCGTCAACTGTTGATCTGCCTGCCGTCAACTGTTGATTTGCCGTCCAATTAAATATTGCCCCCACTATGCCGTAACATTCTTTATTTGAAGGTCCAAATTAAATATTGCAAATAATCCCTCAAAGAAAGAATAATATCTCCTTTGCCATCGACGAACCTTCAACCAACCGTCAAATCAACGAACCATCAGCTAACCATCGACCTGCAGGTATAAAAATCACTATTTTACTCATCATGACAACGATTATTGCTTTCAGTATTCAAGAACGTACATCCCATAATTCCCACAAGTTTGCATTCAATCTTACACCAAACAGTTATGGCTACTGGAAAGCCATATTGGAACCGTTTTTATAGGCCAATGGATTATATTGTTATGTTGACAACACGTTATCTTGCCCGGAAGAGAAAATTACAACCGGTGATGCTACTACTACAAACCCTAATTTTACAAACTGGATTGCTAATGATGCACATATCCGCATGATCATTATATCCACCGTTTCCGAGTCTTCGTTTCAACACATCCAAGGAGACACGGCTCGGGAAGTGTGGTTAAGTCTAGCACGTGCGTATGCTCCTTCAAATTCTTCTCATGAGTTCACACTAAAGACACAGCTTTTAAAGATTTCAATGAAAGATGGTGAAAAAGGTATTGATTATCTCAGCCGTGCTCAAGAATATGCAACGGCTCTTGCAAATATTGGTGAACCCGTCAAAGACAAAGATCTCGTCATGCTTACTATAGTCGGTTTACATGAGGAATACCATGGTTTGAAAAGCAACCTTCTTGCCCGCTCCCCATCGGTTCAATTTAACGAGCTTCACGGCCTGATTGGTGATCATGAATATATCACTCAGTCCACTATTTCTTCATCATCGGCCTCTCCACAAGTCTTCAATGTTACCACTGCCGCAACAACTACTTCCCAGGCCCCCGATTTGGCTTCGATTCAGCAGCAGATTACCAACCTTCAACTTTTGGCAAACCAACTTGCTTCCACAACTTAACCGTCGGCATCACCATCGGCTCCTCAGGCAAACTATGCTAATCGGTCTGCTTCTTCAAGACCGACCCGTGGATACGGTCGAGGCCGTGCGTTTTCTCGCAGGGGCCGTGGCCGTGGTGGTTCACAAGGCTCTCGCCAATTTGCTTGGGCGTCCCCTCAAAATATGGTTTACGGTCATTGCAATAGGTGCGGCATTGGTCATATTCCCTCACAGTGCCCGAATCACACTGGCTCTTCTCATTGATTACCTCAAGCGAATTATGCTAACTCTGAGGTGGGCTCATATACTATTTGGACATCGGATACAAGCGCCAATTCCCATGGTACTCCTGATCTTGCTAGTATGGACAACTCGGACGTCTATTACGGTAATGACTTCCTCTATGTTGGTAACGGTAACTCTCTTCCAATTCTTTATGTCGGTCCAAAATCCTTTTTTACCTTAAACAAAAACTTACAACTTAACCACATACTTCATGTCCCGGGCCTACAACGCAATCTACTTTCCGTTCACAAATTTTGCAAAGATAATAACGTTTTCTTTGAATTTCACACTTCTTTTTTTGTTGTGAAGGACGAGGCTACTAGGGCTATCCTCTTCACGGGCCCCAGTGACCAGGGTTTCTACAGCATTTGCCTACCTTCTTTTCAACCGGTTTCCAAGATGACGTTCACTGCTTTTAGAGCTCCATCTACTATGTGGCATCAACGACTTGGGCATCCTCACTTTCGAGTTTTTCAACATATTGTTAAAACATTTTCTTTACCTGTTTCTGACAAACTTTGTTCATCTTTGTGTACTTCTTGTCAATTGGGAAAAATGTCCAAACTTACTTTGCCTATTTCATATTTTCGTAGTAAAAACATACTTGATTTGGTTTATTGTGATGTCTGGGGTCATACTACCACGTCCTTTGACGGTTATCATTATTTTTTGTTATGTGTTGACCATCATACCCGCTATATGTGGTATTTCCCGCTCATGCAAAAATCTGACGTTTTTACCACCTTTACAAATTTTGTTCGCCTAGTTGAACGCCAATTTAACACCAAACTAAAAAGTGTTCAAACTGATTGGGGTGGCGAGTTTCGGAACCTTACTCAGTTTTTTACATCCCATGGTATTTTACATCATCGCTCGTGTCCTCATACAAGTGAACATAATGGCATTGTCGAGTGTCACCATCGCCACGTCGTGGAAACCGATCTCACCTTACTAGCCCAATCCAAACTACCTCAAACTTTTTGGTCATTCGCTTTTCAAACCGCCGTCTACCATCAATCGTCTACCTTCTCATCTTTCCTCAAACAAATCCCCATATCAACTAGTTTTCCAACGTCCTCCTGATTACTCATTCCTTCGAGTCTTCGGATGTCTCTGTTTTCCTTACTTACATCCATATAACCAACACAAAATTGATTTTTGTTCTACTCCTTGTATATTTCTCGGTTATAGCCCGTCTCATCATGGATATTAATGCCTTGCTCAAACTACTCACTGAATCTACATTGCTCGCCATGTCCGATTTAATGAGCATGTTTTTCCCTCCCTTACTGAACCCTCCATCGACCCTCCTTCATCCTCCACAGCCGCCACTTCCTTTTCTACAATTCCTGATCCGCCATTAACCATTTTCGATAACCCATCCACTCCTACAACCGAATCATCGTTACCCACCCCTCCTATTTCCGAACCTATCCAAACCGCCCCTATTCCACAGACCACCACCACCCAACCTACTTCCTCTCCTTCGCAACCATCCACGCCCCGTTATCGACCTCCTCACCTTCGACCACATCCTAAACCCCGAAATTTTTTTGACCCTTCAGCCAATATCGCCACTACCGCTACCGTTCCTTCTGAACCGACTTCCTTTACTATTGCCAATGAATCCGCGGAGTGGCGTTAAGCCATGGCAGCCGAGTTGCACGCACTACACAGAAACGGAACATGGTCGTTAGTTCCTCCGGTTCCAAATTCTAATGTTATTGATTGCAAGTGGGTTTACAGGTTGAAAACTGATCAGCATGGGAACCTGACTAGACACAAGGCTCGATTGGTAGCAAAGGGTTTTTTACAGCAGTCTGGCATTGATTATCATGAGACGTTCAGCCCCGTGGTCAAACCAGCCACCATCCGCACGGTTCTTTCTCTTGCCGTCTCTAACAATTGGTCTCTCAAACAACTTGATGTGCAAAATGTGTTTTTACACGGTGATCTACATGAAACGGTTTACATGCGTCAACCACCGCGGGCTTCGAGGATCCTAAACTTCCTCATCATGTTTGCAAGTTGCACAAATCCCTTTATGGCTTAAAACAGTCGCCCAGGGCATGGTTCACCACAGTCTCAAACGTCTTAAAGCATATTGGTTTTCATGGTTCCAAAACTGATCCATCATTATTTATCCTTAACCACTTGGGTACACAGGTTTATCTACTCGTTTACGTGGACGACATCATCATTACGGGCAACGATCCAACACAGTTAATCGCATCATTGCCTCACTTGGTCAGCAGGTGTCTCTCACTGACATGGGTCGTCTTACTTACTTTCTTGGTATCGAAGTTCTTCACACCTCTTCGGGTCTTATCCTATCTCAACGGAAGTACATTCAGGAACTTATTGATCGAGCCGGGTTAAAAGATTCGAAACCGCTTGCAACACCTACAAATGCCAAAGCAGATACGATAACCAAGGATGACCCACTTATGCCCAATCCTACAAGATATCGTCGTTGTGTTGGAGCACTTCAGTATGCTACTTTATCCCGGCCCGACATTGCCTACGCTGTCAACAGGGTCTGTCAGTTCATGCATGAACCTCACGAATCCCATTGGACGGCTGTCAAATGTATAATTCGCTATCTCAATGGAACGTCTCAACTGGGCCTTCGTTTTACATCGAACTCAACGTCTACATTACATGCCTTTGCTGATTCACATTGGGGTGAGCGGTTGGTTCCTATTACAGCATATTCGGATTCCGATTGAGCTGGTTGCCCGGTCGACCGTCGATCCATGGGGGGCTATGCTATCTTCTTGGGTTCAAACTTAGTATCATGGTCAGCTCGTAAGCAGAAAACTGTCTCTAGGCCGTCTACTGAATCCGAATACAAGGCTATTGCTGATACGGTTGCTGAACTAATCTGGCTAAAGTCTCTTCTATAAGAACTGAGAGTTAAGTTGAATAAACCCACTCTTTGGTGTGATAATCTTGCAGCTATGTATCTTTCAGCAAACCCGCTGTTTCATGCTAGAACTAAACATGTGGAGGTAGATTTTCATTTTGTTCGTGAGCAAGTCAGTCAAGGAAATCTGAAGGTTCAATTTATTAAAACAGATGATCAAATTGCCGACATCTTCACGAAGCCATTATCAACTCAAAGATTTGAATTTTTAAGATCCATGTTGCAGGTCGTTACCCGCCCTCAACTTGCGGGGGAATGTTAAGCAAAATATTTAATTGTCATAAGTTAGAGGGTTATTATTGTAACTAGTAGAATATATATAAACCTCTTTGTATTCATTATTGAAATCATGAATGAAATTATGAGTTGATAAGAGAGAACTGAGTGAGAGAACTTCAGAGAGTTAGAGTGTTATTCTTGTAATCTATGTATTTGTAACTCTTCTGAAGTAATACAAGTGTGCTTTAACTTTGAATCTTGTCTTGTATTCTTGTGTTCTTTGCTCGGTTGCATACCTGCTTGGATTCCGCACTTGCGGGTGTGTTCGGTAACAAGGATAAGGTTTACTAGATCCTCCTCTAGGGACCTACATACAACCCTAAGCAAATCAATATAAAAAATCACACGAGATATATATAAACCCTTACCGGCTTACCGTCTGTATCTCTTTTGTTAGTCTAGTAGACATTTTCTCAAGCAAATATGATGACTCTCCAGGATCAAAACTATACAAAGATCATTGCTAGACATATTAAGAGTTTACCAACTGTACAAACATCAGTCAGATTTTATAGAAATTTAAACATATTAAGAGTTTACCAACTGTACAACATGAGTTTATCAACATCCCACATGCATGTACATCATGATCTTTTAAGATACGCAAATAGCCCACACGGCCACACATTTACCTCTTGAATTCTTGAAAGTATATAGAAGATAGATGCGAACCACTTACATGTATACCAAAAGCGGAGAAAACGTGTTAATGAAGACACAAAATACGTACTGGTATTTGTAAAGAAACGCGCTATCTTTTATTGCACATAGAGAACATCGATAACCTCTTAAAATTCAAGTTAATTATTCATACATTGTTTTGTTAGATTTTCAACCTCTATTCATTCAATCATACAACATAAAATCACCCTTTCAATGAACCCATTTATCCGCGTTGAACATTGCATGGTGTATAACTTGAATCTAAAGGAGGTTATAGATCTCTTTAAGCAACCAAAAATAGCACGTTTCTTCACAGATACCGGTATGTATTGATCTTCAATATTGATTCGCAACAATAATCAACATGTAGCTCTTTTTAGAGGAATATATTTCATTGATTCACATACGAAACCAAGTGCCATAGAATATCCAAAAAGTTTACAACGAGCGAGTATATTTAGCACATTTACACCATCAAGATAGTTGATCAGAAGAGATTTATCTTATAGTTGCGTGCGCCAAAATCAACAATCCAATCACATATTTAAATAAAATAAGCACTTGTTTAATATTAGTCCAGTAAACTACTGCTAAAATGGTCCCTTAGGTTTAGTCACTTTTTGCACTTTAGTCCAAAACTTAAACCTTTTTAATCTAGGTCTTTTTGGTTTCAATTTTGATGCCATTTTCAACCCAAATCAAAATCTGGTCAAATTTTTCAGTTAACATCCAGTTTTTTGGTCTTTTTTCTCCCTTTTAATGAATGACAAAATGGTTTTTTAACGTTTTATTATAACAAATTAAAAAAATCTGACCATTTTGCCCTTTATTAAAACGGAGGAAAAAGACAAAAAAAAAAAAAAAAAAAAACTGAATATTAACTGAAAAATCTGACCAGAATTTGCTTTTGGATGAAAATGGCAACAAAATTGAAACCAAAGCGACCCAGATTCAAAATATTTGAGTTTTGGATTAAAGTGGCAAAAATGACCAAACTTTAGGGACCATTTTGACAGTTTACTCTTTAATCTTTTTAGTTGGACTAAAAAAAAAAAAAAACTGGACTTATAAATGTGAAAAAAAATGTAAAAAATTACAAATTATGATGTTTAAAATTGGGTTCTCTTGTAAAAACAAATGAAAGTATACTTCTGAAATTGTGTAACACCTTATAAAAGTTGAGCAATATTAGCCTACTTTAGCTTTTTAAAATATGTTTGGAATTATGCTTGTACTCTTAAACTTGTTTGAAATTGGAATGATATAATTTAACATGAGGGTAAAACATGTATTGGGAACAGTAGCGAATCTTAAAATTTCCGACCGAGAGGTCGAAAACGTATATACCTAAAAAAAATTATAAAACCGGGGGTCGAAAACCTATATACCTAAAAAATTCTATACGAAACTTACATATCAGGCACTACTGAGCGAAAAGTTCGGGGGCTCCCCCCCCCGGCCCCACTAAGCTACGCCCTTGATTGCCAACACCAAGAAAACGTCTTTTATTGATCACCAAGGTCGGCTAGGAGGTGGTGAGTCGAATCCCCGACCAAGGTCTGTTTCTAGGGCCTATATATATAAGAGGATCGTAGGAAAACTCATGAGAAAACTTCAAAACTTCATTAAACACTACAAGAAATCTGAGTTTTAGCGGCGACGGCAATAGGGGCGACAACGAGCAATAGCCGCGACCAAGACACGCATCGCCCCTATTGCTCGTTGTCGCCCCTATTTTCGTCGCTGCTAAAGGCTCGATCCGTGTGCTTCTTCAAGATTTGCTGCTGACTGTTGATTAAAAACCGATCTAATGGCTACCATCAACGTCATGCTCAAAGAAACACACCCCTTATCTCGTATCCTCCTAAAACACACACCCATCTCAAACACCCATTTCAACCTTTATGTTCACCAAACTCCATCATTTACTGTGACAACCCGAGAATTTAAGATCCTTTTCTACGCTTCACTTGTTTCGCAATCTTGTTTTGACAATTTCTTTTATATTGTGATTGATTAGGGTATTTTGGTGATTAGTTGAATGTATAATGTATAATGTTCATTGTTCTGTGAGTGATGAAAACCCTAGGCGACGAAAAATAGGTCTTTCGTCACAACATCTATTCGACGAAAAATAGATCCTTCGCCAAGAGATGTTTTGTCATATATGTCTTTCGTCGAACAGGTTCTTTGATGAAGAATGGTTAGCAGCCCAGTTCTTTATACAGGCCCAACCCATTCCCTTTAGAATGTACGCGTATATATGTCACATAACTGATCAATTGCAAACCCTAGACTCTCACCAAACAAGTAACGACAAGTCTCCCCTTCGATCAAGCCCTAGGCATCGTCTGGCACTATTCTAACTCACGTCACCATCACCTTGAGGTTAGTGGATCCGTCTTGTATAACTGTCGAGTGACTGTCCTCGATTATATGTGAACTTGTTATGTAATTGGCTTAGGGTTGCATGATAGTAGAGGTATCAATGAATATTCTGTTAGAACAAAACTATATTGTAGAGCTAGAGGTATGCGTGATGTTAGTGAATGACTTAGGGCTATTTGTGCATAAACTGATGGTGATCAACGAGTACATATTGATTGTTACTGTGATTTTGGATGTGGCCTGATGAAATCTGGGTTAGTATGATAACGAATGTCCATTGGAATTATGATGTTTTGTTTTGAATCGGATTGTAGGGTATATGAATGTTATGAACTGAGTTGATGATGATTATGTGTTTAACAAACTGAATGGTGATTGGAATAATTGATGTTGATGAAACTGTTAATGGATAATTAGGGTTTGTAGATGCACCATAACCATCTGATGATATCCACGTCGAAACATGGTATTTCGTCGCATACCTCATCTCGATGAAACATGGTATTTCGTCGCATACCTCATCTCGACGAAACATGGTATTTCGTCACAATCTAGTTTTGACGAAAGATTGATTCTTCCTCACATATGATTGTTCGTCGAGGTGGTGCATGGTCAGAACAGCTCTTATGTGATTTGATACTTCGTCTCATCTGTTTATTTTATTAGCATGTATTGTGATTTTCTGTTTAAGGCATTAAAGTAATGTAAACTGGTTGTGAGGGTCTTGACCCGACTTGTACGGGTAGTTAATCCACCTGTTAAATGTTATCCTGATAACTGAGTACCTGATATGCAATTTGAGTTGATCATGTGATGGATGCAACCATAAATAGAAATAAGGGAAACTTGTATGCATTAATGTGAATAATCACTTTAACTGTTGATTGCACGTGGAATGTGGACTAGCATGAAAACTGAGTATTTGCTACATATTATATGGTGTTTTTGTGATGTATTCAAACTGTGAAAATGCGTGACCTAGTTGTTTATGAAACTGATCTTGATTGGTAACCACGGTAGGGTTGGTTGATTTACTGGAACGGGTAACTTGTTAAATACCGAGCAAATCTAAGGTGAGTTCACTTCTCTCAAAACAAGCATGCGTCCGGTGGGGACAATCAAACTGACAAAACTT
Organism: Helianthus tuberosus; assembly: GCA_030545235.1. NCBI lineage: Eukaryota > Viridiplantae > Streptophyta > Magnoliopsida > Asterales > Asteraceae > Helianthus > Helianthus tuberosus. The sequence continues at coordinate 91,046,906 of CM060429.1, read as the reverse complement.
GTAAACGGATTTTCGTAAACCCATATCCTTGTAGGGGATATGAGGCGGTTTTCAAATACCCATGTAACCACCGTGATTTTATGCTATTAAACAATACCTCATAAACTGTAAGGGCCTATTGTGACATTTTGTGAAACTACAATTTGAAGGACTAAATTGTATTTTTTGGAAACCTTATAAGTTTCGGGTTAAAAGTGCAATTACTTCAAACTACAAGTTTAGGGTCCTTTATGACATTTTTGAAACTAGTTTATATATTAAATAAATAAATAAACATATTTTTGAATTAAAAGTACAAGGATCTTTTAGTCATTAATTGAAACTTGAACCTTAGGGACTAACATTGTCATTTCCTAAACTATTTTAACCTAATAACACTAACCGGGTTACCTTGTTATAAAGGATTCTTATTAAGGAGACTAACCTAGTTAATATATTAGGTTAACTATTACAGGGGCTATTTTTGTATATTATGAAATCTCAGGTACCTAACTGTAACTTCTGTTACATTTAAATAAATAAAAAAAAAAAGGTTTTATGGAAAACCTTTGAAAACCGGCCTCATATCAAGATCGAACTCGAGACCTCATGTTCAACCAACAACACACTAACCACTCGGCCGGGCATGCCACATCCGGTTTTATCCTACTCGTATTATATATATGTACTCATTATAACAAACCTGAATATTTGAATCAGATTTGCATGTTCACGGTCATCAACCACATCGGATCCAATTCTTTTAATCATTGTTTATTCCACCGAAAGTGTTCTTAAACGTTACTAATCACTTTACAACCCGACCAAACATCATGATTCGAACCAATTCGGTATTTTCTCTCTTTTGACCGAGAATTTATAAAAATTCGAAAGTGGAATCATTCCACTATAATGTGTCGATTTCAGTTTGAATTGATATGTTATTTAGATCCCCTGATCTCTTACGAAACTCGTACACCCTCCAAAACTCACAAACACTTCGAAATTTGTCTCTGGTTCACCTCTGTTACTTCGCCGGAGAAACAACTCGCCGGACATAGCCGGAACCACGACCCCATCGTTACCGGATCCCTTTTTCTCGTCCAATCGGTATGTTATCGATTACCCAATATGTTTCCGAGTTTAATTGAAATATAATCCAGTTTTGATCGGTTAATTAGACGGGTTGACTTTGGTTGACTTATTTGGGGAAGAAGATGAAGTTGATTTTTTTATTTTATTTTTATTTAAAAACTGCTATTTCATTAATTCATAATAAATCGGTTTTAAATATTTAAAACCTGAAATTTTTATCATAACTGCTTTAAACACTAATACATTTATTAAAAATGTAAAACTTGCAAAGTTATTTATAAAACTAATTTTTATATTATTAAACAGTTTTATCTTCAAAAATTCATATTAAATCCATTTTGTGAAATAAATATCGAAATTTTTATGATAATTGTTTTAAGTGATAATATTTACAGAAATATTATTGTTACTGATTTTTCATGTAATTTTGTTATTTGTATGATTAAATCAGTATTTACACCTTAAAAGGTTAGTTTTATTTAATTGTTTTAAATTAAATAACTATATAATTATGTCCGAAATTATTTTTAGGATATTTCATGTATTATTCTGAGTTGTATAAAAATTTGACACTGTTTGGTTATTTACAGAATATTTATTGTAATCAAATCAGTTAAATCATTAATTTAAACTTAACAGTTTAATTATATAAACATATAAACTTTGCCCAAAAATATTGTTATGACAAAGTACATATTTTTCTGAGTTTATAAATATTCAGAAACTATTTTGAGTATTTTCAGATTATTTTTGAATAATTAAACTTACAAACTTAAATACTGATATTTCACCTTTTAATTTCATTTTAATTACACAAAATTAATCAGAGGCCAAAATATTATTTTAAATCAGTAATACTTATGTTCAGTAATTTAAAAGTGTTATTTCTAATTTTTCTGATTTAATCTAATTACTTAGATAATTATTAGATAATTATCATGTTTAAAACAATATGTAATTGTTTATTTCAGAAATAAATATATGGGCCAAGATCATCATTTTAAATCTGATTTATACCTGTTAGATAATTAAAAGATTATTTCTAATTATTCTGCATTAAATTAATTATGTAGATAATTAATTGTATAATTACCATGTTATTCTGAAAATACATATATATTTTTGGAACACAGAAGCTAATTTATAATTTTTATAAATTAATTGGACTATATTGTTGTGACTCTCATTTTTACATAGATTGTTCACTTGACACTTTTATAAGGTAAATTATATATTTATCTGTTTTAAATATACAAATAATACTTTTACTCATTATTTGTATAATATGGCATTTATATAAAATACCCCACAAATTAATCAAGTTACCAAGTCTTCCCCAAACCGAATTAGTCAAACCATTCAAACGCCCTAAACCGAGTCACCCGTTAACACAAATTACAGCTTTACCCATTGTTGATACATATTCCATATTCGTTGCATGTTCTATCAATTAGAGTGACGTGGAATCTTATTTCCAAGAACTCTCACACTTTGCATACTTGTTTGGACTTACCTGAAATCAAGGTGAGTATACTCGCAACCCCTTTTTATGTTTACCACTTTTTGGGGTGTAACATGTTTACTTATGAAAACTTACACATGAACATTTTGCTTAAACACATGAACATTCCTATAACATGCTTGTATACGTGATTACTTGATACTTTGAACTTGGGCGATCACACTCCGTGTCCGTACAAATCAATCTTTGACATATGTAGCTGCTATAGGATTAACGACCCGCCATCTTATCTCGTGGTAATGTCAATTGCAAGTTGCGTTCTTTGGTTTGATATGTTGACACCTGCCAAATTTATTGTTTATCTTGAATCACATGCTTGCTATGAGGAATTGTTCAAAGCTTAACTTATGCTATGTACGTACCAAACTTGTATACTCGCCTTTGCTTTTGCATTGAATTGTATTTTAAACATGTTACAGGTTGACGATGATGATGCTATGAAATGAAGTAGCAATGATGCCTAGATACACATATAGACGTTTAGGTTTAAATGATGTGTCAACTTTTATTGTTATGTATTTCCTTTGAATTTGTTGTTATTTGAATTTCTTGTATTGTTGACCATTTACCTATGAAATGAAATCAATTTATTAAATATTGTCACAAATAGCGTTATGATGTCTCGAGCAATCTTCACACTTCGTCTCATCCCGATGTTTCCGCCATTGGTTGGGGTGTGACAGATTGGTATCAGAGCCATAACTATAGGGAATTAGGTAGGATTGCCATGCTACTTACCTAGTCTATAGTTCTAGAACCTTATTCATATGTTATATTTGAGACTACATGCAAACTACTTCATATGTTTCTTATACAGTCTCTTTGGGCCTTTATGAACGTATATATCATTTTTATCCTTGTGTATCATACTTGATATGCTATTCTTATGTATTCACTACTTGTTTTATCATATGTTAAATGCTTGTTTTGGTGTTCCATACCTTGTAAGCTATTCATGAAACGTCCTTACGTGTGATCTTATTGAGATACCTTATGTTCTTATACTTGATATTATTATTTTGAACATATGTCATTTACTTATTATCCGTACAATTAATTCATATTAAGCAATATATAAACTATACCTTGCCTACCCCAAGTGTATAAAAAATATATGTATATGTATATATGGTGAAATCGGCCAAAAATAGCATGACAGCAGCCCCCGAGATTCGAACTCGGGTCTGTGCTCCCACACTCTTTCGCGCCCTTGTCAACCATTGGACTAGGGCCTAGTATTGTGAAAATTCCCATTTCGGTTAAATATAAGCACATGCACAATATTTTCCTTACTTCTTACTATAAATCACCTACCTATATTGTCTCTCTACACGGAAATTCACCGCCAAGTTAGGAGTGAAATCCTCACCTTGATGGAGAAATCCGAATTATAAATTCTAGTGGACCCTCGTCATAGTGTCAAAATTAACTTTTGACCCGACAAGTACCAACCACACTTAGGATACTAAATCGCCAAGTTAGGGGTGAAACCCGCATCTTGTCGACTAGTTCCACTCTTTGATTTTCATTAATCCCGCCAAGTCTCGAAATTTCAATTGAATTGGGGACATGTAGTAACTGGAAGGGTAAATACCGTTAACCGACTTGTCGGCAAGAGTATTTCACCTATTAGGCCAAAGCATGCTCCTCGAATTCGAAAGACTTTTCGACCACTTCGGTTAGTCAGCGTTCCGTTATGGAACCATCCAAATTTTTTTTTTGATCAAACATGTGTTTCTATTATTCCTTTTATACGATGCAATCTTATAAATACGAATTTACTTCCGATATTTTTTTTTTCTCTCACACACACATCATACTAAATATTTTCATACACTTATACGTATACATGATTTTATATAATTTAAGTTCATATTCCTTATTATATTTCAATTAATACTATATACCTAATCATTAGTATTTGTACTCACACTCTCTTCATATTCATAACAATACATTTTATGCTTATACTTATAATCATATTCATACTTATACTCATGTGTTTCATGCTTATACGTATACTCATACTCAAACTTATACTTATGCTCGTACATACAATTATACACGTACATGAGTTCCCCTTTGGGCCGAATGGACATCCGCCCGGATAACCATCCGCCCGGATAACCATCCGTCCGGATAACCATCCGCCCGAATGACCATCCGACCGAATAACCATCTGTCATCACTATAAAATTTCCTTTATAAAAAGGAATATGTGTATATATATATATATTTGCACTTATAGTTGTTTTTATATATAAAAAAAATAAAAAATAAAAACATACAAACCATATAGAGACAACCTATCCTTTCTATAGTTTTATTTCGTTTAATTTTTTTTTTTTTTAAATTCCTGCCGCCAAAAACTTGACAGCAACCATCGCCTTCTTTTTCAAACTTATCGTCGCCGAATTTTTTTTCCGACTCCTGATTTCCCGGTAATTAATTTAAGCACGCGTTTCCATTCTTTCTCGATCAGTGTGAACTTAGACTTTGATAACACAATTACGGCTTATCATAAATCATTTCTGGACTTTACGGGATTTGCACGAGCTATAAAAACAAATCCGTTCTACCTTCTCATATCACCACAACACTCCATACCACTCACACACTCACCGGAGAAACTCATCACTTAAACCCAATATTCAAATGGCACACTACCCAGTAGCACATGCTGAATCCTCTAATGCAGCAGGAATGCATCCATTCCTTCGGTTTGCCGAATTATCCGCTCGAGGGAGGTACCGAAAAATCAGAAATCTTGAAGTTCTTAATATTAACGGCATTGATTGGAATCAAATAGGAATGGTTGATCCCAATGGCGTCCTAGCAAGATTGCTACCACCTAATACACCCTGGCGTCGTTTCTTCGACATTCTAGAACCATCTTATGATGAGTTGGTATATGAGTTCTTCTCCACTTTTTATTTCAAATACAATAACAGTCTTACCGATGAGTCAATAAGTTTTCAACTTTGTGGACAAGCATATACTATGTCATTATCACAATTTGCGGTTCATCTGGGTGTATATACAGATGAAGAAGTTAACCAACCCATTTTCACTAGGGCATTAACTTCTTCTTACTCCGCAGAATTGGCAGAATTTTGGCAACGCCATTCAACAAAAGAATGGGGTGGCAACAATAATGACTTGACCCTCACAGACCCTCGTTATCGATACATGCACCGTGTTTTAGCCAACACTATCATGGGGCGCAAGTATAATCAACAAAGGGTGAGGGCAGACGAACTTTTCTATCTGTATAGTATTTTTGAGCAAGTTCCTTGTAATATTGCCTATGAACTTGCTGCATGTTTTGCTAATCTACAATCCAATCCTCTGAGAAGTCTCATGGGAGGATCGTACATGACCAAAATAGCACAATCATTAGGTGTCCTAAGTGATCAGATTATCCAAGAATTATCTCCACCAAGGGCACCTGGGGTTGTAAATTTTGCCATCATTAGGCGAACCCCTGCTTCTATTTATGCACCAATTCAACCATCCCAGTCGGAGGAAGCTCCATTTGTCTTAGAAAGTACCTACACCCAAAATTTACAACCATCATTGTCGCAGTTTCCTCAACAGTCGTTCTACCGTTCTGATATGCTACCACCTCCGCCATACGTACACGAATATATTCCAATTATCCCACCTCAACCATTAACACCAAACGTCTCACAAGGCTTCTCACAGATAGTCTTCGAAGAGGCTCCAACGACGCAAGACGAATTGTTTTATGAAGGCATGATGATCCAAGATCAATCAGGATCGGAATCATCTTTGCAATCACCGTTACTGCCACAGTCTTTCCTGTCACTGATGAACGAAGTGGAACAACTGCCACCAACTGATATTGCAGGCCCAAGTACGGTGCCTCAAAAGGGTCTCTTTTCAGACCAAATGGTAGTTGAAATGGCTAGGCTGAACAATGAGAACCAAGATTTGTTACGACGAGTACAAGGACTGACAGAACAAAATCAATGGTTAGAGAGCCTACTAGCCGCTCGTATGCAACTGGATCCATTACCTCCTTTACCTGACAGTTTTGAGCCTGATATTGATCCATTTCACGACCTGTTCTAATGTAATTTGTTACAGCATATTAGACTGTCAACCAAACAATATTATCTATGTTTTGATTCAATACATGTTATGTTGCATTGATACTTATTTGATTTAAACAATACCTCAATTCTATGGTTCCTCACTTAACTGGAAGTGCTATGTGGACCATGCAACGAAACGCGTAATTTTGGGTGCACACTTAATTACGAGGTTCGATGCATGAAAATCATAGTAAGCCTTGTTAAGTAAGGTGACATATGGAAACATTATTTGGTTATGTGATCATCCCTTTATCAGCTTATTTGTACACACATTTGTTTGCATAGTATTCACATTACAAATACAGCATAGCATAGTGCCATGCAAAACAATTTCTATACAATGATCCTCGCAAATTCCTCAAAATTTCCAGCATCCAACAATGACTTGTTTATCCTTCTAATCATTTCAATTACATTTTACGGTCTCTTTCGAATAAATTTCGGGACGAAATTTCCTAAAGTAGGGGAGACTGTAACCACCGTGATTTTATGCTATTAAACAATACCTCATAAACTGTAAGGGCCTATTGTGACATTTTGTGAAACTACAATTTGAAGGACTAAATTGTATTTTTTGGAAACCTTATAAGTTTCGGGTTAAAAGTGCAATTACTTCAAACTACAAGTTTAGGGTCCTTTATGACATTTTTGAAACTAGTTTATATATTAAATAAATAAATAAACATATTTTTGAATTAAAAGTACAAGGATCTTTTAGTCATTAATTGAAACTTGAACCTTAGGGACTAACATTGTCATTTCCTAAACTATTTTAACCTAATAACACTAACCGGGTTACCTTGTTATAAAGGATTCTTATTAAGGAGACTAACCTAGTTAATATATTAGGTTAACTATTACAGGGGCTATTTTTGTATATTATGAAATCTCAGGTACCTAACTGTAACTTCTGTTACATTTAAATAAATAAAAAAAAAAAAAAGGTTTTATGGAAAACCTTTGAAAACCGGCCTCATATCAAGATCGAACTCGAGACCTCATGTTCAACCAACAACACACTAACCACTCGGCCGGGCATGCCACATCCGGTTTTATCCTACTCGTATTATATATATGTACTCATTATAACAAACCTGAATATTTGAATCAGATTTGCATGTTCACGGTCATCAACCACATCGGATCCAATTCTTTTAATCATTGTTTATTCCACCGAAAGTGTTCTTAAACGTTACTAATCACTTTACAACCCGACCAAACATCATGATTCGAACCAATTCGGTATTTTCTCTCTTTTGACCGAGAATTTATAAAAATTCGAAAGTGGAATCATTCCACTATAATGTGTCGATTTCAGTTTGAATTGATATGTTATTTAGATCCCCTGATCTCTTACGAAACTCGTACACCCTCCAAAACTCACAAACACTTCGAAATTTGTCTCTGGTTCACCTCTGTTACTTCGCCGGAGAAACAACTCGCCGGACATAGCCGGAACCACGACCCCATCGTTACCAGATCCCTTTTTCTCGTCCAATCGGTATGTTATCGATTACCCAATATGTTTCCGAGTTTAATTGAAATATAATCCAGTTTTGATCGGTTAATTAGACGGGTTGACTTTGGTTGACTTATTTGGGGAAGAAGATGAAGTTGATTTTTTTATTTTATTTTTATTTAAAAACTGCTATTTCATTAATTCATAATAAATCGGTTTTAAATATTTAAAACCTGAAATTTTTATCATAACTGCTTTAAACACTAATACATTTATTAAAAATGTAAAACTTGCAAAGTTATTTATAAAACTAATTTTTATATTATTAAACAGTTTTATCTTCAAAAATTCATATTAAATCCATTTTGTGAAATAAATATCGAAATTTTTATGATAATTGTTTTAAGTGATAATATTTACAGAAATATTATTGTTACTGATTTTTCATGTAATTTTGTTATTTGTATGATTAAATCAGTATTTACACCTTAAAAGGTTAGTTTTATTTAATTGTTTTAAATTAAATAACTATATAATTATGTCCGAAATTATTTTTAGGATATTTCATGTATTATTCTGAGTTGTATAAAAATTTGACACTGTTTGGTTATTTACAGAATATTTATTGTAATCAAATCAGTTAAATCATTAATTTAAACTTAACAGTTTAATTATATAAACATATAAACTTTGCCCAAAAATATTGTTATGACAAAGTACATATTTTTCTGAGTTTATAAATATTCAGAAACTATTTTGAGTATTTTCAGATTATTTTTGAATAATTAAACTTACAAACTTAAATACTGATATTTCACCTTTTAATTTCATTTTAATTACACAAAATTAATCAGAGGCCAAAATATTATTTTAAATCAGTAATACTTATGTTCAGTAATTTAAAAGTGTTATTTCTAATTTTTCTGATTTAATCTAATTACTTAGATAATTATTAGATAATTATCATGTTTAAAACAATATGTAATTGTTTATTTCAGAAATAAATATATGGGCCAAGATCATCATTTTAAATCTGATTTATACCTGTTAGATAATTAAAAGATTATTTCTAATTATTCTGCATTAAATTAATTATGTAGATAATTAATTGTATAATTACCATGTTATTCTGAAAATACATATATATTTTTGGAACACAGAAGCTAATTTATAATTTTTATAAATTAATTGGACTATATTGTTGTGACTCTCATTTTTACATAGATTGTTCACTTGACACTTTTATAAGGTAAATTATATATTTATCTGTTTTAAATATACAAATAATACTTTTACTCATTATTTGTATAATATGGCATTTATATAAAATACCCCACAAATTAATCAAGTTACCAAGTCTTCCCCAAACCGAATTAGTCAAACCATTCAAACGCCCTAAACCGAGTCACCCGTTAACACAAATTACAGCTTTACCCATTGTTGATACATATTCCATATTCGTTGCATGTTCTATCAATTAGAGTGACGTGGAATCTTATTTCCAAGAACTCTCACACTTTGCATACTTGTTTGGACTTACCTGAAATCAAGGTGAGTATACTCGCAACCCCTTTTTATGTTTACCACTTTTTGGGGTGTAACATGTTTACTTATGAAAACTTACACATGAACATTTTGCTTAAACACATGAACATTCCTATAACATGCTTGTATACGTGATTACTTGATACTTTGAACTTGGGCGATCACACTCCGTGTCCGTACAAATCAATCTTTGACATATGTAGCTGCTATAGGATTAACGACCCGCCATCTTATCTCGTGGTAATGTCAATTGCAAGTTGCGTTCTTTGGTTTGATATGTTGACACCTGCCAAATTTATTGTTTATCTTGAATCACATGCTTGCTATGAGGAATTGTTCAAAGCTTAACTTATGCTATGTACGTACCAAACTTGTATACTCGCCTTTGCTTTTGCATTGAATTGTATTTTAAACATGTTACAGGTTGACGATGATGATGCTATGAAATGAAGTAGCAATGATGCCTAGATACACATATAGACGTTTAGGTTTAAATGATGTGTCAACTTTTATTGTTATGTATTTCCTTTGAATTTGTTGTTATTTGAATTTCTTGTATTGTTGACCATTTACCTATGAAATGAAATCAATTTATTAAATATTGTCACAAATAGCGTTATGATGTCTCGAGCAATCTTCACACTTCGTCTCATCCCGATGTTTCCGCCATTGGTTGGGGTGTGACAGATTGGTATCAGAGCCATAACTATAGGGAATTAGGTAGGATTGCCATGCTACTTACCTAGTCTATAGTTCTAGAACCTTATTCATATGTTATATTTGAGACTACATGCAAACTACTTCATATGTTTCTTATACAGTCTCTTTGGGCCTTTATGAACGTATATATCATTTTTATCCTTGTGTATCATACTTGATATGCTATTCTTATGTATTCACTACTTGTTTTATCATATGTTAAATGCTTGTTTTGGTGTTCCATACCTTGTAAGCTATTCATGAAACGTCCTTACGTGTGATCTTATTGAGATACCTTATGTTCTTATACTTGATATTATTATTTTGAACATATGTCATTTACTTATTATCCGTACAATTAATTCATATTAAGCAATATATAAACTATACCTTGCCTACCCCAAGTGTATAAAAAATATATGTATATGTATATATGGTGAAATCGGCCAAAAATAGCATGACAGCAGCCCCCGAGATTCGAACTCGGGTCTGTGCTCCCACACTCTTTCGCGCCCTTGTCAACCATTGGACTAGGGCCTAGTATTGTGAAAATTCCCATTTCGGTTAAATATAAGCACATGCACAATATTTTCCTTACTTCTTACTATAAATCACCTACCTATATTGTCTCTCTACACGGAAATTCACCGCCAAGTTAGGAGTGAAATCCTCACCTTGATGGAGAAATCCGAATTATAAATTCTAGTGGACCCTCGTCATAGTGTCAAAATTAACTTTTGACCCGACAAGTACCAACCACACTTAGGATACTAAATCGCCAAGTTAGGGGTGAAACCCGCATCTTGTCGACTAGTTCCACTCTTTGATTTTCATTAATCCCGCCAAGTCTCGAAATTTCAATTGAATTGGGGACATGTAGTAACTGGAAGGGTAAATACCGTTAACCGACTTGTCGGCAAGAGTATTTCACCTATTAGGCCAAAGCATGCTCCTCGAATTCGAAAGACTTTTCGACCACTTCGGTTAGTCAGCGTTCCGTTATGGAACCATCCAAATTTTTTTTTTTGATCAAACATGTGTTTCTATTATTCCTTTTATACGATGCAATCTTATAAATACGAATTTACTTCCGATATTTTTTTTTTTTTCTCTCACACACACATCATACTAAATATTTTCATACACTTATACGTATACATGATTTTATATAATTTAAGTTCATATTCCTTATTATATTTCAATTAATACTATATACCTAATCATTAGTATTTGTACTCACACTCTCTTCATATTCATAACAATACATTTTATGCTTATACTTATAATCATATTCATACTTATACTCATGTGTTTCATGCTTATACGTATACTCATACTCAAACTTATACTTATGCTCGTACATACAATTATACACGTACATGAGTTCCCCTTTGGGCCGAATGGACATCCGCCCGGATAACCATCCGCCCGGATAACCATCCGTCCGGATAACCATCCGCCCGAATGACCATCCGACCGAATAACCATCTGTCATCACTATAAAATTTCCTTTATAAAAAGGAATATGTGTATATATATATATATTTGCACTTATAGTTGTTTTTATATATAAAAAAAATAAAAAATAAAAACATACAAACCATATAGAGACAACCTATCCTTTCTATAGTTTTATTTCGTTTAATTTTTTTTTTTTTTTAAATTCCTGCCGCCAAAAACTTGACAGCAACCATCGCCTTCTTTTTCAAACTTATCGTCGCCGAATTTTTTTTCCGACTCCTGATTTCCCGGTAATTAATTTAAGCACGCGTTTCCATTCTTTCTCGATCAGTGTGAACTTAGACTTTGATAACACAATTACGGCTCATCATAAATCATTTCCGGACTTTACGGGATTTGCACGAGCTATAAAAACAAATCCGTTCTACCTTCTCATATCACCACAACACTCCATACCACTCACACACTCACCGGAGAAACTCATCACTTAAACCCAATATTCAAATGGCACACTACCCAGTAGCACATGCTGAATCCTCTAATGCAGCAGGAATGCATCCATTCCTTCGGTTTGCCGAATTATCCGCTCGAGGGAGGTACCGAAAAATCAGAAATCTTGAAGTTCTTAATATTAACGGCATTGATTGGAATCAAATAGGAATGGTTGATCCCAATGGCGTCCTAGCAAGATTGCTACCACCTAATACACCCTGGCGTCGTTTCTTCGACATTCTAGAACCATCTTATGATGAGTTGGTATATGAGTTCTTCTCCACTTTTTATTTCAAATACAATAACAGTCTTACCGATGAGTCAATAAGTTTTCAACTTTGTGGACAAGCATATACTATGTCATTATCACAATTTGCGGTTCATCTGGGTGTATATACAGATGAAGAAGTTAACCAACCCATTTTCACTAGGGCATTAACTTCTTCTTACTCCGCAGAATTGGCAGAATTTTGGCAACGCCATTCAACAAAAGAATGGGGTGGCAACAATAATGACTTGACCCTCACAGACCCTCGTTATCGATACATGCACCGTGTTTTAGCCAACACTATCATGGGGCGCAAGTATAATCAACAAAGGGTGAGGGCAGACGAACTTTTCTATCTGTATAGTATTTTTGAGCAAGTTCCTTGTAATATTGCCTATGAACTTGCTGCATGTTTTGCTAATCTACAATCCAATCCTCTGAGAAGTCTCATGGGAGGATCGTACATGACCAAAATAGCACAATCATTAGGTGTCCTAAGTGATCAGATTATCCAAGAATTATCTCCACCAAGGGCACCTGGGGTTGTAAATTTTGCCATCATTAGGCGAACCCCTGCTTCTATTTATGCACCAATTCAACCATCCCAGTCGGAGGAAGCTCCATTTGTCTTAGAAAGTACCTACACCCAAAATTTACAACCATCATTGTCGCAGTTTCCTCAACAGTCGTTCTACCGTTCTGATATGCTACCACCTCCGCCATACGTACACGAATATATTCCAATTATCCCACCTCAACCATTAACACCAAACGTCTCACAAGGCTTCTCACAGATAGTCTTCGAAGAGGCTCCAACGACGCAAGACGAATTGTTTTATGAAGGCATGATGATCCAAGATCAATCAGGATCGGAATCATCTTTGCAATCACCGTTACTGCCACAGTCTTTCCTGTCACTGATGAACGAAGTGGAACAACTGCCACCAACTGATATTGCAGGCCCAAGTACGGTGCCTCAAAAGGGTCTCTTTTCAGACCAAATGGTAGTTGAAATGGCTAGGCTGAACAATGAGAACCAAGATTTGTTACGACGAGTACAAGGACTGACAGAACAAAATCAATGGTTAGAGAGCCTACTAGCCGCTCGTATGCAACTGGATCCATTACCTCCTTTACCTGACAGTTTTGAGCCTGATATTGATCCATTTCACGACCTGTTCTAATGTAATTTGTTACAGCATATTAGACTGTCAACCAAACAATATTATCTATGTTTTGATTCAATACATGTTATGTTGCATTGATACTTATTTGATTTAAACAATACCTCAATTCTATGGTTCCTCACTTAACTGGAAGTGCTATGTGGACCATGCAACGAAACGCGTAATTTTGGGTGCACACTTAATTACGAGGTTCGATGCATGAAAATCATAGTAAGCCTTGTTAAGTAAGGTGACATATGGAAACATTATTTGGTTATGTGATCATCCCTTTATCAGCTTATTTGTACACACATTTGTTTGCATAGTATTCACATTACAAATACAGCATAGCATAGTGCCATGCAAAACAATTTCTATACAATGATCCTCGCAAATTCCTCAAAATTTCCAGCATCCAACAATGACTTGTTTATCCTTCTAATCATTTCAATTACATTTTACGGTCTCTTTCGAATAAATTTCGGGACGAAATTTCCTAAAGTAGGGGAGACTGTAACCACCGTGATTTTATGCTATTAAACAATACCTCATAAACTGTAAGGGCCTATTGTGACATTTTGTGAAACTACAATTTGAAGGACTAAATTGTATTTTTTGGAAACCTTATAAGTTTCGGGTTAAAAGTGCAATTACTTCAAACTACAAGTTTAGGGTCCTTTATGACATTTTTGAAACTAGTTTATATATTAAATAAATAAATAAACATATTTTTGAATTAAAAGTACAAGGATCTTTTAGTCATTAATTGAAACTTGAACCTTAGGGACTAACATTGTCATTTCCTAAACTATTTTAACCTAATAACACTAACCGGGTTACCTTGTTATAAAGGATTCTTATTAAGGAGACTAACCTAGTTAATATATTAGGTTAACTATTACAGGGGCTATTTTTGTATATTATGAAATCTCAGGTACCTAACTGTAACTTCTGTTACATTTAAATAAATAAAAAAAAAAAAGGTTTTATGGAAAACCTTTGAAAACCGGCCTCATATCAAGATCGAACTCGAGACCTCATGTTCAACCAACAACACACTAACCACTCGGCCGGGCATGCCACATCCGGTTTTATCCTACTCGTATTATATATATGTACTCATTATAACAAACCTGAATATTTGAATCAGATTTGCATGTTCACGGTCATCAACCACATCGGATCCAATTCTTTTAATCATTGTTTATTCCACCGAAAGTGTTCTTAAACGTTACTAATCACTTTACAACCCGACCAAACATCATGATTCGAACCAATTCGGTATTTTCTCTCTTTTGACCGAGAATTTATAAAAATTCGAAAGTGGAATCATTCCACTATAATGTGTCGATTTCAGTTTGAATTGATATGTTATTTAGATCCCCTGATCTCTTACGAAACTCGTACACCCTCCAAAACTCACAAACACTTCGAAATTTGTCTCTGGTTCACCTCTGTTACTTCGCCGGAGAAACAACTCGCCGGACATAGCCGGAACCACGACCCCATCGTTACCAGATCCCTTTTTCTCGTCCAATCGGTATGTTATCGATTACCCAATATGTTTCCGAGTTTAATTGAAATATAATCCAGTTTTGATCGGTTAATTAGACGGGTTGACTTTGGTTGACTTATTTGGGGAAGAAGATGAAGTTGATTTTTTTATTTTATTTTTATTTAAAAACTGCTATTTCATTAATTCATAATAAATCGGTTTTAAATATTTAAAACCTGAAATTTTTATCATAACTGCTTTAAACACTAATACATTTATTAAAAATGTAAAACTTGCAAAGTTATTTATAAAACTAATTTTTATATTATTAAACAGTTTTATCTTCAAAAATTCATATTAAATCCATTTTGTGAAATAAATATCGAAATTTTTATGATAATTGTTTTAAGTGATAATATTTACAGAAATATTATTGTTACTGATTTTTCATGTAATTTTGTTATTTGTATGATTAAATCAGTATTTACACCTTAAAAGGTTAGTTTTATTTAATTGTTTTAAATTAAATAACTATATAATTATGTCCGAAATTATTTTTAGGATATTTCATGTATTATTCTGAGTTGTATAAAAATTTGACACTGTTTGGTTATTTACAGAATATTTATTGTAATCAAATCAGTTAAATCATTAATTTAAACTTAACAGTTTAATTATATAAACATATAAACTTTGCCCAAAAATATTGTTATGACAAAGTACATATTTTTCTGAGTTTATAAATATTCAGAAACTATTTTGAGTATTTTCAGATTATTTTTGAATAATTAAACTTACAAACTTAAATACTGATATTTCACCTTTTAATTTCATTTTAATTACACAAAATTAATCAGAGGCCAAAATATTATTTTAAATCAGTAATACTTATGTTCAGTAATTTAAAAGTGTTATTTCTAATTTTTCTGATTTAATCTAATTACTTAGATAATTATTAGATAATTATCATGTTTAAAACAATATGTAATTGTTTATTTCAGAAATAAATATATGGGCCAAGATCATCATTTTAAATCTGATTTATACCTGTTTGATAATTAAAAGATTATTTCTAATTATTCTGCATTAAATTAATTATGTAGATAATTAATTGTATAATTACCATGTTATTCTGAAAATACATATATATTTTTGGAACACAGAAGCTAATTTATAATTTTTATAAATTAATTGGACTATATTGTTGTGACTCTCATTTTTACATAGATTGTTCACTTGACACTTTTATAAGGTAAATTATATATTTATCTGTTTTAAATATACAAATAATACTTTTACTCATTATTTGTATAATATGGCATTTATATAAAATACCCCACAAATTAATCAAGTTACCAAGTCTTCCCCAAACCGAATTAGTCAAACCATTCAAACGCCCTAAACCGAGTCACCCGTTAACACAAATTACAGCTTTACCCATTGTTGATACATATTCCATATTCGTTGCATGTTCTATCAATTAGAGTGACGTGGAATCTTATTTCCAAGAACTCTCACACTTTGCATACTTGTTTGGACTTACCTGAAATCAAGGTGAGTATACTCGCAACCCCTTTTTATGTTTACCACTTTTTGGGGTGTAACATGTTTACTTATGAAAACTTACACATGAACATTTTGCTTAAACACATGAACATTCCTATAACATGCTTGTATACGTGATTACTTGATACTTTGAACTTGGGCGATCACACTCCGTGTCCGTACAAATCAATCTTTGACATATGTAGCTGCTATAGGATTAACGACCCGCCATCTTATCTCGTGGTAATGTCAATTGCAAGTTGCGTTCTTTGGTTTGATATGTTGACACCTGCCAAATTTATTGTTTATCTTGAATCACATGCTTGCTATGAGGAATTGTTCAAAGCTTAACTTATGCTATGTACGTACCAAACTTGTATACTCGCCTTTGCTTTTGCATTGAATTGTATTTTAAACATGTTACAGGTTGACGATGATGATGCTATGAAATGAAGTAGCAATGATGCCTAGATACACATATAGACGTTTAGGTTTAAATGATGTGTCAACTTTTATTGTTATGTATTTCCTTTGAATTTGTTGTTATTTGAATTTCTTGTATTGTTGACCATTTACCTATGAAATGAAATCAATTTATTAAATATTGTCACAAATAGCGTTATGATGTCTCGAGCAATCTTCACACTTCGTCTCATCCCGATGTTTCCGCCATTGGTTGGGGTGTGACAACCCACATCCTTGTAGGGGATGTGAGGCGGATTTCACAAACGCATATCCTTGCAGGGGATATGCATCGGTTTTCAGTAAACGTTGATGTTGGATAATACACTCACTTTCTATCACTTAAGTCCCATCATACTACCGGGTTAGTTGCTTGTAGGGCAACGGGGTTATTAGTTGATAGCGCTATTAGGTTTGGCACCCTCACGACGTACCTGGATAGGACGAGCGTGAACTAATAACTTTAAATCATGACCAATGTTTGATAGAACATTGGAGAAGGGCAAAAAGGGCCGTCTGCGGTATCGAGTTATTATCACCATAACATAACATGACTCAGTAATCGGTAACGAACGGTTTAACAAATCAGTGAACTCACCAGCGTTGTCTGATACACGTTTTTCTGCATGCTTGCAGGCCTTTAGGTACACGTTGTTGGGACTTGCTGTCTGGGATGCTGGAGTGATTATGTGTCAAGTTACAAGGAATCACAAGACAAGTTTAATGGCTTTTATACACTTTAGTTATGAAATTGTTGACTATTGTATTATGCTTCCGCTGATTAATAAATAATGTTTTATAACGCTTTATCCCAATAAATGAAAGTTTAATTGAATTATTGTTATGAGTTCAATGTGATTGGTGGCTAGATCCTGGTATGTCACACGCCTCGCGGCGGATTCCGCATGTGGTATTTTGGGGGTGTGACAGTTTGGTATCAGTGCCACTGGTTATAGTGAACTTGTTTTTAAAAATGTTTTTATAAAACTAGACTATAACCGAACGAGTTCTGAATACGAGAATACAACCATGACACTCAGCTCCAGATTGCAAGGTTCGTCTTTTTCACCTGTTGCATACATTACATGACTAGTACACATTTGTCTATGATGTAACATACGAACACACACTCGTCACTATAGCATGATGGCATGTATTGCTTGCTTACTTTATGATGCGTTGATTGTATGCCATAGTCCTTGGATTTTTGTGATCTTATTACTTTGACAACCTCCGTTTGACATCTGAGTTTGAGGAACCATTTGACATGAGTTAGGAGGAACTGAGATGAGCATGCAAATCACAAAAGTATTGTGGGTGCAGACATAATAATAATGTGGGGTGCATGTGAGTCCCAGTGAGCCTTAACAAGTGAAAAATGGGTTCTGATCTGTTATTTAAACAATGAGAAACGTAACAAATCTATAGGAGTCACAACAGTGATTGACTCCTACTCGAATGTGATCTTTTCACTCCTCTCTGAATCCTTACGAATCTCGATGCGATCGAGTATTACCTGAGCACTCATCTGAACGTCTAGCGAACTGTGTAGAATGATAGGTGCTTGTCCGAACGTCTCTGAGTTGGATGTCATAGCATCGAATGATTGGTCTATACCTTTCTCACTTATCTTCATTTGCTAGAACTTAACATATTGACGCTTTAGATCCCGAAGTGCGATCACTTCTGCAACACTCCAGCAACATACTATGTATTACTCAATCAACTTGTAAGATCAAGGGGCAAGAGGATGAGCGTAGTATCTCACCGACCTCAGTATTA
Organism: Helianthus tuberosus; assembly: GCA_030545235.1. NCBI lineage: Eukaryota > Viridiplantae > Streptophyta > Magnoliopsida > Asterales > Asteraceae > Helianthus > Helianthus tuberosus. Next base: position 91,027,818 of record CM060429.1, on the reverse strand, counting down.
GGACGACCCTGGTTACAGGCAACGAACACCAGCGAATTGACTTCAATCTAATCCTTAACCCTAGTCAGCGACTCGTGGGAGTCAACTCTTACGAACCAATCGGGACATAAGCAATGACAATCGACTACGGTGTGGAATGTGTAGCTTCCAGCACAATGAGTAGCGTCTTAGGACGTGACACGGAATGTGAAAAGATGGATCCTGTCGGTGATCGTAGGGTTTCGTTTCAAGCAACAATATTAGAGGCAACAGTCACGGCAACATCAAGGTATTTGTAATGGTAGCCAACAGTATGGAAATGAAGGTGCCTACGACATGGAGTGGCCGTTGTTAAATCAAGATGACAACAACCAAGGGAACGACGGCAGTACTGGAAATCCTCGTAACGAGAACAACAACACGGGAAATGATGCTCATGGAAGGGCATTTAGGATGGGCATGGGCAATGCCAGGATTATTGCAACATGGTGGCCGACACATTCTTGGTAACTAATCGCTTCGTCTCTGTGCTGCTTAACCCTGAAGCTTTTGGAAACTAACCCTGTTGTGGAACCGACTGACGGCAAGTCAATGGAAACCTCCTATGTTCGTTGGGATGCAAACTCGACCTTGTGGGACAAGTGTTCGACATCTACCCTTGACAGTTTTGTGGTTGTAGTTAGTGTGGATTGGGTATCCAGATAACCTGCGGATATACCTCAGGAGGAGAAAATTTTGAGTATCCCTCTCCCCAGTGGCGAATCGTCATCTGTCCTAAAGCATCAGTGTGGTGTAAAGGCTAGTATCATTTCAGCAATGAAAGCCAGAAGTGTCTACGGAGGGATTACCCCGCTATGTTGGCAACCGCTACTAATGTTATGACTTAGGAAAAGAGGATCGAGGATCCACCAATTGTTCGTGATTCCTCTCAGTGTGCTACTCGAGGAACTTTCAGGTTTACTTCCACAACTGATTAGGTAGAATCTCAGTTTGATCTCGCGCCAGAGGCAGCCCTGATTACTCGCACCTCTTACCGTCTTGCACCAGGAGGGTTGCAAGAACTGTCCAATCAACTTCAGGAAACTACAGGATGGGAGTTTTATAGATCTAGCTCCTCGTTTTGGGGAAACGCGCTCTATTGCGGAAACGAAGGACGAGTCCCATCGTACGTGTACAGACTACCACAAGGTGGCTATCATAGACCGTCACCCCCTGTCTCGCACCGCCGACCTGCTTGACCCGTTGGAACAATCAAGATTCTATCCGGAAACTGACTTATGATCGGACTGCCATCTGATGGAAGACCATGGGGAGGATGATCCCTAACACGGCGTTATAGATCCAGTATGGCCACTATGATTTTCTGTTCAAGTTATTGAAGATATCCAACACACCAGCAGCCTCAGAGATCACATGAGTAGTATGCATCAACCTCGTTTCGCCAGATTCGTCGACGCATTTATCGGTGATGTTTAGAATCACTACCAGGGGAAAGGAAGACCATGAACGGCATCTGTATTTTGTCCGAGAGCTCCTAGGGGAGGAGTAACTTCACGCGAAGTCTACCTAAGTGTGACTTCAGGATTTAGGAGGTACACTTTCTTGGTCACGTAGTCAACAAAGTGGGGATACATGCAGATCTCGCTAAAGATCCATTTCATTAGATATTGATCGGCACCAAATAGTCCATCGGGGATACAGTAATTTCTTGGTCTAGCTAGATACTATTGTAGAATTCATCACAGGATTTTCAAGGATTTCGTAGTTTTAACCCCTTTAGCACAGCAGGGTGCAGTTTATTCGTGGGAGAAAAACAGGAGAACGCCTTTTCAGCTTTCGAAACCCAACACTACAACGCACTGAGCATCTTCTTTACTCGAGGGTGCGGGTGATTTAGTGGTATACAAATATGGTTCGAATCAGAGTCCCAGTTACACGCCGATGCAACACGAGATGGTGATGGCTTACATAGTGGAATTACAAGAAGAATAGCATGAGTCACAACCTGCGGTGGAAGTTATGGTCTTTGGATTTAAGTTGGAGGCATTACTTGGACGGTACCAACTGCACTACTTAGACCGATCACAAGGGCCTCCCGTGTATCTTTGTTTCTAAAGAGCTAAATGTGTGATGTCATCGCTGGATGGAACTTTTGAACTTTTGAATGAGCTAAACGTGTGATGTCATCGGATTTGCCCTGTCCAAATCTGTAAGACCCGTCTTAAAATAACAGGAATATTAATATATAACACGCATTTAGTACAAAAATTTCGAGTTTACAAAAACTTTCTTAGTTTTAAGATCATACTTGATCGTAATATTCAAGTTATCATCCTACTAGATAAACTTACAAAACATGATTTCAAGTGTTTACATATTACTTAAAACAAAATAGATCAAATGCGGAAGCTTTGTTTAGTGTGTTCGGTTCTTGAGAGTCGCTTGATCGCCATCCGGATTAAGTCCAACGTCACCTACGGTCAAAACCATGCAAAAGATTAGTTTTGACACTTTAACATCAAGTATAAACAAGTTTCATGATTAAACAATGAGAAACAACAAGAATTTCACGAATCTGGGGTGGTCGCGTCGCACGACGGTGGCTGTTCAGGCCGTCGCGTCACGCGGCGGTAATTGTGTTTCGCCGTGGCGTAGCGCCACCGTGTATTTTTGACAGAAGGTTTGTTTGCTGGAGCTGTATATCAGCCCAACACCATTCTTTATCAGCTACAAACTTTAAATCAACATAACTTTTTCCTCGAGTGTCCGATTTAGCCGATTCTTTTTCCCACGTGACCGTAATTAAATTACGGACCCGTTTATCAACACAACTCACATAAATTTTCAGCTTAAGAACAGTTGGCCATTATTTTTGCTCTTTATCTATTCGACCCGTTTGTCTACAAGTTCAACAACTTGTTTTATTGTCATCTCTTGTCTACGACCGATTTACCCAATCCCGGGTTTACCCACTATAGCGTTTCGCTCCCTTCAAGAGGGTCACTTACGCAGTAATCATCACGCTTGTTTTCAAGGATTTAAACGTGCTTTTCTAAATCATTTGACAAGTAAAAAATTCAGAACTTTAATCCCTCTACAAGGGTTCATGTCCTTGCAACAAGTTAGTGTGTCCGCTTCACGGCTTACGCTTTGTTTATAACCAATCAACAAGTGATGGTCATTGACTTTGACGTTTACAACTCAACTTGTTTTGACCCGTTTGGATGCCGAATGGAGACCACCATTTCGAGACATTCCAAACCCTATTTCTAACTCATGTTTTAACCCGTTTTATTTGTCTAAGGCACTTCGTCACTTCCGTGACTTAACGGGTTTTCCTGTTTGGCTAGTTTCTAACACAACTAACTAGAATAAATAAATAACATAATGTAACGAAACCATAGGTCGCGTACCTTTAAAGCGCTCCCTTCAAACGCGTATCACCTCCGGCTTGTCCGCTTGACGATCCGGATTCTTTACCTAAAGAGTTCCATTCACAACCATTTTAGAACCCTTTTTTTTTACAATCATTTATCATAATTCATTATGATATCCGAATCTTCGTTTTTGTCCGATTATTAACATTTTGATCCTCACTTAGGCGTTTTAACAAACACCTAGCGGGTCGGATTTTTACATAATCAATAGTAAATTCATGACTTGTTAGTTCCATCTAAATCAACTTCAATTTAGCAATTTACACAAAGTTTTAACATCAATTTTTCAGAAAATTACTTCATGCATTCAAATTTCACTAGAATAAGAATCATAATCCTAGTGTTTATCTAGTTTCTACAAACCAAATAATCACCTACAATGGTGATTAAAATCCCCACAAGTATCATACAAGATTTCAACAAGAATTCATCTAGGGTTTATCCCTAGACACCTTATTACTTCTAATTTCACTTATACAACACATATCCAAGCTCAATTTCGTTTTTCTCAATTAACCTAGAATTGAACATGAATCGAAATACCAAAATTTTGCATACCTTATGATCCCTTCAACGAGGTGATCACGAATTTATGCTTGGAAATCGATTTAGACCAGATTTAAGCCTTCAATTTGTCAGTTTAATGCAAGTTAGGGTTTGATGGAGAAGCCCTGGTTCGCCCCCCTGTGTTTGAGATCGACCAGACACACACACCAAGTGTGTGTTTGGTGTTAATTATCTCTTTTAATCTTTCAAGTTTCGTAATTGACAACTTTGAGTCCCTAAGTTTTATTTTACTATTAACTTGGGTGTTTTACCCTTTTTATTTGTCATCTCAAGACTAGTAACTAACTAGGTTATGGATTTCTAGTTAGCTTGCTCTTGTTTACTTAATACTTTATTATTCTGATTTTAAGTTTTATAAATTTTGGGGTGTTACAAGTCCACCCCCCTTAAAAGGGTTTCGTCCCCGAAACCGAATTACGTACCAAATAATATAGGGTAGAGCCGTTGCATCTCTTCTTCGGATTCCCATGTGGTATCCAAACCCTTCTTGTGTTCCCATTTAACCTTTACTTGATTGATCTCTTTGTTCCTTAAGATTTTCACCTTATGGTCCAAAATCGCAATGGGCTTCACCACATAGTTAAGGCTATCATCCACCTCGATGTCATCATAGTGGATATAAGTTGTTTCGTCCGCTAGACATTTCCGAAGATGTGACACGTAAAATGTGCTATGAATTCCGCTTAATTCCTCTGGTAGTTCAAGGCGGTATGCTACTTTTCCTACTCGTTCGACAATTTTAAACGGCCCAATAAATATCGGGCTTAATTTTCCTCTCTTTCTAAACCGAATAACCCCCTTCCATGGGGATACCTTAAGCATGACCTTGTCGCCAACCTGAAACTCGATTGGTCTCCTCCTTTTGTTCGCATACGACTTTTGTCTATCTTGAGCCGCTTTCAAGTGTGCCCGAACCACATCAATCTTTTCATTAGTGGCTCGAACTATGTCTTTATGAGCGAGTTCACGTGGACCCACCTCACCCCAACACACTAGGGTCCGGCATTTCCTACCATAAAGCATTTCGTACGGAGCCATCCCGATACTAGTATGGTAGCTGTTATTATATGAAAACTCGACCAATGGTAGATAAACATCCCAACTACCTTTGAAGTCGATTATACATGCCCGTAACATGTCTTCCAATGTCTGTATTGTTCTTTCGCTCTGTCCATCCGTCAGAGGATGGTACGCAGTGCTAATGAACAATTTTGTTCCCATTTGCTCTTGAAAATCTCGCCAAAAATTTGAAGTGAATCGGGTATCCCTATCGGACACGATGGATACCGGTACTCCGTGGCGTGCCACTATCTCATTAGTATATACTTCGGACATCTTTTCTGACATATATGTTTCACGTATCGGGAAAAAATGAGCACTCTTTGTCAGTCTGTCAACACCTACCCATATAGCATCAAAACCGCGGTTCGTCTTTGGTAGTTTGGTTAATAGGTCCATTGTAATATGTTCCCATTTCCAAACCGGAATTTCCAATGGTTGGAGTTTACTGTATGTTTTTTGGTGTTCCGCCTTGACTTGTAGACAGGTCAAGCATTTCTCCACGTATTTCACTACATCTCTTTTCAGTCCGGGCCACCAATAGTTTTGTTTAAAGTCGTTATACATCTTGGTCGCTCCCGGATGGATGGAATAATGGGATTTGTGAGCTTCATCAAGTAGAAGCGTTTTAACTCCACACGTGTTAGGAACCCAAATTCTATTGAAACGTGTTTTCAAACCGTGGTTGCCTTCTTCGAGATCCTTAAATTAGCCGACAATTCTTTCCTTTTTCCAATTTTCCACCTTCACTACTTCAACTTGTGCTTCTCTGATTCGTTCTAGTAAGCCCGAGGTTACAATAAGCTGCATTGATTGTACCCGTATCGGGGCATATTCTACCTTTCGGCTCAACGCATCCGCCACTACATTGGCCTTCCCGTGGTGGTAGTGTATTTCACAATCGTAGTCCTTGACCGTTTCCAACCATCGCCTCTGCCTCATGTTTAATTGTAAGGCCATATAATGGTGTAGGTTTACGCCTATCTTCATCAAACACAAATATAGGCTATTGGGCTTAGCCTTGTAGTGGGTTAAATAGTAATGGAATAAGCCATGTGGGCTAATTAGTGATTTGGGCTTGTTTGGTTAGTAATATTATGCATGTGGGCCTGGCCCTGTCTGTAACTAGGTCACCCTATGTAACTATAAATAGGGTGAACCTAGGTCATTAGAAGGTTAGACCATTTTGAGAGGTTCTTCATTATTTTCGATTTCTGTGTGGGTGTACCAGACGGTTCTCTAGAAACCGTGTGCACGTTGAGATTCAATCAATAAAATCGTTCTTGTTCTTATCACTTTCATCAGTATTCCGCACTCGTGATTAGTGATTTTGATATCCGGTTGTTGATTTGGGACTTACAATTGGTATCAGAGCCTAAGTAGTCTCACGAAGGCTCGGTTGTGTTGGATATCATTCGAAGAACAAGAAATTTTTTTGAAGATTCGAAGAACACAAAGAACACATTTGAAGATACGAAGAACAGTTGAATATTGGTGGTTTGATCTGTTTTGGAACAAAAAGTATTGTGTTTGCTATTTTTTAGAAAGTTTGGTGGAAAGAATAAGGAAATTGTTTTAAATTGTTTCCTTGTTTTGCGAGATTTCAGTTGGTGATCTTCTTCCAAATATAGAATTGTGCGATTGATTTTGGTTGACTTTTCAACTTGTGCGATCAAGTCCCCTTGAAGTCTTCAAATTGTGCGATCATCAGACATCATTTTCACAATTTAAGTGACATCATCAGATATCATCTTTGCATGTGAAACACATCTTGTGCGATCCAATCACACATCTTGTGCGATCAACTCTTTTGTGCGATTACGGGATATTGTCCGACTACGAAACCTCTTGTGCGATTATCTTCAAGTTGTGCGACTGGACTTTTCAACTTATTATTCTTGTGCGACTACAACATCTTGTGCGACTACGGCAACACCATCACGTTCACAGCGCCATCTTCATCATCTCCGTTTCGGTATCGAGTTCGAGTTCGGGTTTCCAATATCGCACACCCCATCGTCACCAACCTCCAACCACCATCTCCAAACAACCTGCAACTGCCCATTATCACCTCCGGTTCACCATCCTTATTATATCCACTCAACCACCGCTGGTGACATTCATCTCCGAAGTTCAACATCAATCATCACGATCACCACCTTGTCATCTCCATAATCTCTCTATCTCCACTGTTAACCTCCTCCAGTCTACAACAAACGTTAAAAAAAAACCTTCATCATAACAGCTACCATTATCCACAGTTCACCATCTCCGACGTAACCCGTCACCTCCGGTTCATCGTCTTCAAACTCCGTCACCGGTTGTCATCATCTACATCACCACCGTCTGACAGTTCCTTCATACTATAATCCTATAACCGTGCACCATTGTTAATCACGCATCTCTGTCGAACTCAAATCACAATCATCATCATCTCCGCGCCTGAGTTTGAAGATTAGGGTTTTGGTTTGGATTGTTTATCGACGAACGGCGTTCAATTTAGGGTTCTGGAAACGAAGAAGACGCACTGACAGTTGTCTTGATTGTTTAGTTTCTTTAAATTAGTTTATAATAATAATAACATAATCATTTGGTAATCATTACTAAATTAATAATAATAATAATAATAATAATAGTTATATTAATTACATTTTGAAATCTAATAAAAAAAAAGGGTTTGGTTGTTGTTTGGTGATAAGTTTTGACAGGTTTGGAGGCGTGGTACAGGGAAACTGGTTCGTGCATTTTTCAAAGGCTTGAGTTAGCGAGTACACGGGTTCTTGCTTTGGGCTTGTGTTGAAGAAATAGTTAAAACGCACATTTTCGGGGGATCACATCTTTGGGGAATCACATTTTCGGGGGATCATACTTTCGGGGGATCATAGTTAAAATTCTTAAAAATGTCTTCTAAGAGAGAAGTGCTTGAGCAAGAATTTCAAGGATTCAGATACTCATATGGTGAATCTATAGAAGCACTTACAAGCCGGTTTGCTGAACTGCTCTCTGAAATGGAGAAGGCTGAGATTGAGGTGTCTAATCGCACGAGCAACACAAAGCTTCTGGATGCTATAAAAAGGATTCCAGATCAGACAAACTGTAGTTGGTTTAGAAATGTTAATCAGATAATTATGACAACCGACTGCTACTGTTACAAAATGAAGCCGGATGAGCTGATCTCACTCATCAAATCATATAACAATGCTGACAAGCAGTCTACTCAAGGCAACACAGCTGATGCAGTTTGCTCACCCACTCCTACTTCTACTGCTCCATTGCCTGGTGCAGTTTGCTCATCCACTTCTAATGCAAGTATTCAAATTCATGACTTCACTCCCATTCCCACTGAGGTATGTGTAGACGATGTTTGTTGTACTTCGAAGTGTAGGGAAAAGGTAAAAGGGTTTAAAGAACAGGCCCAATCGCTTTCTATGCAACTTCAATGTACCAAATCCAGTAGCTACGAAGTTAAAAAGAAACTGGATGGGTATAAGGAAATGGTAGAGGCTCAAAAACGTGACATTCGAAAGTTGCATAGTGATCTAAGCGAAGCAAAATGTCGATATCTCCACTTCAAGGGGCTATCTGAAAAATTAACTGTTGAATTAAACGACTTAAAATCGACTTTCGAAAATACAGAATTCAATTTTAAAAAGTTTGATGTTTCAAGTGAAAAAGTTGAAAAGATGATTAATCAATAGTTAAAATATAGCAAAAAGGAAGTCAGGAATAAAGGATTGGGATTTGTATGCGTACCTCCACCATACAATCACAATTACACCTCAATTCCCATGACTGATGAGGAGATAGCCGATTTGCCTGAAATGGAATATGGGAAGCCTGGGGATAGGAAGGTTGAGCCTGTTAATCAAAAGAAAGTTAAAATCACAAGGCCTTGTAAAACCGAAATTATTCTAGAAAAACAGGGGTTTAATAAAACTTTTGTGAAACCTGCTGAAGTTTCAAAGCAAACCGAGACTCTAAATTTTGAGAATAATGTGAACATTGACAAACATTTTCAAGTATTAGATAATACTGTGTCAAGTTTTTCTCAAAATTCATCTGAAGTGCAACCTCAAACAAAAGAGTCTGAATTAACAGAGCCTAGAGTTAATGTAGACAACATCGAGTTTGCCATGTTAAGAGGTTTAACAGGGTTTGTGAAAGAATTTAATAAGAGCAAACAAGCTGAATATGCTTCGTCATTTGACACATCTTGCGATACTTCTGAAACATCCACTTCTGAGAAATCAGAAATGGGCGAATCACCTAGTGTCAACAATGCTTCACCTGAGGAAGCAGAGGCATCTCAAACTGAATCAATAGCTTCATCTGATTCAACTAGTGACTCCCATGAAAAGACTGACTATGATAATTCAGAGTCAGTTGCTTCAGTGGAATCAACAAATGAATCATCTGAAACTGTTGATTCAAATTTGATTAAAGAAGAATAAAAAACAACATCAGGAGCATCTGTTGAGTTAGATGGTAATGAAACCACATGAGCCCCTGCTGACCGTTCAAAGGAAAACAATTCTGATTCTTCAGAACCAAGTGTGTCACAAGATGCTGAGAACAATTCTGCAGCATCAAGTGACACTGTTTGTGAGAAAATTAATGATACTAACCCTGTTGCTTCAAATGCAGACCAAGTAATAATAGAGGATTGGGTTGAGGAGGATAACGTTGTTTGTCAAAAATCTGACAATGTTTGTCCAAAAACATCAAATTTGTCTGCTGATGCTCCTCCTTATGTGAGAAAGGCTGTTTCTGAGCCAGCTTTGAGAGGCCCTACAAATAAATATGTGCCTCCAAAGCCAACAGTTAGAAATGAAAATGTTAAATCCAATGAATGTGCTAACTGTTGTAAACAGGGACATAAGAAGCAGGGGAGAAAGTCTGAAAAGTTTGCAAACAAATCATCCAACAAATCGTATAACTCATACGCAGCATCGGTTGGATGGAATGGATCGGGATATGCTCCTTATGTGAAAAAGCAAACCTGTTACAACTGCGGCATACCCGGTCACATTGCAAGAAATTGCACACATCATCCCTATGTGCCATACTATGCACAACATCAGAAGGTTACACCAAGGGGCAGATCTTATTCTAAGCCGATGAAGGTTGAAAAACCTAAGGCAATGATGAATAAGAGTCCCAAGGTTAAACCATCTGATGGGGACTGGAATGCTGCGAAAAATAAAAGGAAATAAGCTTTGAAATCTAAACAAGTTCTGAAGAATAAAAAGGTTGAAAAGCAAACAGTTTTGCCAAAGGCACCTCAGAAATTAAAGAAGCCTAAACAAATTTGGCAGGCAAAACACAAAGCAGCAACATCACCAGTCCTTGAATCAAAAGGGACCATGTGCTTTAGAGAAGTGTCTTACGTTGATGCTTCAGGAATACCCAGGACCACAATGGCCTGGGTAGCAATGTCTTACTAATCTCCTTACTTTTCAGGGACAACCAAGGAGGAGCTGTTGACAATCCTTGGATGTTGATAGCGGTTGTTCCAGAGACATAACGGGTAACATTTCACTGTTGCAAAAAATGTATATTTCTTTACAGTTGATATGTTTCGTTTGAAGGAGATAAAAGAGAAGTAAGACTAGATCAGCGAAAAGGTACAAAATTTGAATTTCGTATTCTAATTTCAATATTGATTAGTCTTAAATCTTGTGATGGAACGGTTAGGCAAAAAGAACAAAAATATTTTCATTTTCTTTTGTGTTTCTCTTTGTACATACGTTTTCGTTGTTTAGGTAAATTTGCACGTAAGATTTACGCACAAATTTAGGGGGATATCTAGAGATATCTATCTGTAAATAGAGAAAATGAGAAAATAAAAAAAAATGAAAATGAAAAAATGAGAAAAATAGAAAAATCAAAAATATTTTGTTGCATACATGGGAAATGAAATAATTTCACTATGTGGATTAAGGCTGACTCATGTAAGACCAATATTGAAATGGTCTGACTCCAGAGTGATGCGCTGGTAGGCTTTATCCTGATGGCTGGACTCTTTGACTGGTACTGCTTAAAACACTAAATTTATTCTATGACCTCAGGAAAGATCGGTCACTTGGAATTAGGACATGTCTATTTGAATGCGTGTGTGACGTCCCGATACACACAATTTCGTTCTAGTTCTGAAATATTTTCTTTCCAACTCGTGTATCTCCTCTGTTTTGCGTGAGTAAAGACCTGGAGGTGCTAGGCAACGTCAGCTTCTGCAGCATCCAGATACATGCTGACCTAGCTGTACGTTGTCGCGCTATAGATCAAATATACCCGAAAGAGGCCCTCTAGTGCCCAAAAGAAACCCAAAAATAAAAACTTATATCAAACTGAGAAAATCTCATTTGATCTGTATATTATATCCATCTCTGCTGCTGATCTATTCTTTTCTCTCCTCAATCCAGTCCCAGTCAAGATTTCAGAATCCTCGAACGGACTTCTGAAATATGTGGTAGGGAAACTACACGTATGATAGCGTGTTCGAATTAAAATTCCGGGAATTGGTTGTGATTAAATTGAGTGTTCATATTAATTTAAATTGGAAAACATGATAAATCAATTGCAGACCGTTACATGAAAAAGGCCTAAGGAGATAAGTTTAAGTGGACAAACATACTGGCAATCGCTCGGATCACCCAAAATAAATTAGTGTTGATAAGTGCAGTCTAGCCTGAAACACTGTGATTTGATCCCATTGCAACTGTAATTGTATATTAGTTTCTTTTTTTACTTGTGTTTCGGTTTATATTCTTAGATTTAGAAATAAAATCAAAAATCCAAAAATAGAGTGCTTATTTGTTTTATTAAAAATATTAACCATTCTTGAAGATTTGATTGATCATCATAAATTGAATGAAATTTGAATTGTGAAATCCAAGTACAAATACTTGGATGTACCGAGTGTTCATGTGGTACTTTCCTCTGTTGCACAAAATTGTTTGCTTATGAATTTCTGAGTATGTGCAGAATTTAATGTTAAATCAAGAAACAGGGGTTATTGAAGATTGAGATGCTGTTGGTTGCTTACAAAGCTTGAAGCATCAGAATAGCAAGATGTACCTGAGTCAGAAGAACCAGATACAAGTCATCATCTGACAGTGATAGTACATGTAAAGAAGTACCTGTGAACCTGCTTGAAAGAAAAGAAATTGACAAAGAAAAGAGTTGCTGAGAATCCTCCGCTTGCATTCTTTTCAACAAGATTTTCAAGCAAAGCTGATCATGATAAGAAGAACAAAGAGCCCAAGTTTCAGAATGAAGACATGAAGTATCTTCCCACAGAAACATAATGAAGACAACAGTTTGATAAAGACAGCATAAACCTAGGGGGATATTGTAAGGCCATATAATGGTGTAGGTTTACGCCTATCTTTATCAAACACAAATATAGGCTATTGGGCTTAGCCTTGTAGTGGGTTAAATAGTAATGGAATAATCCATGTGGGCTAATTAGTGATTTGGGCTTGTTTGGTTAGTAATATTGTGCATGTGGGCCTGGCCCAGTCTGTAACTAGGTCACCCTATGTAACTATAAATAGGGTGAACCTAGGTCATTAGAAGGTTAGACATTTTTGAGAGGTTCTTCATTATTTTCGATTTCTGTGTGGGTGTACCAGACGGTTCTCTAGAAACCGTGTGCACGTTGAGATTCAATCAATAAAATCGTTCTTGTTCTTATCACTTTCATCAGTATTCCGCACTCGTGATTAGTGATTTTGATATCCGGTTGTTGATTTGGGACTTACATTAATTCCTTCTGATCGAAGAAATATTTCAACTTTTATGGTCGGTAAAGATAGTACATTTTACCCTATATAAGTAATGCCTCCATATTTTTAAGGCAAATACCACTGCTGCCAGCTCCAGGTCATGAGTCGGGTACTTCTTTTCATGAATCTTCAGTTGCCTCGAGGCATAGGCTATGACCTTGCCTCGTTGCATTAAAACACATCTGAGCCCTGAATGCGACGCATCCGAATAAACCACCATGTCGTCAACTCCTTCCGGTAAAGTTAACACCGGAGCGTGAGTTAACTTTTCTTTGAGTGTTTGGAAGGCTTTCTCTTGTTCGATGCCCCATACAAATCTTTCCTCCTTGCGAGTCAATTTGGTCAACGGTAAGGCAATTTTGGAGAAATCTTGTATGAATCTCTGATAATATCCCGCGAGCCCTAAAAAGCTTCGGATTTCTGAGGGATTCTTTGGTGTGTTCCATTTAGACACAGCTTCTACTTTTGACGGATCCACTAGTACCCCGTCGGCACTAATGATATGCCCGAGAAACTGCACCTCTCGTAACCAGAAAGCGCACTTTGAGAATTTTGCATACAGCTTTTCTCGTCTGAGTGTCTCTAACACTTCTTGCAAATGATACACATGCTCAGCTTCATTTTTCGAATATACTAAAATGTCATCGATAAATACGATTACCGACTTATCCAGCATAGGTTTGCAAACTCGGTTCATGAGGTCCATGAAAGCCGCAGGTGCAAGGGTCAACCCAAAGGGCATTACGAGGAACTCATAATGCCCGTACCGCGTATGAAAGGCCGTCTTCGGTACGTCTTCCTCCTTGACTTTCAACTGGTGATAACCCGATCTGAGATCAATCTTTGAGAACCAACTCGCTCCTTGTAGCTGGTTAAACAAGTCATCAATTCTTGGAAGTGGGTATCGATTTTTTTTTCACCGTGAGTTTATTTAACTCTCGGTAGTCGATACACATGCGCATACTGTCGTCCTTCTTTTTCACAAATAGTACTGGTGCGCCCCACGGGGATACACTCGGTCGGATAAACCCTTTGTCGAGCAGTTCTTGGATCTGAGATATCAATTCTTGTAGCTCCGACGGCGCGAGCCGAAAAGGCGCCTTGGCCATAGGTTTTACGCCCGGAATCAACTCGATCCCGAACTCTACCTCCCGTTCTGGTGGTATTCCCAGAAAATCTTCCGGAAATACATCTCCATAATCACGTACCACCGGTACGTCTCCGATTTTTGGGGACTCTTTCTCCGACTCACTTGCATATACAATATATGCTTTTCATCCATGTTTCATAAGTCGATGAGCCTCTAGCATTGTACATACCACAGGGTTACCCCCTTTTTCACCGTATATCGTAACGTGCTTTCCGCTAGGAGACGTCAGTTTTATCTCCTTTTGGAAACATGCCACCTTTGCGTGGTATCGGGACAACCAATCCATACCCACGATCACTTGAAATTCTCCCATCGACATCGGGATCAAGTCTATTCTGTATTCTTCATCGTCAATGCTCAATTTGCAATTTTGACATACATCACAAACGATAAAACTCTTGTTATTACCTATCTCTACTTCTAAGGGCATAGGTAACTTAGTTAGAACAAATGAAGGATGTCGAATAAACCCATATGAAATAAAGGATTTATTCGCACCCGTATCAAATAACACACGTGCAGGAATCGAGTTTACAACAAATATACCTGAAACCACTTCGGGTTCTACTTTTGCTTCTGCGACAGTTAGGTGAAAAGATATAGCCTTTGCTTTCGGTGCTTCACCCTTCGTGTCTTGCCCATCTTTCTTTCCCACTAGCTTCGGGCATTCTGACTTCTTGTGACCCGGTCGGTAGCAATTATAGCAAACTGTCACTTTATCCGGGCATGATGAAACCATATGCCCCGTTTTCTGACATATGGGGCAAGGTTTATCTTTGAAGCGACACTCGCCTTTATGACCCTTTCCGCAGATTTTGCAACTTGGCGACCCGCCTTTTGCGTTCGATTTCTTCGTTGTTTCATTCGTCCTTGCTTTCTTAGTAGGGCTTAGATTAACATCATGTGCCCTTCCTTCGCCCCGTTCGACTTGCTTTTTCAATTTAATTTCCCGTTCCCGAGCAACATTTATGATCTCGGTAAGGGTCTCATACTTTGAAGGAGTCATAAACTCCCTATACTCGGCGCTCAACATATTATAATAGTAATATATCTTTTGTTCTTCATTTGTCACCAATTCATCACAAAACTTCATCTTATCCATAAACATTCCCATGATTTTTTCGATGGACTCACCTTTGTGTCTAAGCTGCATGAATTCTTCCTTGATTCGGTTAATGACTGCTTTGGGGCTATGATGTTTAAGAAACGGCGTCTTAAATTCATCCCATGTCATAGCCTTAGCCGCATCACTTCCAATTTCTTTCTTCTTGTTATCCCACCAATCTTTCGCTTGACCCCTTAATTGACCCGTACCATAGGCTATGTAGTCATCTTTATCACAATGGGTCCTTTCAAACACTCCCTCGATGTCGCTTTTCCATCGTTGGCATACTATCGGGTCAACCTCCCTATTATAAACTGGCAGTTTGCACGCCATGAACTCTTTGTAAGAACAAGGCTTTCGTCCTCCGGACTTTTCCTTTGCTAAATTGGCATTATCTTCCAATTTTCTTGATTTTCTCATCCACTACCGATAGTACCGTGTTTTGGATCTTATCGATAAAACCGGACAAACTATTTTCGATTGCCTTTCCAACTTCCTCGGTAATCACTTCTCTCATTTGCTCGGTGACTCTTGGCACCGCATCGTCGTTACCTCCACCCGTCATCTTTAATACTGAAATGTTTACATTAACCATTAAACATTTCATTTATGACATATGATTTACTTGCTTCGGTTTAATCAAGTCCGTAACTTGCTTTAACCGTTCTTGTTTAATGCACATCCCGTGTTTGAGTGTGTTAACACACTCTTTCCGTGCATGTCAATTCATGTGTCCTTTCTATATTTACTAAGTTTACTTAAAACAATTAACTCTTACCGGATGCTTGATCAAGCTTGAACCGAACACACTTTATTGATAACCTGACGCTCTGATTACCAACTTGTAAGACCCATCTAAAAATAACCGGAATATTAATATATAACACGCATTTAGTACAAAAATTTCGAGTTTACAAAAACTTTCTTAGTTTTAAGATCATACTTGATCGTAATATTCAAGTTATCATCCTACTAGATAAACTTACAAAACATGATTTCAAGTGTTTACATATTACTTAAAACAAAATAGATCAAATGCGGAAGCTTTGTTTAGTGCGTTTGGTTCTTGAGAGTCGCCTGATCGCCATCCGGATTAAGTCCAACGTCACCTACGGTCAAAACCATGCAAAAGATTAGTTTTGACACTTTAACATCAAGTATAAACAAGTATCATGATTAAACAATGAGAAACAACAAGAATTTCACGAATCTGGGGTGGTCGCGTCGAGCGACGGTAATTGTGTTTCGCTGTGGTGTAGCGCCACCGTGTATTTTTGACAGAAGGTTTGTTTGCTGGAACTGTATATCAGCCCAGCACCATTCTTTATCATCTACAAACTTTAAACCAACATAACTTTTTTCCTCGAGTGTCCGATTTAGCCGATTCTTTTTCCCACGTGACCGTAATTAAATTACGGACCCGTTTATCAACACAACTCACATAAATTTTCAGTTTAGGAACAGTTGGCCATTATTTTGGCTCTTTATCTATTCGACTCGTTTGTCTACAAGTTCAACAACTTGTTTTATTGTCATCTCTTGTCTACGACCGATTTACCCAATCCCGGGTTTACCCACTATAGTGTTTCACTCCCTTCAAGAGGGTCACTTACCCAGTAATCAAAACGCTTGTTTTCAAGGATTTAAACATGCTTTTCTAAATCATTTGACAAGTAAAAATTTAGAACTTTAATCCCTCTACAAGGGTTCATGTCCTTGCAACAAGTTAGCGTGTCTGCTTCACGGCTTACGCTTTGTTTATAACCAATCAACAAGTGATGGTCATTGACTTTGACATTTACAACTCAACTTGTTTTGACCCGTTTAGATTCCGAATGAAGACCACCATTTCGAGACATTCCAAACTCTATTTCTAACTCATGTTTTAACCCGTTTTATTTGTCTAAGGCACTTCGTCACTTCCGTGACTTAACGGATTTTCCTGTTTGGCTAATTTCCAACACAACTAACTAGAATAAATAACATAATGTAACGAAACCATAGGTCGCGTACCTTTAAAGCGCACCCTTTAAACACGTATCACCTCCGGCTTGTCCGCTTGACGATCCGGATTCTTTACCTAAAGAGTTCCATTCACAACCATTTTAGAACCCTTTTTTTTACAATCATTTATCATAATTCATTATGATATCCGAATCTGCGTTTTTGTCCGATTATTAACATTTTGATCCTCACTTAGGCGTTTTAACAAACACCTAGCGGGTCAGATTTTTACATAATCAATAGTAAATTCATGACTTGTTAGTTCCATCTAAATCAACTTCAATTTAGCAATTTACACAAAGTTTTAACATCAATTTTTCAGAAAATTACTTCATGCATTCAAATTTCACTAGAATAAGAATCATAATCCTAGTGTTTATCTAGTTTCTACAAACCAAATAATCACCTACAATGGTGATTAAAATCCCCACAAGTATCATACAAGATTTCAACAAGAATTCATCTAGGGTTTATCCCTAGACACCTTATTACTTCTAATTTCACTTATACAACACATATCCAAGCTCAATTTCATTTTTCTCAATTAACCTAGAATTGAACATGAATCGAAATACCAAAATTTTGCATACCTTATGATCTCTTCAACGAGGTGATCATGAATTTATGCTTAGAAATCGATTTAGACCAGATTTAAGCCTTCAATTTGTCAGTTTAATGCAAGTTAGGGTTTGATGGAGAAGCCCTAGTTCGCCTCCCCCTGTGTTTGAGATCGACCAGACACACACACCAAGTGTGTGTTTGGTGTTAATTATCTCTTTTAATCTTTCAGGTTTCGTAATTGACAACTTAAGTCCCTAAGTTTTATTTTACTATTAACTTGGGTGTTTTACCCTTTTTATTTGTCATCTCAAGACTAGTAACTAACTAGGTTATGGATTTCTAGTTAGCATGCTCTTGTTTACTTAATACTTTATTATTCTGATTTTAAGTTTTATAAATTTCGGGGTGTTACAAAATCGAAGCACTGAAGGAAGAGAACTTTCAAGATGGGTTCATGCGGGGCATGGAGGAGCAATTTGTGGCAAGGCGGACGATATTCGCTACTTCATGGAACGAATGTGGATCCCACTATACGGCAACCGTACGGAACTTGTAAAGAGAGGGATTAGGATCTATAAATCTTGTACTAGTGATCGGGCATGAAGGTCCACCTAGTAATGTATGTGAATGATGTTGTCTTGTGCAAAAGTCAAGGTGGAATATCAGGAACCTTCTAATTGTGTCAGCAACCAGAAACACTCATATGGAAATGAGAACGGACTGCCATGGAGTTTGTCACTAGTCGACTGCCAACCCGAAGCAGGGACGATGTCACCTGGGTGATCGTTGATTGTCTCATGTAACCAACACACTTTCTTGCAAATAAGAAAACTGACGAGTCTTCACAGCTTGTGAGTATTCCTCTGGGAGAGGCGGCTTTTAGGCATGAGGTGCCAACTCCTGTTACCTCTGGTTTTGATCCATACCTGATTTATGACAGGCACTGCACAACACTCTTGGCTCACGTCTAGGCATGAGCATTACTTATCACCATAGGACAAATGGTCAGAGTAAACGAACCCCCCTGACACTCGAAGACATGTTGCGAGCATATGTGTGATTGACTTAGTAGAAATTGGAAGGACACATACCTTTGGCTGAGTTCTATTGTAGCAGTTACCATTCTAGTATTCAGACAGCTCCGTTCGAGGCATTACTCGGGCGACAATGCCAATCCCCTTGTTGGACTAAGGTAGGCGACAACCTAATCACAGATCCAGGATTCATACTCGAACCTTTTGGAAAGATTGTTCAGATCAAAAATCGTTTGGCGGCAATGCGTGACCGTCAGGAAAGCTGATGAGCCTAGGAAACACTAGGAGTTCGCTATAGGCGAACGGGTCATAATCGAAAGTCTCACCCTTGGAAGGTGCGGCACGCTATGGAAAACGTGGCAACCTTAGTTTATGATACGTTGGGACATTCGGATTTCTGGAACGAATCGGTGACATGGCTCACAAACTCGAGTTACCTGACGAATTGGGTAACATTCGCGGTGACATTTATGTCTCGAATCTAAAGAAGTGTTTGTCCGACGGAAAACTAGTGATACCCTTACTAGAATCCAAGGTTAACGACAAGTTGCAGTTCGAGGAATCTATCGAAAGCATGGGCCAGGAAGTCAAGGTTCGTTATCATAGTCAAGATTCAACCGTGAGAGTTCGTTGGAACTAAAGACGTGGACCGGAGTTCACGTGGGAACGTGAGGACCAGATGAAGTTCAAGTATCCTCATCTATTTCCAACTGACCAATCTATTTCGGATGCAATTTGTGAATTTCGGGACCAAATTCCCTTTCAAGTTGGGGATGATGTGGCATTTGGGGGAAAATCCACAACCATCCTGATCTAACACCTTGTTGTCTTGGGATTGCTTATCAAATTTCGGGGCGAAATTTCTTTCAAGTTGGGGAAGATGTGACAACCCGAGAATTTAAGATCCTTTTTTACGCTTCACTTGTTTCGCAATCTTGTTTTGACAATTTCTTTTATATTGTGATTGATTAGGGTATTTTGGTGATTAGTTGAATGTATAATGTTTACTGTTCTGTGAGTGATGAAAACCCTAGGCGACGAAAAATAGGTCTTTCGTCACAACATCTATTCGACGAAAAATAGATCCTTCGCCAAGAGATGTTTTGTCATATATGTCTTTCGTCGAACAGGTTCTTCGACGAAGAATGGTTAGCAGCCCAGTTCTTTATACAAGCCCAACCAATTCCCTTTAGAATGTACGCATATATATGTCACATAACTGATCAATTGCAAACCCTAGACTCTCACCAAACAAGTAACGGCAAGTCTCCCCTTCGATCGAGCCCTAGGCATCGTCTGGCACTATTCTAACTCACGACACCATCACCTTGAGGTTAGTGGATCCGTCTTGTTTAACTGTCGAGTGACCGTCCTCGATTATATGTGAACTTGTTATGTAATTGGCTTAGGGTTGCATGATAGTAGAGGTATCAACGAATATTCTGTTAGAACAAAACTATATAGTAGAACTAGAGGTATGGGTGATGTTAGTGAATGACTTAGGGCTGTTTGTGCATAAACTGATGGTGATCAACGAGTACATATTGATTGTTACTGTGATTTTAGATGTGGCCTGATGAAATATGGGTTAGTATGATAACGAATGGCCATTGGAATTATGATGTTTTGTTTTGAATCGGATTGTAGGGTATATGAATGTTATGAACTGAGTCAATGATGATTATGTGTTTAACAAACTGAATGATGGTTGGAATAATTGATGTTGATGAAACTGTTAATGGATAATTAGGGTTTGTAGATGCACCATAACCATCTGATGATATCCACGACGAAACATGGTATTTCGTCGCATACCTCATCTCGACGAAACATGGTATTTCGTCACAATCTAGTTTTAACGAAAGATTGATTCTTCGTCACATGTGATTGTTCATCGAGGTGGTGCATGGTCAGAACAGTTCTTATGTGATTTGATACTTCGTCTCATCTGTTTATTTTATTAGCATGTATCGTGATTTTCTGTTTAAGGCATTAAAGTAATGCAAACTGGTTGTGAGGGGCTTGACCCGACTTGTATGGTGATGAAACAATGGTTAACCGGGTGGGGTTAACTCACTGGTCTCATCAAGTAGGGTTAATCCCTTCTTTCCAAGGATCGCTGGCTGGATCGTCCGCTGGTTGGTTTCCTGCACAAGGAAACAAGCTGTGACTCGTAACAAGGAGGATGGGGTGGGGGGTGCTCCTTGTTACCACTCTCCGGCGTGAGAATTAGTGATTTGCTTGGGAAGCAAAGTGTGATAGTAGTAGTAGTGAGAGAGTTGAGAAGAGATGCCTCAAACCTGGTTTGGGATGGGTATTTATAGCCGAGGAGTGAAGGAGGGTAGTTGAGCAGCTAGTCTGACATCGCACAGTCTCTTGCAGGTGTGTCAGACCTGTCGGTAACGGTGGTGATGCCACGTCCTGCTGTGGTGTCAGACTGTTGCACACATGTGAGCTGATAGGCGACTGTTCCCAGTGCCACTTGCACTGTGGTGTCAGACCCACTTGCCTTGTTGGCAGGATGCGGTGCCGGGCCGCATCGCTGCTTGCGGTAACTGATGTTGTTCCCACGTTCTTGTTCTGGCCAAGATGTATGCGGGATGCGGTGCCGTGCCGCATCGCCGCTTGGTGACCGTTACTGTTGTCCAGATCCCTTGTCGTGACGAAAATGTTCATAGGATGCGGTGCCAGGCCGCATCGCTATGCGTAACATCCGTTCTCGTACTTAAGGTAAGTCTTCTCATCAATGGACAGATTGGTTTCAACCGTTGTGTTCGCGCGTGCCCGCACGGACACAGATAAGTTCTTGCTGGTGGGGGTTTTTTGATAAGGGTAATGGTCACTCGCGGTCGTGCTGACGCGAGATCTGGGACCATACCCCTTCAATTCCCCCCAGTCTAGTGTTCCTTCCTTATGCAAGTTGCATGTAGGAGGGATACTGGACTATGGTGTCTAGAAGGTAGAATATGGGCCATGCAGATGGCTCCTACTTTCAGTAAATCAAGCTGCGGGTCCGGTGACGTCTCTTCTGTACCGGTGAGCAAGTTCCGTCTGATGCGGAATTCTCAGCCAAGGATTTGATCTGGTAATATGGTCTACCTTTCTTTGATGTCATCAGCCACCTGTTGGTGTTTCGAACCAACCTTTGAGATGGTGATTTATGATGTTAGAAGGGTTTAAACCAACCTTTGAGATGGTGACGGAAGATGTCCGTGATCGCCACTCTAGTTGTAACCTCTGCGTCAGCTGATGCAATGTTTGTAAGTACTTTGCTCAAGCTCTGTGTTTATCAACTGGACATTCAACGATGATCCCTGTTTTGTGGGGTGTTCGTGTTCTTCCAGTTTAACTCTCAAGTAACCGCACGTCTTTTGCGGTTTAGCTCTCAAGTAACCGCACGTCCTTTGCGGTTACCTCGTTGCTGCACATCGTTATCCATGTGTGGTCGAGCTACGTGGGGTACTTACGTCATTGTTGGCCGTGTTTGGTCGAACAATTTGAATCTGGACTATGGGCGAATAAACATGGTCATAGGCATGGTAGTGCCCACCATTGTTTGTTCTATGCGGTCCATTTGTGGGCAAACAGTCATAAGCAAACTTGTTACCGCTATTCCTTAGCTACTTTCCTTCACGATTTGGTGGAAAGTAGTTTTCCTTTAAGTAGTGTTGCCGAAGGAGATCACCTTAGATACTTGGGAATCTGGGTGAAACTCGTCCGCATTCGTTCTGTAACCACTTTCCTTCACGCTTAGTTGGAAAGCAGTTTTCCTGGAAGTAGCTTTGATCAACCGCGTGGTAGTTTAGTCGTGGCTCTTCCGTAGCTACCGTTTGCGTATTTGTAGTTTGCCGCAGCTACTCGTGAGTGTCTGCGGTTTGTAGCAAAGAACTCGCTTCTAGAGAGCTTGAAGCTTGTATGTGGCTCTTGAAAGATCAGGAGTCAGGGTTGCTGATGTGCGGTTGCTCAGCATACTTGTTCTTTATCCTAAGGAGAAGCTGTTTGCGTTACCTCCGTGGTTGTGAACCGGACACGAGGGATTTGAAATTTGAAGAAGCTTGCATGGAATGCGGTTTGCCGCATCCTGAGAAGCGGTTTTCGTAGTCCAAAGAACCATGCTGGTTCTGAGTATCTGACACACCTGTACGGGCTCGTGTGTGTCATTTCCGCATAGTCCACATGTGCTCGTAGGTATATGCAGATATTGGTTATACCTCTTTACATAATGTAGAGATATTTATTTTTGCCTTTTTTGAGGGGTATGTAAAAACGACATGCGGTGTGGGTTATGGTGCGGTAAACCAGAGAAACCGCATGCCGCTTATGTTTGTATATTGTTGTCGCTTTTGCGCTACATACGTGGCTGAACGCACGTGTGGGTTGGTGAAAGTTGGTAGGATTCTGTCATGTGCTGAAATGAAAGGACGGTTGCACTGCCCGAGGTCATTAATGCACTGTAGCAAGGAGTGTAAAAGTCTATTTTGTCAGTCGCGTGGACGGCCACGCGCGCGTGGTAACCGTCAGCGGAACCGTCGCTGAACACGTGGCGTCGCATGATTCGCCCATTTTGAAGATAATGAGTCGGTTACTGCATCGCATTAATTGCGATGGGTATATAAGGGGAAACCGTTTGTTTTCTCCTCACTTGTTCAAAATTTGAAAAATTTTCCGGCTAGAGAAAGTGTGCTTTCTTCATCTTCTCCGATAAATTTGTCTGAAATTCCGGTGAGATTTCTGAGTTTCTTGTGAACTCATTCTGCTGTCTTCTTTTTTACATTCCTTGATGGCTGAACCATCCAATCCACACCATGCTGAGGGTGAAAACCCTGATCCCTCTTCGCCGGTGGTGGCGGAAGAAGAAGAAGGTGGTAGTGCCCCCGGCTGGGGTCTACTAGTGCTGAAGTGGTCGAAGGTTCTGTTTAACAACCTGATGACCGGCCTCCAGATGCCCCAAGAGTATGGGGCTGTCTTCCCACAGGAAGGTGAAACCGGTGCCGACGCTCCGGCCGGTTACGTCACCATGTGGGCTGATTCCTTCGTTGATGGTAACCTTCGTTTACCATTGACTGTGTTCGTTGCTGAGGTTTTGGAGTATTACAAACTCCATATCTGATGAGTCCGTTCGGGATGATTCGGATTAGAAATTTTGAGTACACTTTTCGTGCTCTTGGTTTGGAGATTACCGTTGAAAATTTTTGGCGGTTCTACCAGTTGACGGTGAACACCGGGTTCTTTTCTTTTGGCCAACGGTATGGGAGCCCCAAGCTGATGACTCCTCCGAAGGGTATTACAAAGTGGAAGACCAAGTTCTTCTACATTAAGGTTGTCGCGGTTGTTGCTAACATGACCTTGCGGAATGTGAATGAGACCATCCATGCGGAGGATATTGCTCTTCCTAGTGCGAAGACGGTTGAGTGGTTCCCTAGGTTGAAGAGTATTGAGCATCAAAAGCTGGACAACTCGCAGTTGTGGGTGCTGCGGATGATGTTGACCTGGCCTGATAGGAAGGCAAGGCCCGTTGTGCGGGAAAAGAGTAGTGGTAAGTGTTTTTACTCTTCTGCGGTTTTCTTACTTCCTTTGTTTGTTACTGATTTGTAAGTGTACTATCAGAGGATGCTACGCTGTGGAGGATATTTGATCCGAACTTCACAGGCAAGGTTGAGTTACTTCCGTGTGCGGAAGGTAAAGGTTTTAACTTGACCATTGTCAACAACTTTCGCGTTCCTAAACGTGAGGCGCTGAATGCACCCCTGTCGCAAGGCAAAGGTATAATTCATAATCTTCTTACTTGCCTTGTAAGGAAGTTCACCTTGACGATTTAAACGCAGGTACTCTTGGGGCCTTAGGGAAATTTGACGTGAAAGGTGCCCCCAAGAAGCATGCGGAGAAGAAGCATGTGGAGAAAGCTGTGCGGGGTCGCGGCAAGAAAAAACCGGAGGCTGCTGTTGTTCCTCCTTTGGTGCCGCAGGCGGCAGGTATCTCTCGTTCTCATTTCCGCAGATATATCGATTACGTGGTGGTATCTGACACCCTTGAGGGTTTGGGTGTTCCAGGTGGTGGTGTGGCTGCAGGTGGATCTTCTGCGGGTTCCAAACATGCTGATGAGAAGAAGAAGAGAAAGATAGATGATAAGGCTGTTGGTGCCGGTGAGAAGAAGTGTCCGAGGATACAGACCAAACGGACGACTGCTGTATCTCAGGCGAAGCCTGCGGTTACATCTGGTAAGTGATTCATAACCTTTACAAGTGTTTTGTTATTGTAACTTTGTATTTGATGGTTATTGTTGCTTTGTCTGCAGAACCGCAAGATGAGGGATTCTCCCTGTTTGATGCTCCTCATCCCCCCCCCCCCCCCCGCATGACAAGGTTGCGGATGTGGGGGTTCATAAAGATTTTATCATAAGCCCTTCCATGGAAGTGGTGAATGAGCCCTCTGCGCTGGCAGAGGATACTGGGAAGGGACCTACGGCTCAGATCTTTGATACGGTGGACTCCCATGATAATTTGATCTCCCCGTAGGATACTGAGGATCTGAACCTGAAGTTTGCGGATGCTAAAAAGAAAAAATCTCCTGCTGCCGAGAAGGCTTCTGGATCCGCTTCTGGGGGTGCGGGTTTTAAAGGGACTCCTATTCAGCCTGAAGAGTCTGAACTGGAGTTCTACTACCGTACGTACAGTGAAGACCGGGCTGTGAACTATCACCTTCCCCCTTGGAATGTTATGCAAGGGGATGATATTTCTACTGATCCCTCCGCGTGTAGGGAGATTTTGGGTGGTTTGGGCACCCCGTTTGAAGTTAACCGGGCTCGCACTTTGCCACGTGAGCTCCGGATAAATCAGCTCTCCTCCATGCTTGTGGGGAGTTCCATAATAGCGAATGCCATTATGGAAGATTACAAGGTGATGGGGCGCAAGGAGGAGGAAACTGCTCTCTTGCGCGCTGAGGCTGAAGAGTTGGTTAAGGCTGCTCGTGAAGGTGCGGAGCAGCTCAAAAAGGATAAGGCTGCCTTTGAGCAGCATAAGCAGACTGAAGAGTGGGCTGCAACTTCTGGTCTTAAACAGGTTCGTACCCTTGCCAAACTGCTCTCTGATGAGCGCAAGAGTTGGAATGAAAAACTTTCTAATGAGCGCAAGACTTGGAAAGAATCTTGGGCCAAACAGAATGAAACGCTGTTTCGTGTTCGTCAGGAGCTTATTAACGTCAAGGCAGCGAATGCTGCTTTGGTTAAGGAGGAATCCGCAGCTGATGCAGTTGCCAAGGAGGCGGAGGCTCGTACTGCCAAGGCTCTTGAAGAGGCCAAGGAGGCGGATGCTCGTGCTGCCAAGGCTCTTGAAGAGGCAAATGCTGGCCGCACCAACTTAACCAAGACTGTTAAGGGCCTCTAGGTATGAGTTACTTTTGCTCTTGAATTTGCATATATATTCCACAAGTGTGATTGATCATCTTTGTATGCTTGTGTTTTCCTTGTTAAAAGGCTGAAGTGCGGAGCCGGGTGGCCATTATTGAGGAGGTCACTGCCCGTGTTGCTATAGCTGAAGCGCGGGCAAGGGAGGCTGCCGAGGCTAGGGATAACCTTGTTTCTTCATTCGAACAGCTTAAGGACGATCGCAATTGGATGCGTGATCATGGTATTGGGCATGTAAGTATCCGGTGTCTTTGCTTTTGTTTAGATTTGCCTGTGATAACCATATTGCTTGTGCTTTGCAGATTGTTAGGGCTATCCTCGACGCGCCTGAGAACGCAGCTGGTGTAGAGCAGATTAGGCTGCGTACGCGGGAGGCTGGTTTTAAAGTTGGTTACAATCGTTGTATCAGTCATATCAACGTCTTAGCCCAAGGGAAATATACCGATGACAGGTCCGGGTTTCATGGCGTGGATACCGAAGCGCGTCTTGATGCCGCTCTTGCGGCGTACAATGATATGTCCATTTCCGCCCTTGAAAAACTTGATAAATGCTTGGACGCGGAAGACTATGTGGACCGTTTGCGGTTGTTATATGCTGCTGAGGAAGAGGAAGAAGAGGAAGAGACCGCTGGTGGTGATAAGGGTGGTGCAGGTTCCAGCGGTACAAAGAAAGACTAGGGTGGCCCTCGTGCCCCCCCCCCCTTTTTTTTCTTTCTCGATGTAAATACTAGGAACCTTATGTAAATCTCTTGTGCACCGCGCAGGTGTAGAAATTTTTTGAATATAAAGAACCGTTTTGTTCAAGTTGTACAAGTGTTTTTACTACTTGCATGTTTGAACTTGTATGAGTTAATGTTATTGTGAATAACACTAAGTCTGTATTTGCCTTTTGCATATCTAGGTGATATGCAAGTATGAAGAATTCTACCCGCTGTAAAGCGCGGTTAAGTATACTCTATACCATTGTTGTATGAGCATTAGTCAATTCCTGTTTTTATCCCGTTAAGGTTTGGGAATTGTGTAGGCTTTGTGAAAACCGTATGTGCGTATCCAGCCGGATAGACATTTTCGTTTTGCCTTTGCTGGTCTATTACAATATTTGTGTGTGGTTACCACTTTGTGTGGGTATCGCGAATGAAGATTTTTCCAATATGTTTTTGCAGATACCGCAAAGTGGAACACGCATTTGTAATAGAAGGAAATAAACAATATTGCATTTAATCGTTCATTTATTTATTTGCAAATGGCCTGCGGCCCGATAGGTTACATGAAAAATGTAAAACATGGCTTACATGTAACAGCGTCGAAGCGGTTGTGCATTCCATGTGCATGCGATAGGTTCGCCCTCTAACGTTTGCAGTTTATACGCGCCCTTGCCCAGGACCTCTTGGATGAGGTAGGGTCCTTCCCACTTGGGGGCAAGTTTCCCTGGGCGCTCCGCTTTTGATGCTTCATTGTCACGAAGGACGTAGTCTCCCTGGTTAAAAGTACAAACACGGACGCGTGAATTGTAGTACTTTTCCAGTTTGGTTTTGTACTTGGCCTCGTTGATGGCAGCGTTTTCACGCCTTTCTTCCAGGAGGTCCAAGTCAACCCTACGTTCCCCACTATTATCAATCTTGTCGATAGCCAACATTCGGGGTGAGGGGAGACCTACTTCAGCGGGGATCACCGCTTCAGTGCCATAGACCAGGCTGAAGGGTGTCTCACCGTGACTTGTCTTTGGGCTTGTCCTGTGCGCCCATAGGATACTATGGAGTTCATCGACCCAACCGCGTCTGGCTGTTCCCAACTGTGCTTTGATGCCTTCGACTAAACTTTTATTGATACTCTCGACTTGGCCATTCCCATTGCGGATGTGCCACTGAGGAGAAAATGTGTTCAATGTTTAATTCCTTTAGCCATTTTTGAAAATCATCAGCAGTGAAGTTGGTGCCATTGTCTGTAACGATGGACATCGGTAGACCGAAACGGCAGATGATATGTTCCCAGACAAATTTCCTTGTTATCATAGCGGTGGTTGAGGCGAGCGGTTTTGCCTCTACCCATTTTGTAAAGTAATCAACAGCCACTATGATAAATTTCACTGCACCCGGTGCGTCCGGAAATGGTCCCACCACATCAATTGCCCATTTTTGGAATGGCCATGCGGTGGTGACAGGAATGAGGTTGTTCTTGGGGCGCAAGGTCTTTGGGGCATGTCGCTGACAATTGAAACACTTGTGCAAGATTTTGACCGCATCCAGGTGCATACCGGGCTAGTAGTACCCGGCGTTCATAATTTTGGCCACCACCATGCGTTGGCCCGCGTGTATGCCACATATTCCCTCGTGTATTTCTCTAATAAGGTATGTGGCGTCTTGGGGGTCGACGCATCGTAGGAGTGGCCCCAGGTATGATTTGCGGTATAAAATACCATCTCCCATCTGATAATGACACGCCTTGTATTGCAACTTACGTGCCTCTGCTTTGTTTTCAGGAGTAACACCTGATTGTAGGTATGCAATGATTGGTGTCATCCAGGATGTTGTACCGTATTGGATGACATTGACTTGGCGCAGGGGTACTGAGGGATTTTGCAGGATCTCGATGCGTACCTCCTTTGCCAGGTGTTGGAAGCTGGTGGATGCAAGTTTTGATAGTGCATCCACGGGTTTGTTCTCACTTCTGTTGATATGACGGATATTGAAGGAAGTGAACTTTGATTTCAGTTGCAAGGCTTGCTCGAGGTAGAGGATCATGATATCCCCTTTTGCGGCATAGTCGCCGCGCATCTGCCCTGCAACCAACAGTGAGTCGACGTGTGCCTCCAAATGTTGGACGCCGTGTTTGACTGCCAGACGTAGCCCTGCCAGTAGAGCCTCATACTCTGCCTCGTTGTTTGTGCTTTTGAAATCAAGGCGGATTGCATAGGTAAGCTCTTGGCCATCGGGGCTGACGAGTCGCAGACCCGCACCTGCACCATCTTCGTTGGATGCACCATCGGTGTATAGTGCCCATGTTTCTGAGGAGGATGGCGGTGGTGTAGGGTTTTGTTCTTCTTCGCCTTCCTGAATGCGATTTGCCGATACTTCTGCAATGAAATCAGCTAGAACTTGGCCTTTGATTGCGGGGCGTGGTTTATAATTCAGCGTGTGTGCGCCCAGCTCAATTGCCCATTTTGCTAATCTCCCAGAGATGTCGGGTTTGGATAGGATCGGGCCGATCCTATAGTTGGTTAACACCGTGATGACGTGGTTTGCAAAGTAACGTCGTAACCGTCTCGATGCATGCACTAGTGCCAGTACCAACTTCTCCATGATGGAGTATCTTGTCTCAGGGTCGTTGAGCATTTTGCTGATATAGTGATGGGTGTTTGGACTCCCTCTCGATCCACTATGAGTACCGCGCCTACCGCGTTGTCTGCAGCAGATAGGTATAAAATAAGTGGCTCATCCTTGCGTGGTGCGGTTAGAGTCGGGAGTTGAATTTAACACTCTTTCATCTCCCGGAACGCATTTTCGGCCTCTACGGTCCATTGGAATTGTTCCTTTTTTAAATAGTTTCGCAGGCTTTTGATGAAAGGATACGACTTAGCTGCATGATTGGCTAAGAATCGATTTAGTGCGGCTAGCCTGTCGGCTAGTCGTTGCATTTCTTTCATCGTGGAAGGCGATGGCATGCGCTCGATCGCCTGAACTTTCTCCGGGTTCACCTTGAATCCATCTTTGGTTACGATGAATCCGAGGAACTTGCCTTCTTCCATTCCAAACAAGCATTTCCCAGGGTTGAGCTTCATATTGACGCTTCGCAGAGTTTGGAATGTTCTTTCAATATCGGTGAGCATGGTATCCTCTTCCATGCTCATGACGACCAGGTCGTCCATATAGATTTCGACACTTTTGCTGATCTGACCGCGGAAAGTGTCGTTCATCAACTTTTGATAGGTTGCACCCGCGTTGCGCAACCCAAACGGCATTTTCGTATAACAGTAATTCCCGGTAGGCGTGCGGAATGCCATTTTATCTTCGTCCTCGATTGCCATCTGTACCTGGTGGTAGCCTTTGTAACAATCGAGGAAACACTTCCATCGAAATGGTGCGAGGTTATCGACTTTCTCGTCGATATCCGAAAGTGCGTAACAATCCTTGGGGCAAGCTTTGTTGAGATCTTTATAATCGACGCACATGCGCCAGCCCCCGGCTGGTTTTTCTACCATAACTGGGTTGGATAACCAAGTCTGGTACTGGACTTCCTGCAGGATGCCTGCGGAGAGCAGTTCTTGGACCTGCTCATGCATCGCCGCGTTCTTTGCGGATCCGAGGTGGCGTTGGCCTTGGATCACCGGCTTGATACCTGGCTTGGTATTCAAGAAATGCTGCGCAATTTCGCGTGGTACCCCTGTCATGTCTGCGGGTGTCCAAGCAAAAATATCCTGGTTCCTAAAGAGGAGCTGCTTCAGGAGCGCTCTGATGGTGGGGGGCAAGGCATGGCCCAACGTGACTATTTGTTCTGGATGTCTTGCGTTAAGAATCCATTTTTCTGGTTGAGTGTTGGGGGTAGGCCTTGCTATTTTGGACAGATGCAGCTCGTCCGTGGACATGACTTCTCTGCGGGCATATATTATCGCGACCCCCATCTCGGTTGGGAAACCGATGGCAGAGTGGGGGACGGATGTGATCATGTTGAAGTTACCCTCGGACTCCCTCCCGAGAAGCACGTCGTATTTGGAGGTGTGAGGTAAAACCATGCAGTTTACCTCCTCCGTTCGTGTGTGCCTTCCATTGGTGAGGCGCACAGGAAAAGTGATTTGGCCCAGGGGGAATACGGTTTCCCCTGCAAACCCGGCCAAATGGTAGTCTACTGGCTGCAACCGATCCTTGTCTTCTTGATCGAACTGGTTGAAGCATTGCTCGTATATGATGTCAGATGTACTGCCCGGGTCGATGAATAGTCGCTCGGTGCAGTAGTGAGCCAGGTAGCCTGTGATAACGACGGTGCGCCTGTCGCGCGGTCCGCCTCGGACTTTTGGAAAGACGACTTGCTCGTCTTTCCAGTCATTGTCTGGTCTTCTTGCCGCCTTGCGCGGATTTCCTCGCCCTCCATTGATCATGTGGGTTGAGGCCACGTACATGGCCCTCTTACCCGTGGATGGGCCCTCGTTGTGGGGGGTGATGCGCTTGGTTTGTTTTTACGCGGCTGGCAACAGATGTTGCAGCTTCCCCTCTTTTAGGGCTCGCTCAATCTCCAGTCGGAGACTGATGCAGTTGTTTGTTGTGTGGCCCGAGTCCTTGTGATACTCGTAATAGAGTGCGAGATCCTGGTTCTTCTTGGACTTCATCGGTTGGGCCGGTCACAGGAATTGCGCATCCGTAAGCAGGACGTCGCTTGGCGACTGGTTGATCTCGGTCCAGTTACGGTCCCGAGACTCCTTCTTCGATGCCCTGTTTTCACGCTGGGCATTGTTTGTTGCCCTTGCGTCGGGCTAGTTGTTATGCGGGACATATGGCCTAGGATCGCTGCCGCGATTCCATGTGTCCTGGTTGCGCTTGTTGTTGCGCTTGTGCTCTTGGCGGGAGGATTGGCCTTCCGCTTGGGGTTGTACCATTGCGACATGCGGTTTGAGGGACCGCTGGGTCTGGGCGTACGTCTTGACCGCGGCCATGACGTCTTCCCATTTCTTGGGCAAGCCTTCCTTGCCGAAGATGGTCATAACGATTTCTTCGTCCTTAACGGGTCGAATGAAATGGTTGCGTGCCATTTGGTCCACAACGTCGCCTATTTCCAGGCACTCTTTATTGTAACGGACGACGAACGCCTCAAGTGATTCGTTGTCTCTGCGCCAGATGTTCATGACGTCCATAGAATCACGTTCGTGACGTCGTTGCTGGCTAAAATGTGCGAGGAACTTTGCTTGCAAGTCCTCGAATGAGGCCAGTGATCCCACTGGCAAAGAATCGAACCAAGCCCTCGCCAGACCCGTGAGGGTCTGGGGGAAAAATTGACACCAGGTGGGCTCGTCCCACCTGCCGTTGCACCATGCGCCGGTGATTATGTTCATGTGATCGTCCGGGTCGGACGAACCATTGTATTTCCCAATGTTTAATGGGAATTTAGTGGTGTTGACATCGGCGTGGGCAATCTCCGGGGTGAACTTGGAGTTTTCAGCCGCAGATTTCGGCCTGTAGGGTTGGCTCTGGTGGCGCTTTGCAGCGTGGAGGTATGTGGTGCGGTGTGGAGTGGGAGGAACATAATTGCGTCCTCCCGGTCTACTGCTAGTAGCATGAGACTCCCCGCCGTATGTATGGTCATCCAGATCGGTACGACCATATCCTTCATGGTGGGACTGAGGTCCCAGCCGGCTGTGGATGCCGGGGCCGCGGTGGGCTGTGGATTGCCGCCTGTTTTCGCCATGAGGGCCCAGGCGGCTATGTATTGGGCCCCTGCTGCGAGACCCGTATGAGGAATCATCCTCATTAATTGTGCGGACCTCACAGTAAGAGGAGTGGCGGTCTTCATGCCTACTTCGGGAGGCTGGATGTGTGGGGGCCCTGCCGTCGTATTGTAAAATACGACCCGCAGGTGTATGCGGTGCCGGGGTAGGCCCGACAGGTACTTGCGCTTCTGCGCAAGCTCTGTTGTATGCTGCGGCCAGCAAAGCGTGTTGTTGATCGTACCAGGCATGGAGGTTCATGTCTGGAGGTATCACAGCAGTGTACTGTGAAAGATCATGTCTGAACGTAAGGGATGCGCCCCCTTGCATTGATGTGCCGATGTGGCCAGGATTTGGGGCTGGAGGAGCGGTCCCCGTAGGCCCTGTGTTTGCGGGGTTTAGATTATCCCCGACAGTGTTGTTTAGACGATCAGACATGATCTTTGGAGAGAAAGGGATGGTGGAAAAAAGTGCTAAGTGTAGCGGTGGGCGCCAATGATGAAACAATGGTTAACCGGGTGGGGTTAACTCACTGGTCTCGTCAAGTAGGGTTAATCCCTTCTTTCCGAGGATCGCTGGCTGGATTGGGATGGGTATTTACAACCGAGGAGTGAAGGAGGGTAGTTGAGTAGCTAGTCTGACATCGCACAGTCTCTTGCAGGTGTGTCAGACCTGTCGGTTACGGTGGTGATACCACGTCCTTCTGTGGTGTCAGACTGTTGCACACACGTGGGCTGATAGGCGACTGTTCTCAGTGCCACTTGCACTGTGGTGTCAGACCCACTTGCCTTGTAGGCAGGATGCGGTGCCGGGCCGCATCGCTGCTTGCGGTAACTGATGTTGTTCCCGCGTTCTTGTTCTAGCCAAGATGTATGCGGGATGCGGCGTCGTGCCGCATCGCCGATTGGTGACCGTTACTGTTGTCTAGATCCCTTGTCGTGACGAAAATGTTCATAGGATGCGGTGCCAGGCCGCATCGCTATGCGTAACATCCGTTCTCATACTTAAGGTAAGTCTTATCATCAATGGACAGATTGGTTTCAACCGCTGTGTTCGCGTGTGCCCACACGGACACAGATAAGTTCTTGCTGGTTGGGGTTTTTTATAAGGGTAATGGTCACTCGCGGTCGTGCTGACGCGAGATCTGGGACCATACCCCTTCATATGGGTAGTCAATCCACCTGTTAAATGTTATCCTGATAACTGAGTGTCATACCCTGGCTTTGCGGAAGCGTGGGTTTAGTTGGTGTGACTTCTTAATACCATAGCAACAATCATAACAATGCTATATGATAAAAACATGAGATATTCATCCATTAATAAAGTTTAGAAAAATCCCATTTTCAACAATCTCAAAATAAGTTACAAACCTTAACTTGATTTAATTGAGTTCATAAAGACTTAGCAAAAGACTTTAAACAATACTAGGCTTAGAGATATGTAACCCGTCCAGGAAGGGGTTACACCTTCTAAACCCTGAATGACTTCTTTATTCAAACGCAGCTTGAAAATACGTGCATACCGTGCCAGATCCATTAGTTCCCTGAAATACATGTAGTTTGAAAAATCAACATAAAGTTGAGCGAGTTCATGTGTAAGTGAGTATGTATAAACCTCTGTAAATAAGTCTGTATGTATGAAAATCCCTGGTATGTAGCAGTTAAGGAAAAAGAGATCAATTAATGTGTAGCTAATACATTAATAAGTGACATGGTCTAGGAAGCACTCAAACCTGTAACGCGTATTTCATACCGGTCCTTCCGGCGGAACGACATAGTCACCACATGCAGCCACACGCTGGCCCATGTGTGGGGCTCGCAACACCCGATAGATCTATCACTCATGCCTCTCGGTCCTTATACAAGGATTAATGGTCTTACGATAATAGCCTATCCATTCACGTGATCTAGCAGTAAATTCCTTAGCTAATCATACCGTGTATAAAACGTTTGTAGTAAATGTAACATGTATTTCACCCCCGAAGTATAAAAACTGAAAACAGTTAAGAGAAAAGGGGGGACATGAACTCACAGAAGTGCGTCTCGAAATAGTCAATCCCATTCAACCTGCTGCGTGACGACCTACACGTACTAACTTCTATTAGACGGACGGCCGTGCCTTGGCTTAAGGTTTAACGTTTTTGGGAAATAGTTAGACAACTATTTCGTATTTACACTTCTAAATCATTTAATAAATATATTCCTTCCCAAGGATGGGGGTATTAATACATGTGAATGTGACAACCCTCACAAAACCAGGTATCCGTATAATTAATTAATATTTAATTAATGCTTAATTACTGTGCTTGCTTACAATTGTGGTTAAACTGTTTCTTGATTTCTGATACATACCTGTACATGCATCATACTTTATTACTGTCACTCCTTTATTTACACGCAAACATCAGTGACAACCTTGATGCACAAGAGCACAGTGAGCACACTATACGGATAACCCAGTAAACATGCTGACATTTGCCAGCACTAGACAGACACTGTCTCTGAGGCCAGTATGAGCCGGGAATAGATTACTACACTAGTAGGGAGTGTAGGGAGGTAAGGATTGTAGAACTGCGTCACTAGGTGATAGTTATAGTGACCGGATGTGCCTAAAACATGCTTTTACTACAAAAATCCTGTACTTTATTACAAAATTCAGCATTTAATTTAACTAGTAAGGTGCAAAAACATGGGAAAATAATACTAGACACTTTCCAAAGTGTCGGGAATTCATTGTGTCACTAAAACAAATATTAACGACACCTTCAATGCTTATTTAGCACTTTAACGGATTAATATCCAACCGAACAACCGGACATTACCCGGAACACTAAAATATGACAAGAGACATCATTTTTACTTTTCTGAGCTAGTTATGGTTCCCGAACTTCATAACACACTATATAATATCTAGCAACTAAACACCCTAACTAAATACTTGAACTCTAACTATTATGCTTAACTAATAATTGAAACCCAACAAACCCCCCCCCCCCCCCCACTCTAGGGACGGTTACAAGGTAGGTCCCACTTGGGATTTTTCTTGCATATTTTATTTTGTACGTTGGGCTAGTAGGAAGCATAAAGACCAATGTTTAAAAGAGTGTTGGAAATGCATTTATATAAACCAAAGGATCCCCACCTTCATTACCATCAACATTTTAACACACCAAAGCCTTCCTTCTCTCTACACAAGCTCACAGCCTCCCTTCCATCTCCATACACTCTCATTTTCATTCTTATTTCAA
This sequence comes from Helianthus tuberosus, assembly GCA_030545235.1. Taxonomy (NCBI): domain Eukaryota; kingdom Viridiplantae; phylum Streptophyta; class Magnoliopsida; order Asterales; family Asteraceae; genus Helianthus; species Helianthus tuberosus. Next base: position 90,992,075 of record CM060429.1, on the reverse strand, counting down.
CCAATCTAAGCTTAAACAAGTGTGAAGGAAGGTGATCTAAGGAAGCTTCAAGCACTAGAAGTGGAAGGACCTCCCTTATCTTCTTTTATCCACTCGATTTCTACTTTTGAACTCTCCTAGGTTTGTGCTAGTGGTAAGCACTTAGATCCTTGTGTTTTACTTGTTATTTAAGTGGCTAATAGTGTTTAAAGATCAAAAACATAAGAACTCTAAAGAACTTAAACTAATCTTGAACATAAAGGATGAAGGTTGGATAAAGAGATGAGGTAGTCTTAAAAGATGATGAATACATGATAGATCTGATTTAAATGAACAAAATCTGCTGTAAATGGCTTATGGTCTGATGTTAATCGTATTAGAATGAATGGTAATCGTATGTGTACTTTTTAATGGCACTTATACTATAAACAGCTTGCTGATTTGCATTTTCAGCCGATTTAACTGGCTGTAAACAGGTCATAACTAAGCGAAAAACTGATTTTCTTGAGTCTACAACGTGTCCTTATGAAATACGGTTCTAATGGCACTGGAATCATAATTTTTGGACTTCGTTTACTATTTTTAAAGTGCCATTATGTAACAGCAGCTAAAGCTGCATTTTTACAGCAGTAAATGAGAGTCATATTTTTAGTCATAACTTGATTTCTGTGTAGAGTCAGATCATAAAATTTATACTGTACATGAACACCGATGTATTTGTAACTCTGTCACTAGAATTTCGTAAATCGGACTCTCGATAAATTTTAAATAAATTATTCCGCGGACTGTGGTCAGAAAGAGATAAATCTGATTTCGGTCTGGAAAATGATTTTCTATAAAATATTGGTGATGATTTGGACACCGATATTTTTATACAATAATTTTTGGATCGTATAAGACATTCTGTAAAAATTTGGGAATTTTTGGAATAAGATAACTATTTTATTAAAATACTCGAAAACAGCCCAGTTTTGTATATTAAAACTGAAACGATATAAGTAGTATTTTTGCATGTCTAAATATCGGGTTGGTTAATTGAGAACTGATTGAATGATTTTACAAAAGAAAATGATACGCTTGTAAGCGTGGACACCTCCAGTTACAGAGGAAACTCTGGCGAAATTTTTCCAGAAATATAACACTTAGAAATATTTTTGGTGACAAGTGTTATAAATATATTTTTAACTCGTTTTCAAAATATAAATTTCGCCATGATTTTTATTACAAAATAACCAAGTGTCGGAGGTGGATTTTCGTAAATGAAAACTTGTTAAATATATATTGAGAATATATATTCATTACTAAAACTCTTGTGTGATTAATTGTTTATTTTGAGAAATAGTTATATTATTTTTAGGGTAAAAATAATATAACTGATAACGCCATGATTTTACGACTCCAAAATAATACCAACGCTCTCACCAATAAATATTTAAGTTACATCGGTATTGTTTATATAACGCGGACTCTAAAATGTAACTAGCGTATTTTCGGAAAATACTCTTGAATGTGTATTTTGATAAAGTATTATTTTGGGAAAATTGTATGAAGTAAAATATAATATTTTTGGGAAAGATATGTATATTTTGGAAACAGAATATTTTAGACAAGTGAATTAAAATATATTTTCAAGTGAGACTTAAAAATATATTTTCGGAATTATAAAACGCACATATATTCCTTCCCAAGGATGGGGGTATTAATACATGTGCGTTTTATAATTCCGAAAATATATTTTTAAGTCTCACTTGAAAATATATTTTAATTCACTTGTCTAAAATATTCTGTTTCCAAAATATACATATTTTTCTCAAAAATATTATATTTTAATTCATACAATTTTCCCAAAATAATACTTTATCAAAATACACATTCAAGAGTATTTTCCGAAAATACGCAAGTTACATTTTAGAGTCCGCGTTGTATAAACAATACCGATGTAACTTAAATATTTATTGGTGAGAGCGTTGGTATTATTTTGGAGTCGTAAAATCATGGCGTTATCAGTTATATTATTTTTACCCTAAAAATAATATAACTATTTCTCAAAATAAACAATTAATCACTCAAGAGTTTTAGTAATGAATATATATTCTCAATATATATTTAACAAGTTTTCATTTACGAAAATCCATCTCCGACACTTGGTTATTTTGTAATAAAAATCATGGCGAAATTTATATTTTGAAAACGAGTTAAAAATATATTTATAACACTTGTCACCAAAAATATTTCTAAGTGTTATATTTCTGGAAAAATTTCGCTAGAGTTTCCTCTGTAACTGGAGGTGTCCACGCTTACAAGCGTATCATTTTCTTTTGTAAAATCATTCAATCAGTTCTCAATAAACCAACCCGATATTTAGACATGCAAAAATACTACTTATATCGTTTCAGTTTTAATATACAAAACTGGGTTGTTTTCGAGTATTTTAATAAAATAGTTATCTTATTCCAAAAATTCCCAAATTTTTACAGAACGTCGTATACGATCCATAAATTATTGTGTAAAAATATCGGGGGCCAAATCATCACCAATATTTTATAGAAAATCATTTTCCGAACCAAAATCAGATTTATCTCTTTCTGACCACAGTCCGCGGAATAATTTATTTAAAATTTATCGAGAGTCTGATTTACGAAATTCTAGTGAGAGAGTTACAAATACATCAGTGTTCATCTACAGTATAAATTTTATGATCTGACTCTACACAGAAATCAAGTTATGACTAAAAATATGACTCTCATTTACTGCTGTAAAAATGCAGCTTTAGCTGCTGTTACATAATGGCACTTTAAAAATAGTAAACGAAGTCCAAAAATTATTATTCCAGTGCCATTAGAACCGTATTTCATAATGACACGTTGTAGACTCAAGAAAATCAGTTTTTCGCTTAGTTATGACCTATTTACTGCCAGTTAACGTCGGCTGAAAATGCAAATCAGCAAGTTGTTTATAGTATAAGTGCCATTAAAAAGTACACATACGATTACCATTCATTCTAATACGATTAACATCAGGCCATAAGCCATTTACAGCAGATTTTGTTCATTTAAATCAGATCTATCATGTATTCATCATCTTTTAACACTACCTCATCTCTTTATCCAACCTTCATCCTTTATGTTCAAGATTAGTTTAAGTTCTTTAGAGTTCTTATGCTTTTGATCTTTAAACACTATTAGCCACTTAAATAACAAGTAAAACACAAGGATCTAAGTGCTTACCACTAGCACAAACCTAGGAGAGTTCAAAAGTAGAAATCGAGTGGATAAAAGAAGATAAGGGAGGTCCTTCCACTTCCAGTGCTTGAAGCTTCCTTAGATCACCTTCCTTCACACTTGTTTAAGCTTAGATTGGTTGAAATAAGAATGAAAATGAGAGTGTATGGAGATGGAAGGGAGGCCGTGAGCTTGTGTAGAGAGAAGGAAGGCTTTGGTGTGTTGAAATGTTGATGGTAATGAAGGTAGGGATCCTTTGGTTTATATAAATGCATTTCCAACACTCTTTTAAACATTGGTCTTTATGCTTCCTACTAGCCCAACATACCAAATAAAATATGCAAGAAAAATCCCAAGTGGGACCTACCTTGTAACCGTCCCTAGAGTGGGGGGGGGGGTCTTGTTGGGTTTCAATTATTAGTTAAGCATAATAGTTAGAGTTCAAGTATTTAGTTAGGGTGTTTAGTTGCTAGATATTTATATAGTGTGTTATGAAGTTCGGGAACCATAACTAGCTCAGAAAAGTAAAAATGATGTCGCTTGTAATATTTTAGTGTTCCGGGTAATGTCCGGTTGTTCGGTTGGATATTAATCCGTTAAAGTGCTAAATAAGCATTGAAGGTGTCGTTAATATTTGTTTTAGTGACACAATGAATTCCCGACACTTTGGAAAGTGTCTAGTATTATTTTCCCATGTTTTTGCACCTTACTAGTTAAATTAAATGCTGAATTTTGTAATAAAGTGCAGGATTTTTGTAGTAAAAGCATGTTTTAGGCACATCCGGTCACTATAACTATCACCTAGTGACGCAGTTCTACAATCCTTACCTCCCTACACTCCCTACTAGTGTAGTAATCTATTCCCGGCTCATACTGGCCTCAGAGACAGTGTCTGTCTAGTGCTGGCAAATGTCAGCATGTTTACTGGGTTATCCGTATAGTGTGCTCACTGTGCTCTTGTGCATCAAGGTTGTCACTGATGTTTGCGTGTAAATAAAGGAGTGACAGTAATAAAGTATGATGCATGTACATGTATGTATCAGAAATCAAGAAACAGTTTAACCACAATTGTAAGCAAGCACAATAATTAAGCATTAATTAAATATTAATTAATTGTACGGATACCTGGTTTTGTGAGGGTTGTCACATTCTCCCCCCGTTAAAGAAATTTCGTCCTCGAAATTTGTACTACCCTACTCCCTATGGTTAAGTCACACACGTATGTATATGAATAATATCGAAGTAGGTAATCATTAAATCAAAACAAACATTGCTCACATTTGGTGAGTCCAAGAATATATATCAACCCGAATCCTGGGGTTAAAAGGTATGTGCTTTTAGCATTAGTTGTCAAGGTACAAGATGTACTCGACGTATAATCTAGTGTAAACCAGTTAGTAGGGGTTCCACAAAAGTGGAGTTTTGACTAATAAGATTTTTAAACGATCGGTTGCAATATGAAAACGAGTTTTCACAAACCATAGCACCCGCTATATGAACTCAAAAGCAGCAACTCAACGTAATAGTAAAATGATCTGTCAACTCCTGAATAAATGTCTGGTAAGGTTTAGTGTGTTGACATGTGTGAATGGTGAAGGTACACCGAATGGAATACAAGCGAATCTGGTGTATCATTGTCTTGATTCGTAGTTGCATCAGAAATGTTTAAATGATAAATCAAACAAAAGTATGTGTGGCCTCGTGTAAAACGGTTACCATGATTAGCACAAGCTACAAGTTTATGATGACACCATAAGGTGTCGTAATGGCATTTCCCAATAATAGTGGTGACTGAACAAGTTCACCGCGTTTGAAATCAAATGAAAGTGTACTGAGGCAATCTGAAGATTTGATTTATACCATGTTATAGAGTTTCCAATTGAATACGGAACATCAAAGGACCACTGTTTCCAATCGAAGATGAAAAGTAATGAGTATCGCAAGGCATTTGATTGACAACGAAAGAATCGTTAGGAGGTATATTGTGCTTATGAAATGAATATATGTACCATTGCCTTAACACACAATCGTGTTGAGACCGCTTTAATTGTGAATATCCAAAATGGATTGTTAACAACTAAATAGGGAATTAAATCCGTGTATGAAGTGAGTAACCAAATTAGCGCAAGCTTCAATTTTGTGAAGATATCGCCGCAAGGTATCGAAACAAATCAAACGTTTTAGTGGAGTCGTAGACCAACCAAATCTACTACGACTCGAAATGAAAGAATCTCTGCAAAAATAGTTGAATATGATGCTCCCAATACATCATATAGCGTTTCAAGTTAAACCTGTGAACTGGAGAAGTTCAAGCAATTGAACTTGGTTTCAACGTAACCCGACAATAAACGTATGTATCAACAAGGAATTCTCGGCATGGTCGCAAAATAAACCATGAATGTAGGTCATACGAATCACGAATCAGTAATTAGGTTTGGCAAAATAATATGTAAATTCCCATGAAGTGTTTGTTCAAAACGAAATCACATGCGTAGCAAATGATGCATGTATGTCAGGTAAGTTTCCAAGAACTGAAACAAGGAGTGCTTGCTAAAATGAAGAAATGACCAAGTATCGAAACAAATGTGTGTTCGCTCTCAGCGAAGAAAGTTTGTGTGATGCAACTACCATTAAGGGGAGTAGAGAGTCAACCATCTACTCGTCAGAAGTAAAAGAAATCCAAGTACTCTCTGTTGGGTCAACGGAACTGGCATATGCGCCAGGTTAATGAGGGTTGATTGAGTTGACAGATATGGTTCCTAAATAAAAACCTTTACTAGTTTGGACCTGGGTTCCCAAAGGTCCTAAATATATGTTTCCTAAATCCTCCGGATTTCGTGTCTCGTGTGGATCCGGTTTGTACATTGTGTAGGAAGCACCGTTTTTGTGTACGTCTAAGAACTAGTCATTGTCCCACAATTTTCCTGGTGTACTTTCTTCCCGAATTCACAGCTACTCGACCATCGATCAGTCGGGAAATACTTGTTGGATCCTCGCAGTTAATCAAATAAGTAAGTCGTCAGTTCTTAGCAAGAGTCGCTGACTCTTGTTGGCTTGCTCGTTCGGCTCCCGGTCATTTGAAAGTCATCGTCCTTTCTTTTGGCGAGCAGAACTGAGGTTATCCAAAACAGAAGTTTTGGTCTGTTATCTTCCTTCTCTATCCACTTCTGAGGTTACACTTGCAATCCTTGCATCTCCGAAGGTGTATGTCGGTAAAGTGTATTAACAGCAGACGCCGCGTCTGGAATTTAATCGATGCGAAATTCAACTAATCGTTGAGGAGACGATTCCGGCAAGTTTTCAAGGAAGACTTCAGGATATCCTCTAGTCACGGGGGTATCTTCGGGCTTTAGTTCTTCGGCTCCCTTGTCCCCGACATGAGCCAAGAAAACAACACATTCTTTACACAACATCCTTTGTGCCTTCAAGTGATTTGTAATTTGCAGAGGCGTATCCCGCTTCATGAGTCAAGATCACTTCTTCGTTCGCCATCATGGTGCGGATATCAATCTCCTATTGATCATTTGTCAACCAATCCCTCCAACTACCTTGTTGAAGTCTCCCAATTCACTGGCAGTAGATCAAGTGTAATCTTACGCTTCCCGGGTTCTATCTTGCCGATTCCAGTTACTGTGTTGGCTTCCACTAGCTTCCCCTAAGCTAGTTCTAATGGGTACTGGAATATCTTCTTACTCGCTGCTTAAACCAATTATACTCTCGAACTCTAGAGGTGCGAATCGTAAAATTTGCAACAGTATTTGGCAATACAGATGCATAACATTGAGTAGTATGGGACGTACCGATATCCATGCTTGGATTCCTGGCGTGCTTCTCTGGCTCCGGTGTTAGACATCTTTCCCATGATTTTGCTTAATCTCCCTTGGGCAATCTTTCCTATAGTGCCTCATATCCCCGCATGTATAACATCCCTTATCTTTCCCCTTTCCTTTCTTTCCACGCTTCGTCTCACGCCAACACGTTTCCCTGTTGTGTCCCACTTTGCCACAGTTGTCACACTTCCCATTTTTACATCGCCCGGTATGATGACGTCGGCACCTGTCGCATTTAGGTAGCTTACCCATGTACTCTTTTCTATTTTTGGCCTTGTTGTTGCTACTTGACTGGGTACCCTGTTTGAAATTTGCCAACTTTCTCTTGTTGTCCCCAGATGACACTACATGAGTCTCCTTCTTCCCCTCAGAGGTTGAAAATTTGTTCATCCTGGTTGCCTCTTCAGTTAAGGCTACACTTAGATTGATGGCCTCAGCGATCGTTGCAGGCTTTGATGTCGTTACCATGCTCATGATTTGGGGTGCCAATCCCCAAATGAAACGCTCAATCCTCTTAAACTCCGGATCTACCATGTAAGGAACAATACGCGACAGAACTTGGAACTTCTCCACATACTCAGCTATTTTTGGACCTCCCATCTTCAAGTTCCAGAACTCAGTTTCCACTTTCTGGCTTTCTGTTCTCGAACAGTACTTTTTATGCATTAGCTCTTTCAGCTCGTCCCATGATAAAGCATACGCAGCAGCCTCGCCCATCGTCTGAACCTGAAGTTTCCACCATGACAGAGCCCCATCTCGGAACAGCCCAGAAATGTATGTGACCTGATCCTCTGGGGCGCATTTGCTCGCACGCAAAACAGTGTCCGTCTTCTCAACCCAGCGCACGAAGGCTACGGCACCCCCAGTGCCGTCGAAATGTAGGGACTGGCAGCCTAAGAACTGCTTGTAGGTGCAGCCGTTGGGTGGGTTATTTCCTGAGGTACCTCCGTTGCGCTCGGAGCGATGGGCCTCGTACTGTGCGATGACCTGTAAGATGCGTTCTTGAAATTCCGCCTCTGTCGTTGGCAGAGGGTGGTTGGTATCGGTGTTCCCTTGAGTCGATATCTTCCTAGAAGAAAGTCGGTTAGGTCAGGTCTTGTTTAGTACACGAGCACACAAGCCTCTATTTAGCGAATAAGACCTCAGAGGTGTATTACATATATGTATATACACAGTCGTTATAACATTCAATCACGTATTATCACAATTATTGCACAACTTGTAAATAGGAACGTAGCAAGTAAGCATGTAGCATTACAGTTATAGCACAAATACGCTGATCAACAGCGTGCTTAGTGGGAATATAGCGACTGAGTCTTTCATTAGTTATTAGTCATAAGCATTGTCGCATGTTTAAAGATGATTGGGCTTTCGTTATCCTCCGGCCACAATCACTGTGTCTTACAAAATGTATCACATCAGAAGGGACACAGGGTCACCCTACCCTTGTCCAACACGTATATTAGTGCATCAAAATTTCGTAATCAGAAGTGGTCCTCACAAGTCTCCACAATCCCGGCTTATCTTTAGTGTCTTTACCCAAGTGTAATGCAATCCGCATAATCCAGAAACCAACTATACTGGTGACTGAGGTGGAGGAGGAAAGAAAAGTGACTGCTAACATGCGTGAGTCCCTCCTCGAGCTTATATATACGTCGGAGTAATTATCTGCTCTGCCGCTCGATAGTAAAGAAATGAGTATCAGAATCCTGGGAATCGGTGTGATAGCAACGGTCGAGAGCGCAAAAGGAACCTTGATGTATGTGGCGAATCAAAGTATGATGACAATAGACAGGGTGGAGGACGTGGTGTCTTACATAAACTTTTCTGACAAAATGTTGTCTTGTGATGTAGACACTTAACTCATGTTTTCGGTTATGTAATGTTTTGTATTTGAAGTTGCCAATTGTGGCGTCAGCTCAAGCTCCGACGTTCTGCGACTCATATCCTCAACTGTGTTTGATGTTACAGGAACACTCATCCTGTGTACAGCCTCCCTAATGAGTGGGATGGCAAGGGTCTAAAATAAGTATAGCGTGTTATAAGATCCATCAAAGTGGCTCGTACAGCGATGTAGGGGTGAAAGGAGTAAACGGTGCGGCCTGTAAGGCCGTAGAAAATGTTGTTGTAGCAAAACGGATCGTTATGCTGGTACCGTCCTGGAGTACTCTTCCGGGGTACGGGCAAGTCCGGAAAGGAAACGATAAGTATGCCAGTGCAATGGGCGTCGGTCTCCATAGGGAAAAGGAGCAACATCAGCTGTTATGGATGCAAAAACAAGCGTTTCAACCAATAAGGAGATTGTCAGGTGCTGGTACTGGGTTAGATAGTAGGGGTGCAATGTCTAGTAACCCAAAAGTATCAGGGTCACAATCACGCAAGGGTGTAGGACCAGCAGTTGCAACATCAGGCTGACTCAAAAGGTGTAGAAGCTAGCTCAAGAGCAGGCTCTGGGGCGTCTAACGGTGTGGTGCCTTGAGCAGGTGATTGTGCAACAGTCATGTCATCGTTGTCTGCGTCAGTAGTAGAAAGCTGTAATCTGGCTGTCTGTTAGGCTGCAAGTGTCACCGACTCAAAGGAGCCTGGAATCGAATGCACGCTCGAATCAGCAGATAGCGTGTTAACAGTGGTCTCAAATAAGTGAAATTGGTAATAACCTTCTCGTCCAACTTTCCATCATTATGGGCGTTATCGGAAGGACCATCAATATTGCGTCAATATCGTTATTAGTTGTTCGTCGAGTAACCATCCTTCGGAAGGGATGTCCACAAGAGGCGCATTGTCTAGGATCGGATCCATAGTGTGCCCACCATCGGGATGACCAGTGATGAAGTGGTCATGGGTCGAAACAAGAGTGACAGAAGGATTCTTGTCAGAGAAGCCATCAGCAAGGGTAAAGTATTACCAAAGTTTGGTAGTGCTGACTATTGGAAGTCGTCCTCGTCCTTGGTCGGCATATCAGGATCACTCTCAGTGTCTGCCGTAAATATCTCTGGCGCAGATGTAGTCTCCTTATCCGTGGCGGTGGCCGTGGGGTTATCAATGTCTGATAACTCGCTTTCTAAATAGAGTGACATGTGTGCCGGTGCGTAACATGTATATCCATAGTAGTCACTATCAATTAGTGTATGCGAATAACTACCACATATGCACGTACATCAACATTAAATCAAATAAGCATGTAAGTCTCAATTAATGTAAGCAAGTAATCATCCTAGTCTTCCCCAGACTATCCTCCCAGTTTCTCAAACTGAACTCCCTAGTCTCTCAGACTAAAATCTCCCAGTCTCTCAGACTAAAATCTCCCAATCTCTCAGATTGAATTCTCAGTCTCTCAGACTAAAATTTCCCAATCTCTCAGATTGAATTTCTCAGTCTCTCAGACTACAATCTCCCAATCTCTCAGTCTCTCAGACTAATCTCCTGGTCTCCCCGACCTAATTCCTGGTCTCCCCGACCCTATTTTTCCTGGTCTCCCCGACCAAATTTTTCCTGGTCTCCCTGACCCTATTTTTCCTGGTCTCCCCGACCAAATTTTTCCTGGTCTCCCTGACCTAATTTTTCCTGGTCTCCCTGACCTAATTTTTTTTCCCAGTCTCCCCGACTGGACTCCCTCAGTCTCCCCGACTGAGCTATACATTTAAATTTGGAAATGTGTATTTGTGCCTTTTGTTTGTAAAAAGGTTTGTTTCCTGGATCTGGACATATAGTGTATGCAATGTAAAAATGTTTGAAAACGTTTTCGTAAGAGCCCTGATGATCATAGTCTAGACTCGAGAAAGAATCCTAGTTCGCTATGATCGAGGCTCTAATACCAAGCTGTCACACCCTGGCTTTGCGGAAGCGTGGGTTTAGTTGGTGTGACTTCTTAATACCATAGCAACAATCATAACAATGCTATATGATAAAAACATGAGATATTCATCCATTAATAAAGTTTAGAAAAATCCCATTTTCAACAATCTCAAAATAAGTTACAAACCTTAACTTGATTTAATTGAGTTCATAAAGACTTAGCAAAAGACTTTAAACAATACTAGGCTTAGAGATATGTAACCCGTCCAGGAAGGGGTTACACCTTCTAAACCCTGAATGACTTCTTTATTCAAACGCAGCTTGAAAATACGTGCATACCGTGCCAGATCCATTAGTTCCCTGAAATACATGTAGTTTGAAAAATCAACATAAAGTTGAGCGAGTTCATGTGTAAGTGAGTATGTATAAACCTCTGTAAATAAGTCTGTATGTATGAAAATCCCTGGTATGTAGCAGTTAAGGAAAAAGAGATCAATTAATGTGTAGCTAATACATTAATAAGTGACATGGTCTAGGAAGCACTCAAACCTGTAACGCGTATTTCATACCGGTCCTTCCGGCGGAACGACATAGTCACCACATGCAGCCACACGCTGGCCCATGTGTGGGGCTCGCAACACCCGATAGATCTATCACTCATGCCTCTCGGTCCTTATACAAGGATTAATGGTCTTACGATAATAGCCTATCCATTCACGTGATCTAGCAGTAAATTCCTTAGCTAATCATACCGTGTATAAAACGTTTGTAGTAAATGTAACATGTATTTCACCCCCGAAGTATAAAAACTGAAAACAGTTAAGAGAAAAGGGGGGACATGAACTCACAGAAGTGCGTCTCGAAATAGTCAATCCCAATCAACCTGCTGCGTGACGACCTACACGTACTAACTTCTATTAGACGGACGGCCGTGCCTTGGCTTAAGGTTTAACGTTTTTGGGAAATAGTTAGACAACTATTTCGTATTTACACTTCTAAATCATTTAATAAATATATTCCTTCCCAAGGATGGGGGTATTAATACATGTGCGTTTTATAATTCTGAAAATATATTTTTAAGTCTCATTTGAAAATATATTTTAATTCACTTGTCTAAAATATTCTGTTCCCAAAATATACATATTTTTCCCTAAAATATTATATTTTACTTCATACAATTTTCCCAAAATAATACTTTATCAAAATACACATTCAAGAGTATTTTCCGAAAATACGCAAGTTACATTTTAGAGTCCGCGTTGTTTAAACAATACCGATGTAACTTAAATATTTATTGGTGAGAGCGTTGGTATTATTTTGGAGTCGTAAAATCATGGCGTTATCAGTTATATTATTTTTACCCTAAAAATAATATAACTATTTCTCAAAATAAACAATTAATCACACAAGAGTTTTAGTAATGAATATATATTCTCAATATATATTTAACAAGTTTTCATTTACGAAAATCCACCTCCGACACTTGGTTATTTTGTAATAAAAATCATGGCGAAATTTATATTTTGAAAACGAGTTAAAAATTTATTTATAACACTTGTCACCAAAAATATTTCTAAGTGTTATATTTATGAAAAAATTTCGCCAGAGTTTCCTCTGTAACTGGAGGTGTCCACGCTTACAAGCGTATCATTTTCTTTTGTAAAATCATTCAATCAGTTCTCAATTAACCAACCCGATATTTAGACATGCAAAAATACTACTTATATCGTTTCAGTTTTAATATACAAAACTGGGCTGTTTTCGAGTATTTTAATAAAATAGTTATCTTATTCCAAAAATTCCCAAATTTTTACAGAATGTCTTATACGGTCCAAAAATTATTGTGTAAAAATATCGGAGTCCAAATTGTCACCAATATTTTATAGAAAATCATTTTCCGGACCGAAATCAGATTTATCTCTTTCTGACCACAGTCCGCGGAATAATTTATTTAAAATTTATCGAGAGTCCGATTTACGAAATTCCAGTGAGAGAGTTACAAATACATCGGTGTTCATCTACAGTATAAATTTTATGATCTGACTCTACACAGAAATCAAGTTATGACTAAAAATATGACTCTCATTTACTGTTGTAAAAATGCAGCTTTAGCTGCTGTTACATAATGGCACTTTAAAAATAGTAAACGAAGTCCAAAAATTATGATTCCGGTACCATTAGAACCGTATTTCATAATGACACGTTGTAGACTCAAGAAAATCAGTTTTTCGCTTAGTTATGACCTATTTACTGCCAGTTAAAGTCGGATGAAAATGCAAATCAGCAAGCTGTTTATAGTATAAGTGCCATTAAAAAGTACACATACGATTACCATTCATTCTAATACGATTAACATCAGGCCATAAGCCATTTACAGCAGATTTTGTTCATTTAAATCAGATCTATCATGTATTCATCATTTTTTACACTACCTCATCTCTTTATCCAACCTTCATCCTTTATGTTCAAGATTAGTTTAAGTTCTTTAGAGTTCTTATGCTTTTGATCTTTAAACACTATTAGCCACTTAAATAACAAGTAAAACACAAGGATCTAAGTGCTTACCACTAGCACAAAGCTAGGAGAGTTCAAAAGTAGAAATCGAGTGGATAAAAGAAGATAAGGGAGGTCCTTCCACTTCTAGTGCTTGAAGTTTCCTTAGATCACCTTCCTTCACACTTGTTTAAGCTTAGATTGGTTGAAATAAGAATGAAAATGAGAGTGTATGGAGATGGAAGGGAGGCGTGAGCTTGTGTAGAGAGAAGGAAGGCTTTGGTGTGTTAAAATGTTGATGGTAATGAAGGTGGGGATCCTTTGGTTTATATAAATGCATTTCCAACACTCTTTTAAACATTGGTCTTTATGCTTCCTACTAGTCCAACATACCAAATAAAATATGCAAGAAAAATCCCAAGTGGGACCTACCTTGTAACCGTCCCTAGAGTGGGGGGGGGGGGGGTCTTGTTGGGTTTCAATTATTAGTTAAGCATAATAGTTAGAGTTCAAGTATTTAGTTAGGGTGTTTAGTTGCTAGATATTTATATAGTGTGTTATGAAGTTCGGGAACCATAACTAGCTCAAAAAAGTAAAAATGATGTCTCTTGTAATATTTTAGTGTTCCGGGTAATGTCCGGTTGTTCGATTGGATATTAATCCGTTAAAGTGCTAAATAAGCATTGAAGGTGTCGTTAATATTTGTTTTAGTGACACAATGAATTCCCGACACTTTGGAAAGTGTCTAGTATTATTTTCCCATGTTTTTGCACCTTACTAGTTAAATTAAATGCTGAATTTTGTAATAAAGTGCAGGATTTTTGTAGTAAAAGCATGTTTTAGGCACATCCGGTCACTATAACTATCACCTAGTGACGCATTTCTACAATCCTTACCTCCCTACACTCCCTACTAGTGTAGTAATCTATTCCCGGCTCATACTGGCCTCAGAGACAGTGTCTGTCTAGTGCTGGCAAATGTCAGCATGTTTACTGGGTTATCTGTATAGTGTGCTCACTGTGCTCTTGTGCATCAAGGTTGTCACTGATGTTTGCGTGTAAATAAAGGAGTGACAGTAATAAAGTATGATGCATGTACATGTATGTATCAGAAATCAAGAAACAGTTTAACCACAATTATAAGCAAGCACAGTAATTAAGCATTAATTAAATATTAATTAATTATACGGATACCTGGTTTTGTGAGGGTTGTCACACTGAGTACCTGATATGCAATTTGAGTTGATCATGTGATGGATGCAACCATAAATAGAAATAAGGGAAACTTGTATGCATTAATGTGAACAATCACTTTAACTGTTGATTACTTTTGCATGACATGCACGTGGAATGTGGACTAGCATGAAAACTGAGTATTTGCTACATATCATTCGGTGTTTTTGTGATGTATTCAAACTGTGAAAATGCGTGACCTAGTTGTTTATGAAACTGATCTTGATTGGTAACCACGGTAGGGTTGGTTGATTTACTGGAACGGGTAACTTGTTAAATACCGAGCAAATCTAAGGTGAGTTCACTTCTCTCAAAACAAGCATGCGTCCGGTGGGGACAATCAAACTGACAAAATTTGTAAACGAATTTTCGTAAACCCATATCCTTGTAGGGGATATGAGGTGGTTTTCAAATACCCACATCCTTGTAGGGGATGTGAGGCGGATTTCACAAACGCATATCCTTGCAGGGGATATGCATCGGTTTTCAGTAAACGTTGATATTGGATAATATACTCACTTTCTATCACTTAAGTCCCATTATACTTCCGGGTTAGTTGCTTGTAGGGCAACAGGGTTATTAGTTGATAGCGCTATTAGGTTTGGCACCCTCACGACGTACCTGGATAGGACGGGCGTGAACTAATAACTTTAAATCATGACCAATGTTTGATAGAGCACTGGAGAAGGGCAAAAAGGGACGTCTGCGGTATCGAGTTATTATCAACATAACATAACATGACTCAGTAATCGGTAACGAACGGTTTAACAAATCAGTGAACTCACCAGCGTTGTCTGATACACGTTTTTCTGCATGCTTGCAGGCCTTTAGGTACACGTTGTTGGGACTTGCTGTCTGGGATGCTGGAGTGGTCATGGGTCAAGTTACAAGGAATCACAAGACAAGTTTAATGGCTTTTATACACTTGAGTTACGAAATTGTTGACTATTGTATTATGCTTCCGCTGATTAATAAATAATGTTTTATAACGCTTTATCCCAATAAATGAAAGTTTAATTGAATTATTGTTATGAGTTCAATGTGATTGGTGGCTAGATCCTGGTACGTCACACGCCTCGCGGGGGATTCCGCATTTGGTATTTTGGGGGTGTGACACCAAGCAACAACCTACCACCTTTTGCCACCAATCGCCAGCATCAACCTCCGGCGGTCTACGGTTCACCACCCAGCAAAGCTGTCGTCATCCGCCATCATCAACCATCGCCGTATTAACCACTGCTATGACATTTGAAGTTTCACCGTTCACCACCTAGTAAAGTCGCGTCAACCACCGCCGTAATAAGCTCACCATTGTAGATTTTGTAGAGTTATGTAGTGTTTGTTTATTATAGCTCCGTCCACTAATTTTGTATTTGTAAAAACCATGTAATGTAAACGGATCTTAATAAGAAATTAATTTTTTTTGTTATTGTGTTTAAGTTTCATTTTCGAGTATAAACAAACAATGATGATTTGTATGTTGAAATCTGGAAATCCGTCTCCGGCGAACTTCCCGGCAATACTCCGGCAGAGGCATTAGCGGCAACGTATGACGACATTTTGTTCAAATCGACCAAGTATTAGCGACGACCTTACTAGTGGTGACTTGTCACCGCTATTGGCATTAGCGACGACAAAAGGGGCCTTTGTCGCCGCTATTCCTACATATTTCTTGTAGTGAAAGTTGTATTACATATGTGTAACACATTGAAAACACACGTCGGGGATCATACAGAAAAGTTTTGTGATCCTCAAGAGTGTTTTTATATTACACATGTGTAATACATGATAAGTTACACATGTGTAATAGTACATGTATTTTTTGTTTTTTTTCAAAAGTTTTTTTTTTTTGGATATATTGCATAGATGCGTTAAACATACAATTACGTATGTGTAATATATCATGTATTACACATGTGTAATATTAGAAACCCCATTACAGACCGCAAGAAGCAATTTCTTGCGGTCCATAGCGTGTTTTTTAATTTTGGATATATATATTACATATGTGTAATACAACTTTGGATGGTATTTTTAGTTTTCTCGTTAAAAGGAGTTTCTAATGATATCTCCCCTATGTATATATATATATAGGGAGAGGATCGTGAGATAACTCTTTCTTTGTGAGAATACTCTATTGTTCAATTAGTCGATCCAAATTGCTAGTGTACTGAAAGATAATTATCTTCTGCTTCAATCTTCCAAGTCCTTTGATTTTAATTTGACGACTAATGTTCATGTGGTTCAATTTATAGATAACTTCAATCAATCACCACATATGAAGACGATTTATGATGTCTGCTTCTTATTTCAAAACTCAAGCTTTCACCGATTTCTGATTCAACTATGGTTCTAGTGTATTATATTGATTTCTTGATTGGTGATAGCAATAGGTGCTCCCTCGGTCGATTATACATACTCGTACTCGTTCTGATACCAATTGTTGAAAAACAAGAGCCAAAGCTGATTAAACAAAACCTATATTTACCACAAAACAAAGCTCAATCCTGAACGCCCTTCCAGTCCTAAACAGTACCCGGTATTGAATCCGTATTGTGCGTCGGGTCACTTGCATGCGAATTCCAACTAGAATTCAGTGAAAACCGACCCACATTTCAGATTATATACATGGAACGCATAAGGAAATCAACGAATTTAAGTAAAATTTACACAATGCCGTACCAACAACGTGGATTGTCATCAAGATTATTGTGCATTGCCTCATGTTTTCTACGGTCGGAGTTGTCTGTGTGATTCACTCGAATATCGCTGTTCACCGGAGGGTTTTGGAGGAGAGAGGGAGTGATTTGGTGCTTGTTTGGGAAGCTAGAGGTTAAAAGGTTTGAAAAGGGTCAGTTTTTAGTGAAATGACCAAACTGCTCTTCACGCCGTTAAATAAACTAACGGTCATCCCACGGAAGTTAGTGGGAGGGTCTTAATTGTGAGCAATTGAAAATGTGAGGAACTAGAGTCTTGAATTTTTTGAAATGAAAATTGAACCTGAGATTGAGTGTAAACCTCAAGGACTAGGGACGACTGAAATTGTACTTTACTCTTTATACAATTAACATAAATTGATTGTAAACAATAACTCTTTTTAAACACGTTTCAACATAAATAAAATATTAATATTGATATATTTTTGTAAACATTAATTATTATTCATATTAAAAAACAGCAAGTCAAATTGAAAAATACATAAAGAAAAACTAGTCATCATCATATTAAAAAAAAAAAAGCCAAGTCAAATTAAAAATACATAAAGAAAAACTAGTCATCATCTTGTGAATCAAGCCTGCATTTCCGGTTAATGTTCTATCAATAGCAACATGGATATATAGATCAAGTTTCATGAGAATTCTACAAGGATACAACCGTAAGCAAATCAGTATAAAAAATCACACGAGATATATATAAACCCTTACCCGCTTAGACCGTGGGGTATGGGGCGGGGGTTTGGGCGTGGGTTGGGGGAAAACGCCCAAGCCACCACCCCGGGTGGGCTTGGGTTTGGGCGTGGCCCTTGGGGCTTGGGTTTCAAGCCGGGCGTGGGGCGGTATGGCCATGCTAGCTGGCTGCCTCCCATTCGCTCACCCGCCACGTCATAGCGGACATTCAAAATTTGAATTTAAAATTCAAACGGTTTGGGGACACCAAACCGCCACCCGGTCACCCAACCACCCACTGGTCCCCCCATCCCACGAACCCAACCCCACCGGCTACCCACTTCTCTCGAACCCGCTAACCCACTGGTCCCCCCCATCCCACGAACCCAACCCCGCTATGGCATCCTGGACCCATGAAGAAGAAATTGCTCTCGTCACAAGCGTCGTTGACGCTATGAAGGGGCGGCCACCGGGCCAAACAAAATATTGGCTGGAAGCATTCGGAGCCTACCGACATAACGTCGGTAACGACCGCCACAACCTCAACGCGTGCCAACATAAATGGCGCGAGCTACGGCCCAAGCTCGAGCGTTTCAAGCCTTACTACGAAGCCGTTCCCGGTGGCGAGTTAAGCCACTAGGACCGAGTGGCGGTGGCGAACATAGAGTTTCGAGGCAAGGAAAAAAAGGTGTTCGACAAGATCGACATTTTTGAAATTTATTTAACGCTCTAGGTTTGTTATTTTGTAATTTTAGGATTATGTAATTTTTAGGATTATGTAATTTTAAATATTTTAATGAAGTTGTAGGTTTTTTTTTTATAAATGTTGTGTGATTTTTATAAATTTTTTGTAACTTTTTTTTTTTAATATTCTGCCACGCGGGACACCCAACCCAAACTCAACTCACGCCCCGCCATACCCCTCGGACACGTAACCAGGCGGTGGAGGGGGGGGGTCCCATTCCACGTGTCAGCAAATGCCCCAACCCAAGCCCCACCATACCCCACGGTCTTACCGTCTGTATCTCTTTTGTTAGTTTTCTCAAGCAAAGATGATGACTCTTCAGGATCAAAACTATACAAACATCATTGTTAGACATATTAAAAGTTTACCAAATGTACAAACATCAGTCAGATTTTAAAGAAATTTAAACATATAAGAGTTTACCAACATCCCACATTTACATCATGATCTTTTAAGATACGCAAATAGCCCACACGGCCACACATTTACCTACCTCTTGAATTCTTGAAAGTGTATAGAAGATAGATGCGAACCACTTACATGTATACCAAAAGCGGAGAAAACGTGTTAATGAAGACTCAAAATACATACTGGTATTTGTAAAGAAACGCGCTATCTTTTTTTGCACATAAAGAAACTCGATAACCTCTTAAAATTCAAGTTATTCACCATACATTGTTGTGTAGATTTTCAACCATACAACATAAAATCATCCTTTCAATGAACCCATTTATCTGCGTTGAACATTGCATGGTGTATAACTTGAATCTAAAGGAGGTTATAGAACTCTTTAAGCAACCAAAAATAGCACGTTTCTTCACAGATACCGGTATGTATTGATCTTCAATATTGATTCGCAACAATAATCAACATGTAGCTCTTTTTAGAGGAATATATTTCATTAATTCACATATGAAACCAAGTGCCATAGAGTATCCTAAAAATTTACAATGAGCGAGTATATTTAGCACACCAACAAGATAGTTGATCAGAAGAGATTTATCTTATAAATAATCTAAGGTTGCGTGCGCCAAAATCAACAATCCAATATCATATTTAAATAAAACAAGTCACTTGTTTAATATAAATAATCTAGGGTTGCGTGCGCCAAAATCAACAATCCAATGGCATATTTAAATAAAATAAGTCACTTGTTTAATATTAGTCCTTTTAATCTTTTTAGTTGGACTAATAAACGTAAAAAAAGCTGGACTTATAAATGTGAAAAAAAAAATGTAAAAAAATACAAATTATGATGTTTAAAATTGGGTTCTCTTGTAAACACAAATGAAAGTTTAACTTTTGAAATTGTGCAACACCTTATCAAAGTTGAGCTATATTAGCCTACTTTAGCTTTTTAAAATATGTTAGGAATTATGCTTATTCTCTTATACTTGTTTGAAATTGGAATGTTAGAATTTAACATGAGGGTAAAACATGTATTGCCAACACCAAGAAAACGTCTTTTATTGATCACCAAGGCCGGCTTGGAGGAGGGGAGTCGCATGCCCGGCCAAGGCCTGTTTCTAGGGGCTATATATCTATAATCTATATCTATAATAAGAGAACTGAGTTTTCATTCACTTTGTCCTTACCACATCGGATATAAATGCGCTCATCATAAGAAGCTCATGGTATCATGCGTTCACTACATACTTGGCCAGAGTAAGCAATCAACACATGGTACGCGTGACCTTATTATAATTATCACATCACGTTCCATGAAAGTAACTCCTCAATTTATTTCCATATTTATGATTTCATTTGGTAAACTTTATTTAATTGTCAGTTAACAATTATTAGTTTTACCCGTTTTATCCTAGAACATATAAAATATTTTCTTTTTACAAATATTTATACAATCACATTCGTTAATGTGATCGTTACTTTTCTCAATAGGGTTCATATTGAGAACACTTACTTGGATGATTACTCTCATCCAAGTTTCTATATAAACTGAATTTTGTTATTGTCTTGTTATTCACAATTGTAAATAATACGTATCTCTACAAAATTTCTCTTGGAAAGGTCATCCTGGATAGGTACCCTATCCAGGTTTCCCAAGTTTTATATTCTATATGCAACTGTCATTCACTGTGTATTTGTTGCACATTATTGTTTGTAAGATAAATTTAAGACGTGTACCTTGTATATGCTCGCCCTAATAACTTTCCTTGTTGTTCGATCTCTATTCGAGATAATTTCTTGATTTATGTCTATGGCGTGTATGGCTTACTTGTCATACTTCAGACCATTTCTTCATCGTATCGACAGTCTTTAGACTCCCGTCATCTTCGAATGCGAGGGTTCTTCAACTAGAATGTTTTCAAATATTAGTAATCTTAACATTAACAAGCGTTCGTACTATAATACAAGGCTTTCTACGACACGTGTTAACACACGTAATTCGTTAACTATATCGGTCTTTTATCAATTTAGTTTGGGGTAACGTGTGTTATACGATAACCCTAGGTGTTGTTTACAACACTTTAACATGCTAGACCATTAATATACATAATAACTTACCGGATGTCTTGATCAAGTCTCGAAGCAAACACATTTACTCTTTAACCTTGAGTTCTGATTACCAACTTGTAAGATCCTTACTTTATTTAACAATATTCATATAAGTTTCGCGTATAAATATGTTTGTACTATTACACATACATTTGAAAATATGAGTTTGTTAAAAACATTTTAAGATTTAAAACATTTCAGCATAATATATATATATATATATATATATATATATATATATATATATATGGGAAGGTTCATTTGAGAAGAAAATTCAATTGAGAAGAAAAAGAACAAAGGGTATAATTGTAAAACATTAAATACATTTTCATTTATCTCATTTATTATCATCTTTGACTAATTAATTAGTCATAAAAACTATCATCATTCACACTAATGTTTTTTGACTACATACATCAAAAGTTATCCTACACCTTTAGAAAATTTACCCACACATGTTGAAATTTATCCTACACAGCCCGTAATTTATCATATACACATTGTAATTTATCCTACACTCTAAATTATTTTATTTTATTTTTTTGAAAAAACATATATTTTGAAGATAAGTTACAAATTTTAGTGTAGTTAGCTATTAAAGAGGAATACTACAAATTAATGATCTTTGTAGGTTTACCATATTACCCTTATAGTAACATTAAATACTTATACTAAATGAAGTAAAATGAAGCATTCTTATTGGTTGAAATTTCTTCTTGTTTCTTCTTCCAAAAAATTTCTTCTCATTTGAACTCTCCACTATATATATATATATATAAACGTGACGACGAAACGTAATGCGGAAGCTTGAATCTTGATCGTGTTCGGTTCTTCGTTGAGCTTGATCGTCATCTGGTACTTCTCGGCATACCTACATTTCATAAAACATGAAATGCTTTAGTCATTCGGGCATTTATAACATGTCTTAACAAGTTCGTGAGTCAAAACAAGCAAACATAAACATTTTAGCAGCTTTGGAAGCCGTCGCGTAGCGCGACAGCCTTGGCGGGCCGCGACCGTAAAGGTTGTTAGCCGTCGCGGGGTACGAGTCCTTCATTTCGACAGAAGGTTTCCAACTGGATGCTGCATAATTTCAGCAATCCTATTTTTCGCTTAAACGGTCAAAACTATCTAAGCTTTTGTCTGTTTTACGATTCGTTTCTTCCTATGTGATCATAATTCGATTCTCCATTATATGGAGTCAAAATCCGACGTCTGAATTAACAAAATTCTAGATTTTAAGCCCTCGGCTTATAATTTAATTATTAAACTTTTGACCCGTTTCATGATTTATTAAACAAACTTGTTTCTAAATCATCATAAATCATATACCAACGTATTTTACTCAAAATCTTTAACTCGGGTCCCTAACTTTTATGAATTAGCAACCATTACCCAAGTTAAGCGCATAATTCATTTTGACCCGTTAGGAGAATTTAAGCATTTAAGCTTAATTCTCGCTCTTCCTTTTTATACATCTCGTTTCCACATTAAGATATCTACTAATCTTCCACAACAACTATATTTGTGGTGGATTTAATATAGTAATCTATTTATTCCGAATTCTACCCTTCGGTTTATCATTTTACGTAAAAGACCCGTTATGAGGCATTTGACACAAAAGGTTTATACCTTAAACTTTTTCTCTTGTCCAAAAGACTTATTCAATCATCAAACTCATTTTCAAACAACCTTTAAGGGCTGTTTGCCCAGTTTATCATTCAAGGGCGTTTTGGTCAACTTTAGCTCTTCTTTTACGACGAAGGACTTTTAATAACATGTTTGACCAAAATCCCACATTTTAGCTATAATCTTGTTTAGAAATCATCATGTTTCTAAAAAAACGCAATGACTATAATTTAAATTATTAGGTTTACCTATTAAGGTAACCCAATGTCCATTCTTGACTTCGATTAACTCTCATCGAACCTTAAGTTCTAAATGAGAAGTTGACCTATTACTCGTACCTGGCTCGGTTCAAAGTATTGACCCGTTTTAGTACCTCATCAATTAAGTTGCTAGTTAATAGAATCACATATTCCATAGGCTACTCACCCCTATGATCATAATACTCGACAAACAATGATTAGTCGTTATCGTCAAATGGTGACAACATCACCATTCGACCCGTTTGGCCTACATGACCAAACATTTTATATTTATAATTGAATGGTATTTATTTACCATTTCACTCATTTAACCCATTACGGATTTCACCATATGGTCATATTTCTTAAATCCGTTTCTTACGCATTTACCCTATCATGGCTTACGCCATAGGGTGTCGTTTAAATTTCAACTTTTATTCGTTTACACGTGACTATATCATCGTTTTACCCTTATTATTCATTTTGGCTTACCCTATAAGGTAAACATTCAAAACTCATTATATGTTTGTCATTTCATGTCCAATTTACCGTTTCACCCCTTTTTACCATTAAGCATGGTTTTCATCATTTTCACTTATTCCGACCCATATCATTTCGCGTCGGAACCCCATATTTCAAATATTACCTTATCATATTTATAACCTATAAAACCAATAAGTATTCTACGAAAAGGGTGTAAGCTTTACTTACCTTGCATCTAAATTACGCTTTTCCTTCATACTTGATTCGTTTGACTCGCTTCCTTCCCAAGCTTCCACCTAGCTTGTCAAGCATCAAACTATCATTATAATTCGTAAGATGGTTAGAGTAGTCATTATTAATCACGACTATTCCACCTTACGGTTTTTATGTCGAAATTATTATTCGATCTTATCATTGGTCAGTTTGACTTTTAAAAAGTCAATTGACTTATTAACATATACAAATGTACAAATTGGTTCATCGAACTCACTTAGGTATTTTATCCGAATACTTAATGAAATCAAATTTTACATACTAAATAGTAGCTAACATGATTTCAAGCATCTATAACATGATTTTAACATCAATTTCTTTATATCATACAAAAACCCATCTCATGGCAAGTATGATCATATAGCCAAATTCATAGATTATTCAAACACCTTCTTATCACCATCATGTATGATGATTCTAAACATGTTTATATCATTGATTTCATCATATTGTTAAAACCCACTTATCTAAGTGTGGTAAATCATCTAAACACTCAATCATAGCAACATATGTATAATTTTCACTTAGGGCTTTGTTCCTAAGCAAGTATACATCACTAATTCAACCATAACCTCTACGATTCATACATAATTCTCAAATTATGATGTTCATCAAATTACACAACTTCAAAAATCATCAAAATTCTACATATCTTATGATCCCCTAGCTTGGGTGATCGTTAATTCACGTTCTTTCATGAATTTGAGCTCCAATTAGCCCTTCAATTTGATGATTTTGGTTGAATTAGGGTTTTGGCTCCTTGGAGCTTCTTCTGGTCGTTCCAAAACACACACTGAGTGTGTGTTTTGTTTTGTTTTTCTTTTTATAATTCAACTTTCAAGTTATCCCACTTTGGCCCCTCATGTTTGGTTAGTTATTAAGTAGGCCACAACCCACTTAGTTCTTACAATATTTCCTCTTATTAACTAGGTTAAACATTCCTAGTTAACTTAGTGGGTTTGGGGATATTACAACCCGTTTTATTTTAAGTCCCGTTAACTCGGGCCTCTTGTAAACTTTATTTTCTCAAAAGTATTATTTTTCTTTTTATTTAATATTAGGTTTATTTATTTAAATCCTAATATTTACCGGGTTAATTTTTACCATTAACGGTATTTTACCCACTCCTTAACATTAACGTGGTTTAATTATCAAACCCGTTTTCGGGGTGTTACATGTGGTGGATGATGGAAGTGATGGATGAGGGTGAAATAAGGATGATAATGATTAGGTTTTAGGATTGTGATGATGGGTGATCAATTTGGATGTTGGTAGATGATTCAGATGGATTCATATTGCGGTTGAGGGTGTTCTTGGCTCCAATAAAGGTTTCAAAATTTAGTAATTATGTAACTCCCTTCAAAAGACCTAAAATTGGGTTTTAAGTTATTCAAACACGGCAAACAACAAGAATTCTCATCTCCTAGCAGGAGATGGCGTCGCAGACGCCTCCCAGAAATGCTAAAATGCTGTATACGCTTTGACCTGCTGTCTACGTGATTTCCGTCGACGCAGATGCGTTGCCGACGGTCTTGAGGCGTCGTCAATGCGACTGTAGGGTGTTGTTTTCCTGTTTTGCATATCTCGCATCCCTGGTTGAATTCGTTCGCTCCTGATGATCTGAAAAGCTCCCAAATAGCTCCTTAAGCCTTGTTAGAGCTGAAAAACACAATTCTGATCAAAAGTAGGCTATTAGAAACTAAAATTTATGTAAAAACATAAACTTAAACACAATAAGACACCGGTTTCCAACCACGTATCACCAACCACCACCGTTTTATGGAAACCTGACAAAACTACCATCACTAGCAACACACCACAAGACCACCACCCATTGAAACCGACAGTAAGACCACCACCATTAACCAAAACAGATCTATCTCATCTCTCTCTTTCTCTCTCTCTCACTAGACCCTCATCCAACATCTCCATCTTTCACTCGACCATTGCCGCCCAGCACATCTTTGAAAATGAAACCTGCAACTCATCTAAATCCGATCGGATCTGACCATTGCTTCGCACCACATCCCTTGAAAAGACCAACATATCAACGAATCCTATGTTTACTGAATCAAAACAGGGGAAATAAGTCGGATTTGATTTGACCAGTGTTGCAGATGTTCAAAGAACTGTTGGCAAGGAGGATAAGTGGTGGTGGAGAGAGGCGCAGTTCAGGGAGAATAGAGGAGTGATGTTGGAGGGTGGCAAAGGCGAATGTGCGGCGGCGGAGGATGTTAACGAAAAGTGATGCGTGTGTAGCGTGATATATTTTTATTGATATTTTAAGCCCTTTTTAACACTTTGGTCAAGTTTTAAATTTATAAAACACGATATTCTACTAACAGAAAACACACATATGGGCAAGTGCACCCATCGTGAGCGTAGTATAGCGTTGGTAAGATACCGAGGTCGTCCAAGGACACAAGAGCTTTTAATACCGGTTTATCCTAAACGTCTAATCAAATCAAAAGTTTAGAAAATGTTTTAAACATGAAAATAAAAACTAAAAATGCTGGAAAACTAAAATAAAATAAAAACAAATAGACAAGATGAATCACTTGGATCCGACTCGCCTTTAATGTAATCTTTGATGATTTCCGCACTTTTTAAGAGATTATCTTAGTTATAGTAGTAGGCCCCTCTTTTGAAGGTGATGTTACCCTCAACCCAGTGGTTTGAGTCAGCAAGGATACAATCCCAAAGGGTCGGAATATTGGAAGATAATTAATTAAGTTATTAATGCGTAATGTGGTAGGCCCCTCTTTTGAAGGGGACGTTACCCTCGGCTAAGTGGTTTGAGTCAGCAGGGATACAATCCCAAGTAGTCGGGTTAATGTATTAATAGTAGTTTACATATGAGGGGATTAAGCCATTCGCACCCCCGCCATCCAATACCAATGGGTATTGAAGGAGGTCCTAGTAAGCTTGACCCAGGTCCTTGCAGGATCTATACACTGAACTAGGCAAGAACCTTACCAAACCATTCCCTTAACCCCCGACCAGGTAGCCAACATATCTCTATATAGACCGTAGAGATGTGAATGGCGAAAATCTTTTATTTTATGTAGACAGTAAAATAACGCCAAGACACCACGGATAAATGATAAGGAAGTTTCAACTTCAACATAAGAAACTAGTTATTAAAGTCATTAATACAAAACCAAATAAAAAGTGCGAAAAGATTAAAAATCAAAAGTATTACATTAAATGCTTGTCTTCACCAAGTGATGTAAGAGACTTAGGCAAACATGGCCTTTGATTGTCAAGAACTCTTACTATCAATCTTGGAATCCGAGACTACTACACACACTCTAAGATGGATGATAGATGATGGTGGTGGATGTGGGTTGTAGTCGTGGGGGAGTGGTGGTGAAGTGGGAGAGAGGTGGTTTGCCAAGGGATGCCCTTGAAGTGAACCAAGCACCCCTATTTATAGCCTGCGCAGAAACCCGAACATGGCCCCGTGTCCATTGGGCATGGCACCGTGTCCATTGGGCATGGCCCCGTGTCCATCCTCTTTCTCTTTCTTCATTAATTGCAATTGTATGTATATGGCTCCACACGCCCCGTGTTCACTAGGTACGGCCCAGTGTGCAAAAGCGTATCTGTACTATCAAGATTTGCAAGATTATACGAATCTTAGCGTTGACCACGGCCCATGTGGAGCTGGGCACGCCCCCGTGCTGGGAATAGAAGCTTCTACATCTTTGTCTTTTCTGCAGGTACCTGGCCACGACCCCGTGTCCCTTGGGCACGGGGCCGTGGTCAGCCTTCTGTTTCTTTGTTTTTGCTTGGGGAGATGTTGTCAAGGGGTCAGGCATGCCACCTTTATTCCTTTTCTTGTATTTATGTTAGATTTTGCTGCATATTTGTTCCTTTTGTTCATTTAAGCTCAATTGGTCCTGAAAATACAAAAGGAAGACAAAAGCATACTTTTTCCAATATTAGTACTAAAAAAAGGTTAGTTTTATGCCTCTATTTGATGTAATCTATATGTTGCATTTTACACACATCAAATACTCCCACACTTGAATCTTTGTTTGTCCTCAAGCAAAACTCTTTATAATGCGGCTTATATACCCAAATGGAATGGGTAGAAGAGAAGTTTTGGGCTTGTCTTGAGTGTCGGGAATCCAAGATCTTTATTGGGTTTTATTCTTATGCTATTTACAATCTTATTCGTTATGATTTATTTAGAACGTTTCATAAGAGAAATTACTTATTTGGGCATAACATGCCTCTTTAAAATTCCATTTATATACAAGTTCACATACCTCACGGGAGATCACTTAACACTCGGACGAATATGTATTTTTGTGAAACACTCGAGACCGGCATGGAACTTATTTCTACCATATGCTTGCCAAGCAATCAATCCTCCTCCTTTTTAACTATAAATCTTTGTAAGGACAGCCCTACTGTACGAGGTAAGGAAAAGGTGTCCTTCTATTTCCACGTGGGTCGATTTTTTATATGGTCAACCTGCTAGATTATATGTGGGGGATGAGTATATTTGGTCTACTACTGGCGTTCAGCAGGGGGACCCCTTGGGGCCCCTCCTTTTTGCCATTGTTCTACACCCCCTTGTTCACCGAATAAAGGATCGCTGCAAACTTCTTTTTCACGCCTGGTACCTTGATGACGGAACGCTTATTGGAGATGCCACCCAAGTGGCTAATGCTTTAGATATCATCAGAGCTGAGGGTCCTTCCTTAGGGCTTCAACTTAATATAAAGAAAACTGAAGTTTTCTGGCCAACCTGTAATGGTGTAAAGGTTCAGGAGGGCTTATTCCCTCGGGGGATTGGGAGGCCGGTGCTGGGTGTGAAACTCCTGGGGGGTGCCGTTAGTCGTGATGCAGAGTTTATTAGTAGTATGGCCCTTAAAAGAGCGAACTGTGCAGTCGAGCTGATGAGGTGCCTTAAACGCCTACGGGACCCTCAGAGCGAGCTCCTCTTGCTTCGTTCTTGTATGGGTGTTGCTAAATTACTGTTTGGTCTTTGAACGTGTCAACCTTCTTTGGTCGGGGGAGCGGTCTCTGTTTTCAATGAAGGCCTTCGGGGAGCATTAGAGGATATTGTTGTTTGTGGGGGGGCCTTTTTTGGAGATCTCCAGTGGAGGTTGGCTTCTCTCTCGACCCGGTTCGGAGGCTTAGGGGTTTGTACGGCCGAGGATGCCTCTTCATATGCTTTCGTGCCCTCAAGGGCCCAATCTTGGGATTTACAAGACCGCATACTCCGAGAATGTGGTTGGGATGTTTTAGACTCCGATTACAGGAGTGCGTTGGACCTTTTGCATAGTTCTCTTCCCGACCTTGATATTGGCGGTTTCTACATTAAAGACACCGCCCCTCCTAAATCCCAGAAAATTCTGGCGAATGCCTTATATGGCGAAATTGTCAAGAGGTTTGAAGAGAAGTTTGTTTTATCCCCTCGGCAAAGAGCTGTGTTTGAATGTCTACGTGCCCCACATGCTCAGGATTTTCTGTCTGTCACACCTATTGAAGGCTTGGGGCAACACATGTCGGCTGTGGAATACCGTGCTATCCTTAGATACCGACTGATGATTCCTTTGTTCCCAGTTGACGAGCCATATCCGGTATGCCGCAAAGCGTGTTTGGATTCTTTCGGCGAGCACGCGATCCACTGTAAAGAGCTACCAGGGTTTAAATATCGGCATGATTGGGTGAGAGATGTGTTATGTGATGTTCTTAAGCGGGCCGGGATCTCTGCCAAAAAGGAGGCTCCAGTAAATTTCCTGACTGACCCCTTAGAGGGGAGGTCCACTTTACGCCCGGCGGACATCCTTGTGTTTGGATGGGAAGGGGGGAAACACGCTTGTGTGGATCTAACTGGAGTCTCCCCCCTTGTCAGGCTCAAGGACAAGGGCTTTGTCGTAGGGCAAGCGGTGCTCAAGGCAGAGGCGAGCAAAGTTGCAAAACATGAGAAAGCCTGCCTGGAGAATCAACATGTGTTTGTCCCGTTTGCGTTTGATACCTTTGGTGGTCTCGCTCCTGACGCTGTGCGACTTTTGAATCGGGTTCAAAAAGTCGTTAATAGTAATTCTTCGTCGCTAAAGGTTTCAAACTTTGTATTTAGTAGAATTGGTTTTTCTATTCAAAAGGGGGTGGTGGCGCAACTTGTTGCCCGACTACCTGCCATTGCTTGTAATTGCCCTTTTTCATGTGGAATGATATTGATGTCTTTTATTTGAAAAAAAAAATCTTTGTAAATATCAAGAGGACTTGGGGAAGGGTTAGGATTGGGTTAAAGGTAGGTGGTTTTGGGTTAGTGGTTAATAAAAAGGGCTAAAAGCGTAAAAAGCGTCAGTCGTCGTAAAACTTTTTGTTTTTGTAACTTTTACTCAAACTAAAAATTTTCAAACAAAGTTTCTTTGAGGAACTTGTTTGTTTATTGCTAGACTTCATTTTTTTATAAGGATCGTCACAAGAAAACCGAGTTTTTTACTAAAATAAAGGGTTTAAAAGAAAAAGGGTTTTGGTGGGTAAATGGTGTTTGTTTTGTGGGTTTAGAAACGAAAAGGTTTAGGCTCAAAGGGGTTAACTAGGGGGATTTTGGGTAGGTGATAAAAAAGTGAAAAATAATGGTGTTGAAAAGGAAATGGGTTAGTCCTAATGTCTCCATCATTTACTTACTTGGGTTTAAGTTGGTAAGGACCGGGAATGTATCGTCATGGCAAGTTCTAGAGTCGTAAGAAACCGGACGGCTATTCACACAAGAAACGAAAAATGAGCATTTAGTTTAAAGATGTATGCTAGTATGCTCAATAATGGCTCAAAACTCACTTTTTGTGGGAATGGGTTTATAATGTGATCAAGTATATATAATCAAATTTTAACTAGATTTGTCATGCCGTTTCATAATTTTCTTATGTTGGTTCTTTTTATCACGACGCTATCGGTTGTAAATTTGTAAAAATATAACCTTTTTTGAACTTGTTATTCCCCAATTAAACTAAGACAAGAAAAAAAATGAAAAACAAATTTTGAAAAAATTAGCGGTTCCAATAGAGTTTTGCGTAAGGCTTGTTATTAGGACTTGCAAAATTCAAGGTTTAGCATCCCCCCCCCACACACTTAAATTTCACATTGTCCTCAATGTGTCCCAAAAATAAGTTTTTAGGTTGATTGAATGTATACAAAGGTGTTTAAAACAAGGTTTTGGTGTTACTGGGCATCTGGACACGGCCCCGTGCTGGGTGAGCACGACCCCGTGGTCAGAATGCTAGTAACGAAAACTTACAGAAGGTGGACACGGGGGTGTGTCTGGTGAATACGACCCCGTGTCAGGCAGAATTTAAACAAACAGCAGGTTCTGGGCGATAGACACGGGGGCGTGCCTGCTGGGCACGGCCCCGTGTTGACAATCTGCAATCTTTGAAAACGGGTTTTGGCTTCGGTTCTGGTTTCCAGGCTTATGTAGCACTAATACTTAGTGCTTCCAAGCCTCCTAGGTACCTGTTTTACTTAAAAATACCACACCATACAAAATAACCAACATCCTACCTTACCATAAGTTCAACATCCACAACACAAACTAAAAAAAAAAGAAAAATGCAGGAAATTAAAAGTGTTAACGGAAAAGTAAATTGTTCAACAATGGCACGCAGGCCAGCGAATTGTTTTTAAGAGAAAATGGGGTTAACCTGTTAAGACCTTCAACCGTGTCACATTGCCTCCAATGCCTCCATCTCCATCCATATCGTCGTCCTCGTAATCTCCTTCTTCGCCCGCCATGTACTCCCAGATGTTGCCGATGTCATCCTGCATATCGGAGATGTTCCTCTCCATTGCTCGGACCCGGGTGTACGTGTTGCATGCCATATTGTAGGTATTGCGGGTGCACATGAGGTTTTCCTGCATAAGATCATGTAAACTTTGGAAATTAGGAAAACCACCTCCTTGAGAGGAGGATTGGCCCGGATCACCATGATGCTGATACTGGAACTGGGGAGGAGGATGGAATTGTGGAGCGTGAAGGGCGAGAGCTTCTTGAGGGTTCCATACATGCCCTTGAACCGTTTGAAATCTCACCGTCCCGTCATTTGCTTCGTTGATTATACCCATGGAGCGACATATGACGAGGTCCACTTTACCCGACCATGGGCCCTTCTTGAAGGACCTCGGCATCCTTTGCATAAAATTCTTGAAGAGGCGGTAGATCCACCCTCCAAAAAGGATAGGGGTCGGGGGATTGGCTAGTTGGTTCAAGTGCATGTTGCGAAGGAGCAGGTGTGGAACATCGAGGTGTACACGGTTGTGAATGCAGTAGAGGACCATCAGATCACGTAAGCCTACAACACCAGTACTGTTGTGCCTTTGGCAGAGGGAGTTGTTGAGGACCCTATGAATGTAGCTGTATAAAGGGTCCCACAACTGTGTGCTCTTGGTCTGGCTCGGGTTATAGGCTCCTTCCCCAATTTGAGCCCATGCTGCTTGACGTTGGTCCTGCGGGAGTTCACGGAGACCACCCGTGTTTTCCTCATCTCCAGCATCCTCCTCAGCATATAACCCAATGATAGCCCCAAATTGTGCAATTGATATTGAGAACACATTCCCCGCACAACGAAATTCCAGCCCTCATTGTCAAACGGCTCCGCTTTTGCCTTGAAGGCAAACGTGCTATAAAACTCCATGTTGTACTCGTGAACGGAGAGGAGCCTAGTGCAAAGAGCTGCCCTCAGCGGACCAGTGACAAGATTGTTGAAGCGGTCGATCTGGCCTACTGCTTCTAGAGTGTCCAGGCAAACTTGGCGGGGGTTTTCCTCGGGCCTTGTCTTGAGAATTTCAAACCGTGCTTGAGCAGCACACTCATTCTGGTTGAATCTTGTAAACTTCTTGGCCATCTGAAAGAAAACACCAAACAATTAACACCAAACAATTAGCACAAAACAGAAAATTTTCGAAGAAAACTGAAAACAGCCAGCTGAACATGGCCCCGTGTTCATTGGACACGCCCCATGTTTGCCGGAAATCAGCTGGACACGCCCCCGTGCTCGCTGAGCACGACCTCGTGCTCAGGCGTCTGTTTCCCAAAAATCCAATTTTTCGACCCGGTCCCGAAAACTTGAAAATTTTTGGTTGAGTAGGGGCGGTTTTCCCCGAAAATGAAACCCCAAATGCCGTTTTTTCCAAAAACAAACCGTTTACCCCATCAATTTCATCTTTTTCGGTTTAAAAACAAGGGTTTGAGGTTTTTATTTGAAATTGGGCAAATCTACAAACAATTCAAGTTGATTTACTTCCTATAACATGCAACTATACTACTACTAACGGTAGGGGTGTTCATCGAATCGAATATCGAATTTTTGAATTATTCGAATCGAATTATTCGAATAATTTTTATTTTCCCTTGAATTCGTATTCGATTCGAATTCGATTAAAATCTACAAAATTCGATTCAAATTCGTATTCGAATAAAAAACCCAATTCGTATTCGATTAAAAATTCAAATTCGAATCGAATTCGAATAAATTCGATTTGATTTAGATTTTTTAAAAACATGTAAAAAACTATCAAAATGAAGCATAAACTTTAAAGCAACCATAAAGCACGATATCATATTAAAATAGTTCCAAATAAAGTATCATAAATCTAAAATTCAAAACGATAAGTCGGGAATAACTACTCCACATTACAAGTTAAAAATTTTAGGATTAGAAATCTATTGATAGATTATTACTTAGGTTTTAGTTATGGGCCATGTAGTTGGTTTGGTAATGGGTAATTTTAATACTTGGATTAAATTTTGAAAATAATTTATAGTATAGCCTAATAAAAGTTATATATGTATTATATATAAAAATGATAAATAAAAATGCATAATTCTTATTCGAATTTCGAATCGAATCGAATCGAATTTGAAATTGTAAATTCGTATTCGATTCGTATTCGATTTACTGGACTCGAATTGAATCGAATTTGAATTTGAATTCTTATAATCGAAACGAATTCTTGATAATCGAATCGAATTTAAACGAATTTCAAATTTTTTGAATTCGAAACGAATTCTGAACACCCCTAACTAACGGATCTAAGCAAAAATTTGAGGTTTGATTAGGTTCAAGTTGAAGAACCCAAGATTTTTCCCCAGATTTTTTATGTTAAACTACATGCAAGTGATTAATCTATCTAACTATGATGATAGAATCATACCTTGACGTTGTTGGAAGTCGAAAAAACGTGAAAATCTGTAGAATTTTTCGGTGAAACCAGAGAGTTTTCGGGGAAACGGGTCGTGTGGAAGTGAAGAAATGAAGAGAAAAGGGGTTTTATCCCCGTCCGTTACGCGAACACGGCCCCGTGTCCAGCTGGGCACGGCCCCGTGGGCGGGTAATTTTTTTTATTGTGCATGTGTGAGTGACCTGTTTCCCGAAACTTGGTTTTAGAAATCTTACCGATTTAGAAGCTTTTCCGTCGTTCGTTACTTACAAGATATGATGTTGATGCTCAAACCTTCGTTTATTCTTCGGCCGCTTGTAGCAAAATTCCCTCCTCTTCATCCTCACTAAATCCTTGATAAAGCTTTAGCCGTTGGCCATTGACTTTAAATGAGATTCCATTCCGAGATTTAATTTCAATTGCACGGTGTGGAAAATGTGGGTTATAGAAAAAGGTCCCGACCACTTAGACTTTAATTTACCGGGAAATAATCGAAGTCGTGAATTAAACAATAGAACTTGATCTCCTACCCGAGATTCATTTGGTTTAATGTGTTTATCATGCAATTTTTTCATTCTATTCTTATAAATTTCGGAGTTAGAGTATGCGTGATTCCTTAATTCGTCTAATTCATTTAATTGACAAAATCGATTTTTACCGACCATTTCTAAGTCTAAGTTTACGTATTTAATTGCCCAGTAGGCTTTGTGTGCTATCTCTACCGGCAAATGACAACTTTTTCCATAGACAAGCTTATATGGGGTGGTACCTATTGTTGTTTTATATGCAGTTCGAAAAGCCTATAAAGCGTCGTCTAGTTTATCAGCCCATTCCTTTTTATTTAATCCTATGGTTTTTTCAAGTATTCTTTTTAAACCTCGGTTAGTCACTTTGGCTTGTCCGTTTTTTTGAGGGTGATATGCTGTTGAGACCCGGTGATAGACCCCATACCTTGTTAAAAAAATTTCAAGTTGATGGTTACAAAAATGGGTACCTCTATCACTTATTAATGCTTTTGGAGTTCCAAAACGAGAAAATAATCATTTCAGGAATCTTACCACAACTATTCCATCGTTTGTTGGAAGGGCTTCGGCCTCGGCCCATTTAGACAAGTAATCCACTGCCACAAGTATATATTTGTTTCCTTTTGACGGTGGGAAATGTCCCATAAAGTCGAGTCCCCACACATCAAAAATTTCACAAACAAGAATGCCATTTTATGGCATTTCGGTTTTGGAAGAAATATTACCTGATCGTTGGCAAGCGTCACATGTCTTGATAAGACTTTGGGCGTCTTTGTAAATGGTTGGCCAATAAAATCCTGAATCAAATATCTTTCGTGCGGTACTAGCGGCACCATGATGTCCTCCGTATGGACCTTCATGACAATGGCGGAGAATTCTTCTTGCTTTACTACCATGTACGCATCGACGGATAAGTTGGTCGGCACAAATTTTGAAAAGATAAGGATCTTCCCAAAAATAATGCTTTACATCGGCAAAGAATTTTTTTCTTTGATGATGTGGCCATCCTTTTGCGACTATTCCGCTAGCTAAGTAGTTAGCATAGTCGGCGTACCATGGCTCTTCTCGGTATTCCACCATTTCTACGGACTCCGTTGGGAATTTTTCATTGATTAGCTCGTCCCTAGTTGCCTCCAAAGCTGGATCTTCCAAGCATGAAAGATGACCTGCAGCGGTGTTTTCTGCTCCTCTTTTGTCTTTTATTTCAATGTCGAATTCTTGGAGGAGTAGAATCCATCTAATTAAATGTGGTTTAGCATCCTGTTTCTTAAAGAGATATCGAATGGCTGCATGGTCTGTATAAACTATCGTTTTAGAAAGAACAAGATAAGAACGAAATTTATCAAAAGCAAATACTACAGCTAGTAATTCTTTTTCAGTTGTTGTGTAATTTTCTTGTGCATCGTTAAGTGTTTTACTAGCGTAATATATTGGGTGAAAATGCTTATCTTTTCTTTGTCCTAAGACGGCTCCAACTGCAACGTCACTTGCAACACACATGATTTCGAAAGGTAATTTCCAATCAGGCGCTATCATGTTAGGTGCATTGACTAACATTTCTTTTAGTGTTAGAAATGCTTGGTTGCAATACTTGTCAAAGATGAAAGGAGCATCTTTTTCAAGTAATTTTGTTAGAGGTCTTAAGATTTTTGAAAAGTCTTTGATAAATCGCCTATAAAATCCGGCATGCCCAAGGAAACTTCTGATGGCTCTAACAGAGGATGGGGGTGGTAATCGAGAAATAGTGTCTATTTTTGCTCGATCAACCTCCATTCCTTCGCTTGAGATTTTGTGACCGAGTACTATTCCCTCCGTTACCATGAAATGGCATTTTTCCCAATTAAGGGTGAGGTTAGTTTCTTCACATCGGGATAGCATTCGTTCAAGGTTATCGAGGCATTGGTCATATGAATCTCCAAAGATAGAAAAGTCGTCCATGAAGACTTCCATAGTCTTTTCTATCATATCATGGAAGATGGCCACCATGCAACGTTAGAAGGTTGTGGAGGCATTAGATAGACCAAAAGGCATGCGTCGATAAGCAAAAGTTCCGTAGGGACATGTGAATGTTGTCTTTTCTTGGTCATCGGGTGCTATCGGAAGTTGAAAGTAACCTGAAAAACCATCTAAGAAACAATAAAATTTGTGACCGGATAATCTTTCTAACAATTGATCAATAAAAGGTAAAGGAGAGTGATCTTTCCTTGTTGCCTCATTTAATCGACGATAATCTATACATACTCTCCATCCTGTGACGGTTCTTGTTGGTATTAATTCATTTTTCTTGTTAGTTACCACCGTCATACCTCCTTTCTTAGGAGCTACTTGAACGGGACTTACCCAAGGACTATCGGAGATTGGGTAAATGAGTCCGGCGTCAAGTAATTTGATGACTTCATTTTTAACCACTTCTTGGACGTTTGGATTTACTCTATGTTGTGGTTGTATTACTGATTTATAGTCATCATTCATTAAAATTTTGTGCGTGCACATGGAATGACTTATTCCTTTAATATCTACAAGCTTCCAAGCGATCGCGTTTTTGTGTTTTTTCAAAAGGGTGAT
Source organism: Helianthus tuberosus (assembly GCA_030545235.1). Classification (NCBI taxonomy): domain Eukaryota; kingdom Viridiplantae; phylum Streptophyta; class Magnoliopsida; order Asterales; family Asteraceae; genus Helianthus; species Helianthus tuberosus. Next base: position 90,954,985 of record CM060429.1, on the reverse strand, counting down.
TAATTTTTCTTTTTCTTCACTAGTTAATTTTGACGAAATAATTACAGGTAATTTACCATCTTCGTCGAGAAAAGCATATTCCAAACCTTTTGGAAGTTTATGCTCAAGTAGTGGGTCTTTAGGAGACTCCTTATTCGGTTGCTCATTTTGATTAAGAACCAAAAAGGTTTGTTCAATGACGACCTCTTCTTCAACAAAGTGGTCGATTTCTTCTCTTGTATCGGGTGGTTCATCTTCATCTTCAATTAGGGGGTCATCATTGCCGAATGGATATTTCATTGATCGCTCAAGATCGACACTTTTTTTGAATGCTCCTAATTGAATAGGTAGATTGTTATGCTTCCAATTCTTCAAAGCTTCGTGGGTCTTTACAAAAGGCCGTCCCAACAATAGGGGAGCGTCATCAAGGATGAAGAAGTCGGTTGGGATTACCATTTGATTGGTTTGGACTAACACATCTTCAACTATCCCTATTGATTTTATTGTTTTCCGATTAGATAGAAAAATGGGTATTTGAAGTGGAGAAAAATCACCAATACTTAATTTTTCGAAAATGTAGTTCGGCATTATATTAACACAAATATCTTTATCAATTGTAATATTACTAATAAAGGAATTTTGAAAAAAACATGGAACCGGTGTAATGTTAATTTCAAATGGGTCTTCTTTTATTAGCGTAGTTTGATCATTTGTTAATTTAATGCTTACCGTTTCGTTAATTTTTGTGTTAGTGTTTAACTCTTTTAAAAACTTAGCATGAGTGGGTACTAAACAATGATTTTCGAAAGAAGGTGACAAGAGATTAATTTCTTGAAAATTAGACTCTTCTTGAATTTTAACGTTATCGGACTCACCTTTTTCGTTGTTTAACTCATGTGTCGGTTTTCCACTTACTTGTTCTTCCATTTTTACCTCTTCAACTATCTCTTCTTTATTACATGTTAATTATTCCCTTGCGCGGGATTCCTCTTCCCTTGCGCGGGCTTCTTTTATATAGCACTCGATAGTTTTAAGGTGTTCTATTATCTTTTCGGCTACAGGTGATATAGTTGGTGGCTCGTTAAATTGAGTTGAATAAGTATCCTCAAAGCTTGAATTCGGAAGTTCGATCCTTGGTTCTTAAGAATACTCATACGAGGTAGATGGTTCACACCATGGTTCCTCATTGTGAGTATATGATGGATAAGGGTCGTAACTTGGTTCTTCAGAATACTCATATGAGGTGGGTTGTTCACGCCATGGTTCCTCATAGTAAGTATATGAAGGTGGAGGCTCATATCTTTGTTCCTCAAAGTATGGGTATGAAGGCTCATACCTTGGTTCATCAAAATATGAGTATGAGGGAGAAGGTTCATACCTTGGCTCTTCATAGGTTGTGTATGAAGTGGATGGCTCGTACCTGGGCTCCTCATAGTAGTTGTATGAAGGGGATGGTTCAAAGAGGTCACAATATTGTACCGAGTGAGGATTACCACAAATGGTACAATAGTCTTCCCTATAATCATCCTCCTCATAGTGGTAGTTGTAACCTCCTGAGTATTGATCCATAAGAATCACTCAACAGATCACAACAGAGTCTCGGGACCAGAAAACAAAAATAAAAACGGAAAAAGAGGCTGAGCACGGCCCCGTGTTCAGGTTCTGTATCTGGGTGTTTTAATAAATGAGACTGGTTTTGTGCAGCACGGGGGCATGTTCAGCGAGCACGACCCCGTGTTCAGACTCTGTATCTGGGAGTTTTGTAAAAAATGTGCAGCACAGGGGTGTGTTCAGTGAGCACGACCCCGTGTTCAGTCTACTGTTATGCAAAAACTAACTAGAATGAAAAAAATGTGCGCGCGATTTTAAAAAGGTTTTGAAAAACTGATTAGGCCGTCGATTTTAAGCTTTCTTAAAATCCTTATCTCCCCGACAGCGGCGCCAAAAACTTGATGCGTGTGTAGCGTGATATATTTTTATTGATATTTTAAGCCCTTTTTAACACTTTAGTCAAGTTTTAAATTTATAAAACATGATATTCTACTAATACTAAACACACATATGGGCAAGTGCACCCATCGTGAGCGTAGTATAGCGTTGGTAAGATACCGATGTCGTCCATGGACACAAGAGCTTTTAATACCGGTTTATCCTCAACGTCTAATCAAATCAAAAGTTTAGAAAAGGTTTTAAACATGAAAATAAAAACGAAAAAATGCAGAAAAATAAAATAAAATAAAAACAGATAAACAAGATAAATCACTTGGATCCGAATCGCCTTTAATGTAACTGTTAGGGGTCATTTTCTTTGCATACATATCCTGACCAATATCCTGCCTTTGTTTGTTTATTTGTGACCAGGATGCTGGAAGAGGATATTGCTAACATCTTGGGCGATATCCTGAGGTTTATTGAATTAACCACGTGTAGATTAAAGGCTGAGACCTGCTAACGGTCAAATGGACTTCTTCTCCTCAAGACTCGGGCGAATTTGTTGAAGGAGAGACGTTGAGCCCGAAAGACCAGGTCTACAACGTTCGATGAAGGAATATTCGGTGGATCCCGGAAGTTTAGGATAGTTTGTTATTTTATCTTTACTATAAATAGATGGGGGCGGATCAGTTTAACACACACAATTTTTCACTAACACTCTCGAACACTCTCGAACACTTTCACTCTCTAGCTCATTGCAAACACCACACTTGTATTCAAATTTCATTGTAACACGTAGTCGATCCGCACCACATCCTGCACTGTATCCTGACGTTTGAAGTAATAAGAAGAACAAGGCAGCTGCGATTGTCAGCTCCCGAGGTTTTATGCCGGAGATCTAGATTGATCAAGGGCTTTCCTCGTACATCTCGTGTCGTTTACTTTACTTTTGCTCATTCTTTGATCATAGATATAGCTCAATATCCTGAGCCGTATCCTGAATACTGATTTTCTAAATAACTAAACAAGCATATTTTACACACACATTTCTAGCACACTACCTCACTTAACTAATTTGATCACTAAATTGCTTAGGTAATTTTTGACCAAAACAATTTGGCGCCCACCGTGGGGCAAGTGGTGCTCTCTTTACTAAAAATTTTTGTGAAATCGCTAATCGGCTTTCTATTTTCAAAACTTTTTGCCACATTGTCCATAATGGCCTCAAGATCAAACATGAGTTCCTCTACTTTGTCTGCTATGACTTCTGCTACTACTGGTTCGGTGCTTCCACCACCTCCTCCAAGGATGCCAGCCTCTTCACGACCTCAGGATATCATCCCTACTCGCAGTGTTCAGGAGTCTGCTCCTGTTATAGCTTCTAATGATGAAATTCTCACTTTATTTGGAAGTGTGCAGGAACAAATGAGGCAACAACAGGAAACAAACCAAATGCTTTTAAGGGAAATACAACTCCTGAAGTCTGGCCCGAGCAGATCTGCTGAGGATAATGTCACTCCATTGCATCCCAGAACGTTGAACTTTAGTTCAGCTGTGTATACTGAGGATAACAGGGGGAATATTGTGCCCAGCCTTCCTCAGAATCATACTCCTGAAATACCCTCCTCGGTCAGGATGTCAACCATGAGGAGCTCAGGATATACTTCAGGATATGGGCAAAATCCTCCAACGGGTAACGTGTCAAATAATAATAATACTCATGCTACTAACAATAGTGGATCTTTGTAGGATACAGGTGTGACGTCAGCACTTACTAGGGAACTTCAAAAGTTGAAGGACATGATATCTAGTGTACCTAGGGTGGTCCAGCCGATCCCGGAAGTGTCCCAAGACAGCCACAAGATATCTCGTTTTGTATATCCTATCTGTGATGCTGAGATCCCAAAGAGATTCCAAACCCCCAACATGAAGCTTTATGATGGGACTACGGATCCTGAAGAGCATATTGCTCAGTATAGGGAAAGAATGGAGATTAACCCTATCCCTCCGGAGCTCAAGGAAGCATGCTTGTGCAAGGGATTTGGTTCTACTCTAACAGGATCAGCCTTAAAATGGCTGTTAAACGTTCCTCCTCACTCAATTACTTCGTTTGCTCATTTGGTTAATTTATTTAACAGTCAATTTTCTTGCAGTCGGAGTTTTGAAAAGCTAACCAGTGATCTTTACAGGATAACTCAAGGGCCTCAGGAATCCTTGAGGGATTATGTGAACAAATTCAGTCGAGAATCCTTGGATATCCCACTTCTTGATGTTGCAACAGCTGTGCAAGCTTTTAAGATGGGATTACAAAAGGATTCTCAGTTTTATCAGGATCTTGTAATGAATCCCTGCAGGAATCTAGACGAAGCTCGTAACAGGGCTTTGAGATATATCCGTCTGGAAGATGATAAGAAGATGCAAGAAAGGATGAACTCATCTAACACTTATGAGTCAACTAACAGGAAGTCAGAATCCTCATTCAAGTCATATCGGTCTAAGCCATATGGTAGAAATGAAAACAAGAGAGTGAATGCTGTCGAAGATGAGGATCCTGAAGAGTATCCTGAGTTGTCTGAATACTGCTTTTCTGTTAACATTCCTGAATTGATGTATGCCATGCAGGGTCTAGGAGACAAGGCTAGGTGGCCTCGGAAGAATCCACAAAAGTCTGACTGGAAAGATAAGTCAAAATGGTGTGCTTTCCACGAAGATTTCGGACACGTAACTGAGGATTGCATTGCTCTAAGGAAAGAAATAAGCTATCTTCTAAGCAAGGGATATCTGAAAGATCTCTTAGGAAGAAAGAAGAATAAGGGTCAGGATACTGAGAAGGATCCTGAACGAGCAGCATCACCTCCTGCAGATGCCAAGATAATCAACTTCATTTCGGGAGGATCCGACATTTGTGGAACTTCGTATTCGGCAGCAAAGAGACATGCAAAGGAAGCTAAGGCCGAAAGGGGAGACAAACCTGTCAGAATGACTACCCTCACAACTGACAAAGTGATCACTTTTGATGCTGATGACAGGGATACTGTCCAGGATCCTCACCATGATGCTCTGGTAATAACGTTATATGTGGCTAACCATTTTGTACGCAGGATACTGGTTGATAATGGCAGCTCCGTCAACATAATCCAACTAGAAACTCTGAAGAGAATCAATGTATCTCCGATGGATATCACTTCAAAGTCTACCGTGCTTGTTGGGTTCAGTGGAGAGGCTAGAAACACAGTGGGAGAGATAAAGTTGCCAGTATACGTTGAAGGAGTCAACTCGATACAACGTTTTTGTGTGATGGATTCTCTATCCTGCTATAACATCATACTGGGAAGACCGTGGATTCACGATATGAAGGCCGTGCCATCAACATATCACCAATGCATCAAGATACCTACCCCTTGGGGAGTGGTCAAAGTTGATAGTGATCAGCAGGAGGCGAAAGAATGTTACTCATCCTCGATGAAATCCTCAACCAAACCTAGTGCAGCATAGCAATTAAAGACGCGGGCCCAGGATATCGTGAAGGATCCGGAGCAGGATGTGAAGAAAATTATCCTGGACCAGGATAATCCCGATATTTCGGTGCTCGTAGGGACCAATATCCCTCAAGATATTGAAGAACAATTAATTAACTTTTTGAAATGCAGGATGTCTATGTTTGCATGGAAGCATGAGGATATGACAGGCATATCCAAAGATATTATCACTCACAAGCTTGGAATTGATAAATCATTCAAGCCTGTGCAGCAAAAAAGAAGGAAGTTTGCTCCTGAGCGGAACACAATTATCCAGGAGGAAGTTGAGAGACTATTGAAGTCCAGGATGATCAGGGAGGTTAAGTTCCCAAGGTGGCTAGCAAACGTGGTTGTAGTACAGAAGAAAAATGGGAAATGGAGAGTTTGTGTGGACTACACAGACTTGAACAAAGCTTGTCCTAAAGACCCATTTCCTCTTCCCCACATTGATGCAATGGTAGATGCCACTGCCGGGCATGAAATGCTGACCTTCATGGACGCATCTTCAGGATTTCAACAGATCCAAATGGAGCCTTCTGACCAGGAGGATACTGCCTTCATGACACCAACGGGTATTTATTGTTATACAGCTATGCCTTTTGGTTTGAAAAATGCAGGTGCAACATACCAAAGATTGGTAAACATGATGTTCAAAGATAAACTGGGGGACACCATGGAGGTATATATCGATGATATGGTGGTGAAATCTAAAAAGGCTGAGGATCACCTCCAGGATATCAAGGGAGCATTTGATATCCTGGATCGATACAACATGAAGCTGAATCCTGCTAAATGCCATTTCGGAGTGGGGGCAGGAAAGTTTCTTGGATATATGGTGATAAAAAAGGGGGATAGAAGCAAGCCCAGAGCAAATCAAAGCTATCCTGGATATAAAATCACCCTCAAATATGAAGGACATTCAAAGATTGACAGGCCGAGTAGCAGCTTTAAACAGGTTTATCTCGAGATCCTCAGAGAAATGCAAAGATTTTTATGATATCCTGAAGAAGAACAAAAAATTCGAATGGGGTGAGAAGCATGAAGCGGCCCTACAGGATTTGAAGCGATATCTCTCAACCGCACCTCTATTAATGAAGCCTGAAAATGGTGAACCACTATCCCTATACCTTGCTGTATCAGGAAATGCTGTAAGTGCCGTTCTTATTAAAGACCATGAAGGTCAGCAATATCCTGTTTACTATGTTAGTAAAAGTTTGTTAGATGCTGAAACTAGGTACTCTCATTTAGAAAAATTAATACTAGCATTAGTCATGGCATCAACGAAACTTAGACATTACTTTGAGACACATAGGATTCATGTTAAAACAAATTATCCTGTTAAAAATGTACTTAGGAAGCCAGAAATGTCAGGCAAAATGGCTAAGTGGTCAGTAAAGTTAAGTGCTTATGATTTAGTATATGAACCTAGAAATGCCATAAAATCTCAGGCTTTAGCTGACTTTGTGGCTGACTTTAGTAGTGACATTCAGGACGAGGTAGACCTAGAAGTTCAACAGTTAGGAGAATCCTCAGGATCCTGGACATTATATACTGATGGTGCATCTAATGTAAGAGGAGTAGGATTAGGAATACTACTAAAATCGCCACAGGGGGACATATTACCCCAGGCAATTAGGTGTGAATTTCCTGCTACTAATAATGAAGCAGAGTATGAGGCTTTAATTGCAGGATTAGAGTTGGCTAAGAGCATGAGTATCAAAATTTTACAAGTATATGTTGACTCTTTGTTAATTACTAACCATTTTAATGGATCCTATGCAGTTAAGGGTGAGAAATTAATCGAATATCTCGATATTCTCAAAAAATTAGCAGGATATTTCGATGTTTTTATACTTGAACACGTACCAAGGGAGGATAATGCTGAAGCGGATGCCTTAGCAAATTTGGGATCATCGATCAGGATACCTGAAGGGATGCAAATACCAATATTACATGTCTTATATCCTGCAACGAATCCTCAGGATAAAGAAGTAGCTGGTATTCAGGACCCTGGAGCAGAACATCCTGAAGAGGATCCTAAATCCTGGACGGCTTCAATCATGAGATATCTAAAAGAAGGACACATCCCTGGAAATGAGAATCCTAAGGCATTTAGGATGAAGGTATCACGATTCACTATTATAAATAATATTTTGTACAAGAAATCTCTTGCAGGACCGTATTTGAGATGCTTGGAGGATCCTGAAGCCAAAGAAGTACTTCAGGATATACATGAAGGGGATTGTGGTAACCATGCTGGGGGCAGATCGTTATTCTCAAAAGTATTAAGGACAGGATTTTATTGGCCAACAATGAGAAAAGATGCCGCAGAATATGTTCGAAGATGTGACGCATGTCAAAGACATAGTAACATACTGCATCAGCCGGCTGAACCATTATATCCTATTGTTTCCCCTTGGCCATTTATGAAGTGGGGTATGGATATAGTGGGAAAGCTACCAAAAGCTCCGGGAGGAAAAGTCTTTATGCTAGCAATGACGGATTATTTCTCTAAGTGGGTTGAAGCAGAAGCATTTGTTCAAGTTAGAGACCAAGAAGTAGTATCCTTCATCAAGAGGAATATCCTGACCAGATTCGGAGTACCAGCCGAGATGATCTGTGACAATGGTTCTCAGTTTATAAGTAAGAGGACTACTGACTTTTGCAAGAGTTGGGGAATCAAAATGATTACGTCTACTCCGGTACATCCTCAAGCAAATGGACAAGCAGAATCCTCAAACAAGATAATTGTCAATAACTTAAAGAAAAGGCTTGGAGCCAAAAAAGGAAGATGGGCAGAAGAATTACCCTTTGTTTTATGGGCCGATAGGACAACGGTAAAGAATGCAACAGGCCAAACCCCGTTTTCCTTGGTGTTTGGAGCAGAAGCAGTGATTCCAACGGAAATGACAATACCTACTGCAAGATCTACCCTAAGTGATCCTGAACAGAATCCTGAAGCCTTGAGTCAGGATTTGGATACTATAGATGAAAAGAGAGATGCAGCAAGGCTAAGGATGACAGCATATCAACAAAGAATATCCAGAGCATATAACAGGAATATTAGGACCAGAAGATTTAAGGTTGGAGATTGGGTGTTAAGAAAGGCTTTTCAGAATACTACTAATCCTGCCGATGGCAAGTTAGCTCCAAAATGGGAAGGACCATATGAAGTTGAATCAGAAGCAGGGAAATGAGCATACAGACTCAAGAATATGGAGGGGGATATGCTACCGAGGTCTTGGAATGCTATACACCTTAAGCTCTATTTCAAGTGAGTTTAGAATTCAATTTCTAACTCAGGATGGTATGAATTCTATCTTTTTTAAATATGTTTTGGTTTAATTTATTCTTTGAAACCCAATACTAACTTAAGCATCGGAGGGGTGTTAGCCAAGCTAACACCCACCTTAGTTTACAATTGTTTTACAAGATATGTTTCAGGATATGGCTCCAGGATATGTACTCAGGATAACTCGAAAGATTAGAGGATTGGCCCCCTCTCTCACGCTTAAGGGATACTGATCCCTTCACAGGTTTAAAGGTATTCACCTTTCTTCCGAATTGGGTTTAAACACCCCGCCTGGAGCGCAAGTTATTCAGGGATAGTTCAAGGTGGCGGGACCAGTCCATGTAAAAGTGGCTGAAGATGTACCAAGATCTAAGGGCAAATTATTGGTGGATAGGCTTGAAGAAGTCTGTAGCCACCTATGTAGCTAAATGCTTGACATGTGCGCAAGTCAAAGCCGAGCATCAGAAACCGTCAGGTTTGCTACAACAGCCTGAACTTCCCACTTGGAAATGGGAAATGGTAACTATGGATTTTATCACCAAGATACCTAAGACAAGGAAGGGAAATGATACCATATGGGTGATCGTTGACAGACTGACTAAGTCAGCAAATTTCCTACCCATTAAGGAGACTTATAGCTCCGACATGTTAGCACAGTTATACGTTGATAAGATTGTAGCCTTACATGGAATACCTGTGTCTATTATCTCTGACAGAGATACTAGATACACGTCACATTTTTGGAAGAGTTTCCAACAATCTTTGGGCACGCGTTTGAATTTTAGTACGGCTTACCATCCTCAGACAGACGGTCAGAGTGAGCGTACTATTCAAACTTTGGAAGACATGCTACGTGAATGTGTAATTGATTTAGGTGGTAGTTGGGATAACCACCTGCCGTTGATCGAATTCTCCTACAACAATAGCTACCATACCAGCATTAAGGTTGCGCCTTTTGAGGCATTATACGGTAGAAAGTGTAGATCGCCCGTTTGTTGGGCGGAAGTTGGAGATGTCCAATTATCAGGACCAGAGATAGTCTTCGAAACGACGGACAAGATTGTCCAGATTCGTGACCATCTCAAAGCTGCCCGAGATAGGCAGAAGAATTACGCAGATCCAAAGCGTAAAGCTTTTCACTTCGAAGTAGGTGACAAAGTGTTGCTTAAAGTATCGCCCTGGAAAGGGGTGATGCGATTTGGTAAGAAAGGCAAGCTAAGCCCGAGACACATAGGACCTTTTGAGGTTATCGAACGTGTCGGGTCAGTTGCCTATAAGTTAAACTTACCAGAAGAGCTCAGTGGAATTCACAATGTGTTCCACATCTGCAATCTAAAGAAGTGCTTCGCTGATGAATCACTGGTTATACCACATACAGATGTGCATATAGATGAGAGCTTAAAGTTTGTGGAAAACCATTGTCGATTGAAGATCGACAGGTCAAGAAGCTTCGAAGGAAGCATGTACCTATTGTAAAGGTCAAATGGGATGCCCGTAGAGGTCCCGAATACACGTGGGAGGTTGAATCCACAATGAAAGAAAAGTACCCTTATTTATTTCAGTAAATCTCGGGTCGAGATTTATTTTAAGGGGGTGAGGATGTAACACCTCGAAAATTCACGTCCTATAATAAGTTGACACGTGTCACATGTTTGAACGTGTGAAAGAATGTTCTGAAAGGACTAAAGTTGACAATCATGAAAAGTATGTGAACATACGAGTTCTAAATGTCAACAGTGAATAAATATATTGTACATTAACCCTACATGATGCTCATACCTTCAAACGAATAAATCATGGATCATGCGAAGCTGAAAGTGAGAGATTACAAACTACAGGGGTTAAAAGTGTCAACATGTTTAAGTTATACCTTTGAGTGACCTTTTGACAAACCCGATATAAATTTCATAGAGTTTCGATGAGAAAGTTATGATCAAATTCGTGTGTGAGGGGTTAAAGCGTCAACGTTGAAAGTTAGGACTTTTCGGGTAACAATAAAGTTAACTGGGGACTTAACAAAGTGGGTATATGTTTTAAAGCCTTTATAAATCAATTTGGAGGGCTCAAAATGCAAGAAAGGAAGTCTAAGCAAAGTTTGAAGGGGCAAGGATCAAAACATAAAAATCTAAAGTTGGATTTGAGTCAGACAAGGTGTCGCGCGACGCGAGGCCTAGGGGGGGTCCGTCGCGTCACGCCTAGGCCCATCTGATGCGATTTTCTTGCTTCCTTGTCTGCCATGGCCCTTGTAATCGACTTTTAACCGAATTTCCTCATCTTGGATGACCCCTAGACACCCCCTAAACATCTAGGGACACTTGTTGATGAATTATGGTCAGTGGTAGAATTATGTGTCAACATTCTATGGTGGATTAAACACTATAAAAGGCCATGAAGTTGCAACTCATTCTACACACCTTCCTTCAAGCTTTCTGATCATTCCTGGAGCTAAAGTCTTCTCTCAAGTGATCACTAATCAAGCTTAGGACTTCAGTAAGTTTGCTAATCCTTTCTTAATTAAGTTTTAGCCTAGTTTTAGCTTAAAAGTCAAACCGTCGTAATTAACGGTTGACTTTAAGATTAATCACTAATGGTCCAGTGATTAGTCGAATCAAAAGTAGTTATAAGTTGGTAATTATGTGGGTAATAAACCCTCAAAAGGGTTCCCCCTGATTCCCACTCTAACTATGTCTAATGTCGGGTCAAACTTGTAAATAAAAAGTCAACATGATACTTAGTTTCTAATTTATGCATGATTAGCAATGTAGAACACATACAACCTGTTTGATCATTAATATAACTTGGTAATTAGTGTAAGGACATGTCTAAACATGTTCAACCCGACAATTTACTGTTTAAACCCGGTTCGGAACCGAAAGTCGCATAGTTTGACTTATACTTTGACTTTCAGTTCTGACCCATTTTGGTATGATTTAGAAATACCTTAGACCCTTATTTGGACCAGGTAACATGCTTGTATAACCCTCTGTGATTATACACCATGGTTCATTAGTTAACTAATTAATAAGCATGATTCCGTTAATTGCTCATATGTTGACCATTATGCCCTTTTCACCTTAAAACGTGATTTTTGGAAATGTAAAAGAGTATAAACTTTAATTACTAATATATAAACTTGTATGCAAAGTTTGGCATCAGTTTGAGGTGTAGATAAAGAGTTATGCTCGTTAGCGTAAAATGAAAGCCTTATGTTAATTAAACGGCGTAATTAGCATATAGACTAGTTAAGCCTACTTTTAATATCAAACTCTTTACCCACTGATGTAATATATTATTTTGGTATTTTTGAAGATTTTTAATTAATTTTAGGCTGAGCATAACTTATAGTCGTAGGCTTAATCCGGTAATTGTCGGTTTTGCCCTTACGGGCTATAAAATGAGTTTTACATATCTAAATGACTCCAAACCTTTTGCTACTGATCACATATGATAAATAAATTATTTTAAGCCTTCTGTAATAGTAAAAATATCAGCTTTATGTATCAAACCCGGAAATGGCTTCTAATCGCCTTTTTAAGCGTTTTTAACGCATAGTATGTACTAGAATTATTTTAAACATACAAGGGTTGATACCTAATGATATTTGAGGCAAATTATAATTTTTTAATAGTAAGCAAAAGTTGTTAAACTCAGACTTCAGTTTTGAGCTTTTCGGCTTATGTGAAATTACCAAAATGCCCCTACGGTGCATAGTTTGGTTGTAATTGATAAATTTCACATATATACTTTAACCTACTGTTATAACTTAGTAAAATAAGTTTTTTTACTGATTACATCAGACCTGAAACTCAGGTAAATACTTAAACTCTTTTATAACCTTTTAAATGACCAAACTACCCCTACAGGGCATAGTTTGTGTTTAAATTCGTTTCGGGCATAATAAAAGACATCTTACTGATGTCACAACATATATGAAGCATATTAACTTAGGAAACCTGTAAATGACTCATATGTATACCCGTTACGCTTATTACGCGTTCGGTTCGGCTTATGTAACTAGTTTACATAAACTAGCCTAAACGAGTCAAACCTTAACGGTTTTATCTCAAAATCCAGAATGTGTATGAAATACCCATATTAAGCAAGTCTCTGAACTTGTCGGGTCTAAATCACATTCTATCCGGTCTTCGCTTAATCGTGCGTATGAACCGTATCTTTGAAACTAACCGGTCTAAGCTTAAGCTTAATTAAAGACCCGTTAGGATTCTAATAGGTTATTATAAACCTTTGTTCCAAAATAGGAGACCAGTAAAAGCTACGTGCATTTTGCTTATTGTGATTATTACATTGCTCAGGTAAATACTTTTAACTTATTTTCCCTATACGGGCTTGGGTTACGGTATATAGCATACCGCTTGATCGGGCATCAAATCTTCCATCGTTGGGTGGTTAATTGAATAATTTGATCGGCTCGTTTAAACAGTCTTGTTTACTTAAAAGCCTTTGGGGGGTTAATGACCATGTCCCGGATATCCTTGGCATCATTTTACAAAATGGCCACGACCTAAGCGCGGAGTGTAGGCGTACACTCGTCAGTGCATAAAAAGTTGATGTGGTGTGTCTATTGATCTTTAACCCGGTACGTCCGGGCTACTGAACGCATAAGGAACATGTAATTCGTTCACAAGATTATATATTTAAATAATTCTCCCAAGTTATAAAATGTTTATGACACGTGCATCCAAATCAATTTTAAATCATTTTCCAAAATGAGTCAGTTGAATGTATTTACCAGTGTAAACTGACGTATTTTCCCAAAAAGATTAAATGCAGTTACTAAGCGTAATTGGCTGGGATTTCTCCTTAGCATCGATAGAAGTCTCGCAAGCTTAAGATGCTTACCGTCTGTTGAACTATTATTTGTTTTTGATCCTTCTGTGGATAAACTTCCGAATATTGTGACATTTGATATTACAATATTAAATTCGGTTGAAATATATCTTTTAAATTGCTTCCGCTATGCATATTAAATATTGTGTTGTTTGACTATTATGTTGCCAACCATGTCACGATACTCCCCACCGGGCCCACCGGTGACACGTGGAAAATCGGGGTGTGACAAAAATGGTCGACCAAGGATCACCGTTGGTTGCTTGGTTCGGTCCAAAGAAACATAATCTATTACAAGAAAGTCCACCGGATAGTAAAAGTCCTCGACCTTGACTATTACATCCGTGACTATCCCACGGGGTAGTTTAGGGGTCAAGTCGGCTAACACCACGGTGGTGTTCGACACTTGAAGTGGACCAAAATCATATTGGTCATATAAACTACCCGGCAAGATACTCACACTTGCCCCAAGATCCAAAAGTGCCCGTGTCATTTTAAATTCACCAACTTGTATTGAAATAATGGGCGATCCCGGATCTTGAAGTTTTGGTGGAAGTGCACCCGAAAGAATCGAACTCACATTTTCAGTCAAATCAAGTTTCTTAGGAAACTTGTGAGTCCGCTTTTGGGTGCATAAATCCTTCAAGTATTTAGCATATGAAGGTACTTGCTTAATTGCATCTAGAAGTGGTAAATTGATTTTAACTTGCTTAAAAATTTCCCACATCTCTTCTTGTTGTGGGCCTCGTTTGTTTACCACTTTCTTAGATGGTCCCAACAAAGCTTCGGGATAAGGGGCGGTATTAACCTCCACACCCTTTTCCTTAGTCTTTGGGACGGGCATGGTCACAACGGGTGTATTATTATTAATTTTAACATCATTCTTCTTTGGACCCGTTTGACCATTTTGACCTTCATCATCACTCGCATCTTCCACCACCCCTTCAACAAACTTGGGTGATGGTGGCTCGACACCACTATCTATGACTCAACCACTACGTAAAGAAATTTTATTTATTGGTACCTCACGCGTGTTCCTTGAGTTCGACCCTTGATGCTTAGGGTTCACCGTGGTGTCACTTGGAAGTCCTCCTCCACTTCCCCGAACTTGAGCCATCTCTTGAGCAAGTTGCCCCACTTGCTTCTCTAATGCCTTTTGGGATTTGTCTCTCACCTCAAACTCTTTCCACATTTCAATTTTAATTTCTTGGTTTGAATTCCGCATTTCAGTTCTAAGTTCTTGATGCGAGTTGGTGAGAGTGCTCATAGTGTTCATGATAGCGTCTAGTTTCGAGCTAATCGAATCATCACCTTGGGAGTTAGACGCACCACCCCCATTACCACCTTGGTTGTAACCCCGTTGATAGTTGCCTTCACGGTTTTGATACCCTTGGTTACCACCTTGGTTGTAATTCCTTTGGTAACCCCCTTGGTTACCACCTTGACGATTATTGTACGAAGACCCACCTTGACCTCCTTGGTTACCCGATTGAAAATTCGGGTTCATTTGATTCGAAGCATTACCATACCGGAAATTAGGGTGATTTCTCAAGACCGGATGGTAAGTGTTGGAGTTCATGTCATATTGCTTTCGGTCTCCATACACTTGGTTGACTTCCTCGGTGTAGTCACTCGACCCCGTTGGACATTGCTCCGCTCTATGTCCAATGTCACCACACTCTTCACACACCTCAAATTGAACCGCACTAACTTCCTTCTTCTTCATTCGAGCCATTTCCCGCTCTAAGGTAGAAATCCGATCTTTAGAGTCAAGATCGGGAAGTGACCGGGAAATGGGATGTTTCTTAGCTCGATCGGCCGATTCTTTCTCTTTCGACCGTTTACTCATTCGCTCCAAGAACTCCCAATCATCATCTTCATGGTTGCTTAGAAGGGTCCCGTTGCTCGTTGATTCAAGTCGGTTCCATGTGTTGTCATCTAGACCCCGTACAAAACACTTGACCAACTCCCACTTCTCTATTTGATGATGTGGGCACTTTCGCATCAACTCCCTAAATCTTGTGAAGGCTTCATGCAATGGTTCGCCCGATAATTGGCGAAAAGACCTAATTTCATCACGAGCATCGTCGGTCTTTGCCATTGAATAATACTCATCTAGAAAAGCTTGTTGCATTTCTCCCCATGTGTGAATGCTATTGGCCGGAAGTGTAAGGAACCATTGCTTCGCTTTGTCTTTCAATGAAAATTGGAACAAGTGAAGTTTGACCTCCTCTAATGCGAAGTTGTGCCCCCCAATAGTGCTGCAAATAGAAGAAAACTCCGCCAAATGTGTGTACGGTTCGTCGTTAGACCTTCCATTAAAATGAGGAAGTATGTTAATGTAATGTGGTTTACAATCAAGCATCCTCCTCTCACAAACGATTGGTGTGTCATTCTCGGTGACCACCGGCCTAAAACGGTCATTCACTCCCCGTGGAGGTTGTTGACGACGATAGGGACCGTTAACTTCTTGATCACCCACTCTTCGGTTATCCCTTCTATCATCTCTTCTTTCATCTCGTCTCTCATCCCTTCTCTCATCCCTTCCTTGATTCCTACCTTGGTTACCTCTTTGATTGCCACCCCCCACAAAACGAGGGATCCGGTTATGGTGGGCATTGTTGTTATTGTTGTGACCCCCACCATTCCGGTTCCGTTGATAATCATTTCGTGGTTGACGGTTGTTCCCATAACCATCATTTCTTCTGTCCCCATAACCATAGTCGTCATCCCCAACATAATTGGCATTTTGATAGCCAAATTCTTCATCTTCATATCCTCTTGCATTGTAGCCATTACCCCGATTGATGTATCCCCAATCGTCATCATCGTCCACCCGATCATCATAGTAACCCCCATTATCCGAATTTTCTGTATGAATGCTCACATGTTCCGGCGATTGATAACCGGGAACACTATAAGGTTCGTCATCGGGGATTGCATTTCTCAAGTCATCGATGTTGAAAAATGGGTCTTCATTCGCGGGGTTACCGCGATCACGATTACCTCTACGGTCGGAATTGACATTCCGGTCATCAAGGTTGAGGGGTAAGGAAGCTTGTCGATGAAGGTTTTGTTGTTGGGGTGTTCTTTGGTTGTTGTTGGGATTTTGGTTTTGGAAAGGTGGTGTGGGTGGTCCGGTATTGTTGTTATTACCACCCGGTCACCCTTGAGGCATAGGTTGAACATTTGGATCGGGATTGAAGTTGCTTCGGTATTGAAATTGGTTCGGGTTTTGGTTTTGGTTGGAATTTTGGTTCGCCATTGAATCGGTTTCAATGGTCGGTGTGAGTTGTGGTGTTTGGTTGGTTTGATTAGAAGCAAGTGTTGCTTCCAATCGGCTTGCTAGATTTCTTCTTGCAACTCTTTTGATTTCCGGTTCGTAGACTAAAGGTGAAGTCCTCCCGGAATTCCACGTATGCATACACTACCTGTAACCTGCACAAGTAACACACCCGCGTAACAAGGAAAAAGACAAGGTGCAACAAGAAAGCTAAACAATTTAAACAGATAATCACGCAAATTCAAACAATAATCCAAACACAAAGCGCACGCACTCCCCGGCAACGGCGCCAAAATTTGATCGGAGTGTCGCGCTCCGGTCAAAGATAAAATTTATAAGCCAAAATTACCCTTAACAGATAGTTAGTGGTAGTAAGGGGTCGAACCACGAAGAGTATGTGGTTTGCGTATGGATTAGATCGAATTATAAAAAGGTGTCACTATTATGAAGCTTGCTAAGATATATTTTTGTATTTTTGTTTGATTGAAAGATGTGAAATAGAATTACTAAAATGATTTAATGAATTAACTACTAGTGATTAACTAATTGCAAGAATTGGAAATGATTGATTGAACAATAATAAGAAAACAAGGTTCACACCCGGTTCGGTAATTGAAATCCTAGGGTTTCTACACGTTTTAGGTTTGAATCAATTGCAAAGATGATTAACGGATTTAGTGTCGCGAGGCTTAGGTGCCAAAAGCTATCAACGTTATAAATAACGGACTATAATGCACTTTGTTACCAAGAACATGTAAACTCTAACCTAGACAAGGCATAATTGCACATAAACATTTCATAAAGTCAAATTTAATCTTCACTCGACAATTTATGAATTCAATACAAATGCAAGACAATTGTCATAAGCTTCAAAATCAAATAGCAAATTGTCACAAACTCAAACCAAGAACAATGTTTAAACCCTAGACTTACAATAACCTACACCGGGGTGAAACCTCCAAGGAATTAGCCGCTCATGGTGAAAATGGCACGATCAACGGATGATGGAAGCTTGAATTGAATCATCTTGGAACTTGTAGAATGGTGAATGATGGGGGTTAGGGTTTAGGATGAGTGAGGATGGTGAGCGGTTGAGTGGATTGATGGATTGATGGATTGATGGAACTAGGGTTTCGATTCAAGAAGATAATGTTGCTATCGTTCTTGATTCGGGTTGTAGGCATGATGGTAGATGAATGGTAGGTGATAGATGATGAGTCTTGGCTCCAAGATATGTTTCAAACTTCAAAACCAAGTGTAACTCCCGAATTGATTCCTTCTTGTCCAATGAAAATCGAGATTAACCCCCAAACCACCACAATCCGCGTTTCAGAATTCCATTACCCGTCGCCGACGGGCATGACCCCGTCGCCGACGGGCTGCCAAAATCGTGAAAACGGCCGACGGCCTATTTAACTGGCTACGAGCAATTTCAGCCGACGGGTGTTTCTAGGGGCCGTCGCCGACGGCTTGGGACCCGTCGGCGACGGGCTCTCCAGCCTGCTTCTCTGATTTCTTCGTTTCGCACTTCTGGTTGATCCGTAACGCGTCCTGATGCTCCGATTTGTGACCCGGTGACTCGTAAAGCTCCCGAAAAGCTCCTTAAACTTCGTTAAACCTGCATAAACACAAATCTTATTAAAAGTAGGCCATTCAAGATTGAAACTTATGTAAAAACATAAAGTTACGCAATAACGAACACCGGTTTTCAACCACGTATCATGTATCTGAATCAGGTTCTCAAACAAAACTACTAAAGATGAGTTGGTATTGAACCAACATTCCTTTAAACATTCTAAACCCTACCTGGAAACAAACCAACAAAATCCGAATACTGAAAAACATAAGCAACCATGTTTTATTTTCCTTTAATTTCGAGAACATTATCCTTGTGTATGTGCTTGTGTTGTAGAAACCGGTGGTGAATTTGCGTACACAACTGAAGGTTCAATGCACGAAAAGTTTCTTATGAAATGTACGGACAAAACAAGGATGTTTGGGAATTAAACGCATGTACGTGACAAAACAAGGATCGTTCTAATAGATTAAAGATATTAAACCACGTACAAATCATCTGCTTTCTGAACAAACACTACTAAAGATGAGTTGGTATTGAACCAACATTCCTTCAAACATTCTAAACCCTACCTGGAAACAAACCAACAAAATCCGAACACTGAAAAACATCAGCAACCATTTTTTCTTTTCCTTCAATTTCGAGAACATTCTCCTTATGTATGTGCTTGTGCTGTAGAAACCGGTGGTGAATTTGCGTACACAACTGAAGGTTCAGTGCACGAAAAGTTTCTTACGAAATGTACGTGACAAAACAAGGATGTTTGGGAATTAAACGCATGTACGTGACAAAACAAGGATTATTCTAATAGATTAAAGATATTAAACCACATACAAATCATCTGCTTTCTGAATCTGAATCTGAAAGTTAACTTTGACTCATAAACCCTTGAATCCCAATGCTTCTCTAAATTTTTTTTCTTTCCTTTTCATGAGGTAAAACCGGTTTCAACATCAAGGGTTGTTTTTCACCCTGTGTGAGCATTGGAAGCCCGACAAACAGTCTTGCAATTACGTCTTCAATTGAGACCGCATTGTTAATTTTAATGATGATTCGAAACATTCCGAATAACTAGCAGAAGAACCCGACACGTCTTCTATGATGATTCGAAACATTCACGAACCACAATGGACTCAGACTCATACTACTCACCCTCCCCTAAGTAAAAGTTTTCCCGACGACTCAAGATAAAGTAATAGGTTTGTGTTCATATCAACGTTGTTTATCACCCTGTGTGAGCATTGGAAGCCCGACCACTAGCAGAAGAACCCGACACGTCTTCTATGATGATTAAAAACATTCACGAACCACAATGGACTCAGACTCATACTACTCACCCTCCCGTGAGGAAAAGTTTTCCCGATGACTCAAGATAAAGCAGTTGGTTTGTTTCATATCAGTGTTGTTTATCACCCTGTGTGAGCATTGGAAGCCCGACCACTAGCATAAGAACCCGACACGTCTTCTATGATGATTCGAAACATTCACGAACCACAATGGACTCAGACTCATTGTTGCGAATTTGGTTTCTTCGGTACAGGCTGATCAACCGTTCGGATAAGAGTATGTTGATATAGGAGAGTTGATGCAATTTTCCAACTCATCTTTAGTGGTTTCTGTAAGGATGCATTTCACAGTAAACGTTGCAGCTGATGAAACCGAAGCTGTTATTTCGGTTGTTCAGTACTTCCGAGACGATTCAGGTGAGTCCTATGAAGCAAGTGTCTGTCTATTCAATTGAGAGGAATCATTGCATTACATCCCCGTTGAAAACAAGTGGTTGTAATGACGGGACCCTTGATTTGAAACGAAATCGTTTGCGACTATGGGAAACACAAGTTTTCTTTTTGAGCTTGATGGATGTCCGTTATCTCAAAGCTTCTCCTTACATTGTTAATGTTTTATTTTTTTCTACTTTTAGAAAGGTTTGACCACCTCACGACTGTATGATAAAACCGCTTATTTTGCTAGTGGGTTTTATAAGTCAAAGTTAACATTGCTATTCAGATTCAGATTCAGGAAGACATGTCGGCTTCCGTACCCATCCCTGCGTTGATAGCTTCCGTTTTATTACAGTCATACGACATGACTTTTTGTTCTTCAATCTTTGTTACTTGTTAATGTTTTATTTTTTTCTACTTTTAGAAAGGTTTGACCACCTCACGACTGTAAAATGTCTCGTGTGATTGGCATCTTAAACCCCTTATATACTTTGAGAAAAATCCAATTTTCAAAGAATACGGGCCGTATAACATTATACGTCTCGTATACTATGTTCGTATACATTGTATACGACCAGGTAACTTATTTTCACATGGTGTATATTGGCTGTATAATGTTATACGGCCCGTATAGAATTAAAAAAACTAACAAAGTATGTGCCAGCAGACTTTGTCTTTTTTTTAATTCTATACGGGCCGTATAACATTATACGGCCCGTATACACCATGTGAAAATAAGTTTTTTCCATGTGTTAATATTAGGACCCATTAATTAAACCACCCCACCCCTACCCTCATAATTTTAATCATCCCCTTCCCCACCCCTAACAGATTCCACTGGCCACCTACATCCGTCACCACCTTCCGTCGCCCATCCTTCACCAACCGTCGGCAGTCCCAGAAACTCACCACATGCACCACCATTATAATAGTCATTCTACCCATTCGTAACCTACATGACTTTCGCACCACTACTATCTCATGTTATCTTCTCTCTCCTGTCACCGCACCATCACCTCCTACAACCATCACTAATCCAGCGTGATCATGTGATCATATACATCAAACCACCCTAGCTACCAAATCATAGGCACTGAATTTTGGTTGTGTACACTAGGTGATCGCCTTATTTTACTCATCGGTTTGGTCGCCAGTGATGGGGTGTAGATATGAAACCCCCACTCGCTTCTCTCTCAAGATGGTGATCTATAAACCCCCACCCTGTTTTACTCGCCTAAAAATGGATGTCGGTGTCTTTTTCAAGGTGGTGGTGTTGCTAGAGATGATGGTGGTGTGGTGGTGGTGGTAGTGGTAGTCATGTGTGGTGTTAGTTTGGTTTGCAGGTTTACATATGTAGGTTTGATCCACACTTCTTAAAACTTGTGGGTCATAATGTTTTTAATGGTTTTGTTTTACACTGTATTCTGAGTTTCATTAATGGAAGGAAAAGAAACGATTTGGAAGGAAACAATTTTTGTTATGTTCCAGAGTTCCATTAAAGGAGAGAAAGGGAGAGATTTTTGGCCTATAATTCATCTTTCCAAATTTGAGAGGAAATGGAGAGAAAAGAAAGGTAGAGAATCATTTCTTTTATCTCCTTAAGTTAATCCGGGAACACAATGTTATTGTAGAGGTAAAATGGCCATTTCACATTCACTTAACTGAAAAACTTAACACCATCCACTATCAAGAATCACTTTAGTTATAAACTTCAAACCACACTATCCATCTGTGTAATTTCAAAAGCACGTGTTTCTTGCAATATCTGCAAACCACAATGACCATCTGTTTCGAATTGAGTCTAAATTTTGATTCTTCTAATGAATTTAGATTTCAAATTTCAAATCTTTTTTGAATTTTGACAAATTTGAATTCAAATTGTGTGCGCACGTGTGTGTATATATAAGTGTGGATCATTCATTCATCTCATCTATGGTTTCACCGTTGCCATTTTAGTCCACTGGGTTAATTTCATCCATTTTTTCTGTTAACGAGAATGGCAATTCGGTCATTTTATATGTAATTCTGTTAACTAGTAGGGCAATTCCGCAATTGAAGGGGTATGGTCCCAAAAAGCTTCGCATACCTTCCACCAGGTCGCGCGCAGGACCATACTCCTAATTCAGCAAGATCTTCAATCTTATCCTCGCGCGGGAAACTTCACCAAGGAATTAGCTCGCGCGAGGTCTAAACAAGAAGGATCATTACTTAGCATTCTGAAAGAGCTTTCAGTCATCCAACCCTGCGCGAGACAGTCACGCCCCCAGCAAGAATCGCGCAGGGTAGCTGCACAATGTTGTTTCAGATAGTACACAAGGTACGAGGGGCAGAAGAAAAGAGCCAATCAACGTCCTTCTGACCCTACTCAATCGTGCTCCACGATCGTCTGACATACAGGAGACAAAAAGTACTTAAGGACGCCTACATGGCACCAATCACAGGGCAGAGACAACTACCCCACGATCTCCACTTACCTGCTGATGGTAGAGGGGTGGCCAGTCCGACAACAGTGGCACGTGGCTCCAATCACATTGCGCCAACTCCAGAGAACTCCTAGAAGCCACTAACGGTCGACACCAGCGAGACAAGGAGCATATCCTCTATGTTGTCGCCTTCAGGCCCAAGGCTCATCAGCCCACATCCTCTTACACCTCTCCGGCTATAAATAGAGACCTCACTCCACAGGTTAAACATTCCATTCCCTCTACTCTCACTCTTAATACTTAATTATCTCCTCAAAGCAGTCGCTTATTTTCACGCCAGAGCCCGGTTAAGAGGGAAACCCCCATATTCCCCTCTTAACGAGTAACGGTGTTCTGTTTTGCAGGATTAGACGATCATTACAAAGCTCAGAAAACCATTAGAAGATTAACCACTATGGTAGGAACATAAACCAAACTGATTAACCCCATAATTAGTTATGTGTTTCTTCATTGGCGCCCACCGGTCTTTTACAAGTCATTTTCGTCTTCTTTTTCTGAGTTTTCGACGTGTTTTCCTTTGATCATGGCTGGTCAAGGAATTATTCCCGAGTTTGGTTTCGGAGCAAACTCTAATGCGGTGTTGGGCGAGGGCAATCAAAACGTCCAACCCCAACACATTGAAGAAATTGGCGAAATCGAAGTAACCAACACTGGGGGACCGCGCGGGAGCATCACCCGCGTCACTCAGATGGTAACCCCAGGAAACAATGGCGCTGGACCTTCAAACCCAGCTCCACCTCAGAACATTTTGGCGCTATTAGGGCTACCAGAGGGCGAAACTCTAGCCTCATGGTACGCCAAGCAAATTGCCACTATTAATGAGGCGTATCAATCTTTGATCGCACAGCAAGCAGTCTTAACGGCAGAACCGTCCTTGGTTACACCAGCAGGTCCCAGTCACGGGGCGCGCCAGATACCTCCACAGCAAAACATCCAAGGAAGAGCTAACAGACCTCCCTCTACTAGAAGACTAAGCGTGCATGACACGCGCGATACACGGGGAGAAACAGAAACCTATTATGACTATCCGTCACACGTCCAAAGAGGCCCAGTTCATAGCCGGCTCACGCCGCGCAACATGAACAATGAATGAGAGGATACTAACCCGAATGATCCAACTTGGCAGGATGATGAGGGTTCGTCAGTCTTCAATCGCTTGCAGAGGAACCATGAATACTACAAACCAAGACAACACGTAGGGTACACCGAAGAGGCAGAGCGAGACTTTCGCCTCGCCTATCGACCAGCTGAAGCTCAGAACATTCAAAGTTCATTCCAAAGATCGCGCTGGCGCCGCTTTCAAGAGAGAAATTACCTCCGACAGTTGGAAATTTTAACGGATTGACTGATCCCGATGATCACGTCATAGTTTTCACAAGCGTTGGTTGCATGGGAGGATGGAATATGCCCATGTGGTGCCATCTGTTTATTCAAACTCTTACAGGGGCTGCTCGCGCCTGGTTCGACAGCCTCCCTCCGGGAAAGATTGTTAGTGCATGCATCTGTTGATTTCGTCTTGTATCGAGTCTTAGATTATATTGTTTGGATCAGGGCACGTTTTACGAGAAAACAGCATGTTTAGAGTGTTAAGAAGCTGATTTCGCTCCTAGCAACATGTGTTAGTGATTTCGCCCGGAATCTAAAGAGCTGATTCCACTCCAAATGACTTCATGTCATTTCAGGCGAAATCAGTATCCTATATATAGGTGTCCATGAGCGAAATCAGTGAGCCAGTCCTTGTATTCCATACCGAAGTGCTGTCGGTGTGAGGTTTGATTGTAATCAACATCAGATCAATACAATCAGTGAATTAAGTGAAGATCAAGCTGTTACTAAGTCTATTTCTTGTTTTCCGCACCTGAAATAGATCAGAACCTCTCTAAACGACTCATTTGGGTCAGCCACACGATCCTACAATTGGTATCAGAGCCAGTTGGAGGAGTTCTGTAGTTTACAGCCGTATTTGATTGAAAATTCTTGTTTCTACACCTTCTTTTATCAGTTCAGGAAGTTTTAACGGTCAAAACTGATTCAAATTTTCACAGATAGTTTAAAAGGACATATAGACAAACCCTTGAAAGTTTCATTACTAAAATCGGACTAAAAATGGACAAAATTGACCTCTGAGTTGATTCCGCTCGAATTGAGTATTTTTTATTTCGCCCGTAAACGTCTGATTTCGCTCCAAAATTTGTCTGATTTCGCTCCAGACTGCAATACTGGGTGATTCCGCTCTAAGATCAGTGGTGATTTCGCTCCAAAGCTACAATCTTCTGATTTCGCTCCTGTGTGAATTGTTGATTTCGCTCCAAGCTGCAAAAATCTTCTGGTTCCACTCCAAACATCACCTAGTGATTTCGCTCCAGATTAGATCTTGGTGATTTCGCTCCAAAGGTGTTTTTAGGTTAATTCCGCTCGAAAGTGACTGTTTTTTGTAAAACGTGATACGTAATCATGAGTGAAGAGTTCTACAACGCGTTCGCTTCATCTCCGACTACTCCGGCTTCCATTGCTTAGAATATGAACTTGGAAAATGAATCTGGAACATTACAAAAGCCCCCCGAAACTAATGAGTATTGAAGAGTACTACGGGTGGAAAGACAGATTCGAAAACTGGGTTCAGGCAAATCATCTTAGGTCTTGGGAGTGTATACTGAACAAATATATGTTGCCTCGTACTGAGTTACAAGTTGTGAAAACAATTTCTGAGTTCAGTGATCAAGAAAGAGATATGTATCGTGCTGAAAAAAATGATGATTAGTCTATTACAGCAGGCCATCAAAGAAGACATCTTCATATTGCTTTACCATGACAAGACGTCAAAATCGATTTGGGATGCTCTACGTGTTAAGTTTGAGGGTAGTGAGAACATGATTAAGAGCAAGAAAGCGTTGCTCAAGAAAGAATTTGATCTGTTTAGCAGTTTACCGGGTGAAGATACAAAGAAGCTAATTGAACGTTACTGTCACTTGGTACGATCCATGTCAATGCTGAGTATTACAAAAGATCGGGAAGAGTGGGTAGACAAGTTGGTGGATGCGTTACCGAAAAAAGAGTGGGGAACTTATTTGATGATTCTAAAGAATACGGGTTTTTATGATGGGTTGACTATTTCTCAGTTTATTGAAAAGATTGAAAGTCAGGATTTGGAACAACAAAAGATCGCGAGGATGAATAGTCCAAGTGGTCAACAGGATGTAAAAATGTATTACAAAGGTAATGTTTCGGTTCCAGAAGCTGAGAGATGTCCGAAAATCCAGACTGCATTTAGTGCTGGGGATTCTATAGAAAAGGTGACCAAAGCAGAGAAAATGGTCGAAGTTGAGAAGATCATCGAAATTGAAAAGATAGTGGAGGTTGTCAAGCCTTGCTTGAAGTGTATGGAAGCTTGCAAAGAATGTGCAGCTAAAGATGAAAAGTTGACAGAATATGAAAAGATGAAGGAGCAGTTGCTGTTCAATCTCAATTATGTAAAAGAATCCTATGATGTCTTGAACAGAACGGTAACTGGTCTTCAAAAGACTAACTCTGAAAGAGAGGATGCTTTGACGATGATGAATGCTGTAATGATGTCAAAACAGAAAGCTATCAACTTCTACATAGAAGAAAGTGCTAAGTGGAAGCAAGAGTTGGAAATCGAGAAAATTGAGAATGAGAGAATTAGACGTTTATTGCAGAGTTACTCTAGTTCTGATTATCTCATTGATCGAATTTATCCAACTGTTGCAGGTTTGGAAGCTTTTCAAGACGAGAAGTCAAAGAAGAAAGATAGTGGTAAGAAACCGACTGTTAGCTATAACAAGTGTCCGCCTCCGATCTGGGAAGGATATTCTCCTAGAAAACCAAATGAGGAGCAACTTGAAAAAGCAGTCAATATAAAGTTAAAAACCGACACAACCGATGAATTACCAGAAAACATCGATGTCACATTTGCCTCGTCTGACACTGGTCATGAGTCTGAGTTAATCAAAAAGGTGGTTGATTAGGTGTTAGATACTGATGAGGAGTCTGAGTCAAAGTCAGAGTCTGGAGGTTCAAGTTCGTCGGTCAACGGTCCAAAATCGTCAGTTAAACGGCTTTATAGTAAAGAGTTTTTGTTATCAAAAGCAAATTGTGATGATGAAACATTTGAAGTTGCATACACTTTAAATGATTCTGACAAATTATACTCTGACAAAGAGTTTCCAATAAGAAGTGTTAGATTTGAAATGATCAAAAAGGTTTTCAAAATGACAGAAATTAAGATTTCTGAAATAAAAGATTTAAATCTTACTGAAAAACCTAAAAAGTACTCTTCAAGAGTTCAACAGCGTTTAAACAAGAAAAAAGGTTACAATTCTAGTTCTGGTTTTCAAAAGAAACCAAACCATAATGGTAGCTATAAAAAGAAAGGTTTAGGTTTTATTCCACCGAAAAATTATAAAAATGAAAAAAATTCTAAAACAAAAACAGAATTTGTTTCAGGTGGAAGTGCTGAGGAGGAACAGAAGAAACCGTTCTGGAGACAATCAAACTAGGAGTTTCTTGCTGAAAAGAAAAGGAATGGAACTGGAGTGTTTCATCCAAGAGAGACTCGAACCTATTTCAAATGCAATGAAGCTGGTCACATTGCATGGAATTGTCCGAAAAATGCTAAGACTAAACAGGGAGTTTCTGAAAAACTCAAAGAGAAGGTTGTTGATATTCAACCACCAACCGAAAAATTCAAAATTTTTGAAAACTCAACTTATGAGGTTGGTGAGTGTTCTAATAAGAATGTTTACAAAAAGAAAGCAAAAGACAACCAAGTGTGGGTTGTTAAAAAGGTTGATGAGAAAGTCGGCGATGAATCTGTTTCAACAAAGCCAGATGAGCCACAGGTTGAGGTAAAGGATCCAGTGAATGATGATGAATTTCCATCACTGGAATTTGAGAAAGTTAAACAAAAAATTGGTAAAGTTGAAATCTCAGATCAGTTTTATTCTGAGAAAACTGAGTTTGATGTTGAGAAAGCATTCAACGGGAATGTTAAGAAAATTTTTGGGAAAATGCTTGATGGGAAAGTAAAAGGGGTTAAAGAGTTCTATGCAACTAAAAAGGCTACCTATAACCCTACTGAACAAGAATTGAAAACCCTCAAGTCTGAAAAGACTTGGGTGGAAATTCTTTTCCCTTGAAGTCTTAAGACTTTGCCGGAGATCCCAAGTTTGTAATCATGGATCAGGAATCAGCATCATTCATAGTAATTGATTGTGTGTTTGAATTTTAAAAATAGTTGAATTTTTACCGGATAAATGTGAATTGCCGGAGCTTCCAGGTTGGTAAGTGCGAAGCAGGAATCGGCATCTTTATTGGTAAAATGATTTTGTGTAGACGTGGTATTCCTACAAGTTGGTTGATGAATGTTTAAACTTACAAGTGGTAAATCAAGGACATTAAGTTGTACTTGTTTTTCTTACAAATGGTTAATCAAGGTCATTAGGTTGAACTTGATTGGACCTAACCTACAAATGGTATTTTGAAAGACAATGCGATGAACCACACCCCGAAACCTACAAGTTATAAAATCAACAAAATTTATTTTCAGGAAAAATCATTTTGATTAAAACAAACTTAAGTGTTTTGAAATCATAATGAGAAAATAGTTTTGTGAAAGGGGGAGTTCTGATTGTTTATGCCAAGTGGATGGCGATTTGAAGCGATTCGATATCGGTTGTCAAGTTTGTTGTACAGTTTATTTTCAAATTTCCTTTAATGTGTTTGCATTTTAGGGGGAGTAGAAATTTCTGAAAATCCAAAAACATTAGAAAATTTGAAAAAGGCAAAAACATGATAAAATGCAAAAATGAGTTTTTGTGTCAAAGAAGAGGAAATGATAGTACATCAGTAGACAGTTTCAGTATGCTAAAGAAATGTAATGTTTAAATAGCGTTAAACAGTCTCACTGATGATATGCCGATAGGTTTTTACACATTTAGTAAACTTTTTCAGGATATAAACTTAAATTCAAACTTGCTTATTTCGTGGGGAACACTATTTGGATATATAGGTAACCCCTGAAATCTCGTTTGAAAGGTCCCTCTTTCTGAGATACTAGGTCTTTATGCTCAGTGATATCTAGGGTATTATCCCGGGACTTCTGCTGAATGGAAATTATGACCTAGTCCCCGTATAATACTTTCCGCATGCTTGAAATATAGCGCAGCCCTCAGCAAATTGATGAAACAATAAAATTGATAGTCATTGCTGTTGTAATACAAAAGATCCTCTAAAGGGGACACACCAAAAGTCGAAGCCGTCATCTCTCTGCGTATACGGGAGTATCGACCTGAGCTCTCACGGCCCTCGCAATTTAACCCCTTACAGATATCATCTGTGGTATACTCAGCTGTAAGACTGAATATTGGGATCTGGATACGGGAGTATATTCAAGAGGTGGGACACATGAATGAGTTTAAGTTCTTAAAATACCTAACTCATATCCTGAATCAGTTGAAATTTGTGTGAGAATTTAAGTGGATCAGTATATCGGCAATCTAAGTGAATTG
This sequence comes from Helianthus tuberosus, assembly GCA_030545235.1. NCBI lineage: Eukaryota > Viridiplantae > Streptophyta > Magnoliopsida > Asterales > Asteraceae > Helianthus > Helianthus tuberosus. The sequence goes on along the minus strand of CM060429.1, from coordinate 90,925,826 downwards.
TTTAATTCTTATTGTGTAACTAAGCTCAACGGTACTTGTGACTTGTCAAAAACTGATATGATCCTCTTACACAAACTCACAAAAATAGTGTATGTAAATATTTCTTTATTGTATTTCTTTACTTTAAAAAATTCAAAAAGATTTTCAGTGTGTTTTAGCATAATTTTTGAAAAACTCAAAAAGATTTTCGACAACTGATGTTGGAGAGCTGATTTTCAAAATTCCAAGTGCTAAACATGATGACATTTTTATGAAAAGAAGTATGTGTTTGAAAATCAAATGTGTTTTGATCAAATTTTAAAATGGTTCATCAAGATTATTGAGTTATTTTTTAGGGAGAGTCAGTGTTAGTGCATACATTGAATTGTTAAATTTAGAAAATTTACTTTGAGGTAGAGATTGTGCAGATAACCTGAGCTGAACGTGAGCCAGGTGACGGTCTTGGAACAACGTCAAGAGTCAGGTTCCGATTCCTGAAGATGCTGTAGATAGAGCATGAGCCAGGTTTCGATTCTGAAGACGAAGTTTGAGCCAGGCAACAATCTTGAACCGGAGAAAGTCAGATTATGATCCTGAAGCAGATGATGCTGATGAACTGAATGAATGCCAGCACATTGTTAGGGGGAGTCTGTTAATGCTGAATGAAAAAAGTGAAGCCCAGAGACTGATCAAGACTAAAGATGCGAAGACTCGACACGTGAAACTCGTCAACATCTGAGGGGGAGTCTGTTAGTGCATGCATCTGTTGATTTCGTCTTGTATCGAGTCTTAGATTATATTGTTTAGATCAGGGCATGTTTTACGAGAAAACAGCATGTTTAGAGTGTTAAGAAGCTGATTTCGCTCCTAGCAACATGTGTTAGTGATTTTGCCCGGAATCCAAAGAGCTGATTCCGCTCCAAATGACTTCATGTCATTTCAGGCGAAATCAGGATCCTATATATAGGTGTCCATGAGCGAAATCAGTGAGCCAGTCCTTGTATTCCATACCGAAGTGCTGCCGATGTGAGGTTTGATTGTAATCAACATCAGATCAATACAATCAGTGAATTAAGTGAAGATCAAGCTGTTACTAAGTCTATTTGTTGTTTTCCGCACCTGAAATAGATCAGAACCTCTCTAAACGACTCATTTGGGTCAGCCACACGATCCTACAAAGATCAAGTCATGGGTGGATTTTGGGACATAGTTTTTGAATCACTTCAGTCAGCAGAGACGTTACCAGCGCGACACAGCCGAGGTAGCGGACATCTGGCGTAGAGAAAACGAGGGTCTAGAGGATTTCATCACTCGCTTCAACAAGGAGTGCTTGGAAATCGGTGGCGTAAGTGAACAACTCATGCGTTGCCACTTCAAGAAAGCCATTCGCTGTGATAGTCTCATCAGAACTATCACTGGGAAAGATGGAATGCCTAAAGAATGGGATAAGCTCATGGAAGCCGCGAAAATAGTCGCGCAAACTGAAGAGTCACTGGCCGGAAACAAGAACTCTTATACTGAAGATCGATTTTCCAAGGGAAACTCACGCGATAACAACAAGCGCAACAAGTACAAAAGTAACGATTGGAAATCCGGAAGATCAAGGGGCCATGAAGAGAGGTCGCGCTATAGAGAAGATGCGCGCGAAACAATTGATAGAATCGGCTATCGAAAAGCAGTCAGGGATGATAACCGAGAAAAGCACTAGACTCCGCTCATAAAAACACCAAAAGAGGTGCTGATAATGGAGAATCATGATTTCAAGGCTCCAAGGCCTATGACAAACAAGAAGGGGCAAGACCCCAACCTATACTGCGACTTCCATAAAGATACAGGGCACCTAACGGATGACTGTATCAGTTTACGTCAAGAGATTGAGAGAGCGCTAAAAAGCGGGAAGCTAAGCCACCTGGTAAAAAACGTGCGCAAAGAAATTCGACAGATCCAACGCCATGATGAGGGGAATCACAAGAAAGTCCGACGCCTAGAAACCCATATGGTCAATGGACCAAGATACAGCGCAAAGGAGAAAGGCAAGCGCCCTTACGAACCCTCATGGAAAGAGCAACAGGTCATTTTCCCGGTAGTGCGCGGCGGCCCTCGCGCCACTCGACCCGTCGTCATTACCGGTATTATCGGCCATTATGAAACGGAGTATGTCTTCATTGACCCAGGAAGTACGGCTGATATCATCTATGACCAATGCTTAATCAGTTTGATGACGAAGATAAAGCGCGACTTGAGCCAGTTAAGTATCCACTATCAGGATTTTGCAACGAAATGGTCTTCCCGCTAGGCCAAATCAGTTTCCCCGTCACGCTCTCTGACAGGAAACATTCAAGAACAACGAATGTAAACTTCATGGTGATGCCTGTCAAATCGAGGCATGATGTGTTGATTGGGAGAGAAACCCAAGGCGAACTGAACATGGTAACTTCCACGCCCCACTCAGCGATAGGGTTTCCAACCGAGACGGGGGTGGCAATTATCTATGCCAAGAAAGAAGTAATGTCGACGGAGGAGATGCGCCCAACAAAAGCGGCGAAGGTTTCAACAAGCGAACCAGAAAAGTGGGTTTTAAACCAAAAGTACCCAGAGCAAACGGTGACGATAGGCCACGCGATCTCACCAAACATCAGAACGCACCTCAAACAACTTCTGTTCAGGAACATGGACATTTTCGCCTGGACTCCGGCAGACATGACCGGTGTCCCGCGCGACATTACTGAACACTGTCTTAACACTTATCCCCCCATTGAACCAAAAGTCCAAAGAAGGCGCAGCTTAGGGGCGGATAAAACCAAAGCAATGAACAAGCAAGTATGTGAGCTACTGAAAGCAGGAATCTTAAGGGAGGTGCGCTATCAAATTTGGGTTGCGAACCCCGTGATGGTGGAGAAGTCTAATGGGGGATGGAGAATGTGCGTCGATTACACAGATCTCAACAAGGCATGCCCTAAAGATTGCTACTCTTTGCCTGAAATCGACAAAAAGATAGACTCTCTCGCGCCATACAGATGGAAATGCTTCTTAGATTGCTACAAAGGGTACCATCAGGTTCAAATGAAGCTTGAAGACGAAGACAAGACAGCTTTTCGAACCGATCTAGGGATCTTCTGTTACACAAAGATGCCTTTCGGTCTCAAAAATGCAGGCGTGACATATCAGCGCCTGATGGATAAGACCTTCGCTGGAGATATTGGGAAGCATATCGAGGTTTACATCGACGATCTGGTGATCAAAAGTCCCGAAGAGGACCAAATGTTGAAAGACATCGAAAAAACATTCAACTCGTTGCGAAGCGTGAATATGAAATTGAATCCAGCCAAATGTTCTTTTGGTATGGAAGAAGGGAAATTCTTGGGCTTCATAGTCACAAATGGCGGCTTTAAGGTGAATCCAGAAAAAGTTCAAGCCATAGAGCGGATGCCGTCACCTCGAACAATCAAAGAGATGCAGCGGTTGGCCGGCCGTCTAGCCGCCCTCAACCGTTTTCTGTCTAATCATGCCGCGAAGTCATATCCGTTCATCAGCACTCTACGCAATTGCGTGAAGAAGCAAGAACTCAAATGGACGCCCGAAGCAGAAGTCGCATTTCAGCAAATGAAAGAGTGCTTAATTGAGCTTCCTACCCTGACCGCGCCACTAGAGAAGGAGCCACTCATCTTGTACCTATCTTCTTCGGATAAGGCAGTAGGGTCGGTATTGCTTGTAGAAAGAAACGGAGTTCAGACTCCTATATACTACGTCAGTAGAGTGCTCCCAGATCCAGAAACGAGATATTCAACGATGGAAAAATTGGTTCTGCCATTGCTACATGCCTCCAGAAGGCTGCGCAGATACTTCACAGGCCACGTCATCACCGTACTTACCAATTTCCACATTGGGACGATATTGCAAAAAGCCGGAAACATCTGGGCGATTAGCAAAGTAGGCGATCGAGCTGGGGGGCCACAACATTTTGTACAGGCTGCGCCCAGCCATCAAGGGTCAAGTCCTTGCGGACTTTATCACAGAAGTCCCAACGGAAAAAATCAAAGATTGCGAGATTGTCAAAACTCCCGTGAAAGATACATCTAATGAGTTGTGGTTGCTGTACACCGATGGGGCCTCAAACGAAGACGGCGCAGGAGCCGGATTGCTCCTTGTGAGCCCTGAAAAGCATGAATTTATTTACGCTATCAAGTTGGATTTTAAGAATACCAACAACGAGGCAGAGTACGAGGCATTTCTGGCAGGCTTACGCCTCGCCATAAAAATGGGAGCTAAAAATCTGCAAGCACACGTTGATTCACTCTTGATCGCCAGTCAAGTCAACGGAATCTATGATGCAAAGGGCGAAGTTATTGCCTTATATTTGGATCAGGAGAAAAAATTGCTTCAGAAATTCAAGTCATACAAGGTAGTACACATCAATCGTTCCGAAAACAAACCAGCAGATGCCTTGAGCAAGCTTGCTTCAACTTCCTTTCAACATCTCGCGAAAGATGTCAGGATTGAAGTACTAAAAAATTCATCAGTCCTGCTGCGCCAGGTTAATGTGATTGAAATAGGGCAGCCATCTTGGATGACCCCTATAATTCAATATCTGCAAGAAGGAATACTCCCGGAGAGCAAAGCAGAGGCAATGAAGATTCAAAACAAGGCCCTGCACTATAAGATGAATGGTGGTATTCTATACCGAAAGTCCTTCTTGGGGCCCTTATTGCGCTGTGTGGACCCCCAGGACGCGAATTACTTGATCAGAGAGATTCATGAAGGCATCTGTGGCATCCATGCAGGTCCGCGCATGGTTGTCACGAAGATTATGAATGCTGGTTATTACTGGCCAGGGATGCATGTCGATACTCTAAGGGAGTTGCGCAAATGCGATTCATGCCAAAGACACTCCCCGAAAACCCTGCGCCCAAAAAACGATCTCATTCCTGTATCCACTGCTTGGCCTTTCCAACAGTGGGGAATTGATATGGTGGGACCTTTCCCTGATGCTCCGGGAGCCGTGAAGTTCATAATCGTGGCCGTTGATTATTTTACTAAGTGGGTGGAGGCCAAGGCTCTCGCTTCAACCACTGCAATGATCGTGCGCAAGTTTATTTGGGAGCGCATCATTTGCATATTTGGCCTTCCACTCAAAATCGTCACAGACAACGGTACCAATTTTGCTTCTGAAGACCTCCAGAAGTGGATGAAAGAGATGAAAATCGAATATACTTTTTCTTCCGTTGCGCATCCTCAAGGCAACGGACGGGTTGAAAGTGTGAACAAAAGTATCGTCGAGGGGATAAAAGCCCGGCTGGGCACAAAGAGAAGAGGCTGGGTAGATGAGCTCCCAAGCATCCTGTGGGCTCACCGAACCATGCCGAAGTCAAGCACCGGCGAAACTCCTTTTAGCCTAGTGTACGGTTCGGAGGCAGTTATCCCGGCTGAAGTTGGACTCCCCTCACCGCGCTTGACAGCAGTCAACACGGTTGATAATGAAGCAGAGCGCCGTCTCGATTTGGATTTACTGGAAGAAAGACGCGAGATTGCGCGTATTAAAGAAGCAAAATACAAGACACAGCTGGAAAGGTACTACAATGCGAGAGTCCGCATTTGTACCTTCACTCCAGGAGAATACGTCTTCCGAGACAACGAAGCTTCAAACGCTGAGCGCCCAGGAAAACTAGCACCCAAATGGGAAGGCCCATATTTGGTACATGAAGTGCTAGGAAAGGGGGCATACAAATTGCACACCCTGGATGGACACATCATCCCGCGCACATGGAATGCGCAACAACTGCGCAAGTGCTATATGTAACTACTCTAGGCCATGCGCCATTTCTTTCATGCTGGCCACGCGCCTTTTAATTTCCTATGTTGGCTAAACACCCTTTATGTTACTTATCTGCGATGTATGATTGGCCTAAGCGCCTATTTCTCAATTAATGAAAGCATACGACATGTTTTCTTTTATCATAATGCTTCTTGAGTTACAAATGCATGTTAAACTTTTGATTAGCACGAAAACACTTCAGTGAATTACGAGCTCTTGAGTTATGCCTTCAAGGTCCTCCGCGAACATAGCGCGAGACTGAGCAGCTATACTCGCTCAAGAGCCACATTTACATTTATTCGCGCTAACTTAACCAAAGTTTCTAACAACAGTGCAATAATTGTAACGAGACAGAATAAACATAAACATCATATTTAATAAGCACAAGCGCGCAACGATTACATAGAAACCAACGATCATTCATACGATCCAAAACAAGCGCGACCGCGCACATTACATTTAAAACCTAAAGATAAAAATTACAAGGCACAAAGCCTGTAAACACTATCTATTCAAAGCCGTCACCGCCAGTATCATCATCGTCATGCTTATCACCATCACCATCACCATCACCTTCACCATTGCCATCATTGCCCACCGCTAGCTCCTCATCAGATAAATTAACCATTTCGAGTGGGTCCAGAATAGCCTTAAGACGATGGCACCAGTCATCATGCTCTAAAGCTTTTGCGACCAAGTCCATCACGGGCAGCGCTAGGTGATCGTATGCATTTTCAGCATGATTCAACTCCGCATTTGCTTCGTCAGTCACTGAACAGTGACTTGTATCGAACTCTTGCCAAAATACCTCCTCAACATGCCGCGCACATTCTACATAACCTCCACGATGACCGACGGCGCGCGATGCATCTATGAGAGCAGCAACAGTCCCGTCTAGTTCTCCAGCATTCAAAATCGAGTTGGCCATCTACACCAAAACGAACAAATGAGAAGCTGACTTTAGTAAATAAAACCCAAGTAAAAAGAGAACAATACCAGAACTATTCCTCTGCCGCGCAGCCATTCGGCATCAGAGGACAGTGTGTCAACAATACCCTGGACCTCAGCATAGTTATTCTGCGCCACATTCAGGGCAGACGAACTTATGGCACGCGCCTCTTCGGCCTTTCGCCTGGCTTCCTCAGCTGAGGCAGCTTTCAACCTTTCGGCCTCGAGATCGATCTCCAAGGATTCACTTTTGTCAACCTACTCTCGCAGGCGACGCTTCAACTCTGCAATTTCAACATCATTGGCAGCAAGATCTTTATCCCTACTGGATACTTACGCTTTAAGCTCATCCTGAAAAAGATAAAAGATTTTGATAATCCTACAAACAAGAACCACGAACAAAAAAGGATAACACTTTACGCACCTCAGCTTGCACCTTAGCAGCTTGCGCATCTTCAACCTTCCCTTTCAACTCTGTAACTTGACTCTCAAGATCGGTAATTTTAGCTCGAGCCGCGTACATGCGCTCGTTGTCTTTTGCACAAATTTTCTTCCATTCAGCTTTCTCCTTTGCTAAGAGGTCTTCAGCAGCGCGAAGTTTGCCCTTAAGGCCTTCACGGCCCCACTCCTCCGATTTCTTGTCAGATTCGAATCTTGCCTTTTCCTCATCAAAGGCAGCTTTCGACTTTTCAAAGTCTTTGACATGCCTTAACAGCCGCTCGCGGTATTTCTCCCATTCCTCCCTCTCCCTAACCATGGATCGCCACTCGCGAACAATTTGGTGGTTAGCAGCACTGGTGTTGGCCTCACCAACAACATAGGCGTGATACAACCCATTGTGGGTTCGCGCCCTTTGTCGGTTAACCTCACCAGGAGGAATGGAGTTCAGAAACCAGTCGCGGCAAGGAGCGAACTCCAGGAAAGTGTCTTTTTGTTTCAAACCCCATGGCGGTTGGTGCGGAGCGTCACCGCGGCTCTCCTCTATGTAAGACTTGTAGTAAATATCTCCCAAGGTATCCCTGGGTCCTATTGGAGAGTGTGGCATTGCACCTTGTTTTCCCGCACCAGCCTGGCCAACAGCAAAACCAGCACTCGCGCCTCCTGCAGCAGCAGTTTGGTCTTGATGAACACCAGAGCCTGATCCCCCAGTAGAAGTTACCCTGGGGCGATGGGGGGCATCAGGCTGCGCAGGGTGGGTAGGCTTATCCACATCGGGTTCCTTCCTCTTCTCATGATGAGGCTGGTCTAGCCCCGCAATATGGAGGACCCCGGATCTCTTCGGTTCATCACCAGATGGTTTATCAGAGGTTTTCTTCCTTTTCGCCTCCTCAGCGTTCCTCTCTTGCTCAGCCTTCCTCCTCTTTTCCTCAGCTTTCCTCTCTTGCTCAGCCTTCCTCCTCTTTTCTTCCTCAGCCTTCTTTTTCTTCTCAGCAGCTACCTCTTTCTCCTTCTCAGCAGCCTGTTTATCCTTCTCAGACTCTACCCCAGCAGTCTTAAAAGGTTTGACAGTAACCTTGATTTTCTTCGGCGCAGGCTCTAAGGGATCTGTAAACACGACACCCTTCTCAGGGGTCTTCTTTTTTGCCTCTGCAGAAGCTGAGTTTTAAAAAGGAAAAAACAACAAAGAATAAGAAACCAAGGAAAGCTAACCAGGAGAGAATTTGTAAAGAGAGCGCAGATTGCTCTGTTTCCCGAGCACCGGAACTCCTCCAGCCTTCGGCGCAGTAGACACACCAGCTGTGGTCTCACTCCTACTCCTTTTCCTGGCGATCAATTCCGCAACAGGCTCCTCCTCTTCTTCTTCTTCCTCCTCTTCACCATGCGCAACAAAGGACGGAGTCGCCCCAGCGTCTGGGTTGCGAGAACCCGCGCTACCTGAACTTTTTGAGCCACCAGCTCCAGTCTTTTTCTCACCTATATGTGACAAACCTTCAAGTGAGTTACTGATTATAACGTAATCTTCCAAGTTATTCTGACGAAGGCAAAGAGTACCTTTGTCAGCAACACCAGAAGCTGCGCGGCTACTCCCACTTTTCTTGCTAGTCACTTCAGGTTCAAGGTTGATCACCTTCTTCTTCCTAGAAGGTTTCTTCTTCTTTTCTTCCGGGTCAATACCCAATTGGCGCAACACACCTGCAAAGATGTTAGACCACGAGCTTAGCTCCCCGTTCGAAGACCCTACAGACTCCTCGCTGGAAAGATAAAGGATCTCTTTCCCAGCGGAGGTCACAGCTCGCAAGGGTCGGGGATTAGGAATATGCGCACCTTCGGTTGCAGTAGGCGGATCGGCGAAAGCATCAGCAACTGGGTACATAAAATAACCCTTAATCTGGCCATACCAATATTCTTCTCCAGCCTTCAACGGGCGCACGCCCATAGACCCACCAAAGGTGGGGAAGGCAGCTTACCACAGATGCACCTCTACACGCGAAATCATCTAATTAAGCACAGGCTACAAAACAAGAAATTAAAGGGATTGAAGTAACTAACCTCTATCGTCAAATTTTAAAATTGGAACGTCCTTGCTATCTGCCGGCCACTGATCACTCATCCGCGCCGCTACCAAGACGTTCTCACCAAACACTCGGTTTGGGGTGGTAGTAAGCTTCTGATACCAAGCCTCATTCTTGGGAATCGGCAAATCTTCCTTCAAGATCGGTTCAGACCATGCGCGGAAGGTCATGGCAATCGGTATCACTTCCTCGCGAATAAAAAAGAATTTTGGTTTCCAGTCATGGAAACTTTTAGGAGGATTCAGAAGTATCTTCTTCGCGGCCCCTCGACTGGCAAACAAGTAGAATCCCATATTTCTGATCAATTGGTAAAAAGCTCGAAATCTTTCAACAGTCGGCTCAATATCATAAGATCGGCAAAGGAACTCGAAATGTCGAACCCTGACCATTCCAGGAGGGCTCATTTGTGAAATATGGAACCCATAAAACTGAAGAATGTGGGCTATAAAATTCGTCGCCGGCAACTGGAAGTTGCCCTGATGAAAGAAATCTTCAAATAACGTGATATAACCCGGCGGTGCATCGGTAGCCGTCTGATTCTGACCGGGATATCTGGCATCCCATTCCGGTGGAAACCAGAAACTCCTTGTGATTTGCTCGAACAGCCCTAAGTCCCACCTAAGGACGGGAACTGGGCCTTCCTCACCGGGATTCTCTTCCGGATGTTCTTCAGCCATCGATGATAAAGCAGGAAGTTTGAATATCTACTGAAGATACTTGAAGATCTGCTAGTGTTCTTCAAGATTTTGAAGATTCAAAGAGTATACGATAAGAGAAGAAAGAAAATATGGCAGCAGAAGTGGGAAAAGTGAATTGCCTTCACCCCTTATCGGATATATATACCCATCGCATTTAATGCGATGGGTAAACGTGCCGAAATCGCAGCGCACGTGACCAATCAGAAGACGACACATAAGGCGAGAATCCCGGAGTGACGGTTACCACGCGTGCGTGGAGCTCACTCTCCTGACGGAAAGATAAACCGTTAGAGACAACTTGATGACAGCCGTGTAAGCGGTCAACTCAAACGTCACCATCAACGACGTTTCTCACCAACTTTGTCAGATTTCAAACTTCGATGATTTTCCCGCCCAAGATTACTTCAAACTTCATGCAGAAGCTACTAAGGCCGCGCAGCATCACCACTGACTGATTAACCCTGCGCGCCCACACCAAAAGGCAGTGAACCACTTTGAGCCAAATCTGGTAGTCGCGCCGTAGTAACCAACAAATAATTACATGTGCGCCGTCTACCAAAATCAAGCAACCATTTTCAATCATTAGTACTTTTTCCTAAGTCCAGAGCTCCAACCATGCACTTCGCGCACGGTGCAGCACTGGACTGGGGGGACTTGAAGGGGTATGGTCCCAAAAAGCCGCGCATACCTTCCACCAGGTCGCGCGCAGGACCATACTCCTAATTCAGCAAGATCTTCAATCTCATCCTCGCGCGGGAAACTTCACCAAGGAATTAGCTCGCGCGAGGTCTAAACAAGAAGGATCATTACTTAGCATTCTGAAAGAGCTTTCAGTCATCCGACCCTGCGCGAGACAGTCACGCCCCCAGCAAGAATCGCGCAGGGTAGCTGCGCAATGCTGTTTCAGATAGTACACAAGGTACGGGGGGCAGAAGAAAAGAGCCAATCAGCGTCCTTCTGACCCTGCTCAATCTTGTTCCACGATCGTCTGACATGCAGGAGACAAAAAGTACTTAAGGACGCCTACATGGCACCAATCACAGGGCAGAGACAACTGCCCCACGATCTCCACTTACCTGCTGATGGCAGAGGGGCGGCCAGGCCGACAACGGTCGACACCAGCGAGACAATGAGCATATCCTCTATGTTGTCGCCTTCAGGCCCAATGCCCATCAGCCCACATCCTCTTACACCTCTCCGGCTATAAATAGAGACCTCACTCCACAGGTTAAACATTCCATTCCCTCTACTCTCTCTCTTAATACTCAATTATCTCCTCAAAGCAGTCGCTTATTCTCACGCCGGAGCCCGGTTAAGAGGGAAACCCCCATATTCCCCTCTTAACAAGTAACGGTGTTCTGTTTTGCAGGATTAGATGATCATTACGAAGCTCAGAAAGCCATTAGAAGATTAACCACTATGGTAGGAACATAAACCAAACTGATTAACCTCATAATTAGTTCTGTGTTTCTTCAGCAATACAAACTAGCAAAATGGCTCAAAAAACACGGACTAAAATGGCATGCAACTCTTTTTTTAAATACACTAAGGCATTCACAAAACTGGTGGCAACAAAATATCGATTTCATTTTCAAAGATAAAGAGCATATCAATTCATGACCAAAGAAAAACAAACCGAATCCAATGTCACTTCCGTAATTTCATCGACAACCAAGGGTACATACATACAAAAGCGTACATTAATATTGACATCCAGAATAAACACACACACTTTCTTCTTCTTCTTCACATAGCCGCTGCCCTGAATCTGAAACCCTTACACTCCTCTGTTTCACAAATTCATTCGAAATGGGAGAGGAGAAACCGAAGCCTATCGGCGGCGTGTGGCCCACCGTCAAGCCGTTTGTTAACGGCGGAGCTTCCGGTATGCTTGCCACGTGTGTCATTCAACCAATTGATATGATAAAGGTACATCGGTTTGCTTAAATTGAATGGCTTTTTAACTTGTTTGAATGTTTACTGATGCTCATTTTAGGGTTTGGATCTGGTGTTAGGTTTTTCATGAATTGTTGTTAGCCTGTGCAGCTGTTAGTTGTTAAGATTGATTGGTTTTAGGGTTTCAGATTGTTGTTAGTTGTTAAGATTGATTTTGTGTGTGTGTGAAGATAGTGGTCAGTTTGGGGCTTGAGTAGATATTTGTTGTGTTGAGACTCTATGCTCAAAATGAATTTGTTTATTAGATTGTAGGGTTTTTAGTTACCTTTTTTCTGGTTAATTTGGCATTTTAAATAGTTTTTTTCTCGTGTTCATGCTTCAAATTTGGTCTAGGTCGACTTACGAAACTGCTTCAAATCCACACTTAGGCTTGGTTTAAAAGTGCGCACATAATGCGCGATGTGCTTGGTCTGGTAATCGAAATGCGTCGTTGCATTTGATACGATGCGATTCCATGATGCACATGTGATGTGTGATGCGATCTAATGTGGCGCCTTATGGAGTTAATTGGTATGTGAACAAAGTAGGCCATTGATGGCAATGTATGTGAGTTTTTAAAATCTGAGTGTACAAATCTGAACATCGATTGAGCAAGGGGTTTGTGTATTTGAGCAAATTATACCAGAGATTATGAGGATATCTTGTATGTTAGTGTTTAATAGTTAACATATTATCTGTTAATATACCTGATACACACGCTTCTTGTGTCGGCATTTGGGATCAAAACGCATTGGAGTGTCTCGCGCTTTTTAAAACTAAGCACTCATGTTGATTGTGTCTCTTCTTTGTTTCTTAATGTGAAGTTTGGTGGTTGTGTCTCTGTACAACTTTGATGAACACACACATGAGGTAGTTGACCTGCTTTTGTCTCCATTTCTGGATCAAAACTATTCATGTCAAAGCTATTTGGCTGAAGTTTTGGATAGGTTTGTTAAGTTGTCATCAGGAGCGCATAATACGCAACGCACACGATGCGCTGATGAGATCACATCAGGTGATGCGCTGCGATTACATGATGCGCCTTAAATTGCATAATGCTCTCGCATGATGCGCTTTAAATTGCAGAATGCGCTCGCCTGATTCGCACCTGTTTCTGAAATCAACCACCATAGAGTTAAATTGAACCATGAGCTTGTACAATGTGCTTATTAAGCTTGTACAATGAGCTGATGAAGTTGTTAAGTGAGTTCCTACATTGATTACTTGTACCTTTTTCATAGACTACTTTTACACACCTCATTGATCACTTGCAGGTGAGAATCCAACTGGGTCAAGGATCTGCTGTATCGGTGACAAAGGAGATGCTTAAAAATGAGGGTGTTGGCGCTTTTTACAAGGTTTGGACTACTCATATATGTGTCATCTCTGTCTTTGTTGTGGTCTTATTGGAGGACTGCTTCGTCTTGAAATTTTCTGATTAATTATGAAAGTTGATTCATTGTTTTTAGCATATTTCTTATCCTCATTTTTCTGCTGTTTGACTGTGATTTAATATACATACCCTTTTGTTGGGAACATGACTCATATCTAAAACTTTGTTTCAAAATTTGAAGTTTCTTTATTTTTATTTGTAAATATTTCCAACCGGTATGTTGTTTGGCGCAGGGCTTGTCTGCTGGGCTGCTAAGGCAAGCCACATACACGACTGCCAGACTTGGTACATTCAGGTGAGTTATCATTTGATAAATGAACAATATTTGAAAGATATTTAGATTCTATATATGAATATCTATTCTATATGTAAGTTCCTGTACGTTGTTTGTGGTTTTCAATCTCAGTTGGCTTCCGACAATACACTTTATCTGTTTTTTATAACTTAATAGGATTTTGACAAACAAGGCACTTGAAGCGAATGATGGGAAACCACTTCCTCTATACCAAAAAGCGTTGTGTGGGCTGACAGCTGGCGCCATCGGAGCATGTGTCGGGAGTCCAGCTGATCTGGCACTGATCCGTATGCAGGCAGATGCAACCCTACCTGCAGCCCAGAGGCGTAATTACACAAATGCATTCCATGCTTTGTATAGGATTACTGCTGATGAAGGAGTGTTGGCTCTTTGGAAAGGCGCGGGTCCCACTGTCGTAAGAGCAATGGCTTTGAACATGGGAATGCTTGCTTCTTATGATCAAAGTGTTGAGTTTTTTAAGGATAATTTGGGTGCTGGCGAAGGTGCTACAATTCTCGGTAAGTTAATATCATGTATCTAATATTTTTTTTTTGGGTAAAGGGTTACCCCGGTGAATTTTATATCAACCAAACCAATCAAACAAGTGAGGAGCAAAAACACACCTCGAATATGATTTTTTTTTTGGCTTTGCAGGTGCCAGTACGGTATCGGGGTTCTTTGCTGCAGCCTGCAGTTTGCCTTTTGATTATGTGAAAACGCAGATTCAGAAAATGCAGCCCGATGCGGAGGGGAAATACCCGTACACTGGATCGTTGGATTGCGCTTTGAAAACCCTCAAATCTGGAGGACCGTTTAAGTTCTATACTGGATTCCCTGTTTACTGTGTTAGGATTGCCCCTCATGTCATGGTACTCTCTCTCTCTCTCTCTCTCTCTCTCTCACACACACACACACACACACGTACGCGTGCAGTCGTGCACACAATAATAGTACGATCCAATGCATGTTTCTGATTCGTTAAATTTCTGGTTATACAGATGACATGGATCTTCCTGAATCAAATTCAAAAACTCGAAAAGAAAGCTGGATTATAATATTATCGGGCTGGAACCAGAGAAGCCAAATGAACTCTATCAGAAATAACACTGTTGTACTTGTTGCAAGTTTTGCTCACTTAGCATCTCCAAGTATACTTATTAATTCTGAAAATTCTATTTTCATATGACTACTATTTTATTGTTCAGACCTTTTAGGCTAGGATTAATTTCATTGATATTGCTGTTTTTTCTTCCATACATCCAGAGTCTAGCTCTCGGAGCCTAGGTTCAGACTGTTATATTAGCAAATAAATTATAAATCTATGCTCTTTAGATCGCTCATAATTCATATGAAACGAGGTCTCAGAATTCAAACTATTGTCAAGGCTTGCTTCTATGCCCTCGAGTCTTATATAACATTTGCTCGTATTATATGACAACTCTAATTAAATTTGGGGGGGGGGGGGGGGTGACTTTGTATTTTTGCTATTTAAACCTTGAGTTTCCGTATACCGTGGCCGTTCATAAGTATTTGTTCCATACCTTTCATATTTGCATCCGCCAGTTTTTTTGTAGTTTCTTCGTCTTTATGAAAACAAAACGCAATCAGCAGGGAAGGTTTAAGTTTTAAACACCTGATGGTGATCGCTAAAGATTGCAACATGGGACAAGTTGGGTTTATTTGTAAATATTTTTGTTCATGTGAATATGTAATGCATTAATTATGAATCAAAACGATTTAGGAGAACCGGTATGAGGTATGAAGTAAATATAGAGTTGGGGATATTTTCGGTCTCTATAAATGATAAGTTACAACTCAAATCGGCGCGTATATAAATAAATGGTTTGAAATTGTCCCATCTTAATAGCGGCAATGTACAAAAAGAGAAACATACCAGGAGGGCATCCTGTAGGGCTGTCGGGGCATTTTTCACAGTTGAGAGCACAGAAGAAGTAACATTCGATTTCTTGGGCCTCAAGTGTTTTGCTTCATGCACTGGCCTGGGCATTCGCGCATGCATAGGGTGTCCGCATGTGCCTTGTGGCCCAAGCAAGCTAGCATGATTAGAACAAGGCAACTTATGGTTTTCATGCTTGTAGTAATCCCCATCTATCTATCTATCTATCTATCTCTCTCTCTCTCTATATATATATATATATCTATCTCTATTGTTCTATATATTGTTTCAAAATGAGGAAGAGCTTAAGGAGGGGTGATTTTATTTCTCTTCCTGGGATTTTTGTCTTTATTAAGGGGCTATTTGTAGTTGGGTTTGATGGTTTAAGGTTTGGTTGAGATTGTTTACTACTTTGTGTTTCTATACTTAGAAATCCTGGTTTCCATGTTTCATGGAAGGACCTCTAATAACTTTGTTGTCAACTAACTTTTGGTTGGTGATTCTTTAAAATCTTTCAAATTATCAAACCAAAGGGAAAAGGGCTTGTTGTATGACTCCAATAAGTATAAATTCCTATAGATTTTGTTTGGTCACTTGGTGAACTCACATCGTCGTTCCTTCGGTTGATTAATGGCATTTAGGGTTAGGT
The DNA here is from genome assembly GCA_030545235.1 of Helianthus tuberosus. Classification (NCBI taxonomy): domain Eukaryota; kingdom Viridiplantae; phylum Streptophyta; class Magnoliopsida; order Asterales; family Asteraceae; genus Helianthus; species Helianthus tuberosus. Next base: position 90,909,707 of record CM060429.1, on the reverse strand, counting down.
CTGTTTTTGTTGAGTTTAGATAATAATATTGTCTTGATGGTTAAGAATTTTTCGTTTTGGATCAAAGATTCGAAGCCGTATAGTTGATTATAAATCGTTAAAACCGACCGCACTGTTTAAACCAAAGCAAATTGGCTTGGTCAGCTGGTTTGTTTGATATCGGTTTATGGTTTGAAAAACCTAGTTTAACAGTGTTTTGTACTCAGTTTGGAACCAACCAAATTGTTTATTTTTCATTTTGTGAATATGCATGTAAACATGCATTAAATATTGATAACCCTTCTTTATTAATTCTAAAAACTTAATAAAAGGCCAACTGCTTTAAAACAAAACTTGTACAAATTGTCAAACCAAATCGTTTTCACTAGTCCGGTTCACCCAACTAAGCTGACAAGTTTGGTTCTGACATTTAAAAAGCGTATCAATAGGTTTTTGCAAAAAAAAAAAAATTTAATAATAATAATAAATAAATAAAATAAATAAATAAATAAAATAAAATGACCAAAAACAAGACCTTTTTATTGAAATTTAAAACGACCAAAACAAGACCTATTTATTGAAATTGATAAAATTTAGCTAATGGACGCTCTATATTGCATTATACATCTTCAAGAGCTCAAACCATTCTCACTACACATTATTTTGGGTTGACTTAACGGTGGCTCAAAAAGTCAAATCTGTTAAGTTAAGAAATTTAAATGGCGTTAAAACGTCACACGTGTCATATTAAAATATGTCCATGTGTAATGAAAATGATATGGTTAAGTAGTATATCAACTAACTTAACCGTAAAAGAACCTATTTACTTGCAAGATGTATAAAGTGGCTCTCAATATTCCTACATTCTTATATCTTATTTTCACACCATTTTTCACTCTCTCTCTCTCTCTCTGTATATCTATGTACATATAAAGAGAGATAGACAGGAGTATGTGAATATTAACTTACACTTGATATACATTTCGTTACACTAAACCTCTGTAATTCTGTCACATGTTCAGTCATTTATGTTAAATTTGCTAATAGAAAACATAGTTGCGTGATAAGGTTGTGGAGTGTATTGACAAAAAGGCGATCTAAATGACTAGGTATATGTTGCGATCTGTGACAATCATTATAAAAAAACACATGAACAAGAAACGCGATGGACTTGATGCAATAGGCTCGTTGCTGGTTTTTTATTTTTAAATTCTTGCGCAATTGTTTGTCTTTGGGAGTTTTTTAGGTCATGTTGATTTCAACAATTTTGTTTTTCTATTTTTTCAAAGGGTGATGGTGATTATGGAAACGGGATGAATGGCTTTTTGTTATTTAGTTGTGTGTAGATGAAGATGAAAACGGAGATAAAGAAGAATAGAAGTTGATCCTGGGCTTACCTAATAGGTATAAAAACCTAGGCAACAATCTAGGGCCTCCAAAAATTGAGGTCTTAAAAAATGGGTTGGTGAAAACGTGAAAGCAATTTTAGTGTTGAATAGAAAGATTAGATTTTTAGCTCTTTAATTTGCTTAGCCATTTGAGCATATACCTTTTGGTGAAAAACACGCATCCTTTCGTTTCCTTGATTCTCTTTGTATGTTTAATCATGATATATTGTTGGAGTTAACTCTCAAAATGGTCTTCGAGGTTTGGTCATTTTTGTCATTTTAGTCTAAAACTCAAACTTTTTTAATCTAGGTCCATGTGATTTCAATTTTATTATCATTTTCATCCAAAATCAAAATCTGGTCAGATTTTTCAGTTAACATCCAGTTTTTTTTGTTTTTTTCCTCCCTTTTAATGAAGGGCAAAATGGTCGATTTTTTTAGTTTGTTATAATAAAACATTAAAAGACCATTTTTTTATTTTGATAGATTTTTTTTTTATTTTTTAGAATTTTTTTTATTTTTTAGAAGTATTTGGATTTTTTAGATATTTTTAGAATTTTTATGATTTTTTAGAATTTTTTTGATTTTTTTAGAATTTTTTTGATTTTTTATAATTTTTTGAATTTTTATAATTTTTTGGATTTTTTAGAATTTTTTTGATATTTTAGATTTTTTTATTTTTTATTTTTTAGAATTTTTTTAGTTTTTATATTTTTTTTATTTTTTTTATTTTTTAGAATTTTTTGGATTTTTTTTTTGATATTTTATATATTTTTTTATTTTTAGAATTTTTTCGATTTTTTAGAATTTTTTTTATTTTCGAATTTTTTGACTTTTTAGAATTTTTTACAATTTTTTTATTTGTTTTGTTTTTTAGAATTTTTTTAATTTTTTTATTTTTTAGAGTTTTTTTATTTTTTATAATTTTTTGGATTTTTTTAGAATTTTTTATGATTTTTTTTATTTTTTAGAATTTTTTTTATTTTTTTTATTTTTAGGATTTTTTTGACTTTTTAGAATTTTTTGATTGTTTTACAATTTTTTTTATTTGTTTTATTTTTAGGATTTTTTTTAGAATTTTTTATTTTTTTAGAGTTTTTAAGATTTTTTAGAATTTTTTTATTTTTTAGAATTTTTTTAATTTTTTTAGAAATTTAATTTTTTTTTAATTTTTTTTGTATTTTTTATTTTATGTTTTTTAATTTTTTAGGTATTTTTTCATCTCATCTTTACCGAAACTTATATTAACCTAAACTCATCTTAACCCAAACCCATCTTGACCCATTACCCATCGAACCTTTTTTTAAAATAAACATCCTGACCCACAGTGGCGAAGCTTGGAAAAAAAGTTCGGGGGGTCGGAAGGTAACGGACCTAAAAAAAAATTTTATCGCGAGTTTCGAGGTTTATGTTCGGGTCGGACGTCGGTGATTCGATTTGGGTCTGGTCGGGTCAAACATTAATATCAAATAAAAAACGTTCTCGAACATTAAAAAAGAAGCTATCATTTTATTCTTCCTCATAGCATAATCTAATAACAAAACAAGTTAACAAATCACCCTAAATTTCAAACTCTAATTTTTATCTAAATCAAATCACAATAAGATTAAACAAATAAAATTAGACATAGTTACAGAAAGATTCAACAAGTTTAGGGCAAAAATTCAGACCAATTTCACCCCTAATTTCAACCTAAATCATATAAATCGCAGCCCTAATTTAAACCTAAAGATAAAAACACATACCTTTAACCTTATGAAGATTGAAGAAGTCGAACAAGAGTACAAGACCACAACAACGAGCAGGGTTTTGGTTTCTTTTCTCGAACAAGAAGCTGAAGTCGAACAGTTCTGGAACCTGCGTTTTCCCCCTTCTGCAGTTCTGGCTTGTGGCTTATGTTCTTCTGGTCGATGTCCCAAAGTAAACGAATTTGGGTTTTTTTTTGTATAGGGTGAGCTTTTAAGTTGGACTATATAATGATTTGATTTGGGTTATATAATATACATTCTAGTATTCTACCAAATATAAGGATTTGGGCTATAATATTTGGACTAATTAAATATTTTATTTGGGCTATTTAAATAAAAAAATTAAAACCGGGGGTCGAAAACGTATATACCTAATTTTTTTTTTATAAAATCGGGGGGTCGAAAACGTATATACCTACAAAATCCTATACGAAACGTACATATATAACACTACTGACCGAAAAGTTCGGGGGGTCGGGCGCCCCTCCCCGCCCCTTAAATCCTGCGCCCCTGCTGACCCATACTCATCCTAACTCAAACCCATCTTGACCCATTACCCAAACTCATCCAACTTGTCCACTTTGCCACCACTAATATTTATTAATCAACTAAGCTTCAGGTAGAGAGAATTATAAAAAAAATAAACTATGAGTGATACAATACAAAATAACAATAAAATAAAAAACTCTAAGACATTATCTTAAAATAACAAACATAGTGACAGAAAACACTCCATAATTATAAGACAAATGACCAAGTCTACCTAAGAGTAATCTATAATATACCGATTAAGATATGGAACTCTTATCTCTTTCTTCTTTTCTCTAGTCTTGAAAATTTAGTGGCCTTGAAGCTTGAAAATATATTCTAGTTCCTGATTTAGTGATCTTGAAGTTTGTTGTTTAAGGATCTAGAATGTTTATTTTATCATTAGATCTGTCAAAACCCTAAAAGTTGTGTTTACACAATATAATTCAAACAAGCTCACAACTTTCAAACTAAAGACCAATCTTTCACTTGAATGTTCCAACTTTTTTTAAAAGAAATAATCTTTTCAACTGACCTAAAGCTCAAACCCTTTTCTGTTACGCCCAAACCATGTTCATATAACCTCTTGAGTATGCATGGCATCATCCTTCTACACATATTGCACGACTAGCTTATCTAGCTTCGCTGTTACTTGTCATTACCCTTGCCTAATAATACTTTGGATTACTTATCATATATAGGCAGAGTAAAGTTCGGGTACAAATAAATTTAATGTACTAAACGTACGAATAGCATGAAAAAGACAAAAAAACGCGGTGGCATTTTCGTAAATATTTGCTTGTAGGGTAATTATCAAAATTACTCTACAAATGATCCTGTTGAGTTATTTTGATCTTGTAGAGTAATTTTGTAAAATGTTCTTGTAGAGTAATTTTGATCAAAAAACTATACCTCACAAAATAAAACCCCAAAAAACCTTACCCCCCCCCCCCCCCCCAACCTCCAAAAACCTTAAAGGGGACATTCTATAGAGTTGCAATTAGACAGAAATGATTATTGGGCCATCAAGAAGACACAGACGCATATGTCGGAAAAGATAAAGAATATGGGGTTTTCAAGAAAGGCGAGGGGTGGCTAGTATATCGGATACGATGAGGGACGGGAGATTGAGATGGTTTGGATATGTGAAGATGAGACAAACAACAATGGCAGTCTGATCAATGGAAACCCTCACTATAGAGAGGAGGTATATGCAGACCTAAATTGACTTTGGATAGATGCATTAGGCAAGATTTGTTAGACTTACACCTCTCTAAGGACATGGTCAATGATAGGACTTCATAGAGGCATAGAATCAAGGATTAGGACGTTTAGGGTTATGGTGCAATTTTTGTTTTTACTTTGGTTTAGGGGCTTTGCTTTACCTACACTTTTGATAGTCTTTCCGTGTACACCTGTAAATGAATCGATCTTCACGAACTATTCTTGAACTTGTTCGATGGGAAGTTCGTTTATGTTTGTTTATTTAATAACCGAACGAACATGAACATTTTTTTGTTCATTTAATCAAACGAACAAACATGAACACGTATTTTGTTCGTTCGTTTATATTCGTGAACATCCATTTTTGTTCATTTAAATTTTAATATATACATAAGGGGTTAAGATCAAATAAAAAGTTTATTTTGCCAAAGTAGAATGAGAAGTAATCTTAACCATTTAAATAAATGGTTAAGATGTAGGAAAATAGAGGAGTGTAAGGGCATCTTGGGAAAATCTTATTTATTGACTTTTTCTCTCCACATTCAAGTCACTTGCATATTTCACCCCCATTTTTTAACGTTCATAACTTTTTTATACGCCATTATTTTTTCATAAAAAAATCACCATAAAATCGAGCATTTTTTTATCATTAATTTGAGTATCATATTGCTATATAAAATATGACGACTAAAAAACTCACAAAAATGTGTTATATTTCTATGTTGTATAACATTTTTGTGCTATATTTTTTACTACATTTTTGTGCTGAAATTTTTTGTCTTATATTTTTTTCTAAACTTTTTGTGCTGGATTTTTTGTACTAGATTTTTTTTAGCTGAATTTTTTTGTGCTATATTTTTTTGTGCTATATTTTTTTATTGGATTTCTTGTGCTAGATTTTTTGTACTAGATTTTTTTTTGTATTTTTTAGAAAACAAAAGGGGTGTTTATGTCATTTTCACACTACTACTTATAAGGACAAAAATGTTTTAGTACCAAAATGCTCTTCCTTCCTACTTATAAGGAGTTCACATGTCATTATCACAATCATTTTTAGTAGCTATGCAGTTAATGCGGTAAAATATCGGATATCGGTCAAGGACCGATATTTGAGATATAGGTTATCTCGGTGAGATATCGGTGGGATATCGGTAATTTTAATATAATGCAAAATTTACATATATAGCAATTTAACAATAATAATTCAGTGATATATCAGTGATATGTCGGTTATATCGGTCAAATATCGGTGATATATCGGTTATATCGGTCAAATATCGGTGAGATATCGGTTATATCGGTCAATATCGCCGATAATATCGGTACCGATATTCTGACCGATATTTGACATCGATATTTTACTAGGGGACCGATATGACCGATATAACCGATATCTCACCGATATATCACCGATATTAACTGCATAGTTTAGTAGGGGTGTTCAGAATTCGTTTCGAATTCGAAATTCGTCTAAATTTAATTCGATTATCGAGAATTCGTTTTGATTAAAAGAATTCGAATTCGAATTCGATTCAATTCGAGTCAAGTAAATCGAATACGAATTTATAATTTCAAATTCGATTCGATTCGAAATTCGAATAAAAATTATACATTTTTATTTATTATTTTTATATATAATGTATATATAACTTTTATTAAGCTATACTATAAATTATTTTCAAATTTTTCTCCAAGTATTAAAATTACCCATTACCAAACCCACTACATGGCCCATAACTAAAACTTAAGTAACAAATCTATCAAAAGATTTATAACCCTAAAAATATTAACTTGTAATGTGGAGTGGTTATTCTCGACTTCTCGTTTTGAATTTTAGATTTATTTGGAACTTTTTAATGTGATATCATGTTTTATGGCTGCTTTAAAATTTATGATTCATTTTGATAGTTTTTTACATGTTTTTAAAGAATATGAATTAAACCGAATTTATTCGAATTCGAATTTTTAATCGAATACGAATTGGTTTTTTTTAATCGAATTCGAATTTTTAATCGAATTCGGTATGTTTTAATCGAATTCGAATCGAATACGAATTCAAGGGAAAATAAAAATTATTCAAATAATTCGAAAATTCGATATTCGATTCGATGAACACCCCTAATTTTTAGGCTAGTTAGGCAAAATCCACTTTTTAGTGGATTCTTCCCCTAAACATAAGAGTGGTTTTATAACTACTTATATAAGGCTATAAGGTGTGGTCATGACCCTTATGCTCACCATGACCCTCCACATCAGCGTCATGTCACGCACTTCTAATCCATCTTCCAAAACCACTACCTTAAGGGTGTGGTCATGACCCAAACCAATATTCTCTTATTTTAATTTATTTTTGTGAAAAGGAAATATTGAAAAAAGGAAAGGAGGCTCATGGTTGCCATGGTTTAATCCATGCGAACCATGGTGGATGAGGCAAGCGGGTGGTGTAGCAATCCATTAATGGTCCTATGTGTCGATTGATGACCCAACCCATCCCCCACACCCTTCAGCCTAAATAATTTGTAATAAGGGTACTCGGTATGATCTCGGGGAGAGGCTTCGGGGAGTGTATTTGCCGAGCGGTGAATGATTGTCGGCTTCAAATCGGTGAGTGGGAGTGGTGATTTCGGGGACTACTCACCGATGCGGGAAGAGGAGGGAAGAAGGAGAAAGGGGGGTTTAATGGTGGGTCTCAACCCCTTTCAACCAATCAATTTTTTTTTTTTTTAAATTCTTTACCACTTTCTAGGTGTTTGAATCATTGCCAGTGATTGAGCGCAAAATGGGGAGTGGAATGGGGACTTGACATGACATGATATTATTGGCTAGAGAATAACTCAAACACCCTAAGTAATTGAATGATACCTTCCACCCTAACATTTTACAGTAATAAAAATAACCTTTTCAAAGTAGCTTATCATAATTAATCACTAATTTACATATAAAAACTAGTTTTGGTTCATTTGTCTCCGTTCATTTTTTTTTTTTCAATTACGTTCGTTTATGTTATTTCAATTATGTTAATTTGTGTCGTTCATGCATTTCCATCTTATATGCATAAATTGTAAAGGTAAGAATATAAAAAAAACGAACCATTATTCATGAAAGGAGGCCCAGTTAGAAAAAGCCTTGGATACCATAACCCATGGGACCAGAATAAATGAATGAATTAATCAACTTTTCGTGGACATCCCATCTAGTGGTGCACAAAAAACCCGAACCCGGACCCGAAAAAAAAACCCGGAACCGGGTATTATAAAACCCGGGTTTTTTATACCCGAACCCGAACCCGACCCTACCCGTAGGGTAGGGACCGGGTATGCATATTTGATCTAAAACCCGAACCCGGAACCGGTTTTTTTTATACCCGGTTTATACCCGAAACCCGGTTTTATAAATACCCGAACCCGAACCCGGAACCGGGTTTTATAAATACCCGGAACCGGTTTTAAAAAAAACCCGATTTTGATGTAATCTTGTTTAATTATGTATGCATTAAGACTTCTAGTTCTTATGATTTAACAAAATTATGTATGCACTTTGATGTAATCTTGTTTAATTATTAGGTTTCTAATGATATTTGTCACCGCTACTTAATTATTTAGTATATTTCATTACAAGTGGAAACAAATATGCCAATATATGTTGGCCCTTCTATTTTCTTTGTTTGTTTAATATCATTATTAGTTTTTGTATTTAATAAATTGTGCCTCTGTTTATAAAGTTCAAGAATAACCACATGAAGAACTATAAATTGTGCCTCTGTTTATAAATTGTGCCTCTGTTTATCAATAGATTTGATGTCTATGTGTGAGAGTTATGTTTGATACATTTTATAAGCATAGTTCCGGTCGGGTTTTTTTAATACCCGGTGCGGGTTTTTTCCCAACCCGATGCATACCCGAACCCTACCCGATGAATACCCGAACCGGACCCGAACCCGGAAATAGGGTATTATAATACCCGGGTTTTATAAAACCCGACCCGAACCCTACCCGAACCCGGGTATATAGGGTATACATTTTTGGTAGAGAACCCGGACCCGACTCGGTTTTTAAAAAAACCCGCTTTTGTAAAACCCGATCCTACCCGAACCCGATCCTACCCGAAACCCGGTTTTTAAAAAAACCCGATTTGTGCACCACTAATCCCATCCACCAAAACTAGGCAAGTCTGTGACATACCATTTTCATTTTCATTTTCTTGAATCACAAGTTTCAAAGTTAGTTAAGATATAATAAATTGTTCTTCAAGCATTAATAATTGTATCTAATATTTACTTTATTATAGGTTTTTATTACACATGATTATATAATTATTAAATATCATAGAAATGGTATACCATATAGAAAATGACTTAAATCGATTCATCAATTATTCAATTTTTTTGTTTAAGACAAGCACACTATTTGCACTGTTTGATTAAAAAGAACTAGCAGTTTACATGATTTGGTAGAATTTATAATTAAAGTGGACAATTGAGAGATGTGTTGAGATATACGTAACTTAAAAGTAATTATGTAAATTTAAATAATAGAAATGAAGTAATGGGTGTTGAGATCCTGTACAAACAGTGCTAATTATAAGAACCGTAAGAACAGATCTGAACTATTGATAATTTAAATCAAGGGTTGATATTGATTACAAATAAAACCCTTATAATTTAAAATTACTACTAACAAATTAGGGGTAATTTTGTAAAATTGCTAGTCATTTGACCATTTTCCATTAAATACAAATTCCACCAAGGTTTTTTAAACTAAAATAACTTTTATATACTTCATTATTTTTTTAAAATTTTTTTACCATAAAATCAAGTATTTTTTTATCTTTAATATAAGTACCATATTGCTATACCTTTTTTGTATTTATAAAAGTGATTTTTAAAAAAGTTAACAAAAGGTGTTTTATAATTGTGCTGATAACGTGCTGATTATGTGTTAATTACAAAATAATACAAACAAACATCAAAAGTAGATATAATCAGCACATATGGTGTGCTGATAATGGAGAACGATTGAGGATGTTGTGCTAATGTCGTTTATGTTGTTAATGGAGACGATTGAGGACGATGTGCTGATAATGAAGAACGATTAAGGATGTTATGCTAATTATATAGTGTTGTGCTGATTATATTTTTTGTAATTATTTTTAATTAGTTATAAATAAATATTGTCAAAAGGTCTAAATTACCCTTAAACTAATTTTTTATTGATGGACACTTGTCAATTATGTGTTGGTTCTTACGATTCTTACAAACTTAAATGTTTGTATTTGATCCCATGAATTAATTATGTAAATTTAAATAATAGAAATGAAACACTAAGTCATAAAAAAAGAGTTAATTGTCATTTTTATCCCTGTAGAGATGTGTTGACATATATGTAAATTAAAAGTAATTATGTAAATTTAAATAATAGAAATGAAGTAATTATGTAAATTTAAATAACAGAAATGAAACACTAAGTCATAAAAAAAAGAGTTAATTGTCATTTTTATCCCTGTAGTTTATCTAATTATGACAGTTCAGACTAAATTTCAAACTTATATCATTTTCGTCTCTGACATTCTTGAAACATGCTAGTTTCATAAAAAAAATATGAGTTAATTGTCATTTTCGTCTCTGTGGTTTGTCCAAATATTCAATTCAACATTAGCTTTTTTAAACGGAATTGACATGTTTCAATTAGGGATGAGCATTGTACCTGTTCGGTACCGAAAAACAGGAAAAGTGGGTACCGTTATTTACCGGTGTTTTACCCATAACTACCGGTACCGAAAAGCAGGGAAAGTGGGTACCGGTACCGAATTTACCGGTACCAAATGCTCATCCCTAGTTTCAATAACGTCAGGAACAAAAATGGTACAAATTTTGATATTTGGACTGGTATAATTGGACAAACCATAAGGATGAAATTGACTCCATAAAAAATAAAAACACATCTCAAGCTTATATATTTACCTTCTACGGGTTAAACTAAAAATCTTTGTGTTACAATAATAGTAAATTACTAACTATATATTTGCTAATAAAAAATTAATGCAACATTTTGTTTTTCTATAAAACTTTAAACTATGATTCAAAACATATATTTAAAATTAGTTTTTTGACTTGTAAGTATTATAATATTTAGAAAAATAATTACAAGGTGGAATTAAACTGTCTGAAATTCAATCTAATCTATTTAATTTAATAATTTAAAACACAATTTAACTATTTTTTTCACTTATCTTGATTTCCTTAGGGCACTCAGTGTGGGGACGTCACCGCCACGTCCAGGCCCGGCACCGGCCCATCCTCCCATTTCCCTTGCTTCGTCGGCGTCCTCTTCGTCTTGCTCAAGACGTTCAAGACGCTCCACCTCCTTCTCACACACACATATACATACAAGACATATATATATATATATACATATATAGGCCCATCCTCCATTTCCTCGATTCCATCCTTGAAGGGGCATCCTCCTTGAATGTTGACGTGACGCTGACGTGAAGGGTCATCCTCCAAAGACTTGTCTCCTCCACACCAAGTAGCCTTATTAATTTTACCTTGTAAATTGAGACTTCTATGTTCAACAAAGTCCGTATGACCATATATGATAAAAGTTATTGTCATCATCAGTCATGCACTTCACTCACATACATCTTTTGACTAACAGCCCTTTTAAGTTTAGAATATGCAAAGGAAACAACCTTTCACTTTTGCAAAGTTACAACTTCAATCCCTCAACTTTGGTACAACAACCATGTTCAGAGACCCATTCAACTTTATGAGTAACAAAGTAACAAACCACTCCAAAAAAACAACAAAAAGCTAAAAAGAACATCTCAAAACCCATACTTAAAAAGAAACCTTACCAGTTACCACATCCCCTCCATTCACTTAGAATTAAGAGAGTACTTTTCAAATTCACCCCACAAAATAAAACCAAAACCTCCTACCACATTAAAGGTCACATGTACCACCTAACCCCTACAACTTAAACCAACAAAAATAAAATAAAATAAAAAAAGAAAATTATATACAAGGGTAGATTTCAGATTAAGGTTAATACTTAATACTTAACAAAAGCAAGGGGGTGTTAAGGGCAATTTGGGTTTTTACCAGGGCCTCCATAGTAAAAGTAGTGACCCCAATCACTATTGCTCCCAGTTTGAACATCATAACAGTTGGATTGCTCTGTGAAAGTGCCTATATCTTTAGGAGACTTAAGGTTATTTTCTTTGTCAACAACTTGAATGTTTCTGAAATAGCTAGCTTTTCCGAACCCTTCTTCCGGAAACCGCCCGCTGCCCATTTGAGTTGTCGTGTGCTGCCCGTCGGGCTCTGAGTTAACGACCTCGCCTCCCCACTCGATCATTGAAGCACTGTCGGCTAAATATGAAAACAAGAATGATGGCCAGTAGCCCAACACGTAACCATTCCCGAATTGCATCCACCAGTTTCCCTCCTTTTGATCCTGAGAAAATATCAAAAAATTAGATTATTATAGTTAGGGCTGCAAACAAACCGAAGTGTTCGTGTTCGTTTGTTAAGGAAATATATGTGTGTACGCGAACTGTTCATGAACACTTACCGAACGGAATTTTATGTTCACGTTTGTTCGCTAAGGAAACGAACGTGTCCATGTTCGTTTGTTAATTTTAGGTGGCGTACGCAAACAAACGTTCATGAACACAAATGAAAATAAAGAAACACAAACAAGCGTTCATGAACATAATATATAATACAGTGATACTTATTAAATATTTTATTTGTCGGAATTCTAAAGTATTTAAATAAAATACAACAGCAACAACAACCACACGCAGTAAAATATAAACGAACACATTACCGAACGTTCACGAACATAAATGAACAAACGTGCCCTCTATTCATGTCCGTTCATTTATTAAACAAACAAACACAAACAAACAAACTTCCTGCCAAACAGTTCACAAACTGTTAGCTGAACGTTGGTTCGTTTGGCCCTTATTATAGTTGCAAATATATGGTCTTTTTAATTATAAAGCACTGACTATTTATACAATGTAAAGGAAAAAAAATGTTTGCGGGTCAACCCTAACTGACCCGTTTTGACCCATTACCCAACCCGCCGTTTTGCCACGTGTAGTTCCATTCCAATACATGATTTTTTTTCTCCATTTTTTAATACTTGTGTTCCAGGCAGCAGATTCAATTAATCACAAACACACCACTAATTATGTCAGTAGTGGGGAAACCAAAGAAGATGCCAAAGATTCTCAGCATTTGTTCCAAGATAATAATAACTTTTCTTTTTTTAAATCAAAGAACAAAGAAACCCAACAAAGGTGCCACTTTTTTCAAGTAGAATGAATATAAAAAAATGAATAAAATAAAGAATTCAAGATAAGTGAGCCATGTCTGACTGAGTAAGTGCTATCTTTAACTAATAAATTAATTTTAGAGGTCCAGACCAAAGTCAGTGGGTTGAATTTGGAAGTTACCTTCCAGACAAGGATACTGATATCATATTGTGAATTCCTATATGCAGAAACAGGGGAGATGCTTGCTCCCATTGCTATGTTGTTGTTGATTTGAATGAAACCTGAGCATAGTAGATTGTAGCAACCCGTCGCTTGATACGCGTCGCTCTGTTAAAACAAACGCCATTAGGGGTAAGCAGAAAACCGAAATAAACGATTTACCTAACCGAATAACCTAAAAAGGTCATTTTTTAATGTTTGTTATATATTGATTTAGGAATTATAAGCTTAATTCTTGAATGTTAAGTATTTTATATTTATAATTAAAACGTTACTATGTTTATTTATCTTTGAAATGATATATCCATTGCTTACAAGAAATAACAAAATTTAACATAAAAACTAAATGATTTTCAAAGTATTATAAAAGAAAATATGTTGATAAAAACATTAAATAAACATAAAAATAGATTGCATTCACATCCAAATAACTAAATTGTGAGTGTAGGGTTTTTAAAATACAAAGAGTATAAAAAATGGTTGTGAGTGGAGGAGAGAGAAAATGTTACTGTTCATCTGTATATTTGGGGGACACTGTTCACTCACTATAATTTTTTAATATATATTGAAAGTGGTTGTGAGTGAAGGAGAGAGAAAAATTAATGATAAAGGTATAAAAATATTATTTAATTGAAAAGAAGAGAGAAAAAGTATTTGTTTTTAGTGGAAATATATTGATATAGGAATTGTTTTTTTAGTGGAATGTATGTATAATTTTAGGGGGCTGGATGTGAATGCTCTAAATTTCAATTAAAAAGGTTAAACATTAATAATTTATATGTGAACATATAAGAAAGATTATTAAATCTTGAATTATACTTTTTATTTTTTGAATCTTACGTAATTTTGTTCCAAAAACCGAAAAAACGATAAACCTAACCGAACCGTTGCTAAAACCGAAACCGAACGGTTTTTAATACCCGAAAACCGAACGGTTTTTAATACCCGAAAACTGAACATTTCGATTATGGTTACGATTTCAGTTTTACTATAAAACCGAACCGAATTGAACCATGCACACCCCTAGTTCCCATTGAAACTCTTTACAAAGGGCGTTACTTACAGTCCAGTAAGTGAACAATCTTGTGTTGTTATCACCGTAAAGATCCGGGCTGACCTGAAAATCATCGACATTTTGAACATCAAAATTAGTAATTGTAGCCACTAGCGGTTCAAAAACCACACAACCGACACACAAATAGCGCGATTATCAAAAATAAAACGACATTTTCTTAACAAGTTGTGTGTGTGAGAGGTGAGTAGTTGAGTACCTGCCAACCGGCCTCGATGCTGTTAAGATCTTCACCAAAAGAACCACCCAAAATCCAAATCTGAGACAAGCTAAACTCGTTCGGTTGTTGAATCTTTGGTTCCCAAACATTCATGGTTGCTTTTGCTCCATAGAATTTGTCTCCTTCAACATAAGCTATTGCATGCTACATATTACAATAATAATAGAATTACACCTTCAATAAACACAAAGAATAGCAAATTCCTCTATTCTATAATCATTTTAGCTCAAAACAGTTACCTAAATATGATGCATTCATTAAAGCTAAAAAACATACTCATTATTATGACCTATTGCCAATCTAACTAACCATGTGGTAATTACTAAACTAAAATATTACATTCAAACACAAAAAAAAGACATACTCATTGAATAATTAGTAGAAATAAAACATGGGTATTTTTTATTTTGCCATAAACATGTTAAATTCTTTGTTTTTAACTTCTTATATTATATTAACATTTTAACAATTTTTTAACAATTTTTTTTAACAATTTTGGTGTAGCTCACCTGATGACCACTTTCATTAACAAGATCTGGATCTGCAGATTTAGGGATGATTCTAGGATCAACAATGCTTGTATGTTTCTTCTTTCCATATCTTTTAACAGAACTTGCTCTCAAAACATCATCTTCTTTTGTTCTTCTGATAGGTATTGTGTCTTCAGGGCACATGCCATTCACGTGCCAGAGCTGCTTGATTGAGTTATCTCTTTCATTGGACTCTGTTTTCACTTTTTTGTCATCATAAAGCCCTTCTGGGTGATAATTAGGCCTCATCTATACACACCCACAAAAAAAAAAAAAAAAAAAAAAAAAAAAATTAAAAATGCAAAAAAAAAAAATTAATCATTTTATAAAAATCTTGAATGGACAACAAAAATAAAACCTGAATTTTGTGATCTTTGAGAAATGGGTGATCAAAAGCTGGTTGCTGAGTGATGTGCACACAATCAATGAAATCCCCATCTGGGCTCTATAAAACCATACAAATAATAACAAAAAAAAAAAAAAATTAACAAAAAAAAATTATAAAATCACCAAGAAAAAAGTAAAACTAAAATTAAATTTTTCAAGAAACCTGAATGGTCTTGACAGGTTTTTTATTCAGGCGTTTTAGATGCTTATGAACTTTAAGTTTTTGAGTAGAAGGCTGTCTAGCGGCGCAAGATAGCAAGCACACACCCAAAACAACGAACAAGAACCCTAACCTCAACCGGTTTCTGCTAAAATACGCAGCTGCCATTGACAAAACCTTGTAAAAACCAAAACCCAGAAGAAAGATGAAAGCTTTTTTCAACTACAACCTCCCAATGACACTCACATACACCATGACCTGTTACTGCTTATCCTACGCACCCCTGGTTCAAGATTCCACCTTTCTCTCTCTAAACACACACACACAGAAAGAAAGATTCTCTCTCTAGATTGAATTTTGGATTTATAAACACGAGGGGTAAAAGGAAAAGATGGTGAAAAGCAAAGGAGTGTGTGAAGGGGTACGGTCGGAGAAGGTGCATTTATCTCTTCTGTGGCCACCTATTGGTTTTCTTTGTCGTTTGTTATTTTGGTTTCCCATTTTGCCCCTATACTGTTTCAAACTCTTGTTTTTACTTTTGGGTTTTGACAATACTGCCCTTGGTTATCTTTTTTCTAATAAAGAGGGTAGGATTTGTTCAAAAGGTATGAAAAGGAAGGAATGTGAATCATTATGAAAGTGGATAATTAGCTAAGATTGGGGTGATGATTTGATGTTAATTTGTATAGTAAAAGAAAACACTCTAAAACTTTAATTAGGTGGAGTCTAGTTATATGTTATGTTAATTTTTTAGCTTTCTTAAATCCTTGATGGGTATAAATGTATAATACGGAGCGAGAAGTCATTTACACGGTGTGTCTAATCCGTATAACGATATGTCAGCTTTCTTTGTCTTCGTTGCCAGATTGTTGCACAATGATATTTATGACGAAGACATTTGTGTGTGCGCGCAAATATTATATATTTTAAGTTGCGTTTTAGGTTGAAGTCGTAATTCATTTGTCCTACTCATGGATTCAATAAAATGACGCATGAGAGCCAAAACACATGCAGAGAGAGTCGGACCACTGCTTGTCCTTTTAGTTGGGACTTTCAAGCCAGCCTTATTTTGGCAAACCCCTTTCTGCGTCAAAGACTTCATTTCACACATGTGATCAGACGAAGCCTTTTCAATTGTACATACGTGTTAACACTAACATAAATCAAGTGGGCTTTTCAACTTGATTTAGAACGTATATGAGACATATAGTATGCCAACCATAAGACACCTTTCATTACGAGGGAAACAAGGGGTTGAATGCGAAACTTAGACAAGCATTGTTTTCAAACTGTGATTATCCATAAAGATTAATACATATAGTTACTTAGTTCATATAATAGAATAAGCAAACAATTGAAATGACAAATAACAAAGAACACATCATGCTTTACTACTTTAGTCTCATCTATCCAATCAAATATATGTTATCTAATCAAATATATGTTAGGTATGTTCATTCTAAGTATAGATGTAAAAAAGTGTTTATTATCTTAGATCTTCTTAAGCTTCAAGTCATATAGCTTTTTTTCCTATTTAACTCTTTTAGTCATTGCATGTGAGGGGATTGACCTCTTGTGTGGTTTAAGTCTACAAGATCAAACCTTTAAGCATATGAGTCAATTTACTTTCAGGCATGTAGATCTTGTAGCTTGTGTCTCGAAGTCTTTTGATTGAGCACACCTTTAAATGAGTGTGCTTCATTGAATTGTACCCATTGCATTTAACTTGGGATTGTATTGTGTGTAGTTTAGGTATTTAAACTGTTGTGTACCAGTTTATATTAGATTTAATTTTTATAATAATATATATTTTTTCTTATATTTTTATCATTTCAATATTACAATGTATTATTATTATATTTACCTTAACATTAAACATATATCTTTAATTTTATCTTTTAATAACTTTCTTTTTTTAATATCACCGATACTGTCTCAACAACATCGGTATTGGTACTGTATAATACCGGTATAGTTTTTTATTAGCATTTTATAAAAAAAATTAAATACACCGTCGTCATGCGCTTATTGTTATGTATGATTCGATAAAAGTTCTATTCGGACGGGTCATAAATAATTGGTTATTTGTTTATTATCGCAAATCGAACATATACCGACCAAACAACAAAAGTATCGGTACCGTACTCGTTTTATATTATTCTTGACGTGACGGTATAAATTCATTGAACACGGAGTTATATTCGCAATAAAGTGCTTTTTGGTATCGTAAGCTATATAGAGAACATGTACGATATTGGTACCATAACGAACCAATGCCGACCGAACAACACCGGTACCGCTACAAGTATTCATCTTTATGATTTTCAATCGATGTAAAACATGTGTCGATTGCTATGTCGAGTGTCGTTATCGTACGAATACTATAATGAACCGGACCGATAATGACCAAAGGCCTGCAGCGAAGCGCGCGAGAATCCCCCTAGTATATATATTAAAGGCTTTCACTATCTCACATCCCTAAATCTTATTTTTCGCATTCATTTTCACTCTATCTCTCTCTATATGTATCTATGTATGTATATAGAGGGAAATGGTGTGTGAATAATAACTCCTGTGCTTAATATTCTTCCCTCAACTTTTAATATTGATTTATACACCCATTACACTTAGGGCTGTAAACGAACTGAACGAACACGAACAAGACCTTGTTCGTGTTCGTTTGTTAAGAAATATATGTGTTCACGAACTGTTCATGAACACTACATTTACCGAACGAGATTTTATGTTTGTGTTTGTTTGTTTAGGAAATGAACTTGTTCGTGTTTGTTTGTTAATTTTAGGAATGAACGAAAACGAACATTGATGAGCACAAACTAATGTTCGTGAACACAAATAAAAACAAACGAACACAAACAAACGTTCATGAACATAATATATAATACACTAACACTTATTAAATATTTAATTTGTTGAAGTTTAGAAATATTTAAATAAAATATAAAAACTAAAAATACTAATGAACTATTGAACACAAACGAACACGTTACCTAACGTTCACGAACATTAACGAACAAACGCGACCTCTGTTCATGTTCATTCATTTAACAAAACGAACGAAATTTCTTGTTCGTGTTTGTTTGTTTAATAAACGAACGAACACAAACGAACTTCCGGACGGTTCACGAACTGTTCGCCGAACGTTTTGTTTGATTGCAGCCCTAATTACACTTAATTTGTTTCTTTTCTTTTTCTTAACTAATTTACGTCTTTACACCTTAAACTTTAATAACTTATCACACAGGTTCTAAATTTTATTAAAATTTTCTTTTGGAGTAAAGTCTTTTTTGAGTCCCTGTGGTTTATGCAGTTTAACCATTTGAATCCAAAATCCAAAACTGTCTTGATTTAAGTCCTTGTGGTCTCTAATTTTAACCATTTGAGTCCATGTGGTCTCTATTTTTAACCATTTGAGTCCATGTGGTCTCTATTTTTAACCATTTGAATCCAACAACCAAATGTTTCTGATTTGGATGCTGTTTACTTTTGAATTCAAATGGTTAAAATTAGAAACCATAGGGACTTAAATCAAGACAGTTTTGGTTTTTGGATTAAAATTGTTAAACTGCACAAACCACAAGGACTCAAATAGCACTTTACTCTTTCTTTTGACTTTACTTTTTAGGTTTTATGCTTCGGTTATTATACCGAGTGTCGGCATCATATGGAAGTTGATTGAATTCTCGCCGTAACCAGGGGCGGACCTACCCACACTCGTGGGTGGGCGGCCGCACCCCTTGAAAAAATATTTTTTAGTGCTAATTTTTCGATAAAATCTCGGCCGCACCCCTTAGAATTTTTCACCCGCACCCCTTGGAAATTTCAATCGGCCCCTTAGACAAAAAAATCATATTTTTATTTTATAAAAAATTGTAATAAACACTGTTTTTTTATAAAAATACAACCTAAACACTGACTTTTATAATAATATGACATCATTTATAAGTTTGTAACCCACTTATTAAACAATTTAGCCCAACCCAAGTCCACTTAACCCAACCCAACAAAATTTGAACTATAATAAAATAACCCAACCCAAACCACCATTCATATTCTGTTTCTCCCGCTCTCTCTCGTGACCTCGTCTACCTCTGCGATCCTCTTCCCCAACGACGCAACAGCCAACAACAGCCATCCAACTCCAATTTCTTGCCGGAAATCGCAAATACCCGGCCACCAAACTCAACGGAATCCAAACAATACAAGGTACCTACGTTTTTTAATGTTATTGTTGTTTTATCTTGATTTTTTTTTGAAGAAATGGAGTTATAGAGATGATAAAAAAAATGTTAGAAATTTTATGTATTTTGATGTTTTTTGGTTGTTCTACACTTTAATATGGTGATTTTGTTGTTTAGAAGAGTTTTTAGTTGTTACAACTTAAAAGACATAAGTAATCGACAATTAGTAGGTCTTGAAAAGAAAACTGAAATTTATGGAGTGATAACTTATGGAGCGATTCATATGTTTGAATAGATTTATAAATTGAAAAGTAGCTCTAGATGATGTTTTGAAAAAATTTCAAAAAATGAAAACTCGTAAGACGACATTTTAAATATGCTTATAACGACGTTTGACTTGTTTTTGATGATTATATAAATATTAGCTTGATATACTTTTGTTTTTTACCTGACCCGACCCGAACTGACCGGATCCGACCCGATATGAACCGGATTTTTTTTATATATATATGAGCCTAAAATCTTTAAAAATTTTCCGCACCCCCTTGGAAAAATTCCTGGGTCCGCCACTGGCCGTAACACGCCGGTAGTTTACTAGTTTTATGATATATTACAAATTAATAACATGCAAAAAAAATATACTCTTGACGCTATAATAATATTTTCCATATGTTCTGAAGACAAAGATTCGATTCTATATTGTAACCTCGGTCTTCTAACAAAATGAAAATTCACTCCCTTTTTATAACGCCAACTTTGCAGTGTTGTATGAATATAAAATACGTAAAAAACAAGACATCCCATAAGCATAAAGACTAGTCAGAGCATATTACTACAATTTAAAATCAATGTTTAAAAATATGCTCTGTTTAATTGTTGATTAATTAATATAATACATATATTATGAGTTTATGACCTAACAATATAAATAATATTTGATGAAATTTAATCTAACTAGAACTAGAATTAGTACCGGTTGTAATAGGCGGGGTTCGGTACAGACAATGACAATTTTTTAACACAACGCGTTCAAAGTCTAATTAATATTAGGGTAAATTAAATGTTCTGTCATTTATGTTTGTATCGGATTGCAATTGATGTCATATGTTCAATAATTGCACCATACGTCCTTTAGCACTAACCTAGTTAATTTTAAACGTTAAGTCATATCACGTGCACCTCATGTGAGGTCATTTATGTCGTTTTAAATCCTTGTTCTTCCCGCTTATTAACGTTAACCCAAAAAAAACCATCACAACCTTGGCCCCCACCACCACTGGAAAATAGGGAGTACGTGCTTCCGTACACTTCATCATACGATATATTCAACGAAACATTCCTAGGGCATGTTTGGCTAAGCTTTTCCATCCTAACTTATAACTTATTGACTTTTACAAAAAACTAATAAGGAGATATAGTGTTTGGCAAACCTAAAAGGACTTTTCACAATGACTTTTTGTATAGGAGAAAAAGTCATTTTTAAGAAGTTAGTATGGTGTGACTTTTTGAGGAGCTTATAACTTTTCAAACACTTTTAGTCATTTTACATCAATAAGCTAAGTCAAACACTTATTGAAAAACAACTTATTGACTTATTGGTTTTTCCCACCTTATAAGCTAATCCAAACACTTTTTTAAAAAGTCATAAGTCAATAAATCATTTTCACAAAAAAGTCCCTTTTAACTTAAATAAGCTTAGCCAAACATGCCCATAGTGCAAAAACAAGTGAGAGATCAAACGAATACATCACATCAACCTTCATCAGAGACATTCAAGCTGAATATTGTCCCTACGTTCACGTTCAATCAATTATCGGATCTCTGATCAATTGAGCCAGTAAATCAACACAGCTTTTCGCCGGTTGAAATGACACCATTTAATCACCACACGCTCCAACCAACGTTAACAGGCTACTTCATTCCGGCGCCACCGCCACCGTCGGTTCCACCACCACTGAATCCTACCTCCACTGTGACAGCCACAACCAACACCAAATCCTCCACCAACGCCACCACCAAATTCCACCTCACCACAACTGTTCTTCCATTATTACCTAAGAAACTCAGATTTGTTGTAAAGGTCACCTGAACATTAATTGTGATTATGAAACCTTTATTTTGAACAGGTAAATGGTTAACCCTTATATGAATCTTCTTATATCTTGATTAATGATTCCATACTCGGGTCCGACCTTATCCCGACGATTGAGCTCATGGTGGCGACTATAGTGATAAGAAACTTCAGGTATAGAAGCCCTAGATGGAAAAGGTGGGAGTGGTGCGGCGGATGAGGTGGGATAGGGTGGCTGGTGGCTGCTGGTGTCGCAACCCTCGCCCCCTATCTGTCCCGGGAACGGGCGGCCGCGAACATCAGAGTCGGTGGTATCAGTGTTTATCATTTTGGCAACGGAAATTTCATCAGGACCGTAGTTAGGAAATGTTTTATCAGAGTAAAACCACCTTCTTTTATATTAATAATCACATGGGTAAAACCCAAGTTTCTTATTACAACATGTTTATAGGGATAAACCCTATTTTATTGAATTTAAAACATCGTCTTTTAGGTAACTTTTATAGCTACATTTTTCCAAGCCGTCAGTGCTCTCCAGCTGGCTTTCTTCTAATTGGCTTTTACATTTTGCTACCTGAAACGCGTTTTAAAAACATTTGTCAGTGGGAAATACTGGTGAGTGAATCTCAGTTTAATCAAGAAGAGTTTTATCAATTAACACGGTATTGAGAGCGATTACAATGTTTATATCTACACAATTACTCATTCAGTACTGTCAATCCTGACTGGTGGATCATATTACCCATTGGCTAACTCTTTGTCCAATGGTAACGTGTTCCACATTTTGTATACAAAACCCCAACATACCGACAGTAATTGAAGAATTACAAAGACTCAATCACTGCTTAATCACATTGTAAAATATTTAAGGTTTTGTAAAAACAGTTTACAAAAAAAGAGATTACTCACATTGTTGTCTTAGGTTTCCTTTAAGGTTTCCTGGTGTTTATCTATAATTTACACAAATGCACACGTGTTAGCATAATAACCCATTATTTATATTAATGATACCCTCCCCGAGACGGCATTCCAACGACTACGTCGGGCAGAACCACGACAGCCGTTACGGAACCCTGGATCAATCGGGCAGCGTATCTAATACGTAACCGGGGTTATGATACTTACAACAGAGCAGAAATTCATTATTTAGGGGGATATTATACCTGAGAATTATGCCTACTATCAGAAAATTCTAGAGAGAAAGAGATGTTGAGTGATTTGAGACTGAAGCCCGAGCTCCTAATTTATAGGGTTGATTTCGAGTTTTGTCTCGGCTCGCGTAAGGTGAGTCCTCGGGCTACGCGGCCCGAGTAGTAGGGTGTAGGGCCTAGCTTGGCCTAGTCAACGTTATAGGGTCGACACACGTGGTGACACGTGGCAGCTCAGGGTGTCGTCTGACCGCCTGGCTGTCGCAACCCGTGTAAGGTCAAGAGGTGGCTTACGCGCCCCGCGAGAGACCTATTTTTCTTGTTTTTATTTAATTTTTATAAAAATAAAGGTATTCGGGGTCTGTTTTCGCGTACGGGATATATTTTAGGACATATTAGGGTATTTAAATATATTAGGACGTCGAAAAAATATTCTGGAGTGTTGTTATATCCTCCCCACCTTATTTTAAAACTCGTCCTCGAGATCTACTGGAATAAGTGTGGATATTTCCGTTGCATTTCTTATTCAAGCTCCCATGTGTATTCTGGTCCTCTTTTGGAGTCCCACTTCACTTTGACCAGAACTAACCTCTTGTGCTTGAGGTTCTTAACTTTCCTATCTTCAATTTGTAGAGGTCTTTCTACAAATTTTAACTGTTCATTTACCTCTATGTCCTTAAGAGATACTACCAGTGATTCATCAGCTAAGCATTTCTTGAGATTAGATACATGAAATACATCATGTATTCCTGCCATTTCCTCTGGCAGTTGTAGCTGATAGGCTACAGGTCCTATTCTTCTAATAATCTCAAAAGGTCCAACATACCTGGGGCTTAGCTTTCCCTTTTTTATGAATCTTACCACTCCTTTCCAGGAAGAGACTTTCAATAATACTTTATCCCCTACTTGAAATTTTAACGGCTTTCGCCTGTTATCAGCATAACTCTTTTGTCGATCACGTGCTGTTTTTAGTCGTTCCTTGACTTGAATGATCTTGTCTGTTGTTTCTTGCACTATTTCAGGTCCAGATAGTTGCTTTTCTCCAATTTCTGCCCAACAGACTGGGGTTCGACACTTTCATCCATAAAGTGCTTCGAATGGTGCAGCATTGATACTTGTGTGATAGCTGTTATTATAAGAAAATTCTATCAATGGTAAGTGATCATCCCAATTACCTCCGAAATCAATTACACAAGCTCTAAGCATGTCCTCCATGGTCTGAATTGTCCTTTCACTTTGTCCGTCCGTTTGAGGATGATAAGTTGTGCTTAGATTCAATTTGGTTCCCATGGCTTTCTGGAAACTTGTCCAAAAATGAGAGGTAAAACGGTTATCCCTATCAGTTACAATTGATAAAGGAATACCATGTAATGAAACTTTTTCATTTACATACAATTTAGCTAATTGTTCCATATTGAAAGTTTCCTTCACTGGTAGGAAATGAGCTGACTTGGTTAGCCTGTCTACAATCACCCAGATTGTATCATTACCTTTCCTGGTTTTGGGTAATTTAGTAACAAAATCCATTGTTATCAATTCCCATTTCCAAACTGGCATTTCTAACTGTTGCAATAAACCTGAAGGTTTCTGATGTTCAGCTTTATCTTGTGAGCAAGTTAAACACTTTGCAACATAAGCAGCTATATCCTTTTTCATCCCTATCCACCAAAAATTCTTTCTTAAATCCTGATACATCTTATCACTTCCAGGATGCATCGTATACCTAGACTTATGAGCTTCTTCTAATATATGGTGGCGTAAGTTTCCTAATTTAGGTATCCATATTCTTTTCTTATGGAATCTCCAAATTCCATCTGTTCCTTGTTCTAATTCCTTAATCATTCCTTTCAATTTCCCAGTATCATCCTTGATTACTGATTCTTGTGCTTTTCTAATCTGCTCATTTAAATCTACTTATAGATTTAATTTAAGAGAACGTACTCTTTTTGGCTTTTCATGATACTTTCGGCTTAAAGCATCAGCAACTACATTTGCTTTTCCTGCATGATACTTGATATCACAATCATAATCACTAAGCATTTCCATCTAGCGTCTTTGTCTCATATTCAATTCCTTTTGTCCGAAGACATATCTTAAACTCTTATGGTTTGTGAAAATAGTAAACTTACTACCATATAGGTAATGTCACCAAATTTTAAGGGCAAAAATTATGGCTCCTAGTTCTAAATCATGGGTTGAATAGTTCTCTTCATGATCCTTAAGTTGTCTAGATGCATATGCTATACCCTTTTGGCGTTGCATCAACACACATCCATAACCTAACTTAGAAGCATCACAATAGATTACAAAATCTTCAGTTCCTTCTGGTAACGCTAGTATGGGTGCGTGGGTTAATCTTTGCTTTAGAATTCTAAAGGCTTCTTCTTGTTTTGTTCCCCATTCAAACTTAACAGATTTACATGTTAACTTAGTTAAGGGCATGGCTATTCTAGAAAAATCTCGAATAAATCTTCTATAATAACCGGCTAATCCTAAGAAACTTCCAACCTCAGTTGGTGACTCAGGGGTTTTCCATTTGGTAATTACCTCGATCTTGGTAGGATCCACATGAATTCCTTCATGATTAACTAAGTGTCCAAGAAGTTGTACCTGTTCTAACCAGAATTCGCACTTTGAAAACTTAGCATAAAGCTTTTCCTTTCTTAATAAACTTAGAAGTGCGTGCAAATGCTTTGCATGTTCCTCTTTACTCTTAGAATAAATGAGAATATCATATATAAAGACAATTATGAATTCATCCAAATATGGCTTACATATTCGGTTCATCATGTCCATAAATGCAGTTGGGGCATTGGTTAAACCAAATGGCATGACAGTAAATTCATAATGACCATACCTTGTTCTGAAAGCGGTCTTAGGAATGTCCTCTTCCTGTACCTTTAATTGATGATATCCTGATCTTAAATCGATTTTTGAGAAAAATCGAGCTCCTTGCAACTGATCGAACAGATCATCGATTCTTGGTAATGGATACCGATTCTTAATCGTGACCTTGTTCAATTCACGGTAATCAATGCACATACGCATGGATCCGTCTTTCTTTTTTACGAACAAAATCGGTGCTCCCCAGGGTGATGAACTTGGCTGTATGAATTCTTTCTCTAATAATTCGTCTAATTGTTTCTTCAGTTCCTGCATTTCTGCAGGTGCCAAACGGTAAGGTGCTTTGGCAATCGGTGCTGTCCCTAGTATCAAATGGATTCTGAATTCAACTTATATGTCTGGAGGTTGTCTTGGTAATTCTTCTAGAAATACATCTGAAAACTGAGATACTACTGGAATATCTTTCAATTCTTTCCCTTTAGTGTTAGTGATTATAGAAATCAAATACACTAATGACCATTTTCGTATATAACTTGTTGTTTTCATCACAGAGATGAATTTTGTGGATCTAGATGGTTTATTTCCTTTAATTGTGATCTTTTGACCCCCTGGTGAATTTACTTGAATTGACTTTTGATCACATAAATACTAGCTTTATTGGCTATTAACCAATCCATTCCTAATACAACATCAAATCCTGCCAGATTCATTGGGTAAAGGTTTGCAATAAATTTCTGATTTAGAATTTCTATTCTTGCTCCCTGCAAGATTTCAGAAATCTTAATGGTTTCCCCATTTGCTGTCTCTACTAGATATTCTTGTGGGAGTTTAGTTAATGGTTGGTTGAGAAGTTTGCAAAATGAAATATTAATAAAACTTCGGTTCGCACAAGAGTCAAATAATACTTTAGCAAAAACATCATTAACTAAAAACGTACCGGCGATCACATCCGGGATCATCTTTGCTTCTTCTGCAGTTAGAACAAATGCTCTAGCATTTTTGGTATTCTTGTTATATGCAGCTGGAGCTAGCTTTGGACAGCTTGGCTTGATATGACCTTGTTCTCCACAGTTGTAGCATATCCTGTTATTAAATTTCTTCCTGCAGTCTTCTTCCTTATGTCCAGATATTTTGCAGAAGTTACAGTATATGGAGCATCTTCCAGAACGCTTCCTTTTGCAATACTTGCAATAGGGTGCAGAGGTAGAACCTACATTTTTCCAACGATTAGAATTTCCAGAGAGAAATTCTTGGGTAAGCCTTTGAGCTAAGTTCTTTCTTTGATCCTCTTCCCGTGTACGCACTAATTCATCTGTCAAGGTATTGGCTAGTTCTACAGCTTCTTCTATGGTTTGTGGCCTAGCTGCGTTGACTACATGCCCTATCTCCCCGATTAACCCCAGATGTAACGGGAGATTAACACTGGTTCAGGTGATGCAAGGGTTGGCACTATTCTAGCATATTCAAAGAATAACTTAGTGTACCCCTTACTATCCACTCCATTTATCCTAAGGTTTAGGAATTTATTTGCTATCTGTTCTTTTTCATTGGGTGGGCAGAATTTCCTTCCTACCATGTTTTTAAATTCCTCCCATTCCATATTGTAAACCCTATTACTTCCCCTAGTTTGGAGGATAGTGTTCCACCATTCCAAGGCTGAATTCTTAAATAGATTAGAAGCAAACATTATCTTATCTTCTTCTGCGCACTTGCTTATTCTTAAGACTGCCTCAGTCTTTTCTATCCAGCGTAGAACTGCAACGGCCCCTTCATTGCCCGAGAATTCCATTGGTTTACAAGACCAGAATTCTTTATAAGAACAACCATAAGGCATGGTTCTTCTTCTTTTGGGACTGGGCGCTTGAAGTACGTGTCCATTGTTTACGCTGTTTTCAGGTTCAGTTGGTCGCTTACTGCTATGGTTACTTTTATTATCCGCCTCCTTAACAGTTTGAATAATAAATGGCATCGCATCTATTATTCCTTGTGCCACTATGTGTTGAATGGCACTATTATCCACTTGATTTCCATTGTTATCATTATTCGGGTTATTGTTATTCAGATTATTGTCATTTTATTTTTCCTGATTATTATCCAGATTCTCTTGATTCACTTGGTCGGCCATCTGAATTTTAAACAATTATCACATATTAATATCACAAAATAATATCTTAATACGATCACTCACATGACACACATTTTGATCAAAAGCGTCGATCATTGCGGCTTACTCTATTTATATATATATATATATATAGTATGCATCTACTACAAAACAGAATGAGAAATTAAAATTACAATACTACTATGCATCACTAACCACGAAGTGGTCTATACTACGATATATTTTTTTTTCAACAAACACACATATAATATATATTAGTATATTATTATTATTACCATATCCCTCATCACCTTCACGGATATGGATTCATCCAGAAATCCATATGACGCTCATCATACTTCCAGACGAGTCGTTCTCCTACCTGCCTCATCCTCTCACTGCTCTCTAAAATCTCT
Source organism: Helianthus tuberosus (assembly GCA_030545235.1). NCBI lineage: Eukaryota > Viridiplantae > Streptophyta > Magnoliopsida > Asterales > Asteraceae > Helianthus > Helianthus tuberosus. The sequence goes on along the minus strand of CM060429.1, from coordinate 90,881,184 downwards.
TCTCCGAAAGTTCGGAGCTCTTGCACATTTTCTGCACTCATTGGGGGTGCATGTGCGGGTACTGGATCTGGGTACTGTGGCATGGGTTCTTCCTGAGGATACGGATTCTCTAAGATCTCCCTAATGTATTCATCATTATTGTAATAGGGATCTAGAGGGTCCAGACCTGGGTAAGCTGCTAGGTTTGGCATGGGTAGGTCTGTCAGCTGGTAGCGTTGCACATAGTCTCTATGATCATCAAACCACGGATCGTAGTCTGGGTCTAAGGGATTGGGTGCTGGTACCCTAGGTATCTCCTCAGGATTAAAATCATGCATTTCTACTTGGTTTTCAGGGTTTTTTCTATCTCCATTGGCTGTAATGGTTGGGGTGCTATCAGTTGTTCCAGTTTGGGTCGGCACTGTGGTTGCTAAAATATGGAAGTTTGCTAAAGTCTTATTAAGCATGTCTTGGGTATGGGCATCTGTCTCTCTTTTAGCAGCAGCTAACACTCATTGTTCTTGCAACTTCTTCATTCTCTTCCTACGCTCATGTGCTCCCTTACTGAACCATCATCTCTTTTTCTGAGGGAATGGCTCTTCAGACTGAGCCTTAAACACGAATATTCCTTCTTCATCATCAGCAGAATACCCTGAGAGGGCAGGCTGTGAAGAGGTGCCTTCGCTTCTAGGAGAACCAGACAACTGATGATACGCGTCGGATGGTCCTTGGTCGCTCATACTGTAAACTAACAAATAGTCAAATAACACATAACAATAACATACAATTATGCACGTATTTCCATAATTTATTTCCTAACACTTTAAATAATATCTTGATGTCAGCAGAACACTTCTGTGGCTGAATCAGTGGCTTAGCTCTGATACCACCTTCTGTCGCAACCCCCGCCCCCTATCTGTCCCAGGAACGGGCGGCTGCGAACATCAGAGTTGGTGGTATCGGTGTTTATCATTTTGGCAGCGGAAATTTCATCAGGACCGTAGTTAGGAAATGTTTTATCAGAGTAAAACCACCTTCTTTTATATTAATAATCACATGGGTAAATCCCAAGTTTCTTATTACAACATGTTTATAGGGATAAACCCTATTTTATTGAATTTAAAACATCGTCTTTTTGGTAACTTTTATAGCCACATTTTTCCAAGCCGTCAGTGCTCTCCAGCTGGCTTTCTTCTAATTGGCTTTTACATTTTGTTACCTGAAACGCGTTTTAAAAACATTTGCCAGTGGGAAATACTGGTGAGTGAATCCCAGTTTAATCAAGAAGAGTTTTATCAATTAACACAGTATTGAGAGCGATTACAATGTTTATATCTACACAATTACTCATTCAGTACTATCAATCCTGACTGGTGGGTCATATTACCCATTGGCTAACTCTTTGTCCAATGGTAACGTGTTCCACATTTTGTATACAAAACCCCAACATACCGGCAGTAATTGAAGAATTACAAAGACTCAATCACTGCTTAATCACATTGTAAAATATTTAAGGTTTTGTAAAAATAGTTTACAAAAAGGAGATTACTCACATTGTTATCTTAGGTTTCCTTTAAGGTTTCCTGGTGTTTATCTATAATTTACACAAATGCACACGTGTTAGTATAATAACCCATTATTTATATTAATGATACCCTTCCCGAGACGACATTCCAAAGACTACGTCGAGCATAACCACGACAGCCGTTACGGAACCCTGGATCAATCGGGCAGCGTATCTAATACGTAACCGGGGTTATGATACTTACAACAGAGCAGAACTTCGTTATTTAGGGGGATATTATACCCAAGAATTATGCCTACTATCAGAAAATTCGAGAGAGAAAGAGATGTTGAGCGATGAGACTGAAGCCTGAGCTCCCAATTTATAGGGCTGATTTCGAGTTTTGTCGTGGCCCGCGTAAGGTGAGTCCTCGGGCTACGCGGCCCGCGTAGTAGGGTGTAGGGCCTAGCTTGGCCTAGTCAGCGTTATAGGGTCGACACGCGTGTTGACACGTGGCAGCTCAGGGTGTCGTCTGACCGCATGGCTGTCGCGGCCCGCGTAAGGTCAAGAGGTGGCTTACGCGCCCCGCGAGAGACTTATTTTTCTTCTTTTTATTTAATTTTTATAAAAATAAAGGTATTCGGGGTCCGTTTTCGCGTACGTGGTATATTTTAGGACATATTAGGACGTCGGAAAAAAATTTTGGAGGGTTGTTATAGCTGGTTAGTTTAGAGAGAGTTCAAAGTGTATGTTTGTGTGAGAGAAAGGGAGGGGGTTATTTATATTTGTTTTCGTAAGTTTCTAAATGCTATTTTCTTTTATTAATTAAATACTATAACTAATTAAGTAAAAAACAAAACTGTCCTTATATGAGTAGACTTGACTAAAAATTTAACCAGGTTAGGGCCAAAGGACGTAGGGTATAATGGTTTTTATAATTAAAAGATTGTGACTGTAATTATTAGAGTTAAAAGGCATCTATTGTAATTTGATACAAACATAAAGGATAAAAGTGTAATTTACCCTTATTGTTATAAAAGTTTCATTAAAACACAACACATTTAAAGACAAACTACTATTACAAACACTTTTTGAAAAATACGTCAATAATCTTTCTTTTTGTACTACACGACTAACCTAATGTGTCTAACCTATACTAATACATCTTTGTGACACAACTGGTTATCCAGTCTTCGTTAAGCGGTTGTATAGATGCAAGAAACCACGATAACATCACTGACCCACAATGTCATACCCTAACCGATGGCGGAAACACCGGGGCGCGACACTGAGCGAAACAGATTGTCCAGGAGAATCCATAACAACTAGTATTACCAGATATTTAACGTTACATCCCATACCATAACATATCAAATAAAACAGTTATTACAGACATAGTTTCTCAAAGACAATAAATAGCTTCGACAACTCAGATTTAAATGTGACGTTTCTAGACCTCCTAATTTGATTCCACAACAGCAGGCATAACATAAGCATCCTAAACACCTGTCACATACGTTAAAATAAAAGTTAATACACATAGTGTAAAGGTGAGCATACAATTTACGCATAACCAACATGTAACACGTAGAAATGTGAAGCATGTAAGTTATCGACAATGAAATATGCACAGACATGACTGCGAGTTGTAGAATGCGCAACACATATCAGTATATCACCACTGTGACACGTGAAGAAAAGCCCTTAACAACCCATGTCCATGACAGGTGCTGAGTCCAAACTATAGTACTATCGTTGCTAAGGTGTCAGGCAACAATCACTGTGTAAACATAACATACTAGCATTCATCGAATAACACGTATAACATGCGAGAGTGGTTAGCGTATAAAAAGTGTTTGCGTTGTGTGATCGATGTGATTTGACATAAGTAACATATGTAACACCCACAAGTGCGTTAAGCAAAAAGGGATCGAGTATACTCACAGTTCGTGTTTAATAAATAAACACAAGCTTGGATTGAAGGGAGCGCTTGAGAGATTAGCCTGATCAGAGAACGATAGTGTAAGCATTGAACAATGCGTTAAACAGTGCGTCGAAGAGTTTCGTGAACGAACAATGATCCGGTCGGATGACCGTCTGGACAGATGGTCATCCGGACGGATGACCATTCGGTCGGAGAGTTGTACGTTTGGGAAGGAAGTGTTTGTGTAATGTTTGAACTTTGAAGTTTTCGTTGTAGAATTTTAAAAATTGTGAAGTGTTTCTAATATCAGGTCATCTGGTCGGATGGTCATCCAGACGGATGACCGTTCGGTCGGATGGCCTTTTGTTTGAAACTGATTCTCCTCGAAACTTTTCAAAACTTCAAGTGTTTAACTTATAAAAATCAAGGCACCTGTTCAAATAGTCGTGTGATCGGATGGTGGTCCGATCGGACGGCTATCCGATTGAGTTAGCCTGTTTCGTTTGAAGAACTTGTGAAATTTGTTGAGTTAAAAGTTTGCGGTTTGACCAAGACGGTATGATGACGTGTTAAACAATGGAAACCACACCAATCTTAGCTCATCCGCTCGGACGGGAATCACCCCATTCGGTCAGATTTGAGTGTTCAAGATGAAATTTCATGTTCAACCCGTGAATCGGTCGTCTCTTCGTTAGAAATCCATTCTCAGTCCAGGTCTCCACTAGAGAATGAGTAGCGAACCCGAACGAGTCCAGATTCTAACGGTTTTGAGTGAAAAGTGAAAGATTGTTGAAGAAAAGTTTGAAACATTGGAAAGCTGTTTAGATTTAGTTGAGAATGATGTAAAATGGTGTAGAAATCCATCAGATCCGAACCATTCTTGATAAGATGAGGTCTCACTTCAATGTTCATAAGAACTCCATGATGACATCACCTTAGAACAACCCGAATCAGAAGATTTCACAGTGGAAATGCAAGATTTGTTGGTGAAATTGATGAGAAAGTGTGTAAAGATCAAGGAAGTACAAGATTTGAGATGGAAACTTACAAGAATCGCGAGGAATCGAGAGAAAAGTGGCTGAGAGTGCACTGGTTCGGAGGGAGTTGTCACATCAAGTGAACAAGGATGTCGCATATGAGGTATTTATAGGGGAAGGAGGAGAAAGGCGGTGCAGAGTAACGGGTCGGATGGCCTCTCGATCGGATGGCCATCCGATCGGATAGTCATCCGGTCGGACGACCATTTGATCGAACGGTCATTCGATCGGATGGCTCGCTCGAGTGAGTTAGTTTCCGACTTCCGTTTCGTGCATTGAGCGTTGCGTTGTATGTAAGCGATGCGATAGTATTACACATTAGTTACACAAATAACAAAATCAACCTAACAATCATAAGGTAACTTGTATTTCGGGTTGCGCTGCGATGTGATATAGTTGCGATTGCGTTTGTGAATAACATCCCACAATATATAAGCACACACAAGTAAAGCACATAATATCACACACACGCAAAACAATATCCATAACCTGTAATTCAAATTGCGATGCGGTAGCGATGTGAATGCGTTTAGTAGATTAGCGTTTAATTACGTTTATCGCATTGTTACTTCACAAATTAATAAATCGTAAAACAAGGTAGCGTCAAGCGAAGTATCAATTACCGAGTCGAAAAGTACAAGCAATAATAAAGTCAGAAATGACAGATCTGATTAGCAATCTTTTCTTCCTTTGACTTTGACTTTGACTTGTACTTTGATTTCAAAAATCAAGTTGTTACAGCCTCCCATACTTTAGGGAATTTTGTCCCGAAATTAAGGCGCAGGCGTAGCGAATAGTTGAGGATATTTAGCCTTCATATCACTCTCGAGTTCCCAGGTGAACTCAGCGCCGCATTTGCCTTCCCAGCGAACCTTCACTATAGGAATGCGTGAGCGTCGGAGTTTCTTGCTCTCTCGGTCCATGATCTCGACTGGCTTTTCCACGAAGTGTAATGTTTCGTCCACTTGTAGATCCTCAAGAGGTACATGTAAATTCTGGTCGGCTAGACACTTTTTGAGGTTCGAAACGTCGAAAGTTGGATGTACGTTGCTGAGTTCCTCCGGTAATTCGAGTTTGTAGGCCACCTTGCCAATTCTTTCCAGAATCTTAAAGGGTCCAATATATCAAGGCATGAGCTTTCCTTTCTTGCCGAATCGGATCGCCCCCTTCCAAGGTGCAACCTTTAGGAGTACGTGATCACCAACGTCAAATTCAAGGGGCTTGCGGCGTTTATCGGCGTAACTCTTTTGATGACTCCGCGCTTTCAATAGGTTGTCTCGTATCTGGAGGATCTTGTCATTCGTTTCTTATAATAACTCAGGACCAGTAATTTGTGCATCTCCGATCTCGTGCCATACAATAGGCGATCGACATTTTTTTTTCCATATAATGCCTCAAATGGTGCCATTTGAATGCTAGAGTGATAACTGTTGTTGTACGAGAATTCGACTAAACATAAATGCGAATCCCAATTACCACCGAAATCTATAACACACGAGCGAAACATGTCTTCAAGGGTGCGAATCGTGCGTTCAGTATGACCGTCAGTCTGGGGATGGAAAGCAGTACTAAGATTAAGAGTAGTACTGAAAGCAGATTGAAAAGTTTCCTAGATGGAGATTTAGGTGCAATCCAGTTCTTCACAGCTTCGATTTTAGCGAGGTCAACGTGAATAGCAAGTTCGTTGATAGTATGACCAAGGAATTGAACCTTTTTTGACCAAAATTCGCACTTGGAGAATTTGGCGTATAGACGTTCAGTACGAAGAAGTTGAAGGATAAGATGCAAGTGTCGCTCGTTCTCTTCTTGTGTCTTGGAATAGATAAGAATATCATCGATGAAGACGATCACGAAACGGTCCAAGTACGCTTTGCACACGCGGTTCATCAAATCCATGAAAACAGCAGGTGCGTTGGTCAAACCAAAGGGCATGACCACGAACTCGTAATGACCATAACGCGTATGAAAAGCGGTTTTAGGTACATCTTCTTCGAGGACTAGAAGTTGATGGTACCCAGAACGAAGATCGATCTTGGAAAAGTAGGTCGCGCCTTGCAATTAATCGAAGAGGTCATCGATGTGAGGAAGAGGGTATCGGTTCTTGACAGTAAGCTTGTTGAGCTCACGATAGTCAATACACATTCGGAATGACCCATCCTTCTTTTTGACGAATAGAACGGGAGCGCCCCAAGGAGAAGTACTAGGGCGTATAAATCCTTTATCATGAAGCTCTTGAAGTTGACTCGAGAGCTCTTGCATCTCAGAGGGTGCTAAAAGGTAGGGAGACTTAGCAACGGGCGTAGCGCCAGGCACTAAATCGATTCGAAAGTCGACAGAACTAGCAGGAGGCATACCAGGAAGATAGTCGGGAAACACATCGGGAAAATCACGTACGACGGGAACGTCGCTTATGCTTGGGCTTTTATCCTACTTTTCCACAATGTGGGCGAGAAAGGCGAAGGTACCATTGCGTAAGCATTTGTTCGCTTGGATACACGACATAAGATTGAGACCTTGAGAAGGTTTCTCGCCATATACGAGTAGAGAATCACCGTTTGGAAGAGGAAGGCGGATGAACTTTTCAGAATAAACAAATTCAGCACGAACTTGCCTAAGCCAGTCCATGCCTACTATGGTGTCAAAGCTACCCATTTGCATAGGTATAAGATTGATCGAGAATGTATGATCGTTGAGAATCAAGGAACACTGGGAAAGAACGGAATTGACAGCGACGGTTTTACCATCAGCGACTTCGATAGCTAAAGATCTTGGCAACTTATATTATTTACACTTAAGCAGAGGTTCGAATTCTAACGACACAAAACTTTTATCTGCGCCAGTATCAAACAGACAAGAAGCATAAACATGATTCACAAGAAACGTAACAGTAATGATGTCGTTCGCATTTTGAGCCTTCAGCAGTAGTGAGGAGAAAAGCTCGGCCCCTAGCTGGTTGCTGAGCCTGATGCTGCTACTGCTGAGGTTGATTATGCTGAGGACACACATTGGCTAAATGATTGAGATCACCACACTTGAAGCATGCTCGCATAGGAGCAGCTTAAGGTTGAACCTGATTTGGAGTAGGGTTGGCAACAATAGCTTGAGGTTGGTTGTTTTGGGGTTGAGGGATGTTGCGGCATCGGTCGGTAAGATGCCCAAACCTATGACAACGGGCGCATTTGCGGCACGGTGTGTTGGTAGGATGATGGTACAAACAGGTAGTATACTGGGGATGAGATCCAGTGTAGGCTCGTTTTGGTAGTTCGGTGTTTGCGGGGGTAACGGCGGCTACTGCTTGTAAAGGTTGAGGGTTTGGCAGAGTGATGACCGCACAATTTTGGCTTGAAGCCTTCCGCTTCTTGCCTCGGTTTTTCTTGGATTGGGAGGATGAAGGTTCAACAGTGGCGGTATCGGTTGTGGCTTGGTGCGCACTCTTCGTCGAAACCTTGTCATAGGTTCCATGATGAACGCAATTGTTGTTGAGTTCGGTGGCTATGCTAAAGGCTTCCTCTATGGTCTTAAGGCAAGCAGAGGCAACATGGTTAACCAAGGAAGGTGCAAGACAACAAATGAACTTGGCTATGGTTTTGGGGACAGAGTCGACCTGTCTAGGGCAAAGTACACTAAGCTGTTTGAAGCGCGTGATCAGACCATCCATGTCGCTCCCCTTCTGCGTTAGGTTCCAAAATTCGTTCTCCAACTTTTGGACTTCGTGAAGAGGAAAAAAGTGGTCCTTCATAAGCTGCTTAAGCTCGTCCCAAGGTATAGCATGTGCAACATCGTTTCCCCTCTTGTTGCGTTCGGTGGTCCACCATTCGAGTGCTCTCAAACGGAAAACTCCCATTGCATTCAAAGTTCGTAGGTCATCAGGACACCCACTTTGTAGGAAGGTAAGTTCGATCACGTCGAACCAATTCATCATGGTGGTAGCGCCATCTTTGTATGTAAACTCCAGGGGTTTACAAGCCATAAATTGTTTGAATTGGAACGTCGGTTTGGGTCTTTCTGCCTTCGAATCGACAGAGCCATGCGGTGAATCGGTGTTTAGCTGAATCATGCTGACAATGTCGGGTATGACCTTAGCCATGAATTTCATACAATCCCCTTTAGTCATGGAGTCGGAATTGGAGGTTGAATCTTTCTTCGATTTGGAGTCGGAGGTGGATTCCTTCTTGCTCTTCTTGGTCAATTTCTTTAACACGGCGTTGGACGACATCTAAGAATCAAAAGGGAAGGAATGGATGACACTTGAGCATAAATTCAAAATAAGTTTTGCAATTTTAAGCATGTAAGCATGATGTATCACCTATGGTTCACATAATTAGCATGAATTTAACAAGTATTCAACAAGTTTAAACACGTATGAATGCGTAAAAAGAATATAAATTTAATTTGTTCACGAGAATTATTATTGTTTTTTATTGCACGAGACGTGCGAATTATGTAACGGTTTTGAAATGAATGAGGTAACAAGTATAAAATCACATATAAATTGAATCACATAAAAGAGAGGCTCATAAAACATAGGATTGTTTCGGGTTTAGAAACGTCGACTATTCCAAAGTGAATCGAAAGTCCTTTCAAATTAGAGAAACGTGCTTTGGCCTATAGGTAAGATACTCTCGTCGGGAAGCGATTAACGGTATCTTACCCTTCTAGTTACTACAAGTCTCTAATCGATTGAAACAATCGAAACTTTGGCAAGATCGAAAATCGAGGAATGGGACTTAATCGACAAGGTGCGGGTTTCACCCCTAACTTGACGATTTCGTACCCTAATGTGGTTAGTACTCGTCGGGTCAAAATATAATTTCAACACTTTGACGAGGGTCCACTAGAGTTTGAATTGGAAATTTACCATTAAGATGTGGATTTCACCCCTAGCTTAATGGCGAAATTTCGTGCAAAATAAGAATAAGCGGAATGAGAGTCGTTCACCAAATTGTGGGTTTCACGCCTATTTTGGTAAACTCGTCTCTTTTGTATAAAGAGTGTCTTCAAGTTTATTGTGTAAAATGTCTTAGGAAAGACATCATGGAAGCATTAAGACCAAGAAGAAAAGAAAGAAGCAAAGTAGGAAGAATAACAAATTAAGCAAGAATCAAGAATGGTAAAAAATATGGTTCCTACTATAGACTAGGTCGAACATGGCAATTCTACCTAATTCCCTATAGTTATGGCTCTGATACCAATCTGTCACACCCCAACCAATGGCGGAATCATCGGAGTGGGACTAGTTCGAGATTGTAAGAAACTTCATAACACTATTTGTGACAATATTTAATTCAACCGATTTCATTTCATAATCAAATTATCAAAACATTACAAGGAAATTCAAATAGCAACATTGTTCATAACATAACATAACAAAATTGATACAACACTTTAACCTAAACGTCTAAGTGAGTATCTAGGCATCATTGCTAATCCGTTTCATAGCATCATCAATCCTCAACCTATAACATGTTTAAAATACAGTTCAATGCAAAAGCAAAGGCGAGTATACAAGTTTAAGAATAAGTATAAGTATAAGTTTAAAAGTTTAAAACGAATCCACATGGCAACTTAGTTTATACAAGAGCATCATACAAGGCATGCAATATTTCTAGTCAACCCTCTGTTTACGCAAAATGACATAATTCAACATGACCTCTTGTTCACGGGTGGTGTGTTACTCCTATAGCGCTATACATGTTAAATGGATATAACGCTATACATGTTAAATAGAGGCTCATACAAAGCTAATGACTAAGGTATCACATAAGAATCACCCAAGTATAAGCATCAGAGTATAACAACATAGCATTCATGTATAAGGATTGTTTTCGTGCAAGTATAAAGATTAAAGCTTAAGTGTGATTTTGTAATTTAACATGTTACACCCCAAAAGTGGTAAACATAAAAAGGGGGTGTGCGAGTATACTCACGGTTTTGCAAGTCTTCAACTTGTGAATCCGCGAGTGAGTTGTTGTTGGAGGTAGGAACACCAGATCCTTCTACGCGAAGAAACAAAGTGTATGAGTATCGGAGAGTAACGGTAGATTAAAGATTTAAAGGTTAAAACTTAAGAACATAAGCATATGAAAGTAATCATCTTTTTAACACAAAATACTTTTTTGAAACTATGAAACCCCAAGGGTTATAATGTTTTCATGAGTAGTATACCCATTAGCATCATAACAAGTTTTAGGTCTTAGATGATGTTAATCTATTACTTTGACGAATGAACACAAATTCACCATCAAAGGTTCGAATGTTGGATAGTTTATGTAAGTATTATATAGGTTATGTATTGTACATTAATAAGTCCAATAGTTCAATATTTCAAGCATGAGGTAGGAGGATGGATCCTCCATTTAGGAACCTCCTTAAGTGTCATAGAAATCATGTAGGAGGTTGGAAGAAAAGTCTTCCATTTAGGCACCTCTAAGTGTTCACCACTACACTTGATGTTATGAACATACAAGGAGGGTCATGAACTTACAAGTAATACAAGAATATGAACAACTAATCTATGAGAAATCATCAAGCAATGCGTGGATTTTTAAGTAGGATAACCCAAGTTAATCCTAAATCACACAAACATAAAGTCTTGAACTTGAACATCACTTGTGGGTTAAACCCTTGAACAAAACAGAAAGTTTGTGAGGTTTATACCTCTGATTTTGAATGTCTCAACCTTGTTTTTAAGCCTAGCTAACCATAGAAGTGGTTATAAGCATAAGGACATAGGTTTGAGATGAGTTAGACTCAAGTTTAAACAAGTTTAGTAAAGATTTAATCAAAACAGAAACAAACAGTGAACTTTGGAGCCCTTTTGGCAATGTTCCAAGGACTGGTTTTCTGTGAAAAACCCATGGAATCGAAGCTAAGGTTAATCCAAGCAAATAGGAAAATGAATGAGGTAAATCAGACAAGATTTGAGTGAGTTATGCTCACTTTAGTGAAGAGGTAGCAATCTGTCCGAACTTCAGAACTCAGCTGCGTTTTTGAGTGATTTGGGAGTGATTAGAGTCTAGAAAAGTGAAAATGGCTTGGAGTATGTTTGGTATTTATAGGAGAAGGTTGTGGGTGGGTTAGTTGGGGTTTAAATGCAAGAAACACAAGTTAAACCACTCGAAACACACCAAACTCGCGACCAATCCAAGGCTGTTTAGGAGCTGTCTCCGGATCCACCGGGCTCGCTGGGCGCGAAGCCAGAGGCCTAGCCCTTCGCGGCCGGCGACAAGGGGGTGGCTGGCGAGTCTAAGTTTCACTTATTGACACTTTGGCCCCTAGAGTTTATTATTTAGGGTTTTAAGTCATTTAGGGGTTGTTTTCAACATTTAAGCAAAGTTTAAGGACAAATTAAGTATGGAGAACATAAACCAAGTATAATTAAGTGTATGAATGTCGTGTTTAAGTATCGTATACGATCAAAACACGTTTTATGCATAAGACTCACGTATTTGCAAGTTTAACACATAGTTTCCAAGAATTACGAATAAGCATCAATTGTTTCACGAAATTAATGTATGAGCATGTATAAAGTATATTTAACACAAAATTAAAGAAATACGAGTTTTATTTAAGATCCAAGTCTTGGATACAACGATTACAAAGAAAGAACGATTACAAGAACACAAGGCTTCCAAAAATAGAAATACAAGCAAGACTTGCTATTATTGGAAAGTAAGAAGAAGCAGGACGTTACATAAACAATGGAAACCACACCAAGCTTAGCTCATCCGCTCGGACGAGAATCACCCCATTCGGCCAGATTTGACTGTTCAAGATGAAATTTCATGTTCAACCCGTGAATCGGTCGTCTCTTCATTAGAAATCCATTCTCAGTCCAGGTCTCCACTAGAGAATGAATAGCGAACCCGAACGAGTCCAGATTCTAACGGTTTTGAGTGAAAAGTGAAAGATTGTTGAAGAAAAGTTTGAAACATTGGAAAGATGTTTAGATTTAGTTGAAAATGATGTAAAATCGTGTAGAAATCCATCAGATCCGAACCATTCTTGATGAGATGAGGTCTCACTTCAATGTTCATAAAAACTCCATGATGACATCACCTTAGAACAACCCGAATAAAAAGATTTCACGGTGGAAATGCAAGATTTATTGGTGAAATTGATGAGAAAGTGTATAAAGATAAAAGAAGTACAAGATTTGACTAAATAAACAACATTGGTTTGGGTAACACTAACTTTTTTGTTGTTATTCTTTCGATAAACTGACACCATATCGCTACCGTAATGAACAACACGTATGCATATCAATACTTGTATTCATTTTTATGGTTTTTCGAATTTCAAAAAGAAAATCATTTATACAACTCTGTCTGCAACAATAAATAAGTATCGGTACAAGTATCGTGATAATCTGAATCGCTTGATCCATCGGTGTCGGTACCGATGTTAGTCTTTATCGTGTTCGAATGATATAAATCACGTGTTGATTTCTATACTGAGTGCACATATCATATCGATACTATAACGAACCAAATCCATACAATGCCTGCGGTAATGTACCGTCACAACATGCGGCAAAATAACTTCGAATGTTAAAAAATAAATAAACATAGATACAAATTATTATTTTTTTAAAGTTAATAAATGCAAGTTATTACTAAAAATCAAATTGAATGATAAATAAAAAAAATTAAAAAACAAATTATTAAATATTATGAACTACTATTTATCACTAAAAACAGATTATATAATAATTATAAAGATTATTACTATAAAACAAATAATAAAAAGTTATAAATTACTATTATATTATATTATATATAATATAAATTCTGCTATTTTTAAATAATTTAACTGTCCACATACTTGGCAACATTAGATGGACACAAGTTTCCATAACTTAAAAAATTGATATATTTGTATGGTTTCGTATTAGTCGATCTGGAAAACAAAAAATGGACAAAATTGGCCAACGTTTATCGACAAAGTAAAAGAATTAGAAGAATGTGATAACCTATATAGTATTAACTAGCTTACAGTTTAGAGCCTAAATTGTTATTCATCTCATATGTTAATTCGTGCTTGTTAATATCAATGAATGTTACTGAATGTTATATCATTGATAATTAGAAATCTTACAAACATTATATATAAAATAATTGATGATACTAACATGTTTTCCCTTTTCTTGTTCTAATTATGTAACTTTCTTTGAAAAGAAAATATTTATTTAAGTAATGCCATGTTCGAAATGACAATAAAAATAACCGCAAACTTTTGAATTGTATGGGAGTTAATATTCATACACTCCTTCTCTCTATCTCTCTATGTTTATACATAGATATATATAGAAAGAGATAGAGTGTAAAGGAAGTGGGAATAAGATTTAAGAATGTGAGAATAGTGAAAACCTATACATATGTCTTAGTTTGTATCAGTGCGTGTAGAAAGTAAAACCTAGTCTGGACTCGGACTATTTGATCTAACTCTTTTTGTTTATATTAATGGGATATTGGCCTTCAATAATCCTTATAGCTTCAAACGACTTGATTTTTGTTAATTGGAAGTTTAAACACCCGAATTGAAGCACTGTTTTCGTCGTTTGGAGTACAATTTCAAGGTAAGTTTTATATCATTCGATTCGTATCCTCGTACTGATCAAAAACCCTACAACGTCAGTTTGTAATTCGGAAAATACTTAACTCCATTAAATGTTTTAACTGAGTACTGGTGGAGGAAAAATAGTCGAAATGTGGAACTGTCAGGGGGAATAAAAAAAGGTGAAACTGCCAATTGGCAATAATGTCTAGTAGGATTATTAGAGGCAAATATCTCTTTATTAATTATAAAAAAACACAATGATTGATACGATTTTCTTCATTTATTTTGGCTTTTAACAAATTTATGAGCTTTTAACATATTTATTAAAAGCTTTATATATCTTAATAACATGTGTAATAGTTAAATAAATAAGGACATTTTTTTACACTTCTGTTAATTTTATAGTAAGGTAATATATATTCTTATTTATTTTAAAAACTTAATAGGGTTATTGGATCTGATCACCCCTAACTATTCGCGTTTAGCCGCTGTCAATCTCAACTTTGACTTTGGCTCCCACCACTTCTAACTTAACACATAGTTTGTCATGACATCCCGTCGTTAAATATATGACAACTGGCATTTTTCATGTAATTCCGTACAATGTGAATAGTATTTTATATGTTATGGTTGTGTATTTTGAACATGTGATGTGAACATAATCCATGGATTTCATTTATAGAACTCACAAAATATTTCATGATGCATGATGATTATCATTATTGATTTCGACTCGAAACAGCTCAAATAGCGCACAAAACGAAACTAGCACAATTATCAGATAAACTAGTACTGGCAGGAGCTCAGTACTCAGACAGACATCATGTTAGGACACAGATTGAGTCGCAGAACCAAAATTTATACTAGAACTCTACGTAGAAAAGTAAGGGTTATGAAACTGCCTTCCGAGTGACGAATGGACACTAAAAAGTACCCGAAACACACTCTAATTGCAGAATTTTGCAAAATTCAGCAAAAATCAGCAAATAAACATCAAAATATTGTGCATAAATAAGGTTTAGATATCCAGAATAACTTGTAAAGTGTCGGGAATGCAAACTGTCATAAAAAGCACTTCATAGCTCACAAAACTGCGCAATTTAGCACCTTATCAAACCGACAACCGAACGAATAACCGGACGCTACCCGAAACACTAAAAATAAACTAAAAGCATTGTTTTAAGTTCATAAGACTAGTTGTTATCATTAAACACCTTATTGCACATCAAAAATCCCGAAACACACTAAACCCTTAACTAAACACTTAAGATTCAACTAAATCATTTAACTAACTTAAAAACCCAACTAGACACCCCCCATTCGAAAACCCACCCAAGGGCCCCACCCCAGTCTTTTCTTTTTTATTAAAATATTAAGTTGTGATGTGTGGATATTGGACATGAAATCCAAAGGGTCTTGCAATGTTGGAAGTAAATTGTTATAAACCAAAGAGCACTACCTGAACATTATTCACTTCAAAAAAAAATTCCATCATCTTCCTCCATCTCCCCCTCATTCTCGGCTCACCCACACCACCCATACAACATCTTTTTCTTCATCTTCCAAGCTAATCCAAGAGTGTTCTGAGGTGAATCAAGGCTAGATAAGAAGGTTGCAAGCAAAAGGAGTTGAAGGACCACCTTGAGGAGCTATTAACCACCACTCTTCTTTTTCATCTTTCATCTTGTTCATCCCTAGCCTTTGTGCTAGTAGTAAGTGTTCTTGATCACATTTTTACCTCTTGTTTTAGTGGTTAAAGAGTACATGTAACTAAAAATCTAAAGATCACACCAAATCAAGAAGATGAATATAAGAATAAAACTCAAAATCTCAAGAATATAAGTTGTTTAATGTATGTGATGAACTTGTTTGATGATTTCTTGTGTGAATGGTGTAGATCACCACATGAACACTTGCTAGATGATGATTTAAAACATGATCTAGCAAGTAACATGATGGATCTTGAAAGATCCATGTTAATCATCCTTTATGTTAAGTATGAACATGGAAGTAAGCATGATTTTGTGTAGGATGATGGTTCCTCCAAGTTGTAAATGAAGGATTTCAAACACAAAAGTTTCAAGAAAAACAAAGGTTACTTCAAGTTTAACATGATTTGGTTTTTAAAGAAAAGTGAACATGTTTTAAGTGTAAAAATTGAACCATTGATGTATAGAAGCCATGGAAAATTCAAGCAAATGAATTTTTGTAAAAATGAGTTACAAGTTGTGAAGATGGAAATTTTGTAAAAATGATTTTTATGACATAAAAATCATGTTTTTGGTGTTAATAAATCATGTTAAACACCTTGTTAAAATACTACAAGATTTTATAAAACTTTAAGTTCATACCTTCATGTAGAAATATGTTTTATGGCATAAGGTAAGTGTAGTGTTGATATTTATGATTGTTGATGAATTTTTTAAAAAGAAAATGATATGCTATAAGCATGGAAACCTCCATTTTCAAAGGAAACTATGGCAAAATTTTTGTAAAAATTTAACACTTAGAAAAATATGTTTAAACAAGTGTTTACAAGTAATTTTGGATCATGGTTTTAAGTATAAAATTGCCATAAAGTTTTGGTACAAAAATTACAAGTATTGGAGGTTGATTTTCAAGAATAAAAATGACTAAGTATATATTTAGGAAAATATATATTTGGAAGTCACAAAAATTATGTGCTATGTGTATATTATTTGTATTAGTTATACTAAAAATTAGGAACTTGAAAAATAATATACCACACCAAAATACCAAAAATTGTAATTTGAAGAATTACAAAAATCACAAGAAAATAAATATATAACTTGCACACAAATGTTGGACGATTCGGACAATGGACACCTTGGACAAAATATATAAGTATTCCATAAATATAATTTGTATCTTGACAAGCTTGGTAAACGGTACCCCCAAAACCGAACAAATGACAAAGGATGTATTTTTACAATTATTATGAAAATATATCATATTTTGTCAACTTGAAAATATATTATTTTGGAGTATAAGAAATATATGTTTTCATAAACTAAATATATTATTTTGGTGAAAACTAAATATATATATATATATATATATATATATATATATATATATATTTCTAACTTTGGTCTTAAAATATATTTTAAGAATATAAAGTTGGTGATTTTTAAATGGTGCAAAAACAATATTCTGAAAAACTATACATAAATTAAGTATGGAATACTTAATAAATATAAGAAAATACGTATTCCTATACGTATAAATACATACCGACATACACTACCAACACTTGGTAAAATACCCATATACAAGTGTTATGCATAAATATGAAAATACAAAATAACATACACATAATACAAGTATACCTATACTTGAAAATACATATATGAGAACCGTATTGACAAAACAAGTTAAAAATATATTATTTTCAACAATACCCCCGAATAATTGTATGAAAATATATTAAGTTAAAACATCATTATTTTAACTAATATATATTAAATTTGGAATTATATAATTACATATACAACATACACCAAGGGTATAACTCAAAATATACCAAAATTGCAAAATAAGTCTTAATAAAAATAACTAAGGCTAGGAGTCATTACACGACCTATGTGTCTAATAAAACATAGCACGTGTGTAGGTAGTGATACGACCCGTGGATAACAACTTTGACTGCACGAGACTTCGGACGCAAATCAGTGAGTTCATGTCCCCCTTTTCTCTTAATTGTTTTCGGATTTATAACTCTCGGGGGGTGAAATACATGTTTCAATAGTATGTTTTAGCTAGGGAATGAACCGTTAGATGATGTGCATGGGTAGTATCTCTCCTAAGTGCCATTAATCTTGTTTAAGACCGAGGGACAGAAGTGGTAGATCTATCGGGTGTAGAAAGCCCCACTCATGGGTTCTTGTGTGGCCGCATGTAGTGCTTTTGTTGTTCCAGCCGGATGGACCGGATGAAATTCGCTAGGTTTGAGTGCTTCCTACGCCACCACACATATTAATGTCCTTGCAAAACATTAATGATCTGTTCATAGATGCTTTACATACCGGTTATCAAAGGAATCTCTCAAATGTTTACAAGTTTATTGATCAAATAAAACACATAAACTCGCTCAACTTTTGTTGATTGTTTTCAAATTACATGTATTTTAGGAAACTAAATGGATCTTCAGCGTTGGGATTGTTTTCAAGAAGTGAATTTCAAGATTTGATGTCATCCACTTTTGAAGGGCTTGATTTGTATATCTTACCTTGGATAAGATATATGAAGCAAAGCCTTGTTTAAATTAGTCTTTTGTCAAAAAGTCAATTTATGGAACTTATTCTCTTTTGATGGGTTGTAACTTAACTAAAATTGTGTTGGTTGAACTTGAACAGATTATGTTTGGAATGTTTTCTAAAATTTATGAATGGATGAACATCATATTTTAGTCATATAGTTGTTTATTATAATCGAATGCAATGAAAGCTGATCAAGTCACATGTACACACTTTCGCAAAAGTCAGGGTGTGACAAAATAAACACTAACTGGGTTATAAAAATAAGCCTATGTGTCATATTAATCCAATGTGGCATGTATGATGTGTACTGGACGCCTGTTTCACCATCTTAAAGACCCCAAAACCCCCCAGTAGCATATCATATCAAACCCTAGAAATCCATTAGCAAAATTAAACACACCTTGAAATGAATCCCAACATCCAAAAGCTGGTTAACAGTGGGGAAATTTTTTCTGTTGTAATTGTAACTTTAGTTCCGATCAATTATGAGATATTTGTGGCTATTGATATCGTGAGGTACATGACTACGATGAAGAAGATAGAGAAAATGATCCGGTTCATTGACTTCCGTTAACCCCGGTTCCGGACGCCGTTCACCACTCCTTCGATCACTTCGCATACAAAGTATTGATTCTAACCAAGTTCTTTTCGGTTTCGAAGACTCCTACATATATATAGAATTGATGAGCCCATAAAGTTCATTTAAATCGTATTTTTTAGCCACACTCGTCACTACCCTTAGAACTTTGAAAGGTGTCACGGCCCTCGATCCGTTTTACCGGTTCGGAAGACGCGGCACAGAAAAACCCGTGGTATTGGTGTTTACTTGGCAGCGGAAACTTTTAACATGATCGGTTGAAATGGGAAAACACAGTATTATTTTATTATTAATATCGGGACAAACCCCGTAATTTACAATAAAGTAATTTCACTAGGAAATTCCCCGATTATAGAAAACATGTTTATTTATTTACTGAGCCACTTCATTCAAGCTGTAGTGCTTCGCGACACTTTTCCTTCTTCACAGTAAATCACCTGAAACATGTTTTAAAAAGATTTTATCAGCGGGAAATACTGGCGAGTGCATTCCATTTTATACAAAAAGACACCTTCCTATAATTCACAGTATTAAGAGCGATTACCATTGCCCATATCTTATAATTATCTGGTCCAGTTGTCACTCGACCGGATCTGTGACTGTGGTCATATCACTATTGGATCCTGTCACCCAAAAGTGACATGTATCATGATTTAGGCACGCCCACCTAACATCTGATACAACAGCAGTAATGTATACAAAACCCCAGTTACTGCCAGTATTTTAGGATTAGCAAAGACTTAATCACTGTAAAAATATAACTGAAAATAATTTGAGATTCCATAAAACAGTTTGATAAAAAGAGAATGACTCACATTGCAGATTTAAACAATCACAGGTAGCCTACTGATTAAGTAAACTAAATGCTAATCAATCCAATTTAATCGACATCGAATTGCAATCGAACTCGCAACTCGAAATACGCATTTTGGTTATTGTTATACGTGTGTGTGTGCCTTATGTGTTACTTGTGCATGTTTATTTATGTTATATGTGGTAATCAATCGAAACGCAATCGAAATCGAATTGCAATCGAACTCAATCGCAATCGAAATGGTATGATAATTGGTGGAGAAGAGATAGCGCGATATATAGTAGTTGGGATTAAAATTAATTTGACTAGGAAACTTTATCGCATTGAAACGATCGTAATCGAAATCGAAACAGCAAAAATTGTCGCGCCGAACACCCGAACCAAGTGCCATCCGGTCGGATAGCCATCCGACCGGGCTGCCACTTGATTTGGTGCCAGGCTGCCATCCGACCGAGATGACATCCGGCCGGACAGTCATCCAGGCGAGGTGCCATCCGACCGACCAACCCTTTCCATTTTGGGAATCCTATAAATACCCCATGTCACTCTCATAGTTACCACTTTTGGCAACTGACGTCCGAACAGCTCGTGCTCCTCACCTTTTCTTCGATTTCTCTCGATTCCGGTAAGATCTCGCCCTAAATCTTATACTTCCTTGATCTACACGCACTCCTACACCTTTCTATCTTTTGAATCTTAACTTTTAATCGTGAAATCACTAGCTTTGAGGTGTTCTAGGATGACGTCATCATGGTGTTCTTATGAACTTCATGTTTTGGCTTCAATCAACCAAGAACAACTTAGATCTAACTGATTTCCACACAAATAAACAAAGATCATGCATAGATCTAAACACATTCATGGTGAAAAAGGATTGAAAGATGGTTTCTAACTTTCTTTCGACTCTTTTACACTCAATGCACTCAAAACTAATAGGATCGGACCTTGATCTAGTCTTCTACTCATTCTCAGTGTTGTGCTAGCTCAAGATCTGGATTCTACCCACGAGACCACCAATTTCGGGTTAACCAAGAATAACCGTCTTGAACTGGTTAACTGGTCGAACTAGGGTGATTCCTGTTTGATCAGGTTACTTGAGTCAAGATGGGGATTCTGTTGGTTAACACGTTGTCAAAACGTCTCGATAAAATGACAAACAATCAACGCGGCCAAGTGAAAGACGAAGAGGACAACCGGGACGGAGTGCTATCTGACCGGACTGTTGTCCAAACGGATAGCCATCCGAGCGGTCGGCTGTCCGAACGACCTACATCTTGGGTCCCACACTTAACCAATTTTATCTGAAGTCTGAGTGTTGAACGAGTCACTATCCGGCCGGACTACCATCCGACCGAATTACTCTTTGGATCATGAGATACTTGGACTTTAACACTTAAACAATTTTCAACAGGATTCAATAACAGGGTTGCCACCCACTCGGATGGACATCCGACCGGGTGACCGCCCTGCTGTGAATTTGTTCTCACTGAGGAACCTCACCATTCGAGTCGCCGTCCAACCGGACTACCGTCCGACCGACCTGAAAGGTAGAGACACTTCAATGTTTTCAAAATGCTACAACGAAAACTTCAAAGGTCAAGCCATCATACACAAACACATCCTTCTCATAGGAAGAAACAATTCACTCGAACGGTCATCCGTCCGGACTACCGTCCGACCGGATAACCATCCGAACGGATTGTCATCCGCACGAACAGGTTGTCCGACCGAACTACCATCTTACCGGATTGCTGTCCGAGCCACTCGTACTTTGCATCGTCTTACGCGTCACTTATCGTTATGCTATCGTTCTGTTCAGGCTAACCCTATTCTCCAGCGCTCCCTTCAATCCATCCATCACTGTGAGTATACTCGATCCCTTTTTGCTTTATGCACTTGGGTGTTACTACGTTACTTATTCTAAATCACATCGAACACACTACTCAGTACTTTAAACGCTAACCGTTACCGCATGTTATACGTGACTAAATGAATGCTTGTTTGTTATGTTTACACATGGAATGCTGTCTACCTGCCTTAGCAACGGTAGTACTATTAGTTTGGACTCAGCACCCGTTCACTCGGGGGTTGTGAAGGACAATTATTTGCATGGATTACAGTGGTGATCATGTATTATGAACTGCCTTGGGCAGTCAACCCGCAGTCATTGGTATCGAAAGATCTATGTTACTAACTAACATGCCTCATTTCACTCTGTGTACGTGCTGGTTAGGCGTAACGCTTTCGAACTCTATATGCTATTATCAAACTTGTATGCTCACCTTTACAGTAAGTGTATTGACTTTTACTTTAACGTATGTGACAGGTGCTTAGGATGCTTATCTGCTAGGAAATCGAGGCTAGAATAAGGCTCTAGAGGCCAACAAATAGTTGTCTGTACAAATGAAATCAAGGGTCTCTAGAAGCAGCTAAACAATTGGGCTATTTGATAAATCTGATTTGTCGGAATAGAACTTTTGTTTAGATTTTGTCTGTAATAATTTGTTTACCTTTTGAGACATGGTATGGGACATGTTATTTTAAATTAATTGGTAATGATAATTGTTATGGAAACTTCTGGACAATCTGTTTCGCTCAGTGCCATGCCCTGATGTTTTCACCATCGGTTGGGGTGTGACACATTGGTATCAGAGCCATAACTATAGGGAATTAGGCAAGACTCGACCTAGTCCGGGTCGATGTCTTAGAGACCTAGACTATAGTTAGGAACCACAGACAGACTTGTGCATATCTAGTAGGGATTATGTATGAGCGTACTTCTATTTCTAGCTATTCTCGCCTATGATATACTATCACTGCACTCGAATTAACAACTATGAATGAGCAGTTAAGTCGAGATTAGGCATGAAAACTGCAAACTCTCGACTAAATAGCTTGTTTAACCCACAATTTTATCCACAAACACGAGAATTTGCATTGAACCAGGAGTGAAATCCATACTTTGACGCATAATTCTCACCAATTTTATCAAAACAGGAACAAGGTTGTTAAGCCAGGGGTGAAACCCTAACCTTGACGACTTGATTCCGACTTTTACTTGGTTTTACAAAACTCTCACCAAAGTCTCGACGGACTCCAACGACCTGAAGTCACGATATGACTAACAGGATGCGTGCCAAACGCCCAAGAATCGAGGCAAAGGCACAGTCCTGAAGGTCAAAAGGTGCACAACAAGTCCTTGAGAATAGTCGAATCACTTTGGGTAGTCAATGTCTAATAGCCGCAGACAATCTATTTCTCGATTTTATGTGTTTCGATTCTGAGCCCGCAACTGCTGACTCTGATGATTCGTTGATTTTATGTGTTTTATGTGAATTTACCTATTTATATGTTTAAATTTTGGAGACTTATTCGATTTTTTGCCTTCACTTCGATCGACACGCACGATTCGCACTGCATTTTTATCTCAAATCGTTGACAAATCACTAAATTATGGACGACCTTATACTATGTTATGCACTTATACTACACTACTCGATATACTAAACGCGATCGCTATATTCGAATACGCACGGACTTTGAATGATAGGTTTCTATATTCTGACTACCTCTTGTGTTAAAATGCTTCTGTGATTCTGTGATTTATGTGTTTCTGTGATTCTGTGCCCTACGTGCTTATGTGCTTCTTTGTTTATGTGAATATGTGATTTTGTGCCTATGTGTTTACATGATTATGCGTGTTCCTAAGCTTTAGTAAGTATTAGACGTGTGAGGTGAGATTCGACTATGATGTGTCTAAAACCTGAGACGATGTCTGTTGCAGACAATGTCAATTTGACCATCATCTGGATCCCGTCACCCACGACTCTCTCGTCAAGAACAGAGGGACAAACGCCTTGCTGCCATACTCGCGAAACAAGTGGCCAGGTTGTGCCTCAGATCGTGAGTGAGATTTACGAGAACGTCAGCAAATCGTCTGAGGAGTCGAGAACCGAAGCTCCTAAAGCTGCTACCAAGACTGCTTTCAGCTTCAAGCAGTTCAAGGCTTGTGGGCCGAAGGAATTCACTGGAGAGGAAGGCCCTACAGTGTTGTTCCAATGGTTTGATTCCATTGAGGTTACTCTACGACAGGGCGGTTGCCTTGATGATCTCCGCACTTTCAACGCAACTGGTGTCTTCCAGTCCGCGCTTTAGACTGGTGGACGGCTGAGAGGAACAAGCATGGAAACGATGCAGCCTACGGTCTGTCGTGGGACGAACTCAAGGAGGTCATGCTGGAAGAATTCTGCCATCCTCATGAGCGCCAAAAGTTAGAGGATGAATTCTGGCACATAAAGCAGAAGGATGGGGAAAATGCTGCTCTCACTGCTCGCTTCAAGCCGCTCAGTATCATCTGCCCTGATCAAGTCAAGACCCCAGACATGGCAATCAAGAAGTATATCTGAGCCCTGCTTGACTGTGTTCCAGATTTCGTGCAAGCGGCTAAGACTAAGACGATGGAAGAGACCTACTTACTGGCCGCTGAAATCAATGACAAGCGGGTCAAGGCTGGTGTCTGGGATAAAACTTCGAAGAATCTACATCAAGCCACCACCGCCGCTCCAACTGCTGAAACCGCCGCCGTTCAATCGTCCAAGTCCTCACGCCGCAAGAAGAAGAACAACAACAGTAGCTCCAGCAACAAGAACTGTGTTGTCACTACCACTGCTGCTCCTCTCCAGGCCGTACCGGCCCAGCAGCAGCATCATCACCTTCCAGCACAAATTACTTATGCACCACCAGCAAAGCGTGCATACACTGGTCCCCACCCGGCTTGCCCAACATGTTCTTATCATCACCCGGTGGGTCTCGCCTGTCGTTTCTGCGCTCACTGCAACATGTACGGCCACTTCACAGCCAATTGCCGTACTGGTCCATGTCAAGCCCCAGCTCAAGCCACTGCTCATCAAGCTCTGCTCCCAGCCCCACACGGCCAATAAGCAGCTCAGGCACCCGCGATCAACGCCAGAGTCTGCTTCACATGTGGTTATCCCAACCACTTTGCGAACATCTGCCTGAACAGGGTTGTGAAACAAGAGCCCCAGCAGCAACACCAGCAGCAACAGCCTCAGCAGCAGCAAGCCGCACGCGCCAGAACTTTCAACGTCAATGTGCGCCAAGCCCATGTTGACAACAACGTGGTCAATGGTATGTTCCTTGTGAATGGTATTTATGCTTCATGATTGTTAGATACTGGAGCCGATAATTGCTTTCGAACTCTATATGCTATTATCAAACTTGTATGCTCACCTTTACACTATGTGTATTGACTTTTACTTTAACGTATGTGACAGGTGCTTAGGATGCTTATCTACTAGGAAATCGAGGCTAGAATAAGGCTCTAGAGGCCAACAAATAATTGTCTGTACAAATGAAATCAAGGGTCTCTAGAAGTAGCTAAACAATTGGGCTATTTGATAAATCTGAGTTGTCGGAATAGAACTATTTGTCTAGATTTTGTCTGTAATAATTTGTTTACCTTTTGAGACATGGTATGGGATATGTTATTTTAAAATAATTGGTAATGATAATTGTTATGGAAACTTCTGGACAATCTGTTTCGCTCAGTGCCATGCCCCGTTGTTTCCGCCATCGGTTGGGGTGTGACAGAAAGTGTTTTTGATGAAATTTTCGAACAACTGAACTGTCCATGCAACGTTCTATTTATAGCTGCATTTTGGCTTTCTCGCGGCCCGCGACAACTGAAGGGAGATCCTTCGCACCCCGCGATGGCCACCCTAGCTACGGCTAGGGCTGCCGTGTCATCCCCTAGGCTTGCCACGTGTGTGACACGTGGCCCTGATCGTTATTCGGAGAATCCCAGGTCTGTCGCACCCCGCGACAAAGTAGAAAATTTTGCTTTTCTTGGTTTTTCATAAAAAGTAAGGTTTTAGGGGTTCCGGTTTTCACTTACGGCGCATTTTTAGAACATTTTCGTGCAAGTCGTTACATCCTCCCCTCCTTATTTAAAATCTCGTCCTCGAGATTTACTGGAACAAGTAAGGATATTTTCTTTTCATTTCCGATTCTAATTCCCATGTATACTCAGGTCCTCTCTTCGAATCCCATTTTACGTTAACCAGCACCAATCTCTTGTGTTTGAGGTGTTTGACCTTTCTGTCTTCTACTTGGAGAGGTTTCTCAACAAATTTTAACTTTTCATTTACCTTTATATCTTGAAGAGGTACTACCCGTGATGCATCAGATAAACATTTCTTAAGATTTGATACATTAAATACATCATGTACGCCTGCTAGTTCTTCTGGTAGTTGTAATTGGTAGGCAACTGTTCCTATTCGTTGGATAACGGTAAATGGTCCTACATACCTTGGACTCAGTTTCCCTTTCCTACCGAATCGAACTACTCCTTTCCAAGGAGAAACTTTCAATAGCACTTTGTTTCCAACTTGAAATTCTAACGGTTTTTAGGCGATTATCGGCATAGCTCTTTTGGCAATTTCGAGCCTTCTTTAGTCTTTCTTTGATTTGAGTTATCATGTCGGTGGTTTCCTGCACAATCTCGGGACCTGATAATTGACTTTCTCCTATTTCTGCCCAGCATACTAGAGTTCGGCACTTTCGTCCTTAAAGTGCTTCGAATGGAGCATCATTAATGCTTGTGTGATAACTGTTGTTATAGGAGAATTCTATTAATGGCAAATGGTAGTCCCAATTTCCACCGAAATCTGTAACACATGCCCTGAGCATGTCTTCTAAGGTTTGGATTATCCTTTCACTTTGTCCATCTGTCTAGGGATGATATGTTGTACTTAAATTTAATCGTGTCCCCATTTCTTGTTGGAAACTTGTCTAGAAATGTGAAGTGAAACGACTGTCCCTATCTGATACTATGGAGAGTGGAACTCCATGTAGTGACACCACCTCATCTACGTATAGCTTAGCTAGTCTTTCCATGCTAAAGGTTTCCTTCATTGGTAGGAAATGAGCTGATTTGGTTAATCTATCTATGACTACCCAGATTGCATCGTTACCTTTCCTAGTTTTAGGTAGCTTAGTAACAAAATCCATTGTTATTAGTTCCCATTTCCATATCGGCATCTCTAATTGTTGAAGTAAACCTGAAGGTTTCTGATTTCTGTCTTAACTTGTGAACAAGTTAAACACTTAGAAACGTAACTAGCTATGTCCTTCTTCATCCCTATCCACCAAAAATTATTTCTCAAATCTTGATACATCTTGTTATTACCAGGATGCATCGTATACCTAGATTTATGGGCTTCCTTTAATATCTTATCTCTCAAGTTTCCTTGTCTAGGTACCCAAATCCTTTTCTTGTGGAATCTCCAAATTCCATCATTTCCTTACTCTAATTCCTTTATTCGTCCTTTCATTCCTTCAGCATCATCCTTGATTGCTATTTCTTGAATATTTTTCAATTGTTCCATTAAATCTAACTGTAGATTTAATCTAAGAGCACGAACTCGTCTTTGGTTCTCCTGATACTTACGACTTAGGGCATTTGCTACTACATTTGCTTTTCCTTCGTGATATTGAATATCACAGTCGTAATCACTTAGGATTTCCATCCATCTTCTTTGCCTCATGTTTAGTTCTTTTTGCCCAAAAATATATCGTAGACTCTTATAATCTGTAAAGACAGTAAACTTACTACCATATAGATAAAGTCTCCAAATCTTAAGGGCAAAAATTATTGCTCCTAATTCTAAATCATGAGTCGTGTAATTTTCCTCGTGCTTTTTCAATTGCCTTGATGCATACGCAATTACCTTTTTGCGTTGCATTAGCACACATCCTAGTCCTAGCTAAGAAGCATCGCAGTAGACTTCAAAATCTCTAGTTCCTTCTGGTAGGGCAAGAATTGGGGCGTTTGTTAACCTTTGCTTTAAAGTCCTAAAAGCTTCCTCTTGCTTAGGTCCCCATTTAAACTTAACAGTTTTACAAGTTAGCTTAGTTAAGGGAACAACTATCTTTGAAAAGTCTCGGATGAAACGCCTATAGTATCCAGCTAATCCTAGAAAACTTCTGACTTCTGTAGCTGACTGTGGGACTTTCCAACTTGTGATAGCTTCTAACTTGGAAGGATCTACGTGAATACCTTCGTGATTCACCATGTGTCCTAAAAATTGCACCTCTTGTAACCAAAATTCACATTTAGAGAATTTGGCATACAACTTTTCTTTTCTTAACAGAGTTAAGAGTGCATGCAGGTGCTCACAATGTTCGTCCTGGCTTTTGGAATAAATAAGTATATCATTGATGAAGAAAATTACAAATTTATCCAAGTATGGCTTACAGATTCTATTCATCATATCCATAAATGCTGCAGGAGCATTTGTCTGTCCAAATGGCATGACTGTAAACTCGTAGTGGCCGTATCTAGTCCTGAAAGCAGTTTTAGGAATGTCCTCTTCCTGTACTTTCAGTTGATGATATCCAGAGCGTAAATCTATCTTAGAGAAGTATCTAGCCCATTGAAGTTGATAAAAAAGATCATCAATCCTAGGTAACGGGTATCGATTCTTAATGGTAACCTTATTCAATTCCCTATAATCGATACACATTCGCATCGAACCATCCTTCTTTTTCACGAACAACACCGGTGCTCCCCAAGGGGATGAACTGGGTTGTATGAACCCTTTGCCTAAAAATTCATCTATCTGTGTTTTCAGTTCTAACATTTCTGTTGGTGCTAACCGATAGGGTGCCTTAGCTATTGGTGCAGTTCCAGGGATAATATGAATTCTAAACTCAACTTCCCTATCGGGTGGTAATCTAGGTAGATCTTCCGGGAATACATCGGGGTATTCGGATACTACTGGAATTTCTTTAAGTTCTTTGCCTTTAGTGTTAATGATTACCGAAATCATATACACTATACCTTGCTTTCGTTCATAACTAGCAACTTTCATTACTGGAATAAATTTCAATGTCTTGCGTGGTTTATCTCCTGCAATCAGAATTATTTCTCCTGTTGGTGCACGAATTTCTAAGGAATTCTGATCACATAAGATTCGAGCATGGTTGGCTACTAACCAATCTATTCCTAACACTACGTCGAATCCGGCTAAATTCATAGGTAAAAGGTTTCCTGAGAATTTATGTCCTGAGAGTTCTATTTTTCCTTCTTGCAGTACTCTATCTATACTGACAGAGTTTCCGTCTGCCGTTTCTACCGTATAGATTTGCCTAAGTTTGGTTAAAGGCTGCTTAAGAGCTTGGCAGAACGAAGTATTTATAAAACTTTGGGTTGCATCAGAGTCAAATAATACTTTTGCATAGACGTCATGAACCAGTAACGTACCAGCTATCACGTCCGGTATCAGATCTGCCTCTTGCGTTGTCAGCTGAAAGGCCCTTGCATTCTTTTTATTAGTTCCATCGGTCGCCTTTGCTTTGTTGTCAGTTGCTTTGACCAATTTAGGGCAATTTGGCTTAAAATGCTTGGCTTCTCCGCAGTTATAACAGATCGTCGATTTCCTCCTGCACTCCTCTTCTCGGTGCCCCGGTCTTTTGCAGAAATTGCAACATTACTTACAATTTCCGAAATGTTTCCTTTTACAGTTTCCGCAAAATGGCGGGATGGAAGACTGCCCAGTTCCCTTTTTCTTGAAGTTACTACTATTATTACCCACACGGAAACCTTGGGTAATCTTTTGAGCCAATTCCTTTTTCCTGTTCTCCTCACTTGTACGCACCAATCCGTCAGTCATGGTGTTGGCCAGTTTGACGGCATCATCGATTGTCCGGGGTCTCACCGCTTTGATTATGTCGCGAATCTCGCTAATCAATCCCTAAATATAGCGAGAAATAAGTACAGGTTCTGGCGAGGCCAGAGTCGGTACAATCCTAGCATACTCGAAAAATTTTGAAGTATACTCATGACAATTAACACCCACCATTAGGTGGTACAGGAATTGATTTGTCATCTGTTCCATTTCGTAGGGAGGACAAAATTTCCTTTCTATCAATTCTTTAAATTCCTCCCAACTCATGGCATAGGCTACGTCACTTCCTTTAGCTTGCAGCACCGTGTTCCACTATTCTAACGCCTCTTCTTTAAAAAGGTGGGATGCATACATGACTCGGTCTTCTGTTGCGCACTTACTTATTTTGATCACAGCTTCCGTCTTTTCTAACCAACGAAGTGCAGCAGTGGCTCCTTCACTTCCTGCAAATTCGCTTGGTTTGCAGGCGAGGAATTCCTTATAAGTGCAATCAGTCGTCATCACTTTCATTTTCTTAAGTAATGGGGCTCGAATTACATTATTATTGTTGCCTCCGTTTACACTGTAACTGAAATTATCGTCGCGAGTGCGTTTGCTATCGTGGATTTTGAAAGGTTCTACGGGAATTTTAGCAGCAACAATAATTGCTGGGATAGCATTGGCTATACCCTGAGCAACTATATTTTCTATATCCTCTCTATTAAGAAAACCCTCTTGATTATTTGGTTCGGATTGGTTAACTTCATTTTCCGGTTGGTTTACTGCGTCTGCCATCTGAATTATTAATAATATACACGGATTATTATCATCAATTAGATAGCAATTAAACACAATAGAGAAATCACAAGCACAAATAAGTCAACACATATAACCAAAATCGCCAACATTACGACATTTATATTTTTATATATAATATTTATGCATCCATACAAACCAGATATTTACAGCTGTTTTATTTTAATATTATTATACAATATTATTTTATTATTATTATTATTATTATTATTATTATTATTATATTTTGTTGTTGTGTTTTTTTTCACATATTATTATTATACAAAATAACTACACTACGGTTAACAGTCTTCAAAAACGAAACTCCTGTTCGTCATACTTCCAGGAGAGGCTTTCTCCTACAGCCCGGATCCGGTTTCCTGCATCCATCAGCTCCTCGCCGTAACGGCGTAGTTCAGCAACATTTTCTGGGTTCATGGGTGGAAAAGGAACAGGGGTTGGTCAGGCTGTGGGAAGTACACATCTGGATTATTCATGAAGTTTTGGAAGTGCCAGTCGCTGGTCCACCATTCTTCCATTTGACCTGAAAGAGGTTGGGGGTTGATAATAGGTTCAGTGATGGCAGGTTCCAAGTTGATAGGAAGTTCCGATTGCGTGGGAAAATTCAGAAGGGTTTCATCTGCTGGGCCGAAAAGGTCACAGTTTGCCAATTTTCTATCTAGCTCCTCCCAGGGTGGTAAAGTTGGAGCTTGGCCAGAACTCTCTCCCACTTCTTTCTCTTTTCCCTTTGGATCACCAATTTTCTTCACTTTTTGTGCTGTAGGTTTCTTCCTTCTCCCTCTTTTCTAGTCTAAAAGCCTCCTTCTTTTCTTGGGTTTGGGCTTTTCCTGGGATTGAAACACTAGGGGCTCGTCTGCATCAGCTTGGTATCCGGACTGGTCCCCGGTAGCCTCCATTTCAGTGCAATGTATTGAGAGGTTTTGGAGAGCTTCAGATAACTTACTCATGTTGTTAGTCACATATAAGGAAACACAAAAGTCCAGATTAAATTTTATTTATTGTAAATTAAATTTTCACAGAAGTATAAAAATTCCTGTCTAATATTTAAGTATTTTTTTCAAATACTTAAATGGGCTTAAACGAGTGGCTCTGATACCACCTTTTTCTGTCACGGCCCTCGATCCGTTTTACCGGTTCGGAAGCCGCGGGACAGAAAAACCTGTGGTATTGGTGTTTACTTGGTAGCGGAAACTTTTAACAAGATCGGCTGAAAAGGGAAAACACAGTATTATTTTATTATTATTATCAGGACAAACCCCGTAATTTACAGTAAAGTAATTTCACTAGGAAATTCCCAGATTACAGAAAACATGTTTATTTATTTACTGAGCCACTTCATTCAAGCTGGAGTGCTTCGCGGTAGTTTTCCTTGTTTACAGTAAATTAACTGAAACATGTTTTAAAAAGATTTTTTTCAACGGGAAATACTGGCGAGTGCATTCCATTTTATACAAAAAGACACCTTGCTATAATTCACAGTATTAAGAGAGATTACCATTGCCCCTATCTTATAATTATCTGGTCCAGTTGTCACTCGACCGGATCTGTGACTGTGGTCATATCACTATTGGGTCCTGTCACCCAAAAGTGACGTGTATCATGATTTAGGCGCGCCCACCTAACATCTGATACTACAGCAGTAATGTATACAAAACCCCACTTACTGCCAGTAATTTAAGATTTGCAAAGACTTAATCACTGTAAAAATATAACTGAAAATAATTTGAGATTCCATAAAACAGTTTGATAAAAAGAGAATGATTCACATTGCAGATTTAAACGATCACAGGTAGCCTAGTGATTAAGCCGGTAAACCTAGTTAAATAAAAATGCAAACGAAACTAGGTTAGTAACTTAATACAACTTTCACGATAGCTCACGAGATCGAAACCCTCACAACGAATGACAAAGTATAGCCCAAAAATTCGGGCTGCCCTTAAACATCCATCGGATCGGTTTTAATCGATTGGACATTGTATCGTAGCAGTGATCGAGTTATTACCCCGTTATCGTAGCATCGTCTCGATACTAAAACGCACTATTTTGAGCAAAATGAAAGTGTTTTTGATGAAATTTTCGAACAACTGAACTGTCCATGCAACATTCTATTTATAACTGCATTTTGGCTTTCTTGCGGCCGGCGACAACGGAAGGGAGATCCTTCGCGCCCCGCGAGGGCCACCCTAGCTACGGCTAGGGCTGCCGTGTCATCCCCTAGGCTTGCCACGTGTGTGACACGTGGCCCTGATCGTTATCCGGAGAATCCAAGGTCTGTCGCACCCCGCGAAGACCCTTATTAATTCTGTCGCGCCCCGCGACAAAGTAGAAAATTTTGTTTTTCTTGGTTTTTCATAAAAACTAAGGTTTTAGGGGTTCCGGTTTTCACTTACGGGGCGTTTTTAGAACATTTTCGTGCAAGTCGTTACAAAAGGTACTTGATTTTCCAACAGGAACAAATCAGTATAAAGAAAGGGTAACATTGGCAACAGGAACAAATTAAGCCTGCGGTTAATTTTGCTCAGGGATTGATATGGTATGCTATTGGGGGTATTAAGATGGTGAAACAGGTTTCTAGTACAGATCACCCATGCCACGTTGGATTCGTATGACACCTAGGCTTATTGTTTTTAACCAAGTTAGTGTTTATTTAACGACAGGGTGTCATGACAAACTATTTGTTAAGTTGGGAGTGGTGGGGGGCAAAGTCAAAGTTGAGAGTGCCAGCGGCCAAACGCGAATAGTTGGGGGTGATCAGATCCAATAACCCAACTTAATAACATGTATATAGTTAAATATTTATTACTTTCTTCTAACACAATGACATTATAGCCTAGTGCCATTTTTGGGTGGACTAAGGCTTAGGGCCATTAGGTACCGGGTACGATTCCCACAAGATGTTTTTCTCAGATTTATTGGGTTTCCTCCTAAATTGGTATATAGACATTATTGTCCAGTGAAGATGAATGTAATCGGGTGGTTCCGATGATGACACGATAATACTCCAATAGTATGTTAGTGATCCAAATTTATCGTTCCAAAAAAATTAACATAGGTAAAAATTACTTGTGTCATATTATGCGGACAATTCTTTAATAGATCTGCTCCTGATATGTATATTGGTATTAGATTTTATAAGTAAACAAAAACAACACAATGTAAAAGCTACTTAAAAAGGTGTGTACACAAAAATGAACCTTTTATATGTGTAACAATTTAATTTTCTCGCATTCAATTTTCCGTTAACATTTTATACGTAATTCTGTTAACTAGAGGTCATATAAAATGACCGAATTGCCCTTCTCGTTAACAGAAAAATGGATGAAGTTAACCAGTGGACTAAAATGGCAACAGTGAAACATTTTTGGATCCACAGATGAAAAATGAAATCTTTGAACTAAACTGACAAAATGACCGAAACCACAGGGATTAAAATAACATTTAACTCTATTATTAGTAATTTAACTTATGTTTTAAATGTGGGTTAAAAAAGAAATAAAAAGAAGATTCTTGAGGGTAAATATAGCGGTTAAAAAGGACATGATTGGATTTGAAACGTACACATAATAATAAACGATGGGGATGGTCTGTCCCTGTTGATGCTTTGTCTGTACCCACACCGCACATGGCTCAATCCAGGTTTGTATTTAAACCTTTCGTTTTCATATAAATTTTTGTTTTATTATATAAATGTATCATATCAAATGTAAAAGAAAATCACTAAATACTCATTTTTTAGAGTGAATTTCAAGAATTGTCCTTTATCTTTATACCTGTTTTCAAGCGCTGTTCTTTATGTTTAAAATTGACGAGTTTTGTACTTTATGTTTTCAAATCATACATGTTTTGTCCTTTAGGCCAAACCCAGTTAATTTTTTTTTGTTAAATCTGATCACTAAAGGGTAATTTGGTCTTTTTACTAATTACTTTAAAAATAAGTTAATAATTAAAACAAATTTAAAAAATAATATAATATATAATATAATATAATATGTGTATATATATTTATAAATAAAGAAACAGCTTACTCTCTCTCTAGCTCTCTCTTTCTACCTCTCCCTAGCCCCCCACCCTCAACCACCTCTGGCCACCACTCTCAACCACCTCCGGCCACCACCTTCCAACCCTCTCAACCACTTGGTATAATTCCAGCACATCAAAATCAAATCTCTGATCCGATCCGATAACCATCCGATGATCCTCTTTAAAAAATTCGGATTCACACACACCGGCTTCGCCTCCGTCACGATCTCCATGTCTCCGTCACGATCTCCATGTCTCCGTCACCTCCACCATATCGCAACCGGATCCGGCTCGCCTAGGGTTCTTCCTCTTGTCAGAAGAATCGCTGATTCAAGTTCTTCTAGAACTTCAACAAAACCCTAATTTCTGCGTTGTGGATTCAAAGTTCATCTCGTTACTCTTCAGTTTCCGAGATCTATCACCTCCGCCGCACTCATCGTTCAATAAATCGTATCCTGTAACGTATCCGAACGAATACTCACTGTTTTTCGCTAATTGTAACCCTGAATCGCTTGTAACGATGGATGTAAGTACAGAACTGTATAATACGGATAACAGAGCTAAGGATTATCTATCTGCCGGTCTCACGCAGCTTCAGTCACTGTATTTTATCTTCTCTCTTGTGTATTTGTGTTTTCTAGGGTTTTGGATCTTGTTGTGTTTGAAAAACAAGCGATCTGTTCACTGAATTAGGTATATATTTTGATTTTGATTTTAGTTTTTGGAAACTGTGATATGGTGTGATATAGGTGCTTAATTTATTTACATAACTAATCTCTGAGTAATGAAATGACAATAATACCCTCATGTGCAAGTCACATGACCAGATTTAATAGAAAAATCTAACTGGGTTAGGGCTAAAGGACATAACGTGCAAGATTTTAAAACATTAAGTACAAAACTCGTCAATTTCAAAGATAAAGGACATCGCCTGAAATTCACTATAAAGATAAAGGACAAAATTTGAAATTCACTCGATAATACCCAAGTAATAAAGTTTTGAGTAAACTGCAATTTTACCCTCTGGGGTTTGGGGTGATTGGCATGTCTACCCCCCCCCCCCCCCCTAAGAAAATAAATACAATTTTACCCCCCAACATTTGCTCTTATGTCGCAACTTTACCCCCCGCGTTAATTTGGCTAACTGATCCGTTAGATTTAAAATGAAATGACTATTTTACCCTTTTATTTTACCCCCCAACATTCTTGTTATGTTGCATAATTACCCCCCACAGGTAAATTACTAAAATGCGCTTTCTTATTCCCCCTATACTTTCTATGAAGAAGCAATTTTACCCCCTGGGACATCCAAATCCCTTCCCGCCACCACCCATATTCAATTAATTTGCAGCATATTTAATAACTTAATAATCGAAACCAATTAATAACTTATGATGCATATTGATGCAATTAATAACCTCTGCTCTTATAAACCTCTGCTCTTAATCAACCCATTGATTCAATTCATTGCTCACATATTGATTCAATTCATTTGCAGCAATTGTATACACATTTTAGCATCAGTATACATATTCAATTCATTGCTCACATATTGATTCAATTCATTTTAGTCTATCTGTAATGCAAATGCACATGAAAGGCACATACCTGACCCAAACTGTCATTTTAGCATCAGTATCCATTGTTATTGATATATCCTTATATACTGATTAGCAGCAGCTAATAACATCAAATGTTTTGACCATATGGCCTAGCATAAATAGTTTCTGTTTTTGTATGATCATCTGTATGATGATATGGCTAGCAGGTTACTAGCCCTAGCATCTGTATGATCATATGGCTAGCAGGTTACTAGCCTACAACCTGAAATATACATCATAGAGTATAGTTTCTGTTTTTGTGACAAAAGGAAAGGAAAGTGGATACTTACACCTTTGCCCTCCAACATAATGTCAAGAATCTGTGCCAAAAACAACACATTATTCCATGTTTCCATGATCTTTTTCTGCATCATAAAGAACCTGTTTATTGAGTTATAAGTTATGGACTAACCACTGTCATCAAATGGAGATCTAACCTGTGTATGATCATCAAATGGAGATCAAAATGTAATCCTAATCAACAACTAACATGCTGCCCATTTTGATCAAACATAATGTCAAGAATCTGGGCCAAAAACAACTAACATAATGCCCATTTTGCTGCCCATGATATTTTTCTGCATCATTTTGATTATCTAACTTATATGCCTAAAAAAATACATAAAGGCATGTTTTTAGACAAAATGCATACCCAAAATCATCATCATCATTTTAGACAAAATACATACCCAAAATACATACCCAAATCATCATCATCATCATCATCATTTTAGACAAAATACATACCCAAAATCATCGTCATCATTTTAGACAAAATGAATGTTTAACCTACATATACATAAAGGCTTCGATTAAGTTAAGTTAACCTACATATTACACAAAAGCTAAATAACAACTAGAGTAAACATCCGCTCAACTCTCCGGTGGATAATGGAAGTTGAGGACAGGCCTCCCAAACACAGAGACCACCAGGTTGACCACCAATGATGAGCTTGATAAGCTCATCGTCAAGTCAACTGTAAAAAAACCAACAGTGAACCAAATTAGACCCTAACCCTGTTTATAACATGATAATGACTAAATCTGACCCTGATTAACTAACATTGGCCGATTATACCTGCGGTGTGGCGGATGAGATAGCGGATTAGCCAACAAAGAACCGACATTTTGTAAGGTCTGAAGATAGCGGAGGAGTTGTTGTCGCCGGAGGAGAAGACTGATCGGAGGAGAAGCCTGATCGCCGGAAAATCACTGATCGGAGGAGAAGCCTGTCGCCGTGGAAGGTGATCGCAGGTTGATGGACGATGGTGGGAAGGGGGGGGGTAATTCTGCTTTGTTATGTTACTTATAGGGGTGTTGTAGAGAAGAAGCTTCACAATAATAGCAAAATGATATACTTACCCTTTGACCATCAGCTTCTTATGTTGACTGTTAAGCCAACTTAACGCCGGGGGGTAAAGTTGCGACATAAGAGCAAACGTTGGGGGGTAAAATTGCATTTATTTCCTTAGGGGGGTAGACATGCCAATCACCCCAAACCCCAGGGGATAAAATTGCAGTTTACTCTAAAGTTTTTGTTATACTTTTTATGAATATATATTAGATGGTTTAAATAGAAAGTATTTTTTTTTTCTTACAAAGTCCAAGTATATGAAATTATGGATTCAAGCGTATTTTCTTACAAGCAAAATGTTGTTATGGTGGTGGGGGTGCAAAACTCGCAAGCCCCTAGGTTGAAGCGAGTTGGTGTGAGTAGTGTGGGCTCACCGTTGCAAGTGGTGCGATTATGGTGAGCGAGTATATGAACCCACTTGAAGATTTTGAGAGGAGATGAGTGAGTAGTTGGTAGTGGGTTGATGTGTCCCGGTATTATTGGATAGTGTGAAGTTAGGCGAGTGAACTTTCTATTTGGGTTAAATTGGGTAGTATTAGGTTAAATGAGTTGGCACAATCCTATTGGCTAGTAGTGTGTGTACAAAATAGGTTGGTTAGTTTTTCATTAAAATAATACAAAAATAATAGCGATACTCTCTTTATTAATATGGGTGTGTACAAAATGGGTTGGTTAGGTTTTCATTAAAATAATACAAAAACAATAGCGATACTCTCTTTATTAATATGGGAAATGGGTAACTTTATAAAATAGTAACCAGGTTTAACATTTGTGTCACTAAAGTCACTCAATCTTTTTTCGTTTGAGTTTTAATTACCGTTTCAATCTTGTGCAATTACCAGGTTGTCAGGTTACTTTGATGAACTATTAGGTTACCACTACTTTCTAATTCCTTACTGAAACATACATGTTTGCCAAAATCATACTGCCAAACAAGATTGAAACATACGATCTTGCTATAATAGTTTGATTAAGTGGAATTAATGGTTATGTCCAGATTATTTAATGAACAATAATAATCGATCAAGTCGATTGGATTATTTCTGAAAGCAATCAGTTAGTTCTATCGAAATAGAAGTCGCCAATATCAGTTCTCCCATAATCGAAGTTGCTAAGACCGATTGAGTGGAAGTAGATTGGATTGTTTCTAGAACAATTGAGTCGTAGTCGTCGAAATCGGATTGTCTATGATGAACCTGGTTCTTGAAATGGATTGGATTGTTTCTCGTAGATTAAGTCGAAGTAGGCAGAACTGGATTGTTTATGATGAACGTGATCTCATAATCTATTAAATTGAATATGGAACAATTGGGCTTGCCAAAAACTGGATTGTGTATGAGGAAAGTGAGTCACCGAATCAAAGATTTTGAATCATACATAGGGTTTGATCTTTTATTGGTTGAGGTGATTATAAAAGGTTATTACATTTTCTGTAAACAAAAATTACAAACTAATGGCAGGTAGACGAGCAACAAGCTGCGCCGCTACCAATAATTTGTATCGATCTTTTTACTCAAGAATTGTTGTAATTATCACATAACCATTACAAGTTAATAAAAAGAGTGTTACCTGACACATCATCAACGTAACCCGGTAACCTAATAATTACGTAAGATTAAAACGGTAAATCAAACTTGAGTGATTTTAGAGACACAAAAAAAGAGTGAGTGACTTTAGTGAAATAGAGGATAAACTTGGTTACTATTACATAAGTTTTCCCTATGGGGAAAAATAAGTAGTAGCAACTACCAAATATCTAGTACAAAATGAAAACAAATATGTAAACTATGAAATTAACATTGATTCAGACCAAGATCTTCAATAGGTAGAGTCTTCAACTTTGTTTTTCAACAAGGGCTTCTTGTAGTCTTTTTGGCTATAAGAATGAAAAAATTAATGTGAACGGTTGTGGCTGAGGATTCGTGTTCAACAAGGGTCCCTTAGAACATATTTCGCGTCTCTGTTTAGACAATTCGTCTGTCTATCAGTGTACAAACAATTGAAACAATATGTACCGCCTCAGAAGGCCACGCACCCAGGTTGTATCGGGTTAAGTTATAGTGTTAGAATGAGTGTATAAATATAAAGATGAGAAGATAGTATAATGTATACAATTACGCCTCTATATTTGTTACAAAATGTTGATGATTTTTCACTTTGTGTTTTGTGATGCATAGTCCTTTTTTAATGAAACTTGATCCATATTTCTTTGGAAGATTCGTGTGAATTTTTTATAGAGTTTAATATGAATACCAAAGATTGATCCATATTTCTTTGAAAGATTAGTGTGAAGTTTTTATAGAGTTTAATATGAATACCAAAGATCATAAGAACTACTAAATATAATGATACTTAATAAGGTAGTGTTTGGTATGCAAGAATGAGAGGTGGAATGGAATTGATGATTACAAGGGAATGAAGAAAATGGTGTTTGGTTGGTCAATGGAATGGAATCACCCATTCCAAAATGCATTCCATTCCCTCAAAATCATTCCTTCCATCCCCCATGTTTTTTTTCCATTCCATCCCCTCTTGCACCATTCATTACACAACACCACAACCCACCACCTTCGCCACAACCCACCACCAACACCACCCACCACCGACGCCATCGCCGCCACCCGCCACCACCTCACCCCGACAGCCACCGCCGCCGCCGCCACCCACTCGCCACCGTTATCACCCACAGTTGCGACCAACCGCCAACGACACTAGCCGCCGCCCACCACCACCATCGTCGACGCCACCACCACCGCCACCACCAACCGTCATCGCCGCCACCGACCACCACCTCTGCTGCCACCCACCACCAACGGCCACCTTGCCACCACCACCACTCGTCGCCGCCGCCGCACCGCCACTCGCCGCCACCACCACCACCCATCATCGCCACCGATACCCACCACCGCCACCTATAACCACCCACAATCACTACCACCACCACCACCACCACCACCACTCACCGCTTATTTTATTACTCCGTTTTTCTTGCCTACCGAACAATACACAATAATAACTCATTCCATTCACACATGGTAACCAAACAAGACATGGAATGGTAATGATCCATTGCATTCCCTCATCCATTCCATTACCTTGTCCATTCCATTCATTCGTTCATTACATTACCCCATACCAAACAGACCCTAAGATTAGTACTGGTATTCATGTAACTTTTCAACTTTTAGTATGGGTATTTGTGGGTTGTCGGCTAAGTGTCCTCTTCACCCTTGTAGCAAGTGAACAAAACCACTCTATTCCTAATGTGATGTTTTCTAAGGGCCACCAACTTGGAAGACGACTTCAACTTTGAGAAAGAGGTGGGAGAAACCGTTGACTTTGGTGTTTGTTTGGGTATAAACATGGAAGGCTTCAATAACCAGGTTAGAAAACTTGTGAATGGGAAAAGGAGACTGTCGGTTCTAAATGAATTATCTCACGTTAAACATCATGGGGTAATTGGGGCCGATAAATGGGTGTGGGTCCGTAACTTGAAAAGAGAGGTGAAATTCTCCTTTTTGGCGTTGCAAGAAACGCACCAGAGTGACCATCCAGAGGCTTATTGGAGGAGATTTTGGGATCGGTTCAGCTTGATGGTCGTCTCAGTTGACGCGGTTGGGCGCTGGGGGGGGGGGGGTGGTCTCTATATGGGATCCATAGGCTTTTACGGTTGACTCCGTGATCAAGGATCAGAGGTTTCTCGTCATCTTGGGGTTCACTACAGGGGCCCAGGATAATATTAATACTCTGAATATCTAAGCTCCAAATGACGTTTCGGAGAGGAGAATTATCGGGGATAAAATTATGATGTTAAGGTCTAGTATGGAAGGCATGTAGGCAGCCTTGGGAGATTTTAATGATGTAAGACATAGCGATGAGAGACTCAATTCATAGTTTGGCATAAATGCAGCCGCTGTGTTTAATGACTTTATCTGTGCTGCCAGATTCCTTTATAAAATGATAGGGGGCAGGTATACCTACATCTCAGAATATGAGGATTTAAATTTCAGCAAACTAGATAGATTTATAGTTTGCGACGTTTTCATGGGGAAATGGCCGTATGCCGCTTTGAAAGTTTTAAAGAAATGTCATTCAGATCGTTGTCCGATTACTTTATTGTTCGGATTTCGCACATATTTCGTTTAAACTGTACAATAGTTGGTTGGGATGTAGTGAGCCAAATGAAATTGTTAAGAGAAATGTGAACCAACAGGACATAAGCGTTAAGGCCGATGTTCTGTTAGCTAATATTTTAAGAATGGCTAAAAAGGATATCAAAAATTGGAGAGAGGATAAAAAAATGAAAGATGATAAGGAGTGTATGGAGGTTGTCGCTGTTGTGGAAGAATTGGAAAAAAAAAGGCTGAAGTTGGAAGGCTGGTTGGAAGGCTGAGCGTTGCTGATCGAAAACTTAGGGTCTTTCTAAAGTCGAAATTGACGAAGATGGATAAGGCTTTGGGTAAAGACTTACATCAGAAAGCACGAGACAAATGGATCAAGTACGAGGATGAAAGAGCATCGATTAGAATTAATGGCTTGGAGATCAATGGGTCTTGGTGCACCGAACCCAACGTCATCAAGGACGACATCTATAAATGGTATAAAAAACAGTTCGCGGAGCCGATTAGAAGACGTACCACTTTTGTGAATGAGGGGCTGCTAAATTTGTTTTCTAAGTTGGCCGACGACATTGTGGCAGCTTTCACGACTGACGAAATAAAAAACACTATTATGGAGTGCGATGGTGGGAAAGCGCCAGGACTGGACAATTATACTTTGATGTTTTTCAAACGATATTAGGAGGTACTTATAACGACTCTCATCAAAAGTACTATTTAATATATTAATTAGTCCAAAGGGAAACCCTAATTGAGAGACCCAAGTGATTCTGAACAAACCCTGAAATTTTCATAATTTTCAGAATCAGGATTAGGGCCCCTAAAACTCAAGGGGGGTAAACCCTAGTTGATAATTATCAACTTTGAAACGTTGGCAGCAAGTAATTTCGAAATTTATCAATTCAGCAAAGCTAGTCCCAAACGTGGCTACCCTATAGCCTACTTTGATGCCTTACGGACCGTAACCTTAATAAGCTTACGGACCGTAAGCTAACCTTACGGACCGCAACATTGATAAGCTTACGGTCCGTAAGCTAGCGAAAATTTACCTATAAATAGCAGGCTGTGGCAGTCGTTTTCTGATCATATTACGTCGAAAGAATTCCATTCACACACTATAATACGTTCTGTTTACTTCAAATTCAACCCCCGGGTATCGAAATTCTGCTACAAAACAGGGTATTAGCCCAATCGCTGTTACGATTCAATTATCCGACAATCAAGATATCCAATGCATGTTTAAATGCCGCCCACATTAGGGTTATACTTTATCGTTCGTCATTAATTTGACGGATTGTCGTTAATTCGATAGGTAAAGTATTATACTTTATCGTTCGTTGTTAATTCAACGGATTGTCGTTAATTCGATAGATAAAGTATTATACCTTGTCGTTCATTGTTAATTCAATGGATCATCGTTAATTCGGTGGACAAAGTATTGCATTTTGACATTCATTGTGATAATTTGATCTCGTAAATTATCGTAATTGCTGGATTGATTACTAACCCAGTTTTGTGTGCATTATCTATATTAGGTTAACAAGGCTAAATCATAGATTAGACTCTGACCATATTAAATCAGCAATGTGAGTCATTCTCTCTTTTTATCAAATCTATTTACAAAAATGTTTTATTTCAAAGTTATAATTACGGGGATTAAGTCTTTGTAATCACCAAGTTACAGCCGGTATGTGGGGTTTTGTATACATTACTTGATAATCGTCACCATTGGGGCAGCCAATGGGGGATATGACCATAGTCACAGACACCATTGGACGAATGGGCCAATGGGTCGAGTGGCAAGTACCGTGGGTAGTTGGATTGATATCAGAAACATTGTAATCGCTCTTAATACTGTAAATTATAACAAATGTGTCATTTTAGTAAATAGAATGATTCACTCAGTATTTCCCACTGACAAAACCTTTTTCAAACATGTTTCAGGTGACCAGTTGTAATTCAGGAAAAAGTACTGGGGAGCATTCCAAGCTTAAAATAGTGGCTCATTATCAATATAAAATAAATAAATGATTTTGTAATATCACGCTTTTATAGTAAAAACATAATATTGTAAATTATCGGGGTTTTATCCCGAATTGTGAAATAAATAATCGGGGAAAAATTTTAGCTTTAAGCGATCCTGTTTCCGCTGTTAAACTCAATTAAATCAATACCGCAGTATTTCTGTCCCGCGGCTCTTGAAACGGGTCAAAACGGGTCGAGGGCCGTGACAGAAAAAGGTGGTATCAGAGCCACTGGGTTAAGCTGATTAAGTATTTGAAAATACTTAATTTTTCCTGATTACAGCCACTAAGTATTTAGAAATACTTAAATTTTTCCTGATTACTATTATGTGATTATTTGTATTATTAACTGATTATTTGATTATTTGTTAGTTACAGAATGGGTAAGAAAAAGCTGTCAAGCATTTATCTTAAATTAGAGAAATCATCTAATGAAAAAGGAAGTTCATCCCGAACCAAATCCTCAAGTCAGTCTGAAATTCCTGAAGAAGGAATATTCGTGCGAAAGGCACAATACGAGGAATCACTTTCTCCTCAAAGGAGGGAAATGATTATTAAGAAAAGTAAAGAGAAAATCCGAGAAAAGAGGATTAAACGGGAAACTCAGGAATTAATTGATAAATCACCTTGGGAAGATAAACTAGATGAGAAATGGGCTAATTTAT
Organism: Helianthus tuberosus; assembly: GCA_030545235.1. NCBI lineage: Eukaryota > Viridiplantae > Streptophyta > Magnoliopsida > Asterales > Asteraceae > Helianthus > Helianthus tuberosus. The sequence continues at coordinate 90,837,206 of CM060429.1, read as the reverse complement.
ATATGCTAGCCACCGTAGCAGAAAATATAAATCTTTAAAGATTAGCACCCTACTCTCATAAATCTAGAAACTCTGTATGATAAATAAAATTTGAAACCTGTGTATGTTGTCAGTTATCTTTGTAATCAACTAGTACACTGTGTGTAATAAATTACAAAGTTATTTGTAAATTTTAACTCAGTATTTTATGCATTTTGCATATATGCTACATCAGCATGAGTGAGATAACCGAAGATTTCCAGAACCTTAATCTGTATCCCGTAACTGTTGAAGCTTCCAAAGAATATACTAGCTACTATCCCGATGTTGAACAACCAGTAGAATTCAAGGTTCCACCTTTGAGCAAGCCGAAACAGAAGAAAAGAACTTATGTAGGATGGAGGAAAATCCGTAAGAAAAAGCCAGCTCCAAGACTGCCCAAAATCAATAATCCTTTGAAAAAGGGAAAAGAAATTTTAATTGGAGAGAGTTCCAAACAACAAGAAATTGTAACCAGGAAAAGTCCTAGACTACTGGAGATGGAAACTGGAGACAAAAAGAAGGATAAGGAGATAGAAATACAAATGGAGGAGATTACTAAAGAAGTAATAAGGGAAGTTGGGCAAGGGTCTATACCAGCTCAGAGAGAAATTGGGGAGAGTTCCAATCCAACCCAGGAAAGAACTTTTCAAGATGAGATAGATTTTCTGTTAGAAAACTGTGAGACGATTCAGCCTGTCCAGACAAATCTTTTTACCTACCCTATTGAAAACCAATTTCCTATGAATTGGGAACCAGCAGCAATTCCCGATCCAATAGTCCACTCCCAACCCATAGGAATGGACGAATGGTGGACAAACGATTGGCAATTTCAAAATATTGTCAATGATCCTTACACTTTTCTTCCACAATTCGATCCAGAACCATTACCTAATCCACCCATGAGCACTGAAAACATGGCCAAACTTCGCCACTTTGGCGAAGAGTTGTTTGATATGGGAAATAGAATGAGGGAGATAGGTGGACAGATTGCTTGGAAGTACGACGAGAGGGAAATGCGTTTTTAAAACAGCAAGTAACGAGAGATGGTAACAAGGATAAAATGATAGTTGTATAATAGTACTAATCAAGTTAGTCTGTAAATAATCAATAAAACTCTGTATGATATCTGTGAGTAATGATGCATGTTATGATAGATATATAAATAAAATCAAAAGATCGATTGTTTTGACTATATCTGTATTATAAAATTTTCTGATTGTTTGTATATAATTATTATTTGTCAGTTACTAATAAAATTTATATATATACATTATCAGATGGCAAACAGTGGTAATGAACCTATTAATGAAGTTAATCATTCTGAACAACATTCCAGAGATCAATATATGACTCGGCAAGATATCGAAAACATTGTGGCTCAAGGGATAGCCAATGCTATTCCAGCATTTGTCGCTGCTATCAAGAATCCACCCGAACCGCAACAAATTGTTCCGAGCAAACAGATTACTGAAGATAATTTCAGTAATAGTGTAAATGGAGGCAATAATCATGTTAACCAGAATAAGGAACCACATCAAGCTCCATTAACCAAGAAAATGAAAACTGCAACGCCTGGTTGCACTTTCAAAGAATTCATTGCCTGTAAACCCACTGAATTTGCAGGTAATGAAGGAGCAACTGCATCACTGCGTTGGTTAGAGAAAACCGAAGCAGTCATTGCAATAAGTAAATGTGGTAAAGATGATCAAGTCATGTATTCATCCAATCTGTTCAAAGAAGGAGCACTCGAGTGGTGGAATACTGTGTTACAATCAAAAGGAAGAGCAATAGCTTATGCTATGACTTGGGAAGAATTTAAGGGTTTGGTAGAAAGAAAATTCTGTCCTGAGTATGAGAAGGAACAGATGGCGAATAAATTTCTAAATCATCGAATGATGAGTGTGGACTGTCGCGGTTATACCTCGACATTCTTCGAATATGCAAGAGTGGTGCCAACACTGGCTTCGCCAGAACCGGTACTTATTTCTCGCTATATTTGGGGGCTAATTAGCGAAATCCGCAATATTGTTAAAGCTGCGAGACCTCGCACTATTGATGATGCGGTAGAATTAGCCAACACTCTGACCGATGAATTGGTGCGTACAAGAGACGAAGATAGGAAGAAGGCACTAGCCCAGAAAATTACCCAAGGATTTCGTGTGGGTAATAATAACAGCTTCAAGAGAAAAGGAACAGGACAATCTTCAGGTCCGTCATTCTGCAGGAAATGCAAAAAGAAGCATTATGGAAGATGCGATATTACTTGCAATTTTTGCAAAGCTGTAGGACATCGTGAAGAGAATTGCAAAAAGAAAACAGTAATCTGTTTTAATTGTGGAGAAGCGGGGCATTATAAAACAGAATGTCCTAAATTGGTCAAACCAGTAGATAACAAACCTAAGGCGACTGAAGGAACTACTAAGAAGAATGCCAGGGCATTTCAGCTGACCACCCAAGAAGCAGAACTTATTCCGGATATGATAGCGGGTACGTTCCTAGTTCACAACGTGTATGCAAAAGTATTATTTGACTCTGGTGCAAACCAAAGTTTTATAAATACTTCATTCTGTCAAGCTCTTAGTTTACCTTTAACCAATATTAAGCAGATTTTTACCGTTGAAACAGCAGACGGAAATTCAGTTAGAATAGATAAAGTTTTGCAAGAAGGAAACATAGAACTTTTAGGACATAAATTCTCTGCAAGACTATTGCCGATGAATTTAGCTGAATTTGATGTTGTATTAGGAATGGATTGGTTAATAACCAACCATGCTAGAATCCTTTGTGATCAAAATTCCATAGAAATTCAATCACCTACCGGAGAAGTGATTAGGATTACAGGAGATAAACCACGGAAACCCATGAAGTTCATATCAGTAATGAAAGTTGCTAATTATGAACGAAAACAAGGAATAGTGTATATGATTTCGGTAATCATTAGCACTAAGGGAAAAGATCTGAAGGAAATACCAGTAGTATCGGAATACTCTGATATATTTCCAGAAGATTTACCAGGATTACCTCCAGATAGGGAAGTAGAATTTAGGATTCATCTAATTCCAGGAACTACACCGATAGCCAAGGCACCTTATCGGTTAGCACCCACAGAAATGTTAGAATTGAAAAAGCAATTAGATGAATTACTAAGTAAAGGATTCATACAACCTAGCTCATCCCCTTGGGGAGCGCCAGTGTTGTTTGTAAAGAAAAAGGATGGTTCAATGAGAATGTGTATCGATTATAGGGAATTGAATAAGGTTACAATTAAGAATCGATATCCATTACCTAGGATTGATGATCTTTTTGATCAACTTCAGGGGGCTAGATATTTTTCTAAGATAGATTTACGCTCTGGATATCATCAATTGAAGGTACAAGAAGAAGACATACCTAAGACTGCTTTCAGGACTAGGTATGGTCACTACGAGTTTACAGTCATGCCCTTTGGGTTAACGAATGCACCTGCAGCATTCATGGACATGATGAATAGAATCTGTAAACCGTATTTGGATAAATTTGTAATTGTTTTCATAGACGATATACTTATTTATTCCAAAAGTCAGACAGAGCATTGTGAACATCTTCATGCACTCTTAACTTTGTTAAGAAAAGAAAAGTTGTACGCCAAATTCTCAAAATGCGAATTTTGGCTAAAGGAAGTACAATTTTTAGGACACATGGTGAATCATGAAGGTATTCATGTAGATCCTGCTAAGATAGAGGCAATTACCAAATGGAAGGTTCCACAAACAGCAATGGAAATTAGAAGTTTTATAGGTTTAGCTGGGTATTATAGACGGTTTATTAAGGATTTTTCCAAAATAGCCGTACCATTAACTAAGTTAACCTGTAAAGCCACTAAGTTTGAATGGGGACCTAAACAGGAAGAAGCCTTTAGGATTTTGAAACAGAAACTAACCCATGCACCAATCTTAGCCTTACCAGAAGGAACTGAAGATTTTGAAGTATATTGTGATGCTTCGAAATTAGGATATGGGTGTGTGCTTATGCAACGCAAGAAGGTAATTGCGTATGCATCAAGGCAGTTGAAAAAGCACGAAGAGAATTATACGACTCATGATTTAGAGTTAGGAGCCGTAATTTTTGCCCTTAAAAATTTGGAGACACTATCTTTACGGAAGTAAATTTACTGTCTACACTGACCACAAAAGTTTAAAATACATATTTGGGCAAAAAGAGTTAAACATGAGGCAAAGGAGATGGATGGAAATCTTAAGTGACTACGACTGCGATATTCAGTATCACGAAGGAAAGGCAAATATAGTTGCAGACGCCTTAAGTCGTAAGTATTATGAGAAACAAAAACGGGTTCGTGCTCTCAGATTAAATCTACAAATAGATTTAATAGAACAATTGAAGAATGTTCAAACTACAGCAATCAAGGATGATGCTGAAGGAATGAAAGGACGGATCAAGGAATTAGAACCAGGAGCAGATGGAATTTGGAGATTCCATAAGAGTAGAATCTGGGTACCTAAGCAGGGAGACTTAAGACCTAAGATTTTAGAAGAAGCTCATAAATCTAGGTACACTATGCACCCAGGAAACAATAAGATGTACCAAGACTTAAGGAAGAATTTCTGGTGGATAGGAATGAAAAAGGACATAGCCAGCTATGTTTCTAAATGTCTTACTTGTTCACAAGTTAAGGCAGAACATCAGAAACCTTCAGGGTTACTACAACAGTTAGAGATGCCAGTGTGGAAATGGGAACTTATAACAATGGATTTTGTTACTAAGTTACCCAAAACCAGAAAAGGTAATGATGCGATTTGGGTAATTGTGGATCGATTAACCAAATCTGCTCACTTTCTACCTATGAAAGAAACCTTTAGTATGGAAAGACTGGCTAAATTGTATGTAGATGAAGTTGTATCCTTACATGGAGTTCCACTCTCCATTGTTTCGGATAGAGATAGTCGTTTTACTTCCCATTTCTGGAAAAGTTTTCAGCAAGCTATGGGGACACGACTAAACCTGAGCACTGCATATCATCCACAAACAGACGGACAAAGTGAAAGGACGATCCAAACTCTAGAAGACATGCTCCGAGCATGTGTAATAGACTTTGGTGGAAGTTGGGATGATCACTTACCATTAATTGAATTCTCCTATAACAATAGTTATCACTCAAGCATTGATACTGCTCCATTCGAGGCACTGTATGGAAGAAAGTGCAGAACCCCAGTCTGTTGGGCAGAAATAGGAGAAAGTCAGTTATCAGGACCTGAAATAGTGCAAGAAACAACTGATAAGATTACTCAAATCAAGGAAAGATTGAAGACGGCTCGAGATCGCCAGAAGAGTTATGCAGACAATAGATGCAAGCCGTTAGAATTCAAAGTGGGAGACAGAGTACTATTGAAAGTTTCTCCTTGGAAAGGAGTAGTCAGATTTGGAAAGAAAGGAAAGCTAAGTCCAAGGTACGTAGGACCATTTCCAGTGATTCAACGTATAGGACCAGTAGCTTATCGTTTACAATTACCAGAAGAATTATCTGGAGTACATAATGTATTTCATGTATCCAATCTCAAGAAATGCTTATCAGATGAATCTCTGGTAGTACCACTTCGAGATATAGAAGTAAACGAAAAGTTGAAATTTGTTGAGAAACCTCTTCAAATTGAGGATCGAAAGATCAAGTTTCTCAAACACAAACGATTAGTTCTAGTCAAAGTTAAGTGGGATTCAAAGAGAGGAGCTGAATACACTTGGGAACTGGAGTCAGAAATGAAGAAAAAATATCCACACTTATTCCAGTAAATCTCGAGGACGAGATTTTTCTTAAGGTGGGTAGAATATAACGACTCTCATCAAAAGTACTATTTAATATATTAATTAGTCCAAAGGGAAACCCTAATTGAGAGACCCAAGTGATTCTGAACAAACCCTGAAATTTTCATAATTTTCAGAATCAGGATTAGGGCCCCTAAAACTCAAGGGGGGTAAACCCTAGTTGATAATTATCAACTTTGAAACGTTGGCAGCAAGTAATTTCGAAATTTATCAATTCAGCAAAGCTAGTCCCAAACGTGGCTACCCTATAGCCTACTTTGATGCCTTACGGACCGTAACCTTAATAAGCTTACGGACCGTAAGCTAACCTTACGGACCGCAACATTGATAAGCTTACGGTCCGTAAGCTAGCGAAAATTTACCTATAAATAGCAGGCTGTGGCAGTCGTTTTCTGATCATATTACGTCGAAAGAATTCCATTCACACACTATAATACGTTCTGTTTACTTCAAATTCAACCCCCGGGTATCGAAATTCTGCTACAAAACAGGGTATTAGCCCAATCGCTGTTACGATTCAATTATCCGACAATCAAGATATCCAATGCATGTTTAAATGCCGCCCACATTAGGGTTATACTTTATCGTTCGTCATTAATTTGACGGATTGTCGTTAATTCGATAGGTAAAGTATTATACTTTATCGTTCGTTGTTAATTCAACGGATTGTCGTTAATTCGATAGATAAAGTATTATACCTTATCGTTCATTGTTAATTCAATGGATCATCGTTAATTCGGTGGACAAAGTATTGCATTTTGACATTCATTGTGATAATTTGATCTCGTAAATTATCGTAATTGCTGGATTGATTACTAACCCAGTTTTGTGTGCATTATCTATATTAGGTTAACAAGGCTAAATCATAGATTAGACTCTGACCATATTAAATCAGCAATGTGAGTCATTCTCTCTTTTTATCAAATCTATTTACAAAAATGTTTTATTTCAAAGTTATAATTACGGGGATTAAGTCTTTGTAATCACCAAGTTACAGCCGGTATGTGGGGTTTTGTATACATTACTTGATAATCGTCACCATTGGGGCAGCCAATGGGGGATATGACCATAGTCACAGACACCATTGGACGAATGGGCCAATGGGTCGAGTGGCAAGTACCGTGGGTAGTTGGATTGATATCAGAAACATTGTAATCGCTCTTAATACTGTAAATTATAACAAATGTGTCATTTTAGTAAATAGAATGATTCACTCAGTATTTCCCACTGACAAAACCTTTTTCAAACATGTTTCAGGTGACCAGTTGTAATTCAGGAAAAAGTACTGGGGAGCATTCCAAGCTTAAAATAGTGGCTCATTATCAATATAAAATAAATAAATGATTTTGTAATATCACGCTTTTATAGTAAAAACATAATATTGTAAATTATCGGGGTTTTATCCCGAATTGTGAAATAAATAATCGGGGAAAAATTTTAGCTTTAAGCGATCCTGTTTCCGCTGTTAAACTCAATTAAATCAATACCGCAGTATTTCTGTCCCGCGGCTCTTGAAACGGGTCAAAACGCGTCGAGGGCCGTGACAGTACTAAAGCCGGCTATATTGAATATGATGGATGAATTTTATGATAATAGCAAAATCAGCATAGGATGCAACGCTTCTTTTTCATCACCTTAATCCCTAAAGCTTTGGACCCGCAGGTTATGTCCGACTATCGTCCTATTTCTCTTGTTGGGTCGCTTTATAAAATCATTTCTAAGACTCTTGCTAACCGTCTTAAAACAGTCTTGAATGGGTTAATTTCCCCTACCCAATTGGCTTTTGTCGGTGGGAGGAATATCCTTGACAGTCCCCTAATGGTTAGTGAAATGGTAGCATGGGCGAAAAGATCCAAAAAGAAACTCATTTTTAAAGTGGATTTTCAACGTGCATATGACTCTTTAAATTATGAGTTCTTATTTAAAATCATGGAGTTTATGAATTTTCCGGTCCATTGGATATCGTGGGTGAAAGGGTGCCTTAAGTCGGGGATAAGTTCGGTTTTGGTTAATGGGTGGGTCGCCTACGGATGAATTTGTGTTCAAACGGGGATTGAGACAAGGAGACCCGCTATCCCTATTCCTCTTTATTTTAGCTATGGAGATTGAAGATATGTATATGAAAAAAACCACTAATCTTGGGTTATTTCATGGGGTGAAACTCCCTAATGATGGGTCGACCATATCTCACTTGTGCTATGCGGACGATGTGCTTTTTGTAGGAGATTGGTTGGAGCATAAGGTATCTTAGACATTTTCTTAGGTGTTTATACCACTTCATGGGTAATGAGAACTACACCGTTCTTGACCACCAATCAAAGAAAAAACAAGCTCCGCGTTTCTCTCGTTTTTTTCTTCCTTTGCTAGACACGACAAGATTCAAAGCCTTCAATTTTGACGAATCTTTTTCCGTCCATCTACCCACAAATCAGATCGGATACTTCTGCCAAAAGAACATACACCAATTACTCCATTCTTATCCTTGGCAGGAATGACAGATCTTGCCTAGATTGAAAGTTGCTAATGCGTGAAACTCATCACCAAGGAACCGAAGCGAATTGATCACTTGTAATCACCGCCGTCTGGGACGGTACTCCCGTTATACCGGTTGACACAAACCACCATACGAACAGAAATGAACGCCAGCGCGAGTCCGCTTGACCTGCACCGCTTGTACGCATCTCCGTTGCAGCCCCGATAGGGGCTACTCCCCCTATATCGGAAAACGAATCTCAAAAACTACTAAGATCTTATACCAATTGTTTGAAAATCAGATCATTGATCAAACTCAAAAAACGATTTGAACGAGCTTGTTCAACTCTTTTATTATTTATCAATCAAAACACACCGATTATGATAACCCGAACCATCTATTTATACTAGGCTCATACTTATCCTAATCCAAGTCATACTCTATTAAATATATAAATTAACCAAATCAGATAAACATATCTAATAAACTAACAATTATCTCTACTTTAAATATAGAAAGACTCAAATAATAATTCAACATCTAAACTATATAATAAAAGAAACCAATAAAGGAACACTTGTCATTATTCTAAACCATCCTTAATTACAGATAATTATTATTTAATTTAAATTATTAAATATTATTTAAATTAATCTAAATCTTATCAACTTTAAATCATTGGTATAAACTTAATTTTAAATAGTAAAGTCTTATCTAAACTAACACTTCAAATCCTAAAGTTTATCTAACATAAAAAGCATTGTTTCACTTAAACATGCATATTATTTGTTGTTAATGTTATTATTGTTAACTATGAAAAATTATATTAAACAACTTATAAATCAAACCACAATTTTAAAATAGTATTAACCTAATTTAAAAAATAATAAAAAATCCATTTTGATTTAGAAAGATTTTTTAACAATAGATAAATCCGTGTAATACACATGGTTTTTAAAGATATAGCATTTTTTTTATTATTTGCTATATAAAATTAAATTTATTCAACCCGTACAATACACAGAGTTTTTTTTAATATAATTTTTTTATTATTTAGTATATAAAATTACATTTTTTCCACCAGTGAATACACAAGTTTTTTTTAAATATATATTTTTTTATTTTTTGGTATATAAAATTACATTTATTCAACCCGCATAATACACGAGGTTCTTAAAGATATAATTTTTTTATTATTTAATGTATAAAATTATATTTACTCAACACGAGTAATAAATGAGGTTTATAAAAATATATTGTTTTTTTATTTAGTATATAAAATTATATTTATTAAACCCGTGTAATACACAGGGTTCTAACCTAGTTGTTATATATAACCCTTGATCCATATCTATTCAATTCAAAATTAACCTCTTCACCCATCGAGTTCCCCTTTTATTGCTTTGATGGATTATACTTTTTTGCTTTTAGAAGTTGTAAATCACTCCAACATGTGTTTTGTATATTTTCTGGCTAAAGACTTGTCTAGCATAATACATTATACACATATTTTTTATTTGCTTTTTATTTAAACATGTGAATGAATAAATGATAATATTGTGTTATATTCACTCCATAATTTGCACTGACACTGCACAACAACTTGCCTTTCACTTTTTATATAAGGTCTTTTCCCAAAAAAAAAAAAGACTTATCAAGATCAATAATATAACAGTTTCAGTTTTAGATTCTTCATGATATTTTTATGTAATCATTCCAATCAGATCGGGTAAAGACTGTTGGAAGTGTTGTATCATATGTCATATAATTTGTATATTTTAAGCATGTTTCATACATTTTATTGTGTTGGCTTGATCCATCATCATATGTAATGGAGGTTTGAAAATAAGAACTAAAATTCATTTCACATCATTTGTTTTACACAATAGTGACCAAGTAAGAGAAGCAGATCGATCAAATAATAACAAGGCGTTTGGCGGTTTTGTCTTTACAATAGTTGAAGGTCATGGAGCTAGCAAGGGTGGCTCAACCATATAATAATAACACCAGCTGACAACGTCATGACCGGCCCTGGGGGTGGGCGGGGAGGACCAACGGACAGGGCCCGATATTTCGAAGAGCACGTTTTTTTTGTGAAAAAAACCCCATATGTATATGTTAAATTTTTTTAATAGGGTATACACATACAAACACCAACATAAGCCCACTTACAAAACTATCCTTATGGTTTAGATTAGTTATTAGCCCATTGACATTAGGTTTAGACTTTTAGTGAGTTCGGCACTCAATTTCTTTAAAGTCTAAGGGCACATTTTTTTGAGGTCGAATAGGGTACACGAATTCTCAGGGCCCGCCATATACAATGTGTGTCAAAAAGTCATGGAGAAAGGGTCACTAAACCGTATAACAAATGAGACGCATGGTCCCGGGTGTTAACTCTCGGAAGGTGTAATAGCACCTACAACGAAATAACTAGTTAGTTCCCATATATTGTCATATAATATCACATAATGTAATGATTCATGATGGGTAAGAAGTACTTCCCATAAAATAAAATGATTTAATATTTAACCTATTAGGAGTGACATTATATAAGATATCTAAATATTCACATAAATGACTATTCAAACATAAAAAAAAAGTACAAGCAAGAACAAATAAACTAATCCACAAATCCTATCCAAATATGGTATGTACAATTGTACATTAGACATGATTATATTACAAATTTGGATATACAAAGCAAGCTCTCTTTATTTTGTAATTATTCTTAACTAGTTGTAAGACCCATGTTACCACACGGGTAGGTTTAATAATGATCGAAATCATATACTAAAAAACAGGTTATAATATATCATAGTTGTAGGTCTCATGTGAACACACGGGTAGGTTTAATAACGATCGAAATCAAACACTAAAAAACAGATTATAATATATCATTTAAATTGTTTGCGTTTAGTTACATATCTTTATAACCGTTATGACGAATGGACCTTTCCGCCAGCTGGCTTGCATAGCCAACACAAATAGACTTCCTCAAATTCTTATAATCATGTTCTCTATCTCTCCGTCTTTCCTTTCTTCTTACATCCAAGCTCCCTGATATAAAAAAAACAACGCTTAACTTCATACACATCCTTCTATACTTTTATAAACTGAAAACTTGAGTACAAGTAAACATATTCTCTGTAACCTTCAAGTCGGTTATGGCTAACCTTTTGCAATCTTCTGCATTATCTGAGACAGCTGTTTATGGACATCTTTGGCGAACAGCATCCCCCGTACCTGAATATAACAATTTCAACAAAGCATATCATAAGTTCAAACTTTCGAGAAAGATTAGCATGACACGACAGTACGGCACATTAGTTAACTTTATTGATTTTGGAGAAGTTAAAATGGGTACCAATTATCCTTGGTCCTTTCATAGATCAATGGTGATTCTGAGAAGTTCAGGAAAAGTGTGTATATACCTAACATGAGAATATACATGTATATAGTACATTAATTTTCTACCTGTAAGTTGTTATCTTTGCAACAGTCAATACTATAGTCAGTTTGGTCCCAGAGCTTGTAAATTTGAAGTAACTGAATGTGATCACCCCATCATGAACCATCCGGAAGCTCTGAAGGAGGATGCTTCCTCTTCTTCTCTGTGCTTTTACTGCAAATCAAAACATAATAGATTATCAATTTACAAAAAAATATTTATATTTATGACATTCATAATAATGCATCTAAGTAACATGCTTGAAAATATACCTTCGTCCAGGAAGCAATGTACCTTCAACTGATAACATAGCAGGTACAGTCAAAGCTTGGGTCAAACAATCATACTTATTTGCCTCGATCAAAGTCCTTGCTAGTGAAGGTTCCAAAGGAAGCTCGACCACAAAAAAAAAAAAAAAAAAAAAAAAAAAAAAAACCATTAAACACGCCAGTAACGAAGGCATTTTATCATGTGATTGGTCTAAATGATGTTATTAGTTATAAAATGCAATACCTGACATTTTGTAAAGACTCAACTGCAACAAAAGTCATTTGGGTCATCCTATTAGTTAGTGGAAAAACTTGACATTTTAAGTGTGTAAGTGGGCCCCATTAAAAGCTTGAGCTCGGCATACTATATTCATTATAGAGTAACACAAAGAAAAGAACTTACGTGAAGGTGGATCAAGAAAATCAAATTTAAGAATATCAATATCGGGAAGGTCAAGTGATTTCAAATAAAGAACACTTCCAGCTAGAGAAGACCGTTGTATTTCAGGCACCGTAGCATCCAGCAAATTGTCATGATAAACAGCCAATGGGTATAAACGATAACACTTCCCAGGTCTCGTTCTCCCAGCTCGTCCCGCTCGTTGTTTGGCTTGCACCCTACAATTAATAACTCATGATCGCTTATAACTTCAAATAGATCATAAGAAGTAAACTCAAACAGATGGCGTTAATTATTACCTGCTAATCTAAACAACATCAAGGGAATACATTACAGTTGATGGATTATACTGTCGTTGCTTCACGTAACCAGAGTCAATGACATACCTATGAATTATGAAGCAACATTCTAGAATCAAAACCTTGTTTTAACCCAACAGTGGTTTCAACCACTGTTTTAACCCAACAGTGGTTTAACTCACTGTTTTAACCCAACAGCGGTTTCAAGCACTGTTTTTACCCAACAGTGGTTTAACTCACTGTTTTAACCCAACAGTGATTTAACTCACTGTTTTTAACCCAACAGTGGTTTCAACAATTGAAGGCCAGAAGAGAAGATCGAGCATCCTGTTAAGACCCAACAGTGGTTTAACTCACTGTTTTAACCCACAGTGGTTTAACTCACTGTTTGACCCACATACATAAAAATAAGCATCCAAATTTCCTAATTTTTGCATTAAACCACTGGAATAAGAAATTAAGAGTAAAAATAAGTAGTTAACCTGATGGTAAAAGCAAAATCTCAAAGGGAAGGTTTAGGGGGCTGACAAATTGTTTATGAACGCTATCAAAGCAGAGATAGGTGAACAAATTATCTTATCTAGTACACAATAAACACTATATATCTCACAGATTAAAGATCACACAAAAACCGAAAATTAACTGTGAGTATACCTTTGCTACATAATCTTGTTCCACTGCTTTGCCTGCTGCAGCTTCTTGTTGGGTTGTCACTTCATAAGCCCTTCAACCTATGGCATACAAAAGATTATATATACCGTATGCTCATATATATAAGAAAATTGCAAATGAACCATCATTATTGAATAACAATTTAACTGGATAACTTATATTTAAGTAGGTCAGTATTAGTTCGACATGTAACGGCACAGGAATTCGGTCGGTGTTAATTTGGTTCATTACGATACTAACACTCGATATAGCAATCTAAAGAATCTTCAATAAAACACCCAACACGTTTTTTATATGGCGATGATATGTTTGGGATCTAAAACAACAAAGTACTTAAAAAAGAAATTTTAGTGGGCTTTCAGTCTAACTTTGTATCATTTTGTTACGGTGTAGTACCAAAAGAAATATGCTCAAGAGGATATCGGAACTTTACATCAAACAAAACAATACAAACTAATATGTGTACCGATGTTGTTAGGCTGGTAGTATCCGGTTCGTCACGGTAAGTTTATCGTATCGGAACACTCGCTATGGCTTATAAAAAACTCGCTATGGCAAACAACGTTACTTTAAAACTTGGTTTTAAGTAAATTCATATTAGGACGTAGATAAAAATGCGCATATCGCAGCGACACACTCAGAATTTTGTAAATATCTTATTTTAAAAGTTATAAGTGGAAAACAAAATATACTCAAAAGTAATTATATTCATCAAATATTCTAATAATAAACATTTTTTCTTCATAAATGTACTATCATCATCATATCTTTATAAACACAGAAATCAAGTATAGCTTGTACATATATATTCATATGCATAACTAACATACAACTTCAACAGTGGTCTCTAAAATTGGTTTAGCATAGCATAATATATGATCAAATCATCGTAGGCCCTTCTTGATTGGAAAATGTAAAGATGTTAACGACTGTTGTTTAATATGTTAATCTTTTGAAAGTGAAAGTTTATGTTTTTTTAGAATAAATGTACTATCAACATTATATCCTTTTTCTATCCAATTCTTAAACAGGTCAAGTTTTTAAAAAAATAGCCATAATGGTAACAGCTCAAAAATTTGAAGTAGATAAACTGATATATATTCAGGTAATTTTCATCAACATTTAGGAATAACCACATAACCCGCCTTATACTTTTGGTCCAACTCCGGCTAAAGCAATACCATGACGCTGCTAATAGTTAAAGACATGTTTGCCCCTATGGTTGTCAGGAAAAAGGAAATGCAAACCTTAGAACTTCAATAAAAGAGACTGTTTCATTAGTCAAACCATCCATCTCATCAGTTTCCATCGTCCACATCATCATCAAAATCACGACATTCATGATATTTTGGCGCCCCATTTTCCAACTCAAATCGGACCATCTTTTTTTCATTTCATCTTCAAAGTCGATGTCATACGCCCTATATGGTGGGCTGCTATATGCTTGAAACTGAAGTGTTCTGTCATACCATCAAAACCTGCATTAAAAGTAATATATACAGCATGAACATGACTCAAAAAATATTTAAGATGAAAAGGATTTGTCACACAGAGCATCATTTTTTTGCTGGTTTGTTCCGGTTACTGTAAAACATCCCAATTTAAAGCACTAACAAACCAAGTTCCTTTTTTCTTTATTTTTACGTGTTCTAATGATGTGAACTCAAACGAACAACTAATTGTTAGACTTGCGCTTTACGGAATTAGTTAACACATTAACTTTATTAGGGCTTTCATGATGCAAACCTAATGGAAAATAGTAGTAGGTTATTAGGATCACAAAATAGAGTATGCATCTTTTGATATATTTCAAGGTACTTAATATAGAATTATAGTATGCATCATAACAACATAAAACTTTGGTAGGTCCATATCTATTCTATTAAGGAATATGGTTTGTTATCTTACCAAGTCACACAAAATAGAAATATTAAACATATTGGAACCCATAAGAAAGTAATTCTAACCTCGTATGCAAGACGGATGCATATGAACACCTCACCAGCTAGTAAAATCCTTGTTAACATCTGGATGATACTGACATGAGCAAATTAATATTAGTATTACTTATCATTGAACACCCTATATGACGATGTGATTGGATCTTTTTAATAATTTAATGGCAACATCTTCTTTACTAAAAGTAAAAAAAAAACAGGGCATGGATATAAAGAGGCGCACACAGAACAATATCCATGTCAATATAGATCATAGTTAAGACTTAATAGTACCATTTAAAGAAGAAAATGGTGGGTTTTGTTTTAGGGCAAATGGTAGCAGAGCTAGTGTTCTTATTGGTTTAACATGTACATTATCAATATTACAAAAGTTTATGAAGTTTGAAACAACTTAGCCCTTTTGGAATATGTTTTAACTCTCACTACTAAAAAAGGGTAACATGTGCTACTTTACAATTTAGAAGTTATTAGTGTTGGCTACCTTTATAATGCATATATATCATGCATTATGATAATTGACATCAAGGGAAGCGTATTCAAAAAGAATATATTGTCCTCCATAGGTTTTATTTTTGTAGTACCAGGCTAAAAAAAGAGGACTGCATATAGCATATGAAAAAAAAATGAAAAACAGTGAACAATTGATCTCCAAATCGAAGCAAAGAACAACCAAAGCAAATTATAGTCAAGTCCACAACAGTTACTTGTACACTATGTTTTGGGATTTTGAGTCCATTGAGGAACCACCATACATATAATTAAATACGAAGCTAGAACAGAACTATTTTTGTTTAGAAATGAAAAATAGACAAACCTGGACGACAAAAAGAATATATGCGAGCTGATTTCCTTATTCATTGACAGGACCTGTACACACAAAACTTAAAAATATAAATACATCTTAACATATTCAAAGCAGTACTCATTCAGACTAACATTGAATCGAAAGGGAAAAGGAAGTTTATCATACCATACCTGAAATCATTTCACAAAGATAATTTCCATCGTTTGTATTTTCTTTTTCCTTTTTTTCAATTTCCAACTTCTTTCATGTGAAGCTTAAAAGAAAAAGAAATTTATCATACCACACTTGACAGCCGGAGAAGGCTTAATCAGCAATTTATATGGTTCAGATCTGTTATAATGCAGGATCACATATATAAGGTGGGTTGCATGCAGTCAAATTTAAATTTATAATTATAATTTATTAACTTGTAGTTAAATTAGTACTTTACTACAAATTAGATAGTTAGCCCTTAAAAATAAATTAAGGTTAATTAACATGTAATCACTCACTTCATTGTCTCATCAAGAGCTGCAGGCATGCTAAGTTCTTCATTGTATGCTGGCATAATCAGTGAAATAGTTGGATATGTTGCTACCTCCAATTAGTAGACATGATGTTGCAGTACCACTAATGAGTACATCCTTCACTGTATTCTTATATGAAACATCCTAAAATTAGGTAATAAATAAATTCTAGTAAAATCATCACATACATGAACGAAAAGAAAGCAGTTGGTGGCCGTTTAGGTTTACTTGGATCCCTTTCTTTCTTAGACTTCTTTGCAGATGGTTCTTTTACTTTCACTGACTTCTTTCTGCACCAAAATCCACATAAACATAAATAAAAAATAATATTAATAATAACTATAAAACTAATTACCTCTCTACAGGATTTTTAGCAATAGATTCTTTGAGTGTTTCCACACAAATTGTCTCTGTAACAACATAATCCAATGTTATTAAAAAATTAAATTAAAGTATATCAAATCTGAGTTAAAACTATATCAAATCATATGAATTATATTTCATATATCAAATCATAGTTAAAACTATATCAAATCATATGAGATAAAACTATATCAAATCATATGAATTATTTAGGCTTCAAACAATAACAGGTGTCTGGGACAGCATGTGGAGATTTTACTCTCCAACCAATAATCAACCACTTAACTCACACACAAGTCATCCAATCATCCATAAATTGACCAAAATTCGTACTCAAAACTGAGTTAAAACTATATCAAATCATATGAATTATATTTCAATCTCTACATCTCCTAAACAGAGTCAACAAAATAAAAACAATTAACATCTACATACAACCACAGAATGAACAGAATGATTAACAGCTAAACCTGATCAATTTCGTCCCACCACCGGAACTCCGCTTGCATCTTATTCCGACAAACATTATACAAAAGCGTAGGGTAAAACAGGATCCGAGCACCGGCACCTACCAACGCTCTCTTAGCATCCACCGTAACAACATACCTACTAACACGAAAATCAACAATCTGTCGATCACTTTTCACATCCGTCAAATCATCCAAATCCTCGATCTTCATGTCACAGATCGCAACCAAACTTCGAACAAAACCAAAACAGGATTAGAACAACAAATTACATATCATCAAGTAATCTATCAATTTAATTAGCATTGATAAGAAATAAGAAAATTATACCCCAAAGCACAAAATTGACTTATCATCTAGGGTCTTTGTGTGTTTCAACTGGTTATAGCAATTTGATTTCATTTAATCAGTTTCAAACTTCCAATTATGACATGTTGAAATTTACATGTTTGGATAATAAAACACAAAATTGCTATGAGAATACTCATTATTGATATAAACGTAAAGTCACCGAAGCTTACAGAAAGAAACATCCAAACATTCCCTATAAGAAAGAATAACGAACAGAGCAAAAGAAATAATGAAATTAACTTCAAATTCACAGGCAATCTACTTATTCAATGGTCAACCACTCAACTCATTCACAAGTTATCCAAGAAACCTTGAATTGACCAATAATCCGAGCACCGGCACCTACCAACGCTCTCTTAGCATCCACCGTAACAACATACCTACGAACACTGTAATCAACAATTCGTTGCTCACTTTTCACATCCGTCAAATCATCCAAATCCTTGAACTTCATGTCACAGATCGCAACCAAAATTCGAACAAAACCAAAACCGTAACCGTAACCCTAACAATCACCACGATCGCTTTAACTAAAAACGGAGATGTAATTGAAAGGTTTAAGAGACGAAAAATAGAGACAATACGCAACATGATCACTGATGAGTGGTTGAAAACCCTAGAAATAATGAACTGAGCTATTAATGGCAAAATTGTACCGAATTGAGGATGAAATTGATCGGTTTGAAGTGGAAATTGTGAGGATTTAGTGGTGATTTTGGTGGATTTGAACAGATTTTGTGCAGAAATAAGTGAGATTCTGACTGGTAGATACTGATTGTTAGGGTTACGGATTGAAAGAAGAGAGAGAAGAGTATTCAAAATCACCAGACAGAAGAGAGAGAAGAAGAAATATGGAGTAATGGATTGAAAGAACTTATATGGATATGGTTTGAATTTTAAATCTGGAGCCAAGATTTTGAATTTTGAATCTGGTCAGAGGTTTGAATTTTGAATAAACATCAGAGGTTTCAATTACCCTCCCATTTGAATGAAACATGTAACGCCCCAAAATCCGAATGTTAATATTGTCGTGTGTTCCTATATGACACGTCATGAAATAAATAACTAGGCTATTTAACCTAGTTAAGGGTATGGTCAAAAGTATTAAAAGATGGAAGTAGTGCACGTTATGTTTTAAAGGCAAACCCGAGGGGCTAAAGTGGAACAGATGAAAGTTTAGAACTAATTAAAAGGTCTATACACACGCACACAAACACACATACGTGCGTGTTCTTGAAGCTTCAGGAGCTCTCAAGAGCTCCAAACCCTAATTCAACTAAACCACCAAATTGAAGGGTGAATCGAAGCCTAAATTCAAGAAGGAACACGGATTAATGATCACCTTCACGAGGGGATCATAAGGTATGTCTTAAATCTAAGATTGGTGATCATATGTGAAGTGGGTTATGTTCAAATCCGTGAGTTAATATGAAATTAATCATGTATAAGGGTTAGAATCATCGTATAGAACATGGGGTACGTATGGTTTGTGATAATTTGATGATTAGAGGTGAAACTCGCTAGTTAGGGTGAAGATGATGACTAGAATCACCACCTATGTCAAAGTCTTGTTGAAAGATTGATGTATTATGTGGGTATGATGAATTCTTGTTAGATGAATTAGGAGAAATATGATGATGATATGGTTGATGTTTATTTGGGAATGATACATGATGATTAGTAGTAGGTTTTGATGGGTTATGTATGAGTTTAGAAGAATTATGCATGAATTAGTTGTACGATATGCTTAAAAGGTAGTACACACACTAAGCGTATGATAAAATGTATATAGTGTCGTCCGTATAGTCGACTATGATGTTACGAGTATATGATGATAAGTCGATAGTTAAATATGGTTAATAGTTGACTCTCAAAAGTCAACTAAGTATAATAAACATGATTTGACTCGTTGTCGTAAAGGTAGGATTATAGGATGTCGTATGATACATGTTATAGCAATCCGCGTTAAATGTAAAGACATGATGAGTTACATGAAGTTAAACGTATATGGATATGATTATATGAGTTATGTTTGTTAGAAATGACTAATGAAAGTTAAGTGTGAAATATGCGGTTGATATGATTGTTAACATGTACAAATGAGTGTGCTAATAAGAGCGTGATTTCGATGAAATGAAAGTATAGGAATCACGTCGAGACGGGCTCAAGCATGAGGTGTTAATGGGTCAAGAAGACGCGAGGAATCGGATACGAGCACGGACGCATAAGGTAAGTGATTTCCGTAATCACTTCTTAGTTCGATTAAGTAGTATGGTATTTTTAATTAATGAAACTTGATGTTGGAAGTTAAATATGTGTAGAATTCCTTCGTTGTAAATGATGGGATTAAAGTTGACTAAAACGCCCTTGGTTGGTATATTGGGCGAACGACCTTAAAAGTAGTTAGGAAACAAGTTATTCGATTAGTGTAATGATTTAGACAAGTATGGAAGTGAGAAGTAAGGTCTTTGTAAGTCATAGACCTTAAAATGCGTAAATACCCTTAACGGGTCAAAATAAGCATATGAACGATAATGGATTAAGAGGATGCAAGACATCCAAGAATTTAGTCTTTTATGATAGACGTTACTAATATTATTAGGTTCATAAAGGTTCACTAATAAGAATTTAGTCTTTTATGGAATTTAGTAGGATCGAATTTTGACCCGAATGAGTCATTCGGAAGAGCTCAAATCCGTTTCAGAGGCGGAAACAAAGAAACGGATGTGAAAACAGCTTGAGTTACACTTTAAACCTCTTGTATATTGATTTTACAACTATTACATTCAAGAGAAATACCGGCAGCACTTCGGTATCAAATCTGGAAAACCTTACAAATGAATAGACATGCTGCCTATTTATAGTGTTCCTGGTTTCTCTTGAAGACACACATGTCAGCTTCAAGAGAAACCCTTCAAGAGAAACCTACAAGTTCCACTTTCAAGAGAAACCTACATATCTGACTTTGAAGCGAAACCTACAATCTGTCATATTCTATTTTGGTGAATTCTAACTTTTGTGATGATGTCACACATATGATGTCATCATTGATGTCACATATGTGATGTCATCATTCTTGACGATGACTTCATGCACGAACAGAACCGCAACAAGTCCAAGACTCAATATAAGATGAAGTCGACAGATGTGTGCACCAACAAGTCATGTTAATAAATGCATGAACGGGTCGAAATTTGGAAAGAGGGTAATAAGCCGAAGAGTTAAAAGTCTGAAATTTTATTATGTCGGATGTTGGATTTTAACTCCATTAGATGGAGAATTAAATTCCGGACGTATAGGAAAAAGAATCGGGTAAAACGGATAAAAAACGAGAGAGTTATGCTCGTTTCCGTAAAATCGGGTCGTGCTGGGAATATGCAGCAAACAGCTGCACACGTTCTGTCCATTTGAGGGCGTCGCGCCACGCGACGGGGGGTCGCGCGACGCGACGGGTGCAGTTTCTCCGAAAATTTTCTTCGTGTCTTATTTGGTATCGGGAACTCCTTTAAAAGCGTTTTAAGCCACGTACGCCTAATTTAACTTATGTTTATGTGATCTTAAGGGTATGCACGTATGTAAATAGGTACGTATGTATGTTTATAAGGATGTGAACAAGTACGTGGATGTATGAGGGTATGAAGGAGAATAGGCATGTATGAGTTTGGTATATTGCAAGCAGGGATGTGTGTATGTATATATGTGTGATGTCATGACCGTACGTAACGATGTAGGTATGTGTATATGTAGATACGTATAGAATGATTGAGATGTATTTATATGTAAGTATGCAGGTAGGTTGGCATTTATGTGTGTACATATGTATGTATGGAGATAGTGTATGAAGTTTAGGTATGTATGTAAGTCTTTCGGTACGATTAAGTGTTTACGTTGTTTATTCGTGTACATGGAGTTATAAGTGTAATGCAGGAATAGGAAAGAAGACTCACCACAGATTGTATGACAGGATGGGAAAGCTGGGATGTAAAGAGTTAACGAAACGAGAAGTAAACGTGAACAAACCTTGTATGTCTATAATGCATACTAATGTTGTGAATTTTATGTGGTGAGCGCAGGTAGTACCAGTCATGAGGATATCCAAGGATTGGAGATCGAGGATCGAGTCTCAAGATAGATTGTACGGGAGTGTTAGAGTACGTAATTGAGTGAAGCTATGTTATGCTTCTTATTGTAATTAAGTTCAATAAATGTATGTATTAAGAAAGAGTTAACTTTAAGAATGAATTTAAGTGCGTCAAGGTGTTTGAAACGAAAGAAATTTTATGGTACGAATTTCCGCTGCGATTTTTAGTCAAATACGAATTAGGGTCTTACAAAACATCAGTGGTTCGAACATCAGTGCTTGTTTTGTATCAACATCAGTGGTTGGGCAGACCTTTGAAAAGGTGAATGTGGGCCACCTTTGAATTTTAAAGTGGGGCAATAGTTTGAATTTATGATGTCACCATGCTCTCTCTTTGGCTTCCACCTCATTGTTGCTGACATAAGATATAGATTTATAAATATACAAAAGGGAATAATGACATCAGCATAAACATGTGGCATACCTTAGGAGTTGACACATAGACAGATTTACATCAGCTCATAATCTCTTATTATAGATAGTATAGATTGACGAATGTAAACAAAAAAAAATATTACAACGTAAGCGAAACAAGCAAGTTGGTTGAGTAGCTCCAAACTAAGTACTTGGACAAAAAAAAAAAAAAACACTGGATAAATGATACAAAAAATTTATAGAAAAATAGATAACTCTCTAAATAAATAATATCATTACATTAACCCTTTTATATAAGGCCATTTTTTATCCGGCTAATATTCAAAAAACCGAATGTCTTGGCTTGAAATAGCTAAATAAAGGTGTAAATTAATATATTTCAGAGTTAATTACACAGATAGACCATGTGGTTTATAGTCAGTTTCACCTTTGGGTACTAACTTTTTTCTTAACAGGTTTAGGTTTTCTAGTTTCAATTTTTTAACACATTTGGGTACTAACACCAAAATTATCAATATAATGACTAAAATACCCTTCTATTTTTTTAATTATATCAATTTAACACCTTTGGGTACTAACACCTAATTTTATTTAAGTTTAAATCAATTTTACAAAATCAAATTTTTTTATTTTCATCATTTTATTATATCTCTTAATTAACATAAAATCTATTTATTTTTTATTTTTTTATAATTAAATATTTATATATAATTTTTTAAGAAATGATAAATAATTTAGCCCGATAGAAGTTGCTCAAAATCTGAAATAATTAAACTTCAATAGGTACAATAATAGTTGGTAATGTGCAAATAAATTATTATTAAGTTATTAGATTAAAACTTCGTGTATTACACGTGTCTAATGTATAAAACTTCGTTTTAAATTTTGTAATTTTAAATATGTGAGATTAAATAATATAAAACCAATAACAATAATAATAATAATAAAAGACTGTATCTCATTGAACTAAAATGTTTCCTAAGCACATAGATACACAAATAAAATAAAGACGTAATGGTTTAATCACACCATCTCAAAATGTGCCAAGTAATTGATCGTAACAAATAAATCAGATTAGATTATACATTTTTACGATTTTACTACAAAAATATATTAAATTAGTTGTAGTTATTTTTAAACAGTTTTTCTCGATTATGCTACATATCTTGATATATTAATTTAACTAATTTTCAGATATTATATTCGCGTGTTTTCAAGATTGCTATGGATTTTAATAGATACTTATAATATCATTTGTTTCATTATTGAATTTATATTTTAAAGAGTTTTTATATATTCATAAAATATTAGTCAGATATTTATCTAGTATTAATTAGTAATATTATTAATAAATGAAAAATGGAGAGAACGTTTTCTGGCTTTTTTAATTTATATTTATAAATAAAAAATAAAAAATAAATAGATTTTATGTTAATTAAGAGATATAATAAAAAGATGAAAATAAAAAAAATTGATTTTGTAAAAATTTTTTTACTTATAAAATACAAATCATATTAAATTATCGTTAAACTTAAATAAAATTATGTGTTAGTACCCAAAGGTGTTACATTTATAAAATTAAAAAGAATGGAAGGGTATTTTAGTCATTATATTGATAATTTTGGTGTTAGTACCAAAAAGTGTTACAAAATTGAAACCATAAAACCTAAACCTGTTAAAAAAAGTTTGTACCCAAAGGTGAAAATGATTATAAACCATAGGGTGCATCTGTGTAATTAACTCTATATTTCATGATTCACATGTCTTTAAAATAAAAAAGAAAGACATCAAAATCGTTAAAATTATGAGAAAATTCATTAAAATCAAAATGAGAGTTAGCTCTAGATGAGGGATTGAGGTCGGAAAATTAAACCGTCTATGGTGTTTGTCAAAATTTCGAACAAAATAAGTAGAAAAACCAAACAACTGAACGATAACCAAAATAACCAAACCAATTGAAAACCGTTAGTTTTATTATCGACTTTTATGGTTTGGTATTAGTTATATATTTATTAATTTAACCAAATTAACTAAACCGAATCAAAACTAAAATCTATCTTTACATTACTTTTTTTTTCTTATAGATATATGTTTATATGTCATATGCAATAAAATTGTTATTAATAGTAGTTACGTTTGGTCCACCGACATGTAAAGTTGAAGGTTAACCGAATTAACCAAAACATGATGAAAATCCTAAATAAAGTGTAGGTCACTAGAGGCATAGTAACTTGGGTCCCATGATTCAAACAGTTCCATGTGAAATATTCGTCCACAAGGCCCTATTTGACACCATCATCACAAGCGACTCTCAATGCATATACATTCGGTATATTTCAAAAGGTCTCAAGAAGTGTATAAACAATCATATCATAAATTGTTTATATGAACATCATGACAATGTGATAAGCATCTATGTTCCTTTAGAAGAACATTAGGTTTGAATTCGGTTTTATTAGTTTATTTTTTTTTTTTTTTGTGTGTGTCTTTAATCCCTTTGAAGATCACTTGTCTAGGGTAAGTTAAGTTTTACCTAATCCACACATGTGGTCCAGTAAGTTCACCAGTAATGGGTTCTCACAATAAAAAAAATGTCTTAAAAAAAGACAGGGCCGTTCCAACGTTTTTGTAGGTCATAAGTGAAATACAAAGTCAGGACCCTATTAAATTGATGTAAAGAAAATCAGCAATTGAGATTGAAATTTGGACATTGAGTAACTATAGTGATGATTTTTCCTAATGTCGGCCCTAATTTCGTCTAATCCGCAATCAGTTTCAAAAGATGCCACAAGTAACGAGAGTTGGTGTGTTGCGGTGCTGCTTTTGGATTCTAAAATAAAGCTCGCGACTCGTAGCTCGGCTCGTAGCTCGCTCGAAAGAAGCTCGAGAAAAACTAGCTAAAAAACTCAATTTGAGATGACGTGAACCAAGCTGGCTCATTTTGTAACCAAGCCCAGCTCGAGCTAAGCTCGGCTCGGCCCATGGCTCGGCTCGTTGGCTCGTCCTTAGGCTCGTTTAACTCCAATGTAAAGCTCAAGCCAAGTTTAGCCTACTGAATTACTTTCGAGCTTGAGCTCGACCCCACCCTGGCTCGACTCGTTTACAGCCCTATACGGATAGTGTGAGCTCCAAGAGTAAAATCCTAAATCTTGGGTTTAGAAATGTTGTTTAAATGGAGCAAAAACAAATCTAATATATAAAATGAAAAAAAAAAATGGAGGCCATTATTTTTGGGTGTCCTTACCTTAGCTTAGGTTGATAAGTCGGGTTGACCCTGAGGAGAAACCAACAGTCCAACACACCTAAGGGTGTTAGGAGTGGTTAAACACTTGAGAGTGACAAACTAAAAAATCAACCAATCAGAGTACGCCACGTCAATCAGTGAAAAGTGTTTAAACTTTGATGAAAAGTGTTGGCAATGGTTTAGACAATTGGTGAAGTGGTAAACTTAAAAAAAAAAGGAAAAATGTGTGATTGGTTGAGATTGGAATGGACCCCATCCCACACTACCCTCTCTCTCTCCTTCCTCCCTTCCCCGCGTCGGCATGCCCTCCCCGCACCACACCCCTCACCGCCTCGGCAAAGGGTTGGCGGCGGTGTTTGCCGCGCGGCAAAACCGTTTGCCACACCCTTTGCCGATACCACTCCTAACACCCTAACAAACATGTATAATTTGTTTCTTTTTCAAAGAGACTCATTATATCAATATCATTGGTTGACCCTAGACCTTAGCTTAGGTTGATAAGCCGGGTTGACGCTGAGGAGAAACCAACACACCTAACAAACATGTATAATTTATTTCTTTTTTAAAGAGACTCATTATATCAATATCACATATAAACAAATAAAAAACATTTATTTTTGCTTATTTATTAGATATAATATACAAATGTAAAATTTTAGGATATTCGAAGCAAGTAATAATGAGATGCCAATAGTGCCCTTTGATCAACAGAAAGCTATAAAAGCAAAGGAGATGATCAGGGCCCTCGTTACATAGAATTGGATGTACATGTAATGTAGCATTTGAGCACACAAGTGTAGGTGTAGCCGGCGAAGCTTGAGATTTCCGACTGGGGGTCGAAAACGTATATACCAAAAATTTCTGTAAAATCGGGGGGTAAAAAACGTATATACCCAAAAATTTCTATACGAAAACTACATACTCTTCACTAACGAGCGAAAAGTTCGGGGGGTCGGCCGCCCCCACAAAGCTACGCCCATGACTGTAGGGTATGCATGCTTATTTGGTTGGGTTGATAGTGGTTATCCGACCTTTTTTTGTTCACGACTAAAACTTAATATTTTAATATTTAATAATTAAATGCACTGATGTTATTAGTAATAGCTTAGTGAATATGAAAAAAAAAATAATAATAAAAAGAAGTGAAGCCTAGTAGACATGAATGATTTCCTATAAGGTCACCCGTAGTGGTATTGTGGAATGACAAACCAAAAGCAAATAACATGGTGAACACCACCCCTCTCGTATGTGGTTGTCAAAGTTTGATTCCACATGTGGTTTAAATCACGAGGTTGGTTCAAGATATAGGAGGAATTTGATTGTTTGGGGTAATTGTTCACCAATCAAAATTTTTCTTCAATTCCAAACTCACTAAATTCACATACCTCCCCACTACACTATTTTACCCCATGTTTCATTACATGGTGATGTGTACGCCACATGTCAAAAAAGACCAAACCACATACCTCACCATTACGCATGATCTTATCAAAGATGTGTAATCGTTTAGTAGAGGCTGAGATGTGCATAAGGGAGGGACACTACACTCACAAAACCACGACACTATGTTATGTGGGTGTGGTGCTGATGTGGCACACCCCGTATGGCCATATGCCCACTTTACTATTACACTTAACCTTTTTGTGGGATTCTGAGTATGATTTTCATTATCTATCGCATAATTTTTTGAACGGAAAAAGGTTATTTGTAATATTGATATTCGTAGAGACGTCGATTTAAGGTTAAAAACTTATAAAAAAAGAGTATAAATTAGGTGCTTACTTTTCCCTATACTTTTAGTGACCTTTGTACGTTAAGTTCAGCTTGTCTCTGTGTCTTTTTGTATGTTATGATAAATAGCCTAATATTATACTGTGACTATTTTTGTTGGTGCTATGTGTATATTCTATGAGAAGCACTCTTTATTCCTTATATATTTTTCATGTACATATATGGTTTTGGAGTTGAGGGTTTCATTGGAAGCAACATATCTATATCTTTTGGAATAGAGGTATGGTTTACCTACATTTCACCATCCCAAACTATACCAGTAGTGTTTGGTTAGTAGGCCTTTGGGCTAGATTATTTGATACAACAAGAAAGGGATAGTCGACCCTAATTTTAGTTGGCCCATGTGATCGGTGCATTTTAGGTACATTCTACTTCATATTAATTAAAATTAAAATGCATTGATATTGGTATAAACTACGTCAGTACGTCACATGGGCTTAAAACGAGAGAATTATAAACATAAATTATAAGGTGTTAAATATATAAAGCAAAACATTAATTATGATGGTTGATTGTTATTAATGAGGACATGAATGTGATTGGTAAACTTATGAGCATGGTTTTCATGACCGGATCGGACATCGAAACGGATGTCTTACTGGTTCACTAGTTGGACTGGTTCGAACGGTCAGACCGGATTTCCGAACCGGATGACGTAATAATTAATATATTTATATATGAGTAAATTACAAGTTTTGTCCTTTATGTTTACACCAAATTGCAGACGCTATCATTTTGGCCAAAAGTTTACAGGCGGTGTCCTTAACCTTTCAAAATCTTGCACGTTATGTCATTCAGGCCAAACCCAGTTAGAATTTTTGGTTAAATCTAGTCATGTGCCTTGCACATGAGGGAATTGTTGTCATTTCATCTCTTCGGGGTCTATTGTGTAAAAACACTTATGTTTAGGGCTTAGTTTGTAACAAATTGAAAAATAAAGAAATATAATATCTCTCTCTATCTCTCACAACTACCGAAAGTCCCTCTCTCTCTCTCTTATCTCCCTCTCTAACATAACCTGTCACCACTCTCCACCACCGTTAACACATCACCGCCACCATAAGCATCCGTTCACCGTCACCACCCCCAAATCACCAACCACCACTACACCGACACACCACCACCATAGCCCCACCGTCACCACCCCTAAATCACCAACCATCGCCATAGCCCTACCGACACACAACCGCCATAGCCCCACCGTCACCACCCCCAAATAACCAACCACCATTGCACCGACACCCCTGCCGCACACCACCACCAAACACCCCTCGCATACTTTTAAGCCAACACTGCAATTTACTCTTGAAAAAATTACCGGAGGCAGTAGAGGTGAGACGGCGGAACAGGGCTGGGATAGGAGACGACGAAACAGATCTAAGATCGGAGACGACGGAACAGATTTGAGATCGGAGACGGCGGAGTGTACGGCGGTGGCGTACTTATCGCAGGTCTGAGATCGGAAATGTTTGTAGATGATGAAGAGTGGTGGTGGTGGTTGAGGGTGGTGTGTTTTTTTTTCTAATATTTGCAGTGGATTTTCTAGGTTGGTCCATTCATTGGAGCTGCACTTGCTGTTGTTTACCATCAAATTGTCATCAGGGCCATCCCTTTCAAGAGCAGATCTTAAACTCAAATGTTTAAAGAGTTGTGTGAATTGTGTGTGTAAATTATTGTCCTAAAATGGATGCTATTTGTATTTAAGCTTTTCGTGTTGGTTTATCAACTCTTTTTTATGGAATGAACAACTCTTGATTGTGAACTGGTTCTAGATCAGCACTTTGTTTTTTGTTCCAGTTTTAGACCACATGTTCATATATTGTCTTAAACTAGAGAGAGAGAGAGAGAAGAGAGAAAGGGACTTTCAGTAGTTGTGAACGGGGATGATCTGAACATCATTTATAAAGAGCAACCCGAGTTTTTGCTGAACGCGGCCACGAATGAAATGCTATATGGTCGTTGTGGAACATTCATGAGGATCTTGCTTCTTTAACCAGGGGAGTATGTTCTAGTCTTTTGTACATATATATTTTTTTTTTTTTGAGTCGCTTCTCTTTCCACATTAGGGACAATGTAGATTTTAAGTGTGGGGAGGGGAAACTAGCGTTTTAGTTAGGTCATATAAAAAACCAAAAAAAAAAAATCTATAAAATCTGAAAATGTCCCATAATTTTTTTGCAATAAAATGGAAGATGATAAGTATAATCGGATCATTGGCTTTTAATTACTATATATATGAGATAACAAAAAGTTTGAAAACGCGTCTAACTTAGGATATGTGGGTAGGTCCAGCCGGTTGAAAGGTTTCTTATGATCGATATAATATAATTACATATTAGGAGTCTTGTGGATTATCATCTTAGGAGCTATAGCAAAACCGAAACTGTGAAGAGTATAAGGGGAGCCGTTATAAAAAAAAAACCTTATAACTTATAAGTATTCCGATTAAATAACACATCTGTTTCTTTTTAAGAAAATAAATCCGAAACAAGGTGGCGCCCGAAAAAAATATATTCCATCTATCGATTCATTTGAGCTAGCTGTGTATTGACAAAGCGTATGGTATTGCCACTGGGATGGTGACTCAGGTGGTATATATCCTCTAGGTGGAGTTAGAAAAAAATGATAAATATGTGAAGCTTGTGGCATTAACCACTGGGATGGTGACTCGGGTGTCCGCTAAGCTGATTATAAGCAAAACATATCGAAGCTCATAACATCATCTATTATCCATCATAAGTTTAATCGGAAACATATAAGAGTTTTTTTATATAAGATGGTAATCTCATAAGCTCAAAGCGGGATTAGGTAGCGTTGTGGTCTTTTGAGTGTGGGATCCATAGATGAATAATTCACATAAACTTAATGAATTGTGAATAGGGGTTTGGAAACCGGCGGTTGGGTTTAGATGGATCAATTACCTGCAATCTTGGTGAACGTATGATTAGACTAGTTAATAAAATAACCAAAGATATTGAAAGCCATTGTTTTTTATTGTGATTCCACTGCAAATAATTTTTTTTGAGACGAAAAAAGATAAGTGTGGGGATTCCCATGTAATTAACTTGATTGAGGGATTAGCCATAATTTCAATCTCTATATAATTATTTCTTGTATTTGCAATTTATCATCACCATGATAAAAGAATATCTAGTTGCCACTTGTGGACATAGGTTAGTGAAGAAACACTAGATAATTGACCGGAATCAAATTATCTAGGGGGTTTGGATCTGCATAAAAGGGGGTTGTTCTCTCTCGTTTGATTCGACTCCGACTGATCTAATGGAACAGTTCTTCTTCTCTGGCAAACTCTGCAAAACAAAGCACCGTTAGCCTCGTCAAGGGGAGAAGAGGGGTTCTCTCCTTGACCCGACTCCGACGTGAGAATAAGTATGTGTTTATGAAGAAGAAGAAGTATTGATGAAGTGTGTGTAACTTGAATTTCATACCTGAATTGTTCTCATATTTATAGCCGAGAGTTTTGGGCGGGAAAACCCGTTGGTGAAATGTTGACGGAAGATGCTAACCCCGTAAGCGGTTACATTTCCTTCCGTTAAGCTCCTCGATCCGACGTGAGTGCACACGGATCGCTGTTTAGATCTATGGCTGGGGGTTTGCCACGTGGAAAGTGATCAAGTGGAGGTTTCTCTACAATTACATGCTATCATCGTGATTTCAGGGGCGTCTGAGGTGCCGACACGTGTCCAGACGGTTGTAACCGTTTAGTGGTGCACGATTGGGTCTTTCGAGAAGTTTATTGCCATAATCCTGTGTGACTTTTTTATCGTGTGGCACCAGTTGGGGAAATAATATCCAAGTCTGGATATCAAGCGGAAGTGTTTAACTTAGGATTTTCATCCTTTGTTTAAGGAAGAAAGCGCAAGGATTTATGATTTCCTTTTGGCGCGCAAGTGTTGACTGTTGCCTGTTTCTTAAGCCTTCCTTTTGTAAGACCAGTGCACGGCCGCGTAAGGTAAAAAAGGCTAAAAGTCTAGGTTGTGGTATGGTCCCAAGCACTTACTATGAGGTTTTTGGGACCTTACCCCTTCAAGTCCCCCCAGTCTAGTGTTGCAGTTATGCAAATAAGTGGAGCACTGGACTTATAAGAGGGAAATGCTTTTTGGCGCGAAAATAGGGAAGCTTCTATGAGAAGATTTGTTTATTAAGGCCTTTAAGGGGAGTTGTGATTTTTCCCTTTGTTGATTTGACCTTTTTGTAATCATGATCTGACGTTTGATGTCGTCATTTGTAATAAAGAATTATTATTTGCGATACTTTTTTCTCTCTTGTCTTGGAATATGCACCGCCGTTTGTCAGACTTCATTTATGACGCTTAACCTGTAGCGCTGTTCAGAAAGGACACTTGATAGTTAATCATGATGATTACCTTTTCCCTTTCCCGGGGCTATCTCCTTTATATATGCATTTGAGGGTTCTTTCCAATTTGTTTGCTCTGAAAAAAGATGAAGGCCAATCGTTCTTTCCGTACCCGACGTCTTTTGGATATTCTGAATATGTATGAGGCTGCTGAGAGTCTCTTACTCCTCGCTAGTTCGCCGCCTTTAGGGGCTACCGGAGACGAAACAACAGTGTCTTCCGTTCATCCCACGGTGGTGGATTCTGGTTCTGAAGCTTGCCGGCCAGAGGTTGTTGAAGAAGAGGCTGGTGTTTTGTCTGTGGATGTGAACTGGTATATTATCCTCGGAAAAATTGCCGTTTTGACCATGTGCCGATTGTTGCTGATTAGGTTAGGTTTGGGAAACTGTGCATTCCCTCGTTTTATGTTGGTCTTGCTACTAAAATTTTTTGAAGATCACTGCCGTGATTGTTGTCAATGGTTGTTTATGTTTTGATGATGAATATATATTTTTTGATGCACTGTCGTGCATGTAAGCTTCAGGTTGTGTTTGAATTACAATATGTTGCATATGTTTAATTGCTTTGAATAGGTAGAGCGAATGAGAATGGTATTGTATTCATGTGTGAACGTTTGTCTAAGATGCGCAAGGTTGTGCCCTTTTTAGACTGTTCATGAAGCGTACAATGTTTACCATATTGTTTTCGCGTATACCCAAAGAATTATATGCAATTTGTAACAAACAGTAACATGAGTAAAGATGATGTTTGTATTAATGAGGGCGCAAGGCCAATAATACAAAGGATAATAAAGAAATACATTGCCTGTATATATTTATTTTGCGGATTGGTTTGGCTTATATGTAACACCTGCGCAGCTGCTGCGCGTTCCAGGTGCGGGGAACTAGCGTCCCATCAATTCTTTTCAGAGTGTATGCCCCCTTGCCTAAGACTTCATTGATGACGTATGGTCCTTCCCATTTTGGCGCTAATTTGCCTGGTTTTTCTGCGTTTGAAGCTTCATTGTCGCGCAAGATGAAGTCACCAGGGACAAAGGTACATACGCGTACGCGCGCATTGTAGTATTTTTCGAGTTTGGATTTGTACCTTGCCTCTTTGATGGCGGCGTTCTCGCGCCTTTCTTCGAGAAGGTCTAAATCCAGTCTTCGTTCTTGCTCGTTGTTTTGTCTTTCCATAGCTAGCATGCGCGGTGATGGAAGACCAATTTCTGCTGGTATTACCGCTTCTGATCCATAGACCAGACTGAACGGAGTTTCTCCCGTGCTGGTCTTTGGCATGGTGCGATGAGCCCATAAGATGCTTGGGAGCTCATCAACCCATCCTCTGCGCTGTTCCAAGTCGCGCTTTAATGCCATCAACTATCTGTTTGTTGACGCTCTCGACTTGGCCGTTTGCCTGTGGGTGTGCTACGGAAGCAAAGTTATGTTCGATCCTCATTTCTTTGAACCACTTTTGAAGATCTTCCGAGGCAAAGTTGGTGCCGTTGTCGGATATGATGCGCAATGGTAATCCGAATCTGCAAATAATATGTTCCCATATAAATTTGGGGATTACCATTGCTGTTGTTGAAGCTAACACTTTAGCTTCAACCCACTTTGTGAAATAGTCTACTGCTACGATGATGAATTTTACTGCGCCTGGCGCGTCGGGGAATGGCCCAACAAGATCGATGCCCCATTGTTGGAAAGGCGTGACTGGTATTAGCGGATTCTTTGGTCGGAGTGTTTTTGGCGCGTGGCGTTGGCATGTTGCGCATTTCCGTAGTATTTCTACCGCGTCTACGTGCATTCCCGGCCAATTGTAACCTGCGTTCATTATTTTTGCTACTACCATGCGTGGTCCGGCGTGTATCCCGCACAAGCCTTCATGGATTTCCCTGACCAAGTATTGCGCGTCTGTTTTGTCAACGCATCGTAGTAACGGCCCCATGAATGACTTTCTGTATAGAATTCCACCGCCATTTCATAGTTTATTGCCTTGTTCTGGATTTTTCGAGCCTCCGCTTTTCCCTCTGGGAGTTTCCCATGTTGCAAGTATAAGATAATCAGAGACATCCAGGATGGACTGCCGATTTCTATAACGTTTACTTGTTTGAGATAGACGGAAGGGTTGGACAATACTTCGATGTGTACCTCTTTTGCTAAATGTTTGAAACTAGTGGCCGCCAATTTGCTTAGCGCATCCGCATGCTTGTTCTCGCTTCTATTTATGTGATTAACCTTGAATGTTTGGAACTTGCTGATTAGCATTCGCGCCTGTTCCAGGTATAAAGCCATTGCTTCTCCTTTTGCTTCATAATGACCATTGACCTGTTCAGCCACTAATTTTGAATCTACATTGGCTTTGAGGTTTCTTGCCCCCATCTTGAGTGCTAACCGAAGGCCTGCTAGGAACGCTTCGTACTCCGCCTCGTTGTTTGTGCTTCGGAAATCTAGGCGTATAGCATATGTAAGTTCGTGGTCATCTGGGCTAACCAATCGAAGACCCGCACCTGCTCCGTCATCATTAGAAGCGCCATCCGCGTGCAGAGTCCAGACCCTATCGTCGAAAATAGGAACAGGGTTTTGGATTGCCTCGCACTCTTGGACTTTGTCGATAGGACCTTCTGTGGTAAAATCTGCCAGAACTTGCCCCTTGATTGCTGGTCGCGGTCTGTATAGGATATTGTATCCTCTGAGCTCAATAGCCCATTTGGCCAATCTTCCCGCGACGTCAAGTTGATAAGATTTGACCTAAATGGTAATTAGTGAGAACCGTGATGACGTGACCAGAAAAGTACCGACGTAAGCGCCGTGATGCATGTACTAGTGCTAGGACTAGTTTTTCTATCATGGAGTAGCGTGTTTCAGGGCCAGTGAGCATCTTTCTTATATAGTAGATTGGAGTTTGAATGTTTTCTCGCTCCACCATTAATACTGCGCCTACTGCTACTTCCGCAGCAGATAAATATAAGATCAGTGGCTCGTTTTCTCGTGGTGCTGTTAGTGTTGGCAACTGAATTAAACATTCTTTCATTTGTTTGAAAGCTGCTTCCGCTTCGGGTGTAACACCTCGAAAATTCACGTCCTATAATGTGTAGACACGTGTCATACGTTGAACGTGTGAAAGAATGTTATAAAAGGATTTAAGTTGACAATCGTGGAAAGTATGTGAATATACGAGTTCTAAATGTCAACGGTGAATAAATATATTGTATATTAACCCTACATGATGCTCATACCTTCAAACGAACAAATCATGGATCATATGAAGCTAAAAGTGAGAGATTACAAACTACAGGGGTTAAATGTGTCAACATGTTTAAATTATACCTCTGAGTGACCTTTTGACAAACCTGAAGCTTTGTAACGATTAATTATGCTCAGTAGAATGCACGATAAAAATTTCATAAAGTTTCGTCAACGTATGAGAAAGTTGTGATCAAATTCGTGTGCGAGGGGTTAAAGCGTCAACATTGAAAGTTAGGCCTTTTCGGGTAACAATAAAGTTACCCGGGGACTTAACAAAGTGGGTATATATCTTGAAGCCCTTATACGTCAATTACGAGGGCTCAAAATGCAATAAAATAAGGTCTAATCAAAGTTTGAAGAGCCAAGGACCAAAACTGCAATTTTTAAAAGTTTTGTTGGATGACACCAAGGGCTCGCGTAGCGCGAGCACTAACTGCTCATGTAGTGGCGCTACGCCACTGCCTAGTCTGGACAGATTTTGATCTTGTTTGATTCTTTGTCTGCCACAGCCCTTGTAACCTCCTTTAATCGACTTTGCCTCTTCATGCTTGACCCCTAGGCACCCCCTAAGCCCTAGGAACATGTGTTGATCAGTTGTGGTGGGTTGTAGACTCATGTGTCAAAGATTTGTGGTGATTAATTCACTATAAAAGGCCATGATGTGCAACCATTGTTCTTCACACCTCCCCCTTGCAATCTGATCATTTTTGGAGCTCCAAGGCACTCTCAAGTGATCACTAATCAAGCTTAGGACTCTTGTAAGTTTGCTTGACCTTTCTTAATAAATTTTTAGCTTAAAAGTCAAACCGTCGTAATTAACGGTTGACTTAACGATTAGTCATTGTTGGCTCAGTGATTAGTCGAAGTGAAAGTAGTTATAAGTTGTTAATTATGTGGGTAATAAACCCTCAAAAGGGTTCCCCCTAATTCCCACTCTAACTAGGTCAAATGTCGGGTCAAACTTGCTAAGAAAAAGTCAACAGAATGATTAAATACTAATTTATGCATGATTAACAATGTAGAACACATACAACCCATTTGATAATTAATATAACTTGGTAATTAGTGTAAGAACATGCCTAAACTTGTTCAACCCGACAATTTAATGTATAGACCCGGTTCGGAACCGAAAGTCGCAAAGCTTTGACTTTTGCTTTGACTTCAGTTCTGACCCGTTATGGTATGATTTAGAAATACCTTAGAGCTTCATTTGGACCAGGTTACATGCTAGTATAACCCTCTGTGATTATACCCCTCGGTTCATTAGTTATCCGATAAATACGCATGATTCCGTTAATTGCTCATATGTTGACCATTATGCCCTTTTCACCTTAAAACGTGATTCTTGAAAATGTAAAAGAGTAGAAACCTTAATTACTAAATTATAAACTTGTATGCAAAGTTTGACATCAGTTTGAGGTGTAGGTTAAGAGTTATGCTCGTTAGCGTAAAATTAAAGCTTTATGTTAATTTAACGGCGTATTTAGCGTATAGCCTACTTAAACATACTTTTTGATATCAAATCTTTTACCCACTGATGTAATATATTATTTTGGGATTTTTAAAGATTTTTAATAAATTTTAGGCTGAGCATAACTAGTAGTCGTAGGCTTAATCCGGTAATTGTCGGTTTTGCCCTTACGGGCCATAAAATGAGTTTTACATATCTAAACGACTCCAAACCTTTTGCTACTGATCACATATGATAAATAAATTATTTTAAGCCTTATGGAAATATAAAAATATCAGATTTTAGTATCGAACCTGGAAATGGCCTTTAATCGCCTTTTTAAGCGTTTTTAACGCATAGTATGTACTTAAACTATTTTAAACATACAAGGGCTGATACCTACTGATATTTGAGGCAAATTATAATATTTTAACAGTAAGCAAAGGTTGATAAACTCAGACTTCAGTTTTGAGCTTTACGGCTTATGTGAAATTAGCAAAAATCCCCTACGGTGCATAGTTTGGTTATAATTGATAAATTTCACATATATACTTTACCCTACTGTTATAACTTAGTAAAATAAGTATTTTTACTGATTACATCAGGCCTGTAACTCAGATTAATACTTAAACTCTCTTATAACCTTTTAAATGACCAAACTACCCCTACGGGGCCTAGTTTGTGTTTAAATACGTTTCGGGCATAATGAAAGACATCTTACTAATGTCACAACATATTTGAGGCATAATTAACTTAGGAAACCTGTATATGGCTCTCATGATTACCCGTCATGCGTTATTCGCGTTCGGTTCGGTTTATGTAACTAGTTTACATAAATTAGCCGAAACGGGTCAAACGTTATCGTTTTTATCTCAAAATCCAGAATGTGTTTAGTTTACTCATATTATACAAGTCTCCAAACTTGTCGGGTCTAAATCACATCCTATTCCGGTCTTCGCTTAATCATGCGTTTTAAACCGTAAACCTTTCCTTAAAACTAACCGGTCTAAGTTACGACTTAAATAATTTAATAGGTTAATAAAACCTTCGTTCCAGATTGAGAGCCCCAGTAGAAGTACTTGTGCTTGCTGATTAGAATATACGGCTGAGTATAAATTGCATTGCTAGCTCAGGTAAATACTTTTAACCTATTTTCCCTTATACGGGCTTGGGATACGGTATTATAAAAATACCGCTTGGTCGGGTGTAGAAACCTTTTAATCGGAGATGATTAAATTGCATAATCCCGTTTTAATCTGTATTGATTGATAACAAATAACATTGGGGGTTAATGACCGTGTCCTGGATATCCTTGGCTCATTTTAAAAAGTGAATGGCCATAACTTAAGCACAAGGTGTAGGCATAACACCTCCTGTTGCGTATGTAAAAGATATACTCACTCGTAAGGATGACTTCTTGTGAGTTATATTTATGGTGTGTCGATTAATCTTGACCGGCTTGTATTGTATAATCACCGGCCCTAAATGTTGGACAACCATGTAAATCGGATACAAGATTTTTATTAATAAAATTGTCCCAAGTATAAAAGATTAATTTTGCCTCTGTGCATTTTAATCCAGTTATAAAAGATATCTTGTGCCTCGTGCATTCAAATCAATTTTTAAACTCTTTTCCAAAATGAGTCAGTTAATTGTATTTACCAGTGAAAACTGACGTATTTTCCAAAAAGGTTAAGTGACAGGTACTGAACGTAATTGGCTGGAAGCTCAGGGTGTTAATAAGGAATCTTGCAAGTTCTAGGTGCCTGAAGTCTGTTGAACAGTTTCTTTTATTTGATCCGCCTGTGGATCCTTTACTTTCCGTTGTAATACTTTGATATTACTTTATATTCGGAATGTAATATATTTATCTTTTGCTTCCGCTGTGCATATATATATTGTGTTGTTTGACTATGATGATCTCAACTACGTCACGATACTCCCCACCGGTGACACGTGGAAATCGGGGTGTGACAGGTTGGTATCAGAGCCAACATTGAGTGAATTAAACACTAGCTCTTTTGTGTTTAATCTCAATGACACATTAGCACATTCCTTGACCTTCTGAGTCTAGACTTAACATAGGAATGCTCTCGTCTCTTTTTGGAGAACTATTGCTTTCAATTTTATATACTTTTAATATATCGCCAAGCAAAGGAGCCGTAAGGAAAATCCTCCCCATAAGAATCCGAGGAATGCGGAGCCTTGTACTGCGATTAGGATAAACGTACAACTGAGGAGAAAACATTTAGAAATTGGATGAAGAAGAAACTCCTTTTGCTAAAAATCGTTTCCTTAATAATCCTTATAAGGACCTAATTACCTTTCAGTTCCTTCGAGGACAACATTATTCCTTTCAAGTCCCGACTAGGGCACATCTGTATTTTTAAATTTATAGTGGAATAATTAACTTTAAATTTTCATTCTAAGCATGAAAAATGAAATAAATTTCCTTTTATAAGATCTACCATTATAATAAAATGGCAAAATCTAAAAAGGACAAGACCTAGCCACGTGTCATTTTTGACATGGCCAAGATGGTAAGACTTATTCAAGAGATTCAAATCCTTGTTAACACCTAAAAACGTGTTAGCACTCTTGACAAATGTGATTCGAGAAAATCACAACAGTCATCCTTATATTGGATTCTTCCAATTTTCTTATCTAGCCTAGTGATTTAGAAATCATGGCTTGTGTCATCCTATAAGACGATCACATTATAAACATCCGATAGTGATGAGGTGCCTACGGGCTAAACTTGTTGTCCGATAAGATAACGACAGTGGTGGTCTTTGACCTCCTGTCTAAAAATGTTGGACCAGGTCCAAGCATAATAGTCGGTAGGATCCATACGATCTCGACTAATAGCATCTGAGAAGATGATCATATTATAACCATCCCTCAGAAGGGAAATGCCCACGGGCTATATCTATTGTCCTAAAAG
Organism: Helianthus tuberosus; assembly: GCA_030545235.1. Taxonomy (NCBI): domain Eukaryota; kingdom Viridiplantae; phylum Streptophyta; class Magnoliopsida; order Asterales; family Asteraceae; genus Helianthus; species Helianthus tuberosus. Next base: position 90,797,802 of record CM060429.1, on the reverse strand, counting down.
ACAAAAGACAGTTGAAGCCTACAACTCCCTGTCAAGAGAAGGTAATGAACTTTGACTCAAACCTTAATGCCTCGATTCTCTGAAATCATGGCTTATAAAATTTAGAACTGTCATTGTGACTAGGCCTTTTGCGCCACTTTAATATCCTTAATGTTTTATAACTAGGATAAATCATAATGGAAAATACTAATTAAATATAACTAACAAGTTAATCAATATGGTTTATATTACCATAGTTGATGAATCGTCAAAGATGATGATTCCATAAAAACCTCTGAATAAATCATTGTTAATATTTGTGTAGTAATCAAGCTACATGGCTGGATTAGATGAAGTTAACAGCCACATGGAGGAGAACAATGATACTACCAGAATTAATGTAACTGGAGCAGAACTGCAGGCAATAATAGATTATGCTGTTACTTGAGTTCTTGATCGACAGTATGATGAATCAAATGATACCCACTCTAAGACTCTATCTGTGGCTCGTAGTAAGCCCCCTCTTAAAACACATGAGTCAAGGGAGGACGATGTTCATGACTTGTCAAATCAAAGGAGTATTCCGTCTAGACAAGTTGTGTTTCATCAAGAGGCATCAGTTCAGACCTGTTCATATATATATTTTGTCTCCTGCAAGCCCAGAGACTTTACAGGAGAAAAAGGGGCCATCGATTGCATGACATGGCTCGATGAGATGGACGCTGTTGTTGACATCAGCGGTTGTGCGGAGCAAGATGTTGTGAAATTTGTTTCACAATCATTCAAAAGAGAAGCGTTGGCATGGTGGAGATCATTACTCCAAGCCATGGGAAAGGCTCTACAACTTATATTGGGAGCAATTTGTTGCATTAGTCAAGGAAAACTATTGCCCTCAGCATGAGGTAGAAAAGATAGAATCAGACTTCTTGACTCTGGTCATGGAGAATTTGGATTGTCAGGCATATGTGACAAGTTTCAACACTATGTCCCGCCTAGTTCCTTATTTAGTCACCCCTGAACTTAAACGCATAGCGCGTTTCATTGGAGGCCTAGCACCAGAGATAAAAGGGAATGTTAAAGCATCTAGACCAACCACATATAGGTCCGCGATGGACTTATCCTTATCCCTCACCTTAGATGCAATCAGAATTAAGTCTGTTAAGGCTTCTGGCGAGGGAAGAAGAGAAAGAGAGGAGGAAAACTCTCATCGATATAACAAGAAGAAGAAGGGAAACTCTGAGCGCGGGAAGGATTCCGAGTTTAGGAAGAACTCGAGTCAGTCTGATAACAAACCCAAATGCAGTAACTGCAAAAAGCAACATTTTGGAAAATGTACAATCGACCCACGTGCTAAATTGTGTGGAATTTGCAAGACCAAGGGTCACAAAACCTTAGATTGCAAGGGGATAAAGAATGCCACATGTTACAATTGTAAAGAGGAAGGGCACATCAAAACCAACTGCCCAAAGCTTATAAAGAAGCCTGGAGAGGCCAGGAAAACAAACGTATGAGTCTTCCGGATGAACGCCATGAAGTGGTGCAGAAGGATAACTATATAGCAGGTACCTTTCCTTATCAAGCAGTTTATGCAGAAATTTATTTGATGCTGGCACATAGGATTCAATAATGAACGATAACTGTTGAGAACTGTTGTCTCCGCCTGATTAGGAATCTGGTCATTTAATACGAGGTAGAAATTGGCCGATAATACTTTAGAAAATGCTCCAACAAATCTTAGATGGATATTTTATATCTAATAGGAATCACTCTTTTCTGATATTCCTATGGCAAGCTTTCAAGCTACCTAAATTCTTCAATATAATAAAGACAAGTGTGACGTTTTGATCCTCTGTCAGAAAAGTGATGGACTAGGTCCAAATCTTTAATGCCATTAATGGTCTTTTGCGACCTAGGCTAAGTAGTATTAATATATATATTTTAAAATGATGTTCATGAAGAATGTTAAGTGCTATAATAGCCTGTATAGGTTATTGATACCGTGGTTAGTATATATTAAGGCCATCAGGATGAGAAATAGCAGTTGTTGGATTTCAACTAAGAAATTGTTTTATTGGTGTTAGGAACCAATAGAGAGTATGGCAAACTCGGATAAGACAACGGTCAATCGCGCCATTGATGACGCGACGCATGATAATGATGCTGAAATTGTGAACCTTAGAATTTCCAAAGATGTTCTTCAAACTATGATAGACGCAACTGTTGGAAAAGCTGTGGAGAAGGCTGTGAAAAAGTTCAAGGAGCCCCATGCTGCTCGGTCCAAATTTTATATAGGACCACATTTCCTTACTCTTAAGGAGGATCTCGTTCATGCCTCTAATGCAAAGGATGAACTAAAAAGGAAAAGGGAGGTAGATAACTCCCAGAGTTCTAAGAAAAAGAACAAACAAAAGTCCGACCAGAAACCAGTATGTGAGACCTGCAAGAAGCGTCATTATGGGAAATGCAGGTTCGAACCAAAATCCAAATCGCAGCCCAGGGCTTGTGGGATCTGCAAGTCTAAGGGACATAAAACGTTGGACTGTAAGGACATGAAGAATGCAGTCTGCTTCGGCTGTAATGAGAAAGGCCACATCAAGACTACGTGCCCTAAATCTGTCAAAGGAAATGCGGCTGAGGAAGTAAAGCCAAAAATTGAAAGCGCCTAAAATGCCTGAGCTAGTCCATAAATAATGGCATCAGGTACATTCCTTGACATTTTATCAGTAATTTAAATACTGAGAGTTTTTATTTTGGTTCGGATACCAGTAAATCCTTCATAAACTATAAGTATAACAAATTTTTAAAACTTTTCATAAGAACCCTATATATATTAAGTGTAAGGTAAAACTTACAGGTAGAAAAATTCACCAGAACTATTCTTCTGTTCCTGTCAGAAATCTTCAGTCATAAAATTCCAATGTACTCTCTCTCCAGATAAATGCATTCAAATGAAATTGATATCTCTTTGATCTCTAAACGATTGCGAATACCAAATAGCATGATAAAAGCGCCATATGAGGATTGGTATATCTTAATATGTTCCATAGATTGCTTCCATGCCTGATCAATATGGAGGTTTAATGCATGGGACCACAAAGATATTCCAATGGTTATAGAGTACTAAAGTCAGCCAATGGTATTCAAAGAAGATATCCAGAATAGAATTGTCCAAATAAATGTTTTCCTAGTAAAGGAATCTGAGGACTCATAGCATAAATGTGTCACTCATTTGACACCAGCAAGGATGATTAAACTAGAGCCTGAGATATGGAAATTCTCTGTAACCTCCTTGTATCTTGATTATCTTCTCCTAAGGCTACCCTGTTTACCTCCTGGGAGGCAGGTAGAGTTAAGGTTTATACCCCTTTTTAAGGCTGTGTTATTATGTAATCTCCTAGACGGCTAGTACCATTATTGGGAGAATCGAAAACCCTGGTTAAGTAGTTTTAAGATATAGATTCATAAAGCCTAACTCAATATCCTGAGAATTCCGAATAGTAAATTATGAAAGACGGTTCATTTTACTTAGGCATTGTTTACCGCAACCCTAATTAGACAACGATTAAGAATTGCCATCAGCTGCCCAGGATCATCGATTTGTTCGACTAACGGTAAAGATTAGTTATTCCTTAAGATTTGTTTTGAGCAATGGTTGGAATAACCATCTCACCTTAAGATAAGCTTTTCTATAATAGCTGTTATATATGTATCAAGGTGGCTCCTTTGGAGACCTTGTATAGATGAAATATCAAGACATCCGTTGGATGGACGAGACTTTGGAAAGTCCACTTATCTAAATCCGAAAGTTGCATTGGAAACAACGAATAAGATCATACAAATCCCTAATCATCTGTAAGATGCCAGTATTCGGCAGAAAATCAAGAATTAATGAAAATAGCAAACCTCCTAAATTCTTGTTAAGATTAAGGTTCAACAAAGGATATCACCCAGGAAGGGTGTGCCAAATTGTTAAATAATCAGGCTAGTTAAGCTCTGAGTATATGGAATCATTCGAAGGATTCGAATGTATCAAGATTAAATAGCTTACGAGCTAAGAGCTAATTAAAGAACTCAGTGGAATTCACAATGTGTTCCCCATCTGAAATCTGAAGAAGTGCTTCGCTGATGAATCACTGGTTATACCACATACAGATGTGCAGATTTATTATATAATGAGCGACATATGTCAATTAAGGATCGACAGGTGAAGAAGTTCCAAAAGAATACATGTACCTAATATAGGAGTCATTTTTGGGAGCTTGGAAAGACTCCAGATATGCTATGGAAGTTAAGTCCATTATGCGACAAAAAGTACTTCCGACACTTAACAAATCTCGAGGTCGAGATTTCTTTTAAGGGGGTGAGGATGTAACACCTCGAAAATTCACGTCCTATAATGTGTAGACACGTGTCATACATTGAACGTGTGAAAGAATGTTATAAAAGGATTTAAGTTGACAATCGTGGAAAGTATGTGAATATACGAGTTCTAAATGTCAACAGTGAATAAATATATTGTATATTAACCCTACATGATGCTCATACCTTCAAACGAACAAATCATGGATCATACGAAGCTAAAAGTGAGAGATTACAAACTACAGGGGTTAAATGTGTCAACATGTTTAAATTATACCTCTGAGTGACCTTTTGACAAACCCGAAGCTTTGTAACGATTAATTTTGCTCACTAGAATGCACGATAAAAATTTCATAAAGTTTCGTCCACGTATGAGAAAGCTGTGATCAAATTCGTGTGCGAGGGGTTAAAGCGTCAACGTTGAAAGTTAGGCCTTTTCGGGTAACAATAAAGTTACCCGGGGACTTAACAAAGTGGGTATATGTCTTGAAGCCCTTATACGTCAATTACGAGGGCTCAAAAAGCAATAAAATAAGGTCTAATCAAAGTTTGAAGAGCCAAGGACCAAAACTGCAATTTTTAAAAGTTTTGTTGGATGACACCAAGGGCTCGCATAGCGCGAGCACTAACTGCTCATGCAGTGGCGCTACGCCACTGCCTAGTCTGGACAGATTTTGATCTTGTTTGATTCTTTGTCTGCCACAGCCCTTGTAACCTCCTTTAATCGACTTTGCCTCTTCATGCTTGACCCCTAGGCACCCCCTAAGCCCTAGGAACATGTGTTGATCAGTTGTGGTGGGTTGTAGACTCATGTGTCAAAGATTTGTGGTGATTAATTCACTATAAAAGGCCATGATGTGCAACCATTGTTCTTCACACCTCCCCCTTGCAATCTGATCATTTTTGGAGCTCCAAGGCACTCTCAAGTGATCACTAATCAAGCTTAGGACTCTTGTAAGTTTGCTTGACCTTTCTTAATAAATTTTTAGCTTAGTTTTAGCTTAAAAGTCAAACCGTCGTAATTAACGGTTGACTTAACGATTAGTCATTGTTGGCTCAGTGATTAGTCGAAGTGAAAGTAGTTATAAGTTGGTAATTATGTGGGTAATAAACCCTCAAAAGGGTTCCCCCTAATTCCCACTCTAACTAGGTCAAATGTCGGGTCAAACTTGCTAAGAAAAAGTCAACAGAATGATTAAATACTAATTTATGCATGATTAACAATGTAGAACACATACAACCCATTTGATCATTAATATAACTTGGTAATTAGTGTAAGAACATGCCTAAACATGTTCAACCCGACAATTTAATGTATAGACCCGGTTCGGAACCGAAAGTCGCAAAGCTTTGACTTTTGCTTTGACTTCAGTTCTGACCCGTTATGGTATGATTTAGAAATACCTTAGAGCTTCATTTGGACCAGGTTACATGCTAGTATAACCCTATGTGATTATACCCCTCGGTTCATTAGTTATCCGATAAATACGCATGATTCCGATAATTGCTCATATGTTGACCATTATGCCCTTTTCACCTTAAAACGTGATTCTTGAAAATGTAAAAGAGTAGAAACCTTAATTACTAAATTATAAACTTGTATGCAAAGTTTGACATCAGTTTGAGGTGTAGGTTAAGAGTTATGCTCGTTAGCGTAAAATTAAAGCTTTATGTTAATTTAACGGCGTATTTAGCGTATAGCCTACTTAAACATACTTTTTTGATATCAAATCTTTTACCCACTGATGTAATATATTATTTTGGGATTTTAAAGATTTTTAATAAATTTTAGGCTGAGCATAACTAGTAGTCGTAGGCTTAATCCGGTAATTGTCGGTTTTGCCCTTACGGGCCATAAAATGAGTTTTACATATCTAAACGACTCCAAACCTTTTGCTACTGATCACATATGATAAATAAATTATTTTAAGCCTTCTGGAAATATAAAAATATCAGATTTAAGTATCGAACCCGGAAATGGCCTTTAATCGCCTTTTTAAGCGTTTTTAACGCATAGTATGTACTTAAACTATTTTAAACATACAAGGGTTGATACCTACTGATATTTGAGGCAAATTATAATATTTTAACAGTAAGCAAAGGTTGATAAACTCAGACTTCAGTTTTGAGCTTTACGGCTTATGTGAAATTACCAAAATGCCCCTATGGTGCATAGTTTGGTTATAATTGATAAATTTCACATATATACTTTACCCTACTATTATAACTTAGTAAAATAAGTATTTTTACTGATTAAATCAGGCCTGTAACTCAGATTAATACTTAAACTCTCTTATAACCTTTTAAATGACCAAACTACCCCTACGGGGCCTAGTTTGTGTTTAAATACGTTTCGGGCATAATGAAAGACATCTTACTGATGTCACAACATATTTGAGGCATAATTAACTTAGGAAACCTGTATATGGCACTCATGATTACCCGTCATGCGTTATTCGCGTTCGGTTCGGTTTATGTAACTAGTTTACATAAATTAGCCGAAACGGGTCAAACGTTATCGTTTTTATCTCAAAATCCAGAATGTGTTTAGTTTACCCATAATATACAAGTCTCCAAAATTGTCGGGTCTAAATCACATCCTATTCCGGTCTTCGCTTAATCATGCGTTTTAAACCGTAAACCTTTCCTTAAAACTAACCGGTCTAAGTTACGACTTAAATAATTTAATAGGTTAATAAAACCTTCGTTCCAGATTAAGAGCCCCAGTAGAAGTACTTGTGCTTGCTGATTAGAATATACGGCTGAGTATAAATTGCATTGCTAGCTCAGGTAAATACTTTTAACCTATTTTCCCTTATACGGGCTTGGGATACGGTATTATAAAAATACCGCTTGGTCGTGTGTAGAAACCTTTTAATCGGAGATGATTAAATTGCATAATCCCGTTTTAATCTGTATTGATGGATAACAAATAACATTGGGGGTTAATGACCGTGTCCTGGATATCCTTGGCTCATTTTAAAAAGTGAATGGCCATAACTTAAGCACAAGGTGTAGGCATAACACCTCCTGTTGCGTATGTGAAAGATATACTCACTCGTAAGGATGACTTCTTGTGAGTTATATTTATGGTGTGTCGATTAATCTTGACCGGCTTGTATTGTATAATCACCGGCCCTAAATGTTGGACAACCATGTAAATCGGATACAAGATTTTTATTAATAAAATTGTCCCAAGTATAAAAGATTAATTTTGCCTCTGTGCATTTTAATCCAGTTATAAAAGATATCTTGTGCCTCGTGCATTCAAATCAATTTTTAAACTCTTTTCCAAAATGAGTCAGTTAATTGTATTTACCAGTGAAAACTGACGTATTTTCCAAAAAGGTTAAGTGACAGGTACTGAACGTAATTGGCTGGAAGCTCAGGGCGTTAATAAGGAATCTTGCAAGTTCTAGGTGCCTGAAGTCTGTTGAACAGTTTCTTTTATTTGATCCGCCTGTGGATCCTTTACTTTCCGTTGTAATACTTTGATATTACTTTATATTCGGAATGTAATATATTTATCTTTTGCTTCCGCTGTGTATTTATATATTGTGTTGTTTGACTATGATGATCTCAACTACGTCACGATACTCCCCACTGGGCCCACCGGTTACACGTGGAAATCGGGGTGTGACATCGGGTGTCCATTGGAAGTGGGTTTTCTTGGCGCAGTTTCGGAGTGTGCTAATAAATGGATAGGACTTTGCTGCATGATTTGCCAAGAATCTGTTCAAGGCTGCTAGAAGTCCGGCCAGTCTTCGCATTTCTTTTATTGCTGCAGGTGATGGCATCAACTTCCCTTCTTCCATTCCGAAGGAACATTTCGTTGGGTTGAGCTTTAAATTTACGCTGCTGATGCGTGTGAAGTGTTATATATATTAGGTGTATATTTTAAACCCCTTTAACACTTATTTTTAGCCAAGTTTTAAATTTATAAAACACGATATTTTACTAACACTAAACACACATATGGGCAAGTGCACCCATCGTGAACGTAGTATAGCGTTGGTAAGATACCGAGGTCGTCCAAGGACACAAGAGCTTTTAGTACCGGTTTATCCTCAACGTCTAATCAAAATAAAAAGTTTAGAAAAATGTTTTAACTAAGAAAAATAAAAACTAACTAAAATGCTGAAAATAAAAATAAAAACAGATAGACAAGATGAATCACTTGGTTCCGACTCGTATCTAGTGTAACCTTTGATTATTTCCGCACTTTTGCACATAATTAAGAGATTATCTTAGTTATTGTAGTAGGCCCCTCTTTTGAAGGTGACGTTACCCTCACCCCAGTAGTTTGAGTCAGCAAGGATACAATCCTAAAAGGGTGGATTATTGGAAAATAATTAATTAAATTATTAATGCAATATTATGGTAGGCCCCTCTTTTGGAGGTGACGTTACCCTCGACTAAGTAGTCTGAGTCAGCAGGGATACAGTCCTAAATAGCCGGGTTATAGTATTAATAGTAGTTAACTTATGAGGGGATCAAAGAGTTTGGACCCCCGCCATCCAATACCGTTAAGTATTGAAGGAGGTCCTACTAAATTTGACTCAGGTCCATTGCAGGACCTCTAAACGCTGAACAATGGCAAGACCTTTACCAAACCGTTCCCTTAACCCCCGACCAGGTAGCCAACATACCTCCATATAGACCGTGGATATATGAATGGTGAAAATCTTTTATTTTATATAGACAGTAAAATAATTTCAAGACACCACGGACAAACGATAAGGAAATATCACCTTCAACATAAGCAACTAGTTATTAAAGTCATTAATACAAAACCAAATAAGAAGTGCAAAAGATTAGAAATAAAAAGTATTACACTAGACACTTTGTCTTCACCAAGTGATGTAAGAGACTTAGGCAAACATGGCCTTGATTGTCAAGAACTCTTACGATCAATCTTGGATCCCGAGACGACTCACACACTCTACGATGGACAATGGATGATGGTGGTGGATGATGGTGTTATGGTGGTGGTGGGTGGTGGGTGAAGTGTGAGAGAGGTGGTGTGCCAAGGGATGGTTTGAGCTTGAGCCAAGCACTTCTATTTATACGCTGAACAGAAGCTCGGGCACGGCCCCGTGTCCAGTGGGCACGGCCCCGTGTCCACATCCTCTCTTTCTTCATTAATTGCAGCTTTGTCTTATTAGTTGACCACGCCCCCGTGTCCGCTGAGCACGACCCCGTGTGCAGAAGAATCTTTGTACTATGAAGATTTGCTTGGATTGTGCGAATCTTATAGTTGACCACGGCCCCGTGTCCGCTGAGCACGGCCCCGTGGTGGGCAATAGAAGCTTCTACCACTTTGTCTTTTCTGCCGACACTTGGGCACGCCCCCGTGCTGGATGAGCACGGGGCGTGTTCAGGCCTCTGATCTCTTGTTTTGCTTGGGAAGATGCTGTTGTGGGGTCGGGCATGTCACGTCTTGTTCCTTTTCTTGTATTTATGTTAGATTTTGATGTCTTTTTGCTTCTTTTGTTAATTTGAGCTCATTTAATCCTGAAAATACAAAAGGAAGACAAAAGCACACTTTTTCCAACATTAGTACTAAAAAGGGTTAGTTTTATGCCTCGATTGATGAAATTTATATGTTACATTTTGAATACATCAAATACCCCCACACTTGAATCTTTGCTTGTCCTCAAGCAAAACTCTTTAATATGTGGCTATTTACACTCCCAAATGGAATGGGTAGAAAAGAAGGTTTTGGGCTTGTCATAGAGTGTCGGGATTTCCAAGATTCTTTATTTAGTTTTATTTTTATTTATTTACAATCCTATTCGTCATGATTTATTTAAAACTTTTCATAAGATAAATTACTTATTAGGGCATAACATGCCTCTTTAAAATTCTATTTATACACAAGTTCACATACCTCACGGGGATCACTCAACACTCGGCCGAAAATGTATTTTTGTGGATCACTCGAGAGCGGCATGGAACTTACTCCTACCATAGGCTTGCCAAGCAATCAATCCTCCTCCTTTTTAACTTATATACCTTTGTAAATATCAAGAGGACTTTGTGGGTTAAGGGTTAGGCTTGGGTTAAAGGTAGGTGGTTGGGTTGGTGGTTAGTGGTTAGTAGAAAAAGGGCGAAAAGCGTAACAAGTGTCGGTTTTCGTATGACTTTCTATTTTTCGTAACTTTTATTTTGATGAAGCTATTTATTCAAACAAAGTTATTTTTGATGAACTTGTTTGTTTATTTTCTTTTGCTTCATCATCAACACAAATATAAGTTTTTTTTTTTTTTTTTTTGAAGTCATACGAAAAATCGAACTCGTTACTAAAACAAAGGGGTAAAAATGAAAAAGGTTTTGGTGGGTAAAAGGGTGTTTGGTTTGGGTTATGAAATGAAAAAGTTTAGGCTCAAAGGGGCTAACTAAGGGGATTTTGGGTAGGTGGTAAAAAAAAAATAATGGTGTAGAAAATAAAAAAGAGGGTTAGTCCTAATGCCTCCATCATTTACTTACTCAGGTTTAAGTTGGTAAGGACTGCGAATGTATCGTCATGGCAAGTTCTAGAGTCGTAAGAACCAAGCGGCTATTCACACAAGAAACGAAAAATGAGCAATTAGTTCTAATGATATGTAATTGTATGCTCAATAAAGGCTCAAAACTCACTTTTGTGGGAATGAGTTTTTATGTGATCAAGTATATATAATCAAATTTTAACTAAGCTTGTCATGCCTTTTCATAATTTTCTTATGTTGGTTCTTTTTATCACGACGCTATCGGTTGTAAATTCGTAAAAATATAACCTTTTTGAGAACTTGAATTTCCCGAGTTAAACCTAGACAAGTAAAAAAAAAGAGAAATTTTTTTTTTGAAAAAAATTTGGGGTGATTAGCGGTTCCAATAGAGTTTTGTGTAAGGCTTGTATTTAGGACTTGCAAGATTCAAGGTTTTAGCATCCCCCCCACACTTAAATTACACATTGTCCTCAATGTGTCCCAAAAATAAGTTTTTCGGTTGATTGAATGTGTAAAAGGTGTGAAAAAGCAAAAAATTTGTGTTACTGGGCGCTGAACACGGCCCCGTGTTATCCGGGCACGGCCCCGTATTCAAGTGCCAGTAACAAATTTAAAACAAGAGAAACAGAAGTCTGGACACGGGGGCGTGTTGGGTGAACACGGCCCGTGTCCAGTTACCTGAACTGGGTCTTTTTCTGCAGACAGTACAGCACGGGGCCGGGTTGGGTGGAACGGCCCGTGCCGAGCTTACTGTAAATGAAGAATTTTGTCGGACGGTTCTGTTTTCCTGTATGGAGTGCTGGTTCAAGTTTCTCTTGCATCCTTTGCCATCTCAAGTGTGTTTTATTCATTTCAACACCATCCAAAACACCAAATTAACTAAAACCATCATTCATTAATCATAGAGAGAATTACATAATAGTCCTAAAAATTAAAAATAAAGCAGAAAATAAAAGTTAAAAGTCCTAATAGGTCAAGTGATCCGAAAAATCTTCCTAAGGAGTCCTACTTCGACAATAAGAACCAAAAATTCTGGAAATAGATTTCCGGTTTAAAAGTCTTGTAGAACTCCAAGCCGAACGGTGTCCCTTAGATGTTGCTAGAGCCATTCTTCGATTTCCCTTGGGAGAAGGGAGGCGGCTTCATGTTCCTCGACATCTGGTGGAGGATTAGCGACACCAACCGGGACCCCTCGGAGTATGTCTCGAGGAGGTTCCGGATGTAGGGCGTACCATTCGGCCGGAATGATGACTTCCGGCACCACATTCCATGCCCTTTGGGTGATAATTGGTACCAAAGGAGGAGAGGCGAGAATGTTCAACCTTTGGTGCAAAAGGTGACCTCCCGGAGACATCCTTCTAGTCCCACCGTCAAATGATTAATGCGGTCGACCAATGCCTCTTCCACACTTGTTACTTCATCAAGAGCTTCTCTTAAGGCGTAAACATAGTTTACAAGAGAATCCTCGACTGTAGATGATCTTCTCCCCTGCCGGTTGTTCTTGGAATGCGACGAAGAGTTTCCGCTTGTTCTGCTTGCCATTCTGAGAAAACATGCCGTAAAGAGTTCAATTTTATGGGTTCAGTACTTCGGACACGGCCCCGTGTTCAGTGAACACGGCCCCGTGTTCAGATATCTGCGGGATTTTTGGACAAGGAATCTTGGGGTTTCAAATTGCTTTTATGATTTTTGAAGCATTTTTGAATTTAAACAACTTAAAACATTGTTATTGAACTTATTTTTATCAAGATTCCATGAACAAAAATCTAACAAACATCTCAATAAGGCTTAAAACTATAGAAAGTTCAAGCTTTAATGGAAGTATGAGGAAAATTGAAGAAGATGAAAGTGGATAAAAGAGGAAAGGACAAGAAGATGGTTGAGAAACTTCTTTTAGAAAATACCTAGGATGGTATGTGAGAATATTCCTCAAATCTCTGTCCCTGGAATGGTTCAAATGTGCAGGATTCTTGGCTGCATTTATAGAAAATGACAGTACGTTGCGCACGGCCACGTGTCGGTTGGACACGGCCCCGTGTGTAGATGGAATCCTGACACATTTTTGTCCGCATTCTGACAAAATCAGAAAGGAATCTTTTGGGTGGACACGGGGGCGTGCTGACCTGGACACAGCCCCGTGTCTAGAAGCTGTCTTAAGGAACTCTTCAAATTTCAAGGAATTTTTCCGGATCGGGTGGTTCCTTACTAGATGGAACAACCCCAAAGTGCCTAAGATACCTTAATTGATCTAAATTAAGACGAGAACGCAAGAGGTTGTCGGTGAGGGTGATTCCTATGCTATATGTAGGTGGACAAGTCCAACCCTTTTCCGGGCTCTCGTTAAAGAAGGTGTATGTCGAATCGCTCAGGTCTATGTATGCATCGAACGAAGTCGATGGGGAGTCCTTCACGGCACAATCGACACAGGGACGACTATCGCTCAAGTCCTCACTAGAGTTAGAAGTATCATTGGAAACAATGAAGTTGTTTGAATGCGTTTCCAACCTTTCTTCTTGGTTGTTATCTTGGAAAAGATTATTGAAATCTTCCCTAAGTTCTTTTAACCAATTAAAAATTAGATCTTCGATTTGAAATAATTCATCGAGAAGCATTTCCCCTAGAATATCCGGTTGGGCGCATTCGAGGGAGTGATAGGGATTATTTTTACTTTCGCCCCTCTTAAGGATACTAGGAAAAGATGGGTCTATATAGTGGGGTTTATAATTTAGAAAGAAACATTCTAATTCTTTATGATTACTACCACATAATTGACACCACATAGTACCATAAGAGTGCCGAAAGTAAAAAGTATCAGTATCACTCATATTTGTGTCAGAAATTACCAACCGTCGGGATCTTACGGTTCTGTTTTCAGTAACTGAAACTTGGGCACGGGGGCGTGTTCAGTGGGCACGGCCCCGTGTTCAGCCTACTGTCTGACTTAAAACAGGATTGCCAGTTCCAATGATTGGGCACGGGGCGTGTTCAGCAGGCACGGCCCGTGCTGAGCTCTCCAGAAGCTGAAAAACTAAAATAAATCCTAAAAAAAAATGAAAAATAAGAAAAACGATTAGGCCGTTGATTCCTAACTTTCTTAAAATCCTTGTGTCCCCGGCAGCGGCGCAAAAAACTTGATGCGTGTGAAGTGTTATATATATTAGGTGTATATTTTAAACCCCTTTAACACTTATTTTTAGCCAAGTTTTAAATTTATAAAACACGATATTTTACTAACACTAAACACACATATGGGCAAGTGCACCCATCGTGAGCGTAGTATAGCGTTGGTAAGATACCGAGGTCGTCCAAGGACACAAGAGCTTTTAGTACCGGTTTATCCTCAACGTCTAATCAAAATAAAAAGTTTAGAAAAATGTTTTAACTAAGAAAAATAAAAACTAACTAAAATGCTGAAAATAAAAATAAAAATAAAAACAGATAGACAAGATGAATCACTTGGTTCCGACTCGTATCTAGTGTAACCTTTGATTATTTCCGCACTTTTGCACATAATTAAGAGATTATCTTAGTTATTGTAGTAGGCCCCTCTTTTGAAGGTGACGTTACCCTCACCCCAGTAGTTTGAGTCAGCAAGTATACAATCCTAAAATGGTGGATTATTGGAAGATAATTAATTAAGTTATTAATGCAATATTATGGTAGGCCCCTCTTTTGGAGGTGACGGTACCCTCGACTAAGTAGTCTGAGTCAGCAGGGATACAGTCCTAAATAGCCGGGTTATAGTATTAATAGTAGTTAACTTATGAGGGGATCAAAGAGTTTGGACCCCCGCCATCCAATACCGTTAAGTATTGAAGGAGGTCCTACTAAATTTGACCCAGGTCCATTGCAGGACCTCTAAACGTTGAACAATGGCAAGACCTTTACCAAACCGTTCCCTTAACCCCCGACCAGGTAGCCAACATACCTCCATATAGACCGTGGAGATATGAATGGTGAAAATCTTTTATTTTATATGGACAGTAAAATAATTTAAAGACACCACGGACAAACGATAAGGAAAGATCACCTTCAACATAAGCAACTAGTTATTAAAGTCATTAATACAAAACCAAATAAGAAGTGCAAAAGATTAGAAATAAAAAGTATTACACTAGACACTTTGTCTTCACCAAGTGATGTAAGAGACTTAGGCAAACATGGCCTTGATTCTCAAGAACTCTTACGATCAATCTTGGATCCCGAGACGACTCACACACTCTACGATGGACAATGGATGATGGTGGTGGATGATGGTGTTATGGTGGTGGTGGGTGGTGGGTGAAGTGTGAGAGAGGTGGTGTGCCAAGGGATGGTTTGAGCTTGAGCCAAGCACTTCTATTTATAGGCTGAACAGAAGCTCGGGCACGGCCCCGTGTCCAGTGGGCACGGCCCCGTGTCCACATCCTCTCTTTCTTCATTAATTGCAGCTTTGTCTTATTAGTTGACCACGCCCCCGTGTCCGCTGAGCATGACCCCGTGTGCAGAAGAATCTTTGTACTATGAAGATTTGCTTGGATTGCGCGAATCTTATAGTTGACCATGGCCCCGTGTCCGCTGAGCACGACCCCGTGGTGGGCAATAGAAGCTTCTACCACTTTGTCTTTTCTGCTGACACTTGGGCACGCCCCCGTGCTGGATGAGCACGGGGCGTGTTCAGGCCTCTAATATCTTGTTTTGCTTGGGAAGATGCTGTTGTGGGGTCGGGCATGTCACGTCTTGTTCCTTTTCTTGTATTTATGTTAGATTTTGATGTCTTTTTTGCTTCTTTTGTTAATTTGAGCTCATTTAATCCTGAAAATACAAAAGGAAGACAAAAGCACACTTTTTCCAACATTAGTACTAAAAAAGGGTTAGTTTTATGCCTCGATTGATGAAATTTATATGTTACATTTTGAACACATCACTGCGCAAAGAATCAAACGTGCGCTGGATATTTGCGACCATTGTATCTTCTTCATGGCTAATGATGACGAGGTCATCCATGTATACCTCGACTGTTTTGCCGATATCGCCTCTGAAAACTGTGTCCATTAGGCGCTGGTAAGTTGCGCCTGCGTTGCGCAAGCCGAAGGGCATTTTTGTGTAGCAGAAGATGCCCTTGTCTGTGCGGAATGCAGTCTTGTCCTCGTCCTCTTCTTTCATCTGGACCTGATGATAACCCTTGTAACAGTCAATAAAACATTTCCATCGGAACGAAGCTAGAGAGTCGACTTTTTTGTGTATCTTGGGAAGCGCATAGCAATCTTTTGGGCATGCTTTATTCAGGTCTTTGAAGTCGACGCACATTCTCCATCCGCCGCTGTGTTTCTGAACCATTACTGGGTTGGCAACCCAAGTATGGTACTGAACTTCGCGCAAGATTCCGGCATTAAGTATCTCTGTAACTTGCTCGTCCATGGCTTTTGTTTTCTCTTCGCTAAAGCTGGGCATCCCCTGTGCGACAGGTTCTGCTGAGGGTCTGATGTTCAGACCGTGTTGTGCTACGTCGCGCGGAACCCCAGTCATGCCTGCTGGGCACCAGGCGAATATGTCTTTATTGTTGGACATCAATTCTTTTAATTATATTCGTGTTGCTGGTGAAATGGCGTGTCCTAGCAAGATGGTCTGCTCTGGATACTCGTTGTTCAGAACTCATTTCTCTGGCTCGTTCGATGTTGAGGGTTTGGCCATCTTTGCTGGTGGCTCATCGTCCACGTACATGACCTCCTTACTTGAGTATAGAATTGCAACTCCGGTTTCTGTTGGAAATCCACATGCAGGATGTGGAATAGAAGTGATCATGCTGAATTCTCTTTGTGACCTTCTTCCGAGCAATACATCATGGCGTGATGTTGCTGGCATGACCATGAAATTTACTGTGACTGTGCGTGAATGCTCGCCATCAGATAGAGTCACGAGGAATACTATTTGTCCTAACGGGAATACAGCTTCATTATAGAATCCGGTGAGAGGGAAATCGACCGGTTCCAGACATGCTTTATCTTCTGGATCGAGTTGTTTGAAACACTGCTCGTATATGATATCCATCGAGCTTCCTGGATCTATAAACATATAGTCCGTTCGATAATGGTCGAAGATGCCAGTAATAATTACTGGTCGCTCTTCCTGGGGGCCACCCGGAACAACAGGGAACACGACTTGCTGTTCTCGCCAATGCTGATCATGGTGTCGTTTGTTTGGCCTTCGTGAAGGGCCTCCTTGTACCATGTTTATTTGCTTTGATTTAACTTTCTGACAGTTGATATCTCTTGATTGTTGACGTATCTCAACATAACTGTTAGATTGGATGTCCCATTAACAGGGTGTCTGTGGGTCCAATACTATAGTGTCAATTCCACCACCAGATCTGATGTTTGGGGACTCAGATCTAGTAATTTGTGTGAAAATTGTGTTTAAAGCAACCTGGCATCTGTCAAACCAGTATTCTGGAGCTCTCTCTATGAGTTGATCTGAAGGATCCGTTCCGTTTGAATGACTGTTACTTTTGTTGATTCCCATGATTCCGTCGATCTGGGTATTTTGGGTTGTAAAACCCTCGAACTCAGATCGAGGACATGATGGGTGAGATGATGAATTCTATGCCATGTGAAAACAGAGAATGAGGAAAACTGAATCGAAACGAGACAAAATTGAAAAAACAGAGAAATTGTTGGGCGCCAATGAAGAAACACTAGATAATTGACCGGAATCAAATTATCTAGGGGGTTTGGATCTGCATAAAAGGGGGTTGTTCTCTCTCGTTTGATTCGACTCCGACTGTTCTAATGGAACAGTTCTTCTTCTCCGGCAAACTCTGCAAAACAAAGCACCGTTAGCCTCGTCAAGGGGAGAAGAGGGGTTCTCTCCTTGACCCGACTCCGGCGTGAGAATAAGTATGTGTTTATGAAGAAGAAGAATTATTGATGAAGTGTGTGTAACTTGAATTTCATACCTGAATTGTTCTCATATTTATAGCCGAGAGTTTTGGGCGGGAAAACCCGTTGGTGAAATGTTGACGGAAGATGCTAACCCCGTAAGTGGTTACATTTCCTTCCGTTAAGCTCCTTGATCCGACGTGAGTGCACACGGATCGCTGTTTAGATCTATGGCTGGGGGTTTGCCACGTGGAAAGTGATCAAGTGGAGGTTTCTCTCCAATTACATGCTATCATCGTGATTTCAGGGCCGTCTGAGGTGCTGACACGTGTCCAGACGGTTGTAACCGTTTAGTGGTGCACGATTGGGTCTTTCTAGAAGTTTATTGCCATAATCCTGTGTGACTTTTTTATCGTGTGGCACTGACGTGTGCGCGACTACACATATTTTTACAATGAAATTACACACGATTTGGTTTTAAATTTATAAAAGTGATTATTACTTTTACATCAAAACACACACAAAAGAGGCAAGTGTACCCCGTCATATATGTAGTAAAGTATCGGTAAGAACCAAGTATCGATCCAAGGAAATGGGCGGAGAAATAATACTAGACCTTTGTCACTAAACTACCGATAAAAACATAAGTTGATTGATTTTTAAATAAACTAAAGTAAGCAGAAACAAATACTTATAAAACATAGTAGAAGATAGATAAATAGCCTTGCTTAATACACAACCAAAGTATGTCAACTAAGTCTGTTTTGGCACTAGAAGCATTCGGTCAATTTTCCATTTTAAAACAATTAGTATCCCTTTCGGGAATCCTAACATGACAATCATTCGGAAAGTTAAAACGATAAACACACTTTAACCACCTAAAATTGTTCTTTAACGGGCAATTGATAAATGTCTATGAAAATCTCTTAAAAATAACTTAGTCATCCGTTAGGAGTTTTCTAACCTCACTTAAACAAGGAAAGCGACACCGATAAACACAATGCAACCACCGAGACAAGCATAAACTAGATTAAATCACAACCGAGTTCATTTTACAAATCTTACACATAAATTTACCAAGATAGCAATTTTTGCCTACACTACTAACTAAGCTAACAAATCATGGCAAGAATTTATAACGACACCATTTAACCCGTTAAGGTCCTTACGTGACGGCAAGCTTTCTTGATTAACAATAATTACATTTTATTAAACCACTAACCATTTCTAGTATCATGGTGCACACATTTTAACCAAGCTAAACTAGTTAACCAAGTTTAAAGTTTACTAATACATGATTAATTAAGCTTCATTTTTCAACTATCTTAACTAACCAAATACCAATCATCCAACACAATTACTTATAATCAAGAAATCAATATCAATAACAAGGTTGCAAACTAATCATCAAAGATTAACATAGAAAATACTTCCAAGTGTCATTACAAACAAAGATTAACATACTAATGGTTATAATCAAGCAAGGGATTGTTGTGTTTTTTCCCAAAGGCTACAATAATACATAAACATTAATCTAAATGCTTGAAAGATTAACAAAATCATAGAAAGATTAGAAAACCAAACCATAAACAAGCATAAGATTAAGAATCTGGAAGATAACGAAGCTAAGCGGCACAATGTGGCTTGAATCCGAGTGAAAGCAGAAGCCTCCGGAGCCTAAAAATCGCCAGAATCGCTTCCAAAATGTCCAGAGTTACGAGCATAATGTTTCTGCAGGTTTTTATATAATTTTGGTTTCGCACGGTCGTGCGTCCTGTTGCACGACCGTTCACTTTATGCAATTATTGGAGGTATGGTGAACCATACTGCATGACGTCACAGATCTTGACCGGTCTTCGGTCTCGCACGACCGTTCTTCATATGGCACGACCGTGCGTTTCCAGGATCTTGTTGCACGGACTGATGCACTAGTCGTTCATCACCGGGGTTTGGCTGAACATCGGATCCGCACGGGGTGCAATATATGGCACATCCGTGCGTTACCGGGATTGCCTTGCACGCCGAGTTGCACACTCGTTCACTTCCGGGCTGGCTTTCATCTGTCGGAAATGCACGGTCGTGCATTAGGTCGCACGACCGTTCCACTCGCCCAGGTCAGAATTCTAACAGAATCTTCGCAGCTTTGTCGTTTTGTCCGGAAAGTCCTCGTTTTCACTATCATCTTGTCCGGTATGCTGTTTTAGGCCTGTAAACAAAAGTATACATAATTAAGTATCCGAATGACGGTTTTACGGCCGAAAACGCATAAAATGGGGATAAAATGCGGGACTAAAATATGTGTAAATTAGCGAATATCAGGCACCAGTTGGGTAAATAATATCCAAGTCTGGATATCAAGCGGAAGTGTTTAACTTAGGATTTTCATCCTTTGTTTAAGGAAGAAAGCGCAAGGATTTATGATTTCCGTTTGGCGCGCCAGTGTTGACTGTTGCTTGTTTCTTAAGCCTTCCTTTTGTAAGACCAGTGCACGGCCGCGCAAGGTAAAAAAGGCTGAAAGGCGAGGTTGTGGTGTCACGGCCCCCGACCCAGTTTGACCCGGTTCAGGAGCCGCGGGACAGAAAATTCCCGTGGTATTTATTTAATTGAGTTAACAACGGAATATTTTAACAGGATCTTTCTAAAACTGAAATTTCCCGATTATTTTATTTCACAATTCGGGATAAACCCCGCTAGTTTACAATCATATGATATCACTGAGAAATCTTTATTTTACAAAACATGTTTCTTTATTTTATATTGAGCCACTTCCTTAAGCTTGTAGTGCTTCACGACACTTTTCCTGGATCACAACAGATCACCTGAAACATGTTTGTAAAAGGTTTTGTCAGCAGGGAAATACTGGTGAATCATTCTTTTTACTAAAAAGACACATTGTTATAATTTACAGTATTAAGAGCGATTACAATGTTTCAATATATCAACCAACTACCTACAGTATTTGTCACTCGACCATCCATTGGTAACCTAATTTTCCAATGGTGTCTGTGACTATGGTCATATCACCCCTTGGCTACCCCGTTGTCCAATGGTGACGGTTATCAAGTAATGTATACAAAACCCCACATACCGGCTGTAATTTGGTGATTACAAAGACTTAATCCCTGTAATTATAACTTTGAAAATATTTAAGAATTTATAAAGCACTTTGATAAAAATAGAATGACTCACATTGCAGATTTAATACGGGCAGATTCTAGTCTACTGATTAGCCTTGTAACCTAAATTAATAACATGCACACGAACTAGGTCAGTAACTAATACAGCATTTACGATAAGTCACGAGATTAATCCCTCACAACGAATGACAAAGTGCGATACTTAAACATCCATCGAATTCACGACGAATGACAAAGCATAAACCCTAATGTGGGCAGCACTTAAACATCCATTGGATAGTTTAATCGATCGGACATTGAATCGTAGCAGCGATCGAGTTAATACCCAGTATCGGAACAGCGCCTTGCTAATTCCAATTGTAATTTCGACTTTTGGACAGTAAGAACTCGTTTTTATGAAATGATTTTGACACAGATGAACTACTCGTAACCCCTTCTATTTATAGCTGATTTTTGAGGCTCTCGCGGCCCGCGTAAACCTCAGCTCAAACCTTACGCGGCCCGCGTGGACATCTATTTCATAGATTAGGGCTAGCGTGTCACACCTAGGTCTGCCACGTGGCCTGGTTGCTGTTCCGGATAACTTATGAGCTGTCGCGGCCCGCGTAAAGGTATGCTCAACCTTACGCGGCCCGCCTGAGGACCAGAAATTTTGATTTCTTGGTTTTTCATGCACAATATGATTTCAGGGGTCCGGGTTTTCATTTGTGGGTTAGTTTAGGACATTTTTTGAGAGCCCTTACATCCTCCCCACCTTATTTAAAATCTCGTCCTCGAGATTTACTGGAATAAGTGAGGATACTTTCGCTTCATCTCTGATTCCAGCTCCCAAGTGTATTCGGGTCCTCTCTTTGATTCCCATTTGACTTTGACCAGCACTAACCGCTTGTGCTTGAGAAACTTGATCTTTCTATCTTCTATTTGCAATGGCTTCTCAACAAACTTTAACTTTTCATTTACCTCTATATCTTAAAGAGGTACTACCAGGGACTCGTCAGATAGACATTTCTTGAGATTAGATACATGAAATACATCATGTACTCTGGCTAGTTCTTCTGGTAGTTGTAAGCGATAGGCAACTGGTCATATTCGTTGTATGATTGGAAATGGTCCTACGTATCTTGGACTCAGCTTTCCTTTCTTACCGAACCGAACTACCCCTTTCCAAGGAGAAACTTTTAACAGTACTCTGTCTCCAACTGGGAATTCTAACAGCTTGCGTCGATTGTCGGCATAACTTTTCTGGCGATCTCGAGCCGTCTTTAACCTTTCCTTGATTTGAGTGATTTTATCGGTAGTTTCTTGTACTATTTCAGGACCTGATAATTGACTTTCTCCTATTTCTGCCCAACAAACTGGAGTTCTACACTTTCTTCCATATAGTGCTTCAAATGGGGCAGCTTCGATGCTTGCATGATAACTATTGTTATAGAAGAATTCAATTAAAGGTAAGTGGTCGTCCCAATTTCCACCAAAATCTATCACACATGCTCGGAGCATGTCTTCTAGAGTTTGTATCGTCCTTTCACTTTGTCCGTCTGTTTGAGGATGATATGCTGTGCTTAAATTTAGTCGAGTTCCCATTGCTTCTTGGAAACTAGTCCAAATATGGGAAGTGAAACGACTATCTCTATCCGACACAATGGAGAATGGAACTCCATGTAAGGATACCACTTCATCTACATACAATTTGGCTAACCTTTCCATGCTAAAGGTTTCCTTCATGGGTAGAAAATGAGCTGATTTGGTTAATCGATCCACAATTACCCAAATCGCATTATTACCTTTTCTGGTTTTGGGTAACTTAGTAACAAAGTCCATTGTTATAAGTTCTCATTTCCATACAGGCATTTCTAGCTGTTGTAACAGACCTGAAGGTTTTTGATGTTCTGCCTTAACTTGTGAACAAGTAAGACACTTAGAAACGTATCTAGCTATGTCCTTTTTCATTCCTATCCACCAGAAATTATTTCTTAAATCTTAGTACATTTTATTGTTTCCTGGATGCATGGTATACCTAGATTTATGAGCTTCTTCTAGTATCTTATGCCTTAAATCTCCTTGCTTAGGTACCCAAATCCTTTTCTTGTGGAATCTCCAAATTCCATCACTTCCTTGCTCTAATTCTTTTATTCGTCCTTTCATTCCTTCAACATCGTCCTTGATTGCTGTTCTTTGAACATTCTTTAGTTGTTCCATTAAATCTAACTGTAGTTTTAATCTAAGGGCACGAACTCGTCGTTGTTTCTCATGATACTTACGACTTAAGGCATCTGCAACTACATTTGCCTTTCCCTCGTGATATTGAATATCACAGTTGTAATCACTTAGGATTTCCATCCATCTCCTTTGCCTCATGTTTAACTCTTTTTGCCCAAATATGTACCTTAAACTTTTATGATCCGTATAGACAGTAAATTTACTTCCGTACAGATAATGTCTCCAAATTTTAAGGGCAAAAATTATGGCTCCTAACTCTAAGTCATGAGTCGCATAATTTTCTTCGTGCTTTTTCAATTGCCTTGAAGCATACGCAATTACCTTCTTGCATTGCATTAGCACACATCCTAATCCTAGCTTAGAAGCATCACAATATAATTCAAAATCTTCAGTTCCTTCTGGCAAAGCTAGAATTGGGGCATTTGTTAACTTTTGCTTTAGAATCCTAAAAGCTTCTTCTTGTTTAGGTCTCCATTCAAACTTAACTGCTTTACAGGTTAGCTTAGTTAATGGTACAGCTATTTTGGAAAAATCCTTAATAAATCGTCTATAATATCCGGCTAACCCTATAAAACTTCTAATTTCTATTGCGGACTGCGGAATCTTCCATTTGGTAATTGCCTCTATTTTAGTAGGATCTACGTGAATACCCTCGTGATTCACCATATGTCCTAAAAATTGCACTTCTTGTAGCCAAAATTCACATTTTGAGAATTTGGCGTAAAGCTTCTCCCTTCTTAACAAAGTTAAGAGTGCATGCAAGTGCTGACAATGTTCTTCCTGACTTTTAGAATAAATAAGTATATCGTCGATGAAGACAATTACAAATTTATCCAAGTACGGTTTACAGATTCTATTCATCATGTCCATGAATGCTGCAGGTGCATTCGTTAATCCGAAGGGCATGACTGTAAACTCGTAATGACCATACCTAGTCCTGAAAGCAGTTTTAGGCATGTCTTCTTCTTGTACCTTCAATTGATGATATCCGGAGCGTAAATCTGTCTTAGAAAAATATCTAGCTCCTTGAAGTTGATCAAACAGATCATAAATCCTAGGTAATGGGTATCGATTCTTAATTGTAACCTTATTTAATTCCTTATAATCGATACACATTCTCATGGAACTGTCCTTTTTCTTTACAAACAACACTGGTGCTCCCCAAGGGGATGAACTAGGTTGTATAAATCCTTTACTTAACAATTCATCTAATTATTTCTTTAGTTCTAACAATTCTGTAGGTGCTAACCGATAAGGTGCCTTGGCTATCGGTGTAGTTCCAGGAATTAGATGAATTCTAAATTCTACTTCCCTGTCAGGTGGTAATCCCGGGATTTCTTCCGGAAATATATTTGGGTATTCTGAGACTACAGGAATTTCCTTAAGTTCTTTATTCTTAGTACTAATAATTACTGAAATCATATACACGATTCCTTGCTTTCGTTCATAACTAGCAACTTTCATTACTGAAATGAACTTCATGGGTTTACGTGGCTTATCTCCTGTAATCATAAGTACTTATCCGGTGGGTGCCAGAATTTCTATGGAATTCTTATCACAAAGGATTCGAGCATGGTTGGCTATTAACCAATCCATTCCTAACACAACATCGAACCCAGCTAGATTCATTGGTAATAGGTTTGCATGAAATTTATAACCTGAAAGTTCTATATTTTCTTTTTGCAAAACCTTATCTACTTTAATAAAATTCCCATCTGCTGTTTCGACTGTAAATATTTGCCTAAGGTTGGTTAAGGGTAAGTTAAGAGCTTGGCAGAATGAAGTATTGATAAAACTTTGGTTTGCACCAGAGTCAAATAATACTTTTGCATACACGTTGTGAACTAAGAACGTACCAGCTATCACATCTGGAATAAGTTTTGCTTCTTGAGTGGTTAGCTGGAATGCTCTGACATTCTTTTTAGTAGCTCCGTCGGCCGTCTTGGCTTTGTTGTCTGCTGGTTTGACCAATTTAGGATATTCTGTTTTGAAATGTCCTGCTTCGCCACAGTTAAAGCAGATTCTTGTTTTCTTTCTGCAGTCTTCTTCATGATGTCCTACCATTTTGCAAAAATTGCAGGTTATATTACATCTTCCATAATGTTTCTTTCTGCAATTCCTGCAGAACGGCGGAATTGAGGATTGCCCTGTTCCTCTTTTCTTGAAGTTGCTACTATTACCCATACGAACTCTTTGGATAATTTTCTGAGCCAGTTCCTTCTTCCTATTTTCATCTCTTGTGCGTACCAACTCATCAGTTAGGGTGTTAGCTAATTCTACCGCATCGTCAATAGTGCGAGGTCTCGCAGCTTTAACGATATTACGGATTTCGCTAATCAATCCCCAAATATAGCGAGAAATGAGTACCGGTTCTGGCGAAGCCAGTGTTGGTACCACTCTAGCATATTCAAAGAATGTCGAAGTATATCCTCGACAGTCTATACCCATCATCCGATGGTTCAGAAACTTATTCGCCATTTGTTCCTTTTCATACTCGGGACAAAATTTTCTTTCTATTAACTGCTTAAATTCCTCCCAACTCATGGCATAGTCCATATTTCTTCCTTTGGCTTGAAGAACTGTATTCCACCACTCTAGCGCCTCTTCTTTGAAAAGATTCGACGCATACATAACTTTGTCGTTTTCGGTACATTTACTTATTATGATTACTGCCTCAGTTTTCTCTAACCAACGCAGTGCCGCAGTCGCTCCTTCATTGCCTGCAAACTCAGATGGTTTACAAGCAAGAAATTCTTTGTAAGTGCAACCAGGCGTTGAAGCTTTCATTTTCTTAGGGAGCGGAGCCTGCCGTGGATCATTATCGCGATTAGTATGATTACCGCCTCCGTTGACACTATTACTGAAGTTATCTTCAGAAGTACGTTTGCTAGGAATGATTTGTTGAGGTTCAACTTGATTTCTAGCAGCAGCAAGAATTGCTGGAATAGCATTGGTTATCCCTTGAGTAACGATATTTTCTATATCTTGCTTAGTCATAAATTGCTCTTCCTGGTGATGCTCAGACTGGTTAACCTCGTTAACTGGTTCATTATTAGTGTTTTCCATCTGGTAATTTATATATATAATCTATTAGTATAGAATAAATAACAATTATACACAAAAACAATCATCCACATTTCACAACAAATATATATCCAAAATTATCGATTTTTCGATTCCCATTTTATATATATTATGCATCATTACACACCGTTATTTTACACAAGTTTTATTGTTTATTTTACACGTTTTATTTTGATTATTATAGTATTATACAATCATAACTTCATAACCACATTATCCCTAATCTTTTGGTATTTCAAAAGCGATGTTCCCTCTCATCGTATTTCCAGGAGATTTGTCCTCCTATTTCCCGGATCCTATTCCGTGCATCCATCAGCTCTTCGCCAAAATGGCGGAGTTCAGCCATATTCTCATTACTCATTGGTGGATTTGGTATAGGTTCTGGGTCAAACTGAGGGAAAAACGTATAAGGGTTATTAAGTAGGTTTTGAAACTGCCAATCATTAGTCTACCATTCGTCCATTCCTAAAGGTTGGGTATGGATTAAAGGTTCCGGAATGACTGGTTCCAAATTTATTGGAATTTGAGTTTCGGCAGGATAAGGGTACAGGTTGGTATTAATAGGTCTAACGATATCACAGCTCGCCAATATCTGATCCAACTCTTCTTGTAATGGCAACTCCTCGACTTGCCTCGAACTTTCCCCAATTTCCCTTTTTACTTGCTGATGTGTGTAAAATGCAACATATAAATTACATCAAATAAGGCATAAAACTAACCCTTTTTAAGTACTAATATTGGAAAAAGAGTGTTTTTGTCTTCCTTTTGTATTTTCAGGATTAAATGAGTTCAAAAACGCAAAAGAAGCAAAAAGACAGCTAAATCCAACATAAATACAAGAAAAGGAACATTAATGGACTGCCCGACCCCTCAACGGCACCTTCCAAAGCAAAAAAGAGAAGACAGAAGCCTGAACACGCCCCGTGCTCAGCCAGCACGGGGCCGTGCCCAAGAAGCAGCAGAAAAGACAAATCCATAGAAGCTTCTATTGCCCACCACGGGCCGTGCTCAGCGGACACGGGGGCGTGTCGAAAGTACAGCAGGCGCATTTATTGTAATTGCGAATTACAATTAATGAGGAGAGAGGATGTCAGACAGGCACGGGGCCGTGCCCAGCTCTCTGTTCAGCCTATAAATAGGAGTGCTTGGATTCATTTCATCTCATTCCTTGGCACTCCACCTCTCTCACACTTCATCCACCACCCACCACCATCACAACACCATCATCCGCCACCATCATCCATTGTCCATCATAGAGTGTGTGTGAGTCGTCTCGGGATCCAAGATTGATCGTAAGAGTTCTTGACAATCAAGGCCATGTTTGCCTAAGTCTCTTACATCACTTGGTGAAGACAAAGTGTCTAGTATAATACTTTTTATTTCTAATCTTTTGCACTTTTTATTTGGTTTTGTATTAATGACTTTAATAACTAGTTACTTATGTTGAAGGTGATCTTTCCTTATCGTTTGTCCGTGGTGTCTTGGCATTATTTTACTGTCTATATAAAATAAAGGATTTTCACCATTCATATCTCCACGGTCTATATGGAGGTATGTTGGCTACTTGGTAGGGGGTTAAGGGAACGGTTTGGTAAAGGTCTTGCCATTGTTCAGCGTTTAGAGGTCCTGCAATGGACCTGGGTCAAATTTAGTAGGACCTCCTTCAATACTTCACGGTATTGGATGGCGGGGGTCCAAACTCTTTGATCCCCTCATAAGTTAACTACTATTAATACTATAACCCGGCTATTTAGGACTGTATCCCTGCTGACTCAGACTACTTAGCCGAGGGTAACGTCACCGCCAAAAGCGGGGCCTACCACAATACTGCATTAATAACTTAATTCATTATCTTCCAATAATCCACCATTTTAGGATTGTATCCTTGCTGACTCAAACTACTGGGGTGAGGGTAACGTCGCCTTCAAAAGAGGGGCCTACTACAATAACTAAGATAATCTCTTAACTATGTGCAAAAGTGCGGAAATAATCAAAGGTTATACTAGATACGAGTCGGAACCAAGTGATTCATCTTGTCTATCTGTTTTTATTTTTATTTTTATTTTCAACATTTTTGTTAGTTTTATTTTTCTTAGTTTAAAAACATTTTTCTAAACTTTTGTTTTGGTTAGACGTTGATGATAAACCGGTATTAAAAGCTCTTGTGTCCTTGGACGACCTCGGTATCTTACCAACGCTATACTACACTCAACGATGGGTGCACTTGCCCATATGTGTGTTTAGTGTTAGTGAAATAGCGTGTTTTATAAATTTAAAACTTGGCTAAAATAAGTGTTAAAAAGGGCTTAAAATATACACCTAATATATATAACACTTCGCACGCATCAAGTTTTTGGCGCCGTTGCCGGGGACACAAGGATTTTAAGAAAGTTAGGAATCAACGGCCTAATCATTTTTTATTTTTCTTTTTAAATTTTTTAGGATTTTCTTAGTTTTTCAGCTTCTGCAGAGCTCAGCACGGGCCGTGCCCGCTGAACACGCCCCGTGCTCAATCATTGGAACTGGCAATCCTGTTTTACATCAGACAGTAAGCTGAACACGGGGCCGTGCCCACTCAACACGCCCCCGTGCCCAAGTTTCAGTTACTGAAAACAGAACCGTTAGATCCCGGCGGTTGGTAATTTCTGACATAAACATGAGTGATAGTAATTATTTTTACTTTCGGCACTCTTATGGTATGTGGTGTCAATTATGTGGTGGCGAACATGAAGAAGTAAAATGCTACTTCTTAAATTATAGGCCCCACTACATGGACCCACCGACTTCTCATGACCTTAAGAGGGGCGAAAGTAAAAATAAGCACTATTTCTCCCTCGAATGCGCCCAACCAGAAATTCTAGGGGAAATGCTCCTTGATGAGTTATTTCAACTAGAAGAACTAATTCTGAATTGGTTAAACGAGCTTAGGAAGGATTTCATTGATCCTCCCCAAGACAATAACCATGAAGAAACGTTGGAACCGCATTCCGACAACCTCGTTGCTCCCGAAAATACCTTCGTTCCTAGCAAAGACTTGGACGATAGTCGTCCCTGTGTCGATTGTGCCGTGAAGGACTCCCCATCGACTTCGTTCGGTGCATACATAGACCTGAGCGATTCGGCATACACCTTCTTTAACGAGAGCCCGGGAAAGGGTTGGACTTGTCCACCTAGAATGAAAATAGGAATTACCCTCACCGACAACCTCTTGCGTTCTCGCCTTAGTCTAGGACAATTAAGGTATATTAGGCACTTTGGGGTTGTTCCAACCAGTCAGGAGCCACCCGATACTAACAAGTTCCTTAAAAACTAGACAACTTCATAAAACAGTCCCTAGACACGGGGCCGTGCCCAGCCAACACGCCCCCGTGTCCATCAAAAGATTCCCTTCTGATCAGTACGTCAGAATACGGACAAACTGTGTCAGAACCTCACCTGCACACGGGGCCGTGCCCACTGAACACGGGTCGTGTCCAGGATGCTGTCATTTTCTATAAATGCAGCCAAAAATTCTGCACATTTGGACCAACTTGGGGCAGAGAATTGCAGGAATCTTCTCTCAAACTATCCTAGGTAAGTCTAAAAGAAGGTTCCAACAACCCATCTTGTCCTTTCCTCTTTTAGCCATTTCCTTCTTCTTCATCTTTCTCCAAGAGCTACCATTGAAAGTTTGGAGTTTCTCCAACTCCATGGTAGGGATAAATGATTTTTGTTCAAAGAATCTTGGTAAAAACGTGTTATGAAACATTGTTTTAAGTTATTTGTAACTAAAAAGACCCCACAAGTTCAGAAAATAACTTAAGAATCCAAGTTTCCTTGCTCAAAAACTCTGCAGAAAGATGAACACGGGGCCGTGCTCAGCGAGCACGGGGCCGTGTCCAGTTACTGTTTCATTAAATAAGCTATTTTTAGTTTATTTTTCGTAGGATGTCGAGTGAAAACAGCGAAACATCTTCTGTGCATTCGTCAAACAGCCGGAGAGGAAGAAGACCCTCCATTGAAGCTACACTTGTGCACTATGTAATAGCATTAAGGGAGGCTCTCGACGAAATGACTTCAGTAGAGGAGGTCCTAATCGACCGTATTAACGATCTTACGATGGGACTTGAAAGCAGCTTCCAAGAAATTAACCTCTTGCACCAGAGGTTAAATATTCTTGTAGCACCTCCAATGGAACCAGTCCTTCCTCAACAGGATTGGAACCTAGCACTCGGAATCAACAACCCTACCGGGTGGGAAGACTTACCGGCGGAACCTCCCATGGAACACCTACAAGAGATCCCGGTGGAAGTTGAAACTCCTCAAACTAATGCCAATGAGCCTTCTTTTCTCCTCCCGAGGGAGGTTGAAGAATGGCTCGCCGACATTTGAGGAGGACCGCACCCGGAAGAAGGAGTTCAAAAAGGCCTTGGTTAACCAAGAATAATTACTTCTTGGAAATTTTGCTAATTAAAATAAAAGTATAGGCTAGGACTCCTTTGTTTGTTGTTTCGTTATTTTATCTAGTTTAATTTAGTACTATGTAGTTCTCTCTATGATGAAATGAAATGATGGTTTTAAGGTTTGGATGGTTTGTAATGAATAAAACACACTCATGGTGGTAAAGGATAAAAAGGGGAACGAGAAAAATGAACCCAGGCACAAAGAACGAGGCAACCCGACAATTTTCTCCATTCCAGAAGGTTCAACACGGGCCGTGTCCAACCAACACGGCCCCGTGCTGAACCACCTGCAGAAAAACGCCCAGTACAGGTACCTGGACACGGGGGCGTGTTGAGTCTCTTGTTTTAATTTTGTTACTGGCACTTGAACACGGGGCCGTGCCCGGATAACACGGGGCCGTGTTCAGTGCCCAGTAACGCAGATTTTTGCTTTTTAAACACTATTTTACACATCTAATCAACCTAAAAATTTATTTTTGGGACACATTGAGGACAATGTGTAATTTAAGTGTGGGGGGGATGCTAAAACCTTGAATTTTGCAAGTCCTAAATACAAGCCTTACACAAAACTCTATTGGAACCGCTAATCACCCCAATTTTTTTTCAAAAATTTCATTTTTTTTTTACTTGTCTAAGTTTAACTCGGGAAATTCAAGTTCTCAAAAAGGTTATATTTTTACAAATTTACAACCGATAGCGTAGTGATAAAAAGAACCAACATAAGAAAATTATGAAAAGGCATAGCAAACTTATTTAAAATTTGATTATATATACTTGATCACATAAAAACCCATTCCCACAAAAGTGAGTTTTGAGCCTTTATTGAGCACACAATTACATATCATTTGACTAAATGCTCATTTTTCGTTTCTTGTGTGAATAGCCGCTTGGTTCTTACGACTCTAGAACTTGCCATGACAATGCATTCCCAGTCCTTATCAACTTAAACCCGAGTAAGTAAATGATGGAGGCATTAGGACTAACCCTTTTTATTTCTACACCATTATTTTTCTTTTTCTTTTACCACCTACCCAAAAATCCCCCTAGTTAACCCCTTTGAGCCTAAACCTTTTCGTTTCATCACCCAAACAAAAACCCTTTTTACCCACCAAAACATTTTTCTTTTTAACCCTTTGTTTTAGTAACAAGTTCGGTTTTTCGTAAAAAAAAAAAAAGTATGATAATGATGAAGCAAAAAGAAAATAAACAAACAAGTTAATAAAAAATAACTTGGTTTGAATAAAAGCTTCATCAAAATAAAAATAAAAATTGCAAAAATACGAAAACCGACACTTGTTACGCTTTTAGCCCTTTTCTAATAACCACTAACCCAACAACCTACCTTTAACCCTAGCCTAACCCTTAACCCACAAAGTCCTCTTGATATTTACAAAGGTATAAAAGTTAAAAAGGAGGAGGATTGATTTCTTGGCAAGCCTATGGTAGGAATAAGTTCCATGCCGCTCTCGAGTGATTCACTAAAAATACACCTTCGGCCGAGTGTGAGTGATTTCCCCGTGAGGTATGTGAACTTGTATATAAATAGAATTTTAAAAAGGCATGTTATGCCCAAATAAGTAATTTCTTTTATGAAAAGTTCTAAATAAATCATTACGAATAGGAATGTAAATAAATAAAAATAAAACCCCAAAAAGATCTTGGAAATCCCGACACTCTATGACAAGCCCAAAACCTTCTCTTCTACCTATTCCATTTGGGAGTGTAAGCCACATATTAAAGAGTTTTGCTTGAGGACAAGCAAAAGTTCAAGTGTGGGGGTATTTGATGTGTGTAAAATGCAACATATAAATTACATCAAATAAGGCATAAAACTAACCCTTTTTAAGTGCTAATATTGGAAAAAGAGTGTTTTTGTCTTCCTTTTGTATTTTCAGGATTAAATGAGCTCAAAAACGCAAAAGAAGCAAAAAGACAGCTAAATCCAACATAAATACAAGAAAAGGAACATTAGTGGACTGCCCGACCCCTCAACGGCACCTTCCAAAGCAAAAAAGAGAAGACAGAAGCCTGAACACGCCCCGTGCTCAGCCAGCACGGGGCCGTGCCCAAGAAGCAGCAGAAAAGACAAATCCATAGAAGCTTCTATTGCCCACCACGGGCCGTGCTCAGCGGACACGGGGGCGTGTCGAAAGTACAGCAGGCGCATTTATTGTAATTGCGAATTACAATTAATGAGGAGAGAGGATGTCAGACAGGCACGGGGCCGTGCCCAGCGGACACGGGCCGTGCCCAGCTCTCTGTTCAGCCTATAAATAGGGGTGCTTGGATTCATTTCATCTCATTCCTTGGCACTCCACCTCTCTCACACTTCATCCACCACCCACCACCATCAAAACACCATCATCCGCCACCATCATCCATTGTCCATCATAGAGTGTGTGTGAGTCGTCTCGGGATCCAAGATTGATCGTAAGAGTTCTTGACAATCAAGGCCATGTTTGCCTAAGTCTCTTACATCACTTGGTGAAGACAAAGTGTCTAGTATAATACTTTTTATTTCTAATCTTTTGCACTTTTTATTTGGTTTTGTATTAATGACTTTAATAACTAGTTACTTATGTTGAAGGTGATCTTTCCTTATCGTTTGTCCGTGGTGTCTTGGCATTATTTTACTGTCTATATAAAATAAAGGATTTTCACCATTCATATCTCCACGGTCTATATGGAGGTATGTTGGCTACCTGGTAGGGGGTTAAGGGAACGGTTTGGTAAAGGTCTTGCCATTGTTCAGCGTTTAGAGGTCCTGCAATGGACCTGGGTCAAATTTAGTAGGACCTCCTTCAATACTTCACGGTATTGGATGGCGGGGGTCCAAACTCTTTGATCCCCTCATAAGTTAACTACTATTAATACTATAACCCGGCTATTTAGGACTGTATCCCTGCTGACTCAGACTACTTAGCCGAGGGTAACGTCACCGCCAAAAGCGGGGCCTACCACAATACTGCATTAATAACTTAATTCATTATCTTCCAATAATCCACCCTTTTAGGATTGTATCCTTGCTGACTCAAACTACTGGGGTGAGGGTAACGTCGCCTTCAAAAGAGGGGCCTACTACAATAACTAAGATAATCTCTTAACTATGTGCAAAAGTGCGGAAATAATCAAAGGTTATACTAGATACGAGTCGGAACCAAGTGATTCATCTTGTCTATCTGTTTTTATTTTTATTTTTATTTTCAGCATTTTTGTTAGTTTTATTTTTCTTAGTTTAAAAACATTTTTCTAAACTTTTGTTTTGGTTAGACGTTGAGGATAAACCGGTATTAAAAGCTCTTGTGTCCTTGGACGACCTCGGTATCTTACCAACGCTATACTACACTCAACGATGGGTGCACTTGCCCATATGTGTGTTTAGTGTTAGTGAAATATCGTGTTTTATAAATTTAAAACTTGGCTAAAATAAGTGTTAAAAAGGGCTTAAAATATACACCTAATATATATAACACTTCGCACGCATCACTTGCCTAGTATTTTCCTCAACCTCGATCCCTTTTCCTTTATCCATGGGATTTTCTATTTTGGGAACTCTCCTAGTTGCTGGTTTCCTCCTGCGTACACGTCTCCAGCCTACAAGTCTTCTCCTTTTCTTAGGTTTTGGTTTCTCTAGAGGTGGAGCACAAAATTCCATAGGTTGTTCCACATCAGTAAAGTAACCAGTAAAATCTTTGGAAACTTCTATGTTTACAGGGTAGAGGTAGAGATTCTCTAGGGCTCCAGATAACTCATTCATACTGTTTAGCACATATGCAAAAATACTAAGTTAAAATTTTATAACAAAATTTTCACAGATAATTTTCAAGTATTATTGCATACCGTGTGGCTAATTTAATACAAAAGACAACTAACAAGTAAAACATACTAGGGTTTATTGTAATTTATTTATTTACTGGGTAAAGTTTCTGGCTTGTAGGTGATAAGGTTGCTAATACTGGGTTAGAGTATTTTAAAGATTTGCATTTACTGCTACAGTGGCTAGCATATAGAGATCTGCCCATTTTTTTTATCTAACTTGTTTTCCCATGGTGGGTTACTACCCAGTTTCTGAATTTCCTGATTAACTTTCATTTCTTTTGATTGAGATTTCTTTATTTTCTCTTGACTTTTCCTAGTAATCAAACTTCTTTTATTAGGAGAAAGTGGTTCCTCGTAATGGGATTTACGAACAAATATTCCCTCCTCAGTATCTACTGAGTATCTTGAGGATTTTGGTTGGGATGAACTTCCCTTTTCTTTTTGCGAACTATCTAATTTAAGATAGATATTCGAAAGCTTTTTCTTACCCATACTGTAACTAACAAATAGTCAGTTAATAAAATACATAATCATAAAATGGCAATCAGGAAAATTAAGTATTTTTAAATACTTAATTAGCTTAACTCAGTGGCTCTGATACCACCTTTTTCTGTCATGGCCCCCGACCCAGTTTGACCCGGTTTAAGAGCCGCGTGACAGAAAATTCCCGTGGTATTTATTTAATTGAGTTAACATCGGAAGATTTTAACAGGATCTTTTTAAAACTGAAATTTCCCGATTATTTTATTTCACAATTCGGGATAAACCCCGGTAGTTTACAATCATATGATTTCACTGAGAAATCTTTATTTTACAAAACATGTTTCTTTATTTTATATTGAGCCACTTCCTTAAGCTTGTAGTGCTTCACGGCACTTTTCCTGGATCACAACAGATCACCTGAAACATGTTTGAAAAAGGTTTTGTCAGCAGGGAAATACTGGTGAATCATTCTTTTTACTAAAAAGACACATTGTTATAATATACAGTATTAAGAGCGATTACAATGTTTCCATATATCAACCAACTACCCACAGTATTTGTCACTCGACCATCCATTGGTAACCTCATTGTCCAATGGTGTCTGTGACTATGGTCATATCACCCCTTGGCTACCCCGTTGTCCAATGGTGACGGTTATCAAGTAATGTATACAAAACCCCACATACCGGCTGTAATTTGGTGATTACAAAGACTTAATCCCTGTAATTATAACTTTGAAAATATTTAAGAATTTATAAAGCACTTTGATAAAAATAGAATGACTCACATTGCAGATTTAATACGGGCAGAGTCTAGTCTACTGATTAGCCTTGTAACCTAAATTAATAACATGCACACGAACTAGGTCAGTAACTAATACAGCATTTACGATAACTCACGAGATTAATCCCTCACAACGAATGACAAAGTGCGATACTTAAACATCCATCGAATTCACGACGAATGACAAAGCATAAACCCTAATGTGGGCAGCACTTAAACATCCATTGGATAGTTTAATCGATCGGACATTGAATCGTAGCAACGATCGAGTTAATACCCGGTATCGGAACAGCGCCTTGCTAATTTCAATTGTAATTTCGACTTTTGGACAGTAAGAACTCGTTTTTATGAAATGATTTCGACACATATGAACTGCTCGTAACCCCTTCTATTTATAGCTGATTTTTGAGGCTCTCGCGACCCGCGTAAACCTCAGCACTTACTATGATTTCATGCACAGTATGATTTCAGGGGTCCGGGTTCTCACTTGTGGGTTAGTTTAAGACATTTTTTGAGAGTCCTTACATGTGGTATGGTCCCAAGCACTTACTATGAGGTTTTTGGGACCTTACCCCTTCAGTTAGCTTTGACCGAACCATGTTAAATTAACATATCATTTATTGCTTTTGTGTTTGTGTTCATTTTCATGTGTGCTTAATCCTAAGAAGTGGTAAGAGCTTAGGCTCTTGATGTTTAAAATTTCCCCTCTGTTTTGCGGAGCGTATTACATGAGAAGATGAGAGCTACAACCGCTATTTCGAAATTACAGAGCCGCTGCCAATTCCGGCGCCAGCCCCTAAATAAACCATTGCTGCCACACAACACCGTTAGGGTTCTTCCATAGCCATTAGGGTTCCGCCATCATCGTCGAGGGAGGATTGATCGGTCAAGGGTTCCGTCGTAGTTCCATCATTTTGTTGTTGTTAATAAGCCAAGAACAAAATCAAATCATGTTTCTTGAAGAACAATTTTCGAATCATAAGAAACTAACCACGAAAACCGAGAACAGTGCCAATCATTTTTGTTAGGTTTTAGTGTTTTAGCTTAAAGTTTTTGTTTCTGATTGCAATTTCATTACTGTTGAATAAATAGATTGTTTGTTTAACAAGGTTCAGTAGAACAACCATTAAGTTTAGACATGAGCCATTGTTGTGTTTGTTCTCTGTTTCGGTCTTTTCGTTTAGCTATTATATTGGTAGAAGATGAGAATGTGCTATTAATTAAGAAGTTTGATGGAAATGAGTTTGGTTGTTGGAATATGCAGATTAAAGCATTATTCTGTTAGAAGGACTTAGATGTAGTGTTAAAACAACAAAAACCACAGAAGATAACAAAGCAGATTGGGACAAGTTAAAAAAAGAAAGCCAAGGCACTGACTACACGCTCTTTGTCTAAAAAATGTTGCTTTTAACCTTTTGAAGGAGACCACAACTTGTCGAATGATGGAAGCATTGTCTAACATATAGTCATCTGCAACAAATAAGTTTTCTTGATCCGTGAGATGGTGAATACTAAAGTGAGGGAGGGTGGATCAATTACATCAAACATTAATAATCTAAACTCAATTCTGTCTTGCTTAGTGTCAGTTTGACATTAAATTTGATGATGAAGCTTAAAACCTATTATTGTTATCCTCATTGCTTGATAGTTGGTGAGAAAGAGTGATAACCGTTAGCTGTTCGACCACTAAGTTTACATTTGAAGTGATTTAAGACCTAATTTGGGGAGAAGATATCAGACACATGCATTTAGGTAACTTATCAAGTACTACGCTGCTCATAGAAGGCAGAGGTAGGGGGACTAATCAGGGTAGTGGGAGTAGGAGGAGGAGT
This sequence comes from Helianthus tuberosus, assembly GCA_030545235.1. Classification (NCBI taxonomy): domain Eukaryota; kingdom Viridiplantae; phylum Streptophyta; class Magnoliopsida; order Asterales; family Asteraceae; genus Helianthus; species Helianthus tuberosus. The sequence continues at coordinate 90,760,319 of CM060429.1, read as the reverse complement.
CAATGTAAGACTCGTAAGGATGTGATCTGTTGGAACTGTAAGGAAGTGGTACACCTTGCTAATGATGAAGTTTTAAAGGTTACAAGTATGCGATACGTTGATTTGAAGATCTCAACGGGAACCTACGTTGATTTGAAGATCTCAACGGGAACCACCTGAACCTTGAAAGATGTCAAAGTCATTCCGAGTGTGAAGAGGTTACTTATCTCACTAGGGTAGTTGGATAATCTTGGTATTAGTATAAGTTTTGGTGGTGGTCAATGGAAAGTGGTTAAAGGAAAGATGGATGTTGCTCGTGGCAGGAAACATGGGCCGTTATATGGTCGAGATACATATATAAGTGCCGAGTCCTATTCTGGTTAAAAAATATCGTGTGCAGAAGAGGGTTAACTTTGCAAAGGGGACACCTAAAAGGGAAAGTGAAGATTCAGAATGAACGTATAACACGAAAAAGTTCAATAAAACCTTTTACCATTGTGGGGGATTCCACAATGGTGGGAGCACATGGTTGAATAATATTTTAGTTGTAGCCCTGGGTCCATAATGGGCTAAGAGAACAAGTAAACTGGCTGTAAAAGTCTCTCCCATTGATTACTTGCTAGTAATGGATAGTGTAGCTTCCCAGTATGTTTCAGATGCAAACAGAGTGACAGACGCGCCATAGTACGTTGGAGTATGCAGAGAAAGGAAATAAATGGTTAGTGGCAGTTTGACTGATGAGTTGAAGCTCAGGGGAGCTTCAATGGGCCTTCATGTTATATGATAAGAAGACAATGGCAACTAGGAGAAGCTTAACAAATTACAGAAGTACAATCAGGAGTGCAAACGAAAGTATTCAAAGCTTCTTAGTGGAGATTGTTGGGTTCATAGGCCTTTGGGGCAGATTATTTGAGATAGCAAGAAAAGGAGAAGGAAAAGAGTAGGGGCAGCTGACCCTAATTTTAGTTGACCAATTTAATTAACATGTTAGTGAAAAGACCAACTCTAATTGCAATCTCTATATAATAATCTCTTTTACTTGAAATTTACCATCACCTCAATAACAAGGAATACCTAATTTCCACTCTTGAAAGTAGTTACGTAGGTCGGTTTAGACCAAACCACGTTAAATCTGTGTCATTTTTATGGCTTCTGTGTTTGTGTTCAGTTCCGTATGTACTTAATCCTAACAAATAGCTTAGTTATGGGTAATATTTTATTGGGTTTGGTTGTTATTGTTTTATACGGAGGAGCCATCTTTAGCTCGAATTGACTTTGATAACATACAAGCTAGTGAGTTTTATTCTTTTAGTTTAGATTTCTCAATATTTTGAAAAGGTTCATTTATTAGTTTTTTCGAAGCCAAATGGATATATAGTTAAAGATGTTTAGGCTAGTCGATCTGACTTTTTATTAAATCATGTTCAGTTTTAGCATTCACTCAATTACACTGAATATCCATAATTAACATATTTATAATATAAATAAAGATTAGAGTAAACTGCAATTTTACCCCCTGAGGTTAGGGGTGATTGGCACCCTTACCCCCCCTAAGGAAATAATTGCAATTTTACCCCCCGCTGTTTGCTGTTATGTTGCAACCTTACCCCCCGGCCTCAAATTTGTTGACTAATCTGTTGACTATGACTTGAAATGACTATAATGCCCTTTCATATTACCCCCTGTGTTTTGTGCACTCTTGTGATATTACCCCCTGCCACCACTGCCACCGCCATTCACCACCACAACCACCACTGCGACCTCCAGCCACCACCCTCAACCATTTTTCAGTGTTTTGTCACTAATTAAGCAATCTTGCACATGTTTATCATAATAAATTAAGGAATCTTAACATCCTCCGTAGCAACTTCCATCAACACCGGTCATCTTCTCCGACCACTCATCTCCGGTGTTGATGACAGGGGATGAGTGGTCGGAGAAGATGACCGGTGTGAACCACGCAACTTTACAATTTTTTTTGCTCGCCATTTACTTCCCAAGTCCGTTTATTACATGATCTTGCTAATCATTTTGATTCTGCAGGACTGACAGTGCTATGAAATCTGGTTGGTTTTTCATGTTCTACCTGGTAAGATATTATTATTTGGTTTGGTTTGGTCTGGTCTGGTTCGGTTCTGGTGGCTGATTTGAAATAATTTCTCTTAATTCATCGTCATTTTTAGCTCCATCTTGGGTTTTGTATATTTGCTGCTATTGCTCCTCCAATAGTCTTCCACGGGAAGTCTTTAACATAAGTTTTCTTTTTTCCCTAACCTTATAGGGTAATCGATTTTCATCTTCTAATTCTAGTTAATGTCCAGGGGCATCCTAGCTGCGATTGATGTCTTTTCTGACCATGCACTAGCTGGGGTAAGTCCTTACCTTACATACGAGACAGTTGACCATTGTCAACACACATAACCGATTTTGTTGTTGTAGATCTTCTATCTGGTTGGATTTGGATTATTTTGCTTAGAATCACTATTAAGCTTCTGGGTGCTTCAGGTTAGAAAAGACTACTCCTTTTCAATTCAATTCTTGGCATTTTTCTCAACTTTTTTTTGTTGGTTTATACAGAAAGTTTACATGTATTTTCGTGGGAACAAGTGATGTGGTGTATTGAGTTAGAATGGTGTATTTGCATTGGTTACGGCTTGGCTTGTTTTGTGATGGATGATATAATACTTGAATCTTATATGTATGTATGATTGGTTATAGCAACAGTAAACAAAACATTTTGACTGCATTTTCTTTTTATAAGTTTTAATATTCGTTTGTCTGATCTAGTAGTAGAATAATCAAGGAATAAGGCTTTTGTTGTAGAAATTGCTTCTGGATTTACAACCCATTTACTATTGGTTATAATTTCTCTTGACTGTTGGATAAGAAGTTTTCTGGTTCACTCAAATACATAAAACTAAGACAGGTGTCTGGTTCAATCAAAATGAGTTCTAATAGAAATGAGCTCTGGCTAAGATTTTACAAGAGAGTTATAAGTAACAAGTTTTTATTGAGTTACGTATACGTTTTGAGGTAGCAAGTTTCTGTAAAAAATAGCGTTAGATCTGCAAAAAACTCTTGTTAACCAGAGCAAGAACATCCCCTGTCATCAACACCGGAGATGAGTGGTCGGAGAAGATGACCGGTGTTGATGGAAGTTGCTACGGAGGATGTTAAGATTGCTTAATTTATTATGATAAACATGTGCAAGATTGCTTAATTAATGACAAAACACTGAAAAATGGTTGAGGGTGGTAGCTGGAGGTGGCAGTGGTGGTTGTGGTTGTGGTGGTGAATGGCGGTGGCAGTGGTGGCAGGGGGTAATATCACAAGAGTGCACAAAACACAGGGGGTAATATGAAAGGGCATTATAGTCATTTCAAGTCATAGTCAACAGATTAGTCAACTAATTTGAGGCCGGGGGGTAAGGTTGCAACATAACAGCAAACAGTGGGGTAAAATTGCAATTATTTCCTTAGGGGGTAAGGGTGCCAATCAACCCTAACCTCAGGGGGTAAAATTGCAGTTTACTCTAAAGATTATAACGACAATACGCGGTCTTGCGACTTGTGGTGGTCCTTAAATCTTTTTTAAATATATACAACTTTAAGGGTGTGGGGCCTGTTTACAAGGTAAATGTTTGCATGTATTTGAGTGAGAAAAAGGCAACTATATGCAGACTTAAATGATTTAAGGTGTAAGTTACAATTTTATATTTAAAATGTAGAATTGGGCCCATGGCTTTATAGCCTAGTTGCATCTTGGTGGTGGGATAAGGCTTTGGGACCAATAGGTCATGGGTTCGATTCCCACAAGGGGGTTTTCCCATATTTATTGGGTTTCCTCCTGAATTGGTGTATAGGCATTATGCCTAGTGGAGATGGATATGATCGGGTGGTTCCTCTGGTGGCACGATGATACTCCAGTGGTCCGTCAGTGATCCAAATTTGCCGTTCAAAAAAAAAAAAAAAAGTAGAATTGGACATGTCCATCTTGGTTAGAGTTATTCACTTCTTCCTACATGGATAACAATGGTACTCAAAGACGGCCCGAATGTTAAAAAAATAAGTTGATGCTTGCAGAGGCGCAGCATAGTGGAGGCGGGGCCGAATCTCCGAACTTTTCATTCAGTAGTAGAGAATATGTAGTTTTCGTATAGAAATTTTTGGATATATATGTTTTCGACCTCCGGTCGAAAATCTCAAGCTTCGTCACTGATGCTTGGGTTCCCAAAGCCTTCAAGCTTTTAGGGTTTGACCACATTCGATTCTAATAGAGACATGTTCGATTTTTCCTCTCCGATAATAACCCTTTCAACTCTCAAACTTTCTGTTAGAATTGCTACCATTGGATGACTATAAACGTTGATGAACATCTCTACTGTCAGTGGCGAAGCTTGAGATTTCCGACCGGGGGGGGGGACGTATATACCCAAAAATTTCTATAGAACCAGGGGTCGAAAACATATATACCCAAAAATTTCTATACGAAAACTACATATATTACACTACTGAGCGAAAAGTTCGGGGGGTCGCCCCCCCCGGCCCCTTCTAACCTGCGCCAATGTCTACTATAGAACCGCGACATTAGAAACCATCTAAAGTCTGAAATCTGAAGTCAATGGATGGTTAAGCTGAACTCGCTGCTCGTTTAAAATCAGAGAACACATTTGACAATCAATTGAAGCCTTGAGAGTAGCTGACTAAGTCTTTGTTAAGCACTTGAGGTAAAACTAGTTGTAGCTATAGATGGGTTTGAAAAGTTATCTCCAATAAAATTATAATATGTGTGACTGTGCGTCTTTTAACATTAGAAGTATGATCGTCTACAAGAGAAATCGTATAAAAAACATATCTTATCATATTTTCACATGTTAGGCTCTTAAATAAAAGAGACATGATGGTAGGCAACTAGGCATAAAAGGTTTGAAAAGTATAAAATCCAATTTTCAATCACCAAGAATTAAAATATTACAAAATGCTAGGAATATACCGCTATTTTACATCACATAAAACACAAGAAAATTATCTAATGAAGGAATCAAAGGACTGAAGGAGGGTCAAGAGAACCTACTGATTCACCAAAACTTGTTATGTAAAAAGTAGTTTTTGTAATTGTAAGTATATGGAAAAGATAAAAAATATGGGGGTTTGAATTATATTGTTATATGGTAAAGAATGAAATATGTATTTTTCTACTTTAAATGATTTAATGATTGTACCCAAAATAATTCATTCCTTGTGAACCCAACTCACATGTGGTCTAAAGTCATCTTTGGTGCCACCACCACTCTTCAATGTTCCCTAATACCGAAATAGAACCACCACAAGTGGCCTAGTGGTGGAGTGACTTGGGTTCTCCAATGGAGACCCAAGTTCAATTCCCATTAGTGCCACTTTGGTGGCCACCGACACCTGCTTTAAGCCGGACCGAGGACACTCGAGGTCTCGGGTTTGAAACATGTTTTTTACCCCTCTTTGATGGCTATGGGTATTTGCCGCCAGGGATCCTTGTCGGGTGGTGAACTGGGAAGGGAGATCCCTTCCGCGGTCAGGGGTACCGTGCAACTACCCTTAATACCGAAATAGAAACATGGTTGCCCACTCACCAATAGTCACCATACATTAGACAACCAAGGCTACAACAGTTTGAAATTATATAAGATAAGATATGTTAGTTAAAGTATTAGATAAAATATATATCACTTAAGATTTACTGTCTTAGTTAGATTTAATTAATTATTTTTATATATTTATATATACTCTTAAAGAGCATGGTTGGTGACACGACTTATTTTAACGTCTAAAAACCTCCAACCACCTTCTATGGGGGTGTTTGGGTTAGCTTATTTTGGAGCAACTTATGACTTATTGACTTATAAAAGTTAATAAGTTATTTTTTTAGTGTTTGGGTAAGCTTATTTTTGAGTGTTTTGTGTGCTGAGAAGTTATTTTTAAGAATTTAAAATTTCTAACTTCTCACTTTTGACTTATATAAGTTAATAAGTCACTAATGTTAAAGTGCTCTATTGGTTTGTAAATGCATGTAATCATGACTTGCTTCTCTCTCCTTTTTTTTAACTTAGTCCATATTTTATTTAGTAAAATTAGATACTTGCACCTAATTAACATATTATAAATTAACAACGTATTAGTGCATAGAGGTGTTGTACCTCATGCTTTGAGGGGGTGGGGAGTTTCAAAAAAAAAATTGACATTACACTTTTAACCGATAATTCTTTGATTTTTTTACTTTCAACAAAAAGTTTTCATCTTTTTTTAATATAACCTTGCAACTTTTTTACTTTCAACTTTGTTCCCCTATACTTTATAAACTCCTCAAAACTTTCGTTTTATGTTTCATTCTAAATTTTACGAGTTAATACGGTGCAACGCACGTGTGTGGTTCAACGTTCTTATGTTTTGTTTTACACTGCACTCTAAATTTTGCGAGTTAATATGGTGCAACAGTGCGTATGTGGTTCAACGTTTTTATATCGTCTATTTTTTCTGTTTCATAGGTTTTGTCGCAACGTGCGGGTCCTAAATCAACTTAGTTATTATTTTATATGTTTTACGTTTCAGTCTAATTTCTCCGCGTTAACACGCCACAACTTCAGTGTTGGTGGTCGTTGGTGGTGGTGTGGTGGTGTGGTGGTGTGGTGTTAATGCTATTTGTCTTGGTTTTACGCCCCCGCCGCAACGCAGGGGGACTTAATACTAGTTAATTAATAAATTATAACCAAATCATTACTTACACCTAATTAGAGCACACGGGGCGGTTCCGTGATAGCCCAATATAACGAGTGATGGGTTTTGTCTTTCCACCGCCACTCAAAGTATAACGCGTTATTGTATCACGGTTTCTCGATTCCGTGATATTTCCAACGGCGTGATATATTATTTTGTGAGGGTAGTTGTTGGTTGGGGGGAAATTGTTGGGTGTGGTGGTGAGTGATGACCACCCCCAATAAAAAAAGGTTGTGAGTGATGGAAAAATGGTTGATGACATGGCGGAACTTGATTGGTGCTTGTGAGTGATAGAATTCTATCACTAGTGACCACCCTCTCCCCTTAATCAATAAATTATCAAGTCATTACTTCTATTATTATTTAACTTGAGTTTTATATTTTGTTTTGTTTTTTATATTTAATATTTAATATTTAAACTCACACTATTTTTATGGTGAACCAAATACTATACCACTAAACTACTAAGTCATTAGTGTTTTTTTAGAAAAGTATTTAGCTAAATAAAATACGAAAAATCATATAGTTTTTTTAGTTGAACGATAAAAAGACCAACGAACAAAACATGTCGATAAACTTTTTACATGTTACGATTTTATTTTGTGGGTTTTTTTTTTTTGCATTGATGGTTCCGGTCATGGCTTTTTTATGCTAGCCCTTAACTTCAGAAATTTTATACATTTAACCCACATCTTATGGTAAGTGAAATAATGACCTCTAACTTTTGATAATTGTCAACTTTGATCCCCAATCTTTACTACTTAATAACTTCACACCTCATTTTCTCCAACATTTCAATTCTTTTGTGTAACACCTCGAAAATTTCGGGTTCAATAATCAAACGACACGTGTCATGTATAATAAAACGCGTTGTAAACCCGAATTTAATAAAGAAAAGTCGGTAGGATTTAAAGTGGCGTCATGTTAAAATGTTACATCTGAACGACCTCAATAATAAATCCCAAGACCCGATATAATATTACTACACATCCTTCATGCCTAAATTCAGAGAATTATTGCCAATAAAGGAATCACAAAAGCATGATTGGATCCCACTAGTAAATTGAATGGTAAACCATTGTTTTCGGGTCTTGTTTATAGAATTCAATTGAAACAATGGATAATGGTAGGGTATTATACTGTACAAGACCATTTTGGGAGGTCCCTAAATGACAATTGAGGCCCCAAAGTCGTGCAAGTGGATTTCCCTTTCGAAATACCAACAAACAAGCAACATTGGTCCCTGATGACAAGCTTACGGACCGTAAGCTTGGGACCTTACGGTCCATAAAGCAACCCCCAGCAACAGAAAACGGGCAGCAGCCTGTCTTTCGCGAATTCAACCTATTTGGCCGGTTTTTCTCATTATTTAAGGACCCTAAACTATCCTAGAAGCACTAGGACAAGTGTTGGATGTTTGTGGTTAATCCTAGAGTGAGTTGTCAACCAATCATGGTGAGATCTTCACTATATAAAGCCAACATGTTGCAACATTCATTCTCACACTTGCAACTGATCATTGGAGCATTTCTGGAGCCAAGGAACTCTCCCAACTGATCTTAATTCGTGCATTGGACTCTTGTAAGTCTGCTAGTCTTCTTTAGTTATTTTTTTGCTTAGTTAATTAGCTAAAAGTCAAACCGACGTAATTACGGTTTGACTTCGAGATTAGTCACTAATGACTCAGTCATATCTCGATTTAAAAGTAGTTATAGGATGGTATTTATGTGGGTAATAAAACCCCAAAAGGGTTTCCCCTGATCACCATCCTAACCAGGTCAAATGTCGGGTCAAACATACACTTAAAAAGTCAACAGAATTCTTAAAAGGTCATTTATGCATAATTAGCTATCTAGATCATATATAACCTGTTTGATTAGTGTTATAACTTAGTAATTAGTGTAAGAACATGTCCAAACCTGTTCAACCCGACTATTTCCTGTTTAGACCCGGTTCGGAACCGAAAGTCACATAGTTTGACTTTCACTTTGACTTTCAGTTCTGACCCGTTTAGGCATATTTTAGAAATGAATTAGAGCTTTAATTGGACTAGGTTACATGTTAGAACAACCCTCTGTGATTATACACCTCGGTTCATTAGTTATCCAATTAATATGCAAGTTTCTGTTAATTGTTCATATGTTGACCGTTATGCCCTTATTACCTTAAAACATGATTTATGAAAATGTAAAAGTGTTGAAACCTTAAATATTGATATATAAACTTGTATGCAAAATTTGACATCAGTTTGACTTGTAGATTAAGAGTTATGCTCATTAGCGTAATTACGGTGCTTTATGTTAATAAAATGGCGTAATTAGCGTATAGCCTAATTAAACATACTTTTTGGTATCAAACGAATTACCCACTGTTATAATATATTATTTTGGGAATTTTAAAGATTTTTAATTAATTTTAGGCTGAGCATAACTCATAGTCGTAAGCTTAATTCGGTAATTGTCGGTTTTGCCCTTACGGGTCATAAAATGGGTTTTACACATCTAAACGACTCCAAACCTTTTGCTACTGATTTTTTATGATAAATAAATTATTTTAAGCCTTCTGGAAATATAAAAATATCAGATTTAAGTATCGAACCCGGTAATGGCCTTTAATCGCCTTATTTAGCGTTATTAGCGCATAGTCTGTTTTAAAATCATATTGGACATACCCGGGTTGATACCTACTGATATAAGAAGCAAATTATCATATTTTAACAGTAAGCAAAAGTTGATAAACTCAGACTTCAGTTTTGAGCTTGTCGGCTTATGTGAAATTACCAAAATACCCCTACGGGGCCTAGTTTGGTTAAAAATGATAAGTTTCACATACGTGCCTTAGCCTACTGATAAAACTCATCAAATTGAGTATGTTTGCTGTTTACATCAGACCTGTAACTCAGTTAGACATTTAAACTCTTTTACAAACTTTAAAATGACCAAACTACCCCTACGGGGCATAGTTTGAGTTTAAATTAGTTTCGGGCATAACGAAAGACACATTACTGATGTCACAACATATTTGATACATAATTAACTTAGGAAACCTGGATATAGCTCTCATGACTACCGTCACGCTTATTACGCGTACGGTGCGGTTTATGTAACAAGTTTACATAAATTAGCCGAAACGGGTAAAACCTTAACGGTTTTATCTCAAAATCCAGAATGTGAATAATAAACCCACATTAAACAAGTCTCCAAACTTGTCGGGTCTGAATCACATTCTATCCGGTCTTCGCTTAATCGTGCGTACGAACCGTATCTTGAAACTAGCCGGTCTAAGCTTAAGCTTAATAAAAGACCCGTTAGAATTCTAATAGGTTATATTAAACCTTCGTTCCAGATTAGGAGAGACAGTAAAAGCTACGTGCATTCTGATTGTTGTGATTTATACTTGCATCAGGTAAATACTTTTAACTTATTTTCCCTATACGGGCTTGGGTTACGGTACATAGCGTACCGCTTGATCGGGCATCAAATCTCCACGCTTAGTGGGTAGTTGAATAATTTGATCGGCTCGTTTTAAACAGATGTGTCTACTTTACAGCCTTTGGGGGGTTAATGACCATGTCCCGGATATCCCAGGCATCATCTTACGAGATGGCCACGACCTGAGCACAGGGTGTAGGCGTACTCCCGTGTATAACTCACTTAAAGTGGTGTGTCTATTGATCTTTAACCCGGATACGTTCCGGGCTACTGAACGCATAAGTAACATGTAATTCGTTCACAAGATTATTATATTATCAAAATAATTCTCCCAAGTTAAATAAAATGATTTATGCCACGTGCATCCAAACAAATTTCCAATCATTTTCCAAAATGAGTCAGTTGAATGTATTTACCAGTGTAAACTGACGTATTTTCCCAAAAGACTGAATGCAGGTACTAAACGTAATCGGCTGGATTGTCTCCTAAGCATCAATAAAAGTCTCGCAAGCTTAGGATGCCAGAAGTCTGTTGAACAATTAAATGTTATTTTGTTTCGATCCGTTCTGTGGATAAACACCGGATATTGTGACTTTGATTACAATAAATAAATTCGGTTATATCTTATTTTAAATTGCTTCCGCTGTGCATTATTATATTGTGTTGTTTGACTATTACGTTGCCAACCACGTCACGATACTCCCCCACCGGGCCCACCGGTGACACGTGGAAATCGGGGTGTGACAGGTTGGTATCAGAGCCAACACTGAGTGAATTAAACACTAGCCTTTTGTGTTTAATCTCAGTTACACAATTGCACATATCTAAACTTTTGAGTCTAGACTTATAACATAGGACAAATTCTACCTTTTTCGGGTTTTTGTTTTGTCCTTTAAATTTTATATTTTGTTATTGTTATCTCATGCTTTATTGACAGGAATAACAAAGATGCCTCCGAGATTCTTGCGAACGCGAGGACGCGGAAAGGGGCCGGTAGCCGCCCCCAACGACCATGAAGCAGGGCCGTCAAATACACGAGCTCCAACTGTGGCAGAAAGCGAGAATCCATGACGGAACAGGAGAAACCTGTTCGAACCAGCGAGACGATCTGTTTCGCATAGCTCTACCCCTCCGGTCCGCAATTCATATGGACCTCAATCGGAAGACGAGCCTAATAACCCTCTGCCCTCATACATACCACTTCAGAGGTCCTTGTCCCATCATTCTTATGGGGACCCCACACCGATCTTTAGAGGCCAGTTTAATCCGGCCGATTACCTGCAAGAACCCGTGGGTTTCAACCCACTGGGTCCAGACGACCACTTCTCTGGTGATCAAGCTGACGACATGGACGAGGACACGGACCCCGTCATGCCTGCGAGTGGCACTCCGAACCACCCGATAGAGATCTCGGACGGATCTTCGTTTCACGGATCACCCTATGGTGGTCCAGACAGTTTCCAAGCCTTCTTTAATCAGCACCCGTGGTATTATACACCATCACACCACTCGTCATCGCATGGGCAGCATCAGCAGCAGTCTCAGCAGCACCAGGAGCCACAGCCACAGCCGCATCATCAAGATTCATCAGAGGATCATCGGTTTGTGGCAGTTACGCCACCACCTCCACCGCCACCAGTTCAACCGCCACCTCCTCAACCGCCAAGGCGTAGAAGGACCGGTGCCCGTATGTCGGTGCGACCAGGGGACTTTCATTTTAGCTCCCCCCGACAGTCAAGTGCAAGTCACTACCCGCCTCATTGGGAGGACCCACAAATGGGTGGGCCTTCGCAGCCAGCTTATCAACAGCCACCGCCCATGGGTTTTGAAAACCCAATACCAGCGTACACGGGTCCAACTAATTACAACCCGTTTGAGCCACCAGCTTACAACAACTACGGATACGCTGAGGCAGATCCTTATATGGAAGCGGCAAATTATAACGCCCTCAATGGCCAAGGACCCTACGGAGATCCATGGGGGGTAAGCTACCCGAATCAGGGATACCAAATACCTCCCAGGCCTATCATTCGAGCGCAGTCGCAACCACCTCAATTTTCTCCCCCAGAACGGAAGGAAATTCTACATAGATTGAATCAGGTTGAGCGGGAAGCTCGCCGCGACCGTCAAGAGAAGCAGACCTTCTTCCAGGGATTAATAGGACTGATCAAGGGAAAGAACAAGAAGGATTATTAAATCCTCCCAGCTGTTGTTGAGCCCCTGCGTGGGCATATATGGTTGTTAAGTCCCTACGTGGGTCTATCTTTCCATAAACCCCTACGAGGGTATGTTGTATGTTTAGTCCCTGCGTGGACTTATGTTTGTTTAAGTCCCTACGTGGACAATTGTTGGTGTGATAGTCCCTACGAGGACTTGTGTCTTTCTGTAAGACCCCTACGTGGGCATGTCTTCTGTAAGACCCCTGCGCGGGCATGTTGGTATGTTTTAGCTCCTACGTGGGGAAATTTCATGTGTGAAAGACCCGTTTAGGGCGATATGTAATATTGTGATAAATTAATGGAGTGTTGTTTTAAAAATTTCATGTTTGCCATTTGTGCATAAATAAATTATAAATGAAATAAATAAATTAAAATCATTCCTTTTAATCTGCCTAAGTAATTATTTAATTAAGAATCTTTAAGTGTGAAACCTAGCCTCGTGTCAAATATAAGACCGGGCCAAAATGGTAAGACCGGTTTAAAAGATTCAAATCTCTGTTAACATCTTAAAACATGTTAACACTCCTGGCAGAAGTGATTCGTTAAAAATCACATGTCATTCTTAAATGAGTAAGGATTCTTTAGAAGATTCCTGATCCAGTTTAATGATCTCTGAATCCTGGATTTACATCATCAATTAAGATGATCATATTTAACCATACGTGGTAATATAGCGCCTGCGGGCCATGCTCATTTCTATATGAGCCAAAAGACAGTGGTAGCTATGACTCCCTGCCTAATAAGGGTAATGAACTAGGTTCAAACCTTAAAAGTCTTGATTCTCTGAAATCATAGTTTATGAAATAAGTCCATGTGACCAGGCCTTAAGTGCTAATATATATTGTTATTGTTAATGTTTAGGATAAATTTTAATTGAAATCCTAAATTAATACGATTAATAAGTTAACCAAATATGGTCTCTGTTACCATGGTTAACGAGTTACCCTAAGGGGTAATTCCATAATAAACTTCCAAATAAAATATTGTTCTTGTTTTCTGTAACAGTTCAATACAAATGGCTAACTCTAGTGAAGTCAATAGCCATCCAGTGGCGCCAAATGAGAACGCCCAGATTACATTAACGGGTGCCGAACTAAAAGCGATCATTGATGGCGCTGTTACTCAGGCCTTGGATAGGCAATATGAAGAATACAGTGGTACCCGGAGTAGGACCCACTCTGTATCACATTCAAAGCCAAGGACACATTCTGAGGCTCATAACAAGCCTCCTCCCAAGAAGAATGGACCCAAGAAAGACGGTGATGACCGTCAGTCCACCAACAATCAAAGTGACCCATCCCAGCATATGGTACTGCATCAAGGACCCCGTAACAAGGGTTGCACTTACAAATACTTCGTGTCTTGCAAGCCCCGGGATTTTACAGGGGAAAAGGGGGCCGTTGATTGTATGACATGGCTGGACGAGATGGACACGGTGGTAGATATCAGCGGGTGCGCTGAAAGGGATATTGTTAAGTTTGTGTCACAGTCCTTCAAGGGGGAAGCGTTGGCATGGTGGAGATCTCTGATGGAGGCCTCCGGAAAGATCCCGTTGTATAGCATGACGTGGGATCAATTCATTGCCCTGATCAAAGATAATTTCTGCCCTCAACATGAGGTGGAAAAGATAGAATATGACTTTCTGTCATTGGTGATGAAGAACCTCGACTGCCAAGCTTACCTGACAAGCTTCAACACGCTGTCCAGGTTGGTTCCCTACCTGGTAACCCCTGAGCCAAAGAGGATCGCTCGTTTTATTGGTGGGTTAGAACCCGAGATCAAGGCCAGTGTAAAAGCTTCTTGGCCAGTTACCTTCAGGTCTGTAACTGACCTTTCTTTATCCCTCACAATGGATGCGGTCCGACAGAGATCGCTGAGGAATAAGGATGCTGAGAAGAGGAAGCGAGAAAATGATGGTTCGCGTAGGTCGAACAAGAAGCACCGTGGGAGCGGTGATCACAAGAAGGGATCGGAGTCGAGGAAAGATGGGCATCGTTCTGGAGAGAAGCCAACATGCAAAACTTGCAAGAAACAGCACTTTGGAAAGTGCAGACTGGAGTCGAGCTCCCAGACTCAGTCAAAATCCTTTGCTTGTGGGATTTGCAAGTCCACGGACCATAAAACCCTGGATTGCAAAAAGATGAAAGACGCAACGTGTTATCGTTGCAATGAGAAGGGGCACATAAAGACCAACTGCCCAAAATAAAACAAGAAGCCTGAGGAGGCTAAGAAGACTAACGCCAGAGTCTTCAGAATGGATGCGAAAGAAGCTGTGCAGGACGATAATGTCATAACAGGTACATTCCTTGTAAATGATGTCTTTGCAAGAGTACTTTTTGATTCAGGCGCAGATAAGTCTTTCGTAGATCACAAGTTTTGTAAATTGTTGAATTTACCTGTCAAAACCCTAAGCGTAAACTATGAGGTAGAGTTAGCAGATGGTACCATAGAAACCGTCTCTACTATGTTAGATGGATGTACTATATCCATTAAGAACCATTCTTTTCCTCTGTCTCTACTTCCGTTTAAATTAGCTGGTTTTGACATAGTTCTGGGTATGGACTGGTTATCTCATAACCAGGCCCAAATCGTCTGTAACCAGAAACAGGTGGTAATAAAGACTCTGTCTGGTGAATCACTTACCATTCGGGGAGATACCCAGTATGGGATGCCTGAGCAGGTGACTATGCTCAAGGCTTCCAAGTGTTTGAAGAAGGGATGTGTCATTTACATGGTGCAAGTGATTATGGAGGAACCGAAGTTAGAAGACATCCCTGTCATTTCTGAATACCCAGAAGTGTTTCCTGAAGATCTACCTGGACTACCACCAGATAGACAAGTCGAATTCAGGATCGATATCATTCTCGGAGCGGCACCAGTTGCCAGAGCACCATACAGATTGGCATCCACCGAAATGAAGGAGTTGCGGACGCAGCTAGATGAATTGCTGGCGAAAGGTTTCATTAGACCTAGTTCATCTCCTTGGGGAGCGCCAATCCTGTTTGTCAAAAAGAAGGATGGGTCGATGCGTCTGTGCATCGACTATCGCGAGCTTAATAAAGTCACGATCAAGAATAGGTATCCTCTGCCCAGAATCGACGATTTGTTCGATCAGCTTCAAGGGGCAAGTTACTTCTCGAAGATTGATCTGAGGTCAGGCTACCATCAGTTGAAGGTTAAGGATGAAGACGTTCACAAGACTGCATTTAGGACTCGTTACGGTCACTACGAGTTCCTAGTGATGCCTTTTGGGCTCACTAATGCACCAGCCGCGTTCATGGATCTCATGAATCGCGTCTGCAAGCCTTACTTAGATAAATTTGTTATCGTCTTCATCGATGACATCCTTATTTATTCTAAGAATCAAGCTGACCATGAGAAACACCTTCGTTCTATTCTCAAACTGCTACATCAAGAGAAGCTCTATGCCAAATTCTCTAAGTGTGAATTTTGGCTACGAGAAGTCCAATTCCTTGGACACGTGGTTAGTGAGCGTGGTATCCAAGTGGATCCCGCTAAAGTAGAAGCTGTTATGAATTGGCAAGAGCCAAAGACACCTACGGAGATTCGTAGCTTCCTGGGATTGGCAGGATATTACAGGCGCTTCATTGAAAATTTTTCAAGGATTGCTGCACCCCTAACTTCCTGACCAAGAAGAAAGTAAAGTTCGTTTGGGGTCCTAAGCAGCAAGAGTCCTTCGATGTTTTGAAACAAAAGTTGAGCAACGCTCCTGTGCTTACCTTACCTGAAGGCGCTGAAGAATTCGTAGTTTATTGTGATGCATCACACACTGGCATGGGGTGTGTGCTTATGCAGAAAGGTAAGGTTATTGCCTATGCATCACGACAGTTAAAGGTGCACGAAAAGAATTACACCACCCACGACTTGGAATTGGGTGCCGTTGTGTTCGCACTAAAATTATGGAGGCATTATCTTTATGGAATCAAGTTTGTGATCTATTCTGATCACAAGAGCCTCCAGCATCTGTTTAACCAGAAAGAATTAAACATGAGGCAACGCCGTTGGATGGAGACTCTGAATGACTATGATTGTGAAATCAAGTACCATCCCGGCAAAGCGAATGTAGTCGCTGATGCCTTGAGCAGAAAGGAAAGGGTTAAACCCATTCGAATCAATGCCAAGCGTATGGAGATAAAGAACAGTTTGATAGAAAGGGTGTTAGCTGTACAGAAGGAAGCTGTGTTGGAAGCTAACTATCCTAATGAAAAGTTAGGAGTAACCGAGGAACAGTTAACTCTTAGCAAGGACGGAATTTTACGGTTAAACGGACGAATATGGGTTCCAATTTTTGGAGGACTTCGTGATGTCATCCTCCAAGAAGCCCATAGTTCCAAATACTCCGTTCATACTGGAGCTGATAAGATGTACCAGGATTTAAAGGCAAATTATTGGTGGATAGGCTTGAAAAAGTCTGTAGCCGCCCATGTAGCAAAATGCTTGACATGTGCGCAAGTCAAAGCCGAGCATCAGAAACCGTCAGGTTTGCTGCAACAGCCTGAACTTCCTACGTGGAAGTGGGAAATGGTAACTATGGATTTTATTACCAAGTTACCCAAGACAAGGAAAGGCAATGATACAATATGGGTTATAGTTGACCGACTGACTAAGTCAGCTCATTTCTTACCCATCAAGGAGACTTATAGCTCCGATATGTTAGCCCAGTTATATGTTGATAAGATTGTAGCCTTACATGGCATACCTGTAGCTATTATCTCTGACCGAGATACTAGGTACACGTCACATTTTTGGAAGAGCTTCCAACAATCTTTGGGCACACGTTTGAACTTTAGTACGGCTTACCATCCCCAGACAGACGGTCAGAGTGAGCGTACTATTCAAACGTTGGAAGACATGCTGCGTGCATGTGCGATCGATTTGGGAGGTAGCTGGGATAAGAACCTGCTATTGATCGAATTCTCCTACAACAATAGCTACCATACCAGCATTAAGGCTGCGCCTTTTGAGGCATTATACGGTAGAAAGTGTAGATCGCCAGTTTGTTGGGCGGAAGTTGGAGAAGTCCAGTTATCAGGACCAGAGATCGTGTTCGAAACGACGGACAAGATTGTCCAGATTCGTAACAATCTCCAAGCTGCCCGGAATAGGCAGAAGAGTTACGCGGATCCAAGTCGTAAGGATTTTCACTTCGAAGTAGGTGACAAAGTCCTACTTAAAGTGTCACCATGGAAAGGGGTGATGCGATTTGGTAAGAAAGGCAAACTAAGCCCGAGATACATAGGACCTTTCGAGGTTATCGAACGTGTCGGGTCAGTTGCCTACAAGTTGAACTTACCAGAAGAGCTCAGTGGAATTAACAATGTGTTCCACATCTGCAATCTAAAGAAGTGTTCCGCTGACGATTCACATGTCATGCCACATACAGATGTGCAAATAGATAAGAGCTTAACATTTGTTGAAAAACCTTTGTCGATTGAAGATCGACAGGTAAGGAAGCTTCGAAGAAAGCATATACCTTTTGTAAAGGTCAAATGGGATGCCCGTAGAGGTCCCGAATTCACGTGGGAGGTTGAATCCACGATGAAAGAAAAGTACCCTTACTTATTTCAGTAAATCTCGGGTCGAGATTTATTTTAAGGGGGTGAGGATGTAACACCTCGAAAATTTCGGGTTCAATAATCAAACGACACGTGTCATGTATAATAAAACGCGTTGTAAACCCGAATTTAATAAAGAAAATTCGGTAGGATTTAAAGTGGCGTCATGTTAAAATGTTACCTCTGAACGACCTCAATAATAAATCCCAAGACCCGATATAATATTACTACACATCCTTCATGCCTAAATTCAGAGAATTATTGCCAATAAAGGAATCACAAAAGCATGATTGGATCCCACGAGTAAATTGAATGGTAAACCATTGTTTTCGGGTCTTGTTTATAGAATTCAATTGAAACAATGGATAATGGTAGGGTATTATACTGTACAAGACCATTTTGGGAGGTCCCTAAATGACAATTGAGGCCCCAAAGTCGTGCAAGTGGATTGCCCTTTCGAAATACCAACAAACAAGCAACATTGGTCCCTGATGACAAGCTTACGGACCGTAAGCTTGGGACCTTACGGTCCGTAAAGCAACCCCCAGCAACAGAAAACGGGCAGCAGCCTGTCTTTCGCGAATTCAACCTATTTGGCCGGTTTTTCTCATTATTTAAGGACCCTAAACTATCCTAGAAGCACTAGGACAAGTGTTGGATGTTTGTGGTTAATCCTAGAGTGAGTTGTCAACCAATCATGGTGAGATCTTCACTATATAAAGCCAACATGTTGCAACATTCATTCTCACACTTGCAACTGATCATTGGAGCATTTCTGGAGCCAAGGAACTCTCCCAACTGATCTTAATTCGTGCATTGGACTCTTGTAAGTCTGCTAGTCTTCTTTAGTTATTTTTTTGCTTAGTTAATTAGCTAAAAGTCAAACCGACGTAATTACGGTTTGACTTCGAGATTAGTCACTAATGACTCAGTCATATCTCGATTTAAAAGTAGTTATAGGATGGTATTTATGTGGGTAATAAAACCCCAAAAGGGTTTCCCCTGATCACCATCCTAACCAGGTCAAATGTCGGGTCAAACATACACTTAAAAAGTCAACAGAATTCTTAAAAGGTCATTTATGCATAATTAGCTATCTAGATCATATATAACCTGTTTGATTAGTGTTATAACTTAGTAATTAGTGTAAGAACATGTCCAAACCTGTTCAACCCGACTATTTCCTGTTTAGACCCGGTTCGGAACCGAAAGTCACATAGTTTGACTTTCACTTTGACTTTCAGTTCTGACCCGTTTAGGCATATTTTAGAAATGCCTTAGAGCTTTAATTGGACTAGGTTACATGTTAGAACGACCCTCTGTGATTATACACCTCGGTTCATTAGTTATCCAATTAATATGCAAGTTTCCGTTAATTGTTCATATGTTGACCGTTATGCCCTTATTACCTTAAAACATGATTTATGAAAATGTAAAAGTGTAGAAACCTTAAATATTGATATATAAACTTGTATGCAAAATTTGACATCAGTTTGACTTGTAGATTAAGAGTTATGCTCATTAGCGTAATTACGGTGCTTTATGTTAATAAAATAGCGTAATTAGCGTATAGCCTAATTAAACATACTTTTTGGTATCAAACGAATTACCCACTGTTATAATATATTATTTTGGGAATTTTAAAGATTTTTAATTAATTTTAGGCTGAGCATAACTCATAGTCGTAAGCTTAATTCGGTAAGTGTCGGTTTTGCCCTTACGGGTCATAAAATGGGTTTTACACATCTAAACGACTCCAAACCTTTTGCTACTGATTTTTTATGATAAATAAATTATTTTAAGCCTTCTGGAAATATAAAAATATCAGATTTAAGTATCGAACCCGGTAATGGCCTTTAATCGCCTTATTTAGCGTTATTAGCGCATAGTATGTTTTAAAATCATATTGGACATACCCGGGTTGATACCTACTGATATAAGAAGCAAATTATCATATTTTAACAGTAAGCAAAAGTTGATAAACTCAGACTTCAGTTTTGAGCTTGTCGGCTTATGTGAAATTACCAAAATACCCCTACGGGGCCTAGTTTGGTTAAAAATGATAAGTTTCACATACGTGCCTTAGCCTACTGATAAAACTCATCAAATTGAGTATGTTTGCTGTTTACATCAGACCTGTAACTCCGTTAGACATTTAAACTCTTTTACAAACTTTAAAATGACCAAACTACCCCTACGGGGCATAGTTTGAGTTTAAATTAGTTTCGGGCATAACGAAAGACACATTACTGATGTCACAACATATTTGAGACATAATTAACTTAGGAAACCTGGATATAGCTCTCATGACTACCGTCACGCTTATTACGCGTACGGTGCGGTTTATGTAACAAGTTTACATAAATTAGCCGAAACGGGTAAAACCTTAACGGTTTTATCTCAAAATCCAGAATGTGAATAATAAACCCACATTAAACAAGTCTCCAAACTTGTCGGGTCTGAATCACATTCTATCCGGTCTTCGCTTAATCGTGCGTACGAACCGTATCTTGAAACTAGCCGGTCTAAGCTTAAGCTTAATAAAAGACCCGTTAGAATTCTAATAGGTTATATTAAACCTTCGTTCCAGATTAGGAGAGACAGTAAAAGCTACGTGCATTCTGATTGTTGTGATTTATACTTGCATCAGGTAAATACTTTTAACTTATTTTCCCTATACGGGCTTGGGTTACGGTACATAGCGTACCGCTTGATCGGGCATCAAATCTCCACGCTTAGTGGGTAGTTGAATAATTTGATCGGCTCGTTTTAAACAGATGTGTCTACTTTACAGCCTTTGGGGGGTTAATGACCATGTCCCGGATATCCCAGGCATCATCTTACGAGATGGCCACGACCTGAGCACAGGGTGTAGGCGTACTCCCGTGTATAACTCACTTAAAGTGGTGTGTCTATTGATCTTTAACCCGGATACGTTCCGGGCTACTGAACGCATAAGTAACATGTAATTCGTTCACAAGATTATTATATTATCAAAATAATTCTCCCAAGTTAAATAAAATGATTTATGCCACGTGCATCCAAACAAATTTCCAATCATTTTCCAAAATGAGTCAGTTGAATGTATTTACCAGTGTAAACTGACGTATTTTCCCAAAAGACTGAATGAAGGTACTAAACGTAATTGGCTGGATTGTCTCCTAAGCATCAATAAAAGTCTCGCAAGCTTAGGATGCCAGAAGTCTGTTGAACAATTAAATGTTATTTTGTTTCGATCCGTTCTGTGGATAAACACCGGATATTGTGACTTTGATTACAATAAATAAAATCGGTTGTATCTTATTTTAAATTGCTTCCGCTGTGCATTATTATATTGTGTTGTTTGACTATTACGTTGCCAACCACGTCACGATACTCCCCCACCGGGCCCACCGGTGACACGTGGAAATCGGGGTGTGACATTTTGTTTAAATTACTTTTACGAATTGACACCGTAACGTATGATACATATATATACTCTTTATTTTTATCTATGTTTAACCACGTTAATGTCACGAACATAACGCGTGTGACAAAGTAAAAAACAAGTCATGTCACACAAGAGCATCACACGTTAATGTTATCACCTTAACGCGTGTAACGAAGTCGCCAACACGACATTGCCGCCGCAACGTGCGGCACGGGTAAAAATCTAGTTCTTACTATAATCAAAAGTTATAATTTTATTTAAACTATTTGTATAATATAGTGTTTAAATAGATGATTAATAGTTTATCATAGAATTTAATCATGACAAGTTGAATATGGCGTATGATTATTGCAATTAAAATCAGTTGGGAACCAATTCTCTTGATGTAAAGGAGTTGATTGGGGGGGTTATTGTCAGCAAACATACAACTTTTTGATTGGCAAATAATTCCATGAGGAAAAGAATGAGTAGAAACCTTTTTGATGAATGTATCATACATGGCCCCACCCATATTCAATAAAGTATGAATTATGTAAAATTAATTATATTATGACAAAATTGCAGAAAACAACCTTTATGTATACCCAAAACTGCACTTTATACCTTTCACTATGAAATCCGCCAAAACCAACCTTTACGTTCATGTTTTGCTACAAGTTCAACCTTTATACCAAACCTAGTCAAAAAAGTCAGTTAACTTACCTCACATGCTTTGCATGTGAGGGTATTTTAGTCTTTTTAAATCCTTATTTTCTTTTCTATTTTTTTTTTCATCAGTCAAACAACATAAGTCAAATATTCTTTGATTTCCTTTTAATCTCTGCACATACACACACCTAAAAATATATATATAAACACATACACAAATTTAACAAACTCATACATACACACCAGATCTCGTATACACACTACACATCTTCAGATACACACTAAACGTCTTCATATACACACATAACCTTTAATAAAGATTCGATTTTTATCACTAAATCGTAATACCCAGTTCAGCTCTTAAACTAGGATGAACACCCTGCATAAAAATTACAAAATCAAATAACATAAGCATGCTGAAAGGCATTATAGCTAAAAGTAAACTAGTTTCCAATTATAAAACACGCTTTCATGTGAATTTATGCTATAAGGTAACAACATACCCCACTTCTAACTTTCTTCAAGAATTTGACTCCACCATCACATAGTCTTCCATCTTCATCAAATAAGCTTCTCCATTGTTTCGGCTGAACAGCATGTTTTCTTCTCTTTCTCGACCAAGGTGATTGCAGATGACCCCTACATCACAATAGCCATTAAAAACATTAAACCTATTATACAGAACCACATATCAAACAAAAGTAACAAGAAATTGCAGACAGTATAAAACTTTAAAAACCTCTAGTGTGCAGTGATAATCAATAACAACAACTAGTGTGGAAATCAACAGTATACAATCTTCTCAGTTCTCATCACCCTTTTCACATTTTATAACTCCATAGTCAACTTAAACTTACACAATGTTCTAATATAACAAATTTAACACAGAATTAATGAATTTGTCACAGTCCATACTCCATACCGAATAGTATTAATGTGACTTTTCACAGAGTGATAAAATCATAAAATCAGACAATTAAGTAATTAATTTGAACAACGTTTTGTAACTCCAACATCTTTCCGATTTTAAACTAAATCTATACCTAACTATATCTATAACAACCTATACGAGCCCTAGATACTCAAATCACAAACTTAGGGTTTCAAATTCAACCGATCTATCAATAATCCGATTTTGAATCTGAATTTGTTTTTGTTTTTGTTTTACCTATTAGAGTAAACGAGAGTAGCAGCCACAGCAAGTCCAGCCATCACCGTGACGGCAATAGCTATTCCGGCGTTAGATTGAGATCCATAACCATAACCACCACCGCTACCACCACCAACGCCGCCGCCTGTCATCCAGAAAACCACACCTACACCTCCGTCGCTCTTTGAACATATTCACCCTTCAATCAAAGAAGGTTTCTTGAAATCCCCAGTGAGAGAGAAGACTAGAGGGACATGGGTGTTGTATTTATATTTTTTTTTAGTTTTATAATTTTGTATTAAATGGGTAAATTACAAAAGTACCCTCATGTGCTTGGCATGTGAGGTAACTTAACCAAGAAATCTAACGGTGTTAGTGGTAAAGGTTGAACTTGTAGCAAAACATGAACGTAAAGGTTGGTTTTGGCGGATTTCATAGTGAAAGGTATAAAGTGCAGTTTTGGGTATACATAAAGGTTGTTTTCTGCAATTTAGTCTTATATTATTGATGCCATCATACACATGTATTACTATCACAATCATAGAGACAGATACCAACAACTTTATACTTCTTACATAATAATATACCGAATTTTAAAATCCAATAGGAGTGTCTGAAAATTTAAAATTGTAAAAAATAAAGCCCCTTTCCAAAATAGAAACTATAATAAATAATAGATTATCCATCATAAATTTCTTGGGTTCGATTTCTAACACTAATAAAAGAGTCTACTTAATGTTACATGACATTTTCTCCTTCAGTTTACTAATATTATTATTATTAAACTCCTCTATACTAATAAAAAAATCTACTTAATGTCACACGACATTTTCTCCTTCAATTCACTAATATTATTATTATCAAATAATTAATACAAAACAATGAAAAATTCATTAACAACTTATAATACTAATAAATGTTTTATTGTTTAGTTAGATATTGATCATTTACATTTGACTTATCTAAAATCTGTAATTAGTTATTAGTAACAATTCTAATTATAATAAACAATTTCAAATAATGTCAATGTGACAACACGTTCTTATTCTTTAAAAGAGATTTTTTACTTTTTAAGGGGTGTTTGGGATTCCATCACCTTTTCTCCTTATCTCCATTTTCATATTTTTTTTCAAAAAGTCACAACCAACTAACTTTTTAAAAACTCATTTTCGAAGCACAAAAAAAAACTCTTTTTTAAACCATTATCCAAGCATATTTTTTGAAAAACTCATTTCGCAAAAAGTTTTAGGTGGGAAAATGGAATCCCAAACACCCCTTAATGGTAATAGACTCGTGTAATACACGAGGTTAAGGATAGAATATCTTCATAATAATTTTGATGCAAGTCTATACTCACCGATTATTCTAAATGGATTTATATCGTTAGGCTTGCCAAACCATTGTTAGTTACCAAAGGTCAGTGTTTCAGTGACATAATCAAGAAATATTAATCGAAAGAATGGTTTATGTAATGGAACTCGACTACAAGTCCAATCACTGGGTGATTAGGTTATTGAGGTACTCATATTATCCCAAAGTAGTACTGGCACTGGAACATTTATCCATATATTTCGTTTACTACCGTCAAATAGAAGGATTCCGTTTAAATTGAAAAGAAGACAATTTCCTCTCGCCCTACGTTTTGCCATGACCATAAATAAAAGTATAGGGCAATTTCTATGTAATGTTGGTTTGTTTTTAAAAGAATCGGTTTTTTATACATGACCAACTGTTGTGTCATATATACTAAAAATTCACTTATGTAAATTTACAAAGATAGTATAAAATTAAATAATGTATCATTTTATATCTTTAAACTCGTGTAATACACAGGTCTAATAATCTAGTAATAATATAAATGACTTATCACTTCTAAGACAAACAAGTTAAATAACACGTCAAAATATGACACATAGGTCATGGGTCATTTAGAGGATTACCTGACTTAATTAAACAAAATAAACTTACAAAAGGTTGCTTGACTCATGGGGTGTTTTTACGATAACCGTTTCGACCACTCACTCGTAATACATACATACATACATACATACATACATACATACATACATACATACATACATACATACATACATAAGGTAGTGTTCATGCAAGAACCAACTTTCGGGCGAAAACCACGATAACTAATGTGAATCTAATCAAAATAAAACCAAAACAAACAATGAATCCCCACCCAAAAACTTACACACCCACCCCCCACCAAAAAAACTATACCCCACCAACCCCCCCCCCCCCCTCAAAAAAAAAAAAAAAAAAAAACTAAACCCCCCACCCCACCCCCAAGATTACTAAAACATCATATATGTGGGTTGTGTTTTTGGATGATCAGGCTCTGATTTTCGAATAACAAACATTATTATGTTTTATGTTGATTAGAATGTTGTGATTTATATTTATAGTTCTACGATTGTGTGTTTGAAGTTTCTATGGACTATTATGATTTGAATTTGGTGTTTTAGTAATCTTTAGTCCGTTATTTGTGGTTTTAGGCGTGTTTTATAGGTCAAATTATAGTGTTTTATGACTTTTTACATTTTTTAGGAAATTTGGACTTTTTAGACGAACCCCACCATATATAGGGGTAAAATCAAATAGAAAGCTGATTTTTCCTTAGAGCATTCACATCCAACCCCCCATTTTTACGCTATAAAAGTCACTATCTGTTCTATATCTTTTTCAATTAAATAATACATTTTAATACCTTTAACATTACATTTTCTCTTTCTTCCACTCACAACCACTTTCAAAATATATTAATAAATTATAAATGGTGAGAAGTGTCCCCCAAATTTACAGATGAATAGTAACATCTTATCTCTCCCCCACTCACAATCATCTACAACCATTTTTCATAAAATAAAAACCCCCTTCACATAAGTTAGGGGAGGGGGGTTGGATGTAGGGCTGGCATATCGTGTATACCCGTACACGATAAGACACGATACACGAAATCCCATACACGAACACGACATGATAACTTATCGTGTCCTTTTTTTCAAACACGAACACGACACGAAAACAAGAAAATTACCTGTTAATACCTGTTAACGAACACTAGAATAATCATGTATTAACGGGTATCTAACAGGTAAACATGTATTAACATGTATTAATGGGTATCTAACAGGTAAACAGGTATCTTAACGGGTATCTAACAGGTAAACATGTATCTTACCCACTCGATGTTAAATGTTAACATGTATTAACGCTATACACGAACAGACACGATAAGACACGAAAACACGAAACGCTATACACGAACATGACACGAAAATTAACAGGTTGTTTCGTGTCTACCTGTTTAGTACACGATACCTGTTAAGGTCATACACGATACTTGTTAAGGTCGTGTAGGTTCGTGTCGTGTATTCGTGTATCGTGTAAAATTGTCAGCCCTAGTTGGATGTGAATGCTCTAAGTAGGATTAAAATGAATCTTGAACTTTCATTTTCAAATCAATGGTTAAATGAAAGTATAGGAAATAAGATGGGTGTAAAGGTATTTTTGTAATAGCCTATTTGTGGACTTTCTCTCTTCATATGCAAGACACATGCATATTTGTAAATGTTCATAACTTTTTCTTACGACATTACTTTTTTTTTTTAAATTGTACCAAAAAATGGAGCATATATTTATCTTTAGTTTGAGCATTATATTGCTATATAAAATATGATATCTAAAAAACCCAAAAAATTGCCTTAGATTTTTATGTTACATAACATT
The DNA here is from genome assembly GCA_030545235.1 of Helianthus tuberosus. Classification (NCBI taxonomy): domain Eukaryota; kingdom Viridiplantae; phylum Streptophyta; class Magnoliopsida; order Asterales; family Asteraceae; genus Helianthus; species Helianthus tuberosus. Next base: position 90,733,396 of record CM060429.1, on the reverse strand, counting down.
TGTGTGCTAGATTTTTTGTGTTAATGTTTTTTTGTACATTGTATTTTGAGAAAACAAAAAGGTGATAGTTTGTGTTTTAGGACCAAAATACTCTTTCATCATACCTATAAGAAGTGTCAGATGTCATCTCTACAATCCTTCTTAGGCTACTTAGGTAAAACCCATTTCTTAGTGGATCATTCCTCTCTCTCTCTCTCTCTATATCTATATATATATATATATATATATATATATATATATATATATATAGAGGACCGCTAAAATGAAAACCACATCTAGTTGTAAGAACCGTGAGAACTACACCGTACGGGGCGAGGTGGACCAATTTTTTTTTCATAAACGTAGATGCGTGTATTATAAACACATTTGTAAAAAAAAAAATCGTCTGTGTAGTTTTGAGCACCACAAGTTTGCGGTTACGGGTACCGTAAATTTGGTTTAAAATTTACGGTACCCGTAAACACAAACAAAACTACAAACACGACATTTTTTTTTGAATTTTTTTTACAAATGTGTTTATAATACAGGCATCTACGTTTATGAAAAAAAATTTGGTTCAACTCGCCCCGTACGGTGTAGTTCCCATGGTTCTTACAACTAGAGGTGATTTTCATTTTAGCGGACCCCTATATATATATAGGGGAAGGTTCATTTGAGAAGAAAATTTTATTAAGAATAAAAAGAACAAAAGGGTACAATGTTAAAACACTAAATAGTTTTTTATCATCTCATTTATTATTATGTTTGACTAATTAATTAGTCATTAAGACAATCATCCTCCACACTAAAAAAATTTGCCTACGCACATCAAAAGTTATACTACACATTTCGAAATTTATCCTACACATATTGAAATTGAAATTTATCCTACACAACTCGTAATTTATCCTACACGCCTCGTATTTATCCTACACTATAAATGAATTTTTATTTTTATTTTTTGAGAAAAATATATATCTTAAAAATAAGTTACAAATTTAATATAGTTAGTTATTAAAGATGAAACTACCAATTAATGATGTATGTGAGTTTACCAATATACCTTTATAGTTACATTAAGTACAAATATTAAATGAAGTCTAATTAAGCATTTCTATTGGTTGAAATTTCTTCTTTTTTCTTCTTATAAAGAATTTCTTCTCATTTGAACTCTCCAATATATATATATATATCTAGGGAGCCGCTAGAATGAGAACCACCACGAGTTATGAGAACCACGAGAACCAAGTGCCACGGAGGGGCGTTGACCACGAAATTTTTTTTACACCTAGATCCGTATATTTTAAGACCGGGTGTAAAAAAAAAAATTCAAACGGCGCGCCCGAGGGGGTAGTTTTTTACACCCAAAGTTTGTAAAAAAAAAAGAAAAAAGAAAAAAAAATTAAAAACACCAAACTTTGGGTGTAAAAAACTACCCCCTCGGGCGCGCCGTTTGAAATTTTTTTTTACACCCGGTCTTAAAATATACGGATCTAGGTGTAAAAAAAATTTCGTGGTCAACGCCCCTCCGTGGCACTTGGTTCTCGTGGTTCTCATAACTCGTGGTGGTTCTCATTCTAGCGGCCCCCTATATATATATATCTCTTTTTCAATTAAATAATACATTTTAATACCTTTAACATTACATTTTCTTTTTCTTCCACTCACAACCACTTTCAAAATATATTAATAAATTATAAATGGTGAGAAGTGTCCCCCAAATTTACAGATGAATAGTAACATCTTATCTCTCCCCCACTCACAATCATCTACAACCATTTTTCATAAAATAAAAACCCCCTTCACATAAGTTAGGGGAGGGGGGGTTGGATGTAGGGCTGGCATATCGTGTATACCCGTACACGATAAGACACGATACACGAAATCCCATACACGAACACGACATGATAACTTATCGTGTCCTTTTTTTCAAACACGAACACGACACGAAAACAAGAAAATTACCTGTTAATACCTGTTAACGAACACTAGAATAATCATGTATTAACGGGTATCTAACAGGTAAACATGTATTAACATGTATTAATAGGTATCTAACAGGTAAACAGGTATCTTAACGGGTATCTAACAGGTAAACATGTATCTTACCCACTCGATGTTAAGTGTTAACATGTATTAACGCTATACACGAACAGACACGATAAGACACGAAAACACGAAACGCTATACACGAACACGACACGAAAATTAACAGGTTGTTTCGTGTCTACCTGTTTAGTACACGATACCTGTTAAGGCCATACACGATACTTGTTAAGGTCGTGTAGGTTCGTGTCGTGTATTCGTGTATCGTGTAAAATTGTCAGCCCTAGTTGGATGTGAATGCTCTAAGTAGGATTAAAATGAATCTTGAACTTTCATTTTCAAATCAATGGTTAAATGAAAGTATAGGAAATAAGATGGGTGTAAAGGTATTTTTGTAATAGCCTATTTGTGGACTTTCTCTCTTCATATGCAAGACACATGCATATTTGTAAATGTTCATAACTTTTTCATACGACATTATTTTTTTTTTTTAAATTGTACCATAAAATGGAGCATATATTTATCTTTAGTTTGAGCATTATATTGCTATATAAAATATGATATCTAAAAAACCCAAAAAATTGCCTTAGATTTTTATGTTACATAACATTTGTGTGCTAGATTTTTTGTGTTAATGTTTTTTTGTACATTGTATTTTGAGAAAACAAAAAGGTGATAGTTTGTGTTTTAGGACCAAAATACTCTTTCATCATACCTATAAGAAGTGTCAGATGTCATCTCTACAATCCTTCTTAGGCTACTTAGGTAAAACCCATTTCTTAGTGGATCATTCCTCTCTCTCTCTCTCTCTCTCTATATATATATATATATATATATATATATATATATATATATATAGAGGACCGCTAAAATGAAAACCACATCTAGTTGTAAGAACCGTGAGAACTACACCGTACGGGGCGAGGTGGACCAATTTTTTTTCATAAACGTAGATGCGTGTATTATAAACACATTTGTAAAAAAAAAATCGTCTGTGTAGTTTTGAGCACCACAAGTTTGCGGTTACGGGTACCGTAAATTTGGTTTAAAATTTACGGTACCCGTAAACACAAACAAAACTACACACACGACATTTTTTTTTGAATTTTTTTTACAAATGTGTTTATAATACAGGCATCTACGTTTATGAAAAAAAATTTGGTTCAACTCGCCCCGTACGGTGTAGTTCCCATGGTTCTTACAACTAGAGGTGATTTTCATTTTAGCGGACCCCTATATATATATAGGGGAAGGTTCATTTGAGAAGAAAATTTTATTAAGAATAAAAAGAACAAAAGGGTACAATGTTAAAACACTAAATAGTTTTTTATCATCTCATTTATTATTATGTTTGACTAATTAATTAGTCATTAAGACAATCATCCTCCACACTAAAAAAATTTGCCTACGCACATCAAAAGTTATACTACACATTTCGAAATTTATCCTACACATATTGAAATTGAAATTTATCCTACACAACTCGTAATTTATCCTACACGCCTCGTATTTATCCTACACTATAAATGAATTTTTATTTTTATTTTTTGAGAAAAATATATATCTTAAAAATAAGTTACAAATTTAATATAGTTAGTTATTAAAGATGAAACTACCAATTAATGATGTATGTGAGTTTACCAATATACCTTTATAGTTACATTAAGTACAAATATTAAATGAAGTCTAATTAAGCATTTCTATTGGTTGAAATTTCTTCTTTTTTCTTCTTATAAAGAATTTCTTCTCATTTGAACTCTCCAATATATATATATATATATATCTAGGGAGCCGCTAGAATGAGAACCACCACGAGTTATGAGAACCACGAGAACCAAGTGCCACGGAGGGGCGTTGACCACGAATTTTTTTTTACACCTAGATCCGTATATTTTAAGACCGGGTGTAAAAAAAAAATTTCAAACGGCGCGCCCGAGGGGGTAGTTTTTTACACCCAAAGTTTGTAAAAAAAAAAGAAAAAAGAAAAAAAAATTAAAAACACCAAACTTTGGGTGTAAAAAACTACCCCCTCGGGCGCGCCGTTTGAAAATTTTTTTTACACCCGGTCTTAAAATATACGGATCTAGGTGTAAAAAAAATTTTGTGGTCAACGCCCCTCCGTGGCACTTGGTTATCGTGGTTCTCATAACTCGTGGTGGTTCTCATTCTAGCGGCCCCCTATATATATATATATATATATATATATATATAACGAGTAAGATCGTATATGGTAAAGTTTTAAGTTTTACAAAACATTAAACTGTCAACTTAAATTGGAATTTTACAAAACTTAAACCGTCAAATTAACCAACCTATAAGGCAGATGAGTCCCACAAAAACTCCCTTAAACATAAAAACGGGATAAACCTGGACAGTGTCTCCCTTTGGTAATTAATTGCCAGTTTAAAATTTTAACCCTGCCAGTTTATGTTTTAACCATTTTAGAAAAACCTTTTTATAATAAAAGTACCATGTTATCAAAGGATGTTACTGAGCCATGCTTTAATACTTTAAGAGCTTTAGCCCATCATGGATTATAAGAAAACAAAATTTGAATTTTTACCTAAGAACACCAAGAAGGTCTTCAAGTCAGAAGATTTTATTCAAACTTCACAAAATTTTTACAAGTACAGAAATTTTTTAGAAAGAAGAAGGCTAAAGAGAAGCGTGCCTCTCCTCAAATACACAAGCTCTATATATAGCCAAAGAAAGGAATCACAACCCGGGTGCACTCTGGGCCCCATAGCAGTAGTGGATTATTTCTTTACAAAAGACTAGAGCATTATTACAAACAAACAAAATTTAAAAAGAAAGCGGACAAAAGAAAAAGAAAAAGCAAAAGTAAAGGGGCTCTATTATTGCCTAAAATGCCGTGTATGATGGCCTTGCTATAAATTCAAAGATGCCCATTATGAGTGGGGCCCTTGTGTCAACTCAATTATTTGTCTTTCTTTTCATCATCTTCGAGCTCTTCTTTTGGGGTAAATTGATCTACCACCTTCTGAAGATATTCTTCCAAATCATCATCCAGTTTTATTTCTGGAGTTTCTTCTATTGGTTGGGATTCTCCTGCTAGACATGAGAAACGATTATGCTCATCTTCTTGACTGGTAGATGAGATTGACATTGCTTTAGATGGGCTCTCGGCAGTTGATTCAAAAAACCTTTTCAACTCCATCTTCATCTCTTCTTTGTATAATTCCAGCATTTCAGCCTTTGATGTTATTGAGGCTGCTTGTTTCTCTTGAATCCTCCTTGTCATTTGTTCAAAGGGACTCGGAAGCTGTCTTTGTTGTCTTTTATTGATTTGAGCTCTATAATACTCAGTTTTATTGATGATCAATTTTATGGTATCTTGACCTTCCAATTCTTTAGTGGAGTTATTAACTCTTATCATTTTGGACCAGAACTTTGTATAACTAGCTCTCTTAAGACAGGGAATATTATCCCTCAGGGTATGACCTGTTGTAGGTTTCCATTTCCAAATCCATGGTATGGAAAACTCTATGAAAAAGTACATTGAAGCTATTCCCTCAAACCAAGTTTTATTATACTCAGCTTCTATAAGGTCTGGAGAAACTGCTACCCATTCTTGATAGAGACCCTTGAATGGTTCAGGAAGAATTTGAACCGAAGGACCATATAACATAAACCATCTTTGGAACCAACTTGGGATTCCATCTTTATAAATCTTATCACTCACTTTTATGAACCATGAGTATTTCTTGCTGGGATTTTGATAAAATAAGCATTTTTCAAAACTTTGAATATAATCCCAGAAATTGTATTTATAAGTTTGATTGTTATTATTTGTAAGTTCCTTTTCATTTAAAGTACTTAATCCCCATTTTTGAGGAGATAAAAGATGTTTTATAAAAATCTTGCTAAAATTAAATGATCTCTTATTATCTGCTGGATAAAAATGTCTTATTTCAGCAGACTCAGAAACTTGAACAATACTTTCATAGTATTGTCTTGGTTTATAGGAGGCGGCATCATAAGATGCTGGTTCCAAATATTTTTGCATTAAAAACCAAGGATCATCAAAAAACTTATTATCCTCTTGGTTTAGAAGAATTATTTTCTTCTGTCTGTCGGATATAACCCATTCATCATCATCATCTTCTTGTGCTATATTAGCATAAGAGGGAGCTTTTGCAGCTTCCTGGGCTTTTATAATAGCCTGTTCTTCTTCTTGAGCCTTTATTATGGCCATGATCTTGTCATATGAAGGATCATTAGGACTTATTTGAATTCCTCTATTATTATTCGAACTACTGGAAGCAATATCAGAGGCTATAAGCCTTCTACTTCCTTGCTGGACCAAAACTAAATCTTGGCCTCTTCCTCTTCCCCCCTGTCTCTCCCTCTATTATTGGGAGAAGGGTATTTTCCTCTATTGTGAGGAATCATTCCTGAAAATATGAAATCAGGCAGATGAGATTATTTTCTCATTTTCTTCAAGAACCTTTATACGATCCCTAATATTATTTAGAACAACATATTCATCAGTTAAATCCTTCCACATATTAGGATTACTATAATCATTGCTTAAATCATGAATCCTAAAAACTGTCATTCTTTGCATGATATAACAATTATTTTTCTCTATTTGGATATTATCAAAAACTCTTTTCAGAGGTCCTTTGGCCTTTTTCATTATTATACCTGCAATTTAAACAGAAGATATTATCTTCAAATATTCTCTAGTTAAAAAGTCTGGAAGACTATTTTCTTCTCCCTTTTTATAATGTATTTCAAAATCAAAAGGAGCTAATTGAGATTGCCATCTGGCAAACATTTGTTTTGAAACATCATGTTTAAAATCTTTTTGAAACATGAATTTAGCTGCTTGACAATCAGTTTTATTATAAATTTTTGATTATATAAATCATCTTGAAATTTTAAAACACATTTTAAAATTGCTAAAATTTCTTTTGCAATAGTAGCATATTTTTTCTGGCTTTCAAGCCATTTTCCTGAATAAAACCTAACAAGATATTCTTGTTTCGTTTGAGGAGAAATTTGTTTTAATATTCCCCCATATCCTAATTCTGAGGCATCTGTTTCTATAATCTTAGGCCAATTAGGATTAGCAATAGTAATACATGGAAGACCTAAAACCTTTTTCTTTATTTTTATAACAGCTTGAGTATGATTATCATCCCAAGGTTTCGGATTCTTCTTTAATCTATCATATAATATAGAAGAATCTTTAGCTAAGTCCTGGTAATAAGGAGCTATATAATTTAAACTTCCTAAAAATCTTTGAAGTTGTGTTTTATCAGTTATTTTATCAGGGAATTTAGAAGCAAATTCTATACTTCTATTAATAGGAACTATTTTCCCTTTTTCTATAATATGACCTAAAAACCTGATACTTGTTTGAAAAAGCATCATTTTAGGACTAGATATGACTAATCCATTTTTTATAATAATTGCTTTGAATATGTCAAGATGTTTAAAATGAGTTTCAATATCTTTTGAGAACACCAAAATATCATCTATATAAACAATTATAAAGCTTGAAAAAGGAATAAATATTTCATTCATAATCTTTTGAAATTCTGAAGGGGCATTCTTCAGACCAAAAGGCATAACATTCTATTCATATTGCCCAAAAGGGACATTAAAAGCAGTTTTATATCTGTCTTTTTTATCAATTTGAATCTGCCAATATCCAGATTTTAAGTCAAATTTTGAGAATATTAAAGCATCATATAATCTATCTAGTAAATCCTTTTTATTAGGAATTGGATATCTAATCCATTTTAAAACTTTATTCAGAGGTTTATAGTTTATAACTAATCTAGGGACACCTCTTTCAATCTCCGAATGTTTATTAACATAAAATGCAGTGCATGACCATGGAGACTTTGAAGGACATATTAATCCCTTTTGTTGTAAAGACTCAATCTCCTTTTTACATAACTCTAAATATTCTGAATTCATTTGACAAGGTCTTGCCTTGGTTGGAATATTAGTTTCTATAAAATCTTCTTCATAAGGTAAAGAAACAATATGTTGTTTTCTATTCCAAAAAGCATTTGGATGATCATTACATATTTCTATATTAAATCGATTTTTTATATTTTCAATTTTTAATATTAACTTAGGATTTTTTAGTTTTTCCCCAATCGTATTAATATTAATTTCTTCTTTTAGAAAATTTATTTGATTGATTTTTGCTTGTATAAGAAATTCATTTAAAAATTTTTCAATTGGCTGAGTTATAAACTCAAAATATAATTCTTTATTGTTATAAAAAGCTTTAAAACCTTTTTTATTAACTTCTTTTAACGGAAATATTTTTGAAAGAAATGGAGTTCCTAATATAACTTCATTTGTTATATTTTTTACAAGGACAAAAGATAAAGGAATACATTCTCCATTGTTGCAAATCTTTGCATTAGGAATTTTATATTCTACTTCCATATCTTGCTTATTAGCTGCTCTAAGAATATGAGTAGTTTTTTCAAAATATTTTGTAGGGATTAATCCTTCCCTTAAGCAATTTAAATCTGCTCCAGAATCTATAAGAGCAATAAAATTCTTTTTAAAAGTATTTTTTATTAATAAAGTCACTTTGACTAGCCATTTTTGTGAAATAAATTTTTCAATTTTATTAATATACTCTTCTTCCCCCTTATTTTTAATAATTAAAGGAGGAAAATCCCTATTATAATTTTTAGTAAGACTATCAATAGGAGAAGGAGTTTTATTAGATGTTTCTCCTATTTCATGTGTAGAAGATCTATAAAAATTTTCATTTATAATTTTTCCTTCAAGATTTATAATTCTATTTTCAAAATTAGAATTTTTCTTTTTTAAATAGCTTACTTCCTCTTTTAAATTAGTAATTTCCATTTTTAAATCTTCTGAAGTAGAGGAATTTTTCCTAGTATTTAAAATATTATGAACATGTTTCATGGAATAGGGACCTTCTGGTTCCTCTATTCAAGTATCCTTTTTATCCTCTTGAGATTTTTCCTCTTTTTATAACATGTGAAGAATTTTTAACTTTTCTTCTGGATTTTTAATTTTATCCAAAATATTTTCTAAAATATTACTATCTAGAACATTAATTTCATTATCATTTAAATTGTTATCCTGAAATTGTGACATGACTTTATAAAGCATTTCATTATCAGAAACAATTTTATTACAACAATTTTCTTGACAATTATCAGAACAAGAACTTTCCTCTGAACTATAATTTGAGAATTCATTAGTATCAGTATCAAAAATTTTATATAATTCATTTTTAACATTTTCATCTATGTCCAGATTATTAATCTTATTTTTAAAATTTTTTCTTTGGCTACATTCCTTAGCCTTATGACCCTTTTTCTTGCAAATATAACAAGTAGGAACCCATTTTTCTTTTCTCTGGGTTTTTCTCCTTTCTCTTTTTTCCCTTCGTTTCTGAAAATATTTTTCCCTTTTAGCTTTTCTATATTTTTTATAATATTTTTCATTATCAAAATTCTTATCCTTGGTACAATCCATACCAAATTGTTCACAAAATTCTCCTAACTGTCTTTTTTCAGTTAGACTTTGCTTTTTAATTTGTTGATTTAGCTTTAACTCATTACATAAAGCTAAACCTTCTTGCACACAGACTCCTATTAATCTACCATAAGTATAACTATCATAAGGGATTTGAATATTATTCCCCCTAAGGACTTTCCTAACTCTTTCAGCAAATAAGGACGGAAGACCATCAATGAATTTGGACTTCCAATGAGAACTATTATTTTCAGGGAGCTCATAAACTCTGCTTAAAAATACATCTTTATACCATCTAAAAGAGGTTAAAGTATGACATTTAAGACCATTTAACAAGGTTCTAATGGTTTCAGAATTATCAGATCTTCTTCCTGTAAAATGTTCTATAATAGTTAAAATTAAAGTGTAAACAGCATCAGAAACTCTATTATCACCTTCTTGCCTAGAATGTTTATAAATCTGTTCTTGTTTCTCACCTATATAATTATCCCACCATCCTTTTAACTGACCTGTAAAGCCTGCAGTTATCATTTGACAGACTACTTCATCAGTATTTTTATTATTTTTTGCTATGGTGGCATACATCAACATTCTGTGTGTCATAGTATAAACTTGCCTATCAGTATACCCATCTAAATTCCATTCATAAATGGCTTTTCCACTATAAGAATTATTTATTTCTAATTCCTGTTCCTCATGCAAAACATCTTGAGGAGTAGGCCTAGGATAGTAATATAATCTTTGTCTAGGTTTATCAGAATATTTATTATCATAACTCTTATTTTTTTTCCCTTGACCAAATTTATTTATAGAATCAGTAATATAAGCTTCATATGTTTCATTATCCATGTTTTCTGTATCACTCAAAACATTAAGTTGAACTTTTGAAAACTTTTCTTTTATTATTTCTATTAAGTCATCCATTGACTTAAGTTCTTCTTCAGGTTTTACTTTATAATTATCTATTTTTGGCGGAGGTTGAATCGTTGCCTTAGCTAATATAATTGATTCTGATTTAGACGATTTAGTATTACTAGACTCTCCAATTTCTTTATTTTGATTTTCTAAAACCTTTTCAATTTTATTATTTATTTCTTGCATGTTATCATTCAAATGTTTAAGACATAAATTTGTATAATTATTTTGTTGTATAATATGATTAACATGAGAAATAGTAACAGACATTAATCCACTACTTAAAGCTTTTTTAAAAGCAGCAAAATGAATTATATCATTTTCTTTTGTCATTTCAAAATCATTTTGAGGAGGAAAAACAGATCTTATTATGTCTCCTGTAATAAGTTTATAATTTTTTTCAATAACCGAGATATATTTCAAAGAATATTTATTTATAAACCAAACAGGAAATTCTATGATTTCCTGGACATCTTCCAAATCTTTATAAAATTCTTTTCCTATCTCAAATCTTTTTTCCCTAGAGTAGGATTTTAAAAACCAATCTTTAAATGGTTGCCAAATAGGATGTCTATATTTTTCACATATTTTCTGTCTTATGACAGATCCAGGACTAAAATCAATTTTTTCCTTATTCATGATAAATTAAAACTCATTTGTGAGACAGTATCATCCTCACTAACAGGTTGGTACATACCTGAAACTAGATTATTATCAACATTTAGATTTTCTACTATACTATTTCTTATTTTAATCATATTATACAAAGAATATGTCCTTCAACAAAACATTAAACTGTCAAGGGTTCCTGCGGAAAGTGTGTTTTTCCTAGAAAGTGTAGGAAGCAATAAGAACGCGTCATGTGGCATTGAAGGATTTTAACTAAAAGGGCAATTGTGTAATTTGAATATTATTTTAATTATGGATTATTTTATTAGGATAACTAACTAACCAACAAATTATGGAAACTAAATATTCCATTTAAATCAACTTGACAGTTTCAATTTAAATCATACAAGACGCTGTGTTTCTTGACAATGTGTTTTAACAGCAAGCAGATTTCTTGACGCTGTGTTTTAACAGCAAGCAGATTTCTTGATGCTGTGTTTTAACAGCAAACAGATTACTGGAGGATTCTTGATTCTGTGTTTTAACAGCAAGCAGATTGCTGGAGGATTATTGACACTGTGTTTTAACAGCAAGCAGATTTCTTGACATTGTGTTTTAACAGCAAGCAGATTTCCTTGACACTGTGTTTTAACAACAAGCAGATTTCCTTGACACTGTGTTTTAACAGCAAGCAGATTTCTTGACGCTGTGTTTTAACAGCAAGCAGATTGCTGGAGGATTCACTGTGTTTTAACAGCAAGCAGATTGCTGGAGGATTCTTGACACTGTGTTTTAACAGCAAGCATATTTCTTGACATTGTGTTTTAACAGCAAGCAGATTGTTGGACACACTGTCAGTGTCTTCGTCTTCAACATAACCCAGTGTCTTCGTCTTCAACACACTGTCATCATCAACATTAAAATGGTAAAACACATAAACCTTAAAACACACTGCCATCATCAACATATTCAGATGTCATTTTAAAACACAATTACATCTGTAGGTACTGCCATCAAGACGTCTGTAGGTAACCCCAATTACATCTAGAGCCCACTCTAAGATATCAAGCATTGAGGTCCATTGACTAAAAATAAGAACCCGATTCAATGATAGATAAAAAAATTGAAACAAGTATGAAAAACAACACCAACGATTCCGACTACTGTTTGAACGACAACCGTCAGCAACATCAACAACACTGATCAACTGTCAAACAGAAGGCGTGCCTGATGACGTCATGATCGGCTTATACCTCGAAGGAACCGATATATGACCAATCGGAGAAGAATATTTGCAGGAAATATGGCTGGTTTTTCTTTGGTTGTGGTTAGGGAGAGAGAGAGAGAGAGAGAAAGAGGGGAAATCTCATGATTTTAGGGATTGGTTATTGATATGGCAGTTTCTTGACTGATTTAAAACACTTCCAATTACCAAAATACGCTCACTATATTAAAAGTCTCTAATTATATAACTCGGATATTACGAAAATGCCATCCATTTGATCTAAGCCATTAAAAACACCAATCGGATGGCCCAGATCGCTTCCTAGACTTTCTAGGAAAAACACACTTTCCGCAGAACTCCTACTCTATATAGTATATATATATATATATATATAGGGTGAGGTTACTCTACAAAGTGTGTTTTTCCTACAAAGTGTAGGAAGTGATCATGACCATTGGATGAGTGTGTTTGATGGTTAGACCATCTTGGTGACATTTTGGTAATATTAGGGGTGTTCAAAAAAATCCGAATCCGAAACCGAATCCGAAATATCCGAAAACCCGTATCCGAAATATCTGAAATTTCGGATATCCGAAATTTCGGATATCCGAAAATCGGATAATCCGAAGTTTCGGATTCGGATTCGGATGTGATTTCTCAAATAATTCGGATAATCGGATTATCCGATATCTGAAAACTAAAAAAAAATAAAAATATATGTTATATGTATATCACTCTTGTCCAGTTTACACGCACACCACACAATTCAAGAATTAGGGTTTTGTCATTGTTGTTCGGTCATGCTCCCAAGCCCCAACCCCCTCCTCTCTCAATCGGAATGTTGTATGTCATCCACTCGACCTCCATTGCCGGCCGCCGTCACCCCCTTTCTGGTCTCCGGTCACCGTCGCCCCCAAAGGCACATTTTTCTTGATTAATTTGCAGGTTGTTCACTTCAGGTTCTTCCTTATTGTTTGTTCTCTTGTAAACACTTTGATTCCCTCAATTTTCTTGATTTATTGCAAGTTGTATTACACAATCAGTTTGTAGCTTGTGTTGATTTTTTTGAGAAAACCCAAAAAATTATAGTTGGTAATATCTCTTCTAGATTTAATATTGGTGTTTACAGACGACCTTTTACTCTTTTAGTAAAGAAAAGCTGTGTATCTTTGTTAATTGTTATCTGGTTATCATGATTCATGAATAAGATCTGGTATTAGCTTTCATGAAATGATTTTTTTTGTTTTTGTTTTTTTATTCGGATATCCGATTAGATATCCGAACCCGAATCCGAAATTTCGGATATCCGAAATTTCGGATTCGGGTTCGGATGTCAATATTTCACTATCCGAAATTTTGGATATCCGATCTTGAACACCCCTAGGTAATATGCGTGTCTTAAAAATAGGATAATTTAATTAATTAGGGGTAAATGTGTCATTTAACTTGTTTTAAATAAGGAAATAATTGTCATGCTATAAACGACCCAACATTTCTCGCGAGTTTCTCTCACTCTCTTGCTTCTTTCCTTTGTGAAGAAACACAATGTCAAGAAAACATATCGTGAATCATATAAATAAACACATCGTGAAGAAACCCAACAAAATACATCGTGAATCATACAATATAACACAACGTCATTAACTTGTATGGCGTGTTATACAATATAACACATCGTGAAGAAACCCAAAAGTTATAAAACACAACGTGAAGAATCCACAAAAGATATGTCATTCATGAATCATAGCTGGTATAACACATGGTGATTTAACATGTAACCGGTAAAACACATCATCAAGAAATTACATATACATCTCCTTTCTTAAAACACAACGTCAATAATTACAAATACATTTCCTTCCTAAAACTTAAATTGCTATAACACTTTGTGAATTAATCTGTAACTGGTAAAACACATCGTCAAGAAATTGTTCATGAAGGATTGCAGCTAGTAAAACACAACATCAAGAAATTGTTCATGAAGGGCTGTAGCAGGTAAAACACATCTACAAACACATCTCCTTCCTAAATCATAAACTGCTATAACACATTGTAAATCTAATGGACTGTGTTTGTGAATTATCGATGATCTTACTATAAAAATATAAATGCCGAATTTGAATTCAAAGAAGATATTCAGTTACCATAAAATACCGAATTTTGGTTTAGGAGATAAAATCTTCCGTAATTAAAATAATTATCCAATTACAAGTTTGACCTTTTGTACAAAAATTATCAAATGGCACATGTCACATGGAGAATGCTTCTTACACTTTGTAGGAAAAGTTTGCTTTGTAGCCAACTGCTACTATATATATATATAGGATAATGATCCGTTAGAAACCACCCTTTATTGCGAGAACCAATGTGAACACAACCAAAAATACCTAAAAAAATTAAAAACAAACAAAAATATTTTTTTTAATAAAAACGCTACATTTCGTCACTAAAAAAAATTGAACAACAGTACCGATGCACATGTGCAGCGGTGCTGTTGTTCTTGTTTTATTGACAAAATTTAGCTTTTTTATAAAAAAATTTAACAAAAAGTATCGTTGCACATGTGCATCGATGTTGTTCAATATTTTTAGTGAAATTTTGTGATTTTTAATAAAAATAAAAAAACTTTTTAGCATTTAGTTGTGAGATTTAGCTTTATGGTTTAGATTTTAGCATTTAGCTTTGGTGGAATGGGTGGGGAGGTTTAGGTTTTTGAGGGGTGGGGTGGGGGTTAGGTTTATTTGGTTTTTTTTTTGTGAGGTATAGTTTTTTTAGCGGGGGGGGGGGGGGGGTGTTTAGGTTCTTGGGTTGTGGGTGGGTTTATTTTGTTGTGTTCACATAGGTTCTCGTGGTTCACGCAATAAGAGTGGTTCTCAAATGAACCATATGTTTCTGTAAAAATGATATATCTCGTAAGAAGTGTGAGGAGATATAGGAATTGACATGTAGGCATTTTATTTTGGACTTAGCCATGATGTTTTCGGTTGTTTTGGCAAGAAAAACACAAAAAAATAACAATTTAAGACACAATGCAATGAATTCTATGCTTAAAACTTAAAAGCAAAAAAAAATGCTAAATTTACTTTTGTTAACATGTTTTGGAAAACAACTTTTGTAACATTCAATCTCAACAATACATTTTTTTAGATGGATGGTGGAGATTGAGTTTCGTGAACTCACATGAGTTTTCCCCATATCCTTCCCGTATGATAGGAGTTGGCTACAAAGTTTATTTTTCCTACAAAGTGTAAAAAGTCATAAAACACCATAATGCCAACCATAAAACCCACACAAAACCCACAAATAACAAAGTGAAGATTACTAAAACGCCATATTTGTGGGTTTTGTGTTGTGTTTTGGATGATAAGACTTTGATTATCGATTGACTAACATCAGTGCGTTTTACGTTGATTATCATGTTGTGTTTTATATTCATATTTCTACGATGGTCTGTTTGAAGTTTTTATAGACTGTTAGGGTTTGGATATTGTGTTTTAGTGATCACTCTGTTATTTGTGGGTTTTGAGTGTGTTTTATGGTTGAAATTGTGGTGTTTTATGACTTTGTACACTTTGTAGGAAAAATGAACTTTGTAGCCGAACCATACCCCCTTCCCGTATATATATATATATATATATAGGATTAGGTTCAAGAGTGAACACTAGTGTATTTGCGAACAGAGCGAACTAATCATGGCCATACACGTGTGTAAATCAATGTCCAAGATTTGAAGATGAAATACACTAGTGTATTTTACGATTTGATGATGAAATCCTAGCCATACATATGTGTAAATCAATGGCCAGGATTTGTTCACTCAGTTCACAAATACACTAGTGTTCACTCTAGAACCCCACCCAATATATATATATATATATAAATGTAGGTTGGGATTCTAGAGTGAACACTAGTGTATTTGTGAACTTAGTGAACAAATCCTGGCCATTGATTTACATTATCAAATCATAAAATACACTAGTTTATTTTCATCATTAAATCCTGACCATTGATTTACGCTTAGGTATACACATGTGTACTAATAATCAAGGGCTAGGATTAGTTCATTAGTGTTCACTACCAAGAGAGTTGTTCACAAATGAACCTAACCCTATGTATGTATGTATGTATGTATGCATGCATGTATGTATGGGAGGGTTATTTTGACAATGCTAAATATTGCGAGAACTATGAAAACGAATGAAAAAAACAATCAAAAATATTTTTTTATAAATACAAACCTCGTTATAATTAAAATACAACATTAAAAAATTACTCTATAAATAACTCGCCTCCCCTCTCAAAATCACGTTCGAATAAAATTTTTACACATGTGTAAATAAAACAAATTTACACATATGTAAATTTCTTTATTTACAAATACATGTAAATTTGAACGTGTATATTTAATTTCTAATATTGTATTCGAATAATAACGTTAAGTGTAATATATATTTGTTTAATTTGAATTAATTTTGATTGGTTATTTCATCCGTTCTCACGATTCTCGCAATATTTAGCGTTCTCAAGATAACCCTCCCCTATATATAATTTTTATATATCCTCCCATAATGAAAGGAAGTATACAAATTTATCGTGTTTAAGATGTTATGCCAAATTAATACCACTTGGGATAAATTTCTCAAAACAATATGGAACCAATAGAGTTGTAAAGCTTAGGAAGTTGAAGATCATCCTGTAATCCTGTCAATGTCCCCCATGTTGCTCTGAAGCATATGCATTAGTGGCCTTTTTTAGACTATAGTAACATGCTTCTACTGTGCTGCTGCTGCTAGCCACATTGTCCATTATATATATTATATTCCTGGCTCATGGAATCATAATCTGCATCTAGTGATCAAGGTTTCTAATTTCAGATGCATGAAATCTTTAGGCTTAATCCAAATGGCACCTTACAGTTGCAGATGCAAGTATATATAAAACAAACTAAAACAACCCATAACAGCAAAATTTTGATGATGGCAGTTTCACATAAATACACAGATCAATGTATTAACTAAAGCTTCAAGAGATATAGCATATTCTATAATGGAGTATATATCATGATCTAATCCCTAATTCGAGACCCACTCTCGTTCATGCTCTGAGACCATGAGTAATGGGCATTATATAGGCGTGAAGTGGTTTTATAATGCCCCCAACGGCCAAACACCACCCTCGTGGGAGTTATAGGAGCATGAAGAAGGAGAGACATTTCTAGTATAATGCCAAATGGGGAGAAAAAGATTGGAAGTAAGGATTGAATAGGAATTAAGGGGCGTTAACCATTACACGTATTTTAAAGGGGCATTAACCATTACACATTTTTAAGAGACATTAACAATTACGGATGGTCTGACAATGAAATTCTTTCATCTAAAAAGAGCAGGTTATGTGCGTATTTGTTTGTTTAACTTTAACCGAACAATAAACATACACAAAATACCTAAAACAAACAAAAGTAAACGCAAACAGATTTTAAATAAACACAAAAGAAAATAAATTAACAAGGGGCATGCCATGCCCACACCCCTTGCTTTTTAATCCCACATCGTTTCAAATGGTCATTTGAGGTTGCACCAACCGGCCGTTTGACACCCAAGGCTTGTGTCACAACTCACACCCCCACCTTTAGATGGCCGTTTGACGAATTCTTCGAACAATTGATTGGGGTGTGGGAATAGGAACTCCCATCAACAAATATAAAACAAAAAAAAAAAACATTTACATAATATAAATTAGCAACAACATAGTGCTTTTAGGTGTTGTACCCCATGTCTTGGGGGTTTTCCAAAAATATTTTTTGATATTTCATTATAAAACAAAATTACACCTTTAAACCTGATATGTTTCTGAGTTTCATGGATTTAATGCTTTCAGGCTCTATCGTTCAATTCGAATAGCATTTCAAATTTCAGTTATAAATGTTATTTTCTATTCAACGGTTCGCACTAAGCAGTAATGACCACCGACAACCAACAATACAAACTTCTACATAAAACATCTTCCAGCTAAAACAATTGTTCACAGCCTAACCACTAAGCAGTAATGACCACCGACAATCAACAATACAAACTTCTACATAAAACATCTTCCAACTAAACAATTGTTCACAGCCTAACCACTAAGCAGTAATGACCACCGACAACCAACAATACAAACTTCTACATAAAACATCTTCCAACTAAAACAATTGTTCACAGCCTAACGATTCAGAGCTAAACCCCACGTGCCACCACCAAGCAAAGAAGCTTGCTCACCTTACACAGAACTAGAGCTATTCATTGAAGGCGAAAATGGCTGAACTTAGGTATCACAGACATCCTGAAATAAAATAAAAAAATAAAGATAAGGAGAAAAGATAATATATCCTCCATTTTATATTCTAGGAGTGCGTTTTTATCCAATAAGATTCAAATTTAAAAATAGCAAAAAATACCTCTCACACTCTCACACATAGTTCTTAATGGCGAATAGCGACAAATAGCAATAAGGTACCTATGTGCTACATAGCGATAAATAGCGGACGGCTATTTTATAAATAGCGCTACACTAGAAATTAAAAAAAAAACATTATATGTATATTATATCAAAATAATACCCTGGTATATATATGCTATTTTACATGTATATTTAACAAAAACCTAAAATCCAGCTATTTTATAGCTATATTTTATTGCTATTTATATAAAAATAACCATCGCTATTATCGCTATCTATCGCTACAACCCTAATAGCGAGCCTAGACCTATAGGCTACGTAACGCGCTATAGCGATCACTACTACCGCTATTGACAACTATGCTCTCACAAAATAAATTAGAAACGCGTATCACTGGAAACGCATCATAAAATTTTAACAGAAACATTATACTTACTGAGCATTAGCACGCATCTTCTTTCGGGCATTTCTCTCTTGTGTCCGGCTTCGTTTCTTGTCAGAAGCTTGATCCACAAGTGGTATGAACTCCAGTGCTTGTTATTATATTATTTGTGTACATCTTAAAATAACTTTTTTTTCTCTAATAAAACATCTTAATACAACAACCATATAAACATCTTAATACGACAACCATCCTTAGCAAAAGAATACCTATAACAAAGCTATTAGTAGTAGGGTCTATGGAGGGTAGGATGTTGGCGAACCATAGCTCTGTCCCCCGGCTTCAAACCATATCCAGATAAACACCGTCCGTATTCGCCTTCTTTCTATTCACGGTTCAATCGCCATTCACGAATGTGTTTGACTCAGAACAGAAGGCAAAGATGACAACCGAGACTGCTGTTCAATCGCCATTCACGAATGTGTTTGACTCAGAGCAGAAGGCAAAGATGATGACCGAGACCGCGATGGAAACGAGACAATATGCAGGTGTTATGACGGATCTTTCAGGCCAAGATCTCTTGTGAGACAAATGTTTGACCATGCCAAATGGTCCCAGATCTCTTGTCAGACAAATGTGTCACAATGCATTAGTTAAGTAAAACAATAAAAACAATCATTAAAAAAAGCAAATACTTCCAAAAACTTTTGTCATGTTTCCTTAGTAAGTCCTACATATATATGTATTCTAATTAACTTAATCATCCTCACCCACCTCATCCAAGATCCTCTCAAGAATGGCCATTAGAGAAGAAGACTCAAATTTTCTTGCAACACAAAGGTAAATCAAATTATACTCAATACTCCTTTTAAATCAAATTAAAACATATGATATGTTTCAATATTTGTCTTGTGTTTGTAGGTACGCGATAGTAACCGGATCAAACCAAGGTATAGGCTTAGCAATATGCAAACAGTTAGCTTCAAAAGGGGTTCAAGTTGTATTAACTGCTCGAGACAAGGAAAAAGGCAAATCCGCGATGAAAACTCTTGAAAGTTGTGCCTTTTTCAGTCGTCTGGTTTTTCATCAACTTGATGTGTTGGATCCATCTAGCATCTCTTCTCTTGTTGACTTTGTGAAATCCAAATATGGGAAGCTTGATATCTTGGTATGATATGTTTTTCTTTCCTCATATTCTGTTTGTATACTATAGTTAACAAATACTATTACCTAAACTGATTCAAAAGTTCTCATAGGTGAATAATGCCGGGATTTTAGGATCGAGTGTGAACACCAATGCATTAGAAGCCTATACAAATGGCAGCGTAAGTTTTTAGATGTAGAATGTTTTGGCGTTCGCTTTCATGCCAATAATCTAAAAGTAATACGATTATTGCAGGCTTCAGGATATATCAAATGGGGAGAAATTTCTACACAACCATACAACTCAGGAGAAGCCTGCATTCAAACAAATTATTATGGAGCAAAGAGGATGACCGAAGCTTTCATGCCTCTTCTCTCCTTGTCCGACTCTCCAAGAATCGTCAATGTTTCATCAAGCTCCGGAAAATTAATGGTAATTATTTGCTAATTTGTGTTTAGTAAGTCCTAAAATTAACATCCTTTTTTTAATATGACAAACATGTTATTGACAGTATGTAGTCAACGAGTGGGCTCGTGACATCTTGAACGATACTAAATCTCTAAGCGAAGATCGAATTGATGAGGTCCTCGAAGTTTTCCTTAGGGATTTGAAAGAGGGTTCTTTAGAAACAAAGAAGTGGCCATCTTTTTTATCTGCATATACATTATCAAAAGCAGCATTGAATGGCTACACAAGATTGTTAGCAGAGAAGCATCCGGATTGTATCATAACTTGTGTTTGCCCGGGGCATGTGAAGACAAATCTAAGTGTATTTACAGGACCCTTGAATGTTGAAGAGGGTGCCCACAGTGTTGTTAGGCTTGCTTTGCTACCCATTGATCATAGGCTGCAGCATTCTGGTCTTTTCTTTTATAGGGATGAAGTATCATCTTTTTGATGAATGTAAAACCTTATTAATTTGCTAAGTAACGGTTTAAAATGAATAAATATGTGGATTATGTATGGGTTTATCAATTCAACTCGTTATTTTTATATCCAAACATCAATATCCAATGTTACATTTGTGTAACATTATTAGACAACATTTAAAAATCAACTCAAATTATCATCAATAAAAAAAAATAAAAACCATCAGACAAATACATCCTTCAAGGGCTGAATACAGGTTGC
Organism: Helianthus tuberosus; assembly: GCA_030545235.1. Classification (NCBI taxonomy): domain Eukaryota; kingdom Viridiplantae; phylum Streptophyta; class Magnoliopsida; order Asterales; family Asteraceae; genus Helianthus; species Helianthus tuberosus. Next base: position 90,712,018 of record CM060429.1, on the reverse strand, counting down.
ATTAACCAAAATAAAAAACAAAGTTGGCCTAGAAGCCAGAACTCCAGTCTTGGCCCAATTACCCTTTTATATCGGAACCTTTTATGACTTATTTTTCTTTGTCTACCAGGTCAAAGTAGGAGTCTGCTAACTCTTCGATCAACTCTATAAAAGAAATGGGCCAATGAAAACCTTATTTAGCATGAATCGATACGTCGGAATGAAGTAACATGAAGTGAAATGAAGTCAATTACTCCTCGCTGTTTGAATATTGATGACGGGGGTAGCCCAAGACTAAATAAAATGACTTAAACACATGAACGCTTAAAAGGTTAGACGGTTAAAAACCCGGGAGCTAGGACAAAGCAGCACATGTACAGTATGAACGCTTAAAAGGTTAAAAGGTTCGACGGTTAAAAACCCGGGAGCTAGGACAAAGCAGCACATGTACAGTAATCAGTCATGTCTCTGACTACTTCAACAACTCTCCTAGCCGCAAAAGTAAGACGAGTGCACAGAGGGTAGTCTTTTACCGGCAGGTCAAAACGCTTCAACCCCCAAAAGGGTAAGTCCCCCACTGCAGACATGTTTCACTAGTCAATGGTTTCTTCTTTGGGAGATGACCTTTCCTATAAATTGACACTTCATTTAGTGCAAAGGATGTTCCGATCAGCCCTGATTCCATTGGGATCTCTGATCATTGTTCTTGAGTACTTGTTCCATACGAGTCACTCTTCATCACATTCAACACACACATTCCCATAGCTCTTACATCCGAAGCTGAATACATTTCAGTGGAGGATCTCGAGCAAACAACACAATCTAACTAGTGAACCTCTCTCCACGTCTAGCAAAAGTGGGGGGACCCCACGACCTGTGTTAGGCAAAACTGAACCCTCCAACCCTTTTGCCTAACCAGTCCAGCTACCACCATCGGTCTAGTATTTGTTGCATCAACAAGTTGGCGCCCACCGTGGGGCTACGCCATCAATCTTTTTCAAGAGACCTATTAGTGTAGCTCCATTCTCTCAAAATTACCATGTCGGAAAGTGAATATCCGGGAGAGGTAAATCAAGTCCCAAATACCTCTACCCCAAGCACTAGCCAAGCTCATGTGGCTATACCAACGTCTTTCTCGACACCGGGGAGCACTCCTACCGGAGCGACATACCCCGAGTTTCTCACTTTCCAGACACCAACTCCGTCTAGATCAGGGGTTCCATCCCCTAACGTCGGTGTCTCTAGCACCCCCTCACGTGTTGACCTTACCCCTGAAGGGGTCGCCAACAATTTCCTAGAGTTGAGGTCTCTCCTCAACCAATATGTGAGTAGGGAAAGAGACAAGGGAGTGAGGATTCGTCTAGATTATGACGAACCAGAACCGTCACTATCACCTGGACCCCCCATTCCTCCTTTTGCAAACTCGCAACCTTCTGCATCCAGGGATGAGGCTAGTCCCAGCAATCCTCCTCCAAATCCTAACCCCTATCTGTACACGAGGCCAAATCCGACAACATTTCCTCTATTTTCTTCCCAACCAGCTACAACCGGTGCTCCACTGGGACACGAGCTGACTTTGGACCGGCTCCTGCAATCTCTAGCATCAAGCCTTCCACCCTCAGCAACAACTACATGGGAACAAGCTCTGTCCGTGCTTCCCTTGGCACGGAGTGCCGTTATGAGCGCTCCCTTGGGGGTAAACTGCCCAGTTGCACCTGGAAGCCTTCAAGGCTTCAACCTTATGCCCCAGATGATGGCCCAGATGATGGCAAGCTTCCCGTGGCAACACTTTATTAATCAAGTGTTGGACACCCAAGGGAACAAAAATAACAACAATAACACAGGTGCAAGAGTGGAAGAAGATTTGGCCAAGTCGTATAAACCAAACAATTTGTCATGTTTCTCCCAACAAATTGCTGATTATAATTTTCAAACAAAGATCAAGATGCCGTCCCACATCAAAACATATGATGGGACTGAGGATCCAGAAGATCACCTTCAGATCTTCACCGGTGCCGCTAGGATTGAGAAATGGTCCAATGCTGAATGCTGCCTCATGTTTATGCAAACTCTCGTTGGATCAGCCCGGATATGGTTTAACGATCTACCAGCCAGAAGGGTTCGAAGCTTCGATGATCTGAACAAAGGGGTTTTAGCCAATTTCTCACAGCAAAGGCGGTACGTCAAAGATGCTACAGTAATCTTTCAGATAAAACAAAGGGATGACGAAAGCCTTCGAGAGTTCATAGAAAGGTACAAGAAGGAAGGTCTCACATATGTAGGGGCAGACGAAATGATGAGAGTGGCTGGTTTTATGAATGCCATTACCTCCAAATATCTTACGAGAGATTTTAACAAATCTCTGCCCAAGACCTTGGAAGAAGCTCTCGAAAGGGTTGAAGCCCACATCAGAGGTGTCACGGCCCAAGCCCCGGTTTGACCCGGTCAGAAGCCGCGGGACAGAAACTAGTGGTATTTAATTGATGCGACAACAGAAGATTTTCAACAGGATCTTTTAAAAACTCAAATGCCCAATTATTTCATAATTTGGAGATAAACCTCGTAATTTACAATAGAGGAATTTAACTAGGAAATTCCCTGATTTATTAAAACATGTTTATTCATTTTTAACTGAGCTACCTCTTCAAGCTTGATAGTGCTCCGTAGCACGTTTTCCTTGATTTACAGCAGGTCGCCTGAAACATGTTTTAAAAATATTTTATCAGCGGGGAAATGCTGGCGAGTCACTCATTTTACATAAAATGACACATAGTTATCAATTACAGCATAAGAGCGATTACAATGGCTTCTATCTTATTTTTATCTGGCGCCGTGTCACAATGGTGACGATGGTCATATCACTATTGGGTCCCACCCCAAGTAGTGATGATTATCCTGGTTAGTTAATGAACTTAACCGGGAGAAAATTAGTAATGTGCACAATACCCCACTAGCCAGTGATTCAAGATATCCACGACTTACTCCCTGTAATTATAACATTTGAAAATGGAGTATTGTAAAATGCTTTTAATAAAAAGAGAATGACTTACATTGCAGATTTATATGAGCAGAGCTTAGCCTACTGATTAGCCTTTTAACCTAAATTTAATAACATGCACACGAACTAGGTTAGTAACTAATACAACATTTACGATAACTCATGAGATTAAACCCTCACAATGAATGACAAAGTGCGATACTTAAACATTCATCGAATTCACGACAAATGACAAAGCATAAACCCTAATGTGGGCAGCACTTAAACATCCATTGGATAGTTTTAATCGATCAGACATTGAATCGTAGCAGCGATTGAGTTAATACCCGGTATCGGAGCAGCGCCTCGCTAATTTTAATTGTAATTTCGTCTTTTGGAGAGTAAGAACTCGTTTTTGTGATTGAATTTCGACACCAGAGAACAGGCCATGCAACGAGCTATTTATAGCTAAAATTAGAGGTTCACGCGGCCCGCGTGAACTTCCCTTTGTTCTTTACGCGGCCCGCGAGGCCGCCTAGTCTCCGTATAGGTTTGCATGGTCATGCATAGGTTGGCCAGGTGGGTGATACGTGGATCCGGATACTTATCCGGTCAAACCAAGGGTTGACGCGGCCCGCGTAAGGTATGCTTAACCTTTACGCGGCCCGCCTGAAGACCATATTTCTTGTTTTCTTGGTTTTTTATGCACAGTATGGTTTCAGGGGTTTGGGATTTTACTTACGGGTGTTTTTAGGACAATTTTGAGAGTCCTTACAAGAGGAGAGGAGGCAGTAGACATAAAAGAGCAAAGGAAGAGGGGATCAAGCTGGCGAGGCAACAGTCCAGCTAGAAAGAAGGGAAGCTTTCAACCCTATGACAGACGCCAAAGGGGTTCAGAGCAACGAAGGCCTGAAGGCCGGAACCCCTCCAGCAGGGAGAAGGGCATAAGCTTCACACCCCTCACCAAGACCCCTCAAGAGATTCTTGCTACAGAGGAAGTGAAACAAAACTTCCGACCTCCAAGATCTCTCTCCAAAAGCAAAAGAAATGAAAATTCCAACCAGTTCTGCGAATTTCATGAAGAAAAGGGCCACCATACTAATGATTGCTTTCAACTAAAAAAGAGGATTAAAGAGGCCGTCAAATCTGGGGAACTTGCTTACTTAGTAAAGGGGGTAAGGGACAAGATGGCCGAAGGAAAGGGAAAGGAAGTTAACATGGTGGATTTTGATGGAAAGGTTCCTCACAAACGACAGCGGTTGGAAGCTTGGGAGCTTGAGTGTGTTTGTTTCCCTCCAACAGAAAAGAACCCACTCTCAAACCCCCTTGTGGTTGAAGCAACTGTGGGTACACTACAAACAAACAAAGCATACATAGACACTGGTGTAGCCACTGAAATCATGTTTGAGAAGTTCTTCAACCGTTTAAGCAATGAGGAACGTTCAAAGCTTCAACCCTCAGGAACCTCCATAAAAGGTATTGCTGACATACCCCTCAAGCCTTTAGGGCAACTAACCCTTGATGTCCGTTTCAGCAAAGGCAAAATGGAGAGAGTCCAACCCCTCACTTTTGTGGTCATAAATATACCTTCAAACTATGATGTGATCATAGGAAGGCCGGGGCAGTGTGCCTTCTACATGGCTGTTTCTGTTGGTCATGGCACAGTCAAGTTTCATACCGAGAGAGGGATTGCAACCCTTTAACCTACTCAAGAGGCCTACATGGTTGAAGGGGAAAGTTCCAAGAGTGAAGAAGACAAGCAAAGGCTAATCATAAACCCTAAGTATCCTGAACAAAGAATAAGGGTTAATCCAAGCCTTTCACAAAAAACTCTCTCATATCTTGAAAAGCTACTAGTACACTATAGTGATGTCTTTGCTTGGTGCCCGGAAGATATGACGGGTATCCCTCGAAGCATTGCTGAACACGAGTTGAAAATACCACCCGATGTCAAGCCTGTTGTCCAGAAGAAGCGGAGTCTAGCACATGAAAGAAACTTGGCTGCATGCCAAGAGGTTGATAAGCTCGTATCAACTGGAATTCTCCGATAAGTCAAGTATCAATCCTGGGTTGCAAACCCAGTCATGGTTCGAAAGCCTGATAACTCTTGGAGAATGTGTATAGACTTCAAGGACTTGAACAAGGCTTGTCCTAAAGATTGTTACCCATTGCCAGAAATTGATCTCAAGGTTGACTCCCTCACCAGTTACCCTTTCAAGTGTTTTCTAGATGCTTACAAGGGTTACCATCAAATTCTCATGAAGGAAGAAGATGAAGAGAAAACTGCCTTTCACACGGACAAAGGAATCTTTTGCTACCAAAAGATGCCATTTGGTCTCAAAAACGCGGGTGCAACCTACCAACGCATAGTTGACAAGGCTTTTACTAGTCAAATTGGCAGAAACATGGAAGCATATGTCGATGATTTGGTAATCAAAAGCAAAACAGAATACCAAATGCTTGATGACATCCAAGAAACCTTCAAGAACCTAAGGAAGGTCAACATGAAGCTCAACCTAGAGAAATGTTCGTTTGGGTTCGAAGAAGGAAAGTTTCTGGGACACATTGTGGGAAAACGAAGTATAAAAGCCAATCCGAACAAGGTGAAAGCTGTTCTCGAAACCAAGCCACCACGAAGCAAAAAAGCGGTAGAAAGCTTAAATGGGAAGCTTGCAGCCCTGAAGCGTTTTACCTCAAAATTGGCTGAAAGGTCTTTACCTTTCTTCAAAACGCTCAAGGGGTGCTCTGACAAGAAGGACTTCAAATGGACTGATGAGGCTGAAGAAGCCTTCAACCAGATGAAGCGACACCTAGCTTCACTGCCTGACATTGCAGCCCCAAAAATGAGAGAATTGATCTCGGTATACCTTTCAGTTGCTGAAGAAGCAATAAGTGCGGTCCTCACCATTGAACGAGACAAAGTTCAGGTACCCGTTTATTTCTTCAGCAAAACTCTAAAATTGGTAGAAATCAAGTATCCCCCCTGGAAAAACTTGCTCTAGCCTTAGTCCAAACGGCTAGAAGGCTTCGAAGGTATTTCCAAGCACACCCTATACAAGTGGTCACCGACCAACCCATAAAAAGTGTGCTTGAAAAACCGAAGAATTCAGGGCGATTAGCCAAGTTGGCTGTGGAACTCGGTGAACACAACATCACCTACGTTCCAAGAAAAGCCATCAAAGCCCAAGTCTTGGCTGATTTCATTGTAGAAGTCCCAAAACAAGCAATCACTGAAGTAAACACAGCTTCCACTGAACCCTCAGACCTTGAAGCCTGGAAGCTTTTTACCGATGGGGCTTCAAGCGTTGAAGGGTCAGGGGCTTGGCTCATTCTGATCAACCCGGAAGGGTTAGAATTCAAGTATGCTCTTCGATTTGATTTTCAGACCACCAACAACGAAGCTGAATACGAAGTGCTGATAGCTGGCCTAAGGTTGGCTAAGGAAATGAAGGTTCAAAAGCTTGAAGTCTTCACAGACTCGTTGGTGGTGTCAAGTCAAGTGAACGACAGTTATGTTGCAAAGGAACCTAATATGAAGAGGTACAATGAAAAATCCAAAGAGCTGATGAACACATTCCAAACATGTACCATCAAGCAAATTCCCATGTCCCAAAATAAGAAAGCTGATGCCTTGAGTAAACTCGCTTCTCTCACCTTTGTCCACCTCACTAAAAAGGTATTGGTGGAAGTATTGAAAACTCCATCAATTGAAGAATTGGAAGTTCAAGACGTAATCACCGAAGAAGGCCCCAATTGGATGACTCCAATTAAAAAATTCCTTAAAAATGGTGAGTTACCTGCTGATCAGACAGAGGCTAAAAGGGTTAAAGTCAAGTCTAGACAGTACGTGTTGCAAGGTGAAATCCTCTACAAAAAGGGTTAACTTGCACCCTTGCTGAGATGTGTCGGTCCCGAGCAAATCCAGTACTTGATCAAAGAGGTTCATGAAGGGATATGCGGAGCTCATTTTGGAGCAAGAACGGTGGTTGCTAAACTAATGAACCTTGGGTATTTTTGGCCTTCCAGGCACCGAGACACCGCTGAACAACTGAAAAAATGTGATTCTTGTCAAATCCATGCACCGGTACCAAAGAGCCCCAAGCATGACCTTGTCCCAATATCTTCAGCATGGCCGTTTCATAAATGGGGAATGGACATTGTCGGCCCATTCCCACCAGCCAATGGTGGAGTGAAGTTCTTATTAGTTGCCGTGGACTACTTCACCAAGTGGACGAAGGTTAAACCACTTGCAAAAATTACGGGCAAACAGGTCATTGACTTCGTTTGGGAAAACATCATTTGTTGCTATGGGTTTCCGGGAGTGCTTGTCACCGATAATGGAAAGCAATTCGCTGAGAAGCCTTTTAGCGTTTGGTGCAAAGAGTTCAGAATAACTAAGGTTTTCAGCTCAGTGGCATACCCACAATCAAACGGTCAAGTTGAAAGGATGAATCGAAGTATAGTTGAAGGAATCAAAGCCAGATTGGGAAGGCATGAAAGCAATTGGCTTGAAGAATTGCCAAGTGTTCTATGGGCCATAAGAACAACCGAAAAAACAAGCCACAAAAGAACACCTTACAGCTTGGTGTTTGGATCTGAAGCCGTGATTCCCGCTGAAGTAGGAGTTGTAACTCAAAGAACGGTCAACATGGATCCCGAAGCAAACCACAAAGACACCATGTTGAACTTGCAACTCCTAGAGTAAGTACGAGACCAAGCTGCAATCCAAGAAGCCAAGTACAAACAAATGATGGAAGCTTATTACAACAAAAGAGTCAAGCACGAACGCTTCAAGCCAGGAGACCTGGTGCTTAGAAACAATGAGGCTAGTAAAAAAGAGTACTAAGGAAAGCTTGGCCCAAAATGGGAAGGACCATACACAATCCTTGAGGCACATAAGGGCGGATCCTATAAGCTAGCCGACTCAGAAGGTAAAAAGCTTCCAAGACATTGGAATGGAAAGACCCTCAAGAGGTTTCATGCCTGATCAAGAAAGATTGGTTTGTATTTCACAAAGCTGTATTTCAAGAGTTGTCCTATGATCACCTTTTGTAACACAATATCTATTGAATGAATGATGATGTTTTATCAAATTTGTCTTTCTATCCTAAAATCAGGTTGAGAACCTAGCAAAAAACTCCATGGCAAGGGCCATGTAAGGGGATGAGCTCCCAGGCCATATCGCTCAATAGGTTCAAGGGTTGAATGAACCTATATAAGGGGTGAGTTCCTAAATCAATACAACTCCATGAGACTTATAATTGAAAACAAAGTTGTCTCATAGACTGGTCTGAACAACCTACACCAAATGTTCCTTAAGCCTTAGTAAATTTATCAAAAAACAGGCTTACGAACCAAAATCAAACTAAGGAAAATAATAGGATAGTTGCTATGTCTTCTTGTTAAAAATACCAAGGCTAAGTGACTGCAGCACTGAACCCTTTAAGGTATAGAAAACATAAATACAACACAAACCCAACAAAGACAATACCATAAAGATAAAAAATAATTCAAAGAGCAATGCAACAACACAAGTAAAAAAGTTGCACACAACCCAAATCTCAAAAATACAAACCAAGACATCAAGTCATAAAATTAAAGTAGTAACCGAAAGTCTTGAAGGCTTCAAGCTATAAACATTCAAATAGCTAGAAGCCTAGAAGCCTTGAAGGCTTGAACCCAACCAAGCTGCCTTACAAAAACAGGCACTAGCATAAAAAATTACAACACGAGGCAAATAATAGAAAGATAATAACATAAGATAAAAGCCTTAGGGGCTTCCGAGTGGTCAAACAAGTTCAAGCAAACCTTAACGGTTTGTACATGCAGATATTGTTCAAATAAGCCACCAAGGCTAAGCACAACCATAAAACAGAAACCTTAAGGGTTTTCTGCAAAACCTAAAGTGTTTAACAAAGATACACAACACTGTTCAACAAAATGCTAAGAAAGCTACGAATAAGCCCTAAAAGTTTTTACTTTGCATCACTCACCGCGGACTTTGATGCACCAGTTTCATCACCCTTAGCTTTTTAGCTTTCTTCTTCTTCTTCTTCTTCTTACCTTCCTCAATAGCCGTCCCAGAAGCTTCAAGACCTGGATCCTTCGAGCCTTCACCAGCACCAGAAAAGGTATCTTCACTATCCCCCGACCAGGAACGCTTCTTTGACAAAGATCCAAGCACTTCCTTGCAAACAGCCTCATCAAGCCCACGTGGCTTTAAATCCTGCAAAACAGATATGGGCTTGCTAAAACATTTTGAGATCTCACCAACGAAGGGATAAGTCAAGTGTTCCATCTCTCGGACTGAATCCTGGAAAACCTTGAGAGCCTCAGGGCGGTAGAGGGAGGATTTGTCTTGAGAATCACCAGACTGGCAAGCTTTGTAGCCGGCAACATAACCCTGATGCCTTCCATGCTCCAAAAGCTTACCATACACACCACCCAGAACACTATTAAACTCAGCCGAATGCAGGAGGTAAGTGACAACTTGTTGAAACCTGTGTTCAATCAACCATTTGTTGTCATCAGAAAGCTGAACCCTCGAAGCCTCCAGGGCTTCCACCTGCTTCTTTAGCTCACCAACCTCTGCCTCATGCTTTTGGGTTAACTCTTCAACCTTCTTAGACAAAGTTTCCCCCTTTTTCACTAAACCTTCATTTTATTTCTTCAAAGTGCTCACAGTAGCCTTCATCTTGTCCTTTTTCTTCGAAAATTCCTCATACTCATGCATCCTCTTATGAAAACGGGCAACTCCTTGAGGAAGCATGGCAGCAAGGTTGCAGGTACTTAAAATCATACGAGACAGCATCATGTCATCATCCATCTCAGCAATAGTACCATGAACCAAGGGAGGAGCAATATGGCTCAGCACATCCTCACAAACAGTTGCATCTTTGAAGCTATTGCCCAACTTCACACCCCAGTCAGGAACATAAATTTGATGAACATCAAGACCTTCAGAACCGCTAACACTTTTCCCAAAGGAGCCTGCTATAACAACCGCTTTACCAACAGACTTCTTCCCAGCAATAACCAACTCCTTCTCCTTGTCAACACCTTCATCCAGGGCATGATCCACAGAAACACCAATATCATCACTCAAGTCCACATGTTCCGGAGTAGATGGTGGACAAGAAGTATTCAAACGACGATTTGAACGTCGGAAAACCTTGGGAACAATAGCCTTCTTAAAACCCTTCACATCAGGCACACCTACATAACCCGAACCCTCGAACCTCTATTCAGTACCCTTAACCACAAGATTTTCACCAGGAGTAGCCTGGACATCCCTAAATGCAACATCCGATGTATCATCACTCTTAATGAATTCCAAAGCAGACATGACTGCAAAAAATGAACAAGCATATCTAAGGGACCATAAAATGCAAGTCAAAAAGGAAAAATAAATGTGCAAAAACATACCCTGTCCATCCCTCATAAGAACCGGGTCTCGATTCGGTTTATCCCATAACTTACTAATACCCAGTAACACCAACAGTTGCTCGGGAAAAGGACGAACCCTTGAGGTACATTCCCTAATAATTTCAAGAAAACGGGAGTTTATCTCAGAATCAGAAGGTTCAGGTTCGTTAAGAATGCCTCAAGTCGCCTCCAAACCATTTTGAACGAAAGAATCTCATCCGAGACCCAGAAAAACCGATCCTTCCAGGCACCAAGCGTGGTAACCATAGATGAAACCAAGCAAATATCGACTTTAGATGTCTCAAATGTAAACCAATCATCGTTCTTTGCCAACCGAAAGAAACGGCGGAATGACAACAAAGTAGGGTCATAACCACACGCTCGACCCAAAACCCCGAAATGCAAAACCCTAGCCAAACCCTGTGGGTGTATTTGACCGAAAGACACACGATAATACTCTAACACATTTAAAACGAAGAGTGAAAACGGATGACGGAGATTAGAAAATTCAAAGTGCCGACAGTAAAGAACAATCGAACCAGCGGGACACTGATCCATTGAAACATCCATCCCCGGAGCAACTGGTTTAAACTTCAGCCCAATTCCCCATTCCATATAAAACGTTTCAACCTCCTCTTGGGTTAAACGCGAATACCTAACGGCTAAATCCTTACGAGCACCCATAAGTTATGATTGAAAGAAAGAAAAAAAAAATAAAGAACTAACCTGGACGAAGGGAAGGGAATATATGAAGGAAACTTGAGAGAAAATGAAGGAACTTTGTGATTATGTTGATAAAAAATGAAAAATAAGGCTAAAATAAGAGTTATGGTTACACTGCCCTCTGCAAAAACCGCCGATTGAAAAACTGCCACACATCAATCAAATCAGTTGTTAGTTTTGAAATTCGAAAAGTTCTCAACTGTTCTCAAGCCTTCAAGCCTTTAGGCAATGCAAAAAAATATGTAAAAGTCAGAAGTTTTTGAGCTCATTTCCCAAAAACCTCTGACTTGGGGGGCTGATGATGGGGGTAGCCCAAGACTAAATAAAATGACTTAAACACATGAACGCTTAAAAGGTTAAAAGGTTCGAAGGTTAAAAACCCGGGAGCTAGGATAAAGCAGCACATGTAAAGTAATCAATCATGCATCTGATTACTTCAACAACTCTCCTAGCCGCAAAAGTAAGACGAGTGCACAGAGGGTAGTCTTTTACCCGTAGGTCAAAACGCTTCAACCCCCAAAAGGGTAAGTCCCCCATTGCAGACATGTTTCACTAGTCAATGGTTTCTTCTTTGGGAGATGACCTTTCCTATAAATTGACGCTTTATTTAGTGCAAAGGATGTTCCGATCAGCCCTGATTCCATTGGGATCTCTGATCATTGTTCTTGAGTACTTGTTCCATACGAGTCACTCTTCATCACATTCAACACACACATTCCCATAGCTCTCACATCCAAAGCTGAATACATTTCAGTGGAGGGTCTCGATGTAACAACCCGCACTTTTGTGCGTTGTTACTACTCGTTATACTCGTTACGCCTAGCACCGGAGATTCGGATCATAATGAAACCATATTGTATATATCGCTATTCGAAGGATAATCGCATATTTTCGAAATACAATATCACTATACTACAACTATTATCATACTAACACTCACGGAGGCAGTGAGTGAGGATCTATTCTACCCTCCTCAGTGGCCGTGATGTGTCGAACGTAAACAATTAACGCTAACAAGAACTCTCGGGTGAGTGCTGTAGCTCCAGTCGTCATGACGATGATGACAATACGAGTAAACGGAACCCCGTCAGTCCTTGTGGCCCTACACGAAATAGCGTTCACGATGACATCAAGAAAGGACCTATACTACCCTCATTGATGGCCGTGAAACGTCGCTAATAATCGCATATTAATTATCGAAACTTTGGATTATGGATACGTAAATACGACCCCTAGTGATATATATATAATAATAACAATATATTGATAATATAAATTAATTATGAAAAGTACGCGCTTCGAAAGCTATCAAAACGATCAAAACGGAGAAGTCCAACGCGTCAGGATAGCTATCCGGACGGATGGGCATACGCACGGATGGGCCATCCGCACGCATGGCCATCCGCACGGATGGGCTATCCGGGCCAGAACTCCTTTCCTCTCCTCTGTTGCCTATAAATACCATGTCACATCACTTGAACAGTGATGTGACAGCTCCTATTCAACCAAACACGCTCCAAGACCCTTTTCTCTCGATTTCCTCGCGATTCCGGTAAGATTTCAACCTAAAACTTGTACTTCTACAATCTACACTCGATTCTACATCATTCTATCTTTCGAAACTCAAATTCTAACCGTGAAATCTGCGGATTTGAGGCGTTTTGAGGTGATGTCACCAAGAGTTCTTATGAACTCCAAGTTGTGGCCTCATCCCGCCATAAACGACTCAGATCTGGGTGATTTCCACATGTTTTAATGACAAATCTCACCTAAATCTGTGCGATTTCGAGTTAACCATGAAGAACCTTCACGAACGGCCAGATCTGATGAAACGGGGTGATTCCCGGCCGTTAGAACGAGTCGGAATTGACGGAACTTCAAGTGTTAGTGAGAAATTACACTACCCTAGTAAAAACGAACGTTTTCCTTCCGTTAAACACTCGGAAACAGTGTTCAGAGTGCGAAACAGACATGTCAGTCCGCACGGATGACATGTCAGTCCGCACGGATGACATGCCAGTCCGCACGGATGACCCTTGCCCGCACGGATGACATGTCAGTCCGCACGGATGACATGTCCATCCGCACGCATGACCTGTCCATCCGCACGTATGACCAGTTCACCCGCACGCACCACTCATCCGCACGCACCACTGTCCGCACGTATGACACATCATCCGTACGGATCACCTGTTATCCGGACGGATAACATGTCATCCGGACGGATGACTAGTCATCCGGACGGATAACATGTCAATCCGCACGGATGAGGACCTTTCGACCTAATGAGTAACTTTTCAAGGCTAATCTTGCTTAACCGTATATCGTTTACTCTATTCTTCAAGGATCAGTACAGACATACTCGCAACCGACTCGAACAAGTTGTAATCCCGCTAAATACGCACTGTGAGTATACTTGAATCCTTTTTAATCGAATTTTGGGTGTAACATACGTTTCTAACAACTCAAACTTATCAAACGAATTATTCTATCAATCGAACTATCACTTGCGAATAACTGTTATGCATAGATATACGTGATGCTAGTTGCATATGTGCCAGGGCTTATACTCGCGACGTCCCACCACGACTAGTATAGTACTATTGCGCCCGACGGGGTCTAGTTATGCCATCGTACATTCGAGCATCGAGGACTTAGTTGGTAGTATCAGTTTTGTGAGTATATATGTCGTGTATTACGTTTATGCATGTGGAAATTCGCAGCACTTTTAATCTATTATGCTATACTTATCAAACCTGTATAGTCGCCAATACTTTTGTATTGACAAATATTTTTAACGTATGTTGCAGGTTAGATCGCAGACCATATCAAATCAAGCTAGGGAGTCTAGAAACTCAACTAAAAATCTAGGTTGTAGGATTTGTATTGTTCGAGAGGACAAGAAATCTGTGATAACTTATGTGATTGTATTATTTGTTAGTATGGGATAACGAAAGTATTAAATATTATCACAACATAGTTGTTATGGATTCTCTTGAGCAATCTGATTCGCCTAGTGCCGCGCCCCGATGATTCCGCCATCGGTTGGGGTGTGACAGATTGGTATCAGAGCCATAACTATAGGGAATTAGGCCAGACTCGACCTAGTCCGGGTCAACGTCTTAGAAATTGACCTAGTCTATAGTCTAAGTACCAACAGGCCGACTCGTACAAACCCAGTGGGGTTTGTATTGGGCTTACTTGATACTCTCGATCGAAATTGCTAGAAGATACAACTTTGTGTGAACCCCGTGTACTACAACTTCACACGAAGAAGCCTTTCCTAAGGCTGAAATACTACTTAGCCTTTCCTAAGGCTGACACAATACACATGTTTTCGAAAATACTCGCATAACGAAACCGAGCAATCCAGTCGAGATCAGGTGTGAAAACCAAGAACTCTCGATAGGATGCTCACTCAGCGCATTTTTTTCTAGCACGAGAACCTTTCATCGAGTTAGGAGTGACGTCCATATCTCGACAAAAGTCTCCATTTCTAAATCTAGTGGAACTCACGAAATTATTCGAAGAGCATAGCCACAATTAGGAACGAAACTGTTAAGCCAGGGGTGAAACCCGTACCTTGATAAGCCGTTCCACTCTTTAAATTGATTTCCAAAAGCTCTCACCAAGGACTCGACCATTGCAATAACTCGAGCCACGCGATGACTAGGAAGACGAATTCCATGAGCTGCATCCCAGTGGAAGCATGGAGCCTTCTAGGTCAACGCGTGCGCACGAACTTGTTGAATATAGTTGGGTTACCTTGGGTAGTCGACGCCTAAACACCCAAGGCACTCTAGCATACGACCCGCCAATTTTACAATGGTTGGAACTTATTTACGTTTTGAAACTTTACGATTTATCGATTTCTCGATTTAACGATTTTCACTCCCTACTTTATAAACGCACGATTCGCACAGCCATCACAATCTAAAACGAAATCCGAATGTTCGCAACAAAACTAATGCATAATCTATCGCATTCGCTCTCGTTTTCTCACTTCAACGCGACCTCGCTTATTCTAAATCGACCTGTATGTGCATGATTACAAATTACATCTATATAAATATATATATATATATATATACGTATAAACAAACAAGTCATTGTGTGAGAACTTAGGAATTTCGTGTTCCCTACGTGGCTCCTATGTGATTCGTATTACTATACTATCGCACCAAGTTTTGAACGCGCTCAATCGCAACGCAAAACTCAACAATCATTATGATCGAATCTCACTCCAAGTCTCTTCCTGTCTAGATGCCTTCCAACAACTCTACCTCGAGACGAGTAGCTAAGAGGAAAGCCAGACGAAGCGCCGAGAAGAGGATTGCTTCACTTGTGATTAAGGAAGTGAGTAAGCTTAGTCCTCGAATCGCCGCTCAAGTGCACTCTCTCAGCAACTCTCGAGCCTCGGAAGACTCCAAGACAGAAGCGCCGCAATATACTTTTCTCTACAAGCACTTCAAAGCCTGTGACCCGATGGAGTTCACGGGTGAAGGAGGTGCGACTCAACTACTCCAGTGGTTCGATTCTATCGAAGTTACCCTTCGTCAAAGTGGGTGTCCCGATAGTCTCCGTACTACTTGCGCCACCGGAGTATTTCAATCGCGAGCACTCGACTGGTGGACCGCCGAACGTAACAAACGTGGGATCTCCGCAGCTTACGCTCTCTCTTGGAATGAACTGAAAGAGCTCATGGAGAAAGAGTACTGTCCTCCTCATGAGATTCAGAATCTGGAAAACGAATTTTGGGAAATCAAGCAAACCGAAGGTGACAATGCTGGCTACACCGCAAGGTTCAAACAGCTTAGCATAATCTGCCCAAGTCAAGTCAACACTCCGGGGAAGGCCATCGCGAAGTACATTCGTGGCTTGCCCGAGTGCGTGGGTGATTTTTTCGAAGCTGCAAGGCTTACTACCATCGAAGAATCCTACCGCTTAGCCGCAGAAATCAACAACAAACGACTCATGGAAGGATTATTCTCAAGGAAACCTGTCAAGCAAGCTCATCAAGCAATCGCCAGTAATCCTTCAGGCGAACATGTTGACGAATCTTCTGATGAATCTACTGACAAATCTTCTGACAAATCTGCTGGCGATTCATCTAATGAATCAGCTAACGATTCTTCTGACGGACCCGCTAACGATTCCTCGGACGGATCTGCTGCCGATTCTTCTGACAAATCTGCCGACGTATCTTCCGACAAATCAGCCAAAGACTCCGCAAGCGAGTCTTCAGACGAATCCTCCAACGATGACATCTCTTCGCAAGACACCGACAAACCCAGCCGCAAGCGAAAGACTTCAAGCCCGAACTCATCAACAACCGAACTGCTGCAACCGGAACCTCTTCAAACAGTTCCGGTGGTTCCAAAACGAGCCTACACTGGAGCTCATCCTCAGTGTTACTCGTGTACCTATCATCATCCATTTGGGGCTGACTGTCGCTATTGCAATAACTACAACCGTCACGGTCACTTCACCCGCAACTACCGCATCGAACCGTGAACTTGAGTACAACAACAACAGCTCCAGCAAAAGTCTTCAGCATCAAGTACCTAGCAAGTGTAGGATAAAGTTGTAATGATACGATTCTCGACGTTAACTTCTAAGTTTTGGACCTACTCTCTTATTCGAAGTACCACTATGTGTAACAACAACTCTCGTTTTCGTTTCCTCCATCCCACTTTAGTCGCCGCATTTAGACTAAATTCACACACATACTATATACTATATACCATATCACAAAATAATGTGTTTTACCCTCACTACACTATTAGAACGAGGTACGATAAACGTGCAGGGAACGATTAATCGCGGGTGCACACGGGATTATTTGGGTCAGTGCACGGAGATTGTAGTGAATTCTAAGGTGCCTTAGCGTTTTGACAAAAGGTGACACCAAAACACGGGATGAAAGTAGTAGGGGTCGGGCAAGGTGTGCTTTATCATACTACCGAAGTTCCGTGAAGAAAGTGCCACGTGGAGTTGAACGTTATTAGACCTATTATGCTATTGTTATTATTTTCGACACACTACACTCAATCGCAAGGCGTAACAAACCGTATCATCGCGAGACTTGCCGTAAGTCTGCAAACACAATGCAAACGCCTCATCGATGGACTCTGGAGAGTCTACCTCGCAGGACAATTGCATCAACGCAAGACTAGTCGTAAGTCCATAGCGATCAATCTCATCAAGCACATTAACGCTCACGAGGTAGTCGGGTGAGGACCTATTCTACCCTCCTCGATAACCGTGATGCGTCGCAACGAAACGTTAAGCTTATTCGAAACAGGAATCAAACTCGACTAATTCCAATCGCTTATCATATGTATCTCGCAATCTCTGTCGCTTATTATGAGAACTATATCGCCTGCTGTGTATCAATATATCGCTATACCGTTAGCTGTGATATTCGTGTTAAGTTAGCACGCATGACCTCGCTTCATGGGATGAAACTCATATGACTAAAGCAGGGCGTTTTAGTAATATCAGCGACCTTTCGTGGAGAAAGGCCATGTGGGGTCTAATGTTAGTCAAACTCTGTGGTGTTAATCAATCGAACCGAACCGCGTAAATCAAATCGCATACCTCCCTCGCTTACAACGCAACTATCGACTATTGTAATTCGTTTATCATCGCCGTCATCACAAGTGTTTTGTGTTTATCCGCTTAATCACCTAAACGCTTATCGCTTATCGTGTATAGTCTACTGCTTATTCGCGTACCGCTTATCGCTCGCTTGGTGTTCATTGCAGTCTATGTGAAATTAGTACACATGAAACCGCTTCACGAGGTAACCTAACCTGGTTAAGCATGGTGTTTCGCCAGGTTAGCAAACTCTCGTGGAAACGTGCCATGTGGGTGTAATGTGGAATCTAATCGAAAACGCGTTATTCGCTTCTCGCTTATCAACTCACTGGACTAATCTATTCGATCCTATCTTATGCTCGGTCCGACTTTCTATCGATTGGGCCGAGTAAACGCAATTCTATCCGAGTCATATCGGCACACCTGACACTGCCTCACGAAACGGGAGTAATATGGGCAAAGCATGGTGGATACGCCGCTGGTACTTCCTATATATAAGTGTTTTAAACATATTAACGAACTTCCGTGGGAAGGTGCCAAGTGGGGCTTGATGCTAAATCATTCTTTTCAAAAAGTTAAAACTGATTTTTATAAAACTTTTATTAAAACCATGGAACAAGTGAAATTCCTCACAATGTGGAGGTAACATCGAGTCAGCTTAACTCCATATTCAAAGGGAGCTTCATGAGTTAAATTTTTCCTTAAAACCTTTTTCAAGATCAAAAACAAGACTTTCAAAGGGAACCCATATCATAAGAGAGTTTTCGTAACCCTTGTTTTCATTTTCGAATCCATTAAAATGTTAGAAACTTAAACTTCCTTGCAACGTCGGTTAACATCGACTCTGTTGACTGCACGTTAAAGGGAAAATTTTCAAAGATTTTCATCCTAAATCCCTTTTTAGTATCTAAAACGAACACTTCTTGCAACATTGGTTAACAATCGACTCGGTTAACCTAACGTTATGAGAAACCTTCCATATTGCAATCGCATCGAACTAACGAATTCTACACAAGACAAGGTACTTCGGAAAGCCAACTCGTGGAATTTTACTTTCGTCCTTACATCGCCTTCTCACTATCGCAGTCGATCTCTCTTATTCGAAACGTTCGCGCTGTCAACTTACGGTCAAATCACTCGCGGTATCGCTACTTATACCAGGTCAACTCTTAGAAGTCTACCTATTGGATTAATTTCGGGACGAAATTTCCTAAAGTAGGGGAGACTGTAACAACCTACACTTTTGTGCGTTGTTACTACTCGTTATACTCGTTACGCCTAGCACCGGAGATTCGGATCATAATGAAACCATATTGTATATATCGTTATTCGAATGATAATCGCATATTTTCGAAATACAATATCACTATACTACAACTATTATCACACTAACACTCACGGAGGCAGTGAGTGAGGACCTATTCTACCCTCCTCGGTGGCCGTGATGTGTCGAACGTAAACAATTAACGCTAACAAGAACTCTCGGGTGAGTGCTGTATCTCCAGTCGTCATGACGATGATGACAATACGAGTAAACGGAACCCCGTCAGTCCTTGTGGCCCTACACGAAATAGTGTTCACGATGACATCAAGAAAGGACCTATACTACCCTCATTGATGGCCGTGAAACGTCGCTAATAATCGCATACTTGAATCGAAACCGATGATTAATTATCGAAACTTTGGATTATGGATACGTAAATACGACCCCTAGTGATATATATATATATATATAATAACAATATATTGATAATATAAATTAATTATGAAAAGTACGCGCTTCGAAAGCTATCAAAACGATCAAAACGGAGAAGTCCAACGCGTCAGGATAGCTATCCGGACGGATGGGCCATCCGGACGGATGGGCATACGCACGGATGGGCCATCCGCACGCATGGGCCATCCGCACGCATGGGCCATCCGCACGGATGGGCTATCCGGGCCAGAACTCCTTTCCTCTCCTCTGTTGCCTATAAATACCATGTCACATCACTTGAACAGTGATGTGACAGCTCCTATTCAACCAAACACGCTCCAAGACCCTTTTCTCTCGATTTCCTCGCGATTCCGGTAAGATTTCAACCTAAAACTTGTACTTCTACAATCTACACTCGATTCTACATCATTCTATCTTTCGAAACTCAAATTCTAACCGTGAAATCTGCGGATTTGAGGCGTTTTGAGGTGATGTCACCAAGAGTTCTTATGAACTCCAAGTTGTGGCCTCATCCCACCATAAACGACTCAGATCTGGGTGATTTCCACATGTTTTATTGACAAATCTCACCTAAATCTGTGCGATTTCGAGTTAACCATGAAGAACCATCACGAATGGCCAGATCTGATGAAACGGGGTGATTCCCAGCCGTTAGAACGAGTCGGAATTGACGGAACTTCAAGTGTTAGTGAGAAATTACACTACCCTAGTAAAAACGAACGTTTTCCTTCCGTTAAACACTCGGAAACAGTGTTCAGAGTGTGAAACAGACATGTCAGTCCGCACGGATGACATGCCAGTCCGCACGGATGACCCTTGCCCGCACGGATGACATGTCAGTCCGCACGGATGACATGTCAGTCCGCACGCATGACCTGTCCATCCGCACGCATGACCAGTTCACCCGCACGCACCACTCATCCGCACGCACCACTGTCCGCACGTATGACACATCATCCGCACGGATCACCTGTTATCCGGACGGATAACATGTCATCCGGACGGATGACTAGTCATCCGGACAGATAACATGTCAATCCGCACGGATGAGGACCTTTCGACCTAATGAGTAACTTTTCAAGGCTAATCTCGCTTAACCGTATATCGTTTACTCTATTCTTCAAGGATCAGTACAGACATACTCGCAACCGACTCGAACAAGTTGTAATCCCGCTAAATACGCACTGTGAGTATACTTGAACAAGTTGCATATGTGCTAGGGCTTATACTCGCGACGTCCCACCACGACTAGTATGGTACTATTGCGCCCGACGGGGTCTAGTTATGCCATCGTACATTCGAGCATCGAGGACTTAGTTGGTAGTATCAGTTTTGTGAGTATATATGTCGTGTATTACGTTTATGCATGTGGAAATTCGCAGCACTTTTAATCTATTTTGCTATACTTATCAAACCTGTATACTCGCCAATACTTTTGTATTGACAAATATTTTTAACGTATGTTGCAGGTTAGATCGCAGACCATATCAAATCAAGCTAGGGAGTCTAGAAACTCAACTAAAAATCTAGGTTGTCGGATTTGTATTGTTCGAGAGGACAAGAAATTTGTGATAACTTATGTGATTGTATTATTTGTTAGTATGGGATAACGAAAGTATTAAATATTATCACAACATAGTTGTTATGGATTCTCTTGAGCAATCTGATTCGCCTAGTGCTGCGCCCCGATGATTCCCCCATCGGTTGGGGTGTGACACTCGAGCAAACAACACAATCTAACAAGTGAACCTCTCTCCACGTCTAGCAAACGTGGGGGGACCCCACGACCTGCGTTAGGCAAAACTGAACCCTTCAACCCTTTTGTCTAACCAGTCCAGCTACCACCGTCGGTCTAGTATTTGCTGCATCAACAAATATATATGTTGTTATTTTATGTACCAATGGGGTTGGTTGCCCAGTGGCAAAGGCAAAGCCTTTAGTAAAATCTAGGTTGAAGGTTTTGGGTTCAAATCTCACAGACGACTAGATTAAAGAAATTAGCCTTTAAAAATGTTGTTATTTTATGAAAAAATTACATAAGCTCACCAAAATAGACACAAAAAACTTTACCACTATATTCATGTAATCTACTTTTAATAAGCCTTATTAGGAACATAGGATATTACCATTTTACAAATACAAAATATGATATAAGGAATTAATGAAAGATAAATAACTTGATTTTAAATAGAAATGAATTAGACATGGGGATCTTTTGCACCTTGTAACGGACATCAATACATCTACCATTAGTTTAATAACAACATCATCCCGTTATCGATTGGGATACCCATCAGGGCATCTCTCTCTTGTCTCCAGCTAGATGCTTTTATCCCTTACAGGCGAGGGCGTGTCTCCCTCTCCCTGTTCCTGGAGTCGCTTGTTTTACATCTCCTATCGGAGATGGGGTTCAAGGTCCGGACAAAAGATGGGAAAGCAGGAAACTCAAAACAACAGCTCACAATTGCATAAGTGATCACTGAAAATTTTGAAATTTTACACTTTGAAAAGACTTGATCTGAGAGGGCTCTTGGACCAACTTTGAAGGGTGCATCTAATCTTTATTAAGTCCAAAGACGAGAAGACAGTGATTAGAAAACAAGGATGTGCCAGGCTCTCTGTTTCTAGTATAGACCAGGATCAGGAGTGCGAAAGTACGGGGTAGGCTATTAACAATATGTGACATGTTTATCAATCAAGTGAGTTAGCCCACGTTGGTGGAAAAATAATACTACTATTTACACAAAAAATATCTATAAGAATTGACGCTAACTCAAGTGTAATTTCGGAATTTTCTTTTTTATCAAAAGTCCAACACCCAGGGGCGCAACTTTTTTAGGGGCCGGGGGGCGCCCGACCCCCCGAACTTTTCGCTCAGTAGTGTCCGGTATGTAGTTTTCACATAGAATTTTTTTAGGTATATACGTTTTCGATCCCCCGGTTTTATAATTTTTTTTAGGTATATACGTTTTCGACCCACGGATCGGAAATCTTAAGCTTCGCCACTGCCAACACCACCTTTATACTAGTTTTGGATCATTTCATTTATTATTTTCGTTATTTGCTTTGGGGGTAATCGACATCAGTGTAAAGGCCATAGCCCAAACATCGATGGGCCGGATTTGTTCTAAATCTGAGCATTTATTGGGTTGCATCTGGGCTAAAAATTGGCGGGCTTTAGCTAAATGCCCAAATTCAACCCCCAAACCCAATTAAACATAACAAAATTTGTTTTGATTTCCTATTACCTAAGGTTGTCTATCATGTCTATTTAAATGAGTCAGGATAATATTCTTCAAACGAAATAATCATTTGAAATAGATTCTATAAAAGGGGAAGGATCCACTAAAAAGTGGATTTTGCCTAAGTAGCCTAAGAAGGAATCTTAACCATTCATTTTTCAAATCAATGGTTAAGATGAAAGGGTAGGAGAAAGGAGGAGTGCAAGGGTATATTGGGAAAATCCTATTTATGGACTTTCTCTCTCCACATGCAAGGCACATGCATATTTCACCCCCATTTTTTAAACTTTCATAACTTTTTTATACGACATTATTTTTTCATAAAAATTTCACCATAAAATCGAGCGTCTTTTTATCTTTAATTTGAGTACCATATTGCTATATAAAATATGAAGACTCAAAAAACCCACTAAAATGTGTTGTATTTCTATGTTGTATAACATTTTTTATGCTGGATTTTTGTACTATATTTTTGTACTAAAAATTTTGTGCTAATTTTTTTTGTCTTAAATTTTTTTTTCTCAATTTTTTGTGCTGGATTTTTTTGTACTACATTTTTTTGCAAAATTTTTTTGTGCTATATTTTTTGTACTAGATTTTGTGTTATATTTTTTTGTACTACATTTTTTGTGCTAGATTTTTTGTGCTATATTTTTTTGTACTAGAATTTTTGTGCTAGATTTTTTTGTACTAGATTTTTTTTGTATTTTTAAAAAACAAAAAGGGTGCCACATGTCATTTTCACTCCTATTTATAAGGACCAAAATGCCCTTCATTCCTACTTATTAGGAGTGCCACATGTCATCATCACAATCCTTCTTAGGCTACTTAGGCAAAATCCACTTTTTAGTGGATCCTTCCCCTTCT
Organism: Helianthus tuberosus; assembly: GCA_030545235.1. Lineage (NCBI taxonomy): Eukaryota > Viridiplantae > Streptophyta > Magnoliopsida > Asterales > Asteraceae > Helianthus > Helianthus tuberosus. Next base: position 90,688,488 of record CM060429.1, on the reverse strand, counting down.
ATAAAATATAGTAAAGTATATCAGCTTATGTATTATTTCCTACAAGTATAATTTCTTTTAAAAGCTTTAATTCGTGTCTTAAAGAAGTTTCAAGGTTAAAACAATCATCTTGTAGACTTTAATCATCAACTGGATTTAACCTAACTCCTCCCCTTCCTTGTCTTGATATACCCTTCTTTCTTATCAATTGTTATCACTTAGGCTGTCTCTTAGGCTACGAGGTATGGAATTGTGTCATTTCATCGATACGTAGGCGCCACATAGGAGAATGGGTCTCCATTGCGTTTTTAGAACAAAGCCCACGGAATGAAATGAAGCCCATTCAATAATTAACTAATTATGTTTTTTATATAAAAAAATATTTAAATACATTATAAATAAAAAACATAACATTTAAATAACTAATAAAATAAATAAACAACTAACATTAAGATAACTTGGAAAGAAAAACATAACACATAAATAAAAAATCAAACATTTAAATAAAAGAAACGTAGACTATCAATGGGGTGGTGGTCCATTGGTAAAGACAAAGCCTTTAAAGACTTTAGGAGGGGGAGTTCTTGGGTTCAAATTCCACAGACGACAGGAATAAAAGAAACTTGACGTTAAAAAAAGAAACGTAGACTAAGGGTGTGTCGCGCCAAGCCCCCCAATCCATTTTCGCCAAATCCTCCCAGTCGCAACGTGATCAAACGGACTTACGTACTGTGCTTCGAACTCGGTACGTGCCTCGGCAAGTGCTTCATCCTCGGCTACACCTTCCAGCGGTTTAACATAGTGATGTAGCACCTCTCAAAGTGTGTACACTTTATGTCTAGTTGCAAAAACCTTCCTAGAATTTGTTCTCTTTCACAAAAATTCTCACCTACATGTTCGTAGTATGCGGTCCTAATCATGCTCCAACATTGAGGCGAATCGGCAGGGAATCCTGACTCGACCGTATCCGCCCAACTTGTGACTAAGGCGATATCCACGGCCTCGGTCCAATGACGTGCATTTAAATAAAAAGGTTGAGTGTAAAAAAAGGTTGAGAGTATAAAAAAGTTGACGATGGAAAGGTTTGAGTTAAATAAAATAAGAGAGTGTGTGTATATATAGATGATATATTAATTAATTTTGGAATTATTTAAAAAAATACTCTTGATGCAACGGTCAAAAAACCTCAACCGCCCACCTTTTCCTCTTGTGAATGCTCGCTATTGCGTTGGTGAGGGGTCAATAACACTCCCTATAGCGTCGACGGTATGGGGAATAAGGACACTATTGTTGTTTTCCAGGCTGAGGTGGCATGCGCTTAGCGCCCCATACCTCGAATTTATACCGTATTATGAAAACAAAAAATATTTGACTTGACTGGTTTTCGGAAAAAAAATTACGTCAAAACGTAGAACAATAAAAAACATACATAGAAATAAGCACGGAAACGTATCATATTTGACCCGACATATTTTCGAAAAAAATCTATCAAAGCGTAAACCAACTTGAATTTATACGTGCATAAAAAGAAGCACGTAAGAAAATAGTGTTTTTTAAGTTAAAGAATGGTACAACGCATTGCGGCGTTGTCGAGATATAAAGTGACTCAAATTCATACGTCTAATGAAAATGTCTTATATTGACCTGGCTCGTTTTCGAAAAAGATTTACGTCGGAATGTAGAGTGATTGAAAACGTACATAAAAATAAGCACGAAAACATATTATTTGACCTGATACAATTTCGGAAAATAAATATAATTTACGTTAAAACGTAAACCAATAGAACAAATTTACGTCGAAACGTATATCAAGTTGAATATTTATATCGATACGTACGTAAAAATAAACGCGTAAAACTCAATTACAAAGTCTTTAATAAATTAAGAGGTTGTAAGTGTCAATGCTAAAAGTTGAGGGGTAAGTATTTAAAAATATAAAACAAAAAGAAATGTCAAGGTACTATTCAGTTGGTAATTATAACACAGTCATTAGTGAATGCCATTGTCTGAGTTTTTTAAATATGCTCTTTATTATTGGATCAAATTTAGCAATCTATACTATATAATAAAAGAAACCAATAAAATGATATATAATAAAAGAAACCAATAAAAGGACAATTGTCATCATTCTAGATCATCTATTATTACTTAATTGTAGATAATTATTATTTAATTTAAATTATTAAATTTAATATATGTTTCAAACATTTAAGAAATTACGGATATTGTTCCATAAATTATCTTATTATTTATTTATATTAATTACTAGATTATTATTCTAGACCATCTACTCTTACTTAATTGTATATAATTATTATTTAATTTAAATTTTTAAATTTAATATTTGTTTCAAACATTTATACCAAATTCGAGTATCACCACTTTAAACCTCAGAAATTAATCATCAGTTTGACTAATCTACTACTTCTAATAAAGCAAAACCATCTTAAGCCACATGGCATTCACTTAAACCACTTATTGCCACGTGTCAATGTGATATTTCTCCCCAATTGATTTTGAGCGGCAATTTTTCTCAATACTAAGCGGCTTCTCAAACACTCTTTTCATCAGCATCATTCAAAAACCCTAATTATCAGTCATTCCTTTTATCAATTTTCCTTTTCAATAACCCTAAATCATCCACCGCCGCATGCCACTCTATTTCACCATGAAACTGACGATTCAAAAGGGATTCTTCAATCTTTACAAGAGTACCAGAAACCCTAATTTTTTGTTGGTTAAGTTTTCTTGTGAACCATTTTTCATCTTCAACGCATCCACGTCGGCGTTGTTGTTAGGGTTCTGTGACAGGTAAATATCATCATTACTCCCAAACTCCCTTCTTCTTTTGGTATTTGCATCTATTTTACCTCATAATTGTTCAGTTGGACCTACACGTTTCATCTCTCCATTATACTTGAACCATCGTTCATCTTTACTTGATGTTGATTGTGGTTCTATTGCTTAATCTGTTGACTATAGTCGATTTAAGGTTGTTTCATTAGTTAAGTTAGTTTGGTGTTGGAATTAATTTAATTGAAATAGCATCTATGATGTTGAATTTCAGGATTTTACCATTGTTGACTGTGATTTTAGATTGTATTTATGTTTTGGAAACCTAATTGGTATGTTCTTGATTAACCATTAAACATTTAAACACAATGATGATGTTGATTTTGTTGTAGATGGTGTTGGTGAGTTGGATTACAAAGAAGTCGAGAAACAGAGCAGTTAATTGATTTGAATGGTTCAATTTTGCAGAAAATTGCTAAAAGTGGAGGGTACTGATGAAGTTCAGGCGGACCGACCACTAGAACTCTTCGCTTTTGATTGCAAGCAACAAGGGAAGTTTTTTTTCTTTTGATGTTTTGTGTTCCATACCTGGATAATCTTGAATTAATAAACAAAGAAAATGTTTTCATGTTTTTCTGATTATGAATATGAAATCGCAGTTCGTGTTTCAATAACACCATTCATTCTTATTCAGCCGTATCCAAACCCTACTTCTAATCTAGGCCTCGCTTTGAAGCTTCTAATATTTCAATCACTATTTAATCGCTGCTTCATCTCCTATTTTTGGTTATTCCTTTTCTAATCGATTAAGAACAGCATCATAAAGCCTACAAGACGAATGATTAGAAGAGAAGAAAGATATGCGAAGATGTGAAAATGGAAATTGATTCACGGTTGTCACCCCAAAAAAATGAGCGCTCAATTTGCTAGCTCCAACCTGTCCGTTTCCAATCTGTCTATCTTGGTGATTAAGGTAACTACGCTATCTCTACTTCATAAGTTTTGTGTTTGGTTTTTTTATGTGGAAAAAATTGGTCCAACTTCTGCAACCTCTAAATTTAGTTTGCCTTATGAAAAACTAACTGACTGTATATTTCATCGCTTCTCTGGTCCTGAAAAGTCTCTAAATTAAAGGTAATTTTGATTGATTTTCGATATGGATTGTGTATATTTCTGTGATTTACAGTTTGGAGAAGAAGATGTTGGATTGTGGATTTGTAGGACCGGTTTTGACTCCGAAACGATTGCGAAACGAACGTATGACGTGCGGAATCCGTACACGAACGCGACCTGACACACACTATGTAATATAAACGTGATTCTATTAGAAATCTAACAAGAACAAGCACCTTGAATCACTTTCTCTCTCTAGATCTAGAGTTCTCCTAAACACAAATGAGCCAAAAGTCTCTAATCTAAACATAAAGCTCCTATTTATAGGCCTTGGCTTTTAATGAGATTTCTCAATAATTACAATTATGCCACCTTGCCTTTTTGTCTAGCTATCACTAATATAACAACTCGTTTTGAACTGTTTCTCGCTACGGCTCGGATTGACGAAGGCGATAGACATAAATGCACTAACAGACTCCCCCTTGGATATTGCCGCAGTCAATCTCGTAGCGTCTTGTCTCTCTTTGAGACTTCTTGAAGCTTTAACACGTTTTCATCAACGTAGACTCCTTTTTTTCATGAACAGAATCCCTGTGGATCTGTCTTCAGCTTCAACTTCTTCTTTCTGTAGACTCTTTTCTTCATCAGGCTCCCCCTTTCGTCAAGCTTCCGTGCTTTGGGATCGACACCTTGCTTTCCATATACAAGCTCTTCTGAGATAGTTACATGGCTCCTTGAATCCACGCTTCCTCTTGCGTTGAGCTCGTCTTCAGACTCCCTTAGACTCGGCTTTCGGGATCGTAATCTGGACTCTTACCTGCAATCACTCATCCATTTATAAGTAAAAGCATTTCAAATTTCAGCTATCCAGGAATTGTAACCTGGCTCTATTCAACTTTCTAAATCACTCCCCTTATCAACAATCTTCACAGATTTGGCAGTGTTAAGTATCCAAAATCCCTCACAGTTAATCATCCAAGTCCAAACTAATGACCTTGGAGATATCACAAACTGTTTTTGATTTTTGATTTTTAATTCAAGTTTCAAATTAATGAACTTGTTTTATTTTCAGAAACACAATCAGCTTTCTTAGATTTAGAAACTCAGCATTTCAGACATTGGTTGTCGAAAATAAAGCAGAATAAAAAATCTTTTTGTATTTTTCTGAAAATAAAAAGCAGTAAAGAAATATGTACAAATATATTTACAGACAATATTTTTGTTTGAGTTTGCGTCAGAGGATCATATCAGTTTTTGACAAGTCACAAGTGCCGTTGAGCTTAGTTACACATTAAGAATTAAACAATTCACTTAGATTGTCGATATACTTGTCCACTTAAATTTTCACACAAACTTCAACTGATTCAGGATACGAATTAGATGTATTAAGAGCTTAAACTCATTCATGTGTCCCACCTCTTGAATATACTCCCGTATCCAGATCCCAATATTCAGTCTTACAGGTGAGTATACCTAGATGATATCTGTAAGGGGTTAGATGCGAAACCGTGAGAGCTCAGGTCAGAACTTCCGTTCAGCAGAGAGATGACGGTTCGACTTTAGATGTGTCCCCTTTAGAGGATCTTTTCTTCAACAGCAATGATTATCAATTTTATTGTTTCATCATTTTTGCTGAGGACTGCGCTATGTTTCAAGCAATGCGAAAAGTATTATTCGGGGAGTAGGCCATTGCTTCCGCAAAATCAGAAGTCCCGGGATAATACCCCAGATATCACTAAGCATAAAGACCTAGTATCTCAGAAAGAGGGGTCCTTCAAACGAGATTTCAGGGGTTACCTATATATTCAAGTAGTGTTCCCCACAAAATAAGAAAGTTTAAATTTAAGTTTATATTCCGAAAAAGTTTACTAAATGTATAAAAATCTACCGAAACATCCACGATGAGATCGTTTAAGACATTTAAACTTTCTAATTCTTTAGCGTATTGTAACTGTCTACTGATGTACTATCATTTCCTCTTTTTACGCAAAAACTCAATTTTTTGAATTTTATCATGTTTTTGTCTTTTTCAAATTTTCAAATGTTTTTGTATTTTCTTACAACAACACTCCCCCTAAAATGCAAAACCATTTAAAGAAAATTTGACAACCAATACTGATAGCTTTGTCTCGCCATCCATTTTCTGCTTTTCATGCACTGATTTGCAGAAAAATAATGTACCCCCATGATTTACAACACATTGATATTTACAGTTTGAAAACCGTTATTCAATCTTGTGAAAATAATCATGTTTGTTCAGCCGTGAGGGTTTCGGCGTATTCAATCAACACATATTTTTGTAATTTTTGATTTTTGACAAAATTTAAAAACAAACATATTTTTGGTTTTTCAAATTTCTCAATTTTTAGGGTTTTTGAAATATTGTTTATTTATATACAGAAAACAAGCAAACTCCCTGTTCAACCAAACCAGAGTTCAGCAGCCTTCTCCTCCTGTTGTGCCAGGCTGCTCCAACTTCCATTCTCACAATCTTTTGTTTTGTTGAGCACCTGTACATCCAGACTACTTGATTACTTGAACAATTTAGCCCAGGTCTGTTGAACCTTAGGCATTTCAACACAATAATTTTCATTCAATGCTGGAAACTCTTTGTCATCTTTCACAAAAATCTTTTCAACTTTTACTTCAACTTTTTCCTCTTTTTCAAGAATCACCTGTTTCTTTACACTCCATTTTTGACCTTTAGGAGTACCACGTTTGTAAAAATGTGACTCTTTTTGAACATTTTGTTTTTGATCAACAACTTTTGGTTTCCAAAACTCTTGAGGTTTTGTCATATCAACAGTTGTTTTCCAACTTTGAGTTGTTCTGACTCTGGGTGTGTGATAATTCCAGGTTTGTCTAGAATCGAACCTGTTCGGGTTTGATTTCCAGTTTTGATTCGAAGAAAACTTGTTTGTGTTGTACCTCCAAGTTTGTTTTGAGTCAAATCTGGTTGACCTTTGTCTCACATTCTCAGATTTTTGTTTCTCAGCATCAATCTTCTTTATGTCAACATCCACAGGTTTCAGATTTGGACACTTGCGAGCAAGATGTCCTTTTTGATCACATTTAAAACATGTTCTCATGGACAAATCTTTGACCTGTGGTTGTTGCTTTTTCTTTTGAGCTTGGAACTCTTCAACACACTGTTGTCCAATTTTAAGTTCTTTTTCTTTTCCTAAACTGTCTCCTTGAACAAAACTCAGTTTTTCTTGATAAGTTGGCACTTCATTTTTCTTCCAATTCTGTTTCTTCTTATAACCCAACCCAGCCTTCATGTTTTTCTTTTTAAAACCAGGTTTGTTATAAAAAGTTTTGTGACCTTTACCAGCAAACTTTGAAATTTCAGACTTCTCAATCTCAACCATCTTGAAAACTTTATCAACCTTTTCTGAAATCACATTCTGAATCGGAAATACAACATCTAAGAATAATTTGTCCGATCCAATCATGGTATAAACCAATCCTTTTGAATCTTCATTCAAATTTTTCTCGGATGTTGTGTTTTTCAGATATTCATCATGAAAATTACCTTCATTTTCATCCTGGGATTCAGATTTACCTGTATCAACCGACTCTTCTTGCAACACACTTTCAACAACTTTACCTACCACCTCTGAATCATGAGTATCATCAGATTTGGAATAGGTTACATCAATGTTGTCTGGCAATTGATCAACCATGTTGAAAGCTTTTTCGACCTTTTCCTCATCATAAAATGCAAACTTTTCCGGTGGTGGAACTTGATGAAACTCTGAGCCAATGCCTTTCTTGTTTTGCTCAGACTCACCATCTCCCGGTTTTATATTAAAAATTCGTTCAAGCAAATATGACGACACGTGATAACTCTTTAACTTGTTGTTATCCTGTTCTAAATCAGCAATCTGTCGCTTTAGCTTAACAACATCCTCAATATAGGAATTAACAACATCTTGTTTTATCGAATACATTCATTTAAGTTCTTTAGTTGTTTCAGAAAGATAATTCATTCTTGATTGAGCATATTTCATTTCATCTTTCACTTTTTCATATGACTCTTTTGTAATATGATATGCTAATTTCATTGAGTCATATTCTTTCTTCATTTCTTGACAAGCAATTTCTTTTTGTGAACATTCTTCTGTCATTTTAGAAACATTTTCTTTCAAAACTTCATTTTCTGTTTCTAACCTTTTACATTTTTCTGAAAGTTTTTCATCATTTTCTTTCAAAACTTTTTCTTTTTCTAGCATTTCTTTGCATTTTTCTTTAAAAATGTTTTCAATTTTAGTAAATTCAAGATCTCTTGTTCTAAATTGCTCATCTTTTTCAGTACAAGTTCTGCACGGTTCCATGCATTTCTTGCACTGTTCAACAGTTTCAATCAAGATGTTAGAATTAGAATTTACCTCAGTGATTGGCACCTCGGTGTTTTCAGCTGCCTCTGTCTGCTTCGACTCAGCAACATTCTGATTTTCTTCAACATCTACTTCATCACCAGCATTACCAGCTTCCAAATTCTCATTCTTTACTTCTTCTTCTGCTTTCTTCACATCTTCTCCACTTTGCTGTTCTTCAGTAACAACTTTCTCAACCTCTTCATTCACAACAACTTTTTCTTCAATCTTTTCTGTCTCACCAACTTTCAAAACTTCCTCTTTCACAACTTCAACTTCAACCACTTCAGCTTTAACCTCTTCAGTAGTTTTCTTCAGATTGTTCACCATTTCTTCAACACTCTTTTTCATTCTCTCTTCATCCCTTTTTCTTAGACACGATTTCATGGCATATCTGATCTCCTTTTCATGCCTTTTAGCATATGTGTCATCTTTCATCACATTTCTATAATATTCTGCTCTTAGAGGAATTATGAGAAGAACATCTTCAAAAATTATGTCTTTCTTTGGAACAACTGGTTCTCCTTCTCTGTTGAAGTAGCACTCTTTTTTTTTATCCCATCTTCTGTTGCTCACTGCACTCTCATACTCTTCTTGCATGTCATCCATTCTGTTTAAAACAATGTTTCTTTCTCTGTAAGTCTTTTCTTCCAGAATCTCTTCTCTGGTTTTCACTTTGATTTCAGCCATGATGTTATCTCCTTGAATCACCTGAAACGAACAGACAACAAAATCAGTTCAATCACTAACAATCAACTGAATCAAACAAGTATCCGATCGAGTGAGTCAACAAAAATCAACAGAATGAATATGTGACAATGGATCGGGTGGGGATCCTCTTGGGCGAGTATCCGACGCTTTGACCTGAATCACAACAACAAATGAAATGATTAGGGTCGGGTGGTAATCCGTTCGGATTGCCACTCGATTTGTTGCACTTTAAACTTGAACAAACAAAATGCCTTGAATCGGATTGTGATGACTTTTTAAACAAGGTGGTAATCCAATCAACCCACCACTTGATTGATGACACAATATGACAAAATTCTTGATCGAATGGGTGACCTTTTCAAACAATGTAATATGAATTGATTAGGGTGGAGATACAATAGGAAGTTTATTTGGCTAGGAAGGCTAGGAAGTGATCTTGACCATCCATTTAATTAATCAAGGGCTAAGATTAAATCTGGGAAATTGAAAGGAAGAAAAGAGGCGCGTGAGTTTGTTTATGGGCATTCTAGTCAATCCAAGCCAATAGTTTCTCTCTCCTCCAATTCCCCCCATTTTTTAAACGTTAATAACTCTTTCATACGATATTTTTTTTTTATAAAAATTGCACAAAAAAAACGAGCGTTTTTTTATCTTTAAAATGAGTATACTATTGCTATATTTTCAAAAAAAAAAAAATTAAAACCCAGTTGCGTAAAACGCAATAGAAAAAACCCCAGTATCGTAAAACGCAATGAAAAAAAAACCCTAAAAAATGACATTTTTCTAAAACGCAATGCACAAAAAACACAAAGAAATGACTTATTTGTAAAACGCAATGGCCAGAAAACACAAAGAAATGTCTTATTTCTAAAACGCAATGCACAAAAACACAAAGAAATTACTTATTTGTAAAACGCAATGGCCAGAAAACACAAAGAAATGTCTTATTTCTAAAACGCAATAGCCTAAAAACTCAAAAGAAAATGTACTTTCTAAAACGCAATGGACTAAAAACACATAAAACTGTGTTTTACCTAAAACGCAATGCACCAAAAACACAAACAAATGACTTATTTCTAAAACGCAATGGCCAGAAAACACTTAAAATGTCTGTTTTCTAAAACGCAATGGACTGAAAACACATAAAAAAGTGATTTACCTAAAACGCAATGCTCCAAAAACACAAACAAATGTCATATTTGTAAAACGCAATGGCCATAAAACACTTAAAATGACTGTTTTCTAAAACGCAATGGACTGAAAACACATAAAAAAGTGTTTTACCTAAAACGCAATGCACCAAAAACACTTCAAGATTGTGTTTTTTCTAAAACGCAATGGCCTAAAAACACCAAAGAAAGTGTTCTCTCTAAAACGCATTGAACCATGACAATAGTTTTGTATGTGCTGTGAATTTTCTGTGCCAGGGGCTCTGCCCCTTGGACCCCGCTAGGGGCTGCCACCCCTAGGACCCCGCTACCAGGGGCGCTGCCCCCGGAACCCCGCCAAGATCATAAAACGCACTGACTAAATCAAAAACCCAGATCGTAAAAATGAAATTAAAGAATTTCTTACATGGATCGAAGTGATTTCTTCAACAATTGACGAATTTTGAATGATTGAAACACTTATCATCGCTCGAATCGAACGGATCGAGTGATTATCTTCAAAATCACCGGAAAAAACGAGATTTTGTATGAAATTAAAATGGGTTTTCTTCAAAAAAGTTGAAGAACACGTTGATCGAGTGTTTGAATCATTGATTGGTTATGAAAATCGCACTATAATGTAGTGATTATTGAGGTAGAAAGTGAAGAAATGGTTGAAGATGGTGGGTTTTGAAGTTACTGGGTTTTGAAAAGGAAGAAGAAAGGGTTGAATTGACTAAAATACCATTTTTCTTTATTTTAAATGTTGCCACATGTCCTAATCCTATTGCTTCCTACACTTCCTAGCCAAAATAAACTTCCTATTTGATCTTTTCCCCTTTAATCAAATCACATGCAATCTGATATCATTTGACTTTCTAAATAACTGACAACAATTAATGCACTTAATGTCCGACAACCAACAATTCAAACAAACAACAATTTGTATTAAAATCAATTTTATTGGGCCAAAATATCTTCTTTTAATGACTTAACAGTTGGGCCGACAACTTTTAAAACACACTATTCAATTCTGATTGGGCCGCTTTATTACACATGCATTGGACCGAGATTCTTGAAGCAATTGATCCACATGCACACTTATCACAAGAATGCAGAATATGGCCGACAACAACTTTAGCAATTGATTAGTGATTGGGCCGATTAATTTCACCAACCACACATGTGCAAATCAATTTATCTTGAGCCAAATAAGCCTTAGATTCATGTGATAGACTGACACAATGCCGATTACATGCAAAACTGACCAACTAACATGCAACTTTGACTAACATGGCTGACACTCCTTAAAATCTATTGGGCCAATGAATGAAACAACCGACAAAACGTGAATGGGCTATGATAATTGATCAGATCAAGACAAGTATCATGTGAACTACTGAACCACTTTCAAACAGAAACATCAATTTCAAACGAGACAACTAGCTTCAAACGTAACCCTCAAACAAGATAACGAATTCAAACGAGATAGTTGCTTTCAGACGAGATTTTCAAACGTAATACATTCCTCAAACGGAATCAACCCAATGTTTCAAACGGAACACATGTTTCAAATGTAATCACCATGAAATTTCAAACGGGATACCCGATTTCAAACGGAAAGTTGCTGCTTTCAAACGGAATGAGGCTGTTTTCAAACGAATCGGACCTAAAAACTCAGATTTCTCCTAAACGGCTAGGAATTAGGATCTGAAACTTGGTAGGGTTATAAATCAGGTGTTTTCGCACAACATATCAAAAAATCAGCCGATTTGGACCGTAAAAACCCGTTCAATTTGACGAAAATCAGTTAAAAACGTGAAAAATATGAAAAAGATGAAGAAATAGATGAAATCCGGATCTGAAATCGATGAAATCACGAGCGGAATTGTGTGTTGGATCAGTGCAATCAAGCTCCTGCTCTGATACCACTTGTAGGACCGGTTTTGACTCCGAAACGATTGCAAAACGAACGTTTGACGTGCGGAATCCGTACACGAACGCGACCTGACACACACGATGTAATATAAACGTGATTCTATTAGAAATCTAACAAGAACAAGCACCTTGAATCACTTTCTCTCTCTAGATTCTCTCTCTAGATCTAGAGTTCTCCTAAACACAAATGAGCCAAAAGTCTCTAATCTAAACATAAAGCTCCTATTTATAGGCCTTGGCTTTTAATGAGATTTCTCATTAAATACAATTATGCCACCTTGCCTTTTTGTCTAGCTATCACTAATATAACAACTCGTTTTGAACTGTTTCTCGCTACGGCTCGGATTGACGAAGGCGATAGACATAAATGCACTAACAGGATTGCAGGTACATCTTCTGTTTGTTGTAATCAATTAATATAAATTTGAATAAACTTCTGTTTCTTTTCATCTAAAATCAAACCCTGAAACAAATTATCACCGAATAATATTGGTCGGATGAGAATTTGCTCCTGTGGTGATAGTGAGTAATGCTATTGTTCCAGATGTGAATTATGGTGTTGATGAGAGGCAACCAAAGGAACCAGAATGTGTAGAAACAAATGTGTCTAACTATGAAGAAGTCGTAAAAAGCAAGTCTTTTGATCAATTAATCGAGGCTGAACTTAACGAGCTGAAATGTAAAACCAAGGTGAGTTTATTTCTTTTAGATGGAAGGTCTTATGAATGGTTTCGTCTTATTACTCCTTTATTATTATTATTTGTGAGAAATAGTGTTAACATGTTAACTTATGAGATTATATCATCAATATAATATGATAGAACGGCCTTGACTGAGTGGCTGGCTGCCATATGATAAAACAGTAGCGAGTCTAATTGAGGAGTTGGAGAAAAAGGCATGACACGTGAAAGGCCGTGAAGATATTAAAGGTAGCAGGACTTCTTTAATCACAAGTTTTACCATACATTTTCTCATCAATTGATCAAATTCTTGAATTTGTTTTCAGCCCATGCGTCAATCTTTGCTGGAAATGATTATATCTTTGGAACCACAATGCTATTGACAAAGTTGGTAAGAGAAGGAAGGCTTTCCTATTAGATATTGCCATCGTCACAGGTAGACTTTTGACCCGTGTGGCTAATTTAAAAAAATATTCTTTTAATTAATTTTTACGATGTTATAGCAAAGCCTTCCTTCTCTTATCGAAACCATGTAGACTTTTGACCGCTTTAGCCATCATCGTAGATAGACTTTTGACTCGTGTGGCCATCTTTGTAGATAACTCATGGAACTGAGCAATGGTGAGACAAATTTTTCTTCCTTTAAAGTTTATAATTTTGATGATTTCCTTTTCATGCGATTTTAATAAATTGTTTTTTGTATTGATGCGTAAGGTTGTGATTTACAATGTTCGGACCAGGTTTATCGTATCAATACCTTTCTAAATTAGCATCAAGTTGTTGCTTCTTTGCCTTCTAAGTACTAATTTTATACTTGCATTATCCTATTGTTAGAGAATTGTCAACTTTTCAAGTAACATACCACACAGTTGCTGCTAGATTCTTTTGGTTTCTCAGCTGGCACATCTTTCCCTGATTTGCCCATATCTCCTGTTTGTGATTGAGCCTGCGCCTGTGTTTGTGGATGGTCCTGAGACTATGTATGTGACTGGGTCGGAGACTCTGTTTGAGACTGGGCGTGAGACTGTGTGTGTGACTGAGACTGGGCATGAGACACTGTGTGTGATTTGGCTTGAGACTGTGTGGTTTGCCCCTGACTATCAGTTGAGAGTCCTGTGGTATTCCAAGAACCGCCAGTATGGACCTGAAAACTAAGAGATGAGAGTCCTGTGTGGTTTGTCCCTGACTATCCGTTGTTTCAAGTGTGATAGACTTAAAAGCAAGTGAAACAAAAACTTAGAGATGAGAAAAATAGGCTGGGGTAACATGGAAACTCTGAAAGTTTTCGCCAATGTTTAATAAATATTTGTGTGCCAAATATGATTACAAGAATAAAATCATATAAATTGTTTATATAAAATGGTTTAAGAAGTTTTTGCATAAAATATTGACACTACACAACTTTGATCCATTCGAGAGAGAAAACATAACATGAACTGGCCCTTTTATAAGTAAACATGTCTAAATAGCCATGATATGAATTTATAAATTTTGTTCGACTAATGTATTCAAAAAGATGTCATCTATAGGGAGTCAACATGTCACCAGCAAGATCCTGTCGAAGGTTATTGAGTATTGTAAAAAGCACGTTGAATCGATGAAAACGGGGGAAGGTAACTGGTGAGGATCTAAAAGCTTCGGAATCAGAGTTTGTGGAAGTGGAGCATGGATCAAACGACTCTTTTTACTTAATTCTGGTAAGTGTCTTTTGTTTCCTTTTAATTTCATCTAATTGAAATACTACAGTTAGATTTCACTTACCCAGTCGTATTACCAACATCGTTACGGTCCGCACGAGGAAAACTCAAAATGTTCTACCTTCTTGCTAGGGTACATCTATTATACTCAACACTGCTGTGCTAGCTCCTACTGCTACAATCTCACCCATAAAACCTCAATCCACGCCATTTGCAAAAACAACTAACAAAAAATTTCACTGGCCACTGGTATGTTATTCTTAGTTTGTAACCTACTAAGTTTAGTTATTTTATTACCTTTTGATTAATTTTTATTAGGGGTAGAGATTGGAATTTGACCTTTCACTAACTTCAAAAAAAACGTAAAGTAGTCGAATGGTTGATATTTCGTACTTAGTTTTAAGCTGGAATAAAAATGAGTAAGATATCATTAATCTACGTAGATGCATGATGAAAAAAACCTTGAGCAGATGTTACCTTTTACAGCTAAAGTTGTTAATACATTTAACTTATAAGTTATCTTTATAGGTAGCTATGTTGTGTGACAACCGTCACTTTTCCGTACATTCCGTACACTAGTTGAACAGTAATCTGTACCTAAATAATTGTGTATGATCTAGTTTACCAGACAAATAAATTACTGAATTCCATGCAAGTGAATTCATGCACGTTTTATACTACAAAAATTACTCTATGATAGCGTTGCGTCAGAAATACTAGTAAACTCACCGGTAAGACACATTGTGTCAACATTTCTGCAAAAAGCAGTTAGTCAATAGAAATGGGAGCCTATGTGTTGGTCCAATGACAAGAATGCATTAAAACCCAAGAATACATACAAGGGTTTACATATATACCATCCGGAAGCTAAAATACGCACTAAAAAGCACCCGAAACGCACTTTAAGTGCAGAATTTTATTAAATTCAGCTCAAATCAGATTTTAAACCTATAAATATCATGCATAATTTACGTTTTATTACCCAGAATACTTCCCCAAGTGTTGGGAATTGAAAGGGTTACAAAAAGATACTTGAAAGACACTAAACGGTGCAATTTAGCACTTTAACGAACCGGTAAGTAACCGAACAACCGGACTTTACCCGGAGCACAAAAATATTGTCAAACACATTGTTTTTATTTTTCTAAGCTAGTTAGGGTCCCCGAACACCCTAACACACTATATAATTAATAACACCCTTAAACACCAATATTTAACACTAACTTGTAACTAGATCTTGTAACTATCAATTGAAATACAATCAAAACATACCCCCCCCCCTAACCGGTTATAAAGAGGGCCCCAACCCCTTGTTTTCTTTACAATATTTTAGTAGATATGTGGTGTAAAGTGGGAACACATTATACCTTGGATAATTATATGTTGGAAGAACATTTATAAAAACCACAAGTCTTTGTTCATTATCATTCTCAACATTCCCAAAACTCCACAACCTCCTCCATGAGCTCCATAACTCACGGCCACCACTACCCACACATATACATCCATTGCTAGCCCATTTCCAAGTAATCTAAGCATCCTACAAGGTGATTTAAGCATAGTTAGTGGTAAGTCTCTTAGATCTTCATCTTCTTCATGTTTTTGATGGTTAATAGTTAAAGAATGATGAAATCTCAAGAAACACTAAAAACATAAACAAAGTCTTGAACATAAACTAACTTAGTGATGAAGCATGGTTAAAATGAAGAAGAAATCATGATATTCTTGTGTTGTTATACTTGTTGGTTATTGTTTACTCATGTAGTTGATATGGATCATCATATGGACTTGCTAGATCATGATTAAAAACATGATTTAGCAAGATGTGAAAGTTAGAAATGTTGTGGATGATGGAATCATCCACACATAAACTATGAACTTGAATAAATACATATTTTCTTGAAAAATAAAGATCAAAATGAGTTATAATCTTGTAGATCTAAATATCCATGAATGGTATTTCGGAAGAACCAAGTGAAAAGTATGAGTTTTGTTAAAACTTGGATCTTACATAAACTTAACACATTTTTAGTGGATAAACAAGTGTAGGAACACTTGTGTAATAAGAAAATTTCACAAAGAAATATTTTTAGAAAATATGACTAGAAGTTGTGAATATTCAAACTCGTTAAAAATGAAGTCTTTAAGGAACTAATCATATTTTTAAAGGTAACAAGACTTACAAAGTATGCTAGTAAGTTACTACATACTTTTATAAACTTTCAAGTTCATAAGTTTATAGTTAAATTTGTTTTTGACTAGTTTGGTAAATAAAGATGATATGTTGTTGATTGTTGATGATGCTTTAAAAGAAAATAAACACATGTTTTGAAAACATGGGAAACCTCCATTTTTAGGGGAAACTCTGCCAAAATTTTTATAAATTTTGACACTTAGAAAAAAATATAAGTTTTTTGAGAAACTTATTCCCTAAAAATGTATCTAAAAACATTTACCAAGGCTTCCCCAACTTTTGTGTTAAGAAATGAGGATTTCTTCAAGAATAAAAATGGATATTAAGTATGTATATTTGTGAGAAAAATATATATATATTTTATCACCAATTTTTGTGCTAAATGTATGTAGTATGTATTATACTTGATAGTGTATTAGGACTTGAAGATACACTAAATACTCCTAAGGAGTGAAGATACGAAAATACACATACAACATACTTAGACAAATACAAGATACTTATATTTATTTTTGAGAAATAATATAAGTAAGTCACATAGTTAAAAATATAAATTATTTTTAACACAAGAACACAAATACAAAAGATAGTGACTTGTACTTGTGCGATACAAGTCTAGTGACTAACGTTAATAAAACACGTTTAGGTCACGACGCTAGAGAAGCAAATCCGGTGAAGTTTACGACGCAGGAACGCAAAATTGTGAGTTCATGCTCCCCCTTTTCTTTAACTGTTTTTGGTTTTATAACTCTCGGGGGTGAAATACATGTCACAATATTTACAAATGGTATGATACAAAAACAAGAAGCACTCTTGGTGAGAATGAATACCAAGTATGATGCGATTTAAGAATACAAAAGAGAAAATACAAAAAGCACTCTTGGTGAGAACGAGTACAAAGTATGATGCGTTTTAAGAAATGCCTAAGAAATACTAGATCATATGAGCATAGACTTAATACTAAAAATGCCATAAAGTCTTGGTGAAAACTAGTACCAAGCCATTAAAAACATTCATTAATTAGGGACGAGGGTTAGATCTAACGGGTACGGCCGAGCCCCACTCATGGTCACAACTAGTACCTAGTAGTGCTTCGGAGTCCCAGTCGAGGTTAATCGACACAGTCGAGGGTAATCGAGACAGTCAAGGGAAATTGACACAGTCGAGGTTAATCGACACAGTCGAGGAAAATCGACAAAGGTAGGAGCCATTACGAGTGCTCCCTATGAGCCATCACGAGTGCTCCCTAGGAGTCATAACAAGTACTCCCATGTCCCTAGGAGTCATAACAAGTACTCCCATGTCCTTAAGGAGTCATAACAAGTACTCCCCATGTCCTCACATGCCTTAAAATCTCTCAAAGATTTACAAGAATACTTTATTGGTACAAGATTTGTACCACAAGAATACGTTATTGGTACAAGATTTGTATCACAAGAATACTTTATTTTACAAGAATACGTTATTTCACAAGAATACTTTATTTATACAAGATACAAACCATGTTTCATACAAGGTATGCAAAACGCATGAACTCGCTCAACTTTTGTTGACGTTTTCCAAAATTACATGTATTTCAGGTGACAGGATGGATCTTGGGCGCATGTGTCATAACTAGAAGTAGACTTCAAGTTTAGATATCATCCACTTTTGTTGAATTGTAACCTAGACGAAGGTTGTGTTTTAAAACTTAAATAATAAGTGTTGTAATATTCAAATTTTTATGAATGGATGAACATCGTTTTAATCATGTAGTTGTTTATTACGATTGAATGCAATGATGTTAAACCAATCACACATCATACGCTTCCGCAAAAGACAGGGTGTGACAGTTTGGTATCAGAGCTTCGATTGTAGTGAACTAGGATTCCTTCTTGAGTCTAGACTACAATCACTAGAGTTCTCTCACAAAAACATTTTACAAAAAGGTTTTTCATTGCATTCACATAAGCGCCAAGATCCACGAGTCAACCACTTTTCAAAAAGAGACAAGGCAAGGACATTAGTAGGGAATACCCTCAAGATAAGGTGCTAACTAAGGCATAGTCTACACAAGTTAGACTTGCCAAAAATAAAATACACTCTTGGTGACCACTAGTACCAAGTAGTGTCTTTGTCGTAAATCGACAACTAGAAAAATGACCCCCCCAAAAACGAGAGTTATACGTGATATAATGCATCAAATTGCTTGTTTATGCTAAGTAGCATATTTGTTATTGATATACATATATACGAATAAGTGTCCGGAATGATTATTGATGTGAACAAGATACTATCGTCTCCGACTCCTATTACTGTACGTAACTCGCACGATGAAGCTATCGACCTCGCGTTCATTGCAAAGCTCATAGCTAGAGTGATTATCAAACAAGATTCAAAGCTTGCTTCTGTAGGAAATGGCTACTATTCTCTCTCGATCGCGAAGGTGCCTGACTACGGTGATGATGACGAGACAGAGGCGGCAACCTAGAACGAATTCTTAATCAACGGGACGAGATTCCTGCGGCTTATGTAAAGCAAGATTGACGGCATGCTTGACCAGAAAAAGAAGATGAGGTATTCATCTTGAAGGTGCCCCTCCAACTACTAGGAATTCTCTCTATTCCTATCCCATTTAATCATCGTGTCTATTCGCGCGTAACGATAACGAGTGTTAGCGCATGGACCGCCGCAAAGGTCCTTTCCATGACAGAGGTATAAGGATAGTAGTGTCCCCTCCTTGAATGATCATCTGCTTGGACGAGAGGAAATTGGGGTAACTGTGCAAGACAATTTATTATTACGGGGTCCCACGTAATAACGACTTGTAGTGCACAGAAATCCTGGTGGACTCTGCGGGTCAAGTTAAAGATCACCATCCCTCCAAAAATAACCTATAGGTGTTCACACCTTCATCTGGTAGAATAATACATAGATCAGTGCCTTAGCACGTTATAAAGTAGGAAGCCTGTCTTAGCCTACTTCGTGACTGACACTTCTACCCGTGTACGAGACGATCGAGAAACGATAAATAAGCAAGCAAAGATGGATAACATTCAAAAAGATTCAGCGACGTTACGCTCTCTATCACCCCTACACGAACAACCCCATCTCTGGGAAAATATACACATCAGTAAAGGTAAAGACCTAAGAAAACCAATGTAGCAGGAAATAACTAAAACTTGAATGACCAAGGCAATGTAGCCTTGAATACATTATTACAAACAATAAGCCAAGTTGGCAAGCCTATGTGAAGGCTCAGTAATTGTTTCCTCGCTCATACATTGATTATATATACATGTGAAATTGGGTGATTACATAATGGCTTATGGTGCTATGTACCTCATAGACAATTGGGGAATATTGTCTAACCTACTTCATACCATTTTGACAGAAGAGAATGCCGCCCAGACGTGACACAAACACCAGTACGTTACCAAGGACAGAAGCCGAGTTGAAAGAACGCATCTCACAGGCAATTGCACGACATGAAGCCCTCCGCTCTGAGCACAGCGGTGGCACTACCGGAAATATCCCTCCAACTGGCTGCACCTATAAACAATTCCTGGACTGCAAGCCATTGAATTTTGATGGCACAGGAGGTGCCGTTGCATTTGTTCGTTGGTCAGAAAAGACTGACTCCATTCTAAGAATGAGTAACTGTTCATCTCAACAGAGTGTTACCTATATCCTAGGGTTGTTCTTGGATGGCGCACTCTCCTGGTGGAACCTTCAGGTTCAAACCCTTGGTGCAGATGCTGCTTATGCACTGAGCTGGGACGAGCTCAAGGAAATGATGGAAAAGAAATACTGTTCTAGGGCTGAAATCCAGAAGCTTGAGGTGGAGTTATGGAATTTGAAAATGGATGGACCGAAGATTCCTGAATACGTCCAATGATTTCACGACTTATCTAGGGTCGTCCCCTACTTAGTCAAGCCATAATTCAAGAGAATTGAACGATTCATTTGGGGACTTGCACCTCCAATTAGGAGCTTGGTTACTACCTCAAGGCCTCCAACTATCGCAGAGGCTATCGATTTAAGCATTACGCTTACTGAAGAAGCTCTACGTGCGGGAAAATTTTCGGAATCTGAGGATAACAAGAAAGAGACTCATGTGGAGTCATCAGGCAATAAGAAAAGGAAGTCTTCGAACCTAAAGGTGGGCACACAAGTCAGCTATGGGAGCTCTAAAGCAAACAAAAGAAAGAAAGTGAAACCGCCACATGGCAGGAAAACTGATGGAGCCACTAATAAGACCGGTGGTAAAATTTACTCGGGGACTAAGCCGAGGTGCGGAGAACGCAATTTTCACCATGAAGGTCGATGTCTGAGGCCTAAGTGTGGAAAATGTGGAAAAGAAGGGCACAGCAAGGACGCCTGTTGGGCGAAGGACCCAGATGGGAGAAATAAGAGAATACCAGGTTGCTACAGATGTGGTGAAGCAGGGCACTTTAGTAAAGATTGTCCTAGGAAGAAACAAGCAAGGACGGGTTTTCACGATCGAAACTCGTGAAGCACGCCAGGATCCAGATGCGGTTACGGGTACGTTCCCTATTAACCAACCTTATGCATCTATTTTTGATTAATACTGGCATCAACTTTAACCTTGGATGCTTAGAAGTTAAGAAACTGCTTGGCCTAGTTTCAAGTAAAATAGACGTCCCGTATTCTTTAGAAATGGGCATATAGAAGGCTAGTTTAAGCAGACGAAGCGATTAAGGATTGTATTTAGAGACTCAGAAGGCCGTAACTTTCTGTTACCATTGACCTGAGAAGTCATGATGTGATAGCCAGCATGGTTTGGATAACCAAGTAAAGAGCCTGAGAACATCCCTGTTATGGAAGAAGCTCCAGTAGCTTTTTCTGAAGACTTGCCAGGATTACCTCCAAGCGACAAGAGGAACCTCGTGTCAAGAGCGGCACCAGTACCGAATGACACCATATCGACTAGCCTTGTCCGCGAAGCTTGAGCTTCCGGTATAACTACAAGAGCTACTAGACAGAAGGAATCAAAGGCGTGACATCCTTAGTTAAGGACATGAGAAGGAAATTGACAGTTTTCGTTTTGCATAAATTCCAGAGAATTGAGAATCAGAATCCCTTGCCAAGGACTGATAACATGAACAGACAAATCGTCAGGTTATAGTTACCACTCAAAGATCGACTTGAGGATAGGATGTCCTCAACTGTGAATACTAGAAGGAAGTATCCCTAAAACGACCTTTAGGACTCGCTTTGAGCATTACGAGTTCCTTGTCGTATCATTTGGCTTAACACATGTATCGATAATGTTCATGGACCTCATGAATCGAACGTGTAAGCCATACCTGGATAAGTCATGATTATATTTATTGACTACATTCTCATATGGCCAACTACCAAGGAAGGTCAGCTGCAATTCACCTTGCAAATTCTTAGAGAAAAGAATAGTTATGTGCTATGATGACGAAAAGCAGATTTCGAATTCGCAAAGTGAGAACTTTAAGATGCGTGGTGGATAAGAACGAAATTCATGCCAACCCTGCAACTAAGAGCTAAGGAGCTAGAGTTGCAATTATGTGGCGCTTCTCGACAAAGTCTCGATTGTACGTCGATGCAACGAGACCACAACATTGCATACGTGGCACATAGATTAAGGAATCATAAGAAGAAACCGTGAGCTAGATACGATTGTGCGCCGCAGATTTGACGTCATTACCTGAAAGAAAATGCTGCACTATCTTTACTGATCACGGAGATTGCAGCACGCCGTTGATCGTAAGAACTTGAATATTAACATGAATAGACTGAGCTACTGAACGATGCAGACTGTATGAACACGATACGCGCTTGTGTGATAAACCTTGATGAAAAGTTGGAACACTCACTTGCCCTTAGTGGAGTCTTCCTACAACAGTATTTATCATACCGCCGTTCAAATCGCTTCGTGTGAAGCTTTAAAACATAACAAGTCGATCCCCGGAGACCGGAGATAAACAATCTACCGACCCGAGATGGTCCAGGAAAAACTAGAGGCAAGATCGTTCTGGTACGTGACCATATCGAGACAACCGCGGAATACAGAAAGATTGCACCGATGAGCGGCGAAAATCGTAAGAATTAGAGATAAGAACTATGACCTTAATGGGAGCCTCGCCTAGAGAAGGCGTAGTGTGATTTGGAAAATGAAAAGGTTGAATCCCCGGTGTAGTCTTTAAAGGATGAAACTTCTAGAAAAGATCCGTAGTGATCGCGACACATTCTATGTGTCTAGTCTTTAAAGGAGTCTGACTCAAGGGACAGTCATAGTTCCCACAAATAAGATTCACGTCAATGACAAATGACAAGAATTACTATAAAAACCTGTTAAGGTTTCGGACCAAGAGTCCACAATACTATAGAAACCTGTTATGGTTACGGACCAAGAGTCCACAAAATACAGAAAAGACATGATTGATTACATGAGTACAATAGAATTCATAACATGCCCAGAATTACATGGGAATATGAAGACAAATCATGAACCCAAGTGACCACATTCGATTCACAACTCCCCTGCGACCAATGGCATTGCTTGAATTTCGGGACGAAATTCTTTTAACGGGGGGAGACTGTGACAACCGTCACTTTTCCGTACATTCCGTACACTAGTTGAACAGTAATCTGTACCTAAATAATTGTGTATGATCTAGTTTACCAGACAACTAAATTACTGAATTCCATGCAAGTGAATTCATGCACGTTTTATACTACAAAAATTACTCTATGATAGCGTTGCGTCAGAAATACTAGTAAACTCACCGGTAAGACACATTGTGTCAACATTTCTGCAGAAAGCAGTTAGTCAATAGAAATGGGAGCCTAGGTGAAGGTCCAATGACAAGAATGCATTAAAACCCAAGAATACATACAAGGGTTTACATATATACCATCCGGAAGCTAAAATACGCACTAAAAAGCATCCGAAACGCACTTTAAGTGCAAAATTTTATTAAATTCAGCTCAAATCAGCTTTTAAACCTATAAATATCATGCAGAATTTACGTTTTATTACCCATAATGCTTCCCCAAGTGTTGGGAATTGAAAGGGTTACAAAAAGATACTTGAAAGACACTAAACGGTGCAATTTAGCACTTTAACGAACCGGTACATAACCGAACAACCGGACTTTACCCGGAGCACAAAAATATTGTCAAACACATTGTTTTAATTTTTTCTAAGCTAGTTAGGGTCCCCGAACACCCCAACACACTATATAATTAATAACACACTTAAACACCAATATTTAACACTAACTTGTAACTAGATCTTGTAACTATCAATTGAAATACAAACAAAAGATACACCCCCTAACCGGTTATAAAGAGGGCCCCAACCCCTTGTTTTCTTTACAATATTTTAGTAGATATGTGGTGTAAAGTGGGAACACATTATACCTTGGATAATTATATATTGGAAGAACATTTATAAAAACCACAAGTCTTTGTTCATTATCATTCTCAACATTCCCAAAACTCCACAACCTCCTCCATGAACTCCATAACTCACGGCCACCACTACCCACACATATACATCCATTGCTAGCCCATTTCCAAGTAATCTAAGCATCCTACAAGGTGATTTAAGCATAGTTAGGAAGGGTGGAAGCAAGGAGATTGAAAGGACCTTCTTGGAGAACTATTAACCACCACTTTTCTACACTTGAACTCCCCTAGCCTTGTGCTAGTGGTAAGTCTCTTAGATCTTCATCTTCTTCATGTTTTTGATGGTTAATAGTTAAAGAATGATGAAATCTCAAGAAACACTAAAAACATAAACAAAGTCTTGAACATAAACTAACTTAGTGATGAAGCATGGTTAAAATGAAGAAGAAATCATGATATTCTTGTGTTGTTATACTTGTTGGTTATTGTTTACTCATGTAGTTGATATGGATCATCATATGGACTTGCTAGATCATGACTAAAAACATGATCTAGCAAGATGTGAAAGTTAGAAATGTTGTGGATGATGGAATCATCCACACATAAACTATGAACTTGAATAAATACATATTTTCTTGAAAAATAAAGATCAAAATGAGTTATAATCTTGTAGATCTAAAGATCCATGAATGGTTTTTCGGAAGAACCAAGTGAAAAGTATGAGTTTTGTTAAAACTTGGATCTTACATAAACTTAACACATTTTTAGTGGATAAACAAGTGTAGGAACACTTGTGTAATAAGAAAATTTCACAAAGAAATATTTTTAGAAAATATGACAAGAAGTTGTGAATATTCAAACTCGTTAAAAATGAAGTCTTTAAGGAACTAATCATATTTTTAAAGGTAACAAGACTTACAAGTATGCTAGTAAGTTACTACACACTTTTATAAACTTTCAAGTTCATAAGTTTATAGTTATGCTTGTTTTTGACTAGTTTGGTAAATAAAGATGATATGTTGTTGATTGTTGATGATGCTTTAAAAGAAAATAAACACATGTTTTGAAAACATGGGAAACCTCCATTTTTAGGGGAAACTCTGCCAAATTTTTTATAAATTTTGACACTTAGAAAAAAATATAAGTTTTTTGAGAAACTTATTCCCTAAAAATGTATCTAAAAACATTTACCAAGGCTTCCCCAACTTTTGTGTTAAGAAATGAGGATTTCTTCAAGAATAAAAATGGATATTAAGTATGTATACTTGTGAGAAAAATATATATATATATATATTTTATCACCAATTTTTGTGCTAAATGTATGTAGTATGTATTATACTTGATAGTGTATTAGGACTTGAAGATTGTAACACCCTAGTTATTATTTAGCGATTTTATATGTAAATACCAACAATTAGATGTGTAGTTAAGACTACACATACTATATAAATACGGGCTTATTAAAACTTTTACAAATCATAAGTTATTCTACATAACGTGATCGGGTTCGTCGTTAAAAATTTACAACGAGGCAATGTGCGGAAGCATGTGTCTTTATCGTGTTCGGTTCTTCATTGAGCTTGATCGTCTTTCGGCATCCAAAATGTACCTACATTTCATAAACATGAAATACTTTAGTCATACTGGGATTAAAACGTGTTTAAACGAGTCCGGTAACGAATATGAAAGGAGAAATCCCAACGTTAATCTCTTGATCTCAAAACAAAATTTTCAACTTGATCTCCACCGTAACTTACGGTGTCACCGTAAGTTACGGTGGCCTCTGTAAGTATATTCCCCCACCGTAAATCAGGGGTATCCCACCGTAGCACTTTTGGCTCCACCGTAACTTACGGTGGCACCGTAAGTTATGGTGGCCCCTGCATCCAATCTTTCCATTTTGCCGCTTTTTGACACGAAAACTTTCGTATCTTTCAAACCGCTTGTCCGTTTGACCTACCGTTTCTTCCTACGTAATTGTAATTTGATTCCCCACCTTATGAGGTTAAAATCCAACATCCGGTTTAACAAAAATTCTGACTTTTAAGTCTTCGGCTAATTGCCCTTTTTACCAAAATTTGACCCGTTCGTAATCTATCAAGCAAACAAGTTTGTTTGACCCTTATTTCTCTTAAACCTATTTAATTCAATGATGTTTAACATTTTAGGGTCCAATTACAGGTTTATATACCTTCTCAACCCAATTTCACTCATATGCTTATTTTGACCTGTTAAGGGTATTTAAGCATATTTTAAGCACCAATTTCTTTCATTAGTTTCTAAATACATATGCCCACATTTCTTATCAAATGATCTCCCACCACAACTATATTTGTGGTGGATTCAATGTGGTGATTTATATATTCCAAATGTTACCATTCAAATCGTTATTTTACGTCAAAAACTCTTTATAGAGTCATTTGACAAATATTTTACAACTTTCGCTTTTATACTTATTCTAAGTATTGACTTAATTATAAAACTTGTTTTCAAGCGACTTCTAAGGGTTGTTTGCTTAATTTTACTTATATGGGCGTTTTGGTCACTTTTAACCCTACTTTTACGACGAAGGGCTTGCTTAAGCCAAGCACGCCCAAAAATCTCATTTTTAACCAAATCTTGTTTTCAAAACACTCTGTCTATAATTTAAATCCTTCGGTTTACCTTTTAAGGTAACCGAATGTCCCTTTTTACTTTGCCTAATTCTCATTGATCTCCAAGTTCTAAATGAGGAGTTGATCTATTATACATACCTGGCCTGGATCAACTTATTAACCCGGTTTTAATACCTTGCTTTATTTTCGCTAATTAAGAACGATGTGAATATCCATTGGATATCTATTCCTGTACGTATATAACTCGACAAAAGAATCATTAGTCTATATAGTCAAAAGGTGTTGTCTACACCTTTTGACCCGTTTGGCCGAATTGATCGTTTTTCTTTGCAAGATGATATTTATTATCATCTCCTCTACATGACTTGTCCCGTTTAACACCGTACGGTCATTTTAACTTATAAACCGTTTATTACTTTCGACATAATATGACTGAATTATCGATTTACTTCTTTTTAACCATTATGACGGTTTCTTTCATCTTTGATTATCTTGTTCCGTTCGACTACACGACGGAACATCATATTTCAATTGTTTAGATATCTCATTCGTAATTTATATGATGAGAAAATATTCCACAATTTAAGACTAGTGTAAGCTATACTTACCTTGCATCCCGAATACGCTTTTCCTTTATGCTTGACTCGTCCGACCCGCTTTCTCCCGAAGCTTCACCTAGCTTGTTAAGCGCCAACTATCATTCATTATTCACAAGGTTGTTAGATTAGTCACTCCAAATCATGACTTTCACACCTTATGATTCTTTGACTATTTTTCTCTTTAAACTCAATAATAAATCATGAGTTTAATCCTTGTGTCAAGACGCACTTCTAATCAATTATGAACTCTTAACAAAATCCCTATTTTGTTCAAGTAGTCATTCATACCAGTTAGTATGGCATTTATAAACACCAATACTACATTAATTTCATCAAATCAACTAAACCTATTTCATAGCAATTATGATCTTGTGCACAAATTCATAGTTTAATCGAACACCTTCTATTTGTTATCATGCATGTTGATTCTAAGCATAGTTATATCATCAAAATCATCATAACCTCAAAACCCACTTATCTAAGTGTGTTAATTCACCAAATTCATCAATCTATAGCATGTTATGTATGATTTTCACTTAGGGTTTCGTTCCTAAGCAAGTATACATCACTAATCTAGCCATAGCTTCTATAATCCATGCCTATTTCGTGATTAGGATGATTATCAATTTTTTTACAACTTCATGAATGTTAGAATTTCGACATACCTTAGGATCCCCTTGACTTGGTGATCACGAATATGTGCTTGAATTCCGATTTGGGTTTGATTTGCCCTTCCAATTTCTTGATTTGTGCTTGTTAGGGTTTTGAGCTCAAGATGTTCTTGGCTCCTGTGGACATATCGACCAGAACACACACTTTAAGTGTGTGTTTTGGTGTTTAACTTTTGTTTTAATAAAACAACTTTTCCCACTTGGCAATATTGGTCCCTCATGTTTCCTTTTGATCAAATGAAGCTATAACTCACCATTAGTCACTTGATTACATGCTACTAACTAGGTTAATTATTCCTTGTTACTTTAGCGGGTTCGGGAAGTCATAACCCGTTATGTTTTTAAGTCCCGTTAATTCAGACTTCTTATAAATCTTATTTACTTAAAAACATTTATTAACGTTTTATTAAATATTAGGTTTATTTATTTAAATCCTAATATTTACCGGGTTACTTTCACCACTAACGGTATTTTACCCGCTCTTTTGTATTAACGGGGTTTAATTAGCAAAACCCGTTTTCGGGGTGTTACAAGTCTACCCCCCTTAAAGAGGTTTCGTCCTCGAAACCTTTTCTTACATAATTCATTGAGTTTAACTCAATGCATCTGTTCCGAGAATCTTTAAAACATTACTTATACTTTAACCAATTATTAGTATTACCAGAGAAGTATGGTAATATCTTTTTGGTTAATAATCATCTACGTATTATATACGGCATAATGTAACTTGAAATAACGTAATCTCGTTATTTCCACTAGTTTAATTAACTTAGCGATATTCATCACTTTCGTATACTATCGAATTCTTTATGAATTCGTTACTTTGACCCGTTTAAAAGTCTTTAGTGAAATCTTTCACTTTTAGCAACAAATTCTTTTATTTTCAAATTTATTTATTCGGTTCAATTATACCGAATCTACCACTTGCAAGCAAACCAAATTTCCTGATTTGAATTGATGACCTTAACCGGTCTCACTAACTAGACTTATTAGTCCAGTTACTTTTACCACTCGCCTGGTTATAACGTGATTTTACCTCACATTGCATTTCTTAACCGTGATCGTGTCACATTATGTTTAATTCATATCAACCTTTCATTTTTGAAAACATCTCTTTTTCGAATATATCGTCTTGCGCCTATTAGTGTCAAGACTTGTATCCTTCATGCTTACTATTTAAATTCCTATCAGAATTTCTATTTGTAAAAACATTATTTCTTACTAAAACCGAAGTTTTAGTTTAAGGTGTTCTCTTTATCTTTTGTCAATTATCCGTACCAGGATATTGGCAGTCCATAATTTATTCTTTTACAATCTTAGTTTCATGTGGGGATTCTCTACTGGTTCCCTTGCTTGTCTAAGTAACCCTCAGATTCTTTCACTTAGCCTCGTAGGCTATTTCTTTAGGCTTTTGCCTCTTTAGGGCGTTGCCTTTATGTCCCTTTTACCTTTTATTCATGACCTGTGGGTCAGTTTAGTCCCGTAGACCTTTACACTATTTATAACCCGAAGGTTATAATGATCCCGTAGTTCGTCCCTTTTATGTTTGAAAATTTATTTATTTTCACATCAAAAGTTCGTTCACTCCGACTGTGATTCGTGTCTGCAATCATTTCATATTCAATTCCGACCCATTACATGGGTTCATTAATATCTCGTGTTTTCCTTTATTCAGTTTACGCCCATATTTGTATTCAATCTCGTCCCATTACCGGGCTCATTATCCTTTCCAATGTTACGTTTTATCTAACCCGTTTAACTTGTTCGTATGAAAATTCGTCACTTATGAATGTCAAACTTCAATATTTGTTCGACCCGTTCAACTTTAGAATAGTTGGACATGATTTATCAAAACTTCTACTTACTTTATCTTGTCGTCTTTTGGTCATGACTCAAAATTCAAGTCTTTTTAACTTTCCATCCGAGTTCCCGTTTCTCGGTCTACGCATGTTTTTAAACCCTTACCCACCAACCGGGAGTTTTACCGAAGTCGTTATTATTGCAACCCTTACGGTATGCATTATGACTTCGTTTCGCTTTTATATTCCTACTTTGTTCTCAAGTTTGGCGTTTTACAAAATCGACCCGTTAAGGGACATATTTGCATTTTCCGGGTTCGAGTGTGACTACACTCCCTCCTAATGCTTGTCTAAATCATTTTACATGTTTGCGTTTTCTGGGTTCGAGTGTATGTACACTCCCTCCCAATACTTGTCTAAATCATTTTACATGCCTGCGTTTTCTGGGTTCGAGTGTAAGTACACTCCCTCCCAATACTTGTCTAAATCATTTTACATGTTTCTTTGTCCCTTCACTCGGGCTCATTATCCTGATGTAATACGCTTCCGTCACTCGGTTATGCGTTTACATTATTATCAAATATTTTGCTTATCTGATTCATTTGGGTACTTTTTAATTTGTCCCATTCACTCCGCCCCTTACTACATCAGATGTAAATGTGTCCGCTATAAGAAACTCGTGGTATCATATGCCACTACTTACTTGGCCAGAGTAAGCGATTTAACACATGACATACACGACCTTTTTATAGTTTTCACATCACGCCCTATGTAAGTAACGCCTCTATTCAGTTTTCTTGGAAATTATATCCTGGATATGTATTTCTGTTCAGGTTTTCCAAGTTTCTAATTTACCTATGCAACGATCATTCTCTACATGTTTGTTGCATATTGCTAATTGTGCGATTATATTTAAAAACACGCACCTGGTAATGCTTGCCCCGACGGGCGTTTCTTGCCATTAACCTTGTTCGCGGTCGTTACGCGATTTAGTACTTAGTGAGCATGCTCCTATCGTCATACTTCGGACCGTTCCTCTATCATATCCTTAATTTGTTCAACTCTTGTCATCTTTAAATGCAAGTGTCCTTCAATCAAGATATTCACAAAAGTTAGTAATATCAACTTCAATAATCGCCTGTATTATAATACAAGGCTTTTTCTACTATACGCGTCAACGCGCGTATTTTTGTCAACTATATCAATTATTTAATTGGGGTAACGTGTATTACACGGTAACCCTATGTGTTGTCTACAACACTTTAATACGCTAGACCATTAGCATACATGCACTTACCGGATTTGCGATCAAGCCTCGAACCGAACACTATTCTTTGTCAAGAGCATAAGGTTTAAGTCCAAGCATGGTTCCTCCCCACCATACTCGAATCTCTTAAACCAAGGCTCTGATACCAACTAGTAACACCCTAGTTATTATTTAGCGATTTTATATGTAAATACCAACAATTAGATGTGTAGTTAAGACTACACATACTATATAAATACGGGCTTATTAAAACTTTTACAAATCATAAGTTATTCTACATAACGTGATCGGGTTCGTCGTTAAAAATTTACAACGAGGCAATGTGCGGAAGCATGTGTCTTTATCGTGTTCGGTTCTTCATTGAGCTTATCGTCTTTCGGCATCCAAAATGTACCTACACTTCATAAACATGAAATACTTTAGTCATACTGGGATTAAAACGTGTTTAAACGAGTCCGGTAATGAATATGAAAGGAGAAATCCCAACGTTAATCTCTTGATCTCAAAACAAAAATTTCAACTTGATCTCCACCGTAACTTACTGTGTCACCGTAAGTTACGGTGGCCTCTGTAAGTATATTCCCCCACCGTAAATCAGGGGTATCCCACCGTAGCACTTTTGGCTCCACCGTAACTTACGGTGGCACCGTAAGTTACGGTGGCCCCTGCATCCAATCTTTCCATTTTGCCACTTTTTGACACGAAAACTTTCGTATCTTTCAAACCGCTTGTCCGTTTGACCTACCGTTTCTTCCTACGTGATTGTAATTTGATTCCCCACCTTATGAGGTTAAAATCCAACATCCGGTTTAACAAAAATTCTGACTTTTAAGTCTTCGGCTAATTGCCCTTTTTACCAAAATTTGACCCGTTCGTAATCTATCAAGCAAACAAGTTTGTTTGACCCTTATTTCTCTTAAACCTATTTAATTCAATGATGTTTAACATTTTAGGGTCCAATTACAGGTTTATATACCTTCTCAACCCAATTTCACTCATATGCTTATATTGACCCGTTAAGGGTATTTAAGCATATTTTAAGCACCAATTTCTTTCATTAGTTTCTAAATACATATGCCCACATTTCTTATCAAATGATCTCCCACCACAACTATATTTGTGGTGGATTCAATGTGGTGATTTATATATTCCAAATGTTACCCTTCAAATCGTTATTTTACGGCAAAAACTCTTTATAGAGTCATTTGACCAATATTTTACATCTTTCGCTTTTTTACTTATTCTAAGTATTGACTTAATTATAAAACTTGTTTTCAAGCGACTTCTAAGGGTTGTTTGCTTAATTTTACTTACAAGGGCGTTTTGGTCACTTTTAACCCTACTTTTACGACGAAGGGCTTGCTTAAGCCAAGCACGCCCAAAAATCTCATTTTTAACCAAATCTTGTTTTCAAAACACTCTGTCTATAATTTAAATCCTTCGGTTTACCTTTTAAAGTAACCGAATGTCCCTTTTTACTTTGCCTAATTCTCATTGATCTCCAAGTTCTAAATGAGGAGTTGATCTATTATACATACCTGGCCCGGATTAACTTATTAACCCGGTTTTAATACCTTGCTTTATTTTCGCTAATTAAGAACGATGCGAATATCCATTGGATATCTATTCCTGTATGCATATAACTCGACAAAAGAATCATTAGTCTATATAGTCAAATGGTGTTGTCTACACCTTTTGACCCGTTTGGCCGAATAGACCGTTTTTCTTTGCGAGATGATATTTATTATCATCTCCTCTACATGACTCGTTCCGTTTAACACCGTACGGTCATTTTAACTTATAAACCGTTTATTACTTTCGACATAATATGACTGAATTATCGATTTACTTCTTTTTAACCATTATGACGGTTTCTTTCATCTTTGATTATCTTGTTCCGTTCGACTACACGACGGAACATCATATTTCAATTGTTTAGATATCTCATTCGTAATTTATATGATGAGAAAATATTCCACAATTTAAGACTAGTGTAAGCTATACTTACCTTGCATCCCGAATACGCTTTTCCTTTATGCTTGACTCGTCCGACCCGCTTTCTCCCCAAGCTTCACCTAGCTTGTTAAGCGCCAACTATCATTCATTATTCACAAGGTTGTTAGATTAGTCACTCCAAATCATGACTTTCACACCTTATGATTCTTTGACTATTTTTCTCTTTAAACTTAATAATAAATCATGAGTTTAATCCTTGTGTCAAGACGCACTTCTAATCAATTATGAACTCTTAACAAAATCCCTATTTTGTTCAAGTAGTAATTCATACCAGTTAGTATGGCGTTTATAAACACCAATACTACATTAATTTCATCAAATCAACTAAACCTATTTCATAGCAATTATGATCTTGTGCACAAATTCATAGTTTAATCGAACACCTTCTATTTGTTATCATGCATGTTGATTCTAAGCATAGTTATATCATCAAAATCATCATAACCTCAAAACCCACTTATCTAAGTGTGTTAATTCACCAAATTCATCAATCTATAGCATGTTATGTATGATTTTCACTTAGGGTTTCGTTCCTAAGCAAGTATACATCACTAATCTAGCCATAGCTTCTATAATCCATGCCTATTTCGTGATTAGGATGATTATCAATTTTTTTACAACTTCATGAATGTTAGAATTTCGACATACCTTAGGATCCCCTTGACTTGGTGATCACGAATATGTGCTTGAATTCCGATTTGGGTTTGATTTGCCCTTCCAATTTCTTGATTTGTGCTTGTTAGGGTTTTGAGCTCAAGATGTTATTGGCTCCTGTGGACATATCGACCAGAACACACACTTTAAGTGTGTGTTTTGGTGTTTAACTTTTGTTTTAATAAAAAAACTTTTCCCACTTGGCAATATTGGTCCCTCATGTTTCCTTTTGATCAAATGAAGCTATAACTCACCATTAGTCACTTGATTACATGCTACTAACTAGGTTAATTATTCCTTGTTACTTTAGCGGGTTCGGGAAGTCATAACCCGTTATGTTTTTAAGTCCCGTTAATTCAGACTTCTTATAAATCTTATTTACTTAAAAACATTTATTAAGGTTTTTATTAAATATTAGGTTTATTTATTTAAATCCTAATATTTACCAGGTTACTTTCACAACTAACGGTATTTTACCCGCTCTTTTGTATTAACGGGGTTTAATTACCAAACCCGTTTTTGGGGTGTTACAAAGATACACTAAATACTCCTAAGGAGTGAAGATACGAAAATACACATACAACATACTTAGACAAATACAAGATACTTATATTTTTTTTTTGAGAAATAATATAAGTAAGACACATAGTTAAAAATATAAATTATTTTTAACACAAGAACACAAATACAAAAGATAGTGACTTGTACTTGTGCGATACAAGTCTAGTGACTAACGTTAATAAAACACGTTTAGGTCACGACGCTAGATAAGCAAATCCGGTGAAGTTTACGATGCAGGAACGCAAAATTGTGAGTTCATGCTCCCCCTTTTCTTTAACTGTTTTTGGTTTTATAACTCTCGGGGGTGAAATACATGTCACAATATTTACAAATGGTATGATACAAAAACAAGAAGCACTCTTGGTGAGAACGAGTACCAAGTATGTTGCGATTTGAGAATACAAAAGAGAAAATACAAGAAGCACTCTTGGTGAGAACGAGTACCAAGTATGATGCGTTTTAAGAAATGCCTAAGAAATACTAGATCATGTGAGCATAGACTTAATACTAAAAATGCCATAAAGTCTTGGTGAAAACTAGTACCAAGCCATTAAAAACATTCATTAATTAGGGACGAGGGTTAGATCTAACGGGTACGGCCGAGCCCCACTCATGGTCACAACTAGTACCTAGTAGTGCTTCGGAGTCCCAGTCGAGGTTAATCGACACAGTCGAGGTTAATCGACACAGTCGAGGTTAATCGAAACAGTCGAGGTTAATCGATACAGTCAAGGGAAATTGACACAGTCGAGGTTAATCGACACAGTCGAGGAAAATCGACAAAGGTAGGAGCCATTACGAGTGCTCCCGATGAGCCATCACGAGTGCTCCCTAGGAGTCATAACAAGTACTCCCATATCCCTAGGAGTCATAACAAGTACTCCCATGTCCTTAAGGAGTCATAACAAGTTGGACAGTGTCTCCCTTTGGTAATTAATTGCCAGTTTAAAATTTTAACCCTGCCAGTTTATGTTTTAACCATTTTAGAAAAACCTTTTTATAATAAAAGTACCATGTTATCAAAGGATGTTACTGAGCCATGCTTTAATACTTTAAGAGCTTTAGCCCATCATGGATTATAAGAAAACAAAATTTGAATTTTTACCTAAGAACACCAAGAAGGTCTTCAAGTCAGAAGATTTTATTCAAACTTCACAAAATTTTTACAAGTACAGAAATTTTTTAGAAAGAAGAAGGCTAAAGAGAAGCGTGCCTCTCCTCAAATACACAAGCTCTATATATAGCCAAAGAAAGGAATCACAACCCGGGTGCACTCTGGGCCCCATAGCAGTAGTGGATTATTTCTTTACAAAAGACTAGAGCATTATTACAAACAAACAAAATTTAAAAAGAAAGCGGACAAAAGAAAAAGAAAAAGCAAAAGTAAAGGGGCTCTATTATTGCCTAAAATGCCGTGTATGATGGCCTTGCTATAAATTCAAAGATGCCCATTATGAGTGGGGCCCTTGTGTCAACTCAATTATTTGTCTTTCTTTTCATCATCTTCGAGCTCTTCTTTTGGGGTAAATTGATCTACCACCTTCTGAAAATATTCTTCCAAATCATCATCCAGTTTTATTTCTGGAGTTTCTTCTATTGGTTGGGATTCTCCTGCTAGACATGAGAAACGATTATGCTCATCTTCTTGACTGGTAGATGAGATTGACATTGCTTTAGATGGGCTCTCGGCAGTTGATTCAAAAAACCTTTTCAACTCCATCTTCATCTCTTCTTTGTATAATTCCAGCATTTCAGCCTTTGATGTTATTGAGGCTGCTTGTTTCTCTTGAATCCTCCTTGTCATTTGTTCAAAGGGACTCGGAAGCTGTCTTTGTTGTCTTTTATTGATTTGAGCTCTATAATACTCAGTTTTATTGGTGATCAATTTTATGGTATCTTGACCTTCCAATTCTTTAGTGGAGTTATTAACTCTTATCATGTTGGACCAGAACTTTGTATAACTAGCTCTCTTAAGACAGGGAATATTATCCCTCAGGGTATGACCTGTTGTAGGTTTCCATTTCCAAATCCATGGTATGGAAAACTCTATGAAAAAGTACATTGAAGCTATTCCCTCAAACCAAGTTTTATTATACTCAGCTTCTATAAGGTCTGGAGAAACTGCTACCCATTCTTGATAGAGACCCTTGAATGGTTCAGGAAGAATTTGAACCGAAGGACCATATAACATAAACCATCTTTGGAACCAACTTGGGATTCCATCTTTATAAATCTTATCACTCACTTTTATGAACCATGAGTATTTCTTGCTGGGATTTTGATAAAATAAGCATTTTTCAAAACTTTGAATATAATCCCAGAAATTGTATTTATAAGTTTGATTGTTATTATTTGTAAGTTCCTTTTCATTTAAAGTACTTAATCCCCATTTTTGAGGAGATAAAAGATGTTTTATAAAAATCTTGCTAAAATTAAATGATCTCTTATTATCTGCTGGATAAAAATGTCTTATTTCAGCAGACTCAGAAACTTGAACAATACTTTCATAGTATTGTCTTGGTTTATAGGAGGCGGCATCATAAGATGCTGGTTCCAAATATTTTTGCATTAAAAACCAAGGATCATCAAAAAACTTATTATCCTCTTGGTTTAGAAGAATTATTTTCTTCTGTCTGTCGGATATAACCCATTCATCATCATCATCTTCTTGTGCTATATTAGCATAAGAGGGAGCTTTTGCAGCTTCCTGGGCTTTTATAATAGCCTGTTCTTCTTCTTGAGCCTTTATTATGGCCATGATCTTGTCATATGAAGGATCATTAGGACTTATTTGAATTCCTCTATTATTATTCGAACTACTGGAAGCAATATCAGAGGCTATAAGCCTTCTACTTCCTTGCTGGACCAAAACTAAATCTTGGCCTCTTCCTCTTCCCCCTGCCTCTCCCTCTATTATTGGGAGAAGGGTATTTTCCTCTATTGTGAGGAATCATTCCTGAAAATATGAAATCAGGCAGATGAGATTATTTTCTCATTTTCTTCAAGAACCTTTATACGATCCCTAATATTATTTAGAACAACATATTCATCAGTTAAATCCTTCCACATATTAGGATTACTATAATCATTGCTTAAATCATGAATCCTAAAAACTGTCATTCTTTGCATGATATAACAATTATTTTTCTCTATTTGGATATTATCAAAAACTCTTTTCAGAGGTCCTTTGGCCTTTTTCATTATTATACCTGCAATTTAAACAGAAGATATTATCTTCAAATATTCTCTAGTTAAAAAGTCTGGAAGACTATTTTCTTCTCCCTTTTTATAATGTATTTCAAAATCAAAAGGAGCTAATTGAGATTGCCATCTGGCAAACATTTGTTTTGAAACATCATGTTTAAAATCTTTTTGAAACATGAATTTAGCTGCTTGACAATCAGTTTTTATTATAAATTTTTGATTATATAAATCATCTTGAAATTTTAAAACACATTTTAAAATTGCTAAAATTTCTTTTGCAATAGTAGCATATTTTTTCTGGCTTTCAAGCCATTTTCCTGAATAAAACCTAACAAGATATTCTTGTTTCGTTTGAGGAGAAATTTGTTTTAATATTCCCCCATATCCTAATTCTGAGGCATCTGTTTCTATAATCTTAGGCCAATTAGGATTAGCAATAGTAATACATGGAAGACCTAAAACCTTTTTCTTTATTTTTATAACAGCTTGAGTATGATTATCATCCCAAGGTTTCGGATTCTTCTTTAATCTATCATATAATATAGAAGAATCTTTAGCTAAGTCCTGGTAATAAGGAGCTATATAATTTAAACTTCCTAAAAATCTTTGAAGTTGTGTTTTATCAGTTATTTTATCAGGGAATTTAGAAGCAAATTCTATACTTCTATTAATAGGAACTATTTTCCCTTTTTCTATAATATGACCTAAAAACCTGATACTTGTTTGAAAAAGCATCATTTTAGGACTAGATATGACTAATCCATTTTTTATAATAATTGCTTTGAATATGTCAAGATGTTTAAAATGAGTTTCAATATCTTTTGAGAACACCAAAATATCATCTATATAAACAATTATAAAGCTTGAAAAAGGAATAAATATTTCATTCATAATCTTTTGAAATTCTGAAGGGGCATTCTTCAGACCAAAAGGCATAACATTCTATTCATATTGCCCAAAAGGGACATTAAAAGCAGTTTTATATCTGTCTTTTTTATCAATTTGAATCTGCCAATATCCAGATTTTAAGTCAAATTTTGAGAATATTAAAGCATCATATAATCTATCTAGTAAATCCTTTTTATTAGGAATTGGATATCTAATCCATTTTAAAACTTTATTCAGAGGTTTATAGTTTATAACTAATCTAGGGACACCTCTTTCAATCTCCGAATGTTTATTAACATAAAATGCAGTGCATGACCATGGAGACTTTGAAGGACATATTAATCCCTTTTGTTGTAAAGACTCAATCTCCTTTTTACATAACTCTAAATATTCTGAATTCATTTGACAAGGTCTTGCCTTGGTTGGAATATTAGTTTCTATAAAATCTTCTTCATAAGGTAAAGAAACAATATGTTGTTTTCTATTCCAAAAAGCATTTGGATGATCATTACATATTTCTATATTAAATCGATTTTTTATATTTTCAATTTTTAATATTAACTTAGGATTTTTTAGTTTTTCCCCAATCGTATTAATATTAATTTCTTCTTTTAGAAAATTTATTTGATTGATTTTTGCTTGTATAAGAAATTCATTTAAAAATTTTTCAATTGGCTGAGTTATAAACTCAAAATATAATTCTTTATTGTTATAAAAAGCTTTAAAACCTTTTTTATTAACTTCTTTTAACGGAAATATTTTTGAAAGAAATGGAGTTCCTAATATAACTTCATTTGTTATATTTTTTACAAGGACAAAAGATAAAGGAATACATTCTCCATTGTTGCAAATCTTTGCATTAGGAATTTTATATTCTACTTCCATATCTTGCTTATTAGCTGCTCTAAGAATATGAGTAGTTTTTTCAAAATATTTTGTAGGGATTAATCCTTCCCTTAAGCAATTTAAATCTGCTCCAGAATCTATAAGAGCAATAAAATTCTTTTTAAAAGTATTTTTTATTAATAAAGTCACTTTGACTAGCCATTTTTGTGAAATAAATTTTTCAATTTTATTAATATACTCTTCTTCCCCCTTATTTTTAATAATTAAAGGAGGAAAATCCCTATTATAATTTTTAGTAAGACTATCAATAGGAGA
Organism: Helianthus tuberosus; assembly: GCA_030545235.1. Lineage (NCBI taxonomy): Eukaryota > Viridiplantae > Streptophyta > Magnoliopsida > Asterales > Asteraceae > Helianthus > Helianthus tuberosus. The sequence goes on along the minus strand of CM060429.1, from coordinate 90,649,035 downwards.
AGGAGTTTTATTAGATGTTTCACCTATTTCATGTGTAGAAGATCTATAAAAATTTTCATTTATAATTTTTCCTTCAAGATTTATAATTCTATTTTCAAAATTAGAATTTTTCTTTTTTAAATAGCTTACTTCCTCTTTTAAATTAGTAATTTCCATTTTTAAATCTTCTGAAGTAGAGGAATTTTTCCTAGTATTTAAAATATTATGAACATGTTTCATGGAATAGGGACCTTCTGGTTCCTCTATTCTAGTATCCTTTTTATCCTCTTGAGATTTTTCCTCTTTTTATAACATGTGAAGAATTTTTAACTTTTCTTCTGGATTTTTAATTTTATCCAAAATATTTTCTAAAATATTACTATCTAGAACATTAATTTCATTATCATTTAAATTGTTATCCTGAAATTGTGACATGACTTTATAAAGCATTTCATTATCAGAAACAATTTTATTACAACAATTTTCTTGACAATTATCAGAACAAGAACTTTCCTCTGAACTATAATTTGAGAATTCATTAGTATCAGTATCAAAAATTTTATATAATTCATTTTTAACATTTTCATCTATGTCCAGATTATTAATCTTATTTTTAAAATTTTTTCTTTGGCTACATTCCTTAGCCTTATGACCCTTTTTCTTGCAAATATAACAAGTAGGAACCCATTTTTCTTTTCTCTGGGTTTTTCTCCTTTCTCTTTTTTCCCTTCGTTTCTGAAAATATTTTTCCCTTTTAGCTTTTCTATATTTTTTATAATATTTTTCATTATCAAAATTCTTATCCTTGGTACAATCCATACCAAATTGTTCACAAAATTCTCCTAACTGTCTTTTTTCAGTTAGACTTTGCTTTTTAATTTGTTGATTTAGCTTTAACTCATTACATAAAGCTAAACCTTCTTGCACACAGACTCCTATTAATCTACCATAAGTATAACTATCATAAGGGATTTGAATATTATTTCCCCTAAGGACTTTCCTAACTCTTTCAGCAAATAAGGACGGAAGACCATCAATGAATTTGGACTTCCAATGAGAACTATTATTTTCAAGGAGCTCATAAACTCTGCTTAAAAATACATCTTTATACCATCTAAAAGAGGTTAAAGTATGACATTTAAGACCATTTAACAAGGTTCTAATGGTTTCAGAATTATCAGACCTTCTTCCTGTAAAATGTTCTATAATAGTTAAAATTAAAGTGTAAACAGCATCAGAAACTCTATTATCACCTTCTTGCCTAGAATGTTTATAAATCTGTTCTTGTTTCTCACCTATATAATTATCCCACCATCCTTTTAACTGACCTGTAAAGCCTGCAGTTATCATTTGACAGACTACTTCATCAGTATTTTTATTATTTTTTGCTATGGTGGCATACATCAACATTCTGTGTGTCATAGTATAAACTTGCCTATCAGTATACCCATCTAAATTCCATTCATAAATGGCTTTTCCACTATAAGAATTATTTATTTCTAATTCCTGTTCCTCATGCAAAACATCTTGAGGAGTAGGCCTAGGATAGTAATATAATCTTTGTCTAGGTTTATCAGAATATTTATTATCATAACTCTTATTTTTTTTCCCTTGGCCAAATTTATTTATAGAATCAGTAATATAAGCTTCATATGTTTCATTATCCATGTTTTCTGTATCACTCAAAACATTAAGTTGAACTTTTGAAAACTTTTCTTTTATTATTTCTATTAAGTCATCCATTGACTTAAGTTCTTCTTCAGGTTTTACTTTATAATTATCTATTTTTGGCGGAGGTTGAATCGTTGCCTTAGCTAATATAATTGATTCTGATTCAGACGATTTAGTATTACTAGACTCTCCAATTTCTTTATTTTGATTTTCTAAAACCTTTTCAATTTTATTATTTATTTCTTGCATGTTATCATTCAAATGTTTAAGACATAAATTTGTATAATTATTTTGTTGTATAATATGATTAACATGAGAAATAGTAACAGACATTAATCCACTACTTAAAGCTTTTTTAAAAGCAGCAAAATGAATTATATCATTTTCTTTTGTCATTTCAAAATCATTTTGAGGAGGAAAAACAGATCTTATTATGTCTCCTGTAATAAGTTTATAATTTTTTTCAATAACCGAGATATATTTCAAAGAATATTTATTTATAAACCAAACAGGAAATTCTATGATTTCCTGGACATCTTCCAAATCTTTATAAAATTCTTTTCCTATCTCAAATCTTTTTTCCCTAGAGTAGGATTTTAAAAACCAATCTTTAAATGGTTGCCAAATAGGATGTCTATATTTTTCACATATTTTCTGTCTTATGACAGATCCAGGACTAAAATCAATTTTTTCCTTATTCATGATAAATTAAAACTCATTTGTGAGACAGTATCATCCTCACTAACAGGTTGGTACATACCTGAAACTAGATTATTATCAACATTTAGATTTTCTACTCTACTATTTCTTATTTTAATCATATTATACAAAGAATATGTCCTTCAACAAAACATTAAACTGTCAAGGGTTCCTGCGGAAAGTGTGTTTTTCCTAGAAAGTGTAGGAAGCAATAAGAACGCGTCATGTGGCATTGAAGGATTTTAACTAAAAGGGCAATTGTGTAATTTGAATATTATTTTAATTATGGATTATTTTATTAGGATAACTAACTAACCAACAAATTATGGAAACTAAATATTCCATTTAAATCAACTTGACAGTTTCAATTTAAATCATACAAGACGCTGTGTTTCTTGACAATGTGTTTTAACAGCAAGCAGATTTCTTGACGCTGTGTTTTAACAGCAAGCAGATTTCTTGATGCTGTGTTTTAACAGCAAACAGATTACTGGAGGATTCTTGATTCTGTGTTTTAACAGCAAGCAGATTGCTGGAGGATTATTGACATTGTGTTTTAACAGCAAGCAGATTTCTTGACATTGTGTTTTAACAGCAAGCAGATTTCCTTGACACTGTGTTTTAACAACAACCAGATTTCCTTGACACTGTGTTTTAACAGCAAGCAGATTTCTTGACGCTGTGTTTTAACAGCAAGCAGATTGCTGGAGGATTCACTGTGTTTTAAAAGCAAGCAGATTGCTGGAGGATTCTTGACACTGTGTTTTAACAGCAAGCATATTTCTTGACATTGTGTTTTAACAGCAAGCAGATTGTTGGACACACTGTCAGTGTCTTCGTCTTCAACATAACCCAGTGTCTTCGTCTTCAACACACTGTCATCATCAACATTAAAATGGTAAAACACATAAACCTTAAAACACACTGCCATCATCAACATATTCAGATGTCATTTTAAAACACAATTACATCTGTAGGTACTGCCATCAAGACGTCTGTAGGTAACCCCAATTACATCTAGAGCCCACTCTAAGATATCAAGCATTGAGGTCCATTGACTAAAAATAAGAACCCGATTCAATGATAGATAAAAAAATTGAAACAAGTATGAAAAACAACACCAACGATTCCGACTACTGTTTGAACGACAACCGTCAGCAACATCAACAACACTGATCAACTGTCAAACAGAAGGCGTGCCTGATGACGTCATGATCGGCTTATACCTCGAAGGAACCGATATATGACCAATCGGAGAAGAATATTTGCAGGAAATATGGCTGGTTTTTCTTTGGTTGTGGTTAGGGAGAGAGAGAGAGAGAGAGAAAGAGGGGAAATCTCATGATTTTAGGGATTGGTTATTGATATGGCAGTTTCTTGACTGATTTAAAACACTTCCAATTACCAAAATACGCTCACTATATTAAAAGTCTCTAATTATATAACTCGGATATTACGAAAATGCCATCCATTTGATCTAAGCCATTAAAAACACCAATCGGATGGCCCAGATCGCTTCCTAGACTTTCTAGGAAAAACACACTTTCCGCAGAACTCCTACTCTATATAGTATATATATATATATATATAGGGTGAGGTTACTCTACAAAGTGTGTTTTTCCTACAAAGTGTAGGAAGTGATCATGACCATTGGATGAGTGTGTTTGATGGTTAGACCATCTTGGTGACATTTTGGTAATATTAGGGGTGTTCAAAAAAATCCGAATCCGAAACCGAATCCGAAATATCCGAAAACCCGTATCCGAAATATCCGAAATTTCGGATATCCGAAATTTCGGATATCCGAAAATCGGATAATCCGAAGTTTCGGATTCGGATTCGGATGTGATTTCTCAAATAATTCGGATAATCGGATTATCCGATATCTGAAAACTAAAAAAAAATAAAAATATATGTTATATGTATATCACTCTTGTCCAGTTTACACGCACACCACACAATTCAAGAATTAGGGTTTTGTCATTGTTGTTCGGTCATGCTCCCAAGCCCCAACCCCCTCCTCTCTCAATCGGAATGTTGTATGTCATCCACTCGACCTCCATTGCCGGCCGCCGTCTCCCCCTTTCTGGTCTCCGGTCACCGTCGCCCCCAAAGGCACATTTTTCTTGATTAATTTGCAGGTTGTTCACTTCAGGTTCTTCCTTATTGTTTGTTCTCTTGTAAACACTTTGATTCCCTCAATTTTCTTGATTTATTGCAAGTTGTATTACACAATCAGTTTGTAGCTTGTGTTGATTTTTTTGAGAAAACCCAAAAAATTATAGTTGGTAATATCTCTTCTAGATTTAATATTGGTGTTTACAGACGACCTTTTACTCTTTTAGTAAAGAAAAACTGTGTATCTTTGTTAATTGTTATCTGGTTATCATGATTCATGAATAAGATCTGGTATTAGCTTTCATGAAATGATTTTTTTTGTTTTTGTTTTTTTATTCGGATATCCGATTAGATATCCGAACCTGAATCCGAAATTTCGGATATCCGAAATTTCGGATTCGGGTTCGGATGTCAATATTTCACTATCCGAAATTTTGGATATCCGATCTTGAACACCCCTAGGTAATATGCGTGTCTTAAAAATAGGATAATTTAATTAATTAGGGGTAAATGTGTCATTTAACTTGTTTTAAATAAGGAAATAATTGTCATGCTATAAACGACCCAACATTTCTCGCGAGTTTCTCTCACTCTCTTGCTTCTTTCCTTTGTGAAGAAACACAATGTCAAGAAAACATATCGTGAATCATATAAATAAACACATCGTGAAGAAACCCAACAAAATACATCGTGAATCATACAATATAACACAACGTCATTAACTTGTATGGCGTGTTATACAATATAACACATCGTGAAGAAACCCAAAAGTTATAAAACACAACGTGAAGAATCCACAAAAGATATGTCATTCATGAATCATAGCTGGTATAACACATGGTGATTTAACATGTAACCGGTAAAACACATCATCAAGAAATTACATATACATCTCCTTTCTTAAAACACAACGTCAATAATTACAAATACATTTCCTTCCTAAAACTTAAATTGCTATAACACTTTGTGAATTAATCTGTAACTGGTAAAACACATCGTCAAGAAATTGTTCATGAAGGATTGCAGCTAGTAAAACACAACATCAAGAAATTGTTCATGAAGGGCTGTAGCAGGTAAAACACATCTACAAACACATCTCCTTCCTAAATCATAAACTGCTATAACACATTGTAAATCTAATGGACTGTGTTTGTGAATTATCGATGATCTTACTATAAAAATATAAATGCCGAATTTGAATTCAAAGAAGATATTCAGTTACCATAAAAATACCGAATTTTGGTTTAGGAGATAAAATCTTCCGTAATTAAAATAATTATCCAATTACAAGTTTGACCTTTTGTACAAAAATTATCAAATGGCACATGTCACATGGAGAATGCTTCTTACACTTTGTAGGAAAAGTTTGCTTTGTAGCCAACTGCTACTATATATATATATAGGATAATGATCCGTTAGAAACCACCCTTTATTGCGAGAACCAATGTGAACACAACCAAAAATACCTAAAAAAATTAAAAACAAACAAAAATATTTTTTTTAATAAAAACGCTACATTTCGTCACTAAAAAAAATTGAACAACAGTACCGATGCACATGTGCAGCGGTGCTGTTGTTCTTGTTTTATTGACAAAATTTAGGTTTTTTATAAAAAAATTTAACAAAAAGTATCGTTGCACATGTGCATCGATGTTGTTCAATATTTTTAGTGAAATTTTGTGATTTTTAATAAAAATAAAAAAACTTTTTTAGCATTTAGTTGTGAGATTTAGCTTTATGGTTTAGATTTTAGCATTTAGCTTTGGTGGAATGGGTGGGGAGGTTTAGGTTTTTGAGGGGTGGGGTGGGGGTTAGGTTTATTTGGTTTTTTTTTTTTTGTGAGGTATAGTTTTTTTAGCGGGGGGGGGGGGGGGGTGTTTAGGTTCTTGGGTTGTGGGTGGGTTTATTTTGTTGTGTTCACATAGGTTCTCGTGGTTCACGCAATAAGAGTGGTTCTCAAATGAACCATAGGTTTCTGTAAAAATGATATATCTCGTAAGAAGTGTGAGGAGATATAGGAATTGACATGTAGGCATTTTATTTTGGACTTAGCCATGATGTTTTCGGTTGTTTTGGCAAGAAAAACACAAAAAAATAACAATTTAAGACACAATGCAATGAATTCTATGCTTAAAACTTAAAAGCAAAAAAAATGCTAAATTTACTTTTGTTAACATGTTTTGGAAAACAACTTTTGTAACATTCAATCTCAACAATACATTTTTTTAGATGGATGGTGGAGATTGAGTTTCGTGAACTCACATGAGTTTTCCCCATATCCTTCCCGTATGATAGGAGTTGGCTACAAAGTTTATTTTTCCTACAAAGTGTAAAAAGTCATAAAACACCATAATGCCAACCATAAAACCCACACAAAACCCACAAATAACAAAGTGAAGATTACTAAAACGCCATATTTGTGGGTTTTGTGTTGTGTTTTGGATGATAAGACTTTGATTATCGATTGACTAACATCAGTGCGTTTTACGTTGATTATCATGTTGTGTTTTATATTCATATTTATACGATGGTCTGTTTGAAGTTTTTATAGACTGTTAGGGTTTGGATATTGTGTTTTAGTGATCACTCTGTTATTTGTGGGTTTTGAGTGTGTTTTATGGTTGAAATTGTGGTGTTTTATGACTTTGTACACTTTGTAGGAAAAATGAACTTTGTAGCCGAACCATACCCCCTTCCCGTATATATATATATATATATATATATATATATATATATATATATATATATATATATATATATATATATAGGATTAGGTTCAAGAGTGAACACTAGTGTATTTGCGAACAGAGCGAACTAATCATGGCCATACACGTGTGTAAATCAATGTCCAAGATTTGAAGATGAAATACACTAGTGTATTTTACGATTTGATGATGAAATCCTAGCCATACATATGTGTAAATCAATGGCCAGGATTTGTTCACTCAGTTCACAAATACACTAGTGTTCACTCTAGAACCCCACCCAATATATATATATATATATAAATGTAGGTTGGGATTCTAGAGTGAACACTAGTGTATTTGTGAACTTAGTGAACAAATCCTGGCCATTGATTTACATTATCAAATCATAAAATACACTAGTTTATTTTCATCATTAAATCCTGACCATTGATTTACGCTTAGGTATACACATGTGTACTAATAATCAAGGGCTAGGATTAGTTCATTAGTGTTCACTACCAAGAGAGTTGTTCACAAATGAACCTAACCCTATGTATGTATGTATGTATGTATGTATGCATGCATGCATGCATGTATGTATGGGAGGGTTATTTTGACAATGCTAAATATTGCGAGAACTATGAAAACGAATGAAAAAAACAATCAAAAATATTTTTTTATAAATACAAACCTCGTTATAATTAAAATACAACATTAAAAAATTACTCTATAAATAACTCGCCTCCCCTCTCAAAATCACGTTCGAATAAAATTTTTACACATGTGTAAATAAAACAAATTTACACATATGTAAATTTCTTTATTTACAAATACATGTAAATTTGAACGTGTATATTTAATTTCTAATATTGTATTCGAATAATAACGTTAAGTGTAATATATATTTGTTTAATTTGAATTAATTTTGATTGGTTATTTCATCCGTTCTCACGATTCTCGCAATATTTAGCGTTCTCAAGATAACCCTCCCCTATATATAATTTTTATATATCCTCCCATAATGAAAGGAAGTATACAAATTTATCGTGTTTAAGATGTTATGCCAAATTAATACCACTTGGGATAAATTTCTCAAAACAATATGGAACCAATAGAGTTGTAAAGCTTAGGAAGTTGAAGATCATCCTGTAATCCTGTCAATGTCCCCCATGTTGCTCTGAAGCATATGCATTAGTGGCCTTTTTTAGACTATAGTAACATGCTTCTACTGTGCTGCTGCTGCTAGCCACATTGTCCATTATATATATTATATTCCTGGCTCATGGAATCATAATCTGCATCTAGTGATCAAGGTTTCTAATTTCAGATGCATGAAATCTTTAGGCTTAATCCAAATGGCACCTTACAGTTGCAGATGCAAGTATATATAAAACAAACTAAAACAACCCATAACAGCAAAATTTTGATGATGGCAGTTTCACATAAATACACAGATCAATGTATTAACTAAAGCTTCAAGAGATATAGCATATTCTATAATGGAGTATATATCATGATCTAATCCCTAATTCGAGACCCACTCTCGTTCATGCTCTGAGACCATGAGTAATGGGCATTATATAGGCGTGAAGTGGTTTTATAATGCCCCCAACGGCCAAACACCACCCTCGTGGGAGTTATAGGAGCATGAAGAAGGAGAGACATTTCTAGTATAATGCCAAATGGGGAGAAAAAGATTGGAAGTAAGGATTGAATAGGAATTAAGGGGCGTTAACCATTACACGTATTTTAAAGGGGCATTAACCATTACACATTTTTAAGAGACATTAACAATTACGGATGGTCTGACAATGAAATTCTTTCATCTAAAAAGAGCAGGTTATGTGCGTATTTGTTTGTTTAACTTTAACCGAACAATAAACATACACAAAATACCTAAAACAAACAAAAGTAAACGCAAACAGATTTTAAATAAACACAAAAGAAAATAAATTAACAAGGGGCATGCCATGCCCACACCCCTTGCTTTTTAATCCCACATCGTTTCAAATGGTCATTTGAGGTTGCACCAACCGGCCGTTTGACACCCAAGGCTTGTGTCACAACTCACACCCCCACCTTTAGATGGCCGTTTGACGAATTCTTCGAACAATTGATTGGGGTGTGGGAATAGGAACTCCCATCAACAAATATAAAACAAAAAAAAAAACATTATTTTTATATCCAAACATCAATATCCAATGTTACATTTGTGTAACATTATTAGACAACATTTAAAAATCAACTCAAATTATCATCAATAAAAAAAAAAAAAAAAAAAAACCATCAGACAAATACATCCTTCAAGGGCTGAATACAGGTTGCATTAACCAAAATAAAAAACAAAGTTGGCCTAGAAGCCAGAACTCCAGTCTTGGCCCAATTACCCTTTTATATCGGAACCTTTTATGACTTATTTTTCTTTGTCTACCAGGTCAAAGTAGGAGTCTGCTAACTCTTCGATCAACTCTATAAAAGAAATGGGCCAATGAAAACCTTATTTAGCATGAATCGATACGTCGGAATGAAGTAACATGAAGTGAAATGAAGTCAATTACTCCTCGCTGTTTGAATATTGATGACGGGGGTAGCCCAAGACTAAATAAAATGACTTAAACACATGAACGCTTAAAAGGTTAAAAGGTTAGACGGTTAAAAACCCGGGAGCTAGGACAAAGCAGCACATGTACAGTATGAACGCTTAAAAGGTTAAAAGGTTCGACGGTTAAAAACCCGGGAGCTAGGACAAAGCAGCACATGTACAGTAATCAGTCATGTCTCTGACTACTTCAACAACTCTCTTAGCCGCAAAAGTAAGACGAGTGCACAGAGGGTAGTCTTTTACCGGCAGGTCAAAACGCTTCAACCCCCAAAAGGGTAAGTCCCCCACTGCAGACATGTTTCACTAGTCAATGGTTTTTTCTTTGGGAGATGACCTTTCCTATAAATTGACACTTCATTTAGTGCAAAGGATGTTCCGATCAGCCCTGATTCCATTGGGATCTCTGATCATTGTTCTTGAGTACTTGTTCCATACGAGTCACTCTTCATCACATTCAACACACACATTCCCATAGCTCTCACATCCGAAGCTGAATACATTTCAGTGGAGGATCTCGAGCAAACAACACAATCTAACTAGTGAACCTCTCTCCACGTCTAGCAAAAGTGGGGGGACCCCACGACCTGTGTTAGGCAAAACTGAACCCTCCAACCCTTTTGCCTAACCAGTCCAGCTACCACCATCGGTCTAGTATTTGTTGCATCAACAAGTTGGCGCCCACCGTGGGGCTACGCCATCAATCTTTTTCAAGAGACCTATTAGTGTAGCTCCATTCTCTCAAAATTACCATGTCGGAAAGTGAATATCCGGGAGAGGTAAATCAAGTCCCAAATACCTCTACCCCAAGCACTAGCCAAGCTCATGTGGCTATACCAACGTCTTTCTCGACACCGGGGAGCACTCCTACCGGAGCGACATACCCCGAGTTTCTCACTTTCCAGACACCAACTCCGTCTAGATCAGGGGTTCCAACCCCTAACGTCGGTGTCTCTAGCACCCCCTCACGTGTTGACCTTACCCCTGAAGGGGTCGCCAACAATTTCCTAGAGTTGAGGTCTCTCCTCAACCAATATGTGAGTAGGGAAAGAGACAAGGGAGTGAGGATTCGTCTAGATTATGACGAACCAGAACCGTCACTATCACCTGGACCCCCCATTCCTCCTTTTGCAAACTCGCAACCTTCTGCATCCAGGGATGAGGCTAGTCCCAGCAATCCTCCTCCAAATCCTAACCCCTATCTGTACACGAGGCCAAATCCGACAACATTTCCTCTATTTTCTTCCCAACCAGCTACAACCGGTGCTCCACTGGGACACGAGCTGACTTTGGACCGGCTCCTGCAATCTCTAGCATCAAGCCTTCCACCCTCAGCAACAACTACATGGGAACAAGCTCTGTCCGTGCTTCCCTTGGCACGGAGTGCCGTTATGAGCGCTCCCTTGGGGGTAAACTGCCCAGTTGCACCTGGAAGCCTTCAAGGCTTCAACCTTATGCCCCAGATGATGGCCCAGATGATGGCAAGCTTCCCGTGGCAACACTTTATTAATCAAGTGTTGGACACCCAAGGGAACAAAAATAACAACAATAACACAGGTGCAAGAGTGGAAGAAGATTTGGCCAAGTCGTATAAACCAAACAATTTGTCATGTTACTCCCAACAAATTGCTGATTATAATTTTCAAACAAAGATCAAGATGCCGTCCCACATCAAAACATATGATGGGACTGAGGATCTAGAAGATCACCTTCAGATCTTCACCGGTGCCGCTAGGATTGAGAAATGGTCCAATGCTGAATGCTGCCTCATGTTTATGCAAACTCTCGTTGGATCAGCCCGGATATGGTTTAACGATCTACCTGCCAGAAGGGTTCGAAGCTTCGATGATCTGAACAAAGGGGTTTTAGCCAATTTCTCACAGCAAAGGCGGTACGTCAAAGATGCTACAGTAATCTTTCAGATAAAACAAAGGGATGACGAAAGCCTTCGAGAGTTCATAGAAAGGTACAAGAAGGAAGGTCTCACATATGTAGGGGCAGACGAAACGATGAGAGTGGCTGGTTTTATGAATGCCATTACCTCCAAATATCTTACGAGAGATTTTAACAAATCTCTGCCCAAGACCTTGGAAGAAGCTCTCGAAAGGGTTGAAGCCCACATCAGAGGTGTCACGGCCCAAGCCCCGGTTTGACCCGGTCAGAAGCCGCGGGACAGAAACTAGTGGTATTTAATTGATGCGACAACAGAAGATTTTCAACAGGATCTTTTAAAAACTCAAATGCCCAATTATTTCATAATTTGGAGATAAACCTCGTAATTTACAATAGAGGAATTTAACTAGGAAATTCCCTGATTTATTAAAACATGTTTATTCATTTTTAACTGAGCTACCTCTTCAAGCTTGATAGTGCTCCGTAGCACGTTTTCCTTGATTTACAGCAGGTCGCCTGAAACATGTTTTAAAAATATTTTATCAGCGGGGAAATGCTGGCGAGTCACTCATTTTACATAAAATGACACATAGTTATCAATTACAGCATAAGAGCGATTACAATGGCTTCTATCTTATTTTTATCTGGCGCCGTGTCACAATGGTGACGATGGTCATATCACTATTGGGTCCCACCCCAAGTAGTGATGATTATCCTGGTTAGTTAATGAACTTAACCGGGAGAAAATTAGTAATGTGCACAATACCCCACTAGCCAGTGATTCAAGATATCCACGACTTACTCCCTGTAATTATAACATTTGAAAATGGAGTATTGTAAAATGCTTTTAATAAAAAGAGAATGACTCACATTGCAGATTTATATGAGCAGAGCTTAGCCTACTGATTAGCCTTTTAACCTAAATTTAATAACATGCACACGAACTAGGTTAGTAACTAATACAACATTTACGATAACTCATGAGATTAAACCCTCACAATGAATGACAAAGTGCGATACTTAAACATTCATCGAATTCACGACAAATGACAAAGCATAAACCCTAATGTGGGCAGCACTTAAACATCCATTGGATAGTTTTAATCGATCAGACATTGAATCGTAGCAGCGATTGAGTTAATACCCGGTATCGGAGCAGCGCCTCGCTAATTTTAATTGTAATTTCGTCTTTTGGAGAGTAAGAACTCGTTTTTGTGATTGAATTTCGACACCAGAGAACAGGCCATGCAACGAGCTATTTATAGCTAAAATTAGAGGTTCACGCGGCCCGCGTGAACTTCCCTTTGTTCTTTACGCGGCCCGCGAGGCCGCCTAGTCTCCGTATAGGTTTGCATGGTCATGCATAGGTTGGCCAGGTGGGTGATACGTGGATCCGGATACTTATCCGGTCAAACCAAGGGTTGACGCGGCCCGCGTAAGGTATGCTTAACCTTTACGCGGCCCGCCTGAAGACCATATTTCTTGTTTTCTTGGTTTTTTATGCACAGTATGGTTTCAGGGGTTTGGGATTTTACTTACGGGTGTTTTTAGGACAATTTTGAGAGTCCTTACAAGAGGAGAGGAGGCAGTAGACATAAAAGAGCAAAGGAAGAGGGGATCAAGCTGGCGAGGCAACAGTCCAGCTAGAAAGAAGGGAAGCTTTCAACCCTATGACAGACGCCAAAGGGGTTCAGAGCAACGAAGGCCTGAAGGCCGGAACCCCTCCAGCAGGGAGAAGGGCATAAGCTTCACACCCCTCACCAAGACCCCTCAAGAGATTCTTGCTACAGAGGAAGTGAAACAAAACTTCCGACCTCCAAGATCTCTCTCCAAAAGCAAAAGAAATGAAAATTCCAACCAGTTCTGCGAATTTCATGAAGAAAAGGGCCACCATACTAATGATTGCTTTCAACTAAAAAAGAGGATTGAAGAGGCCGTCAAATCTGGGGAACTTGCTTACTTAGTAAAGGGGGTAAGGGACAAGATGGCCGAAGGAAAGGGAAAGGAAGTTAACATGGTGGATTTTGATGGAAAGGTTCCTCACAAACGACAGCGGTTGGAAGCTTGGGAGCTTGAGTGTGTTTGTTTCCCTCCAACAGAAAAGAACCCACTCTCAAACCCCCTTGTGGTTGAAGCAACTGTGGGTACACTACAAACAAACAAAGCATACATAGACACTGGTGTAGCCACTGAAATCATGTTTGAGAAGTTCTTCAACCGTTTAAGCAATGAGGAACGTTCAAAGCTTCAACCCTCAGGAACCTCCATAAAAGGTATTGCTGACATACCCCTCAAGCCTTTAGGGCAACTAACCCTTGATGTCCGTTTCAGCAAAGGCAAAATGGAGAGAGTCCAACCCCTCACTTTTGTGGTCATAAATATACCTTCAAACTATGATGTGATCATAGGAAGGCCGGGGCAGTGTGCCTTCTACATGGCTGTTTCTGTTGGTCATGGCACAGTCAAGTTTCATACCGAGAGAGGGATTGCAACCCTTTAACCTACTCAAGAGGCCTACATGGTTGAAGGGGAAAGTTCCAAGAGTGAAGAAGACAAGCAAAGGCTAATCATAAACCCTAAGTATCCTGAACAAAGAATAAGGGTTAATCCAAGCCTTTCACAAAAAACTCTCTCATATCTTGAAAAGCTACTAGTACACTATAGTGATGTCTTTGCTTGGTGCCCGGAAGATATGACGGGTATCCCTCGAAGCATTGCTGAACACGAGTTGAAAATACCACCCGATGTCAAGCCTGTTGTCCAGAAGAAGCGGAGTCTAGCACATGAAAGAAACTTGGCTGCATGCCAAGAGGTTGATAAGCTCGTATCAACTGGAATTCTCCGATAAGTCAAGTATCAATCCTGGGTTGCAAACCCAGTCATGGTTCGAAAGCCTGATAACTCTTGGAGAATGTGTATAGACTTCAAGGACTTGAACAAGGCTTGTCCTAAAGATTGTTACCCATTGCCAGAAATTGATCTCAAGGTTGACTCCCTCACCGGTTACCCTTTCAAGTGTTTTCTAGATGCTTACAAGGGTTACCATCAAATTCTCATGAAGGAAGAAGATGAAGAGAAAACTGCCTTTCACACGGACAAAGGAATCTTTTGCTACCAAAAGATGCCATTTGGTCTCAAAAACGCGGGTGCAACCTACCAACGCATAGTTGACAAGGCTTTTACTAGTCAAATTGGCAGAAACATGGAAGCATATGTCGATGATTTGGTAATCAAAAGCAAAACAGAATACCAAATGCTTGATGACATCCAAGAAACCTTCAAGAACCTAAGGAAGGTCAACATGAAGCTCAACCTAGAGAAATGTTCGTTTGGGTTCGAAGAAGGAAAGTTTCTGGGACACATTGTGGGAAAACGAAGTATAAAAGCCAATCCGAACAAGGTGAAAGCTGTTCTCGAAACCAAGCCACCACGAAGCAAAAAAGCGGTAGAAAGCTTAAATAGGAAGCTTGCAGCCCTGAAGCGTTTTACCTCAAAATTGGCTGAAAGGTCTTTACCTTTCTTCAAAACGCTCAAGGGGTGCTCTGACAAGAAGGACTTCAAATGGACTGATGAGGCTGAAGAAGCCTTCAACCAGATGAAGCGACACCTAGCTTCACTGCCTGACATTGCAGCCCCAAAAATGAGAGAATTGATCTCGGTATACCTTTCAGTTGCTGAAGAAGCAATAAGTGCGGTCCTCACCATTGAACGAGACAAAGTTCAGGTACCCGTTTATTTCTTCAGCAAAACTCTAAAATTGGTAGAAATCAAGTATCCCCCCTGGAAAAACTTGCTCTAGCCTTAGTCCAAACGGCTAGAAGGCTTCGAAGGTATTTCCAAGCACACCCTATACAAGTGGTCACCGACCAACCCATAAAAAGTGTGCTTGAAAAACCGAAGAATTCAGGGCGATTAGCCAAGTTGGCTGTGGAACTCGGTGAACACAACATCACCTACGTTCCAAGAAAAGCCATCAAAGCCCAAGTCTTGGCTGATTTCATTGTAGAAGTCCCAAAACAAGCAATCACTGAAGTAAACACAGCTTCCACTGAACCCTCAGACCTTGAAGCCTGGAAGCTTTTTACCGATGGGGCTTCAAGCGTTGAAGGGTCAGGGGCTTGGCTCATTCTGATCAACCCGGAAGGGTTAGAATTCAAGTATGCTCTTCAATTTGATTTTCAAGTTAGAATTCAAGTATGCTCATTCTGATCAACCCGGAAGGCTTCAAGCCCAAGACTAAATAAAATGACTTAAACACATGAACGCTTAAAAGGTTAAAAGGTTCGAAGGTTAAAAACCCGGGAGCTAGGATAAAGCAGCACATGTAAAGTAATCAGTCATGCATCTGATTACTTCAACAACTCTCCTAGCCGCAAAAGTAAGACGAGTGCACAGAGGGTAGTCTTTTACCCGCAGGTCAAAACGCTTCAACCCCCAAAAGGGTAAGTCCCCCATTGCAGACATGTTTCACTAGTCAATGGTTTCTTCTTTGGGAGATGACCTTTCCTATAAATTGACGCTTTATTTAGTGCAAAGGATGTTCCGATCAGCCCTGATTCCATTGGGATCTCTGATCATTGTTCTTGAGTACTTGTTCCATACGAGTCACTCTTCATCACATTCAACACACACATTCCCATAGCTCTCACATCCAAAGCTGAATACATTTCAGTGGAGGGTCTCGATGTAACAACCCGCACTTTTGTGCGTTGTTACTACTCGTTATACTCGTTACGCCTAGCACCAGAGATTCGGATCATAATGAAACCATATTGTATATATCGCTATTCGAAGGATAATCGCATATTTTCGAAATACAATATCACTATACTACAACTATTATCACACTAACACTCACGGAGGCAGTGAGTGAGGATCTATTCTACCCTCCTCAGTGGCCGTGATGTGTCGAACGTAAACAATTAACGCTAACAAGAACTCTCGGGTGAGTGCTGTAGCTCCAGTCGTCATGACGATGATGACAATACGAGTAAACGGAACCCCGTCAGTCCTTGTGGCCCTACACGAAATAGCGTTCACGATGACATCAAGAAAGGACCTATACTACCCTCATTGATGGCCGTGAAACGTCGCTAATAATCGCATATTAATTATCGAAACTTTGGATTATGGATACGTAAATACGACCCCTAGTGATATAGATATAATAATAACAATATATTGATAATATAAATTAATTATGAAAAGTACGCGCTTCGAAAGCTATCAAAACGATCAAAACGGAGAAGTCCAACGCGTCAGGATAGCTATCCGGACGGATGGGCATACGCACGGATGGGCCATCCGCACGCATGGCCATCCGCACGGATGGGCTATCCGGGCCAGAACTCCTTTCCTCTCCTCTGTTGCCTATAAATACCATGTCACATCACTTGAACAGTGATGTGACAGCTCCTATTCAACCAAACACGCTCCAAGACCCTTTTCTCTCGATTTCCTCGCGATTCCGGTAAGATTTCAACCTAAAACTTGTACTTCTACAATCTACACTCGATTCTACATCATTCTATCTTTCGAAACTCAAATTCTAACCGTGAAATCTGCGGATTTGAGGCGTTTTGAGGTGATGTCACCAAGAGTTCTTATGAACTCCAAGTTGTGGCCTCATCCCGCCATAAACGACTCAGAACTGGGTGATTTCCACATGTTTTAATGACAAATCTCACCTAAATCTGTGCGATTTCGAGTTAACCATGAGGAACCATCACGAACGGCCAGATCTGATGAAACGGGGTGATTCCCGGCCGTTAGAACGAGTCGGAATTGACGGAACTTCAAGTGTTAGTGAGAAATTACACTACCCTAGTAAAAACGAACGTTTTCCTTCCGTTAAACACTCGGAAACAGTGTTCAGAGTGCGAAACAGACATGTCAGTCCGCACGGATGACGTGTCAATCCGCACGGATGACATGCCAGTCCGCACGGATGACCCTTGCCCGCACGGATGACTCTTGTCCGCACGGATGACATGTCCATCCGCACGCATGACCTGTCCATCCGCACGTATGACCAGTTCACCCGCACGCACCACTCATCCGCACGCACCACTGTCCGCACGTATGACACATCATCCGTACGGATCACCTGTTATCCGGACGGATAACATGTCATCCGGACGGATGACTAGTCATCCGGACGGATAACATGTCAATCCGCACGGATGAGGACCTTTCGACCTAATGAGTAACATTTCAAGGCTAATCTTGCTTAACCGTATATCGTTTACTCTATTCTTCAAGGATCAGTACAGACATACTCGCAACCGACTCGAACAAGTTGTAATCCCGCTAAATACGCACTGTGAGTATACTTGAATCCTTTTTAATCGAATTTTGGGTGTAACATACGTTTCTAACAACTCAAACTTATCAAACGAATTATTCTATCAATCGAACTATCACTTGCGAATAACTGTTATGCATAGATATACGTGATGCTAGTTGCATATGTGCCAGG